>CM051833.1:0-1426250 GCA_028451465.1 Erethizon dorsatum | reverse complement strand
ACATGGAGATACCCAGAGGACAGGTTTACCCGGGGATAGGTAATACATTCCTTGACACAGGTTTGCCTTGAAGTAGTGTCCATTTCCTCGTTGAAAACCTTCTTGGGCTTCTGATTCTTCTTAAGACAAACCCCAAACTCTCAACACACCTGAGGGAAGGAATTCTATCTTCTCTCAGACCTCTTCCCACTTCCATTATATCTGGTTATTCACTGTTTCATGTAACGATGGCGATCCTGGTCTTCCCTTCCTTCTAATGGTCTCCTGTCCCTCGCACTACTTTCCTCCAATCAGATTTCCATTCAGATCTTGCTCCAATGATACATTTTCGAAGAACTCAACCTCTGAGCATCCTGATTATGTCAGTTATGCTCCTTCCATGCCTTGTTAACACCTCAGAGCATTTTAACTTGCTAACTCCTCCTCTGTGCGTTTCTGGTCACCTTTCTTTGTTTCCCTTGAGTGAACATGGGAGCATATGCGTGTTTATACAGCGGAAAGCATTCAGAGAGACTGAAAAAGAATACAGGGTTTCTTCAAATGAATGAATGAGCAGCTAAATAAATTAGTTGCCTGTGTACATGTCTGATGATGTCATTTATAATTTCAATGTGTTTTCTAACCGTCGTAGAGAAGTATGTGAAAAGAAATGGCACGTTGATTCCAATATAAAATAAACTTGCATAGCTTGCAGTGAAGTTAGTTTCTCACTGCCCGCGTCAGTCTCCTTGGAAATGACATAACTCTGACTTTCAAACGGACCTCCAGTGGAATTCTCTCCAAGATATGCAACTGTATTCCTCATCAAGATAGGTGTTCATTACAATCACAGTGTGTTTGCAGCCGAGTGGGCTGCGGTGGCATTTTTTCCAGGGTAACAGCTGTGAAGATGAACAGATGCTGTTGATTAGCTGTGCGGTGTTGCTGATTCTAAGTAATTGTTATGAGTATTGAAATGTGGCTGAAATGATACGCTTGGCAATATCAATTTCTGTAGCATCTTATTCCCATTCATCACATTTGTAATTCTTGTGTTTATCCAGTTCATGGGAATTTTCCTTTTATGACTATTTAGATTTCATTAGTCATCTCTTCTGGTAACATACCGAGCCGTGGGTATGTTTGTTAGCAAATGATCATGAAGAAGAAACACGAAAGGAAATCAGCCTCACAAACTGAAGAGCCTAAAAGATGAGATTTCACGCATTCTTATCTATGTGGGGTCAGGTACTGAAATGACACAGAGTGGTAGAATGAGCATGTCAAATTCTGGAGCACTCGGCACTCAAGCCTCATTGGGACTGAGGTTCATTTAGGCTTTGAACAGGGCTGCAAATAAGATGTGAGTTTAATCTCTGTGAGAGCGTATGAGACCGGGGCTCTTAGATGTACTGAAGGCCATATTGAAAATGCCAGCTGACCAATGTGCTCATCTTTGTTCCATCAAAAGAACTCATCTCGATCAGTGGAACTGCACTGGGTGGGAATAGAGCTGTCTGTGTCAGAAAGTGTTGAGATTTTAATCTTAGCAGCAGAAAGTGACAGTCTAATAATGCCCTTGTGACATGTTTATGTGAATACTGTATTGATGCATCTGGTGTTCAGATCCACGGAAAAGCTCAACATAGAAGGTTCACTCCATCTAGTACAGTCTTCAGACAGGGTAAAGGGGGCATGAAGAAATTTGATGGACTTAGGACCTCAGAACTTGATGATTACTGAATTGAGTAATACAGGTTTCTCTCTCTCTCTCTTCTCTTTTTTTTTTTTTTGCTTTGTTTTGTTTTGCTTTTGGTTTCTGACACAAGTTCTCACTATGTAGTCCAAGCTGGCATCAAACTTGTGGTGATCCTCTAGCCTCAGCCCAGCTACTTTAGCATAGTTAATGATAATTGCATGGGTTCACAGGTTCATAATTGCAGTTTTGCCTTAGCGTGTAAGTCTTCAGTATTTTGCTCCCTAAGATGTGGGATTTTGTTGTTTGTTTTGGGGTGTCTTATTGTTGTTGTTGCTGTTCTATAGAATTTTAAGATTTTTAACAGGCAATATAAGTGAGACTTATTTCCATGTGAAGAAAAAATAATCTTTGTTTTATAACTCTTTTTTTTTTTTTTTTGTGGGTACCGGGGGTCGACCTCAGGGCCTCGCATGCCAGCAGGAGCCTGTGCTGCTGCGCGATATCACTGGCCCTTTTTTCATATGTGGGTTCCAGGAGTTGAACTCAGGCCTTTGCACTTGCCAGGCAGGCACTTATGCCACTGAGCCATCTCACCGGCCCCCTGTTTAATAAGTCTTATGAGGGAATGAAATTAGTTTATATTTTGTAAATGTACCTGTGCAAATATTTTGGAAGATAGAGAACTGAATATTAATAAATGTAAGGAATGTGAGAATCCACTTTCTACTATGTCTAAGTAACAAGGAAAAACATCAAATTGATTGATTAAAAGTGGAGTTAATTGAAAAGTCCACATAGATCAAAATGAACCTTGAGTCTGAGAAGTGTCTTTTTATTTTATTTCACTCAGAATAATTGCATTATGCCACAATATTCTTGTAGTCCTGAAATAATATTTGCTGCTTACAAACTCTCAATAGTGACTTAACATCAAAATTCCTGAAGCCTTCCCCGGGATACCTGTTATTTCAATGTTAGCATGCTTGACAGGAGTGCAAATTAAACTAAACTGTACTCATAGAGGAAAGTTCCACCCCAGCATTCTTTTCACTTTGGTGCTGAAGAACATTCTAGAATGTGCCAGTGATTTGGAACAATGTAAAAAAATAAAATGTCATGAGGACATAATTCATGTCGGAGTTAAGACTTTTTCACAGAATGTGCCAAAATGACCCTAAGAAAAACAACACAAATGATTCTCGAGTCCAGTGGCAGAAAACTCAGCTTCCCCCAGTGGAATAGGTCCCCTTCCCCAATGGACATGAGCCATGGATCCTCAGGGTTCAGTCCATGGCCATCACCCACTATGGAGACAATGTTATAGAATGCACCCCTGCCTACCCCTACGTTTATACCTCAATGACCAGGGTTGCTGACAGCAGGGGATGCCAGGGAGTTCCCAGGACAAGAATAGCCCCTACCTATGTCTTACAGTACAACAAAATCCCCTAAACTATGAGAGAAAACTCTCCAAAATGCAATACTAATGACCCAGTGGAAAGTTATCAGTCCCTCGGCCACCCTAGCTGTGCTGTCCAAGTAGGTCTTGTGTTTTTCTTCATGGTCCACCCTCATTTCCTCTGTCCTCTCATCTTTTCTGTGTCTCCTTGAGCTGCCCAGCTGGAAACCTCTTCCCTTCCCATATTTCCTCTTCTTTCTCAATTACAGCAATTTTGGATTCATGTGGACTCATGCTCTCGCCTCAGTTTCAATTTCTGTGTTACTGAAGCAAGTTCCCCTGTGTGTCTTGTAGCACCAGAGAGATCTGATTCATGCACATAAGCAACTTAGTTTTAATACAAAGGGAATGGAATGGTAACTTATGAGACACTACTGAATATTTAAGAAGTATTGCTTTTTGTTTGTTTTGTTTAAGTCTCTAGCAAAACGTTGCTTCAGATCTGGGAAAAAGAGGTAAGTGGAGTCAGAGCCACACTGAGGGGGATGTCCAGATGTGGTATGAGCTTGCCCTGCATGGCCCTGGTGCACATTCCACGCAGCCCTGCTCTTCCTTCTTCCCTCCAGAGCTCTGATTCAGGAGTAAATTTCCCCTTTACCACAATTGTGAAATTGAAAAAACAGACAATATGCAGGTAAAGTTTCACGTAAAATACTAAGTTTATATGACTTACCATAAAGATTCTTAGGAGTTATGATCAAATAATATGGTGAATGTTTTAATTTTAAAATGTTATTACAGGGCCAGTGAGATGGCTCAGCGGCATAAGCGCCTGCCTGGCAAGCGCGAGGTCCTGAGTTTGACTCCCGGTACCCACATAAGAAAAAAGGGCCGGTGATATCGCTCAGCGGTACAGGCGCCTGCTGGCAGGCTAGGTCCTGAGGTCAACCCCCAGTACCCACCAAAAAAAAAAAAATTGTTATTACAGTAAAAGACACATTGCTGTGAATCCCTTTCAAAATCCTCCCTCTTGCTTTAGGCACACTTAACCCCGCAATATTGCACTTTCTGAAGCTGTTCCAGGAGTCCTCGTTCCTGAGTGTCTCTAGTTGCACTGTCCTGGCTGCCTCCATGTCCTGAATTGATTCAAAGTGTTTCCCTTTCATGGTCATTTTTACCTTGGGCAAGAGCCAGAAGTTTCACAGTGCTAAACATGGTGAATAAGCAGAACGAGGACACGGCATCATGGTTTTACAAGCCTGCTTTTCTGTTGAATGGTGCTAGGCAACACCATTCACCACATTTTTTACCAAAACTCATAAAGGCACGAGAACAATGAGATAAGTGTGTTCAAAATGAAGGGGAGTATTTTGAGGAGGATAAATGGAAATATGTCTTTTTCTGTAATGTTTTTACAAAATTTGCCATGTATTTTGATAATCTATTGTACATTTCTCTGCAGAAATATTAATGTCTGGTTATAGCCCCTTTCCATCAGTTTCCACAAGAGGTGTTCATTGTGCTTATATCACTGAATGTTTCTCATTTTTTTTTTATTTTAAAGAGAAGAAAAAACAAAACAAATCAAAAGAAGAACAAATTTTCAAAGCAACATAATAGGAGGGTAACAATGGTTAATACATTACGTATTACTATCTTTAAGTTAGTTATTCAGGATACCAGACATGTTTCTCATTTTTTGAATAAATATGGCTCCGAGTGTTTCAGATAAAGCTCTGTGTACTTGTGTATCTGCAGCTTCGTGGTACTGCCAGGGACACATGCTTCTCACAGATTCGAGGTCGCCTGTGAAGCTCCTTGAGAACCCTCTCCCACCCAGCTCCCTTGAGACAGAAGGACACATGCTGTGAGCCCAGGCCACCGGGGAGAGAGGAAGGCATCGCCCAGGAGCCAGGAAGGCCTGCGCTGCACAGAGCCCAGTTTCTCCGCTGTGTGGCTGCAGAGATTTCAATTGTATTCAGGCCCAACCCCTTGTCCGTAAGATGCACACAGCAGTGATTACTTTGCGAGTTTGTTTAAGTGATAGAGACATTATGTCTATATATTTAAAGCTCAGGACACACAGTGACTATTTTATAAATGGCAATTATCAATACTGTAAGAGTTTTCTCCATGCACTTAATTATTTAGTTAAAAAAAATCTCATTAATGCAAAATTAAGATTTGTCTCTTTATGTAGAAAAATGAAGTTAAGAGGGTTCTGGAAACTTCTGCATTTCAGGAATTGATAGAAGGGATTCCATGTGATCATTTCAGATCTGCAAAATAGTTTTAAATAACCCTGTGCCTTGGGACATTACAGTGGCTGCAAAATAATGTGGAGTTAATCCTCAGAACGTCAAAATTTGAACATAAAGGGCTGGTGAGATAGCTCAGTGGCATAAGTGCCTGCCTGGCAAATGCAGGGTTCTGAGTTTGACTCCCAGAACCCACATAAAGAAAAGGAAAGGCCAGTGATATCACTTAGCGGCACAAGCACCTGCTGGCAAGCACGAGGTCCTGAGGTAGACTCCCTGTACCCACATTAAAAAAAAAAAATTTGAACATAAATCACATAGGTGGGGACAATTAGATTTATACTTAGATGCAAGATTAAAAATAATTTCCCATCCAAAACATGTGAACTACAATCCATCAAGATGTGGTAAAGCCATAATTCTCTCTTAATTTTCAGTAAATTAAATACATGCATATTAATCACTTAATACTGATGAAAAACACTTTAGGATAAATTTCTGAAATCTATTCTTCAGTCTTTAGTGGCAAATCATCATCAATAAGTAGTAGTACTGTAAAATATGGCTATCCTCAATTCTGTGACTTCATGTGTCCTTTGAAAATTAATGTTTTTCTTTATAATATGAATAAAGAATTTTCTATGGGCAATGATCCCTAAAACTAAATAAATAAGATAATCTTGGGCCAGTGAGATAGCTCAGTGGCATAAGCGCCTGCCTGGCAAGCGCGAGGTCCTGAGTTCAACTCCCGGTACCCACATAGGAAAAAAGGGCCGGTGATATCGCTCAGCAGCACGAGCGCCTGCTGGCGCGCGAGGTCCTGAGTTTGACCCCCAGTATCCACAAGAAAAAAAGAAAAAGACAATCTTATCATTGAATTACTATAATGACAACTTAAATCTAACTCTAAATCTTTAGAATCATTTAACATAAAGATTTCTTTTTGATGTTGTTTTAACAAGAAAACGTAGTTGTTGAAACTAAAATGAAAAAAGCTATTATGGAAAGTTAAATTGTTTAAATTTCAAATGTACAACAGATAATTAGTGGCTTAGTGTAATTCCATCACAGAAGAACTCTGCCTTGTAATTCTAGAGTCGGTAGGAATTAAATTCTCTCCATAGTGGATTCACTTGAAGAAAAAACGATGTTTCCAAAGTCAGTCTTAACATCGTCTCATTCGGTGGGTACAGATCACCGCAGAATTATTGTATCGGCAGGAAAATGGCTCGCTGAGACAGCCATAAATACGGCCAGGGAGCAGGGCCTTAACGAGGTGAAGGTTAATTACTCAGCATAATGACCACCGTGGAGAATGCCGCTGCAGCTTCAGTGATAATCTGTCTCAGCAGGAGAAACACATCTGTATTGTTCAGCTCAGATTGCAGATTTATGAGCATAAAATGTGTCACCTCAGACACTCCGATGTTTATGAATGTCTCGTACTGTAGATTCATCCATCAGTTTTCAAAGCATGCTTGCCTGATTCAGACTTGTGCTGCTAGATACGCGCTGTACTGCGTACTGGCTGGGCACAGGTATTTTCTCAACTGTTTTTTTTTTTAGGAACTATTATCTTTCGGTTATTTATCCCAGAGTTTCCAAACTATATTTAAGATGCATAGTGTGGTGATGTCCTCGGAGACAGCCCGCTGCCCTGCTCTGAGCTGCAGCAAGGCGAGAGGAGGGTCCCTGTGACCACCTGAGCCCGGTCCGCCTGCAGACCAAAGGAGGCAAGGTCACACCGGTGCCCTTCGCCTCTGCTGACTCCGCGTTTCATGCTGTGTTCTCATTTTTTCTAGCATCAATGGAAAGAACCTAAATTCTAGAATGTTCATAATCCACAGTGAAAGCCATCACAAAGATTCATATTTTAAACATGAAATTTGGTGGTCACACTTCATGGTTAAACTGGCAATCATTTTGGATGTACAGAAATACTTTTAATCTGGATAGTCATGAATAATGTTGCTCACAGAATTTGGATATATGAGAATGGTTTACTGTGAAGTTGCAAAATAGTGAAAAATATTTTATCTCCAGCATATCCAGTTTTAAGAGCATGTAGAAATTGAAGCTGGATGGTAACTCGCTGATATTAATTATTACAATCTTCTTTTGCAGAATTAAATGAATTATCCTTGGCATCTACTGAGAGAAGTGAAGAAATATTCAAGAGTTGGGACTTACATAAAAATTCCCCATTACTTACTGTGTAATAAGTTAGGAAAAAAGGATATGAGTTGTAACATCCTGTTTTGTGTGAGTGTGTGTATGTGTGTGTGTGTGTGTGTGGTACTGGGAGTTGAGCCCACAGATTTTGCACTGAGCTCCAGCCTCAGGTCCCCACTCCTTTTCTGAGGCCTTGTCTTACTAAATTGCTAAGTTACCCTGGCAGGGACAAAACTTAAGATACTCTTGCCTCAGCCTCTAGCGCGCATCCTGGTCATTTGAAAAACCTCGCTCAACATTTTTTTTGACATTCCCCCCTTGGTTGAGAAACAAATGCCAATTACCACCTTGGACCCAGACCTGAAAGCCTTATACTAGCAATGGCCCAACTCGCCGACCAGGGGAGACCTGGAGTGATGTCGGCCACCGAAGATTTTTACCCAGTGTAGACAATTGAGAAAGGAAGAGATAAACTCGCACCTTCCAGAAGCTGCCCCACTTTGGGCGCTCTTTTATAGACAGTCTATTTATCCTCTGAATATCAGGTTGGCTTCTCAGGAGGCAGCTCTGATACTAAGCCTTTGTCCTGCCTCTCCGAGTCCAGCGACACCCGTGAGGAAAGAGCCTCAGACCCGACCCTGTCAGAGCCAGGCTGCTCACGTCCGGTTCTGCAGGAATCCTCTGTAGCCCGCTCCTTGCAGATGCTGAGCTCTACGCAGAGGTTCCGATTCTGGCACCAGGCTCTCCCAGCTGTGAGCTCCTCATTATTATGCTATTCTTTCTCCTGCTACGGTGCCTAGGCGCCTTTTCTTATAGGTGAGGATAACTCTGCAGTTTTGTTTTTTTCTATTCTATTAAATCAATATTATATGTTTGGAGAAAATGAGATGCATTCAAATATAAACTGATCGAATGACTTGGTCTTAAAATTCCTTACAGATGGCCTTCAAAATAATTTGAAGAAGTGTCAGTGTAACGAAGTTTTCTATGCTTTATTTCATTCATTTCTTCATGGATAAAATGTATGAAATTTTTTTCATGTCTTTATTGTCCCAAAAAAGGGCTAAGTTGTAAGCTTATTACAACTGAGAAGACAGGAGGGGGTTAGTGTTCCAGACACTGGGGACTTAGAGTTCTCTGGGAGTTCAGGACCCTGACGGAACATTTCTAAGTGTAAACTCCAGTTGACGGGACTGTGCTTTCCTTTCACTTCTCCTTGATTCCATTCTTGATATACTGAACACGCATTGCTTTCATAAGAAAACAACTGAATATTTTTATTTAAAACAAATATCTAGAAAGCTCCGTTACATGCAGTTTTAAATTTTGCTGTAAGGTTATCAGAAACACCAGGCTGGACATGATAAAGATAAGAGTGTGGTCGGCTTCAGTGTCAGTATTTCCCTGCGTTCCGTTGTGATGACTTCTTCCTCTTAGAAGAAGTAATGCAAATGTCGTTAATATTTGCAGGAACAATGTACCTTCCTTCAACGTCCGGCTCTTCAGTGTAAAGGACACCGTCTGCCTTGCTGCGAGGAGAATGACATGAGGGATGGGTGCTGACTGCGTGGGAGGCGGTGCTCGAGAACACAGCCGTGACCAAGGAGCAGGAGAGGGATGCATCTGGACGTGGACTACGGGCCGGTGCCACACAGGACTGCTGGTGGCAGCGATTTGCATGGCATTTGCTCTCTTGCTTTATCATGAGACCCAAGCATATTTCCCTGAGAGAGGAGGCGACAGACCTGCACTAAGCCACTGTCCTTGAAGAATGACCAACAGCTCGTCTCCCAAGGTCCAGAGTAGCTCTTGGGTGACATGATGGTGACAACTCCAGAGAGTTGGCCCAAACCACCTTGGTTCAAATAGGTCCATTACATTACCGTTTGCTTTCATTAATGGTCATACCGTGCACATGATTTAGTTTGGTCCAATGATAAATGTTGCCCAGAAGAACGTAAAGAAATTAAGAATTTGTTGAAAATTACTCAAATTGGACTCATAGCGGCTACGCAAACCTAATACCGTGTATTTGCAGTGTTTCCAGTTATCAGATGATGGTGCAGGTGGCTCTTCCAGGGCTGCAGCACAGAATCCAGAGCAGACTTCGGGCCGAGCTTTCCAGGGCGCCAGGGCCCTCGGGGGTCATTGTCCATGCCTGGCCTTCCAGAGCGCCCACCTCACTGCCAGGGAACTGACCCGAACCAGCTTTAGAGTGGTGCCATTTTTATTTTTTCTATTTTCTTTTCTCTTTCATTGACAACCAGCTTACTTCAAAGAAGAGAATTCTCTCTGCAATTAATTACATTTCAAAAATCACTTAACATAGTTGAAATAATGACCATAATCCTTGTTAAATATTTGCTTTTGTAGAGTTTACTGTTGTATCACAAAGTGAATTTGATAACATGCTTTGGGAAAATATTTTTGAACACAAAAATGAATTGTTACTTTATGCATAATAAGAAATACTATTTATTTCACATTTTTATAGAGTCAACCATTTTTAAAATACATACTTTCTAATTTTTTATTATAAATAAAATCTGTGTTAACAGAATACTTAGAGGAAAAAGAGTATCCTATCTCTTAGTGCAAGCTCTCATTATTTTGTTCCACAAAAATTTCTTTGGGCCAATTTAATGTTTAAGGCATATAAAACTTTTTTTTTAATACAGGAAACAATGACTATTATAGGAGACTTGATTTTGCATTAAAGGCAGTAACATCATTGTGTCTTAAAGACTTAATGCATTTCCATAATTGCCTAAATTAAACTTAGGGAATAATTAAGTAACTACTTATTCTTACCTTAGAAATTAGTTTTAATGCTACAATTTAATTATACATAAAAGATATCTCAATAGGCTTCAATAGAATCTTGCGACTTGGAGATTTGTTTTCTAGTCTTCTTGTCAGAAACTTTAGTTTGTGACTTTCACTTTTTAGAGTTGAGATTCTTACACACTGCACAGATATCCATACTGATTTAAATGATGCATATCCTGCCCCAGGCACTGCTCAACAGTGTGATTTTTAACCTTACCAGGTAGGTCGTGGAAGGGTATTACATGAATTTTATATTTGTTGTTTTATAGATATTAAAAATGGTTTGTGTCATTTACAAAAAAGAATCTAAACTGCCTGTTATTGTTTTGTTAGTTTCTGTTGTTTACTTTGTTACTACTCTATGGGTAGACAATTGCAACTCTTATGAAAACACGTTAATTTTTTCAGTATAGTATATTTTTATTTTAGAAAAACATGTAACATTCCATTAATGTGACACATATATTAAAAATTCTTAAAATTTATGAAAGGGGCATACCTTAGTGGTAGAGTGTGTGTATAGCATGCATAAGACACCAGGTTCAATCCCCAATACCAAATAAGCAACAGTCACAAAACCTTGAAGATTAGTGCATTCAACTTACATGCTGTTGTTTCACCATTAGATATGAAAAATATGATATCACAACAAAAATTCATCACACGTCTCCAGACTGAACATCGTTTTGCATATGGAATTAAGGAGCGCTAGCATAGCAAGGACACACACTAGGTGACAAGAATGATGTGGGCAGGAGGAATCCTGTAGGACGAGGGAAAGCTGAGGATTTGCAGCAGGGTGGTATCGATCTCTCCTGATGGCTGTGGGTCTTGTCAAGTGCAGGAAGCCTCTGAAAGGTCTTGAGGAAGGAATAGCAGGTCATTCATTCATCCCCTGGTGTGTGGAGAAAATAACGGAAGGGGACTAGGGAGGGGACGAGAGCCCGGGAAGGAGTCTGAGTAGGATGCAACAATGGCAGTGAGGCAGGGATAGGGACCGTTACTTTCTCAGCAGCTGTCTCAAACACCAGCACAACCTGCAGGTCTTGGCTCTGAAGGTGCGGCAGGGCCAAGAGATGGGAGCTTCCAACAGGAGAGCCAGGGGCTGGGCAGCGACCTGCTTGAGCGCACAGGTCCAGGCTGCGCCAGGAGCCCACGGTGGCTCAGGAATGCTCCTCCCAGGCAGAAGGCTCCAGCGGACCAGTCACAGGAGCCTCTTCCTCTGCAGTCCCCCGTGTTCAGTGCACCATTGGAACTCCAGGACTCATGACCACAACAACACAGCAAGCGCCCTGGACCCTTGGCAGTCAGCCTGGCTCGGGACCTTCTGGGGCAGGCTGGGTTCATGCACTCTTGCCCCTTCTGCTGCAGCCTAAGTTGTCATAAGCTTCTTCCTCATGGCATACCACTGCCTACTCCTTATTCTTGTCACATGTAGAGATTTGGAGCTGGTACACAGAATTAGACAGACTTTTTGTGGCTGGGACCAAATATCCAACATACATAATTTGAAGCAGAAGGGTTTATGTTCTTCTCGTGGTCAGATGGCTCTAACACAGGACCATCGTGGCAGAAGGGTGTGGAGAGGCAAAGCTGCTTAGCTCATGGTGGCCTGGAAGCAGAGCAGGGAAAGAGTGCCAGAGAGGAAGGAGTGATGGAGAGGATACAGACCCAAAGGTCACACCTTCCTGACCCATCCAGACACACCCAGAAGTGGGCTTTACTAATCCCCGGGTGTCAATCCAGTTGACAATTAAGCTTAGCCCTCATGTACAGGAAAAGAGCTGGAAACACTGGAAGACTGGGTGACAAGGTCTACCAGTCAGTAAATAGGAGAGAAATGAATTGGGGGGTGAGGTGACACCAAAAGAGCTTCCCTTTGTCGATTGAGCTGATTGGTGACATCTTGGAAGCATGAACAGGCACCTCTCCTTTAGGGACCCCTACGGAAGAGTGTGGACAATGATGACAGTTGCTAACAGACTGAAGAGTCACCTCGCATCCGATTCCTGTCTTCCATGTGTCCAAGAATCCATGCAGCAGTGACAATGGGCACTTATGTCTTAGAGATAGAGGTAAGAGAAGTCATCAGATATGGTAGAAATTACTAAGGAGTTAATTTGTGGTATAAGATAAAAATAAAAGTAAAGATCACTTATGGAATTTGGGGGCCTCAACAAGGGTGCAGAGGAGACCCTGCCAGAGAAAGAAAAACGTTGGAACTAAGTAGCTTGCTCTGTGCTTATTAAATTGTGCTTTTTAGAGGGTAAATGGAGAAATCAAGCAGATATTTGGTACCGAGGCCCATGCAGCTCTCGAAATTCCTGGGGTGAGGACTGTGAAGGGCGGCGAGAAGGTGAAGAAATGAAGACAAGATACAGAAAGCTGGGATCAGGTGGAGCCCTCTCTCCTGATGGAAGGAAAGGAACTGCTTCAGGGCTGCTGTGTGTTTATTTATAGATTGGGCAGGTTGATGTCACATGACACCCCTCTGCCTAGCAACCTGTTTGCAAGATAGCCTCGGGCACCTCGTGGTCCAGGAGCAGGAGCAGCTTGTTCGTGTGGCTCAGCTCTGGTCCCGTTTGTTCTCGGGACCAGCCTTGCTCCAGCCCTGCATGTGTGATCTATCTCCAGCTTCAGCCGCTCCCCACAATTTGGAGGTGTGATTCTAGAGCCCAGGAAATTACCTGGGGCTAGAACACGCATTTGTGAGCAATCAGTAATTGCATTACATTTAAAACCCCCAGAATGAACGAACCCCAGAGAGAATGTGTAGTAAGGCAGATGATTAACCTGAAGACTGAACCCTATCTGTGAGATGTTTGTCTGTTTTTCTGCTGGTGCTTTTATGATTTTCATTTTCCCTGCTTGGTGTATATTTTCCCTGCAGGGAGAAGGTCTATGAAGTTATCTTTAAGCTCTAAAAGTGGTTCTGTTCTACTTTTATACCACACTGCCTGATTTAATCTTTTCCTTAGGAGCACCAACAATTCTTAGATTGAATTTTCTTTAATCTCCCTTATTGACAAGAAAAAGCCAACTAGACTTTCATAAGAAAGGACTATTCAAAACTCCAATTGCAATAGGGAGAGAGAAATGCTGCCACAGTGAGAACATTCCAGCCGCAAAGTCACTGTTTCAAAGATCAACTAGAAACGGCCTTCACGGTGAGGGGTAAACGGGCTGGAAAGAACTGGGTAGAAAAGCCTGTCGGTGCAGCTGAATAAGTGGTGCTTTGGGTAAATTAATGAGGGAACTTTACCCCTGAGGTCGCATGGAAGAGGTACTCAAGGAGAGAGCGTTCTACTTTCGGTTGCTGCCGAAGGTCAAGAGTTGGTGAAAGTCCGAGACCGGTGGAAGGGGTGAGTCCCGACTAAAGTTCGATCGACTCAGGTTAGAAGGTGTTTGTCCAGTGTGGTGGGACACTCCGGCTAATCCCATAGGGGACAAAGCATGGGGATTTCAAGGCTGTGTGGGGGGCTCGTCCTAGATAAACGAGGGGGTTTCACTGCTAAGAAAGGCAGGAAGAAAGCACAGACTCAGGCAAAGTTCACCACTGTCAACTTCAAGGATTTTTTTCATCCTTTTCTTTAGGCTCTTCCATCTGTATTCTGGGAGAAAACTTTAGAGCTTACTTTTGGCAATGTTGATTGTTTTCTATACTCACCAACCTATTTTTTTCAATTTCCAATAAGAATTTTAAGCTTGCCACTGCATTTTTTATTTCCTTGACCTTCTATGCAGTGACACAATCATTGTCTGTTTGTCTCGTCTTGTTTTAGAATTGCCTGTTAGATTTATTTTCATAAAACCCCGTCTGGTCGTGTATTCTGTGGTGTATGCTAGGGCGCCTGATGTCTTCTATTCTCATTTTTCTAAGTTACATCCAGAGCTTTGCTTACCCTATGACCCTCAAAGATGAAGTCCGAAACTCATTTGTGATTCACAGATTATTTCGTTTATCTTTATGTCTTTACTATTATTTTGTTTCCCTTATTGATCTCCAATGAATGTGGCTTCATACTTAGTGTTTATCATCATCCAAGTTGCTTTCTTCATGTTGGATCCTGTTTTTCGCCCAATGCTTATTTTCAGAATTCATCCTTCATATTCAGTCTTAGGAAGTAGGTGTTTTTTAACACATATTTCACTTTCACTGTGAAACCTCCCCTTGCATAGTGCACTTTTGGTTTTCTGACACTTTCAAACATTAATACCTACCTAGAAGTCTGAAATTGTACTTCTGCTATTGATTTCCTTTCTCTGTCTCTTCTATAGGTATTCATTGAGGTGCGATTCTCCACTCACACTCACCATGCCAAACTTCTGATGTACAGGTTTCCTCAGTGTCAGGTTTATGCTCAGCGAATGGCTGATGACAGTCTTCTCCCAGATGGGCGAGACTTAGCAACATTTCCCTCTTTCCTGTTTTATGTTTCTCATTTTTGTACAAATTCTTAAAAGGTAGATTGACTTTCAATTCTTGAAGTAACATTAAATTTTAATGTTAATTTATAGTGTTATGCTGGGTTTTTAAAAATACTCAAATACTTTTGGTCTTTTAAATTTGGGGGAATTTGAGGGATATTGGAGACTGAGTTGGAGCTGCCAGGTGTACATCATGGGACACTGAAAGCCAGTGAATGCTACTCAATAAAAATAGAGAACATTGAAGTTATGCTATGAAATAATCCAGACTCAGCCACACACACAATTAAAGGCAAACCAGGTCAGAATCATGCCAAATTAGGCTGTAATTTTTACATTATTTGGTATCAAATTAATAATACACTTTAACAAAATTTAGAACTGTTTATTGACTTATAGTAGCAACATGCTTAGATTATATTTACTTAAATTGAAATAAAAGAATTGGCAAAATTTGTTAAGCATTTAAGTAAAACAGTAACCTTTCAGAAACACTAACATATGCATGCTCTGTATTACTTTCTGAGAAAATTTGTGATGTACCAGCTCAGTTCTTGCTATTCACATTTTATCTCTTTTAAGATGATCTCTGTAAGGCTCCTTTTTCAAATACTTCACTGCAACATTCCATGCTGGCATCTAATTATCAGAAATAAAATATGTTCAAAGTACATGTCAGACATTGTGGCTTTTGTGCAGTTATGATTTGCATGGATTAAGAATAATGCAACTATTCTTATGCAATTTGAGCAAATGAGTTAAAAATTAGTATGAATGTACTAATGACTATTTTAAATCACTGATTTGCATTCCTCTATATATGCTTAAGCATATAAAGATAACTATTAGATTGATACTCAGCCAAATCCAGATATTTTTAAGTCATAGATTCATTTATCCTTAATATAAGTTCCAATTGCTTTGATATTCACAGAGAAATTGAATATTAAAAGTGTCATGATGCTAATAGGAGTCCTTAGAGGATTTTCAATAATACCACCATAAGACAGATCATCTTATGGTGCATTTTTAGCTAATGTCTGCCACAAACTTAAGCCATGAGCAATTCCTGCTGATTTTTCCCCTTTAACACTGTATTTCACTTTTGCTTTTATTTCCATAGTAACAGCTAGCAGAGGAATCTTCCAGCGGTTGTGCTTGCTGCAAATCTCTTGGCCATGATTCTGCTGTACAAAGTGCTGGGATTACAGCACACAGCGGTTCAGCATTTTATAGAGCCATGCTTCTTTTCAGTATGGAATGCCCTCCACCATTTTTATGTCTTCTTTATTTTTAATTTCAAGAGATAACATATTAAAAAATTAACAGTGAAACCCATTTATTACATCAGCTAATTTTATTTTTAAAATATAATAATGGTCCTGAATATACTTACTATATGAGTATCTTTTAATCAAGATAAGTATGTTTCATTTTGTCTTTGAACTTCTAATATAGTATTTTGGAACACTAGTAGCTACAAGCTTATTTTAGGTACAATTTTTACACTCTGAAAATCATAGCTATTGAAAAAATTGTAAAGATAATAATTTTTAGATAGAGTTTCAAAATGTAGGCTGTACAAGTTACTATGGATTTATAGCAAAGAATAATTTATTATGATTAGTTTGTTCTGAATGAGGAGGAATATTTTCATAAGTGAGATTTGATAAAAAGAAAAGTTAGGAGAAGGTATTTAAGAAATTAATAGAATTATAGCAGAGAGAAAAATGAAAAAAGACTAAAGTTATCAGGCAAAATAAGTATCACAATATTCCTGAAGTAGAGAAAAACTGGGATATAAGAATACTTTGTGAAGAGAATATATCCTGAAGATAAGAAACCGCCTGCATGAGCAATCAGGAACCAAAGTTTGTTTGAAAAAATTACCTCAGATGTTTCAACATGTGTTCTGAAAAACACGATTTTGGCAGGTGATGTGCAGAATGGAATTGAGGGAAACAGCAGAGACGACACATTTGGAAACAGTTTTGTGATTCAAAGAAGAAGTGATGGAGGCCTGAATTCCACGATTATCAGCTGTTACGAAAAATAAAAAGAGATTTGAAATGTAATTTATGTGCAGAATCTGCACTGGCCCCGTGCAAGTGTGTGAGGGACACTGCATCAAGAAGTGGATTGCCTCGGGTGCCTGGGAGCGCTGCTGTGTCTTCGTGGGAGACAGAGAATGCTGTGGTGGAAATTTCTAAGTGTCGGAAATGAAAGTCTTGTTATTTATCATTATATTTTCCAGGTGCCCTAGAGCTTTCTGAGCAGTCACAAATGCCTATATTGAGCTCCAAGATAGGTTTCGATTTCATCCGATGTTAATAATTTTATAATATGTGGGATTTGTTTTAATCAGGTAGAATATGACACAGACTTAGAAAAGACTTGTAAAGGAAAAGGATTCTGTCATACACTCACAGTCCTTTAGAAAGAGTAGATAGCAAGCCACACAAGGCCACCAAGCAATATGCCCGCGTAGGGAGGGAAGAACCGAGTGGGGGGATCACTGAGGCTCTTCCTGGAGGGAAAGCACAAGGCATGGATGGCCAGTGGGCAGGTCTGGGATTGGATGTTTACATCTTTTTGGCTCTTTGGGCTGCAGGTGTGGTCCTGAGTCACCCTGCACCCAGCCTTGGTGACCCAGAATTAGAAAGCCCAGTGCAAGGAGGTGTGTGGGCACCACTCTGGGTGGGTTGGCTGGCATTACCACAAAATATGCTCAGGAAAGTTGTTTCCAATCTAAGAAGTAGCTAGCCATGAAGTGGACAGCCCCTCCTAGTTCAGCAAAGCCCCAGAAGTGAGGAGATCAACAACCAAAGAGTAAGAAAGTATAATTTATTCAATGAACTGAAGTCATGGGAGGGAAAATGATGGACTGGGGAGGTACTGTAAGGAAAACGGGTTCATTGGCAACATCCCATTGAACAGTAAGTTGTACCAAAGAGGAAGGTGAAAAGACACCTGGAGAAGTGAAAGAGAAAGCCACAGAGGAAAAAAGAAAAAAAAACAACAACAAAAGGGCAAACTCAACTGCTTTCAGCAGTGGTGCTTAGCAATGGTGGGAAAGCGACCAGACTATCTGCTATGAGTTCTGCATATGGAGCTCAGTGCATGTAGTTTTCATAATTGTAACACTGAAAATAAAGAAAATAGCAAGAGTAGATGCAGAAAGACAGAAACCAAGGTCATTTTTATTTTCTTCTATCTGCTCTTTGGAAAATAATTTTGGATTTCATAAAAGGAGTTAAAATGACCAATTGAATATTTCATGTGTCTTTGGAATTCCAATGATTTCTGACATTACAAAGCCATCCTATACAGTATACAGATTTGTATTTTTTCTCTCTTGCCTTCAGCACCATCTGATAAGGTTAATAAACTTTAAGTCAATACAACTTGACAGCTCAAAGACGCTTGCAGCCATTAAAAAAATCAAGTGAAACAACTTAAAAATACCACCACTGGGCCTTTTTATTTTTAACAGGAAATATTCTAAATTTGACAATTTCATTCTTTTTGATCCACTTCAGAGAAGTAATATTTCACAACATTGTTCACATTTGTGTACTAGGTGGATGCATAGAAATTTTTATTATGGTTATTTTTACTTTTACAAATAATTGAGAGATATTTGAATTAAAATTTGTTATAGAATCTTGAATTCATAGTTCCAGTTGCAATTTGATATTGGAAAATCAGGTCTAGTGGACTTCTTAGTGGAATTACTAAGAAGAAACAATACATTGAATGCTTTATAGTAACGTCATAGTAATTAACATTTATTTTTCAATTTCCAATAAAAATGAAATAGAGATTTTAAAGACTCAAAAAACTATATTCATGCCAAAAAAGTGAGCATAATTTCATGTCAAAGATTTCTAGAACTTTTTGTTGAGCACGTTCTATACAGGAATAGTCAGTTCCATTCAGAATGAATGGAAACCCAGAACATAACAGATATTTTGTAATTTAGAAGTCACAATGCGGAAAAGAGGGTTATTCTGGCCCCCCAGGGACGACAACACTCACCTCTTCTCTTATTACCTTGACCACAAAGTAAGAAAATAGGTCAAAAGAGGGCCATTGCAATACGATTCTTTTAAAAATAGATTCACTAAGTAAGTAAGTGTTATCTGTCATCTGTAACTTCAGAGGATGTCTGTGTTGCAAATATATTTCAAGAATGAATTTAGGTCATTTGTAGGATGGATCTTGAGATCATAATGTAAGTGAATTAAATCAGACAGGAGGTTGAATATTACTTGCTTTTGCTTATATGAGAAATCCACAATATCATAAATTAAAGAATAAAATAGGAGCGAGATGAAAGGAAACAGGGGGGCAGATATTTTGGAGTTGGGGAAGAGGAATAGGGGAAGAGGGGGCAGAAGAAAGGGGGAATGGAAGAAAAATGCTGAAGATATAAACGTGTGTGTGTGCGTGTGTGTGTCTGTGTGTGTGCCAATTCCCCAAAATGAGTGTAGTTATTGTGTATTACAACTATACACTAATAAAATTAATTTAGAATTATATGGAACTAAAAAATTCAGTTATACCAATCAAAGTAATTATCCAGACAGCAGACTGTCTCTGTTCCAGGTCTTGGAGTGACGTAGAGGCTAAGCCCTGCTACAGAAGCAGACAGGCCGATGCCCCATGTCACTTGCAAATGCACCAGAGGGTTGTGCTCCTCATCGTCACCCTGGGAGCCAGGCTGGCAGAAGCATCACGCTCTCTGAAGCTGTGGGGAAGGAGCGTGGTAAGTCACACTGACAAGTTGCTTCCACTCGTGTTTTGCTGGGTAAGACATGTCATGGGGCCACACTGTCTTCAAAGAAGGGATGAACAATCCTATGTGGCTAGAGGATTGCAGGCAGAGAATATGTGGGAAAAAGAATAATGACTATCGGGGTTCTCTTTCTGGTCAGCAGATATTCCACGCACTCTTTGTATCAGTTACTGTTTTACTAGAGAAAATAGATATAACATAAGATATACAGATGTATAAGAAATTACAAGATTGGCTTACGATGGGCAGCCACAGAGTCAGATAAGAAACTCTGCAGAGGGCGTTTGGACACTGGAGATGGAAGGATTCAGTCCAAGGTCTGGAGCTCACAGCAGTGTCCCGCGCGAGTCCATATCTGGAAGTGATGGGTCTGCGCCAGAAGCCAAAGAATCTGCATTGGAAGCCAGGAGATGATGGCTAAGATGAAGGTGAGGACCGAAGCTCCTCTGAAGAACAGAAGCAGATCCATCCTGCCTCATTTCTCCTTTTTATCATCCAGGTGATGAGCCACCCCAGGGCAGGTCCTCTACACCCTAGAATTGCTGAGCCAACTTAGTGAAGTTTCTGTACTTCTCAAGTTGACACAATCAATCAACCATTACACTCTTCCTCCCACAGAAAAACCCACTCACTCGTTCTCCAGTGGAGCTAGTCCCTGAGTCTGACTTACTTCCACACAAGTGAGGCTTCCACAGCACAGACCCCAACTTCTGTGCCCCAAACGGCGCCCTGCTCTTCCAAGGAGGGCGGCTCTGCTGCAACTGCACTGCTCTTGATCCAGTTCCTTGGAGGAGCCACTGCCTGAAGCCTGACAGGCAGAGAGGGCGTGTGTGTGACGTGCATGCTCAGCACTCCAGTGCAACACACATTTTTACAGCAAGGACGGGAAAGGGTTTCCTAGATCTCAGAGCATCAACACGTGTCAGAAGTAGATGATGGGGTAATGGTGGGGCTTGAGAAGCACTGTGGGATGCAGCGAGGAGCCTACACTGGGGGGCTCTGTGGTCACTGTGACAGTGGCTCCTCCTCCCTTGGGACTCCAAGGTTAAAAGTTTGTGGAAGAGATTGTCAGCTGCCCTGGTGGCCATCCAAGTGCCAGTGAGAAAGCTGAGTGAATAACAAGACAGCTGAGTGACAGTAGCATGCAATGCTTGATGCTCACTCGGGGGTCATAGGCACGTCACCTCTTATCCGCCGCCTTACTATGCGTCCTGCTGCTCCGACAGCGTCTGCCACTGTGTGTATCAGGAATATTCCAACACTGTGACAAACTACCAAAATAATTAACTTGGAAAAGATGCACGTGGCTCCCAACTTCGGAGGATGCGGTCCCTGATCAAGTGGCCCCCATGACTTTGGATTTCTGGTGCTGGATGACAATGACAAGGAACCGAAGCAGAGTCAAATTGTGTGCTTCATCAGCCAGAAGCAAAAGGAGGAAGAGGAAGGATCTGGTGGCCCACAGTCCCCTCCAAGTGCACACCCCGATGACCCTATGAAGACGTCCCGCTCGGCCCGCTACGCATCGCCCAAACGTGCCACGGAGGAGCGAGCCTTTGACACATGGACGCTGGGTGAGGAGCATCATCAGCACCATAGCCCTGGGCCACTCTGCAGATAACAGAAGTCCCTTGGCTCCTGGTCCCTGCATCTGGGAACTCTAAAGTCATGGGACCAGGCTCAGTAAGGATCTCCATGGTGCCTCACCCTGGGGCAGAAGGATGAAGCACTAGAGAGCAAGACAGCACTTGTCAGACAGCTGAACTCGCTGTTTTTAGGCCTTGAGATCAACGCAGTTTTACTTTTTGTCATCTCACCCCCCATCCCTCCATCTCTTGATCCCCTTCCCATATGAGGAAGCTCTAGCTCCCTACTTCCCTTTATCTAACTGTTATTTTGCTCTTTATTTATACTTTGGGTTTCTCATATAAGAGAAGCCATGCAGTATTTAAGCTTATGTGTCTGATTTATTTCACTTAACGTTATAGTTCCAAGGTGGATCCATTTTCCTACAAATGACTTGTTATCCTTCTTTATGGCTGAGGAGTACTCCACTGTGTATAAACACCACTTTTTTTTTTTAATCCACTCATCTGTTGATGGACGCACAGGTCCCTGCTAAGATTTAGCTATTATGAATTGTGATATCATAAACATGGGCATGCATAAATCACTGTACTCTCCATACTGATTTCCATAGTGGTTGTACTAGTTTGCAGCCCACCAACAGTGCCAAAGGGTTCCTCTTTCCCTGCAGCCCTGCTAGCATTTGTTATTTGATTTCTTGATGGTAGCCATTCTTTCTGTGGTGAGATGGAATCTCAGTGTTGTTGTAATTTGCATTTGTCTAATGGCCTGCGATGCTGAGCATTTCTTCCTGCTATTATTGGCCATTGTACAAGTCCATGATCACATAACTCATGCCCCCCAGGATAATGACAGTCATTTCTCAGGGAAGACAAACCCCTGCTCTACCAAACACCTCTCATTACACCCACCTCCCCACACTGCTGCACCGGGGGCTCGAGGGTCACAGACTGCAGCACACACAAGCCATCACAGCAGTGTGGGGCTGTGTCCTCTCTGCCCCACCCTTGTCCACTGCTCATCTAGCATTGACCTCTTTCCACTTCCTGCCAAAATTTCTTTCTTTTTTTTTTTTTGTGGGTACCGGGGGGTCGACCTCAGGACCTCGCGCGCAAACAGGCTCCGTGCCGCTGAGCAATATCACCGGCCCCTTTTTCGTATGTGGGTTCCGGGAGTCGAACTCGGGCCCTCGCGCTTGCTGGGCAGGCGCTTAAGCCGCTGAGCCATTTCACCAGCCCCCCTGCCAAAATTTCTGAGTTGATATCTGAGCTATTTGAACTATTAACTCCATAACACATTGGTGCCATGGGTAGGAGGTTACTTATGAGAGAAATGGCAGAGTGCATATCCACATAAGTCTTCAGAAATAGCTACAAGAGAGAGGGGAGTTAAGATCTGAATCTGACCTCTTCAGCTCCCCTCAACAACATGGCGCCTGTTATTGTTTCTTTCCTGGATTCTGCCTTTGTATGTCTGGACATTGTTTTTATTTCAGTGAGTCAGCCTCTACTGCATAAAAGTCAGGAAGTTATTTAAAGTGATGTTTAATGATTCCCAGTGACATATATTTGCTTTCTTTGGGAAGGTAAGGGATGCTCTGAAAATTGCCAGTCTCCGAATATTTGGAATCCTCTGATCCAGGAAATTTTCAAAAGCTGAGGGGTCAGTGCCACTTACCATTGTCATGCTGGGAAGGCAAACCTAGGGGCTAGATGCAATAATGAACTTTTAACTCCAAGGATGGTATCCTGCAATTAAGGATCCAGATCATATTAGCAAGTATCCTGGAATCCACGTTCACTGAAGCTCAGGGGCCAGGACACATGTCCAGATGTGTTTGTGTGGCTTTTGAGAATTGGAAGCTGTTAGAAGGATACCACTATTGTAATGATGAAATTGTCAACTCTGTGTGTCTGTTAGGGTTCTCTAGAGGAACAGATGCAACATAAAGTGCATGGTTGATTATACCAGAGATTTACTAGGTAGTCTTCCAGGATCAAAAGCAGAAGTGTCCCAGTGGTCATCTGCCAGACCCGATATGGGAGAATCCACAGTGGCTGTCTCGTCTCTGGGGAGTAGAGGACCCAGAAGCAGTCAGTAGTGACAGTCAAAGGCCAGGAAGCTCATTGCAGAGTCACCAGTGTGAGTCTGTGTCCAAAAACCAAAGAGTCTCATTGCAAAGCTAAAGTGTCTGCACTGGAAGGTGGAAGGAACTGGAAATCAAAGACCAAAGGCAATAGTGCAGAACTTCCTTCTTTCCCTTTTTATTTCACTCAGGCTACAAACCTATTGGTTGGTGCCACTGACACTCAGGGTGGGTTTTCCCTTCTCTATTTGCACCCTACCTGTCAATCATCCACAAACACATCCAGAATTTACAAATCTGCAGGCAACTTTAAGTCAAGTTGCCATAGCACAATTACCAGTCACTGTATGGTAATGTGGATTAAAAATGAGATTTTATATGAAATTAAAGATTGATTACACATAGTTTTATGGAAAAGATTATGCCCAGATGCAGACATGGGATGACACATTTTGTTCTTTATCAGAGTGATGCATGTCACACATTCTCTAAAGCTACTCAGAAATTACTAAGGCTCATTGGTTTCTGTCTTCACCTTGTTACTCCCAACTAAGAGAAGCCTTCATTGCTGCAGCCATTGTTAGTCACTGAGGATTTTTCTTTGAGTTACAAGGGATTTTATGTCCTCAGTATTTTTTTACCCATCACTAAACATATACTATTTCCATAATACATTCTTTTTAGAGCTACAAAATGAAATACTGGATTCTCTGATACCAGCAAGTGTCCTTTATACACTGAGCATGGAAATTTACTGAAGGTCACACATTTTAACACCCACAGAGCTGGTTAGTGTCCCCACAAAGACGTTAAATTCCCCCGCATAGCTGCTGCATTGGAAAAGTCACTCTCACAGTGAAGGTAGTTTGCAGAAGTTTTACAGTGACTTTTGGGAAATTAAATTAAAAAGTAGATTTTGATTACGTTTTGTGACTTTCAAGCTTTAAAGATCTTATCAGGAATTAAATTAGTATAACTTTCTCTATTTTTATCCTTAGGGAACATACATTGAAGTAGTTATTTCCTTTTAGTGATTGGGATAAAAATATCTTAATTCAGGTGGTTTAAAAAGTGGTAAAACTGACCCTGCATGTTATAGACCAATCAACTTCATTAATGCTGCAGTAAAATTGCACATGAGAATTTTATTGCGATAGTTGGAACTGATGAAAAAATTTAAAAAGACAGATCTAATATGCTAATGGTAGTTAGGTAATTTTCCAAATACCCGAAGCAAAGCAATTTTTCCTGCTGAAAATTGATCTTGTCTTCACTCATATTTCAGTATATTTATTCAAATTAGGATTATGGACAAAATGTAATTTGTGGAATTGTCACAGGCAAGATCCTGTTTCTTTGGGGTGCCTGCCTGAACTACATTATTGTAACCTTGAGTTGTTCTCAAATTTTCACTCTGGGATCAGGACAAGTTACTAAGATTTCATAGTTTTAGCGAACAATAAAATACTACTTGAGAAATAAATGTTCTACTGTTACTTTGTTTGTGTACCTAATCTCCTTTGTGAATACATGTCCATGCATACACACATTCCCAACAATAACTGTCCATGTCTGAATGAGTGCCTATTTCGTGTAAAGCTAAGGTTTATGAGTGGATATGAGTCTGGTATTGTTATCATAACTTTGCATATAATCCATCATTCAATGCACAAAACAGCAGCCTCGATGAGCGTGGCTCATATATAAATGTTACTTGGATGTGACCATATGCCCATGAGGGACAGATCTCAGAGTGCAGGGACACAGCTAGGGAACTTCTATGGACACAGACCCCACCGTGCACCTGAAGGAATATCCCAAGGTTAGGGTTTCACCAATTACACTTTGAACAATTTCTCAGTTGATGCTCTTACCAAAATTTATAAATCACTGTTTTATGTAGCTACAGTGGATCCCTGAGTTACAACCAACCTCACATAAGAACAATTTGGGTTATGACCAGAATTTTGGGTTTGATTTACAGCCAAAGTCTTGACGTACGTCACAAACGCTGGCAGATCAAGCAGTTGTAAACAGACTCGGGATGCCAGAAAAGTGTATGTAAGCATACATAAGAGTCAGTCTGTGCCCAGATGTGCATTTGTGGGCATGATTTTGGTCAGATTACTGCCATCAAAATGACCCCAAGAAAGCTAGAAAAGAAGCTAAGGAAGGAAGGGAAGGTAAAGAAAGCAATCATAATCAAAAAGAAGGAAATTGTGCATAAATATGAGAGTGACATTCATGGTACTGATCTTACTAGTATCTAAGCATGTCAAAATCCTCCATCTCAACAATATTGCAAAGAAAAGATTTGTATAAGGAAGCTACTGTTGCTAAAGATGCTCCTCAAATTAGTAAGTCATGATCAACAGTGTTAGATGAGGTAGAAAGGCTATTATTAGTGGGGATAAATGAAAGGCATGTGACAAGTTATAGCCTATTTGAGTATATAATTTGTGAAAAACTAGGGCTATAAGTGCAGATCTTGTAAAGGATAATCCATCAACAAGTGATAATGGTGAAACATTTCATGCCAGTAAGGGGTAGTTTCACAATTTTCAAGCAAGAACTGGGGTTCATGGCATAACTAGGCATGGTGAGGCAGCTGGTGGCGATAAAAGGGCTGCTGAAAATTATATACACCACTTCAAAATGATGACACAGAGAAATGGCTTTTGCTCTCATCAAGTTTTCAACTGTGATGAAACTGGCCTTTTCTGGAAGAAAATGCCCAGGGGAACATACATTACCCAAGAAAAGAAGAAAATGCCAGGCCAAAAGCCTATGAAGGATAAACTGACCTTACTGCTATGTGCCAATGCGAGTGGTGACCTCAAGATAAAGCCTCTGTGGTTTATCACTCTGAGACCCCTAGAGCATTCAGAAAACATAAAGTCATGAAGAATAGCCTAGGGGTCATGGGGACATCTAATACAAAATCCTGTGTCACAAGAGTACTTTTTCTTGAGTGGATCAGGGAGGCTTTCTGTCCTACTGTTAGGAAGTATCTAGAGGACAAAGGTTTACCACTCAAGGCTCTCCTCGTCATGGAAAATGCTCCTGCTCACCCATGAGACTTGGAAGAAGAATCGGCTGAAGAATTCCCATGGCTCGCAGTTGAGTTCCTTCCATCTAATACAACTCTTCTACTGCACCTTACGGACCTACAGGATATAGCCACAGTGGACCCTTGACTTGCAAACTCAATTCATTCACAAGGACTGGTTGTAACTCAAGTTCGTTGTAAGCCAAGACTATTTTCCCCATAAGAAATAATGGAAATACCCATAATGCATTCCAAACCTCCCAAAGCACCCCTTAACTAACGTTTTTGTTGTATAATGTGCATAATTTAGCAGAAACACCAATAATTTTCCTACTGTGTTCACCAAAAAGTTATAAAATATGCCCAGTGTATCAGAAACGATAATTTCATTCTCTACTCACCGTTCAAGTTAACGTCTTTGGCTTGCAGGAAGGGAGGATGGAATGGAAGGTGGTTAGGGTTTGGAGGGAGAGTCCCCTTCCATAGGACATCAGGAACCTGGCTCTCTGTGTCCTTTCTCTCCTCAGGAGAGTCTGTAGTCCACTAGGACCTGATTCTGGCTCACTAGGTCTCAACCTTCCCAGAACGAAAAACTGGTCTAAGGTTGTCTGCTTCTGTCTTTTTTTAACAGTGTTCTGTAGTATGGCATGACATTGTCATTAAGCAAGTGAATGCAACAACTGGGTTTTTTTTTTTTTTTCTGTCTAGATGGGTCTTCTCTACAAATGTTTATAGTTCTGTTCATTTTTTCAAGATTTCCTTTATTTCAGAAGAAGAACTTTGCTGCACTGATTGTTGATTCTCCCCCTCCTCTTCAGAAAGCTCCTCAGCTGCTATTCTCTGCTGCTCAGCCAGGAGTTACTGAAGTTCCTGTGTAGTCAACTCCTCTAACTGTCCCTCCACCAGTTCCTCAACATCACCACTGTCTACCTGCAAGCCTGTGGACTCTGCTATAGTGACAGTGTCATCAACCATGGGGTCAATTGAAAGCTCAGGCTCCTCTACACAGCCTTCAAAGTCTCTCTCCTGTATAATTTTAGGCTGCACTTTCTTCCAGGTGCAGGATCTCAGTGTCCTTAGAGAGACATTGGCCCAGGATTTCTCAGTCAGCCCCACATGGGAAAGGATGTTGTAATGTTCCTTCCCGAACTCTTTAAGGGTTAAATCGGTATCTGAGACTGTCTGGAAGCCCTTCAGGAACAGTTCCTTGGTGTATAGCTTCTTAAAGTTACTGTATCGTCTTGTTTCTTTTGCATTATTTTTTCAGTAGAGAGGCTAGAAATGGTAGCGAAGAGATTCTGCATCATGGCATCTGTGATTCCACTGAAGTCCCCCACAGTGTACAAGCGTCTTCAGGTTCACTCTGCACAGTCATCCTGCTTTAAAGACGTACTCCTCCACACGACAGAAAGCTGTTATCTGATAATATATTCTCTCCACTGAGGAACTTTCTTCCTGACCTGTACAGATTTTAGTTGCATTTCCATATGGTGACTTTCTTCCACTTTATGGTAGAATTCTGCATTGCATAGTACATTTTATTTCTAGTCAGTAGTCTTTTCTGTGTTATTTAGGCACAAAAGTCAGTTCCCATGCATCCCAGTCCCAGACCAAACTCTCCATCATGCAATCACACGTTCAGGAGACTGATGCTAATACTGTTTTCCAGAATTCACTGGAGAATTCTGCTGCTTCATCACTGATCTTTCACCACTCCTCCTGCCTGATATGATGGCCTTTATAGAGAACCCCCATCTTTTTTTTCTAAAGAGATACCTGGATTTGTACATCTAAAGCTATTGTTTTCTGCCAGGATGGATTATGTAGAAAAGGCGAGACCTTTGTGACCTCTGGTGCCCAGTTCTCTTCTCCGGCTGGTCAAAGCTCACGGCCCAGCTCTGACACCTATAAGAAAACCACTGGTCGAAGCAATGCTGTATCGTGCACAGCCCAAAGAGCCCAAGCTGCCTTCTCAGCACGACGGGATGAAGTTTATCTGCCTTTTCAGTTTTGGGAGAGAAAGCAGAGCTTGCAGGCAGATTCGCCCCTGGGAGATACAAACAGACATTCTCTATGATCTTTTTTGTTTCATTTTCAGATTTATTTTTCACAGACAGCAACATTGTTGCTTCCTTGGAACTAACTTTTAGCAGCAAGCAGCACACTAAAAGGCATTTATCACCTTTTCATTGCTATGTATGGATTTTTAGAAGCAGAGATTATAAAATATCCAGAGTTAGAGCCCAGCTTCAACTCTTAATTTCCCTGATATCATAGTGTTAAGTGGGTCTAAATTCATAGATATCTATGAGCTTTAGCATGGATCTAGAGAGCTGTGCCGAGGGCAATAAAGGGAAGTCACCCATAAGTGGAAATCCTATCTACCGTGTTAGTGACACCCTGACACGGACAGCAAGCTCATTTATTTGATAGCACACACAGAGTGGAAAATCTGGAAGAGATAGTTAAGAAAATCTATTCCAACTCCTTCATTTTAAAGATGATGCAATGAAGTCCAGAGAAATTACAGGATATCCCCAAGGCAAGTTAATTACTATTTATTCCATAAATGTAATAAATATGTACTTGGAACAGGTGTCCATTTTCCCACAGAGAGAATGTATACAAAACCAGATTAAAATCCTTAAAGCATAAAATAAAGGGGCAATATGTGAACATGAAAATTGTTGCTAGAGAAGATGGGAGATCTTTTCATTGTTGTCACTGACTAGTGCTCTATAGTCTTTTCATTATTTTACAAATGTGAATGTAGAAGAAACTACTTTCACGCATCTATAACAATGCTCAAGCAAACAGGCTTTCTGTGTGAGTTATGTTGCTTAGTTTTCATTTTATTACACTTTTTTGTCAAATATAACAAGGCCATGGGGGGTGTTGATAGCTGGTGACCAGTGGATTCTCTGAGAAATGGTCACCTCAGTAAGGTGAGGGAGCGGGCTATAGAACTGAGGACAAGATTTCCAATTTTTCTACCTAGGAGACTATGAAGCCAGGTGAGATGAGAACAGCTCATCAGAATGCAGGTCTGTTCCTCATAATCTTTTCTTCATCTAATAAAAACATGCCTGCAGGATTATCATCTGCTTCTTCCATTTCTTAAAACAACAAAAAAACAATTTCTTACATGATATTACTGAATTCTAGGTCTAAGCTGTGTAAACTGCAATAAAATATTCAATTTCTTTGTCTCGATTTTCCCACATAAGAATTAATTGAATGCACGCAGAGAGCACTCGTGGCCATGTCTCCCACTCTCCACAGGGGCCCCGTCAATGGACGTGATAATTACTGGTAGTGGCCTTAGTCGTAGTAGCAGAACTGCACAGGCGTAGAGTTCTTAAGGAAATATTAACCTACTGATGGGTTAGTCAGCTCTCCACTGCTGTGACAAAACACTGAGTTAATCAAATTAAAAGGAAGCAAGGTTTGTTTTGGCTCAGAGTTTCAGAGATGTCAGTCTGGTTGGTGGCCCCACGCGCTCGGGCCTGTGATGAAGCCGAGTAACACGGCAGGAAACGTTGGTGGAGCGAGATGCTCATTTCACGCATGAAATGAAAGAGCAGGAGGATGGTTCTGGGGAGCCCACGGCTCCATCATGATAGCTTCCTGCAGGCTCAGCCTCCTGCCGCCAGGCCTCCACTCCTCGGGGTCCACTGCCAGTTGACCAAGTCCTGGACAATGGGCCTGTAGCATCACTCAAGATCCAAACTGTAGCGCTTGGAGAAAGAAATCTTGAAACTGATTTACGCTGGTTATTTTCTATACTGTTTTCTTCCTATTTTATCTCACTGAAATTCCATTCTTTCAGCAATTTTTCCTATTTTAAATTCTCTGTTTTCTTCCTATTTTATCTCACTGAAATTCCATTCTTTCAGCAATTTTTCCCAGTTTAAATTCTCATCGCTTTCCTGGATTCACATTGATGATTATCTCTGAGTTTCTAGACTATTTACAGCACAGTATTCTGTGTCATTGGTAAATCAGGCATCGCAGGAGAAAAGAACAAACAAAACAAAACTAGAAAAAAAAACACAGGTGTGTAAGTAGACAGCAGCAGTCTACGGACGAAGAGTACAGTTTCAAGCATGCTGAGAGGAAAAGCTCATTGAAAATCTGCATGGTGCTTGTTATCCTACAAATAATGTGAAAATTGGACCTCTGATTAGGAAAGAAATCAAGATAAAGTGACAACTGTGTTACATCATAACAGAGGTAGTATTTTATGTAATGACTAAAATCATAACTGAAGAAGCACAGAGAGAAAGGCACCAAACCCCAAATGTCAGGAACAAATTGATCCAAGTGGTAAAAATGTAGTGTCACTTGAGGATGTAGTGTGTAGATTCCAGGAAAACATGTTAGAGAAACAGCTCCCTTCCAGATTAGGCCTCAAGGGGTTAACGATGAAAAGTTGAGAAAAATGTCATCAGACAGGAAGAGAAAAAAGACTAAGCTTTCATAGATAAACCAGAAAAAGACAGAGAGGCAGAAGGTAACACGTACTTGGGTGCCTGAGAAGAGAAGAGGTATGTACACCTGTGATGCAAGTTTCAATAGGAAACAGAGGAGTAGGCCTGCATCCCAGCTTCGATCTGTGTTTGTTTATTTCTGTATTCTTTTACCATTCTCAATGATAGGCTTCAAATTCCATGTGTTATTATATTGCCTTTTTTTTTTTTTTTGTGGGTACCGGGGGAATGACCTCAGGACTTCGCGCGCCAACAGGCACCCGTGCCACTGAGCGATATCACCGGCCCCTTTTTTCGTATGTGGGTTCCGGGAGTCGAACTCGGGCCTTCGCGCTTGCAAGGCAGGCGCTTACGCCGCTGAGCCATCTCACCGGCCCCTATTATATTGCCTTTTGTGCATAACAAAAACTTGCAATATTCAGCAGTATTTTTTTTTCTCTTTCTGGGGTTAGGGTTATTAGAGAAAGAAATAGTTAGCTAATGGCCAAGTTAACACAATGGCTATAACTTTTCCATGCCCAGCTCAATATGTGTATCATTCTTCCAGTTATAATTAAATCACATGGTCATGTGTGTTTTTTCATTCAGGATTCATACAATTATTTTTGTTTTTAAGAAGCACTTAATGAGTACCTTCTACACATTTTCGACTTTTGTTGTAGTAAAGGAGGAAAAGATCGGTTCCTCTTATTAGAAAAACTAAACGTCATAAAAAATAATATGAAGCCACCTATGGACTGCAGGGAGAGTCTCCTATCACACAGACCTCATTGGCCAGGGCTTGGGATGAGATGAAGGAAAGGAAATGAGCACAGTTTTGGGGAGAGGGTCTTCCCCTCATCCCCCAGTGGATGCCTGGCAGGAGGGAAGGGGGAAGGCCAGGCAGAATTTGACAGTGTCTGTTGTGTAGGAAGAAGAGGATTGCGATGGGGAGCCTGCCCAAGCGTGGGGAACTCCATGCTGAGGAGCAGTGTGAGCTGGACCCTCGAGGTGGACAGTGTTGACACTGAGAGTTAACAATTTTAGAAATATAATTTCTACTCGGAATGAAAAGTATCCACAGCAGATGTGGACATATAGCGACGGGGGTGGGGGAAGAGAGAGCAGAGCAGAGCAAAGCAGAAAGCCGATAAAACAGATAACAACAAACAATCACACAGGGGTCGGCTATGAAGTAAGGAGGTGCAGACCTAGAAATGTGTTGGCTTACAAAGCTACAAAAAGACTGATGAAAACGGTGGATTATGAAAACTATAAAACTGTGCAAACATAGTAGAAATGAAAACAGGTAGCTAAAATTGTAAAAAAAAGAATCAATTTCAAAGCAACCTGGACACACCAGAAACAATAACTAGTGAACTTGAAAATATGTCAGAAAAACATTGGTCAATAAGTAGCTCAGTAAACAAAAATGAGGAAAAGAGTAAGAGAGTTAGAATTCAAATATACATTTCATCGAAATTCTAGGAAGGAGAGATACTAAGGGATTGAATCATATTTTTGCTAACTTTCTAAAATTGAAGAATTTTATAAAATCAAATATTCAGGCAGCACTTTATACAGCTGGCTGGAAAATGCACACTTAGATAATAATATAGCAAATGTAGAAAAGTAAGAGGAAGAAAACATTTAAGCAAGTAGACAGGGAGAGGAAGATTGCCTTCAACAGTAAGATTAACTAGCAGCTGTATTTTGACACATGAAAATGAGAAGGATACAGAATGATGTCAATAAAAATCTAGGGAAAATCTACCTACCTAGAATTACAAGTGACCTTGTCCTTCAAAGATGAAGTTGAAATGAGGACAACTGCAGAAAACTAAGAGAACTCATCACACCTAACCCTCAATTAAAAAAAAAAAAAAAGTACAAATGGATTTCTTCTGGCTAAAGTATTGTAGGAGAAACCAGAGATTTAAGGAGGAACAAAAAAAAATGACAAGAATGAATAGGCAATTTTAAGTGAAACCAAACAAAACAAATGAATTTCTGACAGGACCTACTCATGCACAAAGTACATATGTAGAGAGATCACTTAGGCACTGGGGAAATGCCTGCAGAGGATTCGTATGTAGAATACACAAAGTACTCTCACACTTAATAAGAAAATAGGGGCCGGTGAGATGGCTCAGCAGCATAAGCGCCTGCCCGGCAAGCATGAGGGCCCGAGTTCCACTCCCGGAGCCCACATATGAAAAAAGGGCAGATAATATCGCTCAGCGGCATGGGCGCCTGCTGGCACGCAAGGTCCTGAGGTCAACCCCCAGTACCCACAAAAAAAAATAAATAAATAAATAAGAAAATAGACAATGAAAAAAGTGTGCAAATGTTGAATAGACATTTCACCAAGGGCATATAGAAGGCTGATATACACATGAAAAGACACTCAATGGCATTAGTCATTAAGGAAACGCAAATTGAAATAATGAGTTGTGCAGCCACCAGCGGACCCAGAATTAAAACAACAGTCATCCAAGCACAGCAGTGCTGTTGCTCTAAACTTAAAAGTTTACAGGCATTTTGGTCAATTCATAAAAATATCAATGCAGTAAGGAGCATAAAATATAGATTGAAAAATACCCCATACAACCAACCTAAAATATTTCTCTAAGTGACCATATGTATATATGTATATAAATAAATATATATATATATATATATATATACAAACAAATATGTTATAGATGCTATTCTTTCATAAGAGTTAAAACCTGTGGGAAACGTTGTTTATTACATAGCAATAAAAAATAATTATAAATGCAAGGTGTGATCACAAAATACCATGAATGTTTAAATTTTTTTTAAATTTATTATGATTCATAAGCACATTGCTATTATAATCTCCCTCAAAATATTCAAGATTTATACAAACTATTTATATTCACTCATTCTTACCACTTTCTGAAGCAGTTCTGCAAGTCCTCCTTCCTGAGCGTCTTTATGAGGTATGATCAAAAATCCAGTGAATGCTGCTGCCCAGTGCCATCCAAGGGAAAGGCAGGCTTGTAAAAATATGGTGCTGTGTCCTCATCCACCTTATTAACCAGCTGTGGCACTCTGAGACTCCTGGTTCTTCCTCCAAGTCAAAGTTATCATGAAAGGTGAATGTTTTGAACTGATTCAGGACATCAAGGCAGCTGCAACAGCGCAACCAAAGACATTCATGAAAGAGGACTTCGAGGCCTGCTCAGAAAGTGGCAAGAGAGCTGGGATAAGTGTGTGGGAAGGAGATGGAGTGTTTTGAGGAGGACTAATGGCAATGAATCATTTACTGTAATAGATTTTTAAAATATAAATGTTTAGCATATTTTGTGACCACACCTTATATACCATGGATCAATCTCAAAATAAATCTGCTGTGCAGGATAAGCCATATGAAAGTAATCCATAGTTCATGTTTGCAGATAACTAAAGTCTCTCTGTCCTGCTCCCCTCCCCATCTTTTGATAACAGTAAGAAGACAGCTGTCCACCAGACTGAAAAGGGCTCTCAACGGAATTGGCCAACACCTTGATCTTATACTTCACCTTCTCCATAATGAGCGAGGCAGATGCTTGCTGACCAAGCCCCCAGTGGACATTTTATTATGGCATCTGGAAGGGAATCAGGCAACAGCCAGTGAACAGAAAATGAATTTGAAGAACATTTATTAATTTATCTAAATAGAACAATTCTATTACTTGTCCCTATTACTAAAACCTAAATAGATATATAAGATTTAAAATAGAAAATTACAAAACAACATTGACAAAAACTAAATAAAATGTAAACTGAGGCATAGTCAAGGTTTGATTATTCACTCTAATGAAGGTGTTTGATTTTTCTCAAGGATACTTTAATAAAATTAATCCAAATTTTAATAAAATCAATACATATAAAAGGAATAAATCAAAGTTTTTGAAACTCTCAAGCCAGTATTAAAATTGCTTGAGTTTTGAAAGGCCCAAAATAGCCAAACCGTTCTTTAGGATCTTGAAGTATGAGAGATCATTACAAGTTCTAGGCTGGGTAAGTTTTGTTATATGTCGTAACAAGTGATGTAGATCTATAGTGTTTGACTGGCATAATTTTGTCAAAATCAGAGAAATAAACAGCTGGAACAGAGTAGGCAGTGAAAAATAGGACTTACACATTTACGGGCACCGGATTTACAATAACCTAATAATGGAAGTCTTAATATGAAACTTCCCATTATGAATGGAATTACACAGAAGGTCTGCAAAGAGGGAGAAGATATTAAGCACGGCTAGCTGTCAATTCTACCTGCCACATGAAGGCCAAGAATCATAAACCAGGTTAAAATTAAAACAAAGACATTTGCTTTTCAAGTGCAGAATACATTTGCACACTGGGAAACCCAAGTTCAGTTAGGAACCGAGCGAGCACCACTTCATGTGTGAGGATGACTGGGTTTGGGGGAGGAGACGAGGACGAGGCAGGGGAGGCGAAGAGCAACTCTTCATGGCCCCATTGCTTTAGCCGCACGGGTTGTTCTAAAGGAATTTGGGCTGGAGCTGAGGATCTGTTAAGACACGAACCTGCACGTGACTGGCTGCGGGGACTGCTGAGAGGGGTCATCAATGAACACCAAAACTTTGGGAAGAGTCACGAAGTCAGCAGAAGCCCTGGGACTGGAAACCGGCACCGTTCCTACTCTTGTAAGCACAAAATTCCTACACAGCATTTTTCATTTCCAAGTTAAATTCTGAGGGGCTCTTGTCTGAGACAAATAGGGGTCCCGAGACTCACACAGAAGTTTTGCTCTCTCTTGACCATGCCGCAGTCTCTTTAATTTGTATTTCCCCACATACACAGAAAAAATCAGCCTGACATTTATGGAAAGCACAGACATCTCAAGAACATATGGCATGGGGTGGGTGAGATGGCTCAGCGGCATAAGCGCCTGTCCCGCAAGTGTGAGGTCCTGAGTTCGACTCCTGGAACCCACATACGAGAAAAAGGGCCAGTGATATCGCTCAGTGGCACGGGCGCCTGCTGGCGCGTGAGGTCCTGAGGTCAATCCCCAGTACCCACAAAAAAATAAATAAATAAATAAATAAAAAAGAGAACATACAGCATGCTATCCAGAACAGACCCAGCCATAGCATGTAAACTAAGTTCATGAGTGTAAAATGATTAAAATCATACCTAGTATATCTCCAAGAGTAACAGAACTGAAATGGAAAACACTAAAGAAAATTCTCTATTAGATATTTGAATAACAAGCTTTTAAGCAAAATATCAAAGAAGACATCGAAAAGGAAATCAGGCAGTATTTTGTTGTCAGAAAAAACAAGAAATCAAATATGAACATGTATGGTCTGCAGACAAAGTGGTCATTACAAATAAATGCCAAGTTTCATAAACATGAGTGAGGAAATGAGTAAGATCTCAAATTAATAATTTAAACTTCATGTTTAAGAAACTAAAACAAGAAGAACTAATTAGATCAAAGTAAGGGGAAATAAAGAAAAAATGTAGAGCAAAAATTAAAATAAATAGGAAATGAAAGTTATGGAGAAAAGCCAAGAAAACCAAGCACTGTTTCTTTGGAAATATTAACGAAGTCAGCAAATATTTAGTTATATTAAGCTAGAAGGAAATAAAAAGGAAGACATAAATTTTTAAACCAGAAATAAAGGTAGATCATTATCAACTCTACAAGAATTAAAATAATTATAAAAGTATAGCATAATAATCTCAGTCCAACAAATTAAACGTGTGAAATAAAGTAGAAACCTAACCAAGAAGAGGAAAATTGTCAAAATTGACTCTCAAAAATGAAGACTATAAATATAATTTTATCAAGTAAATGTTTTAATTAATAACTAAAATTATTCCCACAGGAAAAGCCCAGTTTTAGATGACTTTATCAGTAAATGGTATTGAATATTGAAAGAAGATATGCACAACTCTTCAGAAAATCTATTAAAAATAGAGAAGGAAATCAGGCATAGCAACATTTATGTCTAGTGCCAGCTACTGGGGAACTGACCCAGGAGGATCACCTGAGCCCAGGAAAACAATAGCAACAAAACTGAAGTATGGGGAGAGGAACGCTTCTCACCCACCGTGTACCCACTGTTACCCTGAAACTAACGCTAGACAAAGACATCAAAAGGAAAGACAAACCAATAACGCTATAGACCCTTCATTTAGTGACGATGCATGGAAAGAAGGCCTAGCAAATCATTAGCAAATAAAGCTCATGTCTGATAGAGAGGATTATAAGCCATCACCAAACTGGGTGCAGCTCAGAAATGCAGCACTGATTTCATACTTAACATCACTTAATGGAAAACTCTAAGCTAACATAATTAAGAACAAACACTGCCCGATCATCTCTACAGGTGAAGGAAAAGCATTTGGTAAAATGAAACATCCACTCATGAAAATGGCTCTCAGTGAATGAGTAATAGAAAGAAAATTCTCAGCCTTATTAAAAACATCCACAGAGCACAGTAAAATACACCGTGAGGGGTTGCAAGGGATCTATGATTTCCTCGTACGGTTGGGAACAAGAAATTAATATTTACTCTCACCAGAAACAAAAACAAAACAAACAAAAAGACTCGAATTTTATTTTATTCTGAATGACATAATCTTGAATCCTGAATCTATAGAATCTTCAGAAATTCCCACCACAAACAAACACATACTTAAAACTATTAGGGTTAAACTATTAGAGTCTCAGAAAACAGTAAAGTACAAAATTGATTCTATTTCTCTCTACTGGCAGTGAACAAATAGAAAATGGCATTAGGAAAACAAATCCATTCAAATGACATGAAAACCCCTCACAAAATATGAGGGAAATACATTTAAAAAAATCAACATAAAGTATATAATAAAAAGACTAATTTATTTAGAGAAAGTAAAGATCTAAGGAAAGGGAAATATGGTGTATGTTTATGGGTTGAATATTCAGTTTTTTTCCAAAATTAGCTGTAAGTCAATGTAATCACAATATAAACATTTTCAAGAAAATTTTCTTGGTAAAAATTGACAAATGCATCCCAAACTGTGCTTGAAAATGTGAAACACTGAAAATAGCCAAACCAATTTTGAAAAAGAGGAATAAAATTGAGGACTTGAACTATCTGATTTCAAAATTTACCCTAAGATCACAGTAACCACGATAATGTAGCATTGGTACAAGAGCGAGCACGAAGATCGATGAGACAGGCTGGAAAGTCCAGGCATAAATCCCCATTCTTAGGGTCAAATGAATCTGACACAAGTACTCTGAAAATTCAGTGGGGAAATGTGAGTTTTTTCACAGATGGGTTAAAGAAATTGGACGCTCATATTACACAGAGCAGAGCTCTTACTTGGTACTGTGAAGTCTTGAATATGCTCCCCAAACCTATCTGCTGGGACTTTAACCCCCAGTGCTATGGTGTTCAGAAGAGTGGGTTCAGCAGAGGGGATCTGGCCACGAGGGCTCACGAGGGCTCATGAGGGAATCAGTGTACTCATTGCAGGAGAGGCTGAGCTGTCCTGAGCCTGGCTTTGTCAGTCCACCCAGTGCAGCCCCTTCCTGGGCCCTCAGCCTCTCTAGTGCTCCGTCTTCCCCGCAGGGATGCAGGGAGGAAGTTGCTACCAGATGCTGAACCTAACCCTTTAGCTGCCTTCACTGTGAGCTCAGTGCACAGGCGTGCAGCATTCTGTTAGAGCCATACTATGTGGACCCAACCGGAAAAGACAACTACAGGCCAATCTCTTCAATGAACATAGATGCCAAAATCCTCAACAAAATACTGGCAAACAGGGTGCCACAAAATGTCAAAGAGATTGTACACCATGGTCACGAAGGATTCATCCCAGGGATGCAGGGAAGGCTCAACATATGCAAATCAATAAATGCAATACTCCACATAAACAGAAGTAAGGACAAAAATCACATGATCATCTCAATAGACACAGGAAAAGGCTTTGACAAAAGCAAACATTAATTCATGATAAAAACCTTGAAGAAAATACATACGGAAGAATCTTGTCTCAATCTGATTAATGTCGGATATGACAAACCGATAGCCAATCTCATATTAAATATGGAACAAGAAAAGGATGTCTGGTATCAACCCTCCTGTTCAGTATAGTCCCCCCGAAATTAGCTAAAGCAATCAGGCAAGAGTAAGAAATAAAAGGAAATAAATCAAATTATCATTATTTACTGATGACCCAATCCTCTACATAGAAGACCCCAAACACTCCACCAAAAGACTCCTAGGGTTAATATCAAATTCAGTATAATAACGGGATTTAAAGTCAACACACAAAAATCACTAGCATTCCTGTACAGCAAAACTAAACTCACCAAGAAAGAAACAAAGGAGACAATATCATTTACAATAGCATCAAGCAAGATCATGTACTTAGCAATTAACCTAAGAAAAGTGAAAGACCTCTACAATGAAAACTACAACACTCTTAAAAATGAGATCAAAGAGGACAACAAGAAATGGAAATATATCCCACGTTCTTGGAAAGAAAGAACTAATATTGTCAAAATGGCCATACTTCCAAAACTGCTATACACGTTTAATGCAATCTCAATGAAAATATTAATAATATTTCTCACAGAACTATAAAAAAAGTCCTAAAATTCACATGGAACCAGAAGAGGACTAGAATATCAAAAGCAATCCTGAGCTACAAAAGCAAAGCAGAAGGCATAACGATCCTGGACTTCAAATTATACTACAAAGCCACAGTGCTATAAATAGCATGGTACTGAAAAAAAAAAATACCCAGACACGTAGATCAATGGAAGAAAATAAAGGATGAAGAAACAATGCCAGATGTGTTGACCTAATTTCTCTTTGACAAAGGAGCCAAAAACATACACTGGAGGAAAGGCAGACTCTAACAAGTAGTGAAGGGAAAAGCATCCATCCGCATGCAGAAGCCTGAATCTAGACCCTTATCTCACCACATACTAAGCTAAAATCAAAATGGGTCAAAGATTGAAGGTTAGAGCAGAAAACACTTAATCAGCTGGAAGATAAAAACAGATAAAACTCTTGAAGACATGGGCATATGGAAGGCTTTCTGAACAGAACCCCGGTTGAATAAGACGTAATACCAAGAATCAGCAAATAAGACCTCATCAAATTAAAAAGCTTCTGTACAGCCAAGGAAACAATAAACAGAGCAGAGACAAATTACAGAATGGAAAAAATGTTTACCAGCTATTCCTCAGGCAGAGGATTAATATTTAGAATAAAGAACTCAAAAAAATTAGACCTCCCAAGTACAAGACCTAATAAAAAAATGGACAACTAATATAAACAAACTCTTCTCACATGAAGTACATATGGTCAATAAATACATAAAAAATGTTCAGTGTCTCTGATCCTTAGAAAAATGCAAATTAAAACAACACTGAGATTCCATCTTACCCCAGAAAGAATGGTCATCATCAAGAAATCAAATAATAACCAGTGCTGACAATGCTGTTGGGGAAAGGAGCCCCTCTACACTGTTGGTGGAAATGTAAACTTGTACAACCCTTAGGGAAATCAGTATGGAGATTTCTCAAAAAGCTAAAACTAGATATTCAGTTCAAGCCAGCTCTTCCAATTCTAGGTATCTTCTTGAAAAATTTAAAGTCATCATTACTGTGATACATGTGTAATCATCTTTATAGCAGCACAATTCATAACAGCTAAGTTTGGAAGCAGCCTATATGTCCATCAACTGATGAAAGAATAAAGAAAATGTATTTATTCTCAATGGAATAATACTCTTCCATAAAGAAGGATAAACTTGAGGCTTTTGTACCAAGATGGATGCACCCTGAGATCATATTGTTAAGTAACATAAATTGGACACACAAGCTTAAATATTGCATGGTTTCTTTTATATGAAAAACAGAAAATATAAATAGAGTAACATAAATAATAGATAACAGGGAGATAGACCTTTTTCAAATGGTAAGAGAACCAAGAGGTGGAGGGAGGGGGAAAGAAAGGAAAGGAAGGTGAGAATATAGAACTAAGGTGTGCTATGACATGCATCAACTCCCCACGAGGAATATAATTATTATGTACTGCACACATGGACTAATAAAAAATAAAAATTGAACAGAACAAAATTAAAGTTACTAAATGGTGGCAGACGATAGGAGAAAATCATGATGACATTGAGACAGAGAGTTTTTCAGAATAACAACAAAATTATGATTCATAAAAGAGAAAATTAATAAAATTGACTCCATTAAAATTAAAAACTTGGTGCATCAAACACTACATTTACATAAAAGGTCAGCAACTGTGTCAACAGAGTTGCCTGCTGTGTGTATGATTAATACACACATTGTCTCATGAACTCTAAACTCTTATATCTCAGGTTTAAGGAGGATTAATACAATATATTGGTAAAAGGCTTGAAATGCACATTTCAGTCCAGAAGATAACATGTACAGCTAACACACGGCTGAAAATAAACAGGTTCAACACCTCTGCTCACTAGGGAAATGCAGTTGTAATCACAGTGCAATACTACACCAGACATGGTATATGGAATGCATTTTTTGTTTTTTGCTTTTTGTTTTGAGACAGGTTCTCACTATGCAGTTTAAACTGGCCTTCAGCTCACTAAGTAGCCCAGGCTGGCCTTGAACTCACAGTGATCCTCCTGCCTCAGCCTCCCAAGTGCTGGGATTACAGGTGTGTGCCACCATGCCTAGCTTGAATACAATTTTGAAAGACAGACAATTATGGGCACTGGAGAAGATGTGAAGGAAATGGAAAACTGTTACATTGCTGATAGAAATGTAAAATAATACAGTACCATTAGAAAAAGTTCCTTATCAACTTAACCATAAACTTAATGTGTTTCTCAGTCATCCTATATTGGGAATCTTGCAAAGAGAAATGAAAATATATGTCCGCACAAAACCATATAGTGAAATCATATGTAGCAATATTATTCCTAATACTGATGACTGAAAATAATTGAAAAGTCCATGAACTCATAAACAATGTGTGATAAACCCTTACAGGGGAATACCTTTTTAGAAGTAAAAAAAGTACTGATACATGCTTCAATGTGGTAAAACTCAGAAACTTTATGCTAAGTGAAAGAAACTACATGATAAAGATCACATGGGATTCTACTTATCTAAATATTCAAAAAGATAAATTTATTCCAACACAAAGCCTAGTAGTTCTAGTAGCCTCTTTTTTGGGTAGTTATTAGGATGAGTAAAAATATGCTGAAAGAAACTTCTGAAGCTGATCAAAACTTTCAAACTGAATTTTATTAAGGATTGTATAATTCCACAGATTTACTAAAATCTCATTGAATTGCATGCATTTACAATAAATTAATTTTATGTCCTATCATTTGTTCTGCAGTAAAACTCTGTTAAAATATATATAAATTAATATATACAAATATAAATACGTTAAGGTTATACACCAGGATAAAAGTATTTGCTACATTATTAACCCAAAATAGAAAATCTTATATTCGGTGTATTCCATTTTACATACAAAAAGTTGAAATCAATATTCAGAGATTGTATAAAAATGCACGACAGACTTAAATAAGCACTTCTAAAATGATGGTGTCTAGTTCCCCAACAACCACAGAAAAAGTTCCTTAACCTGATCAGAGCAGTGAAAGCTAAAACCACATGAAAGGACCACCACACTCATATAGGATTATCTAAATGTTTACGGTCTGGTTGTTGACAACATCAAGCAGCTGCAATTCCCCTTACTTTAGGTGCCCAATTTGGAGACTGAGGGATCTTGAGCCGTGGACCGCGCCTGAGAGAAGCGTAAGGAAACACGTGAGCTTCACCGAGCTTTGCAGAGTCAGGCCACGCTGGGCACAAGTCGGATGCTTAGGATGCTCCTGTGGGTGGAAACATCATGGTCGATACAGACAAAGGACTGCAGGAGCAGCCACACGTGATTTACCGGTATAGACAGGAAGGCCGATGAACAAAGATGTTGAATGAAAGAGAAAAGTCATGAGCTCAAGTTGTACGATTCTACTTCAAAACACTCAAGTTCAGAAAACCACACTTCAGTGCTCAAGAGTGCAGGCTGTGTGAAAAAGTTATAAAGAGATCAAGCAGATCATTAAGAAAACTCCAAATAATTAAGGGTGGAAGGGCTTGGATGCCCAGAAAACTGAGGGGCTCCTGACAAATGGCACAGTTCTGATCTTGTCGTGGGTGCTGCTGACCTTGGTCGCAGCTTGGGAAGAAGCCACATCGCTGCACACTGATTCTTTTCATGACCTTTTATGTCCTTTGTTCTGTGTGTGCTTCATGAGTGGGTTTTCGTGTTTTACAATGTTAATGAATAAAACCAGGATCACAAAGGTCGGTTAGTACAATATTTACATCGAAGTAGATTTTCTTTACAGAAAACAATGTACCTCATAAAGAAAAAAATTATTTATGGCCAGAGTTGTGTCTGAACACTTTAGAGAAAATAATCATTATCATCACATGCACAATCTATTTATTAATCTAGCTCTCGAAGTCTCCTGTGTTGTAATAATCTTTGGGGAGAAAATGGGTTATGAAAAAAGAACAAGAAACTTGCCTGGACAATCATTCCCAAGATGTATTAATCTACGACTCAAACACTTCATGTTACCTGATGTTCACTGTACCACTGCCCCGTTCTTTACTTATCCATGAGGGTTTGGGATTGCTCCTGGGAATGCATGCTTGTTCCTCTCTTCCCCATAAAACCCCGAGCCTGATAGGGACCACGGCTGCACAGATCTCCACCGTGCTGGGCACAGTGACAACATTTGATGGTGTCCCTGTGTACTTGTTGAATTACTAACTTAGTATCAGTATCCCTCATCTGCCCATACGCCAATAAAAAAGTCATAATAAAATACATGATTATTGAAAGATTTTCTATGATGCATTAACATCAAACTTTCCTAAAGTTCTAAGTTTCTTGAGAATATTAAAAAATATATTTTGTTTGGTTTGTGGCAAGTATTTTCTTTAATAGTAAAGTTGCTAAACTGATGGTTTGTAGTAGATTCGACTGCAAGAGACTGGAAATTCATGCGAGCATTTTTTACCAGTTTATATCTCAGTATTGTAATCAGTAAATTCCACTTCCTCGGTTCATTTGAAATTCTAAGTTTTTGAAGGAAAAGCACATGTTAAGGGAAAAGGAGACTTATTTTATTATTAATACATCCAAATTTCCTATGCAATGGTGTTGACTGTGTCTGAAAGCATGAACTGGGTAGCAATGTTTCAATAAATTAAATCTGGCCAAAACCATCTCCCTGTACAGTGAACTATAAACTAAATGAAAATGAGAACACACAGTAGCCAACTTCAGAGTACATTCTTACAAGTGCTGGAGTCTCCACCAATCACAACAGCCAAGTTACCAGCCAGTCACAGGCTGTGAACTACCCCAAAATGCATCCAAGTGAAGTGTAGCCAATCAGGCTGTTTCTCTGCCTCACCTCCTTCCTGGCTGGAGCAATTCCCTGCCCAAATCGTACACCAGAGCTCTCGGAATCACTGTTGGTCCTGACTGCTACCTGGCTCATGAATCTGTTTTTCAGCTCCATTAAACTCTGTTAAGATTAATTTGTACAAGTTTTCAACAGCAGCAGAATAATTAACAACTTTGACTACATAATCAAACACATTTAAACCACCCAAACTCATTGAGGCAAAAGTAAAATACCTGAGGGAAAAATTCCTTAAGAACGAGAGACTCCAATATCCCAAATAAAAAGAAACAAGAGAAAAATAGGAGATCTTGCTTAGTAATGTTCCTGAGAATTTAAGCATGTATAAATGATTAACAGCTCAATAGAATGTATAATTTCTGACACACAGTTAAAAATTTCTCAGCCCAATATATCAACCGAATTGAAAATGACCAGAAGGGCCGGTGAGATGGCTCAGCAGCGTAAGCGCCGGCCTGGCAAGCGCAAGGTCCTGAATTCAACTCCCAGAACCCACAAAAAAAAGAAAAAGAAAATGACAAGAAGACTAATTTACACATTTCTCCAAAGAATATACACAAATAGCCAATAAGCACATGAAAAGATGTTCCATATTACTAATTATTAGGGAAATGCAACATAAAGCCAAAATTAGATACATTTTCATGTCATTAAAATTACTATAGTAAAAAGAAAGAATACAGAAAGTATCATAGGTTGCCATGGATATGTGTAAGATGGAACCTTTTGTGAACTGCTAGTGGAAATGTAAAGTAATACCAGCTGCATGGAAAACGATTTTGAGTTTCCTCAAAAAATGATAAATCGGCAGCTGGGTGTGGTGGCACACACCCAGCTCTCAGGGAGGCTGACCCACAAGGATCATGAGTTCAAGCTCAGCCTGGGCAACGTAGCAAGACTCTGTCTCAAGAAAAAAATCGAAAAGGGCCAGGATGGAGTTCCGAGCAAAGCCCTTGTTTCAATGCCCTATATCACAGAATAAATTAGTGAAATGGTAAAATGGTATTACCCAGCAAAACAAGCTTTGGACATATAGCTGAAATCACTGAAAGCAAGGACTCAAATACATGCTTTTAGCCCCATGTTAGTTCAGAGGAGCCAAAGATGGAAACAATACAAATATTCACCAATAGGGGAATGGGTAAGAATGTATATATGTATTCATTCGAGATTTAGGAAAAGAAGAGAACTTTGCTACCTACTACAAGATCAGTGAACTTGGAAGACCTTATGTTACGTGAAATAAGCCAACTACAAAAGAGCACGTGTTATAAAGTTCATTTATATGAGGTACCTACAGTTGTCAAGTGTGCAAAGATGAAAATTAAAATACGGTTGACAGTGACTGGGTAGAATAGTAATAGGGGAATAATTTTTAACGTTTGTAGAGTGTTAGTTTGGGAAGCTGAAAATTTTCTGTAGATAACTGGTACTTTTGGCTATACAACACCATGAACGTATTTAACACCAATGAACTATATATCTAAAACCTGGCTAAAATAGCAAGTAATACATTAAATATATTTTTCCTCACTACAGAACTCCAGGATTGTTTCTTGACAATGTTATTGTGGTCCCCAAGAGTAATTTACGTCTTCCAACTTTGGGAACGAGGATGCGTTGCACATTTCTTATTCCTGAACACCACACACTCCTTCTGATCTGTTTCGTGTTACTAGATGCGTTCTCCTCTCTTCCTCATGGACACAGTGAAGATTTCCACTTCCCAATCCCCTGAATAAATTATGGGCACAGTACTCATGCTGGCCAGTGGGACTTGACCATCAGCTTCAAGAGAAGCATTTGATTTCCCGTGTTTGGTTCTCAAGCTCGCTCTCCCCCGGCTGCAGTGAGGGTGAAGCACGAACAGGTGCAAAGGGAGAAGTGGACTTACCGAATGGAGAAGACGGGCTCCGAAGGTCACCCAAACTGCAATGCGACTGAAGCTGCGAGAGGTGGACTTTTGTCCTTCTAAGCACTTTCAGACTTCAGAAAATTCAAACACACATGACCTCCTCAGAAACTAAAACCTTTGATGGAACCCTGTGTGAGCGGGATTGTTTGCAAATGAATGACTTTTCTCATTCTCAACTGGTGACCTTACAAAAAAAAAAGTTTATGTTGGAAGACCAATTTATATTACAGAATTTAAAAGGCATAAATTTTAAGTTTTATAAGTGACTAAACCCCCAAATTATACAAAAAATGTATTTACATGGATACTCCGTGCCACATCATTTTTATATGGGCATATTGGGAAAATTAAATATTAATCAATGACATAAAATGTATGATTTATAAGTAATATAAATTGCTATGTTGGAACATAAGGGAAGATTAGCTCTGTGCAAGAAACAATAGATTTCAAGACATTATTTTAACATGTTTAATCAAAAACTTGAGTTCAGTGATATAAATCATATAAAGAAGTCAAACTAAATATTTAGTAGAAACACGTCAGCTCTGGTATGGGTGTAAAGAGAGTCACAGGAGGATGATTTATCATTTCAGGAACCTAGTCCCATATTTCTCGTATATTAACAATGTAATTACATGTGAGTGTTGTCCTTTTTCATAAAATCCAAGAACTAGAAACACTCCAAACATTGGCCAAAGCTAGAAAGGAAAAATAAACTCTGCTCAGCGAACACAGTGAAATCGTGTCAACCACCAGTGGGAAAAAAGCCAGCAACACACAGGTGTAAGGGAGGCCATGGAAGACCGCGAGGGCGACACTGCGGGCACAGTGACACTGGGGACACGGCCTTCCCTTCCTGCCCGGTGGGGCTCCTGTTTCTCCTCCTTCAGACTTAGAGCAGGACTCACCCCAAGGCTCCAGGTTCTCCTGGCTCGAAGGAAACGGCAGGATGTGGCCTCTACCACAGTCCTGGTGCCGGAGCTGGGGACCCGCCGTCCGTGCAGTTACAAACGCCCTGTAGGTGCAGCTTCTCTGCAGCACAGTGACAAACGCGAATGTGAGCAATCACACCCGTGGTTCTCTCCAGGCGATCGGGGTCTGTGAGCGTCAGACACGTAAGGAGCCCGTTAGGGTCTTGGATGGGAGTTCCAAGTCTGCGAGTGACATGGCGTCCTGGGAACTTCTCTGTGGCACGTTACATATCACTTTTAAAAACTAAACACAAGACGAAAAGTAGTATCTGGAAAGAGTTTCACAGAGGGAAGCCGTGTTCCCTGCCACGTGCGATTCTACTTGGAGCTCTCGCAGTCTTTGGGAGTAACACGTTTTTCCCTGATTTTGACAAAACACTAACTTCCTGGCTTTGTATCTCTTTGTCACATGTCACTTCCTTGTCTGCTTTTATGGATATTTTAGTAGAAATTGGTGAAATGTTATTGGAAGCCACTAACTTATTAAGAAAATATTTTATTATCTTCTAAAGTTTTGATATCTCTTTTCTAGATTAAAGTTATTGAAAAGAAATAGAATGAATGGATGTAAGATACAGCTATGTCTATATATTAACAGAAGTTCTTAAAATGGTGAAATACCTGATTCTGTAATATACTGTATAATTCATAAGCTATATACAATATGGCTTTAGAAAAGGCATGGTCATGATAAAATCGATAGAGCTCTTTACACTTGAAAATGAAATCTTAGAGACTGCAATACAGGTCATTTCCTTCACAAAAATGCAACTTTTATAAATTCATTATGACAAAATTGTTCCTTTTATGAATAGCAAACAATAGTTCCAAACAACCCAATTAAATAAATTAATCAGTAGTAAATTATCTATTTACATTAAAAATTGAAATATTAAGTGAAGACCAAATGGAGATGGGGGATGTGGAAAAAACAAATGATTACAAATTTAAGTACATAAATCATTGAATTTATTAAAATGTGAAAGGGATGATTATTGATAGACTCTTTGGAGTGATGTTGAAACAAAGGAGTAGATATGGTATTGTGCTTTCATAATTTTCCTTCCTGACATTCCCAAAAGAAGAGTTTAGGTCTTACACTGTTAATGCAAAAGTAGATGCGCACCGTGCGTTCCGAATGACCCAGGTGCCGGTGACATTGCTACTGCATGTGCTTTTCCTGGCTGGTGCCGTTGCAGACAGGAGTTGAGAAATCAAGAAGACTGACCCTCTGAGGGCTATCAGAAATCAAAATCAAATCAAAATCCAAAAGAGCTCCTTTGTGATTACTGAAAAGTGACTGCCACCTTATCTCCAATGTAATTTTTATGTCTGCATGACTCTGACCAAACAAAACACACATCTTCCTACCCGGCAGCCTGGGGTAATACGACTCTCAACTCGCTTTCCAGCAACTGCATGCAGAGCAAAGAGACCCATGAATTTGTCCCGGTTTTGTCACAGTGTGGCTGCAGGACCATCAGTATACACTTCCTACCACTTCCTTGATTCCTCGAAAGTTGTGTTCCTTAGAACAATTCATTTCTAAGGTATCTTCAATTCCATTTTCTCTGGACCAGTGTAAAATTGTACTTGCCAAATAAATTTGTTATATTAATTTAGTACTTTTATAATACTATGATTCTGAAAATCTTTTTCTTTCCTAGTTAATACCAAGCTGAAGCTTATGTAGAAATACTAGGAAAATTCTTGGAGACAGTGGCTGTAATACAGTAGTAAGTAGCATCACATATGACTTTACTCAATCTTTATGTAAAAAGTGAACTCGGGCTGGTAATATAGCTCAGCAGCATAAACACCTGCCTGGCAAGCGTGAGGTCCTGAGTTCGACTCCCAGTACCTGCATATAAAAAAAAAAAGTGAACTCTTTTGCCAACAGCCGGGTGATTTACTTTCTGAGATGGCAGCTTCCTCAGGCACATTTAAAATTTTATTTGTGAATCACATATATTTCTTCCATATTAGTTTAATTTCCTTGGTTGTGAGGATTTGGGGCTTTTCATAACTCTATAGTTAACCTAATGGAATGTGTTTTGATTTTGAGTTGTAACTAATTGAGAGAAGTATTACTGCACACCATGTGTACAGGGATTCTCCGAAACACACCATTCTACACTGCTGTTTTCAGAGCTACGCATAGTTTGTTACCTGCTGATTACACTGAGATGCAGTGATGCATCTGCGTCTTTAACGTTGTTCTCTTTGTTGCTTTCCGAGAAGGACATAGCATAGGAGGACATGTTCTGGGAATTAGCCTGTCCGGCAGTGCTCCCCGTGCAGGCCAAGTCCTGTGATGAAGGCCACAAATGGCATGGGATGACGGAGAGGCATGGGCTCCCTGCCCCAGGCTGGTCCTTCCCAGACCCACTCACCTTCAACTTGAAAACCTACTTCCTAGTTACCCACCCCTCGGATAGTTTCTTTTAAGGGCCACTGCATCTGTCGTCTTATTTGGAGTAATCAAGAAACTGGAAGAAGATAAAACAATTTAGAGAAGAAGGCACAGTCTGAAGCTACGGATCCTCTCGGACTGAGGAACCATTATAATTATGCGAGTGTGTGATGGAGCAGAAGCTGACCCCTGACCGTTCCTCGGCTCGCTCCTCACGCATCCATTCAGAACACTCACTCTCCAGGTTCCAAGCCTGGGAGGAGAGAGGAGAGAAGGCCTCGTCCATGCCTGAGAAGCTCCTGCAGCAGAGCGAAGCGGACCTGAGGTCACCGCCCGGCGCTTCCTGCTGCGGAGCCGCATTCAGGACGCGGCGGAGCCGCAGTGCTGAGCTGCGCGGCCTGCAGCGGCTCCCTCCACGCACCGCAGGAAGGGTCTGCGGGCCTCTCTCGAGGCGCCCGAGGGGACGCGACAGGACAAAACCAGAAGACTGCGTATCTAAAACAGGCCTCGTCTACGCAGAAAAAACAACAGAAATAAAATATGTCATCTGGCTTCTACACCAAAAATGTGTTTGGTGGAAAATATCCCAAAATGCACTTGCACTTTTCTTCAAGGAAAACTTTTGAAAAAATAAGGGAACACTTAAAGATAAGAAAAACTGTGAATGCGATCGAACGTTTACGTAAGTCTGTATTGATTTAGTGTCGGTTGTTTAGAAACAATGAACAGTGTACAGTAGGCGAATACAAAGATAATAGCGCTCGGATGTGCTTCCATAAGACGTCCCAGCTTTATTTCTTCATAATTATAAAAATATTCTATTTATTTTACCTAGTCGGGAACATAACCAATATACAGTTTTTCCTTCTTTTCCAGCAATTTCATTTCTATGATATGATATTCTTGTGAAATGATGTTTAAAAACATTATCATCACTTTTCTGCTATAAATTTAATAATGCATAGAAGAATTTAGACAACAGAAAATCAAACCCTTGATTAAAAGCAAAAATACGAAATGATACCACCTTAGATATTTAATTTTTTCTCATTACTTGATATTTATTTATATCATAATTTGAGAAAACTTAAAATTATTGTTTTAGTTAATCTCCCTTTTCTGTCCCCATGTAATCCCTTTTTATGCATGAGCATATGATATTTTACTCTTTATAATAGAATAAATACTGTTTGTTACCTGAAGGTTTTAACTAAAAGGCAGATCTTTATTATTTTCTGATATCCCTAGTCTAAAACAGTGTTCCTTTAGTTACCCCAAATAATAAAAATTTCACAGGTGATACTCTTAATGCTCTTCAGTGGTTCTGTAGATGGTTATACACAACCTGCAAACATGCAGTGTATTTCAAAGCTGTGCAAAACACCTCTTAAACCAGACCACTTGGGAGTCCTAACCGTTCCTCTGCCACGTACTAGTTAAAAGTGACCTAATAAACTTGTGCTTGAGCTTTTCATCAGTACGGTGACAATGAGTATTGTTGAAGAGTACTGCAACAGCTCTTACCATCACCACAAACTAGTCTAGGTGCCTGCAGCTTTGGGAATCTAATGTGGAAAAGTGTTTAGAGTTAAGCAAAGGCTGAAAAAACAACAAGGCAACACTGAAGTAACCCGGGGATTAGTAACTTCAAGAAGAATCTCTCCCAACTAGGGCTTGGTGGGGAGAAGAAGAGGCCTCCTCCAATAGGTAGAAAGCAACAGGTCACCAACAGGCAAGGCAGCATGGGAAACGCAGTGGCAAATCCCCGCACTAGCATCAGAGCACACAGCATGGGATGAATTGGAGCTGAAGGATGGTAGAGGCTGCATTACTCACTTTCCCATCACTAGAACAAGACACCTGACTCACACAGCTTCAGGAGGAGACATTGACCTTTTGCTTGTGGTTTCAGAGAGTGCAGTCCATGGTTACAGGCTCCAAGCCAGAAACAGCGGACAGAGGAAAGCTGCTCCACCCATGGCAGCAGGAAACAGACCGTGGGAGAACAGAGGGGTCAGGGACAAGTGTACAACATCCCAGCTTGCCCCTACCCCGAGATCTAACTGGCTCTGATCAAGCCTTTCCCACAAACAGCACAGTCAGCTGTGAACTCATCACTGGGCTAATCACTGAGGAGTATCACGCCCAGGGATCCAATCACCTTCCCAAGCCCCACATGGGACTACATGAGACGTGTAGGGGTCATTTTCCATCTAAACTACAGCAGATACATAACTAGCACAGGCCTGCCATGTGGGATTGCCAAGAACTAAAAAAGCTGATTCACACAGAATATCTGCAGCAAAGGATAAAATCTAAATAACCATTGACAAGTTTTATTATTACCTAATTAACTGAAACTCAAGCTTCTCATTGTTTCTTTTCTTTATTTTCTTCAACTCGAATTCCCCAAACCTATAATGAATTAGCCAAAGAAAAACTACATTGTAAAAGCTTAGATCACAGGGAGCAGGGGCTCCAGCAGTCATTTAATTTGACTGTGTTTTCCTTTCTTCCTATAGGAATATGTACGCCCCACTGGAACCTCCTTTACTAACTCAGCGCTCTTTATACACTTTCCCCCACTCTCTCCATGGGATACAAGCTTTCTTTCCATACAAGTGCTTAAAATTCTTGAACAACATTTTAAAAACAATGACTATTATTTTTATTTACTGCCTAGTAATGAATTTCTAGAAGTCTAGAAATGTGTATGATGAAGTGATACCAAGGTGGGGTAAGGGCGTTGCACTGAGCAAAGTCACCTGAGTCACTTGTATCATTGCAAGGTTGTGAGCAGATAACAATTTGTGTGTAATTTGTGAAGGTCTCTCTGACTGTGTTTGCAGATTGCCTGGGTGAGGAACAGGGTGAAGGTTTTGAGTCTTCTGAAGTGGTCTGGGTGAGAATGACCATGGTCTCTGATGCCAGAGCAGTTGGTTAGAAGAGCAAGTTTCAAAGTGTATTTTTGAGAAAGAAATGATATGTAGTGGATAAAAATGGCCTCAGAAAAGAAAAGAAATGATCTCAATGTTACCTGAATTTTTATCTTAATTGCATGGCATATACTGAAGAGTCCAGTTAGTATACAGAAGAAATAGACTTGCTTATCATTATTTGAAAATATACATGAATGCAGCTATGCTCAGTGGTACACACCTGTAGTCCCAGTACTCTGGGAGGCTGAGGCAGGAGGATTGTAAATTCTATTCAAGCCTGGCCAATTTCTCAGTTTAATGAGCTCCTGTCTCAAAATTATAAAAGAAATTAAAATGGCCTGAGAATATATCTCAGCAGCTAAGCCCTGGGTTCAACCCCAATATCAAATAAAACAATCATTTAAATAGATGCATACTTTAATTTCACAAATAATGATACATGATAGACATTAGTTTTATTTCTTTGTAATTCAAATTATCTATTCTACTGTAATGTTGAAAGTCATTTCCTTCATAATAGTTTAAATGTGTTTACCAAATAATCTTATCACTTTTTGACTCTAACTAATATTAAAAAAATTCAGAATGTCGAATCAGACTTTGTGAGCTCTCAGGTGAACAGACATGAGTAAACCGTGAACTTTTCACTTAAAGCCTACATAATTTAAACTTTAGACATAAAATATCCAACTTTAACTCATTTCAGTGCATTTTTATATTGATGATTCAAGGAGAGAACCCTGTAGCAAAGATGCTGAGTAACCGAGATACTCAGGACTGGAAATAACGGAGAAGAAATGTCTGTTGCAGGGTAGTCAATACCATCCTTTTGGAGACCTAAAATTTTCTGAAAATTGATATCTACAAGGAAGATAAGCAATAGAAATATGCAAAGAACAATGGTGAAAAACACCACGAAGTTCTCACTAAACAGCGGATGATTTGTCTTGCCCTTGGGGAATTAAAAGCAAAGCAGAACTGTACCGAAGTGCGAGAAATCTACCTCTCGGTCGTTTTAGAATCGTCCTATGAGGTGGGAAAGCGTGATAACCCTTCTCTGGCCTGTGCCCTGCTGCTGCAGCTACTGAGCAAAGAGCAGGGAATAAAGTAACTCGCTTTAAAAAGCTGAAGGTCCGTCGGTGACCTGTTGTGACAACTCTTCAAACAAAAGCAGGAAGAGCAAGCACAGCAGTTTTCACCACGTCTGAGTTTTTAGGAAATAAATAAAAATGGAAGGACAGAGCGATCAATAGTGTTGCTTTCAAGATGTAAACCTATTAGTTTGTTTCTCAGATCTGCCATTTGGAAGGATGAAATGCGAAAACTTCTTGCGCTTTATTGCCTAGAAATGACCATAGATCCACCCATTGCTTTAAATAATGAATATATAATATTTGTGTCTAATTACTCGGGAATCTGTGGGTGCAATAGCTTTAAAATGTCAACTGTAAGGAAAATGGTAGCATGTCACTTTGCCTCATGATAGAAACTGGTGTTGCTTCTGATGCACGGATAGATTCATTTCTAGTAATAATAACTAGGTGGTCCAATCTTTCAAAGGAGAAGAGAAATGAGATTTCAAATGAGTTGAGGAAACATGTGAAAGAAGACTGAAGTGTTGGATGATACACTCTACAGGTCAGGGTTGGCTTAGGGAGGTCTGGGAACCCCTCCCAACCCAGGTTCAACGGAAGGGAACAAGACCCACAGTTGCAGGGAGAGGAGGGGAAGATACCTCAAGAGAGCTCAGCAAAGCCACGACATCCATGACACCTAAAGGCAAGTGAAATAAGGTGGTCACAAAGAGAAAAATGCTTTGTGAATTGACGTACATAACATATCTAAAGTTGTGAAGCGCATTAAGCCAGAAAGTGAGATTGGCGATGGAGAGATGTTGGCCGTTTCGGTTTTAGAGCAGGAAAGATCCATGAGGGGGGTGGTGACAGTGGCACACAACGAGGTGAAAGTTCTTAGACCATGGGGCCCGGTGTGTAAAGGTGCCTAACGTGGTAAACTTTATATTCTATGTCTCTTTTACCACAACAGAAAAAGTGACAAAAAAAAGAAAAAGAAATCTCAATTTTTTTTTGTGGGTACCAGGGGTCGACCTCAGGACCTCACGCGTCAGGTGCCCATGCCACTGAGCGATATCACCAGCCCTTTTCTCATATGTGGGCACCAAGAGTCAAACTCAGGACCTTGTACTTGCCAGGCAGGCGCTTACGACGCTGAGCCATCTCACCGGCCCAGAAATCTCACTTTTAACTGAGTTAACTTGGTCCCAGTCTGCCAGTCTCCCCAGTCACCACTTAAAATGAAAGTCAAATCCTTGCTAAAGGAAAATAATATCATTCAAAATGTAATTGTAAATTATATATAAGACTGTAAATTATATATAAGATTGTAAATTATATATCTTAATATATCATTGTAAATTATATATCATTGTAAATTATATATCATTGTAAATTATATATAAGATTTCAGTAGTCATTGGCCAGCAAAAATAATACATAACTAGCAGGGTGTGGTAGTGCGTGCCTGTAATTCCAGTACTGTGGGAGGCTGAGGCAGGAGGATTACAAATTCTATCCTACCCTCAGGAATTAGCAGCTTAATGAGACCCTACCTCAGAATTTAAAAATAAAACAAAATTAAAAATAGGCTGGGGGTATAGCTCAGTGGGTTCAAACTCCAATACCAAAAAAAAAAAAATTATTGAAGCAAATGCATACTTTGATTTTACAAATAATGACCCATAGCATAGATTGATTCTTATTTTTATGTAGTTCTGGGGAACTTGGTAACTTAGCAAGACACTGTCTCAAAATAATTAAATAAATAAAGACAGACGGGGTGTAGCTCAGTGCAAAAGCCCTGGGTTCAATCCCCAGTATCAAAAATAGCAAAAAAGCAAAAAAAAAAAAAGAATCAGAAATTGAAAGAGTCAAAACGGTATGACATTCCATCAAGAAAAGCAAGTGACATGAGAGGTCACACACGGGCGATGGAGATCAAAGCCCCGCGGAAGCGCAGGCGGCCTGTGTGTCCCGCCCTCCCCACGCTGAGGAAACTGCAGCTGGGCTTGGGAACTTACAGAGGAACTGGGAAAGCCCAGGAAGCAAAGCAGAAAACCGGAGCTAAGAACTTGAAGGGGAAGTCTAGTACCAGAGCAGAAAAAACAGATGATGGAGCACTGAGACACACTAGAAAGAATTCTCAGGATGGGGCGAAGGGGGAGGAGGGAGGAGGCTGCAGACTCGGGCTCCGCGGGCAGCGCATGGGGCCCGGCCTCGGGTGGGTGCAGGAGGCCGGGCTCACTGCAGGGCCCGGTGTGTGGACGAGTGGACAGGTGGACCCGAGGAAGAGGAGCAGGGCGGGGGGCAGATTACAGCTCCACCCAGGTGGACTCAAAGCTCAGGAACCAGGCTGCTCAGGTTTAATTCTTAGCAGGGCTTGCGGCAGCAGCGCTGATCACATCCATGCTGGAGGCCGGCCCGTGTCCTCCGCAGAGCAGCGGAACCCGGACGAGGCAGAGACGCTGGAGCCGATCCCAAGAGAGAAAATCACAGCAGTGACAGTGGGGGGCGGCCCTGAACTTCGTGGGACAGGTAAAAGAAATAATCTTTGTTCAAACTGGGTAAGTCAAGGGCTCACGTCACATTCACTAAGATAACAAATAAAAAAGTGTAATTATCAACATCCTAGAAGGGGAACATCAGAATTACAAGTCGCACTCTGTTCACGCAAAATAGCAGAAAATGGATACAGAATTAGTGGAAGAAGTAAAGGACAAACAAACATGCAAACATATTAAAAATGAAAATATCAATTCTTATTATTTAACATGAAAGCTAAGATTGCCAAATTGGACCACAAATATATATTGCTTAAAAGAAATGCCTAAACTTATAAGGATATAAAATGAAAAATAAAAGAATGGAAATAATTACAAGAAAAAAGCACAAGTAAAAAACAAACCAAAAAACAAGTGTTGGGAACATTATCCTACCACAATACATGAATGCTAAACAAAATACTTAAGTTAAAAAATTATCAAAAGCAATGATGGACATTATCATTAAAATAAAGAATCAAATCACTGGTTATTTTGTATGCACCTGATAACAAGCTTTATATATATTTTTAAAATTCAATGAAAAGAAACATGATCGTCACGGAGACTTTCGCACTCTGTTTCTATCGAACAGTCCCATGCGATGACCAGACCGACGCAGGACCGTGTGCAAATCAGCCGGATGGCAGCGGGGGCTCTGCCGCCCCTCGCGAAGCGCGTGTGCGCTCCTGTCCCGTGCACTCTGCCCGATGTGCATGGAGGGCGCTTGCAGGGAGGCTCACGTCGGACTCTTGCAAAGGCAAAGTGGAAATCAGTCATTGAGAAGAAAGATGAAGAGGAGAGAGAACGAGGAGACGGGAGAAAGGAAGAAAAAGACCTTCTGTCATTCCATCATTTTCTCACTGACTCCTCATAGGGTCTGCACCCCGAGGCACTTGGATTTTTTTCCCCAGTGTGTCCCTTCTCTTCATGTCTTTCATTCCAATGCTCTCACAGTCCACTGTGTCCGTTCCTTGCAGACAGGACTGATCATGATGCAGAGACAGAAAATGCAAGAGATTAGAGCCAAAAAGAAGAATGTGGTCAGTGAGAAAAAGAGAAAGGGAAGAATTTCAAACCATAACCGTGAAAGATGTGGTGGAAATAGAAAATAACCATTCCTGTGCTATTCTTACCAAAAAAACAGGTAACTCCAGTCCAGTCTTGAGAAAAAATCGTGCAAACCCAGATTAGGAGATTGCTGTAACATATCTGACGTTTACTTTTCAAATCACGCAGGTCCTGGCAGACCAGGAAAGACTGAGGAACTGTGACAAGGAGGGGGCGGCTAGGAAGATACAGGTGCCGAATGTGACAGCAGTGCCGATGCCACATGTGCCTCTGTTCCTGGCTGAGCTTTGATAAATCGTCAAAAATTGTCCAATATGTCAGCATCAGGGAAGGCTGGGAAAGTCTGTATACGCAAACACACTCTATTGCACTGGCCACTCTTCTGTAAATCTAAAATTATTTCCAAATGAAAAGTTTAAAAGTAAAAAAAATCAATAAAGATTATTCAAAGGTAACATGATGCAGAACAAAATGTTTCTATTACCATCATTTTAAGGGTCTGTCATTGGAGTTTCTGATTAAGTTTCTCTCAGATAGCTTGCATTTGTGGATGGAAATTAATTTCCACAACTCCAGAAAAATCTGGGCAGAATAAGCTGCAACACTTGACATTTAAGTTTTATGCATGATGATATTACATTGCAATTAATTTTTAATAATTTCATTATGTCTGAATTAATAAAATTGATAAATGAGTTTATAACACAAAACACTTTCTACATGAATGTGAAAATGTAAATGAATTTTATTTACCAGGTTATTAAAATAAAATAGTAACTTCTAAAATCTAAAATCTTTCATTTGCAGAATCCCAACATTTTATAAATGTATGTGTTATATATTGAAATATCTTACCCAGCAATGTAAATTTATACTGTGTATAGGTCGTTCTCTCTAGACACTCACAATATGTTTGTCATGTTTTATATCAATCAAATTTCCTTTCTAATCTTTTTTTTTGTGTGTATGGGTACCGGGGGGTCGACCTCAGGACCTCGTGTGCCAGCAGGTGCCCGTGCCACTGAGCGATATCACTGGCCCCTTTTTTCGTATGTGGGTTCCGGGAGTCGAACTCGGGCCCTCGAGCTTGCTGGGCAGGCGCTTAAGCCGCTGAGCCATCTCACCAGCCCCTCTAATCTATTTTTGCAGTTTAAAAATTAAACTGACATTGTGTCTTACATGGATAAAGACATATTATAGGATTATAACTCATATTACTTGAGTATTTGCAGAACAAACTTGCCATTTCTATAACGTCATGGAGAAACTTTTCAATAAATAAATATTGAAATTTTTATTAATCAAAAGTCATTCAAAAACTAAAATGTGTATTTTGCAGTTTGTAAAGATGAATGAATTCATTTAGTTTGTTTTGCAGTCACTTAAAATGTTTTTTTTTTCTTCAGTCAATAAGAATAACTTAAAATTCCAAATGTTATGTAAATTAGGTACAAAACACTTTCAATCACTGTCACACTGCTTCACTATTTTATTATAAAGAGCATTGTAAAGCCAGACTCTGTTACGGTTTATGCCTAAAATGTCCTCCAAAGACTCTTGTGTGTGTAAAGTGATCATATCATGGGTGCTATACTCATTAATGGATTCATCATCCATGGATGAGTTCAAGGCTGAATGTGCTGTTAAGAAGTGAGGCCTGGTTGGAGGTGGTCACTGGGGTGTGAGCTGGAAGTGTATAATCTTCTCCCCAGCTCCTCCCTTCTCTTTCTGCTTCCTGGCTGCCATGAGGTGAGCAGCTTTCTTGCACCAGACCCTTCTGCCATACCTTCCTGCCTTGGAGCCAGTGACCATGCACTGAAACTGTGAGCCAAAATAAACCTCTCCTCCTTTAAATTGCAGGTGTCAGGTATTTCATTCTGGTGACTAGAAAGTGACTAAGACAGAAATCCTTAATGAAATATCAAGAATCATTGCATCTTTTAAAATTTGCCTTAAAAGTTTTAAAATGTGGGACAAGAGACATAGCTCAGAAGTAAAGATCGTTCATAGTATGGTAAAGGCCCAGTGTTCAATCTCCAGCACTGTAAAAAATAAATAAGTGAATAATGATTAAATGATTACATGAATGAATAAATAAAATGCACTGGTTTTTGAGAGACCACATTTTTTCTATGTTTTCCAAAGAATGCACATGCACAGACACAAATAGGATATTTCAGTTGCATATTCATCTTTATTTTGTCTGAAGATGACTTCTCACCTAAGTTACACTTTGGAAGTCTGGAGGACACTGTCCCCAGGGTTTAAACTTCTGTTTAATCTGAGAATTCAGTGGTCTGTTATTGTTTCAATGCATGGGCAGAACACCCGACAGTGCACAGACATGGACAATCAAGGCCATTTTCGAGGACTTTTCTGGTTGAAAACTCCTAACAGCAAGGCTGCATTTGGGAAGTGCTATTGCTGAGCCAAAGCAGGTGTCCACCTTGGTCCCAGATGCCAACCGAGGCCCCTGACCTGGCCTTCGTCTGTGCTTTCCTCTGCTCTGGCTTGGTCCTAATGAGATTTCTCTCCATGTGGTCGCAGACGCTAATGTTTTGGTGAGCCCATTGTAGGAGCAGCTGTGGCTTCTGCTTTGCACAAACTCCAGGAGGGACAGGAGGACCTGCAGATGCCCAGGTAGCTCTGGAGGGGCCTTGGCCCACACACTGACCTGCAGACAGCTGGATGATGCCTCTCGCTCTCTTCCCGCAGGCCCCAACATAGCTGCAGAAGCAGGTTCTGAGATCTGAGGTGCTGTCCCCACCCAGCTCCACCCGCTGCTGCCCCACTCTGATTTCTGATGTCAGAACTTCAAATTCAAATTCACTGACTTTTTTTTTCTTGTACTGATCAAGGAACTAAGGGCAATGAGCTACATCACCAGCTTTCTTGTGTTTTTTGTTTGTTTTGAGACAGTATCTGACTAAATTTCTAAGTTGCCCAGGCTGGGTGGGCTCAAATTTACCATCCTACTGCCTCAGCCTCCCAGAGTGTGGGATTACCAACATGGGCCTCCACGCCTGGCTGAATTCAACAGCGTCTGGACTAGAGTTTCATCTTTCTCTTCACATCCCCGCCACGGTTCATGGGGGGATGGAAGTCTAGACATACATCCCTCCTCCGAAGCACTCAGCATACAAATTGCACTAATCCAATGACTGTAAGATTTGAAGCCTTGGTGGAGCCCCACAGAAAAACGAAATTTCCTTGCCCTTGCTGTAAAAATCCCGTGTTAATCTAAACGTTACTTCCCAAGTGGAAGAGGCAATTATTTAATACTCCAATTATGTTGTATGCACACAATATAATATGAATGTAACTAGGAAACTGGCTTCATGCTCAAGATGATGAAACATAACAAACTCCTCACATGTATTTTCTGTGGATATTAACATGTTAATGACCAGTCAGTACCCAGAAAAAAATAACTTCTAAAAATGTTTTTGTGCATATTAGCTGCAAAATTCAGTAGTAGAAATTGGTTTTCAAAATATTTTTCTGCTTAAGAAATGATTTCAAGTCTAAAACCCTTTGAATTTTCTCCCTGAAGGGTAACTAGTTCAAGGAGACCATGATTTCCACTCCATATGACCAAGTACCAATTTTTAACATTTTGTAAGAAAAAAAAAGTGTGTCCTCATCCACATTATTCACCATATTTGGCACCCTGAGATTTCTGGCTCTTACTCAAAATCAAAACAAACATGACAGGTAAGTGTTCTGAATCTATTCAGGATATTGAGACAGCCAGAACTGTACGACTGAAGACACTCAGGAAAGAGGACTCCAGAGCTGCTGCAGAAAATGGCGAGGACGATGGGATGAGTGTGTTTGAAGTGAAGGGGAGGATTTTGAGGAGGATTCTTGGCAATGTATCTTTTACATAATGAATTTTTAAAAACATTAAACATTCACCACCTCTTCTGATGATAACTCATATCTTTAAACACCTTTGGCTATACATCCCTAGGTAAGCTACCCAACATCTCTTTTTGTTTAGTTTTGCTCTCTGGAGAAGGAGGACAATGCAGCTATATTGAAGGTTCAGTCAGAGAAAAGTAGACACAACATAAAAAGCATCTTGGACAGTGTCTGACATAACTCAAGACAGAGAGAGCAAGGCTCCTGCTCTCTGCTTCAGCCTGCACACTGCCTTTGCCCCTGGGTCACGCTGCTGCCTGTCCCTTACGAGGACCTTGTCCCAAGCTTGCGGTCCCCTCCCTGTAGCACCTTTCCAAGTTAGGGATGGGTCTTGGTTCTACATTCTGTTTGTTTTTTTCCCATGTGGCTCGCTTTTCATTTTGAAAAGAACTAGTAAAACTTAAGATAACCTCATTATGGCAAATGCTTTTAACATAAAGAAAGTCTACAACATCCAATGACAAACATTGGAACATAAATTGTTTACCTAAGGCTAAAAGATACATATTTTAAATGTTTTCTGCCTCATTTACCCCTAATGAGAGTTTAGGTCTAAAATGGTGAGAGCTTTTGGAAGTTCCAATTCTAACTTCTTCCACTTTCCTCCAATTATAACCTATTTTAGATACTTTGTGTCTTGTTTTAGAGTCAGATGTGTAATTTCATGAAACATGACAGCCAGGATGCAAAACTGAAATAATTGTAAATCATTTTAACTGAGTCAGCTGGTCCATTGGATGGGAATTTTGACCTGGAATTTTCCCCAGGAAAGAAACACAAATTGTTCAAGTATTGAAATTGTAATTATCCTTTACCTAGAGCTTGGAGCTTTTTTCTTTACCCCTCTTTCAGCCAGATTTATTTATCCTTTGCTTTCTTTCCAACCTAGCTGCTGTGCGAACGTTACTTTGCATTTGCTAAGGGCAGGATGTGAGCACGGGTGAGGGACAGCAGGGCCGCTTGCTCTTCTCCCTGGAGGGGGTATCCAAGGACCCAGGGGTGTCCCAGTTTCTCCACTGGCTCTGCTGAGGCCCCTGCAGATCCGGCTGGGGAGACCCCGTCTCTGGACTTACTGGAATGTGAACAGTGTACAAGACTTTCTTTTTTAAATCCTTTGAAACAAATATGCAACAGAATCCAGATTTCAATCTCAGTTTTTCTAACTGGGGAAATAGATTTGAGAATCTGCTATACTCTGTGCTGTTTGTTTTAAAAATTAGATATTTTTTTGGGCCGGTGAGATGGCTCAGCGGCGTAAGCGCCTGCCTTGCAAGCGCGAGGGCCCGAGTTCAACTCCCGGATCCCACATACGAAAAAGGGGCCGGTGATATCACTCAGTGGCATGGGTGCCTGTTGGCGCACGAGGTCCTGAGGTCGACCCGCCGGTACCCACAAAAAAAAAAAAAAAAATAAATAAATAAATAAAAATTAGATATTTTTATATGGAATTAAAATATAAAAAACCCAGCTTGTACTGTTGATAAGAAATATGCCTTAAGCAAAATAGAGTAGGAACTTAGAATGATAGCTAATGTACATAAGGTGAATATAATTTTTTTAAAAAACTGCATGAATGACTACTTGTAGCAGAAAAATGGAATTGAATACATTAAATTAGAATGATTTATATTTTATTCATAATGTATACAATAACAAAGATGAAAATGGCAAAATTAACATTTTTGGGATGAAAAACACAGCAAAATATACAAAATAAAATCTTCAAGAAATAGATGAAAAGTAAACCAAATCACGATCTTCACATAAAATTTTAATATAAACACTCCAGCTATTCACTAATAAAATAGGAAGAAAAGGAAAGAGAGAGCGGTGTTTCATAAATTGTTGAGTCATGAACTCTAACATAGGATGAGAAATTTCTCTCTGGGAAGAAGTTTTAATATCATTTTTTCCTCTGTTTTATGGGTTCCTGGAACCACCTAAAGCTCCAGTGAGGAAAACTTTGTTGAATTGGCTACAAAAAGTAAATACTCAAAATTCTTTTTACAAATTAAAATATGTTGATGTCAAAGTTCACATCTTGTCTATTTTCCCTGTTAAATTTATTTTATATATATGATATATATATATATATAACATATATGTTATATATATATATATGTTATATATATATGTTAGCAAGCTTCTTTAGAACAGGTGTTTGTTTATAATAACTTATAACTGCATAAAATGATCACTGAATGTCTTTCAAGTTTTATTTAGCGATTGTTTGAAGTCAACTTAGAACTGTCTACAAATGTATGTCAGAAATAAGGACCAGCTCACCAAAGAGCATTGACAGCACTCTGCGGAGGGCTTTGAACTCTGCTTTCCCTCGCTGAATGGCCCGGGCCTGGGAGAGAAAGGACAGAGGCCCCTAGGGAAGGGAATTGCATGCGACACGCAGCTGCGGTCCCACCACAAAAGAGAGCAGGTGGTCAGGAGAGGCAAAAGGACACATTAGGTAACTTGAGGAGGTTCCCAGGGACCAGACCTAGGAAAAATATGAGGCCAATAAAAATTACTATGATACACTGAACATTATAATATTTGTTTAAATTAATAAATTTATAAAGATGCAAGGTCCACAAACATTCATGCATACCCAATCACACTCCAAATTTTTCTCAGATGGTGAATACTTACTAATCAACTCATAGTCAAAGTAATTAAAAGAAAAGAATCATTTATCTTGATTTTCCTGTTCAAATATTATTTCCAGGGAAACAAAAAATACAGAATGATCACAAAACACAATAAATGTTTACAATGTTTAAAACGTTCTTATAGTAAAAGACACACTGCCAATACCTCTCCACATTAAACTATTCCCCTTTGCTTCAAACGCACTCACCCCATCGTTTCTCCCGCTTTCTGAAGCAGTTCTGGATGTCCTCTTTCATTCCTGTCTTTTAATAGCTGCCTCGGCGTCTTTAATGATTCAAAATGTTTATGGTACTTTCTGTCAAATAAAAACATTGCAGTGTATCCTCATCCACATCGTTCCTTAGATTCGGCACTGTGCAAATTCTGGCTTTTCTCCAAATACAAAATGACTATGAAAGTTTAACATTTTCAATTGATTCCAGATACTGAGGCAGCTATGACAGCACAACTTAAGATAGGAAAGAGAACTTACAGAGCTGCTGCAGAAGATGACAAGAACGTGGGGACAAATGTGTTTGAAGGGGGTATTCTGAGGTGGATTGATGACAATATCTTTTGCTGTATATGATTTAAAAGACATTGTTATGGCTTAGGTTTGGAATGTCTCCCAAAGGAGTCTTGAGTTCAAAGTTTGGGTTTAGAGGTGAGGCTTTGGAAGATAACTGGATTACAGGGGTCAAGATAACTGACTGACTGTCAGGAGGCGGGGTCTGGTCAGAATCATTGGGTCCGTGGGGCATGACCTGGAAGGGTCCACCGCCCTCTCTGGCTGCTCCCTGCTCTGGTCTCTTCCTGTCCGCCATGATGGGAGCAGCTCTCCTCCCCAGACCCCGGTTCCATGCCATTTCTGACTTGGAGCCAGCGGACCATGGATAGAACTGGGTCAAAATAAACTTCTCTTCCTTCCATTCATGACAGTGGGTTACTGTGTTTTGGCAATGAGAAAATGACTAAGACGGACATGTGGACCAATTTCTATACAGAGTGGCACCTCAGTTCACAAATTTAATTCATTCCACAGTTCTGGAGAAGTGGCCCCTGGTCATGTTCCTCACTCGACATGGTTTTGCTGACAGAAGCAGAATATTTCCAGATGCTTCTGTTTGAGAACCAAATTGTTTGCAGACAGAAGCGTTGGTGAACCGAGGCATTACTACATATACCTTATTTAGGTTCTTGAGTCAAATATGTTGTGAAAAAATGCAATAAATTTTTTAAAAATTTGAAGGCAATGCAATAATATTTAGCATTCATTTGTTTTTAGGTGAGATGCAGATACTGCAATTATTTAAGACATAAGTAACACTTTGAGCCATATTTTGGAATAGTCACTGATGAAATCAGTGTTTGTTTAAGTGTTTGACTGAAAATAATCCAAGGAAACTACAGAAGTTTTTAGGAGTAGAGTTGAAATAAAATTTTTCAATATTTGTAATTGTAAAATTATGACAAATAAACACAGATAAATAACAGTTCTTTTTATTAATTTACTTTAATAGATGTTTGATTTTTTAATAAAATGTTTTTAAAAATCTCAGAACTAAATAACATTTTTTGAAATAAATAGAGTAAATATGCTAAATGAATTTTTAAGTAATTTCACTAATTTGCTACAGGCAAGTTGCTCACGATTACACTATTTTTTCTTCTGGTTAAGTCACATTTATAAGTCCTTCAAAATTATTTGCATTAGTCTTAATAAGAATCATAATTTTTTATTTGCCTATTATGATTTAGCACTTAAATTTAACTCTGTAATTACCATAAATTTGCAAGTGACATAACCGGTTTAGGAATAAATACAGCTGACTTCTAGTAAGTAAACAGCTCCATTGCTAAGAGATATGGGGAAATTTTCAGATCTGTTAGTCATTCGCTTGTTGAACATTGCTGTGATTTTCAAAGGAAATAAATACTGTTAACTTGGTAAATTTATTAAGCACAAATTGCTAATATTTCTTCCCTCCCCTAAATCTGCAAAAATCACATTCCCTCCTTCTGTAAATTAGACTTTCCATGAAAACACAAGGGTCTTTGCTACGAGAAGGACCTAGTAGAGTCATGTTATAGTCTTCCCTTCGTTGTCATCAATAAAGTATAGGCCTATGGCCAATTCACACTTGGGGAAAGTATGCACTGGTTTGCACTGATTTCTGATTCCTGAGACATAATCAACTGCCAGACTCTCAGTTAGTCCATAATATTTAATTCAATACTCTTCTTTGCTCTGTAGTTCAGGTAGAAAAAATCCAGTCTTGAGCCTTACATCAAAAAAAAAAAAAAAAAAAAAAAGATGATAAGTGCTACGATCCCCTGGGAAAGACACAGCGAGTCAAGCTTTAGCCTGCCGGAGGGAAAGCATGAGGAACGATTAAGCCGCACCGCAGCCCCAGACGTAGCAGGGAAAATGGGACCCAGCTGTCTGCAGTGGTTTTTGCTGAGGTCACCGGTCTGCTGGAGGAACCCGCTTAGTGTGCGATCCGAGGAGCGCACCGGTGCCAGGAAAGAGGAGCTTGCAGCCTGCAAAGGAAAAGGAAGGAGCAGGCCCAGCGCCACACCCTAAGTGCTATGAGCATGGGCGGTGGCCTCCACGTCCCCCACTGTGGCGCTCCCTGCTCCTGGGCCAGCCACTGTCTGAGTCTCCCCAAAGCCCTTCTGCTCCTCCGCGCTGGGTAACCGCGACAATAGCAGGTCATGATTGTGCCCGTGCTTCTCGCGGTCAAATGTATGCCTGTCTGTTCTGTTGTCTGTTGTCAGTGAAATATATTCTTACCCGCTGCACAAACTGAGTCCCTAATGGTATTAAATTATGAAAAGGTATATTTGTAAGTAAAAGCGCTACTGACAAGAGTAAGGGGAGTATGAACCTAGCGTGTGTTATTTACAGGACATGTTTTAGAACATGGCTTCCATGATTCAGTGTTTTCTTTAATTATCTGTTTTATAACATGATTATTACAGTGGGCTATGCCATATTCTTACCGTTATATAAATTTGAAACGTCATGCTGTCGTGGTGGTGAAGCTGCAGGCAATGGTGAGTGCTGGGTAGATGAACCAGAGTGAGTGCGTTTATTATTTTTATTCTATTTACATCTGCATTGTCGGTTATTTGCAATGGAAGTGCATTATTAATGTCTTCTTTAAAAATAAAAAGGAAAATAAAACTTTAAGATCATTCCCCTTCATTACCAGAAAAAAAGAGAAGAAAATAGGAATTTAGCATCTCAATGGCTACTCCTTAAAAAAAAAGAATATTAAAAGCATATAAATATACACAAATATATAGAGAGAGAAAAATAGCTATATGTGTATCTTCGTGGTTTGTGTTTTCAGTACTAAGGATTGACAGCAGGGATCACTGAACTACATCACCAGCCCTTTCTATTTTTTAATTTTGAGACAGAGCCTCCCTGGATCGTGCACACTGGCTTCGACACTGCATCCTTCTGCCTCGGTCTCTCAAGCAGCTGGGATTACACCATGCCCAGAACCAATAAATGCTTTTAAGTGCATTTTTCTCAAGCAATTTCATTCTTCAACATTTTCTTAAGAAAATAATGTGATACTTAAAATACATTAACAATTCTGCTAATTATAATGTGCAATTAGAAAACTGATGAAATTGAAGACCAGTCACACTTTCCTTGTGAGGAGATAGTTACGGAAATTAAGTTCTGTGAAGTCAGACGATGAACTGGTTTTTGTATTGAATTAATGAGTGTATGAACTGACACAGCTAACACTGAGTTGAATTCTTACCAACTGTCGTGTGCTTCTGTGTGCTATTTAGTGTTATTTTTCTTATTTTACAGAGAATTCTGTATATTGCAATAGTGAACTTACCTGTCCAAAGCCACAGTGGGGGTCAGGAGCGGAATCTGGATTTAAACCCACAGTGTGTGCATGTGTGTGTGTGTAATAAAGTGAAGAAATAAATGATTTGCAGAAACAATGGCTGAATAAACTAATTTGGGTTTTGTATGTTCAATCCAGTTGTCAGATTAGGCTTCTGAAAGGGCAGACAATGGACTGCCCAATTAAAGAACAGACATCTACTTCTCACCATCTGGAGCCTGGGATTCCAATACCAATGTGCTGGACAGTGGGATACTGGCCAGGGCTGCCTTGTTGGCCTGTAGATGTCAGCCTTCGGTACTGCAAAAGGCAGAAAGGTGGAAGCTCTGGTGCCTCTGCCTGTTCTTACAGGGAAACCCACCTCAGCAAGTGGCGTCCACATCCATAACCTCATCTACGTTTCATTACCTCCCTCAATGAGCTATTATTAGGGTTCAGGAAGGTTGAGCTTGATTGTCACCTTGATGGCTTGAGAGATGCCCCAGTCAGTGAAGCACACTTCTGAGTGATTCTGGGTGGGGATGTGTGACTGACCCTTTCAAAACCGTGAGCCACAGGAAATCTCTCCGTTAAGTTGCAGCCATCAGATATTTTGTTCCAGCAGTGGGAAAGCTTACAGGCACAGAAGTTAAGGGTTCAGTGTGTGAATTTGGGGGCGACACAAACACCCACAGCCCTTGTCTATCTAAATGCTTACTTGGTTTAAATTATTATGAGCAGTACCTTATATACAAAAAAGGAATGATAGGAATAATAGGTTTTAGATAATAACAAAACAGAGGTTTCAGTGGGTTCTGTCCCTATTGTGCCCTTGTGTGGAAGTCTGCATCTTGAAATTCATTGTTGAACCTTTCAAGACTTCGAGGGCATTTAAAGACTGCACTTCTAAGTCTACTTCCACCTGGTCAGGGTGTCTGTGCAGGGCTCTCCTCACAAGGACGTTGATCCAGCGAGGGGACAGAGGCTCTTTCAAAGTGAAAATGCGAAATATGTCCTTCTGTGACAAATGCTGACCTGAAGCTCCCCTTTACACTTGACTCTTTCCATTTTATTCTTAGGTTTATTACGTGTAATTATGTTACATACATATTGTGTCTCAAATCACCTTGGTTCATTTGGGAGTTCCTCATGGTATGCTTTGATTTTTTTCCATTTTCTGAGCATTATTAAGAGTACTAACATTTACAAATACTAGATTTATGAAGATACCTTGCTTCATTATTTTTGGAAAATAGACTATGTCTTACTGGGTGACATCATTTTAAATATTATACAGATTTCAAACAAAATGTAAGTAAAGACTCTCATGGTTAAAATGTATGAGGATATACATTTTATAACCAACTGGATATAGTTGGATATAACCAACTGGTAGAATTTAAATTCACAGTCATCCTTTTTCAAGGCGGTTGAGGTAAACACAGATTTTCTGTATGTCTTCCCTGCTGCTGTGATTTCCTGTGCAGGACATGAACAAAGGTGCACATGCCACACACACCACCAGGCACATTCACACACCCATTCATGTGTGCAGTGCCATAAATCTTACTTGTGCAGAAAAACCTTGCCACCCAGAGAGAGCGGATGAGGTTTAGGAAATACGAGGTTTGCATATAAGTGCAGGCTCCTGTCATCTGGCGTGGTTTGGTCCCAGAGACAGAAAATTCTGGTGGAACCAGGCACGAGTGTGTGCCCACCTCACAGAGTGCAGTCAGCGCAATATACACACAACCCAAGCCCACTGCTCACATTAATTCTGCTAACTTTTAAACCCTATTTTTCTCATTTGTAAAAGAAGGGGAAAATTTCACAACCTAAGATTGTTATGAAGACTTAATTTTGCTGCATATACAGAAACGTATGCAGAAAGCTTCCACCACAGTGAGTGATGAATATATGTTATTTCCCAGCAACAGGTTTTAATTTTTTAGAGTAACTGATTGTTTGTAAGCAATGTGTTGCTTAATTTTGTGTTTGTGTTGTTATAGCATGGGGCCTTTTCCCCGAACATCAGACATTCTCTATAGTTTGGCAATGGAAAGACAGGGGGCAAGTTAGAGAGTGGAATGCTGAGATTCCATCAAAGGGGGTCATTGCTGAAGGGACCTCAAACCTTTGTGGTGGGAGTGGAGCAGGTGGGCCTTCTGACGAGGGAGCGGCTAGGCGGTGGTGAGTGGCTGCACCCTGGCCAAGGCCTGAGATTCTGCACAGAGGAGCTACCAGGGAGGGAGGGTGCACCTACAGCAACTTGGCCAAGATGCCACAGGAATGCTGGGAGCATCGCTGAGCCACGTGCCTGGAGCCAGGCAGTCCAGACCTGGTTCTGATCTTAGCAACCTCTGCTGGGAGCACATCCCAGGCACCGACCCCCCTGCAGCACGTGGCCACTCAGAACTCCTGGGATGCTAAGCCCCACAGGCCCCAGACATGGGGAACTCATTAATGTGGTGGGGCTGTGCTAAGCCAAGGGAAAGGGAAGATATTACAATACATAAACCAGCCCATCAAATAGAAACGAACTGCATTAAGGGTTACACATTGCAGGGATGTGGGCATCCTAAGAAGAGACCAATCCATTCATTTGTCCACCAACGTAAACACAGATTTTCAAGTTTCAAAACACTTCCTAATAAAATTGTTTCATTTAGGTTCTGTAACTAACGTGACACACTTTTATTGTGAAAATTATAAAAAATACAAACAATACAATATCATGTATATGATAGACGGCTTTTCTACTTAATTTTTGTTCCTGTAGACCTGCCACTATGAAGTATTTTTGTTGTGGAGACTAAAATCAGAGACACATACAAACACACACACACAAACACACACATACACATACATGCACACACACACACACTCACATACCATATTCATTCTTCATCCTGTGTTGTCACTGCCTTGCTTCTCTGCCTTCATGATAATTTGCCATAAAATTCTGCTATCTCAGCAGGAAGATTCTGCTTCGATGGCTCTTGAGGGCTTAACAGATTTTGAATTATTTATCCTATAAGTTCTCTGGAAGACATTATATCCTTTAATTTTGTTTAGAAACCTACATGTACCTATATCAATTTTAAGACACATCAGTCACTGAAAAGTCTAGAAATATGATTCAATTTACATGGGTACTTTTGTAATTTTAAACTTGTCTATAACTCATGTTTTTGAAGTTTTATAGCTGTCCACTGCTTATACACTAACAGAGGATGTTTCCAGGAGAGCGTAAACAACCCTTACTGCTCATCTATTTCAATCTTCTATCCCTGTCAGTTGCCTTCTCTTGGCTAGCCATGGAAATTCATAACCATCAGTGTTGGTTCATCTGTATTCCTGCTTCCAAACATCAAATAAAGTCATCCATAAATTAATTTTATGAGCAATTATGTTCTTCCAAGTCAATACTTGCTAAATTGATTTCTCTTTTACAATCAAGGCACAGTTTAGCTTCATTTTATAACATGAGGCACAGCTCTCAAGTAGTTTGCTGTTCTGTTTTTGGTTTCTACTTTCTTTTTAATTTTCCTTCCAGCTGTTTGAATTCCATCTGTGCTATGACGCAGAGTCTCCCCTGGTTGTCAACTAAAATCAGGTGACTACATGGAATCAAAATCCAGGTACGCTAAGAGTTTTAGATCAATTTGCTGAGAGGAAGAGCGAAACGGTGAATCTGTTCTCACCACAGACTCTCAGCAGCACGTGGTGATGCGGAGATGGGAACAAATAGCACAAGGAGGGGTCACCGATTGTCGCAGGCAGTACACATACACACACATGCATACACCGATCTTGTGGAAAGCAGCCCCGGGAGGACAGCAGCAAGGCCTGCGAGATTCACATACTCCTCGCAATTGCTTCTCTCTTTGTTCTGCTACCACAAAACACCTGAAGACTGGTAATGTGCAAGAAATGACGGGTCCACATTCCGGAAGCTTGGAATTCCAAGATCATGGTACCAGGGATCTGGTGTGTGCTTAGGAGCGGCGTCATGAGAGGAGACTTCTATGTGTCTTTGCATGGCAGGAAGGCAGAAAGAGCCAACAAGGGCCCACAGTCCTTTCACGGGACACTCATGTCATTTGTGCAGGCCCCATTCTCAGGACCTAAGACCTCACAAAAGGTCCTGTGTCCCAACGCCATCCCCTCAGATTACTCCCCCGTACTTCAAACACTCTTTCCCATCGTTCCTGTCATGTTTTGACGCAGTTCTGGAGTCCTCCTTCCTGAGTGTCTTAAGAGGTGTGATCACAAACTCAGTGAATGCTGCTGCCCAGCGCCATCCAACAGAAAGGCAGCTCGTAAGGCATGAAGGTGTATTCGCATCCACCGAATCACTGGATCTGGCATCCTGTGACTTTGGCTCCTCCCTAAAATGAAAATGAGCATGAAAAGAAAACACTTTGAATCGATTCAATCAATCAGACATCCAGGCAGCCAGGACACTGCAACTAAAGCCACTCACAAGAGAGGACTCCAGAGCTGCTGCAGAAAGGGGCGGGAAGGACAGGGCAAGTGTGCTGAGAGGGAGAGGGGTGTTCTGAATGGGATAAGTGACCATGTCTTTTACTGCGATCAATTTATTTTTAATTTAGCCACTCACAGTACTTTTCAATCACCCTTAGTACTATTTTAAAAAAGGTAAAGACTCTCCACAAAGCTTCTTATATTAATGAGAAAAGTTCCATCAAATTGAATATGTATTCAACCAGAATCAATATGAATAACAAGTTTAATACCTGAGCTTGCTTTGAATATTTTAATGTGAATAGTTATAAACAAATTATAAATATTATACTCTTTCAACAAACATTAGCTGATTTGTGCTGACTTAGTAAAGAAAATAAGACAGTTAAGACAGTTTTTATGCTCTTAGAATGAGCAGATTATAGAACAGGAAAGAAAGGCAATAAATAATTACCATGAATTTTGGTACATACCGTATGACATGTACAAGATAGCAAAGGGACAGTTAAAATATCAGCGTCTACCTGATGAGGATACACATTCTCCTGAAAGAGCATTTCTTTTGGGACCTGGACAAAGAAAATGCACCTGCAATGAGACAGAGCTGTGAAGCAGCATGGACAATATGCAGCTGTCGGGGGTTCATAGCTTCCCTTGCTCCAATAGCATCTAGAAGGAGAGCACTGGAGTGGGAGTCCTTCGAAAAGAACATGGGTGGTCACAGCCATGAGTTTGGGGGAGAACAAGCTCCGTGGAGCCATGGGTTGCTGGGCATCCTGGGGTCTGGATCAGCCTGGGTAGGGGCTTCTCTCTGCTCACACTGAGCTGTGAAGTTGTAGCACGCAGAAAGGCAGATGGCAGGCCAACTTACACTGCCAGAGGAAGGAAAGACAAGGAAGCCAAGTGTTCCTGTTTTAGCAGAAGTGTTTTAGCAGAAGAGTCATTCAGTTGGCATCCAGTAAGGAACAGCCCTAAGAAAGACAGTGGCAAGGGTTTGGTCAAGAACTTGAGGGCCTGCATGTCAGGAAAATACAAGTGGGCTGAATCAGGACAAGCAGAAGCGTGGGTGACGTGGGTGGGAACTGGGCATTAGCGTGCATACTCACGGGTTCACTGGTTTTTAATTTGTATCCCTAAACATACGTGAAATTGTGTCACCTGAGTTGTACAATACCTGAAATTCAAAAGGTCGCACAGCTGATGTTTTCTGTACACTTTTCTGGGGAAATAACTTCAAACTACTACTGACAGTGACCTGGCATTGAGGTCCCCTTGGCAGAGCGGATAAATCGGCGACACATTACTCAGTTGAACCCAAGAAGTACCAAATGCCATAATATTCCTAAGGAAGTTGTTCCAATTTAATACAACCTAACAAAATATCCCAGAAATCCCGGATACTTTTATTTTATTTATCCAACTGTTCATACATAATCAAAGAATCTATGTATCAAAGGAAGAAAATTAAATACTTGCTTTTTGCCTTTTGAAGATTAACCTAAAATCACAGACGTGTTTATGCCTCTCTCTTCCTCTCCCTCTCTCCTGGTGGTACTGGGGATTAAACTCCGGATCTTTACACTGAGCTACATTCCCTGACAATTTATTTTTATTCTGAGACATGGTCTCCCTAAGTCACTAAGTTGCCCAGGCTAGGCTAGAACTTGGGATGCTCCTGCCTCCGCCTCCTGGGCTATTGGGATTACAAGCCTGCACCACTATGCCGGCAAGAACAGCTTCTTTATCATGGTCAGCCCAAGAATTTCAAGGGTCCCCTGGCCCTCCAGATTCTTCCATTCTTCCTGTGGTTGCACATGAGTTCAGGACGGAGGAGGAGTCCTGGGAGGTAGCGGCAGCAGCAGCGTGGTCTTGTCATATGCCACCAGGCTTCCTTCCTCCCCTGCTCCCTGAGGCTCCCCACACCTGGCCAGGGTCCCCTTCCCCCACAGAGAGGAGAGGGGCTGAGGGCGCATCCTGGCCCCCTGCTCCTCCCCAGGCCTCGCTCCAGGGCTGCAGGGACCTTTGTATCTGGAGACTCTGCTTGCTGGCCTGGGACACTGTGCCGCAGTGGCGTCTGACATAAGGCTGGTGAGCGAGCACCCCCGAGTCACGGTGTCAGGTGCAGTTTCACGACGAATCTGCCCTTGATGGATTTCTTCTGTCTTCAGCCGTTGATTAATAACAGAGTCATGGTTTTAGGAAAGGCAGGAGGAGAAAGCCCCAGAAGGAGCTGGATCAGAGGCTGGGAGAGGAAAGGAGGGTGGAGCAGGAAAAAACTCAGGCCAAGTCACTGGGGAAAAGGAAGCCCCGAACATAGTCCTGCAGAATTCCATTAAAGTTTCACGAATTTAACAATTTTAATCTATTTCTTAATTGTGGACATTCCAATTTACTGGCTCTACAAACTATTTTCTTCCACATTCTCTTACTTAGCCTTCTAATTGATAGAAAATATAATACTGCAAAATCAAAATATGAACACATCTATCCAACCATATAAATATACCAGGAATATAAAGTGGACCATGGGCTTCTGAAGTTTATTAGGAAATAAAAACTGAAGAACACTATTAAGCCATGTTTGGGTATATTTTGTTTGTCAACCCAGTAATAAGCATGCTCTAACATGGAAGTAAAATTGATTTTTGAAATCTAAGTTCATAAAGTAGGAAACAAAATCTTTTGCAAGATGCCATTTAAAATAAATATCATGGGTTTTACAGAGCAGACTTGGTTTCAATGATCAGATTATTATTCCTGTCCCCAAAAGCTCCTCACTTCATAGCAGTACTGGATTTTAGAGAAAGAATAAAGTAAGGGTGGCTACAGTGAGCCTTTTGACAAATGAATAAGCACTTGAACTACGCTCAGCCTAACTTTAAACAAACAGCGCTTGGTAAAGCACTAGCTGTTGTACCAGCTACGGCAAGAGTAAGGGGTGCTTTCAGTGCACAGTCACATATTATCACAGTGGTTACACAGGAGGGGAGAGGAACCTCAGTACAGAGATGAGAACAGAGCCGGCGACCCTAACAAAGGAAATTATTCACACGCAGTCGCTCTGAGAGCCCGCAGGGCTGGAATTCCAGCCAATGTAACTTTGAGCGGGAAGCTCTTTCTGGGAGCCTCCTGGTTTCTCTCACAGGGCGAGGAGAGGGAACTTCGGAATACCTCCCGAGGTGTCCCAGTCAGTCCCGCGGTCTCATCTCGTCCACGGAGGACACTTTCCAGGAACTCCGGTGGATGCGTGAACCTGCAGACCTGTGTCCTACGTTCTTTCCTGCAGAGGTGTGTCAGCCAGCTTCCCACGACAAATTTAAAACACCTTAGGCCAGTGGTGTTGGACCTGTGGCACGCAAAGCCCGCTGTCTGCACTAGCGCCAAATCACCCCAGGGGCCGAGCACCGGATATTCAGGGTTAATTGCAGTGTTGGCACTTCGCAATAAATAAGTGGGCTTGGGGTTGCAGTTTGGGCTCTGGGTCTCTGGAAGTTTTGCCATCACTGCCTTAGGCAATCAGTTCAACAAGGGAAGAGGGCTTTGAGTGGGGAAGGAGGACGCTGTGATGTGACCAGACCACCTGCAGTTGGCAATAGGCAAGTGGCAAAGTAGGCTCCTCCCTTCCCAACTAGGCTGGGCGGTCAGGCCCTAACCTCCCTGAGGATATTTCAAAGACCTGCCTCCCAGGCGCTAGCAAGACCTCTGGGCTGTAGATTTACATCCCAAAGGACAGAGAAAGGACTTGCAATTGCAAATGTGGGAAAGTAAAAGCTCTAAGAAGGAGCCGTCATGTGCCTCAGGTTTGGCTGGAACAAACTAAATTCTAGCCAAGCAAGGTGGTGCAAGTTTGTAATTCCAGCTTGCTGGGAGGCTAAGGGAGGAGGATCACAGGTTTTGAGCCCAGCCTGGACAGTTTATCCACTTGGGGATACACTGTCTCAAAATTTAAAGAAATAAATAAATAGAGGGCTGGGGATGTAGCTTAGAGCAAAGGTCCTGGGTTCGATTACCAGGATCACAAAAGAAAAAAAAAAAAAAAGTAAATTTAAAAATTACTTTCCTGCATTGCACGCTTCGCTGCTGTTTTAAGGAACCTAGAGTTTTCCCAGGACGTGGCCATTAACCCAGAGAGCCACATCGGAGGTCTACCAGGATCTTAGTGTGGGACACTGGGATGAGTCATGTGTGGTAAATGTGTTACTCTCATAACAAATGGCCAAGTCAAATCTCAGGTACAATGGCATATTTGCTACACAGTGTCTTTTTAAAATGCACACTTTAAAGCACTGTATATTTGCAAATAATGAATAATGGAAAAGTGCAAATAACATCCCAGAGTCAAAAAATTACCAAGTAAATAGCTATGTTGTTAGAGGCAGGTGGGAAATACCATCTTCCCACTGGTTTTTGAAACAAGGAATTGTGTAAACAGCGGTTCACCACCAAAGAAGACTTTCTCTTGCCTTGGTCTGTTTCACATTTGTGAAAGGCAGGAGGTAAAGTTCACTCTTCCTGGGGAATTATTAAGTCTTGCCATAGAGGAATTTGAAGGAACCATGGACAACCAAAATACTTGAAAGAGACATTGTGTATTTCCGGTTCAAAAGTAAAATTCAAAGACCTCAACACAGAAAATATTTACTACATTTTTAGGGAATATGGTAACCTTTATAGCTTTAAACGAAGTTGGTAGAAGTACTTACGTTTCCTGAAAAAAATTTGCTCTGAGTAATTTTACTTCACAGGTCATCCCGAACCAATTAAAGGGGCTACGGGAGGATTCATGTTGGTGCAGAAGGAAGAGAGCTCATCACTGCATAAAGTAAAGGTCGAGCTCTGATTTTTCAGCGGTAAGTGCTAAGGAATCCCAAGGAGATGCTAACAACTCTGGGAATCCCCAAGGATTCCTTCATGGCTTGGCTTACAGCTGTGTCTTCATCATCTTCCCCAGCTGCATCCCACAGAATCCAGGATAACACAAATACATGGCCTCACACTGCGGCCTCGATTTTACAATGAGGTTGATATTTTTCTTTGTAAAGGAATACTTGTAGGAATTCTGGAACCTGCAAGATGTGAAAGTTGAGCAGAAGATTGCAATGCAATCTTATTTACCATTAGGGTTCTTTCTAAACATTTTATTTTAGCATGTGCTAATTTAAGATGGTCCTAGACATGTACAGTTCCACACTATGATTATAAATCATTTTTCCATCAAATTTATATGATACTTCTTCAGGAAATTTGAAAAGTAAAGACACTAAAGGACAATTAATTTATAAAATCATTTAATAATTATTCTTAGAAATAAATAAAATTAGCCTTTGCCTTTGGGTGTCATCAGTTTGTTTTCCATGAATAATACATACCTGAGAACACACGTACAATGAATTTTAGATTTTTAATATGAAAATTCTTAGAAATATCAAACAGAACAAAAAAATCAGAATGGCTTAGTAATAGCTTATATTGAACAGTGACTTAGTACAAATTTCATTTTTCCCATTCGGTTTTCTCTAGTAACTGTCTGTAGCTGTTAGTGAGGTCTTTCGTGAGGTGTCTCTTCAGGTACAACCCGTTTTTATCAGGTTGCTTAGTTTTCCCTGTAGAAGTCTCAGAGGACCTTACATGCTATGGAAATCAACTCCTCATCAGGTGTCCAGTTGGCAAATATTTTCTTCCATTCCATATGTTTTCTCTGCACACTGTTGATTATTTTCTTTGCTGTGCAGAAGCATTTTAGTCTAGTGTAATCTGATTTCTGTATTTTTCCTTTTGTTCCCCATGCCCTGCAGTCCTCCAAAAATGTCTTTGGCCATTCAGATGTCCTGAGAGTTTTCTCCTATGTTTCCCTGGGGGCATTTCGAAGTTTACAATTCCTTTTAAGTCTGTCATCCACTTTGAGTAGATTTTGTAACTGGTGGTGACAAGGGTCACCTTTCATTCCTCTGCATGTGGGTATCTCGGTTTCCCAGCTCCTTTATTGAAGAGAATATCCTTGCTCCCACGAAAATCCTTGGCTCCATTTTTGAAAATCAGTTGGTTGCAGACCCGTGAGTTTGCTCCTGGTCACTCTGTTCTGTTCGGTTGGTCTGTGTGTTTGTATTTATATCAACACTTGCTGTTTTGACTACAAAAGCTTTGTAGTATATTTTGAACACAGGCATTGTGATGCCTGCTGGGTTCTTTTTGCTGGAAATGGTTTTGGTTATTTGAGGTGTGTTGCGGGTCCATACACCTTTTAGGATTGTCCTTTCTAGTTCTTTGAAGAACCTCCTTGATTTTGTTGTCACTGATATTTTGATAGGGATTGTATTGAACCCATAGATTGCTTTGGGTAGGTTCTTAGCAGGATAATCATGTAAATGGAGGTGAGTATGTCATGATGCTTTTCACATTAAGGAATATATCAAAAGTTGGAAGATACAGTGATATTTTAACTTCCTGTATTTGCACACACAAGATTCCTTCCAGAATTTTGTTAATTCGTTTTAAGAGGATATGATAGTTTTAAGAAGGCAGAGAAGGGAAGATGGAATTTGGGGGTTAATCACTATCCCTTTATTGTATTAATACACAAAAATGTTTTGTTTTTCTGAGGTGCTATGAGAAAGTATGCCACACATGGTCCCCCGGCAACGTGAGGACACACTCAGACCTTCGTGATTGATGTGAAGTTTGTTTAAAGCTGAAGAGACTTGAGATTTAGCAGAAGCAGAAAGAAGCTTTCTTAGGTCTGACCCAAAACAGCTTAAAAACTGTGACAGCTGTAAATTCCCTTTCTGGGGCAGGACTTCAAGCTGCAGAAAACCCAGGAGTGAATCTACCATGAATCTTCCTGGAAGAGTTTCAGGCCACGAGAAAGAAGGAAAGAGCACTCACACTGCATAAACAAGTACCATCACCAACTTCCTTGTCTCCTGCTTGTTCTAAAAACCCACTTTTTCCTAGAGAAACCTGCGTGCTTTTCCTGTGAGTTTTTTGTCTCCTTCTTTTCCTCTAGTTTAGGAGTATAAACCTCTAACTTTGTCCACGTAAGGAGGGAGACACTGCTCTCAGTTCTTACATGTGTGTGAATTTTTCTCTTGTCAATCTGCCTTTCCTATTTCAGTGTCACCTAGGGCTGGAGCTAAGCTATAGACAACAGGAGACTTTCTGGTCCAAACTGAATGGAAATGCATGTTTAAGTCTTGTGAACATCACACTTCTATTTTTGAATTCTTAAATTAGATTCATTTTTGTTCAGTTAGGGAGTTCAAGAAAAATTTTCAGTAATAGTACAAGAATTCTTTATCAGTGAGGATTAGACCAAGCTATGAGTAACAGATACCTTGGAGATAGAGGCCAAAGCAGCACAGACGTTTGGAGCAGAGCTATAGAGGACAGCTCTTACGGGTTTCTTCCTTATCTATACGATGTGGCTCTTACGCATGAAACTCGCCAGCACATCCGTAACTACTTCCGATACTCTGAAGACAATATTTATTCAAAGGAGATTTATTCTCCTTACCCCAATAATCAAAGCAATACCGATGATCAGCAATGCCATGTCCATTCCATTATAGTTATTGCTAATCAAGTGTCATTTGAATAATGAAGAAAAGTCAAGATGAATAAAAATGGCTTTAAAATGTGGCCACTCCCTGGTACCCATTGGCTCCAGTATCCTCCATGGATACCAAAATCCACAGATGCTCGATTCTCTTCTGTGAAGTGGCATGGTGTTTGTGTCCAACCCATACATGTCCTCCTGTCTGTCTCCAATCATCTCGGTAGTGGCCAATATAGAACCAGTTCTACATAAATAGATATCGCACTGTTAGACAATTAGAAGGAAAGTGTCTGCACTCAGTGCGGAGACCACCATTGTACACGGAACCTCTCACTGCAGCCCAGCATTTTAGATCAGCCATTCAGTGGATCACAAATAAGACGACCCACAGGGCGGTGCTTTCTACTTGTCTATGTAGCTATCTTTACCAGATATTTTATTTCCTCATATGGCATTAATCTACTGCCTAGTGTCATTTTATTTCAGCCTTCGGGATTGGTTTGTTTGTTTGGCAGTACTGGGAATTGAACCCAGGGCCTTCTCAACTAGCTACAACCCTAGCCATTTTTTATTTTCTATTTTCAAACAGGGCTCTTTCTCATTTGTCCATGCTGCGCTCAAACTTGGGATCCTCCTGCCTCAGCTTTCCAGAGTGCTGGGATTGCAGACATGCAACACCACATCTGACCCTTTGCTATACTAGCAACAAACTCTTCCTGTTTGGGTTTACCTAGGAATGCCTTAATTTCTCCTTCATTTTTAAAGTATAATTTGGTTGGATACAGAATTCTTGATTGACAGGTTTATTTTACTGCTAGAGTCCTTCAAAATGTCGCTCTATTGCTTCCAGGCCTCCATTTTCTTCTTAAATGAAAAACTGACTGTGCACTGCATCAACAGTTCCTTACATCTGACAAGGGACTGTCACTGACAAGGGACTGTCCCCTTACTCTGTCTAGCTGCTCTCTGGGTCTTTGCTGTCAGTAGTTGGACCAGCATTTGCCTTGCTCTCGCTCTCCTGGGAGACAGTGACTTGGTACTGGTTGAGTTTCTTGTCTTCGTCTTCAAACAATTTGATTTTAATGTGTTTCTCGTGGAGCTCTTTGAGTTAATCCCTTTTGAGGTTTGCTGAGCTTCCTAGCTGTGTCTTTCATCTACTTTGGGAGGTTATCCTTTATTTTGAGAGGTGTTCTGCTGTCGTTTCCTCATGTGTCCTTTCTACTGCTTTTCCTATTTGTTTCTTCTGAGGCTCTGGGAATGGATTTTCTCTCTCTCAGGTTCTGTTGGCTCCGTTTCTTCTTCATTCTTTATTTTATTTTTTTTCCTTTCCTGCTCTTCATCCTGGGATATCTCCGCTGTCCATTATCCAGCCTTCCGGTTCTACGCTTTGCTATTCTGTCTGTCCCTATCTCTGGGAAAATACTTCCTGTGACATTTTTCATTCACTTATTATACTTTTCAGCTCCACAATATCTGCTGGATTCACTTTCATCATTTCCATCTCTCCTGTTATTCTCATAATGTTCATACATCATTTTACTGTTTTTTTTTTTTTCAATTTCGGCCCTTGGTCCTAGCCCTTTGCGCATAGTTAAGGCAGCTTTGAAAGTTTATCCAGTGAGTTCATTCATGACTGGTCTCATAAAATGGTTTCAGGCGGTTTGTATTTTTTCTTTCAATGGGCCGTATGTTCTGGTTCCTTTCTATGACTTCTATTTCTTGTTGTGGAACCATGATATTCCTTATTATAATGTGTTACTCTGGAAATCGAATCTTCCCAGTATTTGTTCTTCTTGATTGCTGAAGCTTGCATTCACCCATTTGTTTTAAGAGTTCTCCAATCATTTTAAGCAACTGCAGTCCTTCTCAGGCGTGGCCACTGAAGCCCCTGTTCTAATTCATCAGAGATCACCCAGTGACTTGAGAGAGATTCCCTCCAACAGCCAAGGAGCAAGAGCAGGCACACTGCTGCACTGGGCGGGGCCTGGCACTGGCACGGGTTGGCTGTGACACCGTGTAAACGCAGAGCAGGCTGCCTATGGCTCTCTCTTGGTCTTGCTCCCTGCTTGCACAGAGCCCGTAAATCCCCAGAGCTCCCGGGCTGGGGTCTTCAGGTCTTCTCTGAGCACACGTCCAGGCCTGGGCATATTTCTGCTTTCCCTGTCCAGAGCCCTGAGTTCTGAATGAGCCTTACTGCTTGGCCGCCTCCAGCCCATGGGGTCTGCACACCATTCGCCCTGTCTGCCACCCTTCGGTCCAGATGGGCTCGTGAGCGTTGTCTTTAAATGTTGAAAGACACTGCCCCTCCCCAAAAGTGCTCCAACCCCAAGTACGGATGAGGAAACAGCAAGACAAATTTCTGAGAAACATCAGATGGGTGCAAATGTGCAATGGAGTACTGCAATGATGTCTTCCTGAGGGGTCCAGCCCTGAAGCTGACCAGGAATGCAGGAAGCGGTTTCGCAGCCGCTACCCCTGCCCTGGACTGGAGTGGAGGTTGGCAGGAAGCTGTGGAGGCCCTGACTCTCCCTTGGCACACTCAGTGTCCTCCCCTCTAGCAAGCAGTTTTCTGGTTTCTGAGGTCTTAGCATGAGCTTCCTCAGTTCTGCAAGATGTTAACGGGATCACTCTGTCAGTTTAGGTTTAGTTTCTAGTGGAAACAAGTCTGTGATTGCTCCTCTCTGCCATTCCTTAACTTTGGTTTTTACACAAATTTTTAAGAATGGTCATCATTAGTTTATTATGCATGACATTTTTCTTTATTTAACATCCAAGAGCTACTCTTCTAACATGTCCAAATGATTAGTATATTAGTTCTTTCTTTTTTTCTTCTAATAGTTCCACGCAATATTTCCCCTCATTTTGTAGTTTTTGCTGAGATCTTTTAGTGATGTGCTTCTCATGACTTTTCAGGGCTTTGTGTAAAGATTTGCTCCTGCTTTACTATTACCAGGTTTTAAGTTTTATACAACACCTCGACTTAACAAATGTTTTCTCCGGGTAAGTAATATAAGTTCAAATTTCAATTCAATGCACTCTACAAGGCCTGAATTTAGATTTTCCAAGCTAAATTGTATTACTTTTAACCTCTATCCTCAGGAGTAGCAAGAATCTTTAATATAGTTTCAGTCTTCAAGCATAATTTGGCCAGATTTCCCTCGGGGGCCTGTCTTCTTGGAAGACCTCTCCATTCTAACCTCGAGCCACACATTCTCCTCTGTGGACATCTAAAGCCATTGCAATGCCCGGTACAGCCCACTCCTCCCCAGTGGCTCTTCATTCTGTTTCTCATAAATGAGAATTTTTCTTTCTCTTTTATGAGATCTAAAGTACATTTTTAAAAAAGCGTCCAGTTGTACAACATTTCTAAAGATCGGTAGAGCAAAAATGCTGCGTAGGCTTTTGCCCATTTTTCCTCAACCTGAAGTTGGTCCTGGACTCCTTGAACTACTTCACAGCATCCACGTGGTGCATTACTAGAGCTCTGCAGTCACCCATGACCCTCAGTTAGCAAATCAGTCACACTGGCCATGCTCCCTGTACTCTTGGCAGCAGCTACCACAAAAATCAATTTCTTCCTCTAAAATATATTTATATTTACCTTCTGTGTTCATATATTGTTTCACCTTCTGTTTGTACCTTTCAGTATTTATGCCAAGTATTGTCTTAATATGGTAGTCTTTTGTTACTAAAGGTTTTCTGCAGTTTCTTATGGTGTGATTCTCTGCATTTCCCATTGTGCAGTATATTCATTCCATAGTCTCTTCCTGTATTGCAATAGCTATAATTGCCATATGTAGATCTATATGTCTATATCTATATATCTATATATCTGTACTCTTTTTCAAGTATTACAATAGCTTCAAGTATTACAATAGTATAATTGCCATATATATGTATATGTGTATCTATATCTATCTCTACACTCTTTTTATGGACTAGTACAAATGTCTCATAATATTGTCACTAAATATCTTAGGAGGTTCAACAAATTTTCTCAGATCTTAACAATTCCTAAAGGATTTTTTCCATTCTTCATTTTAGTAAATACTGAATCTAATATATTCAGTTGCTCAAATTAGGATGCTGGAAAGAACCAATTATGCTTCTATGCTTCACCTTTTCATTCTATTTCAATCATCAGTAAATCTTGTCTCCTATTTTTAATATAATCTTGATTTCATGCATTTTTTTACTATTTTCTTTTTTTTTTTTTTTTTTTTTGGTGGGTACCGGGGGGTCGACCTCAGGACCTCGCGCGCCAGCAGGCGCCCGTGCCGCTGAGTGATATCACCGGCCCCTTTTTCGTATGTGGGTTCCGGGAGTCGAACTCGGGCCCTTGCGCTTGCCAGGCAGGCGCTTAAGCCACTGAGCCATCTCACCGGCCCAATTTTTTTACTATTTTCAATGTCACTATACATATCCAATTTGCCATCCTTTCTTATCAAAACACTGTAATATTTTCTTAATTTGTCTTTATGATTCCAGTGTTCTCTAAACCAAAAAAATATCTTAAAGGATGAGAAATGTCTTCCTAAAATGAAAACAGAATCCTGCAGTTTAATCAAAATTCATCATGGCTTCCCAGAGTAAAATATAAAAGTAGAAACAGTACAAAATGACAAAGTAAAACAAACAAAAAACACATGGCTGGCTTATATCTTAAAATAGCAGTAATTGTATTAAATATAAATGGCCTAAATATAGCAAATGAAGAGATAGTGTAGCGGAAGGAATTTTTAATTTCTTAACAATATGTTGTCTATAAAAACTCACTTCTGTAACAAATAATCCTGAAACAATATTTAAATATATAAAAAAGGAAATTTGACTACTACATCCTACAACATTCGAAATCTAACACAACATGTGTTGTCATCTTAAATATCCAAATGTAAAAAATATAAAATTTTGGACGACAATAGGGAAAATAAGATCAGAATTTTAATAAAGGCAGGTATTTCTTGGAGCACAAACAGCATTAACTTAAAATGATGTGTTACTTCATCAAAATTAAAAAGTTCAGCCAGGCATGTTGGCACATTTGTATAATCCCAGCACTTGGGAGGCTGAGGCAGGAGGATTGTTCAAGGCCAGTCTGGGCTACAAAGTGAGTTCAAGGCCAGCCTGAACTGCATAGTGAGATCCTGTATCAAAAAGACCAAAAAAAAATAATAATAATAATTTTAAAGTTCAATTTTTTTTTTGTACCAGGAATTAAACTCAGGATTTTGAGCTTGCCAGGCAGGCACAACTATTGAAAAAATGAAAGGTTAACTGCCTACTAAGAATGTATAGTCTACTTACATGTCTACACACACACACACACACACACACACACACATTCAAAGAACTTTAGTCCAGAATATACAAAAAACTCAATTACAACTCAGTCAAAATAATTAAATAATCTCTTAAAAATGAATTCCCAACTTGGCAGACAATTCACAAAAAAAGGTATGCATGGCTAATGGAAACATGAAAGTATTTTCAATACAGGAACTAATCAGATAACTACATTTGAAAAGAACAAGGATATATTACTACAACCCAAGAAAGATGGCTAAAATTCCACATTACAAAAAGTCCAAAATTGGTAAAATTATAGTGCCAGATTACAGGGAATCTCTCATGTATTACTAATCATCTGACAAAGATAGAAATAAATTTGTAGAAATGTATGACAGGTCTTCATAAAATAAGTGTATGTTAAACATATAGCTAAATAATTAATTTTCTAAGCATTCCACTCTTAGATTCCGAAGAGAAAAGAGATCATACACAAGCACAAGGATTTTTAAACAAATGTTTATAGAAGTTTTATTCATATTAGCCACAGCATCCAAACCAAAACCTAAATGGAAACAGATTAAATGCCAGCCAAGAAGAGAATAGACAATCGGTTATGGTATATCCATACAGTGTAAAACAACTCTTCAATAATCATAAAATAAGTCAGTGATGTGTACAGTGACCCAGATAAGTCAGGATAAAATCTGATAGTTGGCAAACCTAGATGCAAAGCACTTATACTTTATAACCCCATTTATATGAAGTCCAGTGAGTGGGAAATCCAGTCTGTAGGCTCCTTCTTACTTGTGACGTGGTGAGTCCGTGAATGTCCACACTTATCAACACTCATCATGTTGTGCTGTTAATAAATTTTACGTAAAATATATAAATGTTAATGTTATCGTTCCACACACATCATGGAGTTTGGAAGCAGGCGGTCTGAATCTGACAAGCAGCTCATGCTATTCTGTCTCAGGGCCATTCCCACCTCCTAGCAGTCTTCACTCAGGATACCACGGCCAAGGTCGTCACTTGATGGCCCTGGGATTTCACCCGTCTCATCCCTTCAAGAATCCCTGTTGGGAATACAGAGTCAAGAGCAGGGTCAAAATGAGGACCTTCAGAATGTAAGCACAATTTTAAGATTTTCATACATGTCCCAGCCAATACCTATCACCTGCCGGCAGTTGGACACTCTTCCTCACATAAGACAGCCAAGCAAATGTAATTTTTAAAAGCTACGCAAAATGCCACTCCCAATAAATGAAAGTTCTATTGTTAAAAAAAAAAAGAGGTGAATGAATTTGGGCAATAAAATATTAGTCTGTACCAAAGTCAGTCCATTGAGGGCCAACCTGAAAAGCATGCCTTATATGTTATAAAATTTCCTTGTCTCCAAAGACGTTGAGCTGAAGCCTCATCTGGTTGCTGCATTCGTGTGTGAGAAATAGTCCAAATATTTGATAATGTAGAGACCTCTCCACTGTGCATGTACTGTCGAGATCCTCACATTTTACTAGGCAATAAGATTACAGTTTTTCTGCTCCAAAACCACCAGTGTAAAATGGTTTAGAACAGACCCCGTGAACTCCGTAACAACCTCGTCTGCAGAACGGGAGCGTCAGTGTCATGGTGCTCGCTGGCGACGGCAAATGTCACCATCTGGAAAGAGATGCAGGCCTCCTTTCGCGCCACTCATCTGTGATTATGATTCGCATTTGTGCAGAACCAAACTGCCGAAGGATCTGTACAGCAGGGCAGACTGCGGCCCCAGGTGATGCGAAGCTAGCTAAGCCTGGCATTTCTGTTTCTGAAGCTCTAGTAACATTTTCTCTTTTTATTCCTCTCTCTCTCTCTCTCTCCCCCTCTTTTTTCCTCCCAGATTTTATCATCCCTTGCTTTAACAATACCTAAGAGGCCTCTGCTCTCTGTGTGAGGATCTGGTGACTGTTATCCTGTCCCTCTTTGCTTTTTCAACTCTTCCCCTAGGTAGGCTTACTTAATTGAATTTATTTCTATTTAAGTTCCCACCTTCCTTTTGGTTCTTTTTTGTGGGCAGTTGAAACATTTTTTTTTTGGTGGTACCTGGGATTGAACCCAGGACTTTGCATTCAGCTGAATCCCTTCCTTCCTCCCTTCCTTCCTTCTTTCCTTCCTTCCTTTCTCTCTTTCTTTTTTTCTTTTTCATTTTGAGACATGATCTCACTAAATTGCCCAGGGTGGGCTTGAACTTGCAATCCTCCTGCCTCAGTCTCTCAGAATGCTGGGATTACAGGCAGGCACCACTACATCCACACAGATTTTGTATTTATTTTATTGGTCCAATTAATAAGTTATTCAGTGGGATTTTAAAATAATGAAACCCTATTATAAGGAATCATTCTTTTTCATGAGTTCCAAAATACTGTGCATTAGCTCAAGGGTAATCTTGGACTCACACTCAAATGAGCTGATATTTGGTAGGACTTATTTCACCACCATTGATATGGGGCTTTGTTTCCTAAATTCAATGTAGTCAATTATTTATTTTTAATATTTTGTTATTTAGGGTTTGATTCCAAGAGAATGAAAAAAATCCTTGATGTGTCAATTTTTTTTTTTTGGTGGGTACTGGGGGTCGAACTAAGGACCTCGCATGCCCGCAGGTGCCCGTGCTGCTGAGTGATATCACTGGCCCTTTTTTCATATGTGAGTTCCGGGAGTTGAACTCAGGACCTTGCACTTGCCAGGCAGGCGCTTATGCCGCTGAGCTATCTCACTGGCCCGATGTATCAATTTTAAGTAAGAGACATAAAGTTTCCTAAAACATTTAAACTTTTGGGCAGACAGGCTTTCTGCTTAAAATACCCAGTCAGTAGAAGATCTGAGGCGTGCCGTAGATTCACGGCAGTTTAAAGTGTGTCCTAATTGTGCCATGCTTGTAGGAATGGCAACATGTCAAGCAGCCAACAGGAGCAGTGTTCCAAAATATATTCAGTTAAGTCATTTGAACAACCTTATTTTCTCAAGAAATCTGGAGTAAAACAAATCCTAGTGGAAACTTTTTGACTTATGTATTAATGCTGTTAATAAATGTAGGTTCCAAGACAGAGGTGTCTCGTGGCTACGACGAGGGTGATTGTAGAGCTGTAGATTCCCACCGGTGTCAGGTTGACCTAGTTCTCCTAGCTTAAGAGTAGTGGATGGCTAAAAGGAATTTACAATAGGTGCATCTCTCCAGGATACACCTCCTAACCATTTGAACAAACCTGACCCTGCTCATGGAGTTCAGTGGATTAAAATATTTTAAATATTTAAAATTTTCAAAGAAAATTTTGTTACTCTAACATTTTTCATGCTTCTTTCCAAAATTGTTTTCTTACTTTCTGCTAAACAGCTCTGTTTCATTAACATAAGTTTAGTTTCTCTCTGAACAACCAGAGAACTTCTATTTCCTCAAAAGATTCAACAAATGTCTTCTTTTTTTCAAAACTTTATGTGAGGCTTCTGAATTTCATATTTGCATTTCCAGGCTAAAGGAAGTTTTAATTTGTATCACTAAAGGACACTGATAAAAGGGATGTGAATGCTTTGTCACAATGAGCAGAAGGTGAGGAAGAGGGGTGTGAACTCAGCCTCAGAGCCCTTCCCTGAGAAGAGGCAGCCGCCAGCCACACTGGATCTGGGGCAGCAGGGATTCCCTTCTCATTTTATCCACATATAAAAAGCATGGTTTAAAGACACTCCAGACCGGTCAAGAATGACAGCATCATTGTTGCTGGGAGCTCTCCTTTCCCTTAGTAAGGAAGACAGACACCAACACACCGCAGCTTTGTAAAGAGGACTGAAGTTCTGAAGGCAACAAGATCCTCTGAGCAGACTTCAACCCATCTGTTTCATATTTTAGGGTTTTCTTCACATCCTCCTTCTCCGGGTTCAAAGTTTTCTGTAACTCAGAATGCTCTCAGAAACCTGTGTTTACCAGAGGCTTCCAAATAGGATGGATGGACTCCTAGGGGTCCAGATAAAGAAGGAAGGCGGGAGTTCTAAGAGTTATCGTGATTCATAGGAACCTCAAGAATAAGAAGCACAAATTCAAATATGCAATCGGCTGCCATGAGAACATCAAGGATAAAAGTCCAAGAAGGGGATTATTCACCCAAAATGATGCGGTCAATGGACTGTTTCATACAAGGTGTTAACAGCCGAATGAAAAGGAGGTCTGCAGCTCCATAGCTGTGAAATCAACTCCCACCAAAAGGTACACATTACACAAATTATGCTGAAGTTTAAATATTAACATATCTGAAAGTATAGTTCATTCTTTTTTGCTTACTTGAGAAATGATAATAAACTTGATAATTAGCATGTGCTATGGGAACATGTCCTGACATTGATGGAAATTGAACTGAATAATGGTTACTTCCCTCAAGATTTCTTTCAGGAAGTATCAGAAGCATTGCTTAAGAGTTAGAAGTAGATAAAATGTCAGAGTAAAATACCTTTTCACTGCTTAGATGCTGCTCAACAATAAAACAAATATATCGAATATGTTAATTGTAAGATCGTTTAACCTGTCCGCGAGATTCATGAGGGATACGGCATTTCAAACCTTCAGCTTTCTACGTACGAAGTTATAGATAGCTAACATCACTTCCCAATTTGATTTTTAGGACTTTGTGATCACATCTAATATTCTACACTCTCACCACACTTTTTCTGTTGGGGGAAAGTCAGCCAGAGTCCAAAGTTATCAGCAAATTGAGGAGGATATGGAAGTGGAAGAAATGTCCAAGTAAGACTCATGACCAAGAAAAATGATTTAATATGCTTCTCTGTTTCTTTCTTTCTTTATTTTATTTGTTCAGCCAGACCCATTTTTGGAGATTGGAAATTAAAGTTAAGAAACACCTGTATTTAAACGGGCTACGATGGTGCATGGCTATAACCCCAGCCCTGTGGGAGGCTGAAGCGGGAAGAGCATAAGGTTGAGGCTAGTCTGGGAAACTTAGCAACTTAGTGAGACTGTCTCAGAATTTAACAATAAACAAACAAATAAATGGCTGGGGATATAGCTTAATGCTAAGGTCCTGGGTTCAGTCCCTGGTACTGAAAAACTAATGTCTGGATTTAGTTCCTACCTGACTACTTATAGCTTTGTGATCTTAGGCGACTGCTTAATCTGGCTTTATATGGTGAGGTTGTCTTTTAATACACAGTCTCTGTCACTCTAAGAAAGATAAAAGCAAACTGTGGTTCTGGGGCCACATCCTGTCTCCCGCCCTCCACCTGCAGTGCTGGGCAGGTGCCCAAGGGCTGGACTCTGCCTAGAGCCCGAGACCCACATAGATGCTTGCTCAGTGTTTTCAAGAAACAAGTGCTGGCTGCTTTGGGTTTGGGTTATTTTCTAAGACTATGTCTTCAGTGGACAAAGGTAATGGCTGAGGTGACCTGGACAGGGCTGTTTCACTCACTATGGAAGTGGGAAGGCCTGGCTCTGTTTCTCTTTAGGGGTGCTGCTTGCTGTGCACAGGACAGACTTTAGGGCTGGGCTTGGGGAGTGGGGGGTGGGAAGGAGCACCATACGTTTGTCTTGGATTCAAGAGTCTGGTGTCTCCAGGAAAATCCATGTGGAGGCTATCTTGTCGGCTTGTACACAGGACGGAACTTCAAGTTCTCATATCCTTCCCAAGTGTCAGCAGTCTCACCTTCCCGTGGTGGTTAAAAAAACAACTTTTTAAAAATTATTATTTTGCAAAATTAAGGCGGGAACACCTTTAACTTGAAGGAGAATAAACAATTCACAAGGGAGATCTCAGAAGAACAAATAGCATCACAGGAAAACAAGGCTGAGCAAAACAGAGCCTTTGGAGATGTGTTCCTAAAACAGAAGCGTCGGTCCTGGCAAAGCAGGGTTTCAAGGTAGGACCAGGAAGCTGTGAGCCGTGTGGCTGCTGCTTGGCCAGATGGTGACGAGCAGCACAACTCTAAAGTTCCAGATGCTGAGATTGAACAGCAGGTCCCAGTCCTCAGGCAGGGACTCAGACCTGAGGTTGCCTTCGGCCAATACTGAATCATTTAAGGTAAATTGTCAAACGCAGTGATAAACTTTCCTTAATCAGCAATGCGCACGAACAGTGCAAAATAGATAAAGATTTGCCATGAATGGTTCAAGCCTGCGAAGGAGGGCGGTATGCTTTAAGTTGCCGTGTTTCAGAGAGATACTCGGCAACTTTAGAAAGCTTGCTAGAAAAAGAATAAGCATGTGCTACAGATCTACTTAATATTTCAATTACAAACTTGCAGATTTAACCTGTGCTCATGAATGGAATAAATACAGTTAGACTAGTTCAAGGATTGTGTCTCACACAGAAAATAAATGAATAAAATTGCAGTGTGTTTTATAAAATCAGAGGACAAACCCTACTCCAAAATTGATTGAATTGCATAGAAATATTGAACAAGATTCTCCATATGGGCAGGATGGAGTGGTCTATGGCAGGTCAATGTTCTCACTCCAAAAAGCAAAAAGAGCATCAGGGTTAAAATTGTGGGAACTTCAGAAGATGGTAAAGAACGTGGGCACTGAGTGTTCTTTGGAAATGTCCTAAAACCCCTGGAGCGTTCATCAGTGCAGCAGAAGTTTGCACAAATAGTGGGAAACCTGGGGAAGCTCAGGGAAGGGTAAAGTGAGACACAGGCTGAACCCTTGTTAGCATAAAGGCTTTTCTGTTTTCCTCATTACATGCATGTGACGATGGTATGTATGCTAATACTTAATCACATAAAATACCGCATGGCTTCTGTTTGAAAATGTTTTCTATGTAAAGATTAATTTGGAAAGAATTTCCCGACTCCCGATATCCATTCTTCCCATAAAAGACTAGGACAGTCTGTCTTTTTGTTCAGTATTTTCTTATGGTGGGATATTATCACATTTTCATGGAGATCATACACAGGAAACAGTTCTTGTTATTTAAAAATAATATGGGTATGGTACTTCAGATGAGATTCTTAATTTTGATAACTGTTTTCCCACATATACAGGAGATATAGCTTTTCCCATTTGATTTTCTCCTTTCCTAACTTAATTAAATCTCTTTTAGTTCCAATGTGTGTTCAATAGATTTTCTTGGATCTTTAGTTACAAAGACTTTCCACTGCAAATAATGATAATGATGCTTATTCAATTTTTATGAGAATGTTTAATTACTTTGATCATACCTTATTCCAATGGCTAAAATCCAAACACATGTTGAATAGTAGGGGTAAAAGTGAAGTGATCTAGTTTCTTTTAATAAAAAGGTCTTAAATTTTCAATGATTTTTCTATATATCATAAAACAGTATGAAGTTTTACTCTTATGGTCTTTTATAATTTTCATTATTATGGTTAATTACTTACATAGACATACAGAATCCTTCACTGTGGGGCATGTACATATCACAATTGAGATTATCTTGGTTTTTGGTGATGTTTTCATGTTGTCATCAAGATGGTGCTATATTATAAATTGAATTGTAAAGTATCTCTATCCTCTGTGTCCAGGAAGTCCAAGGAAACCAGGTAAAAGTTACTGCAATGGGAATCATTTTTTCGTATAAATAGTTGAAAACATTTTCTCCTATTTCACACATTGTCTCTTCACGTTGTTGGTTGTTTCCTTTGTTGTACCGTGCATGTGATATGTAGTGGCATCATACTGTACACTATTTTTACCTGAAAATTTCAATAAACAGATACAACAGGAAGCATATAGTCTATAGCAAAATATTATAGTTAGGAAGTAAAGAATTTGACTATTAACATTTTTTAAACGTATGTATTGATATTTCTTTCATTAAATTCTCAGTAACCACTATGCTAAAACCAGCCCTAAGATTCTTGCAAAGCACCTGCTGCCCCTGGAAGCCCCGCGCACCAGCCACGTGCCCGTCTTCTTCTGATGTTTCTAACTGTAGCTAACACCTTCGCACCATATATTCACTGCGTTTTGCATGCTGGTCAGTGCTGTTGTCTTGGAAAAGTAACTCACAATTAAAAAAAGAAAGAAGTCCTATGCCAGTGGTCGCCAGCATTTTGGCAAGGGACCGCGTTCACGGGAGACGATCTTGCCAAGGTCGTTCCTGGGATGACTCAAGGTCAACCATGTGCTGTGAATTTTATTTCTATTACTACACTGTGGCACAGGGGTCTCTGCTAATGTGAATCTCTACCCTTAAAATTAACTGTATTGGTACATTTTAGGTACACATAATGATCGCATTCATCATACGGAATTTGTACCTGTACGTGATATGTCTTGATTCCTCTTTTTCTCGCATTCCTTTTCCCTCCCTTCAACCCCTCTTTCACTCCTTATTTACATAGCTTTGTTTTTTCCTTCTAACGTTTTCTTTTCCCTTCCTTCCTTGCCCCCTCCCCCCCTTGTTCCCCTTCCCATTTGAACGTTTTCTTCCCATTTCCCAGTGTCTCCTATAAATTTTGGTCCTTGTTTTCACTTTCAGTTTCTCACACCAGAGAAACAATGCGATATTTAAACATGTGTGCGCAATTTATTTCATTTAAGAGTATGTATGGCCTCAAGGTGCATTCATTTATCTAGAAATATCTCAAGCTTATCCCTCTTTATGGCAGAGTAGTACTCCATTGTATAAAAACCCCCACATCTTCTTTATCCGTTGATGGCATTTGGGCTGATTCCAGTCTGCAGCGCTTGCCTCAGTGCCCCAGCTGCACTTCCAATGCAGATTGTCATAAGGGGTTACCACCCAGACCCCTCGTGTGTGCAGTTCACAGCAGAAGCCACGCTGCCATGGGAACCTAATGCCACCGCTGGCTGGATGGGAGTGGGCTCAGGTGGGGATATGAGCCACGGGCGTGGCTTCAACACAGCTGCAGCTTCAGTCATGCCGCTGCTCACCTCCTGCTGCGCAGGTGGGCTCTTAACCGGCCGGCTCCTATTCTTTCCCTTTGTATTCACAGGAAATTTATTCACCCAAGTATTGAATAGAAGTCATATTGGGGGCCGGTGAGATGGCTCAGCGGCGTGAGCGCCTGCCTTGCAAGCGCGAGGGCCCGAGTTCAACTCCCGGAACCCACATACGAAAAAAGGGGCCAGTGATATCGCTCAGCGGCACGGGCGCCTGCTGGCACACGAGGTCCTGAGGTCAACGCCCCGGTACCCACAAAAAAAAAAAAAAGAAGTCATATTGGGATTAAATTTGAACAATAATTTCCTTTAGTGCAGGATGAATCTATGCCAATAAATGCTCCTTAAAACAAAGGCTCAGCAGGTAAGGTGGGGCAGACCTGTAACCCCAGAACTCTGGAAATCTGAGGCAGCAGGATCACAAATTCAAACCCAGTCTGGGCAACTTAGCAACACAGCAAGCCCCAGTCTTAAAGTAAAAAATTAAAAGGTTAAGGATGTAGCTCAGTGCGAATGCCCCTGGGAGGGAGGGAAAGAAGGGAAAGAATCATCAAGAAAAGAAAGAAAGAAAGAAAGAAAGAAAGAAAGAAAGAAAGAAAGAAAGAAAGAAAGAAAGAAAGAAAGAAAAAAGCAAACAAGCTAGCCCACAGCTCGTTCGCCCATATTCCAACAAACACGCGCAGTTACTGTAGCCAAACGCTCAGCAGCACCCTCACAACGACCACAAATAACGAACACGGGCAGCTCTGTTGCCCAATGCTGGGAAAACACACTGAAGCAGGAGGCAAGTTTTTTGGGAAAATTATGAATGAAAATGTAGGAATATTTCAACTACTTTTCCAAGACTTTATTTTCTTTTATTTCCTGTTTCTGCTTCAGTGTTGTGTAGGTTAGTAAAACACCGGCCAATGGTTTGCTGCGATGCAAGTGAAATCTCAGTTAACTATCACGAGGACGGTTACATTTCAGCGCAGGGATCCACTGGACATCCTCAGTTGCCATTAACTGACTGACCTGAACTTCAGGATGAGTGAATGCGAGTAAATTGACACATGGATTGATTGACCAACATACCAACGCCAGTTACAGACCGCATGTTGCCCACTTAGTCTTTGATACCATTTGAATAAAACCAATAACATATTTTCTTACATGCAGCCAGATTCACTTTGAGAAAACCGTTCAGGCTACTTGGTGCCTCCCCTTTTCTTAATGAGAAAATTCAAAATTCATCTTTAACTTACTGACCCACAAAGATGTCTACCAAATGTCAACTGTATTAAGGAATGTTGATTTTTAAATTCATGTGTGTGAAGACACATCATTGCTGGCATTTTCTCCTTTGAATTCAACTTACCTTTTGATGTGTTATTGACAATAAGATAATTCTCCTCCTTCTCTGCCACTAAGTTCATAAATTAACCCTAATTGTCATGAGAGTGTTTGCTTCTGCCTCAGTGTTAGCTTCCTCATTAGAAAAGTGTATTTTTGATACATTACAGAAAATATATGCACTCCACATACCTCATTTTTGTGAAAGTAAAATTAAATGTTATTAGGAAGAACATCTTCCCTGCTATATTCTTACCATATTACATCTTTCAACAATGTATTTCTTGTAAGTCATATCTCTCAAATATTTAAATTGGATTAATTTATTCTCACGGCTCAGAGGCAGGGTTTAAATTTATATGCAAATGTCACAACTTCTGAAGGTCTGGATTCATCTCATTGCTGAAGTGTGACTTTGCATCACTGAGAGTATGCATATCATCCCCTGAAATAGAAATGATTTTCTCCAATTATCTTTAGTATAATAACTGAACAGGAATATCTGAAAACTTATAAATGTATAAGATCTACTTTATAATTCCATACATTTTATACAAGAGAACTTTACAATACATATCATCTTTCACTTTTAAAATGATATCATAAATATCATGATTAAGCCAAATGAATATCTCCTTGAATATTGTGAAGCATTAATAGAATTAAAATGACAAAATATTCATAAAATAATGTGCAGAGGAAAAGAATATTTCCACACAATTGCTGGCAGGAAAATTTAATTATATACAAGTTGATTCATCCTTATTTTGAAAGTGCTCCAGAAATAATAATTGTGTACTCTGTGTTAAAGTATTTTTTAATAACAACTATTTATAGAAACATATTCTTCACATGGTGCTTAATAGCCTTTTCAGATCTTCAGAAAGATTGAGAGCAGCTTAATGCCTCTCCTTTTCTAACCTTAATATGATCATGCTCTGTTATTAAATCATCCCTAATGGGTCTGTTTTTCAGGCTAAGTGCATCCAGAGATCCCTTTTTGATAATAAATTTCTCCTGCAGGTCAAACTGCCTCAACCACTGCGCTGTGGAGTTCTCCTGGTTGGGGCTGAGGTCTTACTGATCAGCACACTGTCTCCCGTGGCTCAGGCCATCCTCTATACTTACACGAGACCTTCAGCAAGAGTTAGCAAATGAAAAATTTCCAAATCAAAATCAGTGTGTTGCTTGTCCCCAGCCATGCATTGGGAAAGGTGTTTTCTCAAGGTCTTTGCAAACGAGGGCTTTCAGACACCCACAGTGCATGTTTATAAGCAAAATGACCAATGAAGTGACAGAGAGCAAAAATAAAGTAGAGCTTGCAATGCCATCATAGCAGCGAATTTGAGGCAGAACTTAGTGGAGTCCTGTGTGACATGGCCATCAGTTTTTCAAGACCCCCATATGATGAAGTATTCCCAGGCATCTGAAGTCAAAGGGACCTTTTTGGGTGTTGACATGAATGTGGAATGGAAACATTTGCGTGGTCAGCTGTTCTCCTAGAATGCATTCTACGGCCCTCTCTGCTCCTGCTGCTCTGAAACACCACTTGTATTTTTGAACTTAAATGTTTATGCATTGTGTTCTGTAATTTGGACTTTGCATTAAATTCAATTAATTTCTGTCTCTCCCTATGCTGTTGTACACATATTAATCCCTTTAGATTTTATACTTAATTCACTAGATTTTGTGGTGAGGGTTCTTCATTATTTTTCTTTTTTCAATGATTTATTGAGTTTTAAATTATGGGGCTGATTTAAGCGTGAAAAGACTGTCCAGACATAGAATAGCATGCACAGGGTATGAGAGGGGATTCTAGATGTGCTCGAAGCTCAGGATTCAGACCCCAGCCAAGACCAAAAGATGTACAGCTGAAAAAGCCTTGTTCTTAAGCTGTGTGGTTTTGTTTCTCAGTAGCCACAATTAAAGCTGTAAAATGGAAAAGGTGGATGGCTGTACATATCCGAATATGTTATGGGGGTTTCAAGTGTTTGAGAGAAAGTAGCTGTGTCACTGCACAGGTCATAACCCCAACCCTAACCCTAACCCCAACCCTAACCCTAACCCTAACCCTAACCCTAACCCCAACCCTAACCCTAATCCCAACCCTAACCCTAATCCCAACCCTAACCCTAACCCTAACCCTAATCCAAACCCTAACCCTAATCCTAACCCTAACCCTAATCCCAACCCTAACCCTAACCCTAACCCTAACCCTAACCCTAACCCTAACCCCAACCCTAACCCTAATCCCAACCCTAACCCTAATCCTAACCCTAACCCTAATCCCAACCCTAACCCTAACCCTAACCCTAACCCTAACCCTAACCCTAACCCTAACCCTAACCCTAACCCTACAGCTGAAAATGCCTTGTTCTTAAGCTGTGTGGTTTTGTTTCTCAGTAGCCACAATTAAAGCTGTAAAATGGAAAAGGTGGATGGCTGTACATATCCGAATATGTTATGGGGGTTTCAAGTGTTTGAGAGAAAGTAGCTGTGTCACTGCAGCTTTGTCTCAAAGTGTCCTAACCCCAACCCTAACCCTAATCCCAACCCTAACCCTAATCCTAAACCTAACCCTAATCCCAACCCTAACCCTAACCCTAACCCTAACCCTAACCCTAACCCTAACCCTAACCCTAACCCTAACCCCAACCCCAACCCTAACCCTAACCCTAACCCTAACCCTAACCCCAACCCTAACCCTAATCCCAACCCTAACCCTAATCCCAACCCTAACCCTAACCCTAACCCTAATCCAAACCCTAACCCTAATCCTAACCCTAACCCTAATCCCAACCCTAACCCTAACCCTAACCCTAACCCTAACCCTAACCCTAACCCCAACCCTAACCCTAATCCCAACCCTAACCCTAATCCTAACCCTAACCCTAATCCCAACCCTAACCCTAACCCTAACCCTAACCCTAACCCTAACCCTAACCCTAACCCTAACCCTAACCCTACAGCTGAAAATGCCTTGTTCTTAAGCTGTGTGGTTTTGTTTCTCAGTAGCCACAATTAAAGCTGTAAAATGGAAAAGGTGGATGGCTGTACATATCCGAATATGTTATGGGGGTTTCAAGTGTTTGAGAGAAAGTAGCTGTGTCACTGCAGCTTTGTCTCAAAGTGTCCTAACCCCAACCCTAACCCTAATCCCAACCCTAACCCTAATCCTAAACCTAACCCTAATCCCAACCCTAACCCTAACCCTAATCCTAACCCTAACCCTAACCCTAACCCTAACCCTAACCTTAACCCTAACCCTAACCCTAACCCTAACCCTAACCTTAACCCTAACCCTAACCCCAACCCTAACCCTAACCCTAACCCTAACCCTAACCCTAAACCTAACCCTAACCCTAATCCTAAACCTAACCCTAATCCCAACCCTAACCCTAACCCTAATCCTAACCCTAACCCTAACCCTAACCCTAAATCCTAACCCCAACCCTAACCCTAATACCAACCCTAACCCTAATCCTAAACCTAACCCTAATCCCAACCCTAAACCTAACCCTAATCCTAACCCTAACCCTAACCCTAACCCTAACCCTAACCCTAACCCTAACCTTAACCCTAACCCCAACCCCAACCCTAACCCTAACCCTAACCCTAACCCTAACCCTAAACCTAACCCTAACCCTAACCCCAACCCTAACCCTAACCTAACCCTAACCCTAACCCTAACCCTAACCCTAACCCTAACCCTAAAGGTGGATGGCTGTACATATCCGAATATGTTATGGGGGTTTCAAGTGTTTGAGAGAAAGTAGCTGTGTCACTGCACAGGTCATAACCCCAACCCTAACCCTAACCCCAAACCTAACCCTAACCCTAACCCTAACCCTAACCCCAACCCTAACCCTAATCCCAACCCTAACCCTAATCCCAACCCTAACCCTAATCCCAACCCTAACCCTAATCCTAACCCTAACCCTAATCCCAACCCTAACCCTAACCCTAACCCTAACCCTAACCCTAACCCTAACCCTAACCCTAACCCCAACCCTAACCCTAACCTAACCCTAACCCTAACCCTAACCCTAATCCCAACCCTAACCCTAATCCCAACCCTAACCCTAACCCCAACCCTAACCCTAACCCTAACCCGAACCCTAAATCCTAACCCCAACCCTAACCCTAATACCAACCCTAACCCTAATCCTAAACCTAACCCTAATCCCAACCCTAAACCTAACCCTAATCCTAACCCTAACCCTAACCCTAACCCTAACCCTAACCCTAACCCTAACCTTAACCCTAACCCCAACCCCAACCCTAACCCTAACCCTAACCCTAACCCTAACCCTAAACCTAACCCTAACCCTAACCCCAACCCTAACCCTAACCTAACCCTAACCCTAACCCTAACCCTAACCCTAACCCTAACCCTAACCCTAAAGGTGGATGGCTGTACATATCCGAATATGTTATGGGGGTTTCAAGTGTTTGAGAGAAAGTAGCTGTGTCACTGCACAGGTCATAACCCCAACCCTAACCCTAACCCCAACCCTAACCCTAACCCTAACCCTAACCCTAACCCCAACCCTAACCCTAATCCCAACCCTAACCCTAATCCCAACCCTAACCCTAATCCCAACCCTAACCCTAATCCTAACCCTAACCCTAATCCCAACCCTAACCCTAACCCTAACCCTAACCCTAACCCTAAACCTAACCCTAACCCTAACCCCAACCCTAACCCTAACCTAACCCTAACCCTAACCCTAACCCTAATCCCAACCCTAACCCTAATCCCAACCCTAACCCTAACCCCAACCCTAACCCTAACCCTAACCCTAACCCTAATCCTAACCCTAACCCTAACCCTAACCCTAACCCTAACCCTAATCCCAACCCTAACCCTAATCCCAACCCTAACCCTAATCCTAACCCTAACCCTAACCCTAATCCTAACCCCAACCCTAACCCTAATCCTAACCCTAACCCTAATCCCTAATCCTCACCCTAACCCTAATCCCAACCCTAACCCTAATCCTAACCCTAATCCCTAATCCTCACCCTAACCCTAATCCCAACCCTAACCCTAATCCTAACCCTAACCCTAACCCCAACCCTAACCCTAATCCCTAATCCTCACCCTAACTGGAACTCACCCGAGCCTGAACCCCAGCCCTAACAAAGTCACAATCAGAATTCCGTACTTACTGAACAAAAAGAAAAGGTCTGTATTTACAAATTAGGAAGATTAGGTGTAATAAAGTGGAAAAGAGGAGAGATTTTACTAAAATAAATGCAAATTTCATAATTAATTTTCAGGTTTAAAGTAATCCCTAGCAAGGAAATGATAGAAGCTGTGATCTTTCAGGAAAGCCCATGGCAAAAAAAAGTGAAGGCTTTGGTGATATAAGTTAAATAGATCTAGGAAACCAGAAGTTAGAATGCAGTAGAATGTTGGGCATCCCTCGCGGATGTTGCAGAACTCCACCGTGGTGTGAGATTTTATTCTGAACCCTGAGGTGTTTTCTCCCTTTAGGAAACTTGCCGATGAACAACGTACTCAGGAAATGGGGACAAGGGTTGTAGAAGGACCATGGGAAAAAAGCAAGGAGGTGGCTGCCATCATTTATGGAAATTCCTGAGCTGTCTATTTTTTAGCATTCCTGCAGAATGCTACAAAAATACTGAAAAAGGTTCTCTGAGTGGCTGAACACGGCTTTGTGAAGCTAAGATTAGACCTAACATTCCAGCCAGCCATGCTCAGGTAACACAACGCAGCGTTAAGAAATCCTTAGCTTGAGCCGAAGGTGTAGCTCAGCGTGGAGCAATAGCTCAGCATGCATCTGGCCCTGAACACAATCTGTAGCCACGAGCCAACAACAACAACAACAATAATGTATAAATGGAGCTGTCCCTTGTTTTTTCTAAGGCATTAATAATTAGCTGACATTTTTCCGTGCCACGTTTGCTTTTCTCATGACCTTGCGAGCAAGGAGCATAAGATCATGTGTCTATCTATACCTGCTTCTCAAATCTGCTTATGCGTTTATTCAAGCAATTTATGTATTCAATAGTCATCGTTTCTATTATAAAGAGGGTTTTATTCCCTTCACCTCCCATGCAAAATTCTCCCCAGTAATTATTAAAAGTTATTTGCCGAGGCTGCTGCACAGCTTCTGTCTGATGCCAGACCTCCCTGCAGCCAACCCTATTCCTGTCATATTTAAATCTAACAAGTGCACAAATGCATTGCTACTTTAGGTTTGCTGTCAGCACTGGTAAAAACCCTCAGGGGTCAACTACCAGTTTATGGCCCCCTGGCATCATTTGGGCTGATACTGCATGTCATGGTTTATATCTAGATGTCCTCGAACGCCTTGTGCTCTCATAGGCCAGACTCCTGGAAGATTAGGGGGCTCATAGCTGACCTGCTGTTAGTGGAGGACTGGCGGGAAGAGGGAGAGGGGTCACTCTGGTGTGGCCTGGAAGGATTTACTCTCCCCCCTCCCTGATCATTCTGCTGTCTTCTTCCCGGCCACCATGACACGAGCTGTTTCCCCTGCCTTGGATCCAGCTCTCCATGGACTGAAACCTCTGAAAACTGTGATCCAAAATAAACCCCTACTCCTTTAATTTGAGGGTGCTGGGTACTTTGTCCCAGCAATGAAGAAAGTGACTAAGACGCTACACGTCTGATACTCACTTAGTTGGTATGGTGTTAACACTATTTCACTCTTTTAATCCACCCCTCAATTTTACTGTTGTGGGCCACAGAATTTCAGGGGAGGAGAGGAAAGTGAGACCACTTTGCCGTTGCTGGGTTATACTGACTGAAGCTGGCAGAATTTCTGTGAATGAAAACCAAGGCTGTTATTTTTCTTTTTTCTGATTTCCCCAACTTAGTAAAGAGACAAATTTATAAAAATGCATGAGAATTCCTCTTATAAAACATTTTATCATTTATAAATCAAGTATAAATCCCTTATTATATGCACAACCCTCTTTCATGAGCTTTCACACTAAAGATTCACACTACACCAAAGAATTATTCTTACCTTGTGGACGTCAGCTTTTGTTTCTTGGGCTTGTTTATATTTTTTAACAATTGGTAGTTTATGAATATAAAAATACACTCAGACAACTACCTTGGCATTGTATAAAGGAAGGTCTATTCCAGGAGAAGAACAAGATCGCATTTGCTTACTAAATAAAAAGAAGTTGAAACAATATCTCCTTATTTATTTACTTATTTATTTATTTATTTATTTATTTATTTATTTATTTTGTGTGTGTGGGTAGCGGGGGGTCGACCTCAGGACCTTGCACGCCAGCAGGCGCCCGTGCCGCTGAGCGATATCACCGGCCCCTTTTTCGTATGTGGGTTCCAGGAGTCGAACTCGGGCCCTCACGCTTGCCGGGCAGGCGCTTACGCCGCTGAGCCATCTCACCAGCCCAACATCTCCTTATTTAATTCAATTTTCTCATGGGCCCATCGGATATTTATGTTATTTTATAAACTGCTTCTTTTTAAACTAATTTTCAAGTATTCTTTCACATTTGAAGTATTAGTGTCTACTGACATCAAGTTCTTTGCAAATATAATCATATGTTTAGCAAGATTTTTAAACTGAATATTCATAATTTCGCAGGCTTCCGATCATGCAAAAATTTCAAGCGGATTTTGCAAACCATTGAAGTTATAAAGTAGTTATATACAGAAAGTGGGTCAAAGAGCTAAACTTGGGAACTAAAACTATAAAGTGCTTCTAGGGAACATGGGTAGGCAACTTCATGATTTGGCCAAGATTGCTGAGCGATGACGTAAGGCTCATGTCCTACAGCAGCTGGGGCTGCTTTTACATCACTGCTTCCCCAGATCAAGGCAGCCCTGATGCACTGCTGTTGGCTTTTCCTGCCATCCTAGGCCTCAGTCCACGGGCCAGGGAACCAGTATATACATCTGGCCAGTTGCTGAGGTAAGTAGCCCAACTATGGAACCTGTAACTAAGGAAATGACCTCAGGACAGGGTCCGGCGTCCCCTGATCACTCCGTGGGACAGATCTTTCCTAAAACTCCTTTGGTCCCTCAGCTCCATAGTGCCTAATCTGACTGGAAGCCCGCAGTGGTATCCTGGGTCTCTTGGGGCTAAAACTCCCCACCTATGATCGGGTGAGGACTTGGGGGACACCTAGGTACAACTCGTAACCCTGCCCATGAGCCCCGGCTACAGTCGTCCCTGAAGGTTTAGATTACTTCCTCTCTTCTTATTTACTCTTTCCCTTGAAAAAGGCTATAGGACCTTTAGGGAAAGTTGGAAGCAGACATCATAAAATCTCTAGTAAGAAATTTTTTTTTTAACAAGCACTTTCAACAAATGAAAAAATAAATTTCATTAAGTACACAAACTATTTCAAAGAAGAAAATAGAAGATACAATGAACAAAATGGATATTTTTGGTGAAAATATAGTAACTGAAATAAAATTTTATTTCTGGGGCCCAAGAGCAATGGCCAGAGCATGAGAGGATTGGAAGAGAGGGGTGGAAATGACGCAGCTGGGAACACAGAGGGGAAACAGAGTGGGACCACACAAGTCATGTCGCTCCTGTCACAGGGCCTCGTACAAAGCGGTGCCATGTCTTGGGCCATTATACGAGCAGGGACAGGTTCTTAAAAATTGAAAAACAAACATAGGATGTGTTCTGTTGGCATTATTAACTCAAATGAGAAATCAGTAACTGAAAGACAGAAGAGAAATCCCTAAATACTCAGAAACAAAGCAACAAACTTTCAAACAATCCACAGGTCAAAAAGCAAGTCTCAAAAGATGTCACAGTACACGATGTGCCTTACAAAATGAAAAAGCAGCATAGCAAAACTAGTGAGACACAATTAAGGCAGTTAGGAAGGCGATTTTACACCAATAAATGCAACCTTTAAAACAGAGAGAAATCCTGTAACCAGTAATTGAAGACCTCACCTGAAAATCCTAGAAAAGGAGGAATAAAATAAACCCGATGTAAAGGGATGAATGAAAAATAATGAGAGTACAAATCAATGAATTTTAATTGAATAATGCAATAGAAAAAACAGCGAGACATATAGATTTCATTGAGATAAATAACATTGTCCAGTTTGTAGATATATAGCCAAAGAAAACATAAAGATAAAACATAATTAGAAAATTTTGAAATTCAAAATAAAAGACAGGGTCCCACTATTAGGTCCTGCGAACATAAAATGAATAATAAGGGAATATTAGAACAAAATGACACATATACTTTTATAACGTTTAGTAATTCCTCAAAAACCTACAAAAATCGCTACACTCCACTTAATTTGAGTAATCCTATATTAAGAAAATAGATTTAAACTTAAAGACTTCAATATCCATTACCATAACTGAAGTAATCTTGTAAACACTGAAGAGATTAACACCACTTAACCTGAAGTCATCCAGAAAAACAGAAGAGGGGAAGAAAAGAGTCGCTTTATTGGGCCAGTATTCCTCAGTCACCCAAATCAGAGAGAGACATTCCAAAAATTTAAAAATGATTTCTAACATCACTCAAGCATACAGCTAGAAAACCCTACACAAAATATTCATGATTATAATTTGGCAGTATATAAAGACTTTTATATTTAAAATGACAAGGGTAAAAAGATGCAAGATTAGTACACATTTTAAAATTAATTAGAATCTTGCATCATGTTAACAAGGTAGAGAATTGTGTGATCAAATCAATTGGCAAGAAATACACAAATTCTCAGCCATCTGTGATCCAAAAACCCAAAACCTCAGGAAGATTCAGAACAGAGGGAGCATTCTATCCTGATGAAAACATCTATAGGGCCGGTGATATCGCTCAGCGGCACAAGCACTTGCTGGCAAGCGCGAGGTCCTGAGGTCAACTCACAGCACCCACATTAAAAAAAAAAAGAAAACATTTACAAAATCCTACAGCTAACTTTATGCCTAATGACAGAAAGTTTATTCCTCTAAGATTGAGGAGAAAACAACTATGTCTGTTCTGCCACATATATTCCTTTTTTTTTAAAATGATTTTACTTACCTATTTAATTGTAATTTTTATTAACACATTGTGGGCAGTTGGTATACATACATAACACATGTTAATTCTTTTTATTTAAGTTTATTGGTATGATTTAGGTATACATAATGATCATATTAATTATACAGAATTTGTATTTGTACATGATATGTCTTGATTCCTTTTTTTTCCCATTCCCATCTCCTTTCAAATCCTCTTCCTCTTCCTGTTTACAAAGCTTTGTTTCCATTTTATTCTTCTTTTTTCATTTTTCCTTTTCCCTTCTTTCTTTTCCTCCTTCTCTTTTCCTTTTGAAAAAAGTTGAAAAAAGTTACTTTTTCCTTTTGAAAAATTTCTTACTATTTCACAATATCTATTGTACATTTTGGTTCTTATTTACAATTTCAGTTTCTCACACCAGAAAGATAATGCAATATTTATCCATGTGTGTCCAATTTACTTCACTTATGAATATGGTCTCAAGGTCCATCCATTTAGCTATAAATGTCTCACTTTGTCCTTCTTTATGGCTGAGTAATACTCCGTTATATAAAAAAATGCAACTCAAATGCCCATCAACTGATGAATGCCACTTATATTCAGCTCAGTGCTGAACATTCTAGGGAGTGCAATAAAGAAAAGGAATAAACAAAATCACAAAGCAATAAAATGGTTCAAATTTGCAGCTATCATGATTGTCCTTTCAGAAAACAAAAGGAATCTATAAAAACTGAGTCTTAGAACTAATAAGTTTAGTTTAGAATCACTTTTCTATATACTACCAATAGACATGGAAAATTTTAAAAGCATAATAACATTTGAAATCACTCAAAAAGTAAAATATTTGGATATAAACATAATAAAACATATGCCAGTGTTGTACATTGAAAACTATAAAATATGAAAGAAATCAAGGTGGTCGAAATGATGGAAAGGTATATCATTTTCACATACTGGAACTCTACACAGTAAAAATGTCAATTCACCCCAACCCGATATATTATTTAAAGACATTGCTATTAAAATCTTAGATATATTCTATCTTTATAAAAAAAATGTTCTAAATTTTATAAGGAAAGGCTTAGGAATGAAAGCTTAAACTATTTTTAAAAGAGGAGAATAAAATGGGAGGAATCAATGTATCAGATTTTGAGACAATGTAACTACACCATCAAGAGAGTCATATTTACAGTGTGAGACACGAGATTAGTGGGTGACACCAGAGAATCCTAAGCAGGTACACAAAAAGATGCCTAATTGATTTTTGTTTGAAGGCAAGACTGGTTGAATTATTTATGGCTCAGTAGAAGAACGGATGTAATGTAGCATACCATATATTTTAAAGAATTTACAAGGTAGGCTGGCAGTGGCGGCCTGCGGAGTCCCAAGGGCCTTCCACACCCTAGAGAGCTCACAAAGGCCAGGAGCTCGCTGCAGAGTCCTCTGTCCAAGTTCACGCCCAGAAGCCAAAAGGTCGGCGCTGGATGCCTGGAGACCGGTGCTCCTCCAAGAAACCAAGCTGAGGCCGCCTCCTTTCCTTTTCCATTCCATCCAGGATATGAGCGTTGGTGTCACTCACACCAGGGTGGTCTTCCCTCTTCACCCCAGACACCCCCAGAACTGTGTGAACAGACCTGCTGGGTGCTGGTTAGAAAGCTGACACCACCGTTAACTACTACAGCCACTGAACAAACGAAGAAGGTCTTTCTCAATGACAGTGCTAGACTACGTGACATCTACCGCAAGAAGAACTTGAGCCAACCTCATACGCATCCCAAATACCTGAAGACGCTTTGTGTACTATGAAGAATTTAAGTTCTAAAAAACATGTGGAAGACAACATTACAAAACTCATTGAAAACAAACATACAAACGAACAGAAAACTCATGTGGATCTAACACTAGGTAGTGAGTTCATAGATCTAACACCAGAAAGGTAAATGATAAAAGGAAAAATTAATAAATTGCAACAAAAATTAAAAATTTTGCCCTGTAAAACACCCTGTAAAATAGGCAAGCTGCAGAGTGAGAGGCAATTCTTGCAACCTACCTATTTGACAAATATGTAGAATGTAGAATAGATGAACTCTCAGAACTCGAGGATTAAAACAAAATTTAAAAGGCCGAAAGTCATGATCAGTCATTCCATTAAAGAAGACATAGAGATGACAAAGAAGCTCATAAAAAGGTCTTCAGTGTCACTCACCATTAGAGAAATACAAACTAAACCCACAAAGCGATGTCATTATAAACTTATTAGGATAATTGAAATAAACAATAAACCGTTCCAGTAAGCAACATCGAATTCTGGCAATGGTTACTCAGACAGCCGTGGGACTGGAAGATGGCACAGGCATTCTGGGAAATGCTTTAGAAGTTTCAGGTAAAATGAAACTTCTAAGAAATGTACGTCCCAGCAATTGCACACCTGGGCTATTATTCCGGGGAGATTAAAACTTATGTTCCCAGAAAATCTCGTACATACAGATGTTTGTAACAACTTCTGCCTCAGCCTCCCAGAGTGCAGGGATTACATGAATGTAAAGCCACATGCGGCTTAAATAGTTCTTTCTTTATAAAGTATATGTCAGCTCTAAAATATCACCACCTTCTCTGTTTCCTTACAGCACCAAATGCCCTTTCAGAATCCTGTGGATGTCTTATTGCCATTTTGCTAACACTGACCATGGATAAATTTCCCAGTTACGCCTTCTGGTTTGTTTTCTGAAATCTCTTTTCTGCCTCACCAGCTATGCAACTGCTAAAGAATATTCAAACATTTCTCTTTAGGAATCTGACTTGCACAAAATTAAACAAATGTGTGTGGTATTTGTCTCTGTATAGAATGGAGCTAAATAAACCACTTTGTAATGAGAGCTAGTTGGGCAACATGATATTATTTTTCCCCATACTCATTTAGTTTATGGCCTCCAACCGTTCAGTTCTCTGTGGCTTCAGTAATAATTCAACTCCCTATTATAATAGCCAAGCTGAGTAGTTTGCCATATATTAATAAACAGATAATAATAATAATGATAACATTTAAGGATGGACAACCAGGTAATTAACTCTGAATTGTTTACACAAAAGAGAGATAAAGTTGTTATATTCATTGGGGAAGTAAAAATAATGGCTATCTGTTAATTATCTGAAGAGGTTTTCTAAATGCCTGTAATATTTTTCAAAATTAATACAGTAATATATTAAATAATTTCAGACTTCTGTTGTATTACAACTGTTGAAAATATTTCAACTTTCTTCTTCGTGTTGATACTGGCTCATTTTGAAGTAATATATCAGTGTAAACATCCAGTGTAAACTATGTATCTAAAATAGTCCTTGGTTTATTTTTTCCTTATTTTCTACTAAGATAACATTAAAAATTAGAGAGGAGAGGAAATACCATACAGCAAAACTAGGAAGCAGCCAACTGATCAGCTCTGTGTAAATTTCCCATAAAAATGTGCACACTGAGCTGAAAAAAGTCACAGGTGACAAATGATTCAATGACAGCTCCGCCCTCACGAGTTAGCACTGGGACTGACAGGCTGCGCCTCGCCTGCGTGGATGTGAACACCCGGCTGTCACGATAAGTGCAGCAGGGTCACCTCTGGAGGAACCTGGGCCATGGTGCATGGGGTCTTTTTGTTTCTACTACTGCAGGTGAGTTTGCGATTATGTAAAAAATAAAAATTTGTATTTAAACAACAACAATGAAGACAGCGTGATATTTTTGTTAGACTCAGTCCTTCAGCTGTTTAGATGAAGCCTAACTATGTTATAGAGGATGCTAAGAGAACACACACAGTTTAAATGCATTTCTATAGGAGATCTAGAACACTGTGACCAGACGTCTAGGTATCATAACCTCAAGGCCATGATGCCTTTCGAGTTAAATTTCTGGTGAAGTGTGAGTTAAACATTAAATCTCCTCCTCAACCTTTAGTTGTCCAATTACCCCAGCATCATTTGTGGAATGCAAGAGACAAAACGTTGTTTTTGCACCTTTGTTAAATGTCTATCGGCATATTCTTTTTTTTTTTTTTTTTTTTTGTGGGTACCGGGGGGACGACCTCAGGACCTCACGCGCCAGCAGGCGCCCGTGCTGCTGAGCGATATCACCGGCCCCTTTTTCGTATGTGGGATCCGGGAGTCGAACTCGGGCCGTCGCGCTTGCAAGGCAGGCGCTTACGCTGCTGAGCCATCTCACCGGCCCTGATAGGCATATTCTTGTGGTTCTCCTTCCTGTTCTATTGATCTCTGACTCTATCCCTAAAATTACTGTAACCATATAGTACAAGTAAGTCTTGAAACCCCATAATTATTTCTCTCATTTCACTTTTATTTTTCATCAATTGTTTTAGCTATATTATCTCCTTTGTATTCCTTGTCTTAGAAAATTCCTCTCAATGTGTTGGCAAAAATTAATAGATGTTTCAAAAATATCCATATCAATTTGAGAAGAAAGCCCATCTTTTCTATACTGGTTCTTCCTGTCCATGAATACAGTATTGATTTACTTTTACCCTTCTCATTCAGCATTAGTTGATGTACAGCATTTATATTTTGTATGTTTGTTAATTTATGTTGAAATATTTCATAGTATTTGTAAAGGTTACTAATTTTATTGGCTTTTAAATTTTTATTTCCACATGTTCATTGGAACATCATTGAGCATTCTTTCATCCTGGGTCTTGGTAATTTTTAAAATTTTTACCACTACTGGTAGAAGATTAAGAATTTTTAAAAATATATTCAAAGATCCACAGTTTGGCTTCATGACTCATTCTATTATTTTCCATTTATATTTATCCATTATATTATATTATTCATTTTATTTTTGTCTGGGAGATCACTCAAAGAAACCAGTATTCATTTTTATTCATTCTTCTGCTTAATTTATGAATAAATTGTTCTCTTTTTGTTTCTCAAGGAAGTAGATGACATATTTGTGATAGGTCCCCTTTTAGTTTCATGATGTAAACTTCCTACTCAGAATTGTTTTAGCTCTACCCAACATATTTAAAAATTGTATTTCATTTTCACTAAATTTCAGGCATTTACATTTTTTCCAATCTCACTTCCTCTTTGATGGATAGAGAGGATGCTGTTGATTAATTTCCAAGCATTTGAAGCTTTTATTGTCTTTCTGTTACAGATTTATAGTTGAATTCCATTTGGCCAAAGAACATTCTAGGTATTAATTTCCCTTGTTAAAATTTCTTGAGTTTTGCTTTATGGCACAGGATATATTCTGTCTTGGAAAGTGTCCATGGGTGTTTGAAATGCATATACTTTCTGTAGTGTGGTGGCAAATGTTCTACATTTGTCAGTTTTCTGTTGGTAGTTCTCCATTCTTGCTGATTTTCCTGTCTAGAAGTGGTGGTATCAGTTGCTGAGAGTGGGGTGTTGATGTCCCCAGCTATCCCTGTAGATTCCTGTGTTTCTCCTTTCGCTCTGTGGAGTTCTGCCGGACATGCTGAGGTTACTTCATTCAGTGTGTACCCATGAAGGGCTGCTGTTTTTTTTTTGATTGATCATGACGCAGTGTTTCTAGTCCTCTGGCAAATTTCTGTACTCTGAATTCTTCTTTACTTGATAGTAAATGCACTCATTTTTCTCTGTTAAAGTTACATATTTCTAATTATTTTACATGTCAGTTACATACACCATTGAGTTTTTAAGTGAGTTCCATGTGGGCACCATGTTGTTGTTATGTTTCTTTGTTTTTTTTATGACACTAGGCGTTGAACTCAGCATCTTCCACTGAGCTACATCCCAGCCCTTTTTAAATTTTATTATTTTGAGACAGTGTCTTGCTAAGTTGCCCAGGCTGAGCCCAATCTTCAGATTCCCCTGCCTCATCCTACCACAGTGCTATGATTACAGGTATGAAACACAGTGCCTTGCTTTTCATGTTTGCTTTTACATCCACTTTGCAATACATATCTTAATTATTGCATTTTAGGCAATTACATCTAAAATAGTAACATGTTTGTGTTAAATCTGCAACAGAATTCATTTTCTGTTTGTTCTCTCTGTCTCATTCCTCTGCTTTCCTTTAGCTTAACATCTTGTGGTTGGTTTGAACTTGCGTTTAAGATGCACTCTTAATTGATTTGTGGTGTTTGGGGTGTACCACAGTATTAGCTTTTTTATGGGTACTGTAGATGTTACACTATTTATATATAACATCACACTACTAGTATCAGTATTTTACTATTTTGAACGAAGAGTAGGTCCCTTTATCTTCTCAACTTTTAACATATAATTGTATTTCCTCTCTGCATGATGGCTTCATTCTACGTTATTATAATTTTTACGTAAATCACTAGGTATGATTTATGACTCTCTTGAGAATTAGAGGAGAATGTTATACTTATTCCTATTTTTATTCATCTGAATGTCCTTTTGCCTCTCAAATTCAAGCCTGCTTAATTTCATTTTCTTTCATTTTGAAGGTCTGTCTGGAGTCAGACTTGGAGGGTGGCGGAGCAGTAACAAATTGCTTACCCTCTCCTTCCTGTGTGTGTCTCTTCTCTCTTTAATCCTGAAGGCTATTTTTGTCAGGTATGAAATTCACATTTACCCATTTTATCCTTCACTAATTGCAAAGATTTTGCCACTTTTTTTTTGGCTTTCACTGTTTCAGAAGAGAAATTTCTGTGTTCTAAATTGATGTTCTGCTCTACATAATGTAGCATTCCTTCCTGCTGCTCATGAGGTGTTTTTCTTTAATTTTTCACTGGTTCTATTAGGACGTGGTGTGGTACGGAACTCTTTGGGATTCTCTTATTTAGATTCCAAACAACTTCTTGAATATGTAGGTTTACGACTTTTGACAAATTTGAGGAATGTTTAGCCTCTCTTTCTTTGAACACCTTTTGAGTATCCCTCTCACTTTTCCTTCTAGATATTTGATAATATGAATATTAGCTCATTTGTTATTATTTACATTAATAATATGAATGATAGCACTTGTGACATTGTTAATTTTTAATTTCTTTTGCAGACTGGATAAATTCTATTTATCTGTCACAAGTTTACTCTTCTACCTTCTATGATTGAGACCTCCGTGAGCCTTTTATTAGGGTCTATAAAGTGTTTACTTTTAACACGCTTAACAAAAAGCTCATAGTATATCATTAATATAATAAAATAAATTTTAGTGTATGCTTCCATTCTGTCCTTTGCTACATGTTGTATTCGTTCTAGAGTTGTCTGAGTTATTCATCTTGCTTCAATAGAATTTTTGATTACTTCTCAAAACACTTTTATGATAATTACTTTAAAAACTCTCTTTAGATAATTCCAACATTTAATTTACTTCAGTGGTGGCATCTACTGATTTTTTCTCATTTATTTATTTTTTTATATGACAGGTGATTTTTCACTTGTGTCTTGGGTGTTTTGGACAATACATTGTTAGGCTTTGTATCTGACTAAGTAGAAGATGTTATCAAACACTACGGTGAATGCTTCAGTTAAACCTTTCTCACAGTAAGAGTCACCCTGCCACGGATTCCCTCAGAATCCTCCCCCTTGCTTTGTACACACTTATCCCATGGCTCTTGCCGCTTTCTGAAGCAGCTCTGGAGGCCTCTTTTGTGAACGTCTTTGCGAGAGAGGGTAAAAATTCCTCAAATTTGTCAAACACCATAAACCTACATATTCAAGAAGATGTTTGGAATCTAAGGTACAGTGGCTGCTGCTGTCGAGGGCACTCAGTGGAAAGGCAGCTCGTTTTCAAATGATGCTGTGTCCTCCTCCACCCCGCTCACCACGTCTGGCGCAGCGCCAACTTCCCGCGTTTTAATCGATTGCAGACATCGAGGCAGCCGACAGCACAGCTGAAGACCCTCAGGAAAGAGGACTCCAGAGCTGCTGCAGAAAGGGGCAAGGACGTGGGATGCGAGTGTGCGAAGCCGGGGAGGATTCTGAGGGGGATTCGTGGCTGTGCGTCTTTACGTAATGATTTTTGTTTAGATTTAACATTCCCTGGTGTTTGGTCGCACTGAGTCTCACGGGGCCCCTCCCCATGTGACTCCACTGAGGCAGGCTGGAGGTGGTGACTTCCTCCACTGCGGGCCGGGAGTGAGCGCCGCCCACCCAGCCTGGGTGCAGCTCTTCTCACCTGCGATGCTGCCAGGTGGTGGACTCAGCTTCCTCCCTGGAGCTGCTCGAAGCAGGGGCTGCCGGAGGGGTCCAGGGTGACACCGGTGCTCTGTGCTGCTTCCTTCAGTCTCCTTGCTGCCACTGACGGGAAGGGTGCACCTGCCCCTGCGCCCGGTGACAGAGGTGGGACCGCAGAGCTCTCGGGCTCTCGCACCCCGTCCAACGTCAGGGCAGGAGCGGCCGAGGCTGCCTCCCCGACCAGGCCTGGAAGACCCTGCGAGCGCGCATGGGGACTCGCAGAGCCCGGCGGCGGTGAGCTTCGCGCGCCCCAGAGAGGTCCCTACGGCTGTCGCAGGTGAGGCTCAGCTCCGCACCGGGCTGTGTGGACGCCCTCGGGGACGATCTCAGCACCACCGGTCTCCTCCCGCAGGGCGCCCAAGGCCAGGCCCTGCGACTCCCCCTACCCGTCCGGGTGGGGGGAACCTGCCCCTCCTGCCCCACCTGAGCAGGTGCGCTGGGCGCGCGCCGCCTCCTCGGGAGAGGCGCGTGGTGGGCGGCGCGGGTCCGGCCGCTGCGCCCCCAGCAGACTTCGGTGCTGTCGCCAGCCCGCCTCTCTCCCAGCCTGTTCTCCACCAGCAGCCTCTCCGGGAGCGCTTCTGCAGCAGCCCGCCTGCGGTACTGGGAAGAACGAAGACATCCTTCAGACCCGAGGTGCCCAGCACATTTGGGAGCTTGCGATGTCTGCTTATTGCATCATCCCCGGCTCCAAGGGGACCGGCGGGAGAGGGTTACCACATCACAACAAAAGAAGAAGTCTGGAATGTAGCTTCTTTTTTTTTTTTTTTTTTTTCTTTTTTGTGGGTACCGGGGGTCGACCTCAGGACCTTGCGCGCCAGCAGGCGCCCGTGCCACTGAGCGATATCACCCGCCCCTTTTTCGTATGTGGGTTTCGGGAGTCGAACTTGGGCCCTCGCGCTTGCAAGGCAGGCGCTTAAGCCGCTGAGCCATCTCACCGGCCTCCTAGAATGTAGCTTCTAAAATAAATCGAATATCTCTGCCTGCCGCTTGCTGGTCTTTGCAGGAGTTATTTCTGCTTTTCTTCTTTGAATTTTTCTGTGCTAGTCAAAATTTTTTTAAACAAAATTATCTATTTGGAATTCATTGATATTTTATTTAATTTCAGAACAATGTGGAAATAATTGATATCTTTCTTTGGTCTTTTAATCCAAGAAGGCATAGTATTTTGTAATTACTTAGGTCTCATTTGTAGTTACAATTCTGTATGATAGCCGCAGCATAAGGATCTTTTATCATATAGTGGTACCTCGGTTCCTGAACTTTTTCCTTCCATGATTCTGGTCCTAGGATGCAGTCCACGTTTCTGGTTGCAACGGAATCCCAGCCATATGTGTACGTTTTGTTGATATGTTGCTATTGTAAATGTTTTTTAATATATATATATATATATATATATACATATTAAAATTTTGTGTCTGCTTTATCTACTGCAATTTTTTTTTAATATGTGGGTACCGGAAGTCGAACTCAGAACCTCGTGTTTGCCAGGCAGGCGCTTATGCTGCTGAGCTATATCACCGGCCCTATCTACTGTAATTGATATTTTAACTGACATTGCATCTACTAATCTTGTTGTTATAGTTGCTTATTTATTCTAATAATTTATTCCAATCATTCACCCTTCACGTGTTCTCAACACACAATTTCACCTCCCAGTATTAATCCACCGATAAGTTCATGTTTCCTTTTACTTTCCTCTCTTTCTCTCTTTTCCCCATATCAACCACATTTTTCCCAGTGCTTCTTTTATATAGTCTCATTTAAAATCAGAAGTAGTGTTTTGTTTTTGTTTGTTTACTTACCAAAAGTGACCTAATAGTGATGAAAAGTCTAATTTTTGTATGCCAGAATATGCATTTCTGGTCCTCAAAACCAACAGTATGTTGGAATTACGATTCCAGCTGTGTAATATCTTTCTCTTTTCTGTAAATGTTGCTCTACTTCATTATTCCATTAATTCTTCATTGTCTATATGGAAAGACTGCGGGAATGTGATTTTTCTTTGCTTGGAGGGACAGCTTTCTCTCTTGGAAGCGTTATGATTTTCGTCAGGGATAATTCAGAAATTCTGTGAATGTACGCTGCTACCTTTCTCAATCAGTGTGTCCATAAATGAGAACAACTTTGAGAAGGAAACGGTCACTTTTTTCCTATTAATGGGATCCTCTCAGCTGAGCATTATTTTTCCACATTCCTCTTTTCTTTCTTACAAACTCTATTTATACAACATGTGATCATCCAGATCTGGTCTTTGTGTCCTTTATGTTCTCTCGACAATGTTCTGTACTTCAATTCTGTCAATCTGAGAAAGCGATGACCCTGGTGTCTACATTGTTTTTAGCTTGGTGCTGGTTGTTGTCACACTAACACTCCCAGCGGCGACTGCCCTGGGCGACGGCATCACAGAGGCCATGCCACGGTGGTAAGGAACTTACCGACCATCGAGGGACACAGAAATGGCAGGCGTGCATGGGACCACTGCAAAGGGCCAGTGCAGGCGGAGGCCAGGACTCGCTGGGGACTCACAGGGACTGCAGACGGGGGAAGGGCTGCATCGGCAGATGGAGAAATCTCAGAAATAACATTTTCCAGGGAGTCCTGCTCCCTGCTCATCTTCCATCAGCTCCTGCCCTGTGACCACAGCTGTCCATCAATGTTGAAAATTGACAAGTTTCTCAACTCGGGTCTCCTGGAAGTCCCGTTAGGTTCAGCTAAAGATGTCTATAACGAGAACTCAGAGAAGATGGGTTGGGCTGCTGGGGGAGGGACTGGTCTTAGGTTCATCTTCATCTGTGCGGTTTCCAGTCAGCATGAGCGCAGCATCTCCTGTCTGCCTGGTACTTGCGGGCCGAGATCCATCAGCAGAAATCCTTGCTGCTGAGGATTTTAGCTCCCTGTCCCCACAGCGACCGTGTGCTCTGATGTCCCACCTCAGGCCAGAAGCTCCTTGCATGCGCTGAGCAGTTTCCCTCGGAGGTTGTCTTCTGCAGGACGGGTCGTCTGCTTCCATCCTGACCTGGCAGTCAGCTTGGTCAGTGTCTGCCCCTCACTAGGGGGCGAGGGGACAGGGGTCTTCAGGCCTGGCTGTGGCTGCTTGCCCTGGTATCTGAGCCCCACAGCAGAGAGGCGGCCAGCACCTCAGCAGCTGGACAGGCGGTTTTGGGATCCTAGTGCTGGGCAGATGCTGTGGACAAAGCCAGCCACGCAGGAAGATTCTGTGGTTCACCCAGACTGTGGGGGCAGGAACTCGCAGTGCAGAGAGCAATGCTTCTGCCCGTCCCAGCCTTCAGGATCCCAGGGTTCGGGGGCTTGGAAAGGGCTTCCCTTCTGATGACGGCAGTGCAGCTGTAGGCAACACGTAAACATATGCATTGGCTGTGTTACGCTGAAACTTATTTACAAAGTAGCTCCAGGTGTGAAAGATAAGTTGGGAGACAGATGTGGGGTGCACACCTGTAATCCCAGCACTTTGGGAGGCTGAGGCAGGAGGACCACAAGTTCCAGTTCTGCCTGTGCAACTCAGCAAGACCCCTGTATCAAAGTAGAAATTAAAGAGGGCTAAGGCTCAGCTCAGTGCAAAAGCCCAGCGTTCAGTCTCCAACACCTCAAAACAAAGCAGAACAGAAAAAACAAAAACAAAACAAAACACTGAAGAATGAGTTGGAGACCTGAATAAATAAGATGAAAAAATATCAAAAATTTCCTCAAAATGGGAAGTAATTAATTTGCTTGCAAATGATATTTTTATATAGAGAAAACCCAAATTATAGAAATATAAAAATATAAAGTACTCTGAATTAAGTAAAATTGCTGAAAATAAATAAATATTCTAGAAACCAATAAAAATCAAGGAGTTAATATGAATATTTTCAAAACCTCACTCATAATAACAACCACTTTATAAGATTTTGATTAATAAATCCAATAAGTGAGTTTTAGTAATACTATGGAGAAAAATAGGAAATCTTATGTAAGTATATAAAAGCAAATTAATATTTCTAAAATGTATTAAATGCAGTTATATTTTAAGAGTATTTTTCACATAATTTTATGAGCTAATTTGAATATTTGCACAGATGAATAAAGTACTGCCAAAAAATTTAAAGAAGACTAGAGAAGGAAATCTTGACCTATCAGATAACTGACACTGTAAAAATGAAACAGCATAGCTTAGAAGCAGATGTGAACAATTCTCCAGTTAAAATGGTCAAGCCCAAAAACAAATCAATGTCAATATGAGACTATGAAAATGATAAAGATTTGACAATGTATAAGAAAATGATAAACTGTTAAAAAAATTTGAACAGAATATATTTAAAGCACACAATTATAATGCTTTAGAATAGTTTTCATATTTTTGTTTTATATTTAAAAGATTGTGAAAATATATACTAACTTCAGATATCAGTTTACAGTATTATTTTATTAGGTATTACAGAATCACAGAATGCAAATTTTCCACCGTGATCACATTGTTTATACAATACTGTTATTTTCTACTTTTAAATCTTTCTGAAAAAATCTAACACTGTATTGATTTCCTAGTCTCCATAATGTGCTCAGATTTTAGGAAATTGTACGCTGCATCTTTTTACCCAAATGTGATTCCAAAGTCTTCCTCCTACAGAATTTTATCCTAATATACTGCATTCTGTGCTTGAAATTACTTTATTAATCATGCCATCAGGTGTGCTACAAATACGACTAGAACACACTTTTGAAAGTTCTTTATACTTATGTATTTCTAGGGAAGGGAAAGTCGATTCATTTATTATAATGACTAATATCAAAACTTGACCAAAGTACAGCATCTTGAACATTAAAATGAAAATCATTTACCTGTACCCACCTAATGAACAACATGGAGATTTACTTTAAATTACATTCCTGTGTCTCTGAAGGAAGCCTACGGGCGGCCCGGCTGAGCCGAAGCCAAGCATCGTTTCTCCACACACAGGAACCGGCCATGTGCTCCCAAGACGCACAGGTGAGCAAGGACGGAGCCTGCTCTGTGTGGAGCCAGCCAGGTCGCTGATGCTCTCCGAGTCAGATTCCGACAAGGGCACATCGCTTATCATCTGTCATTACTTTGAGTGATCTAAACCTGCAAAGTTATTGAAAAGAAAGAAATGAAACCAAAAGACACACAAAAGCACTTTTTCTTCCAGTCAGTTGCAATTATTTTGTTAAATAGGATAAAAGTGATTGACAAAGGTATACAGAGACTGATCCTGGAAGGATTGCTTTCAGGGAAGAAACGTAATAATGACATCAGTGACCAGAAACACACACCTCTTCGTGAATTCTGTGACCTGGGGTTTGAAGACCTCAGCTAGAGACCCTCTAAAATGAAAAAGTAGAGCCACATGACTCATGCCCAATAAATCTTTTAAAAATGTACTTTTCTTTATAAAATTACTAGCTGCTAATGCAAAATAGAGTGTCGTTCTGCATGCATAAATTTTCAAAACACAATAAAGCATTATTCATATACTCATATACATGATAAATAAACGATATTAAATTGGTAAAAGTATGAAAGTAGAGAAGAGAGGGGTAAGTTTCAGGAGTATGAGTCCTACAACCATGGTTCAAGGTGACTTTCATTCTTTCTTTAAATTTGTTATTTCTTCTAAAAGGACATAAAATCTATAACAAAATGGACAAATGAGAGGGAGGAGAGAAGAAAGCGAGGGAACAAGGAGGGAGCAGGGGAAGGGAGGGAGATAGATAGGCCAGGCCAAATCACACTGGAGAGTGATTTAAAATATTCTAAACAGAAAAATTAAAGAATTAAATATTGCTTCCCAGGGATGACTAGAGGACATATAATACAGAAGGTACAATGCAGCTATGAAAAAGATAAAAATCAAATGACTAAATGGGACCCTGCACATGAAAATTAAGGCTCATGTTCAGAAATATCACACTAAGTATCCATAAAAGTAGAACATTAGAGGTCATCATGATAGAAACGGAACATGTCGTGCTTGTTTATTTTTTGGAAGCTACAAAATCACAAATTACCAAAGAATAAGGACCTTTTTCATATGAACAGGGATTCGGAATTACCCTTTAACATGAACACGTTCTCACGTACAATCTCAGCTCATCTTACTAATCCACAGGAAAGTGTCCCAGCAGCATCCTTCTCCTCAGTTCCAAGCGCCCTCGTGAGAGGATGTGTACAAGACAGGCAGCAACTGTACAGCGGTCAGAATCGGTGCAGACAAAGAGGAGATATTTCAGTAAAGGAACATAACGGAGGAGTGGGCACACATGTCTTTGACCTTTGGACTCCAGAAAGCTACCTGAAAACTCCCTAAGAGCCTCTGAGAAGATGGGTTTGCCCAACTGACCCTGTTCCCTACTGCATCTGTGTTCTATTAACTGTTCTTCCCAGAATAAAAACAATCGCCAAGGCTATTGGTTATGCTAGACTGGAGAATTAAGGCCATTAAAGATAACCAACTGTTTATTTTTCTGTGAAGGGGATGAGGTGGGTGTCCAGTTTCGCTTCTGGGCAGATGAAGTGTGTTAAGCCTCATTTCATAAACAGGACAGATTAACCATTCTCATGAAAGCTGAAATAAAACTCATAAACATAAATGAACTGCTGTTTTAAAATGCTCACAGCCTGGTCACTCCCCAGTTTTACCAAGTGAAGGAGGAACTGCAAGGTCCGGTTTTGCATTAGCCACACACGGTGGCTTGAGGCCTGGGGCTCCGACGTTCCTGTGACCAAGATGCGCAGACACAGGGCCTCCCTGCAACTGGATGTTGCTGATTGTTTTAGTCACTTTTCTCATACCGAGACAAAATTCCACAACTTAAAGGAGAAGTTTATTTTGGCTCTCAGTTTTTAGAGGATTCAGCAAATACTTGGGTGGCTGTAGAGCATGGGGGCAGGGGGAAAAAGCCCAGGTAAGGAGGGCTGCTCACTTCATGGCCGTCAGGAAGCAGAGGAAGGAGAGAAGAAATGAACCCTTCCAGGTCAGCCCCAGTGACCCCCCTCTTCCGACCAGGCCCTGCCTCCTAACAGCACAGTCAGCTCCGGCCTCTTCATTGGATGAATCCTCTGAGGAGCACTCCCATGACCCAACCACCTTCCAAAAGTCCCCCCATAAACTCAGGAAGCTTTGGGGGGACACTCTAGATGTAAACCCTAGCACTGGCCTAATTGAGAAACTTCCACATATTCTTTCCACACTCGTTACTTCCTAATGTCACAAAACTGAGAAGCTAAGATATCTGCACTCCTTGCTTGAGTAACAGCTGAGTCTACCTGAAAACAGCTCAGTGTGAAACCTCTATTCAGATGCTATCAGCATGCAGAAGGGCTCCCCATTCTTGAAATTCTCTGTTGTACCACAAAACATGAGCACACGGGGATGCTCAGTGTAACCTTCATATCCCACCACTGTGCTTCAAGTGCATGTAAGCAGGAGGTAGATTCACAGAACTGCAGAGCAAAATGAAATATGTAGCACCTTGACAACTTTACTGTGCCATATTTTCAGTTTTGATATTGCTGTTAAATTCCAGGAATTACAATCGGGTCAATATGCTACATCTACAATAGAAGTATAGTGCAGTCATGAATTTTGTAACTATAGATTTTTTTATACTCATTTTACCTGTAGTAAATTGTATCTCATGGAAAATGTCTGAAATTAATATATGCATCATTTAACATCATGTGCCAACTGTCAATAACTAGGAGGAAATGAATGATACAGAGTTGTGTGCGCTTTATCGAGTTGGGGTTGTTGCTTATCCATGCATTACATCAGTTGGGTAGAATGGCCAGCACCGGAAGCTCTACGGACTTGAGGGTCCTGTTGGAAATTGCCCAGCAGTTTGTAGAGGCCAGGAGCACTCAGGTTCGAGTAGAGGAAAACGCGTATTATCCTAATGACATGGAGCAGTATTCTGAGCAGCTATTCCATGTGTGACTCTGCCGTGAAAATTATTAAGAACGCATTATTCAGCTGAACATTTACAGTCAAGTAAAAACTGTTAATAAATAAACAATCTCGTAGAAGACAAAATCCAAAATATGACTGAATTCCAAAGTGTCTAACCACCTGTGATGCCCGAGAGTGTGCAGAATCGTACCCATGGGCAAGGGCTACCGAAAATTATGCAGAACAGACTGGTCGTCCTTCGAACCTGGAAATTTCTACTTCGTCAGAATGAGGTTTTATTTTTGGTAATGCAGTACAGACTAAGTGGGATTAACTCTCTCTAATAAATTACAATTATGTATTGTTTTGAAAACAAACATCATGATGGCACTGGAGAGCTGCCTATCTGTGCAGAAATTGAAAAACAGTGAAGAGTTAAAGACATGGCGGTGGGAATTGTGTTTGTCCCAGTTGTCTCAGCTGGATCAACAAGCACGTTTACGAACAGTCTCAGTCTTGTTGGCTTGAGGATTCAGGGAGCGAATATTAGGCTTGCCTGAAAGGCAGGAAACTGATGGCTTAAATTCCCAAAGCACTGTCCTCGCAGGGGAAGGCTTGACCCCACACCGCACACACCTGAGCATGAAGTCACATCCAGAAGGGTGAACACCAAAGTGGTCTGGGTGCCACCGATCCCAGAAGAAGCAGAGTTTGGAGTTGCAGTTGAACCAAAATATTCCTTGAGAGAAATAAAACCAACACTTTTCAGTAGAAATATTGGAAGCCATTGCCTCTACAACACATATTTCACATTCAGTTTATAATAAACATCGTTAGAAAAGTAAAACATGCATAAAATATGACTAATTGTCAGAGAAAAAAAGTAGTCAATAGGAACCAAACACTGGATGATTCAGATGTTGGAATAAGCAAGAAAAAATTTTAAAGGGTTTGAAAGTACACTTAATGCAAACAAGTGTGCATGGAATGAATGAACATATAGAAAAATCATGAGAGAAAAATGAACTGTGTTTCTAGAACTATATTGAACCAAGGTGGTGATGGTGGAAACCTTCTCTTGTTCCTGATTTTAGAGTGAAAGCTTTCAGTTTTTGTCCATTTAGTATGATGTTGGCTGTTGGTTTGTCATAGAAGTCTTTTATCAGACTGAGATAAAGACCTTCTATTCTAATTTTCTGTAGGATTTTTATCTTGAATGAGTGTTGGACTTTGTCAAAAGCTTTTTCTATGTCTATTGAGATGGTCAGTTGATTTTTGTCCTTGCCTCTGTTGATATGGTGTATTACATTTATTGATTTACGTATGTTGAACCATCCCTGCATCCCTGGGATGAATCCTACTTGGTCATGGTGTATAATCTTCTTGATGATTTGCTGCATTCTGTTTGCCAGTATCTTTTTGAGGATTTTTGCATCTATGTTCATTATGGAGATGGCCTGTAGTTCTCTTTTTTTGGTTGGCTCCTTCTCTGGTTTTGTTATCAGGGTAACATTTGCTTCCAGGAATGAGTTTGGGAGTATTGTTTCCCTTTTTTAAAAAAATTTTTTTGAGACAGGGTCTCTCCCCATAGTTCAGGATGATCTTGAACACAGCATGTCACCCAAGCTGTCCTCAAACTCTTCATGCCTCAGCCTCCCAAGTGCTGGGATTACAGGTGTGTAAAGATAGGAAAGGAAGAAGTTAAATTATTGTTATTTGCAGATGACATGATACTTTACACAGAAGATCCCAAAAACTCCACCAAAAGATTTCTAGATTTAATAACCAGATTCAGTAGTGTAGCTGGATACAAAGTCAACACTAAAAAATCAATAGCATACCTGTACATAAACAACAAACATACTGAGAGAGAAATTAAGGAAACAACACTTTCCACAATAGCATCAGAAAATGAAATACTTAGGAATCAATCTAACAAAGGAAGTAAAATATCTATACATTAAAAAATTAGAACTCTGAAAAAGGAGATTGACCAGGATATCAGAAAATTGAAAGATATCCCTTGCTCTTGGGTACTAAGAACCAACAAAGTGAAAATGACCGTACTCTCGAAACTTACAGATTTAATGCAATCCCAATCAAAATATCATTAGCATATCTTGTAGAACTACAGAAAACATTCCTAAAATTTATTTGGAACCAGAAGAGACCTAGAATAACAAAAACAATTCTGAGCAACAAAGGGAAAGGACAGGGCATCACAATCCCTGACTTGAAATTATACTACAAAGCTACTGTGATAAAAACAGCATGGCACTGGCAAAAAAATCAGACCTGAGGATCAATGGAACAGAATAGAAGATTCAGAAACAACTCCAAACACACTCAGCCACCTGATATTTGTCACCTGATATTTGGCAAAGAGGCCAAACATGATCACTGGAAGAAAGATAGCCTCTTTAATAAATGGTACTGGAAAAACTAGCTTTCCACATCCCAAAGACTAAAACTAGACCCATGTCTATCACCATATACTAAACTAACATCAAAACGGATCAAAGATCAAAATATTAAAACAGAAACACTAAATCTGCTGGAAGATAGAATACGTAGAACTCTTGAAGACATACATGTAGGCAAAGACTTCATGAACAAAATCCAGATTGCATCGGAAATACTACAAGGAATCAACAGCTGGGATCTCATCTTATTAAAAAGATTTTGCACAGCAAAAGAAATCACCAACAGAGTGAAAAGACAACCCACAGAGTGGGAAAAGAATTTTGCCAGCTTTTTGTTAGACCAAGGACTAATACCTAGAATATATAAAGAACTGAAAAAAAATCAGACCCCCTCAAACTCAAAGACCCAATCCAAAAATGGGCATCTAAGATTAATAGTGCTTAGAAGTACAAACAGCAAATAAATATATGAAAAAATGTTCAACATCACCGATCATTTGAGAGATGCAAATCAAAACAACACTGAGGTTCCATCTCCAAAAAGAACGGCTATTATCAAGATATCAAGCCAGGGATATACTTCAGTGGCACAGTGCCTGCCTGGCAAGCACAAGGTCATGAGTTCAGTTCCTAGTACCAAAAAGAAAATAAATAAATAAAAAGAAATCAACCAATAACAAATGCTGGAGGGGCTGTGGGGAAAAGGGAACCCTTCTCCACTGTTGGTGGGAGTGCAGACTGGTGCAACCACTGTGGAAATCAGTGTGGAGATTCCTCAAAAAACTAAAACTAGAAGTTCCATTTGACCCAGGTTTTCCCCTTCTGGGTATCTTCCTGGAAGAATTAAAAACATCGTACCACAGCAATATATGCACACCCATGTTTATAGAAGTAGTTTGTAATAGCTATGTCTTGGAAACAACCCAATGCCCATCAACCGATGAATGGATAAAAAAAGATGTGTTTTTTCATATAACAGAGCACTACTCAGCTATAAAGATAAACTTGAGACATTTATAGCTAAATGGATGGACCTTGAGACCATAATCATAAGTGAAATAAATCTCACACATGTGTAAATATCACATTCTCCCTGGTATGAGAAACTGAAAGTGTAAATATGAACCAAAATGTACAATAGATACTGTGAAATAGGAAGAAATTTTTCAAAAGGAAAAGGGAACTAGGAAGGGAGGAGGGGGAAAGGAAGGAAAAGAAAAAATGAGGAAAGAAGGAAAAAATGGAAACAGCTTTGTGAATAAAGAAGGGAAGAGGGGTTGAAGCAAGAGGAGGGGGATGGGGAGAAGAATCAAGATATATCAATTACAGGTACAAATTCCCTAAGATGAATGCGATCATCATGTACACCTAAATTGTATCAATAAACTTAGTTGAATTTAAAAAAACAACAAAAAATAAACTGCACAATACAACTAAATAGAGCATTGGAAATTTACTAGGTTATCATATTGGAATAAAGGGTTACTCAACTTAAATATTCATGGAAACGAACCAACCTGAAAATGAAAAACAAGAATGACACCAAAAGAGACTCAGCAAACTGTACAAGGACAACAAGAGGTCAAACGATCCAAGATGAATTCAGTCATAATGTAATTCTCAGTGAGGAAGTGGGAAGAAAAGTAGCCAGAAAAATAATTAAAATAATTACGGCCTAATAATTCCAAAACATCTTTAGTAAACTGCAAATTAGAATAAAACCAGCTCACAACGCACTAAGTGTGATAAATAGAGAACCATGCCGGTCTTCACACATCGCGGTAAGGACAGGGTGGATTTTACCTGTGGGCTGACTGGGCTCAGAAACCTGGTACACCCGTCGTTTCTCCGTGTGTCTGTCAGGGCGCTTCAGGGGGAGATGAGACTCTAAATTGGTGAACTGTACCCCCCCCAAGTGAAGAGGCGTCACCCTACAAGAGGGCTTGGGTAGGACAAAAGAGAAAGCGTGAATTTGTTGTCTCTGGCTGAGTGGAAGCGGCCCCGTCCTTCTGCCCTCAGATGTGGGCACTGCTGGACCTCGGGGCCCCAGCTCAGAGACAGGGACGCGCCCACAACCCGTCCAGCCCTGTCCAAGCTGCTGGCCGGGACTGGCGTTCCCATCCAGGCCTCCCTGGTGCTCAGGCCTTCAGCCACGGATTGAGCCGCACCACCAGCTTTTCAGACTTGGATTTGCAGATCCCCAATTCTAGGGTACCTTGGCTTCCATGATTTCATGACCCGGTCTCTCAAAATCATCCACTTACCCATCCACCCATCCCTCTCTTGTTTCCTGCTTCTCTGCAGAACCCTGACTAGTACAGTTCTGAAAATCATAGATAAAAAGAAATTCTTTAAATTAATGACTTCAAAAAGACCTATTACCTGCAAAAAGCCGATGACACATGGTGGCTAATATCACATGGGAAACAATGGAGCCTGAAGAAAATGGAATGGTGAATTAAACACATGCTAAAACAAGCAAACAGAACCTTCAAAGGGACCACAGGATGGGCGAATCAGAGAAACTCTACAACTGCAACACACTTGCTCCAAAGTCTCACATCGATTGTCGACTTGACTGCTTCAAGCCACACCTGGGACATTAGGAAATGCACTTCTGAGTGTGCCTGGGTGTGTCTGCACCCGTGACTTTGGGGGCTCTATCTGGTTCCTGTCCCTTCCTCAGGCTCGTCCCACGCTCTCTGACCTTCTGATGCTGGCAGCTGAACAGCATTCTGCCACTGTGCTTTTCTACCACGAAGCTTCTTTCCTGAAGGCCGCTGACCATGGACTGAAGCTGTGAGGCAAAGTAAACTCTCCCTCTTTTCAATTGGATGTGTTGGGTGTTTTTGTCTGAGCAACCAAAACTGAGTAATACTCTTATATTCCAGGTAAAATTGTGCAACATTAACCCTAAGATGATTGGAATAGCTTAAGGATATCTAATGTAATTTGGAGAGCCACTATAAACAATTCTGAGAGGTACAGCAAAAATATATGTAGATGAGTCGATTACTATGAAGCCAAAGAAAGAATCACCACCAACTATGAGGAGTAAAATCAGTGCCACCTCCATGAGCCACAATCTGAGCTAATGCTGGTGCCTACCTGGGACACAGTTAACAACTATGTAAAGAGACAGGAATCACGGCCGATAATGAGAATACTCAGTGACTCAGAATTCTAGCAGAACTGGCATTGATGATAGAATTAGAAAAGCAAACATTAAAAAGTTATTATAATAGTATTTTTATGTTTAAATAGTTAAGAGATAGATAAATAGATTAAATAAAAATGTATTACACTAAGATTTTAAAATGTACTAATTGGGGCCGGTGAGATGGCTCAGCGGCTTAAGTGCCTGCCCAGCAAGCGCAAGGGCCCGAGTTCGACTTCCGGAACCCACATACGAAAAAGGGGCCAGTGATATCGCTCAGTGGCACGGGCGCCTGCTGGCGCGCGAGGTCCTGAGGTCGACCCCCCGGTACCCACAAAAAATAAAAATAAATAAAATAAAATAAAAAATAAATAAAATGTACTAATTGGATTTATAGCCAATTAGACATGGAAGACAGAAAAAATTGTGAGTTTGAAAGAGAAAAGAAGCAAATTGAACACAGGAATGAAAAGAAAAAGAAATGTGGGACAACTTCATGAGTCCTAATGTTAAGTAATTGGTTAATCTGAATGGTGAAGGGGGAAGAACATAAAGAAATAATGGCCAAAGGCTTTCCAGACTTAATTTGAAAATATTAACTAGAAAAAGTTGAATAAATTAAAGAAAATAAAAAAGAATGGATCTCAAAGTCTATATAAATTAACTCAAAAAAAAAAAAAAAAAAAGAGAGAGCGCACTAATTCCAAGCAACCAAAGAAAGAAAATAAGGCAGATCAGAGTAGAAAATGTTGTATTTGAAATGGAAGTTGTAGCACAAATGAGGAAAATCTTAGAATGAAGCTAAAAGTTGGTTCTTTGAAAAAAAAATCAACAAAATTAACAGAATTTGAACTACACTTTGCCAAGAAAAAAAAATGAGAGAGAGAGAGAGAGGGAGAGAAGGAGAGAGAGAGGGCATGCGCAGATTAAGAAAATCAGAAATAAAGAAGCGATTTCAGTACTGACTTCACAGAAATTAAGATGACTGTAGGGGATACTATGAATGACCTTATGGTAGCACCATGGTTAGGTTCAAGGAAATGGACAATTGCAAGGAGAAACTCAATCACCAAAACTTCCTAAGAAGCAAAAGAAGCTCTGAAGGTATTTGTAACACTATTAAATAAATTAAACTTGGCTCCAAACAAAAAATAGCTCAGGCCCCAGGCAGTTTCCTGGTGAGCTTGATTAACTGTTTAAAGAAGAAATAGCATCATCCTCCACGGGCTCGTCAAGTGAATGGACGATGGAGAAACGCTTCCTCTTTCTCTGAAGCCTGCATTACTCTGACAGCAACTCCAGACGAATCCTTTACAAGGAAATAAAATTACTGCCCAAGTCAACCATGAATACAGACACCAATTCCTCAAAAATATTAGGGAAACAAATCCAGGAACATATGAAGAGGATTATGCGCTATGACAACTTTGGGTTTTTCTCAGGAATCTAAAATTGTTTGGAGTCCAAAAGTAAATTTATACAATATGCCATAGTATAAAAATAATATAGGGTGGGTGAGATGGCTCAGCAGCATAAACGCCTGCCTGGCAAGCGTGAGGCCCCGAGTTCGACTCCCGGAACCCACGTACGAAAAAAGGGCCGGTGATATCGCTCAGCGGCACGGGCGCCTGCTGGCGCGTGAGGTCCTGAGGTCGACCCCTGGTACCCACAAAAACAAAACAAAACAACAACAACAACAAAATAAATAAATAAATAAAATAACTTCACAATCACCTTAATATAGGTAGAAACAATGCATGTAATAAAATCCACGATCTACTCTTGATGAAATCTCTCAACAGTTTGAATAGAAGAGAATTTCACTAACTTGATAAAAGCCTTTTTAAAAATTCTACAGCTTACATCATGCTTAATGGGAAAAAATTGAACTCTCTTCCCACTTAACAAGGTTAAGAATGTTCGCTGCTCTCAATTTTATTTAATGTTGTACTGGACATTTTATTCAGTGCAGCCAGACCAAAAATACATTAAATTAAAATTTATAAAATAAAATTTAAAAAGGGATAATTGGCATCGAATAGATAAAAACTAAGTTATCTTTGTTCACAGATGATATGAATAGTCATGCAGAAAATCCTAAGGAATTCACGCAGATATGCACATGCACTCACACACACACTTCTAGAATGAAGAATCGAGTTCAGGAAGGAGGTGCAGGAAGAGAACAACATAAAAAATAAGTCAGTGGTACCTGTATACAATAGCCATTCACAACCCAAGCATTAAATTTACTATATTTTAAAAGTCTATTTAAAATACAAAGTGCTTAACAATATGTTTAATATGAGGCATCAGGTTTGTAAACTGAAAACAATGAAATATTCCTGACAATAAATAAATAGCATCTGCGTAAATTGAGACATAGTCTCTTTTTACCACATGAAAAAAAAAAGTCTTGTTAAAGTAGCAATTCTCCCAAACTTATCAATACCTTCACCAACCTATGTCGAAATCCCCTGCTGGTTTTGTTTTTTTTTTAATTAACAACTGCCCCTAAAATCTACAGGGAAATGCAAAGGATACGGAACATCCAAAACAACCCTGAAACCAGTTAATAAGTTGTAGGAATTACACTTTCAGATTTCAAAACTTACTATAGAGCTATTTTATTTGGAAAATGTAATGCAGATCAATGGGATGCAATTTACGGTCCAAAAAGCTTTCTCATTACCAATAGGTATTTAACAACATGCCAAATTTATTCAATAGAGAAAGAATAGCTTGTTCATCACATGGTTTTGGGACCTTTAGATGATAGCATGCAGAAATATACATGTGTAAAACACGGGTCAGTAAAAAACATCCACAAAGTGTGCCAGCAGGATGCTAGATTTTACACGCCCGTCACTGGAAAACAGGCTGCCATTTGTCACAAGTCCTCTATGGCTACCTCAGGACATCAGTGTAGTTCAACAGCTGAGGCAGGAATTGTACATCACAGAACCTGAATACTACTGTCTGGCCCTTTGCAGATAAGTCCCCCAATCTCTGATAGAGATCCTGACATCATATTATACACAAAAGTTTACAAAGATGGATAATATTCCTGCATGAGACTGATGAAGTTATTAAATTCTTCAAAGAAAACACAGGAGTCCAAAACATAGCCTCGGGTTTCCCAAGTGTGAGTATTAGAAGAGCATAAAGTGGACAAATTGAATTTCGTTGGCATTAAAAAGCATTTTTCAAAATATATTATTATGAAAGTGAAAAGACAAGCCAGAGTTGGAGAAATTTTGTAAATAATATATCTGTCAAAAATTTGGTGTTGGGGGCTGGTGAGATGGCTCAGCAGCATAAGCACCTGCCTGGCAAGCGCGAGGGCCCGAGTTCAACTCCCAGAACCCACATAAGAAAAAAGGTCCAGTGATATCGCTCAGTGGCACTGGCGCCTGCTGGCACGTGAGGTCCTGAGGTCGACCCCTGGTACCCACACACACACACACAAAAAAAAATTGTTGTTTATGTACATAATGAAAATTTTCAGTTTAAGACAAATAACTCAATTTTTTAAAGTGGGGAAAATATTTGAATAAGCATTTCACCAAAGAAAAAATTGCAAAGGGCCGATAAGCACATGAAAACACACAAGCACCGTAAGTTGTGAGGAGAATGGAAATTGTAACCATAAAATGACTATTATTTTACACACACGAAAATGTTAACTAGAAGCCTCATATTTTGACTGGAGGATTATAAAATGGTTCAGGCACCATGGAAAACATGTTCTCAATTATAAATTAAACTATATACTTAGCGTACAAGCCACACACAGGTACTTACCCAAGAAAGTGAAAAGCTGTGTTCACACAAACATTTTCATTCCTTATGGAAACTGTATTTATAGTCAACAAAAGTACAAAAGAGTCTAAATACCCCTCAGCTGGGAAGTAAGTGAAGCGCGGTACATCCTTACAGTGGCCTATTGCCCAAGAAAAGGAAGAGCTGTGGATAGGGCAATGCCACATATGCCTAAAAATGCACTGCACTTTGGAGAAGAAGCCTGTATCATAAGTCTTCATGCTGCGTCATTCCACGTATGTGACATTCTGCAAAATAGCAGTGCTGTAGGGATGGGGCAGAGTCCACGGTGGTGCGGGATAAGGATGAGAGGAAGATCGATTACAGAAATGAGGGGACAAGGTGGAACCATACATTGGTCATGATGGCTGGTTTATAACACACATTTCTCAAAACTCATACAACAAGAAGAACATGTTTGCTGATGCATAAATTACAAAATAAATTTTAAAGAGAAAAATCTGAGATATTAAATTCAGAGTGCTAGGGAAATAGACTAACCCAAAAGGAAACAGCAAAAGTAGAAACAGAGTAACAGAAAAGAGACAGAACTTATACAAAAAGAACCCCCGCAAATTGATAAACACAAATCCAAACAGGTCAATAAATTAAATGGAAATATACCAGACCCTCCAGTGCATCTCAGAAGGTGGCCAACTGGACAAATAATGATGATCCCCAAGGTATTTTGTGCACAAGAGCCACTCTTCAAATATAAAGGTTTGAGTTAAGATGGGAAGTACTTTGCATACCAACTATGAGCATGAAAGCAACTTGGAGAGTCCCAAGGCAAGGACACAGATAGAAGGGGACATTCCACAAAAACAAAGTGAGCGAATGATCTGGAGACCCAACATTCTGAAGTGTGTGAGTGCAGTAGCAGAGCCTCCTGGTAGGTGAGGCAGAACCTAATAAGTAAAGGGAGAAATGGAGAAACGTGGTCCAAAAAGTGGGTGATTCTGGTGGGGTGGAGGGATACACTGAGAACTGCTCAAGAGAAAATGTTCTATTATCTGAGGGGGTGTGGCTCACTTAATTCTATGTGTTTGTCATATTAATCAAATGATACATTTAAGATGCATGGACATTTCAAACATATTAAGTATACTCTTAAAAAAGTAGGACTAGAAAAACATTGAACAATCACAGGTACGTTTGCTTTTCAGGTGGGTTGATTCAGCACTTCTAAACCTGTTTTCTTTGTATCTGCCCTGAGCGGGTTTGTAAAACGATGGAAGGTAAATAAAGCCAAGCAGATTTCTCACTTTGAGAAATGGAATTACACTGAGAGGTGCAGATCAGCAGGGTCCTTAGAGAGAGCAGGAGGGCAGGGGCTGTCCGTGTGCTCAAGCAGGCTGTGGCCGCTGACCGCAACCTGAACGCAGTACCCCCAGGGCTGTTGAAACCCACATCAGCTGGATACTCACACATCCTCAGCTGTTGGTTCCTACATTCCCCCAAAAATGGAAGGAGGGTCACCATGGACAGATTTGGGTTCACAACTTTGAAATTGACCTTTAAAAGAAAAAAATCACTTAGTTTGCCATCTCCATATGCTAGTGGCTGTAGACATCTATTAAACTGCAGACATTCTCATGTTGGAGCTGTTAGCATTCTGACCATTGATTTTTATGGTGAAAATGATGTTGAAGAGAATGGGAACACTGAACATAGGGTGTGAGGGGCGGCAAGGAGTCCTCACCTCTCCTAACACTGCTCTCTAGTACTGTACTGTGTGGGATCCAATCCCACAAGTTTCCTTAGTATAAAACTAATTCAGACTTCTGACTGTCGCAATCAATTTTTTGGTAGATTTGCTTTTCCTTTCTGTAAAAGCATCCCATATTAAATATGAAATTTAGAAAATATGTGATGAAAATAAAATTCATCATAAAATCTGTCACCTAAATTTACCACATTTGCTTCATTTCTTATACTATCACCACATATATTTTACAAAATCTGTGGAATTCTTTGGACTGCATGGAGGACTAACTTTTAATCACTAGTAGTAAAGTATGATACTTCATTTCTTAGAGAACTATAACCAATTTTTCATATATAAATACTCCTTTAAAATACTTGTAAACTACAATTTCTTCATTGCTAATTTCTAAGCTGTCCACTTGGAGAACTTATCATGAGGTAGTTTCCTTATTAGTAAGGACATGGGAAGTTAGGAAGGAGAACCTGACTTGTCTAAGGTCCGCGTTTACAGAATTCAAAGTCGAAACACACAAAATTGACCCACCAGTTATGTCCTTGATAATTTGGAGAAAGTGCATTCTACCTGTATCCTTCAATGCATTCATTTATGGTCCAAGCTATTTATAAAAATCCCACCGGCTAGAATATATTTTCAACACTACCTCTTTGTAACTTTCCTAAATCCACTTATTTATTATTATTATTTTTTATGTGGGTACCAGGAGTTGATCTCAGGACCTTGCGCTTGCCAGCAAGCACTTGTGCTGCTGAGCGATATCACCGGCCCTTTTTTTTCTTCATGTGGGTTCCAGGAGTCGAACTCAGCACCTTGCTCTTGCCGGCAGGCACTTATGCCGCTGAGCTATCTCACTGGCCCCCACTTATTTATTATTAATCAAAATCCTGAACAAGTAATTGTTTTCTCAGAGAAGAATATTTTATTTCTTCAGCTGCCACAAAGACCTGCTGAGACTGTATCCCCGCTGCAAGACAAGAAAAATCTTTCTGCACTGTTTACTCAGAAATGTAGCACACAAAGTGAGGAAGCATGCTACTTTGTGCGACTCTCCACCTGCTTAATCCACTGTAATTGCAGATAATCATCTACTAAAGTAGTAGAAATACAAAAACAAATCAATTAGCCTAGCATCTAAATCCACAAGATTAAGATATGTACAGCTACAAAGGATAAATAAGCGTCTCGTGTTAAATACTGTGTGTAAGTAAATAACGAATCAGAATTGAAGAGGACAGTCAGAAAACTAGGAATTTCAGGACTTGAAATTTAATCACAAAGGTTGCGCATATATTACCTTAAATAAAGAGACTGGTTATGTAGACACATATTCAGTCTTCACATACACACTTCAGTAAAAAGAACAAAATCAGTGACCTGACACGCGTCGCACCCACCGGCCTCTTTCCTTGACTGCAGCCTTCTTGCTGCTAGGAGAATCACTAAGTGGCTGAGTGGGTAGTGAATAGGATGATGGTGGGACCACAGGGGAGCGAGTCCAACTGAAGCCTCCACTCAGCGTCGCCTGGCAGCTTACAAAGTGTGTGTAGTAAATGGATCCTTCCACTCTCTTCAATGACTACTTCACAATTTACTGGACCCCTTTCTTAAGTTGTCATAATTCTTACTATTCCATAGATAGCTGCTTCGGATCTTTATTTTTAAAAACAGAATAAGCTATGACATGCGATGAATCCTTTCCCATCCATGCTTGCTCCTCCTCTCCCGGGCTATTATTTTGAAACCATGGTCTGGGCGGGGATGGGTAGTTCAGTGGTAGAGAGCTGGTCTAGCACCCCTGGGGATCCAGGGGTTTAATCACCAGTACTGCAAAAAGAAAGAAAGATAAAAAGAGGGAAAGAGGACCTGTAGTCAAACCCTTTGCTTTTGTGTGTTTACCACGTTTGTTTGGATCTACACCAGTGTAGAGCCGTGTGCTGCAAGTAGCAGTCCTTAAGCGTTTGGGATTTGCCCTCCCCAAGCCACGTAGGGCTCTACCACTCCCTCAGATGCCAACAGTTCCAGGGGACGAGGCACCCTGTCATGGTCTTCCCTTTGATGGGAAGTGAGGTGGCTTCTCTTCCACCTGCTCCACACCGCACCCTCGTGAGTGTCTGCGTGTCTCCCGAGAGCTCGCCTGGCCAGCTCTCTGCAGATACACAAGACAGGAGTGACCTGTCCATCTGATGAGCTCGTGCTCACTCTCAGTAGATGTCAGGTGGCTCCGGGAATTGATTTCATCAGCTTACATTGCTGCCGCCATGTGAGGATCCACTTTCCTCCCTGGGACCAACGTCATGTGTTACCATAGACTTTGAGATGTTTGCGGGGCCAGGGTGTGCGAAATGCATTTGCATCTAACCCGATTACTATGACTGGCGTGTTTTCATGTCCTGGAGATTTAAATTTCCTCTCTGTGAATTACTTTCTCATCTGCTTTGCTACTGGTTAGACTGGATGCCTTTGTCTAAAGCTAGAACTGATTTACATATTCTGGAAACTAATTATTTGTTGATGATATGCCTTGAAATATCTTCTTGTAGGCTGTGTCTTTTTTGTAAAATTATTTTATGTGTCTTTTTATCCAAATCTTTTTAGTTTTATGTAGTTATATTTAGTAGTATGTTCTGTATAAATCTCTAAAAGTTTGCTTGTTTGTTTTGATATAAACTAACAAGATATAAATATTAATTGTTTTAAAATTATTTTATAAGAGGAAAGGTAAACACAGAAATTGGGTTTTTGGTTGTGTGGATACTCAGTTGACAACCATGGTTAAACTGTTCTTAATTTTGCAAGCATTCCCACTGCGGTCTCACCCACATCCCAAGTGTCCTCTTGGTACAGGGAAGTTTCCAGAAATTTTAATGGGAGCTCCAAGGGTTCCACCCTCACGCACTACATTTTATGTTAATTATAGTAATGTTAATACCTAACAATGGAGAGTCCATGGTCCTTTTCAGCTTCTAAATCCATATTGTTACTCTTACACATTTCCTATCTACCTATTTTCAAGTCAGTTGGTAGGAATGTATGTTCATTTGAATGCAACAAGTTTGTGTCTAGAATACTTTTGAATTTCCAGTTTTATGGCTACTTTTTCTTAGAATTTTCTGCATAAACAATTATATCATGTGCAGAGAGAAACATTTAAAATTAATACTTTTATATACTCACCCAACAAACCTTGACATGTAATAGTTTGTTGTGCAATTACAAATACTTCATAATTTCATATTTCTCATCTCAGCCAGTTCATTATATAAGGCTTTCGAAAACAAAGTTTTCTTTAGTCAGTTTTACTGAGTACAATTTACATGTAATAAGATCACCCTTTCAAGTTATAGTTCAGGGATTGCTGCAGGGAGTGATCTGTTATGCAATAAGCACACTTTTTATAGTAAGCTTCCCAGATTCATCCTCATTTGTGGGTTACTTTTATCTTACATTTTTCCTTATCACCATACTTTATCCGTTATAGTGTAAATGCACTGAGATCTCAAAGGATAGCTCTGTGTTTTAAGTGGTTTCTGAATGTGATGAGTAGTTTATGATCTAATATTGATCACTGTTCCTGAATTGTCCAGTCACTTTACAGTATAATGCATGTTGTCTTTTTCTAGGATAGAGGTATATACCCAAACATAAGCGCATATATTTAGATATTTTATATTTTTCATAAATATATGTCTTCAGATCTAGTGGTATTTTATGAATAAATCTTGTATTAATTTTTGTATATGTGTGCATGTACACATATGTGTAGATAAATCAAATCTTCAATGTCTGATGAGAATTTGATTTATTGTTATGGTTTTTAAAACTTCCCAGTTAAAAGGTGATCAATGGTACATTAGGGAAATTGTTCTGCGTGAACACCTTGGGCTGAGTTTAGGTCCAGTACTGAGGAAACTCAGAGTGGACTTCTCTTACGGTTTATAACTAGACGTCTCCTCAAAGCCTCAGGCCCTCACAGGTGGGGCTTTGGAGAGGCGACTGGATCGTGGGTGTGAGATACGAGTCAGTGGGTTAGTGCACTGAGGCTTTCGTAGCTGCACGCACGTGATGTGGATGCCGGGAGGTGAAGCCTGGTCGGAGGAGGTGGTCAGGTCTGGCCTGGCAAAGTCTCTCCCTCTCCCGCTGCCTTGATCCTCTCCGCTTTCCACCTCCAACGCCATGAGCTCTTTCTCCTCTGCCGCAACACCTTGCCTTTGAGCCAGGCAACTGTGCGCTGAAACTTCTACAGTTGTGAGCCAAAAGGAACTTTTCTTCCTTTAAATCGTGTCCCAGTATGGTGCAGGTATTGTGTCCCAGTGACAAGGAACATAACCAAGACAACTGACTTCTCTGACTTCAGTGCTACTCCCTGACCTGCTGCGCTTTCTGGTTCCATCCGCACATGCTGGCTTGGTGGCCTGGTGTGTCGGGGTCACAGAGGTAACTACGTCTTTGGGAAATGGTCCAGAGTCCCTTGCTTTGCGCAGCTAGCTTGGTACTGATGTGGGATTTTTTTGCTGTTTCTTTGTTTGCAGTATGCATATGCCTTTATCTATCATGGGCACTGCTGCCATCTTGTTTTCCTATTATAACTTGGGAGTTGTACATAAGGGGATGAATGAAAAAATCCCAAACTCCACTAACCAACATGATTAGTAGGAGAGATTTGAAGACCAAAATTACCTATCACATAGGTTTGAGTGCTATAAATTCGCACAAACATGTCCGCTATTACCCTGGTAGGAATTGGGGCTGTGTACTCTCTGCCCTGTGCTTTAGGTGTCTGGCTTTGAAAAGCACAGCCACGTTGCCTAATTCCCTTTAAAATCAGAGACGTCCATATGAGAGGCCTCTACTGTTATGTTAGAAATCTAACGTCTTTCAAAGATTAGCAAAGCCACATATTTGTTCAAGTGGCAAGGGCTGCTTTTGGTAGGTGATAAACTAGTGTAATAGGGAAACGTGTCCAGCACGAACTGAGCTCAACTTCTGTTCATGCAGAGGCTTCTGGGCTTCAGAAAGGAAGACTGAGGGAGTGGGGGTGGGGCTCTGCAGAGACAGGAAGTGGATATCACAGTCCAGCAGGAAGCCGGTTGGTCCATGCAAAGCCCATCTGGGTTCTCTAACTGACACGCACTGGGCTTAGGTCCCTGCCCTTCAAGGGGCTGGGAGATGAGTCCTTGCTTTACATGTCACCTGGAGAAAGCAGGAAATTCTTTTAGTGGTCTTGAGTTAATTTTTTTTTTTTCTAGCAGGCATCTTCATGAGACTCACCATCTTCAGATTGTGTCCTTGAGCCATGAGTAACTACACTAGTGTTCATCCAAGTCTTTAGGAGCCAAGGTTGATGCCCAGAGGAACAGAAAGAATGGGAAACCTGGCTAGAGTTTGGCCAAGGAGAAAGTCTTTCCATGCTGCTGACTTTTTCAAACACCTATCTCCTCCCTCTGAGCTTTGTAATTCACTGGGATAGTAGAACCGATGAGGAGACAATGAGATTGGTCTCAGGTACAAATAACCCCAAATTACTATGTCTGAAAAAAGAAATGTACTTTTCCAGTAAAACAAAACACCGTAGTCCTTCACCAGTGTACCTTCTTCAAAGTGGGACATGAGAGTGAGAATTTTGTCTTCGGATGTCACAACAAGTTATGAGCATTCCGGGCACGGTGATGTTGGAAGGACCAGAGCTCTAAAGGATGAAGAGGAAAACATCTTCATTGGGAGAATTGTTCTTTCTTCTTTGAAAATTGTCTTCCCAAACAGCTCAGAGGTTCCTCCTTTGCACAAGGATGGCCCGTGGTGCTCACCTCTCCATGCACAGCTCCAGGGATGCTGTATCCCATCATCCCAGCTGCAGAGCTCACCCAGCTCGCTGCTGATCTGCTGATGCACTGCATTGGAAGGAGCGGCCTGGCCTGCACCTGCTCTGCCCCGGCCAGGCCTTCTTTCAGCATCCTCCCCGATCAGCTGATGCATTTCGCTCCAGGCATGGAAGTCCTGGTTTCTACCCAGGCCATCTGGCTCAAGGCAACAGCTGGACTGTTGTAGTTACAAGCCCTTCTTCATGAGCTGGTAGCTCTTGCTTTTAAGTTTCTGGCTGCTCTTGATCTCTCACACTCTGGAACCATTTTCCCATCCAACTACCTGCACCAGATGTGCAGACACTGGTCTCAGAGTTGCCACTGAACCAGCTCCGCAACTGTCCCAACCAGATCCCGCGATGGATCTCTCTCTCTCTCTCCACTGCTCTCTGCCTCCTTGTGCTGTGTGTGTCAGTGTGCAATGCACAGATGTTCTTTGAATGTACCATGGGTTTATGTTCTGATAAATCCATCTTAAATTGAAAATGCTGTAAGATGAAAATGCATTTAATTCCCCAATAAATACATCATGAAAGTTTTAAAAAATCATAAATTGAGCCAACATAAGTTCATGACAGTAGGTGTGATATATACCTGTGGGGGGGGATGGGCATGTGCATGTGTGCGTATTCATGCAAGTCTTTGTTCTATAAAAACTTTCGCTGCACCAGATGAGGCCCAGGCATATTATGGAGGGTAATTTGTTTTTGTCAATGTCATGATTTTTCAAAGCTAATCCCATTCAAAAACACCTTCTTGGCACTGTGGTCTATCCAAACTGACAGATGATTAATCTATATAATTAATATATTTCTAATCTTTAATTTTAAATGTTCATTAGTTTTTAGTTATAAGCATTAACTGCTTTTTAAAATCGTTAACTTGACTCCTTTTATGGATGGTATTGACCTATTTATATTTATCCATCTATCTGCAATTATTTCTTATAAAAATCTGTGTTTCTTATTTGTGTTTACATTTATTGGCTTTTTTTTTAATTCTCTTCCTTAAAGTTTGGTCGATAAAGTTTTTATGTTTTCTTTCTCTCTTACTCTTCTTATTTGGGAAGTGGAGAGAAATTTTCAATTATTTATCTGAAACCATTACAATTTTAATTTATTTTAATTTTTCAGTGTTTCCAAGAAAGTCTAAATTTATTCAGCAACTCCCCTCTTCCTAAATAAACTGAGAATCAGAAAACTTTCACTTGTTCTATACATCTTTCTACCATTATTTTCCTCATTATTGTTCTCCAGAGGCAGCCTTGTCTTCTAAGCACAAAACAGTAGTCAAGTTTTCGTAGTCAAAAGTAATTTTATATGCACATTGTATTAGTTATTTGCTTGAATTGCTCTTTAAAATTCTAAACTTTCTACTCAGGAACACTTTTTCTTAGCTGAATTAAGAACATGAAGAAATGCTTTTATGCCACTTAAGCTCTTTAATAACTGCACCCCTGTGCAATTTGGTGATGACCAGTGATCAATCATTGGTCATCACATCATTTTGCAATAGATTAGCAAGCCAACTGCTTCCAATCTTGCATAGAGTTTATTGTGACCTTGAACTTCTAAACAATGCAGTCATTATAATTTGCTAAAATGAATAATATGTTGAATTCCTTTTCCTCTTTTCCTGCCTGTTTCATAATTCTTTTTCTCTTTTCCATAGATGATTTTCTTTTATCTCTTTGAGACTTTTTAACATGCTTATTTTTGAATTGCCTCAATTTTTGTATTATTTTCATTTAACCCAGAATGAATTCATCTTGTTACTGTGGATAATCCTGGATTTTATTTTTAAGTGTTAATAAGTTTTTAAAAGTTGAAGAAACAAGAAAAAAGTTGAAGAAACAGTGAGCATTATTACTCATTTTATTTTTGTTGTTTCATTTAGTTTTAAGAACTCTTTGTGTTTCCCTTCTATTTCAGTTGCTCTAGACATGTCCCTGTATAAATCCAGGAGCCAACTTGTTTTAGGTGCGGTTATGCTGAGGACAGGGCTGGTCCGCACCAGTGTGTGGCTCCCATATGCCTGTGGGAGACTCTCTCGTCCTGCAGCCTCCTTCTTGGTAGCCTCCTCCTCTGGCTTCATCAGGAAAGCAACTCCTTCCACATAAAGCCAAAGAGAGCCCTACCTGTCTCTCTTTCCCTCCTGTGAGTACAAAGGACACTTAGTCTAGACCACTGTTGTTTTCCTTTCTGTTTCACCTCTCTTGCTTCCATCCCAAAGAGAGGGTGCTTATTCTTTATTTTGCCTCTGCTCCCTTTTCCAATTATGACCTTCTGTTCTTTTTAAAATTTTATTTCAATTAACAAATAATAATGGTATCTATTTATGGAGTACAGAGTGATATTGTAACATATGCGTATATTGTGCAATGGTTAAAACAAGGTATTAATTTTGCTGTTAGCTCATACACTTTTTAGTGGTGAGAACACTTGAAGTTCTTTTTTAGAAGTTTGAGGCATACAGCACAACATTATTAACTTTAGTCATCACGCTATGAAAAGATTGCTGGAGCTCTGCTGTCTATGTGATGATAAACCCTGAGGCGAGGTCTCCTCTTTCTCCATCAGTCCCAGTCCAGCACTGGCTCTGGTCACCACCATGATGTCCCTGCCTCTGAGTCTGACTGTTTAAAATATCCCACCCATGTGTGAGGCTACATGGCATTTGCCTTTGTGCATCTTGTTTATCTCATTTAGCTTAGCTAAGCACACACCCTCTGGTTCTTCAATAACATCTGTGTGCCACCAGTTCACTGATTCATATTCCCAGCTGTCTTAGTTGCTTTTCTTATTGCTGAGACAAAATACCCAACACTCAATATTAAAAGGAGGAAAGTTTTATTTAGCTCACATTTTATAGAGGTTTCAATCCATAATCGGCTGGCTCCAAGGTAGGGTGGCAATGCAGAGGAGCATCACAGAGGAGAAATGGTTCATGGCAGGCAGAAGGTAGCAAAGCAACAAAGGTCGACCACAGCTCTCTTTTTCCCTTTTATCTTATCCAGGCTACTCAGGGCGGGTAGCACTCACACCCTTAATCCTAGTGCCCTCGATCCTAGCATTGCACCGTGACTCGATCCCAGCATCGCACACTCTAGATGCAGCCACCTCTGAAATAGCCCCACCTATGACTACATGAGGCTTTACAGGGGACATCTAAACAGGAGCCATAACACCAGCCAAACCCCCTTTCCGAATCCTGACAGCTGTGTTCAGGTTTCTCACTGATACCTCGTGCTTAGCTGCACCATAGAAAGAGGTCTGGAGAAGATGCTAGGATCTTCGTCTTCACGCACCCGCCTCATCCCAAATGCTCGTCGCAGTATCTCTTCCCTGGAGAGATGTAGCTGTGCTTTGTTCTTTTCTTTTTAATGTGCTGTCTTATGCTGAGATGGTGTAGGTTTTAATTTCATTGCTACATTCTGAATTGTCCCACATTAACAAACCTGACAAAGGCTGCCACTTCTTCAGAGACGATGTCCCTGTTCGGGGCACTTCTTTTCACTTTTCCCAACAAAAGGTTGCTGGCACTTAGTAGGAAGTCGAGAGTCATTTATTTGATGAATTAATGACAGTATCATGTGGATCTGGTGTCAGTATAGTTAGTTATTTATCACTACCTTAGAGTATGAGGGTATGTGTGACCCAACCTTTAATTAGACTCTTGTCTAAAAGCAGTTTTATCAAAATTTTAATGAAATTCACAGGCCTGTGAAAAGCACAGTATTTATAGGTAAAAATGAAAACTAGCATGTAGAAAAATGCAGAGTTTTATATCTCAAAAGCTTCCACACCTGGTAGAGGGGTCGAAAGTACAAAGCCCCAGAAGGTGGAGACAGATCACGGTTTACCAGGTATGTCACTTTGTGGTCTGATAACTGCAGGCCACAGTCATCATAGTGAATAATATCCTTTTCTCTAAGTGTGATGCCACATGCCTGTAATTATAGCACTTGGGAGGCTGAGGCAAGAGGATCACTGTGAGTTCAAGGCTAGCCTGGGCCTGTATAACGAGCTCAAGGCCAGCTTATCAAGACTCTGTCTCAAAAAAAAAAAAAAAAAAGAAAAAAAATATGTATTTTTTCTAATAAGGTGGGAAGCCTTAGAACATTTTCATGATCTGATTTATATTTTAAAATAATAACTTTACTTCTTGGATAGCAACAGATTGTCATGGAGCAAAGACCAGTTAGGAACCTGGCAGTAGTGGAGGTGACTTTCTGATGGTGAGTTTGAATATGAGGATGAATCCTTGTGGAAACTCCCATAAAGGAGTCCATAATCCAAATGAAGACATGGTGTTGCACTTTGTGTCTAGATGTCTCCGTAAAGCCTCATGCAGTCATGGGGCAGGCGTCTAGAGTTTGTGATTGGTTTGTTGTCTAGTGCTGGGATTGGGGTGTGAGTGCTACACCGCCCCGGGGCAGGGAGCCTACATGCGATATAAGGGAGGGAAAGAGGCTCGCTGCTCCATTTTGCCCCTTTTACCCCTTTTGCTCTTGTTGCTTTGGCTGTCTTCCTCAGCCATGAACTGCTGCCCTCTGCCATGTGCCACCCTGCCTTGGAGCCAGCGGATTACAGACTGAAACCTCCACGAACTCTGAGCTAAATAAACCTTTTCTTCCTTAATTTTGGGCATCAGGTATTTTGTCTCAGCAATGAGAGAAAAGTAACCAAGACACGCAACAAAATACATGTCCCACCTCAGCTTGTCTAGTGTCGTACTTGTTAGACTAAGATCGCTGCCCTCCACAAGTGAGACTTTTCCAGAGCTGGGGACACGCAGACTTCCATGCATGGCCAGTGTGGACAGCAGAGGCTGGACATGGGCACAGCGACAGCCCTGCTACTTGGCAGAGCCTGTGAGGAGAAGGCTGACTTGGGCTCTGCGCTCTGCAGGCAGCGCGAGTGGAGGAGGACGGCAGAGAGGGGCAGTGTGCAGCACACACAGCAGCAGTGCAGAGCACAGAGTCACCGGCTTGCAGGGGAATCCAGTGTCCCCACGGCCCGAGCTTTAGCTCTGGTCTGGAGCTCCAGTCCCTGTGCCCCTTTGCCAGCCCCGTCTGCTGAAACCTGAGTTTGTGGTTGTGAACCTTGAACCCCAAAAGAGGGTATGGGATGGGGACAGAATGCTGGAGAGACCCCCGAGTGAGAGGCAGGAGCTGGCAGGACCTCGCCCAGAGCACAGTTCGCAGAGTCTGGCACCCAAGGGTGTCCCGGGAAATTTCCGCGGTGCGTCTCCCAAACCCCAGGCTCCTTTGCCTGGGTATAAGTACAAAGCAGTTCTGCTTTACCCTCACCAAAAGACTAAATCCTTCTAACATAAAATCCTCATGTAAAAGATCTTCAAATGCGATAATATAAATCTGTAAAATGTAGATTAATCTTTTATAAAAGGATAAAAATTCATGGCTGATAAATTTTGGATCCTATTGTTCTTCTCCAAAATGGAATGAATTTTGACTTTCAAATATGGAGAAACTCATTTTATTGTTTAACCTGAAAACTGATTCAGAAGGTAATTGCTGTAAAGGAGACACGGAAGTGTTTTGAGCAGCACAGTACCAGAACAATGTTTCACCCCGTGTAACTACTTGAAAGGATAACATTTGTCTGGTGCTGTATTTGCTGTTGTGATTATTTAAAAACCAAGTCTTATTACTGATCAAACAAAGCAAAAAAAGGAAATATCTCCCCGGTGATGCTAGGCAAGCGATGTGCCTCATCTGTATGGTGTTGGCAAATGCTAATGCAGGATAGAATCGCTGCTTAATTTTCCAATTTTAAATGGCAAAAAATAAATTGGACAGAGTAATACAGGAAGCAATAAAAATAATTGAAAGACTAGGAGAGACGAGTAAGATTTGATTTACTTGACTGAAAAAAAAAATGCCCAAGGGGTAAAAGAAATGTCTCTATTACTCTTCTCAAATAAATGAGAGGAAACTCTCATTTTAGACCATGTGTACACAGAAGTGATTGCTTTGGCAAAAGCATCTTTGAACTGTGTATGTATTTCATTTTTTATATACATTACAGTCCTATGTTGACCCAGCAGAATAAGTCAGAGGCAGTGGGTACCCCCAGGCCCATGTACACACGTCTGTGCGCACACACACACACACACACACGTATGAGTCCACCAATGTCAGAAGGCTGCACTGAGGCCCAGCTTAAGATGGCTCCGTACAGCACGGAGATGAGCTGGTTCAAGCTCGGTCTACACTATTTTGAAATCTTCGTGCTAGGAAAATGCAGTCCCCGCACACGATCAGTCAGGAAGGAATGTGAGAGGGAATCAGCGTGCTGCCCGCACTGTAGGTTTGATGGTTTTATAGAGTTGGCTTCCAAATCACTTTAGGGAGCTGCATTGGTTTCCTGCTGCTACTGCAACAAACAACAATCGAATCTGTAGTTTGAAACAAAAGAAATTTGTTCTTTCACTGTCCTAAAGTCCAGAAGTCCAAAGTCAGTATCCCTGGGCTGAACTCAAGATGATGGTGCAACCATGGTCTCTCGGGGGAGCTCCGCAGGGTTTGTGGCCCGCCCGGGTGCCGCTGGTGGTTCCATTCCTTGGCTGGTGGCTGCGTTACTCTAACCTTCAAGGCTGGTGCCTCCAGGTTTCCTTCTGTTCCATCTTCCTGTCACTTTCTCTTCTATGTGTGTCTGCCCGTGAACTCTCTCCTAGGAGGACACCAGGGACCCACCCATACCATCTCAGATCACCTTATCCCGAGGTTCTTAGTCATGTCCGCACATCCCCTCCTTTTGTGCCATACACCGTAGCATCCACAGACTGGAGATCTAGGGAGCAGGACATGGATCCCTTTTGCAATGGGAAGGATTTCTGTCCACCATACAAGCCCTGGATGACTTCTAGAATCGCAAGAAGGTTTAAACTAAACATCAACTCGCCATTGAATACATACATTGAGATTTATTCTAAATGCCTAGAGGACAAATAGATGGCAATGGGACCCCTGAACTAACTGCTGTCTGGCATGGAGACAGGCTTTGATCTTGTACAAGACAGCACGGGTTTTCTTACAGAAGCGAAAAAACTGCGACTTGGACATGCACATGTACAGGTGCCAGGGAGCCTCCAATTTGACAAGTTTGGGGTAATTCTGGTCTGTTTTAGGTGTATTTTAGTTTTAGAAGAAATTCACATTCATAGCAAAAGGTAGCGGAAGGTACAGAGAGGCCCATCGATTCCCTGACGCCCCAGGGGTGCGGCCTTCCTCCCCATCAACATCTCCTACAAAGCAGTGCATTGGTCAAAACTGACGAACCGATTTTCACACATCGAAGTCTTTGGAGGACTGCAGTCCACACTAGAGTTCTCCTCTTTCGGCGTAAATTCTCTGGGCTTTGACAAATGCATGCAGACATGTTTTTAGTACTATAATATCATACATGGTAGTTTCACACCCCTAAAAACTGATCCTTTGCCCCTACATCCCTCACTCTCTCCACTCCCCGAAAGCCACTGTTCTCCTTGTGTCCGCACAGCCGGGCCTTAGCCAGAATGTGATGCAGTTGGGTCACACAGCAGGTGGCCTATGGCGAGGGCATCTCTCACTCAGCAACGTGCATTTCAGTTTCCTCCACGCTTTTTGAAGCAGTGACAGCTCCTTTCTCCCGGTGCTGTTCCACAGTGCCCTTCTTCATTTGTCCACCAATGTCGTAACTTGGGTACTTCCAAGTTTCGGCAATTCTGAATAAATCTGATCTCCTGGTGCATGCTGTACAAAACTGAGCTTTAATCCTCATCCCTACCCTAGATGTGCCAAGGACCTTTTGATGCGGCTGCAGTGTATGCAGTCACTGAAATCCACCGTGCCGTTCACCCCACAGGCCCCAGGATTATGAACACACACGCGGTGAGAAATGCTCGCCACTGGGCCCCGTTAGGATTCCAGCCAACTGCAAGGCACTGATGTCCTGCTTTCTGCTTCACAGACAGACTCTTCCTTACTGCAGTACAGCTCCGTAGCTGGATTCTGTTCTTGCTTCTCTCAGAGAAAACCCCAGTAGGAACACACAGTCACGCAACACAAGCCAGACGCTCTGCGAGTACTTGAGGCTGTGCAGAAAAATCCACCCGTAAGAAATGATGAAACCCAGTGACGTTTGAGAAAAGTGATGTTTTGGAAGTGAGGTCTGAAGGCAGTAGGAATGGAGGGAAGATGTGAATCTGCTTCAGCAGAACTGACTGCTATTGAAACTATATCCTCAGTCATGGGTATCCTTCCAGTCTCAGGGGTGAGCAGTGCTGTCCTTGAACCCTGGCAGCTACCGTGCTCCTCCCTCCCTCTCTTCTACACTCCCTGTGTAGACCAGGAGTGTCCTGCACAGACCCGGGATGGGCAAGCGTCCTGTGTGACCGCAGACAAACGTGCCGGGCTGCTCCTTACAGGTCGAAAGGTACAAGACACTGTTCCTGGGCTGATCTTAAAATTTGAGACCTGAAGGTTGACTCCCACCCTGTAAACCACCCTCAACAGAGTGAATCTTTAATGTACAGAGAATTCAGACAGCATGTCTGTATGTATCCCTATGATTTTGGTCTAAGTCTAAATGTGGGTTTGCTTTAGTCCATTTTCTGTTGCTGACACAGATTACAACAGACTGAATAATTTATACAGAAAAATAAGTTGGTTTGTCTCACAGTTCTGGAGGTGGGGGGCTGGAAGTCAAGGGCTTACCTCTGCTTGGCTTCTGTCGAGGGCTTCTGCAGCTTCACGGCACTGCAGGAGACAGGACAGAGCCAGAGAGTTCACTTTTAAAAACCTGCACTTTCAAGAAAGAAGCCACTGCTCAATAACTAAGCCACACCTCAAAGAACGGCATTCGTCCTTCAAGAGACCAGCGCACGCTCGATCGAGAGACCCCCCACTAAACGCCATCTCCAGGCACGGAGGCCTTGGAGACAGCAATTCCAACACAGAACCCCGGAAAGACGCACTCAAGCCACAGCACAGTTTTACCAATGCGGCTCAGTTTTCAAAATTTCTCAGCTCGCATTAAAACGCTATCAGTTTGCCATGCTTATCCCAGGATACCATAAATAGTAAGGTGCCGACTTCTGAAACTGTCATAGGCAAATAATGAACACAAAGAAACCCAGTGAAGGAAGCGTGTGTATGTTTCTCTGTCCTCAAAGAGACCATGCCTGCACGATAACAAATGCGCTCACAGGAAGGAACTGCACGGTGTGTAACGCTACATGAGGAACAATAGGGTCCTTAATGTGGTGCGGAACAAATCACATCATGTGGTTTAATTTTCCGTCATGTTGGCTTTTGAAACAATTTATGGTTGTTTTGGCAGCTTTACTGAACCATAATTCATATAAAATTCACACATTTGAAGTGTACCTTTCAATGACTACGGCAAACACAGAACATTGTGCAACTGTCCCACAATCTGGTTTTAGATTTCGATTTCCACCACCTCCAGGCCTGCCCTGTTTCCACCTCACCCCTCGGTACACACAGATCTACTCTGCGTCTACGGATGTTTCCACTTCAGATATGCTGTACAACAGAAGCTGCATAATATCTGAGTTTTGTCTCTGCTTTCTTTGATTTCTGATGTGTTTTTGAGGTTTGTCCATGTGGAGCAGGAATTAATACCTTCCTTGTTTTTATAATATTCTGCTGGGTGGGAATAATGCATTTTGTTTATCCACTCAACAGTTGATCCGTGCCGTGTTGGAATTTAGGTTGTTTTAAATCGTCTTCACAGACACATTTGAAACAAGTTTTGCATGACTCTCAGGTAGATACCTGAGAATGGAGTTATTAGGTAATACGATAAAACTTAGAAGCCATTATTTGAAATGGTGTTTGACTAGACAAACTTGAAAATTTCTGTTGATTCACTCTAGTTTACATGGAAATTTAAAAAATTATACCAAGAAACTTTTAAACCAACCATAATTATCAAATTTTTGCCCATGTCTGGGACATGTATAACTAACGTACAGAGAGAATCATAATACTTCAGTAGGTTTCAACTACTAGGGACCATATTTAGAAAAAAAAGAGAAATATCAGTTGAAAGTACACAGTAAGATCCTTAGCTGGCCACCTATTACTCCCTTATTAAAAGTGCAGGACATGTAACCAACAAATGGGACGGTGCCTTTTCCGGAGCATGGGTAATTTCTAGGTAGCTGGGGATTTTGCTTCCGCAGCACTCGCCTTTGGATAAACCCATGGGAGACCAGTGCAACAGAAAATACCCACATGCACAGGAAAGAGCCCACTTCTGGTAGATTATGGTCAGAGAGAAGCCAGCTCCACCCAGACAGATCTGTGAGAAGTTTTCTAACCTCCGTCCACACACACAAATAATACACGCACGTGCGTGCTCCTCTCCACAGCGAGATACAATGTTGACAGTTTACATTATACTCTATGTGGCCAGCATTGAAAGGTTATTCTTAACAAGGAAAAAGGATAAACATAAGGCAGTGTGTGAAATTTAGAAATTTATGCATCTTTTGAAAGAAAAAATTACACTTTCATAATGCAATAGGAGAATAATACATTTAATCACATAGAGTTAAATTTCTTTACACAGAAAATCCCTACAATACAATATTCACGCTATTCTCTTGCAAAGAATCAGAAAGGTGACCTTTCTTAAAGCTATGTTTGCCACTTGACAATTGTCATTATAGTTCTTTGTTGAAAATATTCCAAATTATAGAAAGAACAGCGCTGTAGCAATTATGTGATAGCAACAACATGTGCATATTAAAATATTTTCATTTTTTCTTTTGGTATGTGCGCCTTTTAATAATTTCTTATTCTTTATAAAGCACAACTAACTCTTCGTGAATAAATGCACTTCATTTCACATCAGTAGCCCCTCAAGGGTGACATAAAATTTGACAGTGAAGTAAGTGGCAAACCACGATTTTCTTGCATGTCTGTTCTAGAGTATTAATAGTGCTGTTGGTATTTAAAAGGTGGCAATGAACATTCCCAGTGGTATTCGATAGCAATTTAATCACAATACTATTCATCATTAAGCGTTATCCTGTGGATAATATCATTCATCGTAGGGCTGTAATGATGATACGCAGGAGGCCAGACCACTTTGTCTTCATTAGCTGACTTAGGCAGTGACTTGCGAGATTAAATACCATCGCTGACCTCCTGATTGCCAAACCCACTGGCTTTTTGGAGCTCTCAAGCTAGTCGTCCTTCCTCCACTATTTGACCCTGCTGAATACCACGGTCTCTTTATAGAAGTTTTTTTTCTCCTCTGCCTTTGTACTACATGCTCCTGGTTTCCGTCCTGTCTTCAAGATGTTCACATTCAGCATCTTTAAGGACTTTATTTCTTCTACTTTGTCCTTAAATAAAGGCATCACATAATTTCTTGGATGAAGAACTTTTTAACTGACACTTGTGGGTTGTTCATATTTATAGGGTACCATGTGATATTTTGATGAATGTATACGTTGAGAGATATTTAACTCAGGAAACCTTTGAACAAAACAAAACAAAAACCTTCTCCAAGGGATTATTTTTATTTCCGGGGATTTAATTCAGATGTCAAGCATCCTCTTTTTATGGTGTCCAGAGTATTATTTTCAATTTGCTGGTGAAGCTAGTTAGGTTTCTACAGAGCTGTTAGTAAAGAGAAAAGAGGGAGTTGAGATAAAATAAAAATCTTTAATTAATTTCTCCACCTTTACCATTTTAAGCCCAATGTAAAAACTAAAAGTGGATGTTTCTTACCATCAGGATTTCAGTAAATATCTCCATAGCTATCTTTGCACAGATATCATGTTAAAGTATGTTTCTTAATGCTAAAACTTGATCTCTTGATTGGAAATGCCAAGTACATGTTTAGTTAAAATTTAATGAATCACTTATGGTTGATTGACATTATTACCTATGAAAACTCATGAAAAGTCTGGGAATTTTCCCTAATAATTTAATTGGTCACAACCGCATGGCTGCTGGAAGAAGAGCTGAGCCGTCGGGGTCAGAGACAAGGGGCAGGCTGTGGCTCCGAGCGGCAGCTCTGGCTGGAGTCAGGTTGGAGTCGTGGTCTCCCAGCTGCAGACCCCCCAGAGAGAAGCAGAGGGCTGAACAACATCCAGGAATGCAGGGGGCTGTGCTGAAGAGAAGACCCCGTTTTAGAAAAAAATCCTGTGTTTTATGGAGACAATCCCCCAAGCCAAGCTTTGCCCAGAAGAAAGCATTATCTGTGTGGTACTGCGCAGTGAATCAACCTCCCTTGGTTCTGGGGAGGTGGAGGAGATGTGATCCCCCAAAGACACACGCCTAATGAACATCCTTGACATGCCCTTGTGGAACAGGGCCATCCTGCACACTGGGCAAGGGCTCACTGCCCAGTGTGCACAGACACCAATACCATGGCTACAGGGAAAATTAACTGATGAGATGGAGAAAAGCTTACGCCTGTCTCCAAAGTCAGTCAGGGAAGAGGGTTGTGCTGGGCTTAGCAGAGGACGGTCTGGAAAAGTCTCGTCCTGATTGGACACGGTTGTGTCTTCCATTGTCTGTAATATTTCAGTGCTGCGCTGTGATTTCCCGTCAGCATCCTTGGTGCTTGGGTCCAGCACAGGCAGCTCCCAGTTCTGAAGGCAGGGCTCCATGTCTCGGAAGTGTTTGGTTCCAGTTCAGGTTCGTCTAGGACCAGTTAAGGCATCTCACAGAACAGCGTGTTCCTTAAAACATTTTATATGGCATTTAGAAGCAGAGAAATTATTGTAAAATGCCTAGCAGTAGGGGGGAAAGCCCAGCTCCATGCTGACTTAGAGAGGAAAATCTTGCAGGAGGGGTTCGAGGAATCAGGGCAAATGCTAACACTCCATTATTGCTATTTCTGTATTACTATGTCTTTCTTTCCCCCTCCGATCTGTGAGATTTGCATCTTCTTCTTGGATCCTGAAGGAGAATGTCTTGCGGCTCACAGTCAGAGAAGTAAAAAGTGCAAAGGGTTGCTTAGTGTAAATGAGGTTAGTTCAGCCGCATTTGTGGGCTGCTAATTGGGAAAGCGAGGGCTCTGTCCTCTCACGGAGTCTGGAAACAGAGGTCTTTTACTCCTGATGACTGCGTTCTTGGGAATGGCTCCCAGAACCTGGAGAGATGTTTTTGAGCTCCAAGAGAGATACTTCGCAATTATATATGGGTCAGTAAAATGTCTATTAAAGGTTGTGTGGCAAAACCGGCAAGGCGTGGGAGTCCCACTGAAATGCACAGAATTGTGGCAACTCATGGAGATTTCCTCCCAGGGTATCTACCACTTGTTTCCACGCTGACTTGGCTCCAGAGATTTCCCACAGGTTCACCAATTCTTTGGCCACTCTAGTTGATCTGACCGGCAGAGCCTAGTACCAGATCGATTTAAGGTATTGCAGATATCATCTCATTAACGCTACTTGCAATAAGTCTCCAAGTCAAAGGATGAAACTAACCTGAAATATTGAATTTTTCTTGGTTGTCAGAGTCTTGCAGCCAATCAGATTTTTAAAAACCTCAGCACCATTCAAGATCTGTCTTAGTTGTGTGCCTTGCTCTCTTAAGCTTCTGCACTGATCCTAGGCAATAATCCAGACAGAGGAGGGTGTGTTCTTGAATGATCAGCCTCCACGTTGACCAGTAGGGAGGGCAGGTACAACAATTCTCTCATCTGTAACTACCTTGACTGAAGAATTTAGGTGGACCCGAAAGCTTCCCAGGGATACTGTGGTGTCTTTGATCATTTCAAATAAGGTCATCGCAACGTATCATTGTGCTTGTTAGCTGCATGATTCCCATTCCAGAGAAAACTGCCAACAGTGTGGGTTGGGTAGTCAGTTAATTACCTCTCTTTGGAAGTTCTACCACATAGTCACAGTTGGCCTCACTTTGAGTAGATATCTGAAACCATCTCATGACTAAATGACCTACTGATGATATTTCCTCATCACTTAAATATCGCTTACCAAATCATCTAAGGTACAATTTATCAGTTGTTTTATTCGATGGGGATGGGAAGTGTGTGAGGCAAGTTAATTCATGTTTTGCAGAAAAAATAGGACAACTTTGAGGACACTTGTGGTGTTTCTGGAATAGGAATGTCGTTTTTAGTGGGGTCCACCAGGTGATGCCAAGCTTGGTCACGGCTGTGGACTGATGGTGCCAACAGCGCCGATCCTAGACACTGGTGCTGCAAGGCTGCACTCCCTCCCAGCTTCTCCTCATTTGCAGATCGTGCAGTGGCTGACAACGTGCTGCTCACTGGCAGTCAGCGTGCAGAAGCGTTCATCACCAATTTTTATGGACTGCCCTCAAATCTCTTGAATCAACCCATGACACACTTGTCCGCCCTCTGGCATGAGCTCTTGCCGACATCCATCCCCCTCTTGTAACAGCGGAGAACTGTGAAAGGTTTGCGATTTTGCTCTTCCAGCATGCTAACAAACTAATTTTCCTCGGGTTTCAGGATCCATGAAGAAGATGCAAATTTCACTGATCAGAGGGGAAAAAAGACATATTTATCCTGAAATAGCAACAGTGGAGTGTTAGACTTTGCCCTGGTTCCCCAAGCCCCACTACAGTGTGTCATGTAGGCAGGCTGGGTAAGCTTTTGTGTGTAGAGAGTTTTATGGGAAACAGAACACACGCCTGAAATCCAGAACTGTGCAAATTGGAGACTGAGCCGCCCTGGAGTTTGTCCTGGAGTGGCGTGTTACGTTTACCATTCAGGAGAGCAAACAAAGTTGGCCTCTGCTCCGACCACTTCATTCCAAGGTTGTCAACTGTGTAAATACCATTGAAGAAACAGACTGGAGCCAAAGCGGCCAGAGCCTCTGCCCCCAAGGTGGGAAAGAACCGAAACACCTGTGGAAATTATCTGCCAACATCTTACCCTTGACATATCATCAAGAAAAACCTCTGAAACAGCAGTTATAAAGCCCTTCTGAAAAAGAATATTGAAGCAAAAGAAGCATGCTTGCGAGTGATGTTGTATTATTAGTTGTGACGAACAATGAAAGAAGTCAAAGGAATTTATTACAAAGTCTCTTAAAATTATTTCCTCCCAGGGCTAGGATTTACCTTGATGGTAGTTGAGGAAAGGACCCTTTAGCCTTTTAACAAAGATGTCCCAATCAGTGAGCTAATAACATCTCCCAGCTACATTTTCTCCCATTCTGAAATGGGCATTGGAGACAGCTATTGAAAGTCTGAACTCTCTGCGGTGTAGCTGGAGGAGGAATTGTAAGAATTTCTATAATAGGTGCGAGTGTGGGGAGAGGTCCTGCAGCACCTGTGGGAAATTCTGAGCAACGTGAGAAGATAAATGGCACTTCATAGTGCCTTAAATGGTAAACACCCACTGGTCATGAACGGGTCACGATACTCTACCTAGAAGACCCCAGAAACTCCACCAAAAGACTCCTAGAGTTAATAACCAAATTCAGATGCATAGCTGGATACAAGTCAACACTCAAAAATGAATAGTATTCCTGTACACAGCATCAAACTCACTGAGAGAGAAATCAGGGAGAGTACACCCTTCAAAATAGCATCCAAAGTGAAATACTTAGGAATCAATCTAACAAAGGAAGTAAAGGATCTATATATTGAAAAGTGCTCTGAAAAAGGAGGTTGGAGAGGAGATCAGAAAATGGAAAGATATCTCTTGCTCATGGATAGGAAGAACAAACACAGTGAAAATGGCCATACTCCCAAAATTGTTACACAGTTTTAATGCAATACCATTATCATACCTCACAGAACTAGAGAAAACATTCCTACAATTCATCTGGAAGCAGAAGAGACCTAGAATAGCAAAGGCAATCCTGGGCAACAAGGCAAGGCAGGAGGCGTCACAATCCCTGACTTGAAATTACACTATGAAGGTACTGTGGTAAAATCAGCATGGTACTGGCAAAAAAACAGACCTGAGAACCAGTGGAATAGATCAGAAGACGCAGACACAACTAAAAAGGTACACTCAGCCATCTTATCTTTGACAAAAGGGCCAAATATGTTCACTGGAAGAAAGATAGCCTCTTTAATAAATGGTGCTGCAAAAACTGGCTCTCCACATGCCGAAGACTAAAACTAGACCTATGTCTATCACCATGCACTAAACTAAAGTCAAAATGGATCAAAGATCTAAATATTAAAACAGAAACACTAAATCTACTGGAAGAGAAAGTAGGTAAAAATCTTGAAGACACGGGGTAGGCAGAGACTTCATGTACAAAAACCAAACTGCACGGGAAGTACACCAAAGAATCAACAACTGGGATCTCATCTTATTAGAAAGCTTTTGCACATCAAAAGAAATCACCAACAGAGTGAAAAGACAACCTACAGAGTGGGAAAAAATTTTAGCAAACTGACCCTCAGACAAAGGGCTTATATCTAGAACACATAAAGAATTGAAAAAAATCAGACCCCCCCAAATTCAAAGACCCAATCCAAAAATGGTCATCTGAGATGAACACATACTTCTCAGATGAAGAAATACAAATAGCAAATAAATATATGAAAAAATGTTCAACATCATTGGTCATTCGAGAGATGCAAATTAAAACAACACTGAGATTCCCTCTCGCCCCAGGGGTTGATTTAGCAGCCTTCAGATTGTTTTCATCTCTCATAGATCATATTCTAGGGATCAGGAGAGACATTGAATTATTAAATAAAGCAAGAATCAAAATAAATGAAAAATCCGTGAAAATATATACATGGAATGATAGCAAATTTTGGAGACATATAAATAAGTAGGACTTGATTTTGTTTGTGAACTCTCTTAGCAACTCTGAGTATTGTCATAATCTTAAATCTTTTCCAAATTGCCAAATAAAAATTCAGTAGTATTGGTATTTTAAATTTTATGTCTTTATCTTGTGCACCAATATTCCATAAACATATTATTTGATTGTATTTCCTTGTTAATCTGAGAACTTCTCTATATCCTTTGCTCACTAACCTACCAAATTGTATTTTTCTTTTAAAACTTTTTTAACTTTAAAAATTTATATTGCATACCATGTGTGTTTAAAATAATTTCTCCAAAGTATTTATTTAATACAATTTTTAAAACATTCCAGCTATTCAGAATTATTTTAAATGCTGCAATATCGCATTTTATCCCCTTAAATTTACTTGGATTGGTTTTATTTTATTTTGTTGCCTTGCAAAGCCTACACTATTTTGATTATCAGATATTAGAATTTAAAACTGAAAATTTTAAATGTGCACAGAATGAATAAAAATGTATTCAATGTAAAATTTTTGAATATTCTTGAATATAAGGGTAAACATCAAGGTGTAAAAATTAGCAGGATGTTTTGCTCCTGGTGAGCCGGCACATGGCCCTCGGTTATCTGCATGTACCCCCACCTCAGTGCAGGCCACCAAAGCCTCTTCTCTCACCCAGCGGGCTAATGCCACCTGCTGCTGTTCAGGCCAACAGTAGCATGTGGCTTGTCCATTCCTGCCTTGCTCAGAGTGACAAGTTTCTCCAAAGAAACATGCACAAAGTCATCCTAAGCAAATGACTTTTGCCTGGCTCTGTGGAAGTAACATTTCTCTGGCAATTGTGGTAGTTTTCATTGTTTGCTTCATTGTTCCTTTTCCTTGAGCAGTCTGCCTCGATACTCAAACCCTTTCTTCCAGCAGCACCGGCATATTCAACTCCATTAGCACCTGGAGAATTCTACGATGGTTTCTCAGTTGTTTCAGCATAGTTTATTACTTCTAGTTGGTTTAGGGATGTGGAGGGCAGAGATTTATACCATGCTCCCATCACCGTGTCTCCAGCAGAAGCCCTATAGCAGCTCTGAAAATCGATTGCTACACAGCTAATTATTTGAAATTTTCTAAAAAAATGTCATTGGCTTTTTGTTGAGTCATGATTTTAATGGTCGAAGAGAAGTCACACATAGAAATAAAAACAATGGTGGTCTTGGAGAAGGCACTTAGCTTTTAAACTTAGCACCTTCTGCCTACTTAATGCCAGCAAATAAAACACGAGAGTAGGTGTAGATGACCATTCCTTCGACAAAAGAGCTTTCTGCCTTTCAGCTGAGTTTGGTCCAATTACAACCCTTGTGAAGAGCCCAGTATGTGTGAAAAGCAAGAATATTTACTCTCTGTAATTTATAATTATCGTGGTTTCACTTCTAGCATCAAAATGTCAAGTAAAGGCCATGGTCTGCAACACTTATATGTAGATAATGAAGATTGTAAAACAAGAGTTCTCAGCGGAACAAGAAGGGTCAGGTTCTCTGAGGAGAAATGTGGACAGGAAAGTCTGCAAACACCTTTCCCCGCCCTTCCTCCCAGAGGCCCTGACCACAGATTTTGGATATTACAGGACTGGACTGGAGAGATGAGAGAAAGGGATTTGCAGAATATTCATTCTTAAACCCATAGACTGCTTCAGAAAGCCAGCCGGTGAGTCAGACGCAGGCTAGGTAAATCCATGGAGCCGGGGCTGTGTTTGTCAGGAACAGGAAATCCACAGCCAGGAACCAGGCCTACGGTCCTCCCCAGAAAAACAATTCTGTGTTAGTGTGTATGACCTCACTTCCCTAGCAGCCTTGCCTATAGACACTGTGTTGTCATGTCCTGCATTTTAGTGTTAGAGCTAACCCTGGGTCAGCTACAACATTCAGAGGGATAATGAGATTCATGTTCTTCTACTAGAAAATCAGAGGAAACTGTGCTCACTGGGTAGACCGAGTTAGGAACCACGTTTCTGCGACACTAAGGCAGCATGACCAATGTGAGTGGAGATGGAAGCAGGCTGCAGTTAGAACCCAAACTTTAGGCAGGTGTGAGTGGTGGATTTTGAACACCTGCACCCTCACAGTCTGGTGTCCACAGAGCTCTGCAGTCAGCTGCCACCCCGGAAGATCCCACTTTCCCTTCCTCCCCGGATTCCCGCCCTGAGCGCCCTCCTCTGAGGACTTCTGGAAGCCCTGGAAGCATCTGTGATGCCCTGACCTCTGAAACTCGCTTCACAACATCTTCTTTTGTGTCACTGCGAGGACAGTGGGGTCGCTGGTTCCCTTTGTTGGTAGAGTCCACAGCAGCTGAACAGGCTGTCACCTCCAACAGGGAAGGGGGTCTCCCAAGCCTTTGGTTGGTTGTTTTTATTTTTCTTGGTAATATCTTGGTGAAGTCACATGTATTTGCTGATTGTCACTAATTCAAACTTCTGACATTTACATCTCCCTTGAGGAGACTTTATTTGTATGTGCAATTACTTCTGCTTTTCTACCTGTCTGACCCTGTGCATGTAGAGTAGGATGGGCTTGGACGCCCTCCTCTTTACGGGATCATTCACGAGGGCTTCCAGCCTCAAACCTCGATTCCTGAACGAATAACTCGCCCTCCCAGTTCAATCTGTAGGTAGATTTTACTGTTTGTACCTCCAAGATTCTCCTTCTTTAATTATCCTTGACACCAAATATTTTAACCTGGCCTATATTCTCACTGGGCGGCAGCTTTCACACTTGGCCAAGACAACCCATCTGCTCTTGTTAAAAAATGAAACTAACATGGTCTTTTCTGTTTATACTCTTCCCCCGGCTTCCTCCTCTACATGTGGAGGGCAATCCAGACTCTGCATGAGTCCTGAGATCATGAGGACCATCTTCTCCTAGACCCCTCTGGGACTCTGCTTCTTCAGGTGAAGGCTTTCATGGCTACTAAGTTTTTTGTTTGCTTATTAAGTCCTACAAAGTTGAGGATTTCCAGATTTTGTTTCCTGCCTCCAGCTAAAATACTCATATCATGGCTTATGCTCAAACATCAAGCCCTCTTTTTCAATAGAATTTTCTCAATAATCAATGGTATCGAAGCTTAGCACCTCATCCAGTCATTTTCTAAGTAACTTTCCTATCTTTTTGTTCAGGTAATATTTATTTTAATAGGTTAATTATTCTTTCATTTCCTTCCTTCCTTACTGAAGTGCAAGCTGCCTGAGAATACAAACATTTGCCATTTTCCTCTCTTCCCTTCTTGCTGTGCCTAGAAAAAACACTGGCATACAGATGCCCAAGAGCTGTCCAGTAAATGTGAATAAAAATGAACGAATGAAAGAAAGAAAGAATGAATGAATAAACATTTTTGTGTAAGCTTGGGCTTGGAGCTCACTACAATTTCTACTTTTCTAAATGGGAGCTTTCTTTGAAGAAATCCTATTTTTTAATCTATCATTTTAAATTGGCTGTGTTAGGAATAAATAAATCTTTATTTTGGTCCATAGATTTCAAAGCTATGCCTAAGGTACCACATGAAGTTCAGATAAAGAGAAATAGAAAAGACCTAGAAATTCTAAGCTTGGAATGAACTTCGTTGGCTGGCTATGGTTTTGAAGTTGGAGTGTCTGTGATTGTAAGCAATGTTTTATATTATAATTACCAGAAATGAATTCAAGTTGTGTTTTATAAAGAAAGACATTAAATCACTATGTGTGTGTGTATATAACCAGCCAGCCCAGAGCTGACTGCTTCCAGTTTCATAGTTTCGCTTATTCAGAACAGAGCACCTTTTCTGCTTAGAAAATGATTTCTTATTCATTCAAACTATGATGGCTGTCCTGGGGCCCATGGTGGGAAAATGACACTAACACTCAGAGAAGGTTCACTGACAGGTACCAGAGCTTGGCCTTCAGCTGGACTTGCTGTCCCGCCGCACCTGCCCCTGCGTGGTGCTCCTGGACTCCAGACCAGAAACAGACCAGAAACAGCGCAAGAAAGAGAGCCTTGGCAGGCTGGTTGGATCTGCTACAAGTCTGTTATAATTTGAGGCACCGGTTACTTCAGAGTGATTATGAAGCCTGTGTGTGTGCTGCAAAGTCGGGAGCAGTATCTTGCCAAGTTGCTTCGCACCTCTGAATTTTTCTCACTTGTTAAATGGTGATAATAATACTAATCTGTTTTTTTAAAAGAGTAAAAATGAGGCTGTGTGTGCAGTGTGTTTACCAAAGCAATTATCTCTCCAAAGCAGGGCTGCGCCCCACTGCCCCATGCCAGGAGCAGCAGCGTCTTCCCCTCTGCTGTTATCGCTGGGATGCAGCACCTGGCACCACAGCTTAAAGCAGGAGAGGTTAAGTTTGGCTCACGGTTTCTGTCCGTGGTCTGCCGCCTCCAAGGCAGAACCGGGATGGCAGAGGGGCGTGGTGGAGGCAAAGCTGTTCACACATGGCGGCCAAGAAGCAGAGAAGGATCTGGGAGACAAGGGCACAGCCGTCCAGTCACGCCCAGTGACCTCCTCCAGCCAGGCCCCCCTCCCAACACATTATGGACCCATCCACTGGTGAACACCCCCTGATCCAGTCGCCTTCCACACACAGGAGATTTGGGCGGGGTGCATTCTGGATGTGAACCGCAGCACGCAGAGGCGCGGACACACGCCGTGCAGCCTCCCGGGATGATCTTGCCGGGATGAGCCGACCTTCTGGTCCACCCGCTGCGGAGCCCCTCCTCGCTCTCCACACTTCTCCTCAAGCGGGGATGTGTGCTGATATTATAACAGTGGGCATATTGGACTCTATTAATACAAGTTAAAAGCCCTGTGTTCATTACGTTGGAAAAGTAAATGTTTGGGGCCAGTGAGATGGCTCAGCAGCATAAGCGCCTGCCTGGCAAGCACAAGGTCCTGAGTTCAACTACCAGAACCACATAAAGGAAAAAAAGGGCCAGTGATATTGCTCAGCGGCATGGGCACCTGCTGGCCTGCGAGGTCCTGAGGTCGACCAGTACCCCCAGTACCCACAAAAAAAAAAAGTGGGCATCTGAGATGAATAAACTTCTCAGATAAAAAAAATACAAATGCCAAATAAATGTATGAAAAAATGTTCAACATCACTAGTCATTCGAGAGATGCAAATTAAGACAATGCTGAGATTCCATCTCACCCCAGAAAGAATGGCTATTATCAAGAAGTCAACTAATAACAAATGCTGGAGGGGCTGTGGGGAAAAAGGAACCCTTCTTCACTGTTGGTGGGAGTGTCGACTGGTACAACCACTGTGGAAATCAGTGTGGAGATTCCTCAAAAAACTAGGACTGGAGGTCCCATTTGACCCAACTATTCCCCTTCCGGGTATCTTCCCAAAAGAATTAAAAACATCGTACCACAGCGATATATGTGCACCCATGTTTATAGCAGCACAATTTGTAATAGCTAGATCGTGGAAACAACCCAAATGCCTGTCAACCAAGGAATGGATAAAAAAGATGTGGTATTTTTATACAGTGGAATACTATTCAGCCATAAAGAAAGATAAACTGGAGACTTTTATAGGTAAATGGATGCAACTCGAGAAAATACTCATAAGTGAAACATTGTTTTGTTTCCCTAGCATGAGATACTGGAAGTGTAAATAAGGTCCAAAATCTACAATAGATATGGTAAAACAGGAAGAAACTGATCAAAAGGAAAGAGAAACTGGGATGGGGGAATGGAGAAAAGAAAGAAGGAAAAAGAAAATTATTGTGTATATATATAGATATGATGTTTAAGATAGATACACTACTAATTTCACTTAGTTCATTGAAAAGAAAGGTTTGTGCTGATATTGTTTGGACAATTGAATGCTGATATCTTGTACCCTGAGTAATGAATTTAAAGATAACAATACAGAATGCATTAACCATTGTTACCCTCCTATTATGTTGTTTTGAAATTTTGTTCTATTTTTTCTATTTAAAATAAAAATAAAATAAAATAAATAAAATTTCTGAGCAGAGTTGAAGATTGTTGGTTTAAGTTCACACATTAATAATACTAAATTTACCAAGTGACCCATTGCTTTATATTACTCTGCTAATAATATGACATGAGATATTAGAGTCCTGCTAAGCTAGGAAAAGTCAGAAACATGTGTTTTCTGCTTATTGTGTTAGTGCTGAGTGCATTTAAATCTGTTCTACATTTCTGTCTGCGGTGGAATTCTTGATCATGCGTTAGAATGTGCCAAAATTTTGGGAGACAAGATACTAATATGACAAAATCCTTATGAAATTGAAAACTTCAAAATACCCAAGTCATGGCTTATTTTAGGATTTTTCAGAGCAAAAGAACCAATGGGAGACAGGATATAGATAATAGATAGATCAATGTACAGATAGATAGGTGATAGATAGATGGAGAGATGAGGTGTGATAAAAGAAAATAACGTGAACGCTGCTGTCTCGTGCCATTTAATGGGAAGGCAGGGATTTTCGCTGCAAAGTGGCGATTCAGGTCTTAGTAACAGTGTGTGACAGGTCTGGAAGTTTCTGTGTGACCAGCTGTGCGAGAGCTGCAGTTGAGAGAAGGTGTGCAGCGAGGTGCCCAGACAAAGCAACACATCAACACGAAGTTTTGTCAGTTTCACTGGTGTAGCAAGGCAACGTCACTGCAGATTACAACTTTAAGTAGTGTCCTCGTCAGAGATTAAACCTGGGCCTCCATTTATGACCCTGACACCACAGTTAGACATTCTCAGAGGAAACCATCCAGTTCTCCTCATGGAAAAATGCGTGTTAATCAAGATCAGTGCTGTCTTAGTTACTGTTTTCATTACTGAGACACAATACTCTGCACCCGAAAGTTAAGGGAAGAAAAGTTCATTTTGACTCACCGTCTGCAGGGCGGTGTGCTAGAGGGTCAGGGCCGAGGCTGCTCACGGTGTGGCAGCAGGGAAACAGAGGGAGAGCGAAGGAGGAGGGGGGAAGAGGCAAACCTTCCCAGGTCACCCAGCCCCTCCATGCAGAGCGCACCTCCTAAGAGCAAGTCACCCCGAAAGCCATCAGTGGACCCATGCACTGATTATGACATCCCTGTGACCAGATCACCTCACCAAAGCTCCACCTATGAGCACACGAGGCTTTGGGGGCCATCTAGATATAAACCATAACACACATCAAGGTGATGTTGATCGTGCCCTTTGACCTTGATGGAATTTGTGAGCTGGTTTGTGGAACAACATGTGCTCTGAATATTATAAGGGCTTGTTAGAGCAGTTGAGAAACAATGTCCATAGAAAATGGCCTGAAAAATGAGGAAGAAGTTTCATTTTCCATCGTATCAAATGCTTCTTGTCACACATCACTTCTGGTATGGCAATTTGCCTTAAATAAGAACATTTCAGTGTGTCTTCATCCACCTTATTCACCAGCTCTGGCACTGTACAACTTCTGGCTCTTCATCAACGTCTTAATGACTGTGAAAGGTAAATGTTTTGATCAATTTGATTCAGGACATTGGGGCAGCCAGGACAACACAACTAAAGACACACAGGAAAGAGGACTCCAGAGCTGCTGCCGAAAGTGGCAAGGACAGTGGAATGAGTGTGTTTGAGGGATGGCAGGTATTGTGAGGGCAATAAATGGCAATGTGACTTTTAGTATAATCATTTTTTATTAAATATTCACTGTAGTTTCAAATCATTCCTTGTAGTTCCTTCCTTATATGAGAAGGGATTTACTAGGGGAATTGGCTGGTCACATGGCTGAGTCCATGACCTTAGGCCACCAAACTAGGGGACCCAGTGATGCTTTCAGACCAAGACTGAAGGCCTGAGAGCTGAGGAGGCTGCTGGGCCGTGTCCTGGAGTCCGCCAGCTGGGAAACCTGGAGCTCGAGTATAAAGGACAAAAGAAGGAGCGCGGAGTGGACTCTGGGTAATAGGCATACACACCCGTTCCCACATCCGCTATCTCCGAGGCCCCAGCAGATGGAAAGGTGTCCACCCACCCTGAAGGTGGACCTTGCCCACCTGGCCCACTGAGATCACACCTTTTCCTCTGGAAGCACCTAGTGAACACACCCCAAAGTAATGCTTCACCACGTTTCTGTGAGTTTCCCTAAGCCCGTCAAGTTGACTCCTAAAATGAACCATCACTGGGCTTAGGAGGGTGAACAGATAAATGTGTCCATATCTGAGTCTCCTGGTGTTATCGTTTTCTCCAGGTACCGGAAGATTCTGCGCATGGAGAAACCTGGCCCTGGCCAAGGAGTCCCAGTTACTTTAGCAGGTGTAAAGATCTGGCTGAATAACTCAACAGAAGGGCTGCTAAGTGCAACAGGAGCAGTATTGAAAGCTAGAACACACAGCAAGCATTGACCTCCACTCCGAAGTTTGTATTTGTGTGGACTGAGCAGTTTAAAAGTTAAAATGGCACTCAGTAAACTAATCACTTTGTTGTATCTCGAAATCTCCACAAGCATTTTTTAGAAATGTGCAGTTATTGTGAATATATTGAGGATGGAAGAGGCTTTGCTCAGCAGTGTGAGCAGTGATAGACCCACTGCTTTAAACACTAAACAAAACCGAGCCTTTTGATTGAAATTTTTAAGATGTACTATTGCTTGATCTGGAAGAAATGCCTTTCATCAATGAAATAGTGTACGTTCATGAACTCAATTTAAAAAAAGTTTTATGGCAAACGAATAATAAATAAGGATGTAAAGAAATCTTCAAGCACAGTTATCATCATATTTAGTATTATTTTTTCTTCAACAAATATTTCAGAGCACCAAGTTCCATGCATTAGCCTAAGCGACAGTAGCACAGCACACCAAAACCAGGCTGCAGAGAACTACTGACCACCACCCAACAAATTTCTATTTTGAGCATGCAAAGCATTATATTAAATACTGATTGATGAATAAATAAAGAAGTAAATTTATCCTGATGTACAGCACTTGAAGTATTATAATCTTAAGAAATGTACGTCACTCCAGGAGGCTGAGGCAAGAGGCCTGCTGAACCGAGACACACCGGCAACTTCACAACTTACCGAGACTCTGTCTTAAAAAATAAAAACAACTGGGGATGCAGCTCAGGGAGAAGTTTCTGGGTTCAAGGCCCAGTACCAAAAATAAAAACTGAAAAAGAAATAAAGTAATATGTTAAAAGGGTGGCAAATCCGTAACTCGGTATTATTGAAGAGACCATATCTACTGGTAAGATTGGTTCAATTACTGTTTATTCAATCTAATTAGATTCTGTCCACTTTTAAGGAAAGTGGTACTAACTTGCAGAATTAAAATAAAAATCCTGCAATTGCTGACACTAAGTATTTTTCAAATACTCAATTCGTCTCCACTTCTACCCTATTGAATTTCATGGAAGACATGGGCAGCATTGAAGCAGCAGCCTGAGGAAAACAAGCAGACAGCTGCAATTTTGGGGGAGAAGAGGGGAGAGAGAGTCAGTCTGTCAGTTAAGTGAGCAAATCCCTGTGGCCTTGGAGATCAGAATTCAGAGTTTATAGCAGCGCAGCTCACAGTCACTCAGCCTGGAAACAGCCCCGATGCCCATCCACAGACAGATGGATAAAGAAAGTGCACTATGCATCCACAGTGGAATATTGTTTAGCCATAAAGAAGGAAATCATGTCTTTTGCAAGAAAAAGATGAATTTTGACACAATAATGTTAACTGACACAACTCAGACTCCAAAAATTAAATATTGCTTGGTTTCTTTTATGTGAGAAACCCAAACTATAAATGATTTAAACAACAGAACAAAGGAGACATGGTAGGAAACGAGGAGACAAACTTTCTGGAGCTAAGGAAGAGGTCGGGGAAAGGGTGTGAGAGATGGTGGGGGAGGAAGGGGGTAGAAAATGACCAAGGTATGATTCACACGAGCACCCATTCTGCCAAAGGAATGCAGCTGTCAGGTACTGCGAGCATGCATTAACTAAAAGAAAGAGGAAGAGAGTGTGGGCAAAGGGGATGAGGCCCGAGCAAGGAAAGACTCTGAGAGCTGACCCTCAGCTTTCGGACACCTCCTTGCAGTGCATTTCCCGAGAAATCCCCACTCGAGGGGGCGGAGCATCTCTCTAAACTCAATTTAGGCTTAAAATGAAAACTCGGGCCTGCTTGGCTATTAAACTGCACTCTGAGGGCTTCTGCACCTTTTGGCAAAAAGTTCCCGGGTAATTAACAATATCCCCCGGGAGCCCAGGGACGTGGGGCGTGTCCTCCACTAGGCCATTCTGTCTGTGCCGTGCACGACTTTGAAGCCTCCCTGGAGCTGGAGATTCAGCACGGCTCAGCCAAGGAGGACTCACACCGGAGCTTCTCAGAGAAAATCAACTAAAAACACAGGTAATGGGAAGAAAGGGCGGGACTTACGTCCCGATGCCAAAATCAATCTGAGATAAGAGACTTTAGAGCAAACAAAACACAGGCATAGGACTTTGCGAAACGATAATCCAGCCCCCTGGCTGTCTGTGGGTTTCCCGCCAGCGCGATCAGAGCAGGAACCACCATTCCCAGGAAGCTCCCCAAAAAACGGACAGATGGCAAAGGAGTGGCAAACTCAGTCCACACTGGATAGACCTGGAAGATGAGGCCTCTCGCCTCTTTTGATTTCCTGCAAGCAGAGGACACTGCAGCTGGCAATGAATCTGGCTGGCACTCACAGGGCCAGCGACCGCTCCTGCTCCGCTCCTTCCTGCCCCAGGGCTGCCTCCGCGCTCCTGCCTGGTTTCTGTTTTATACTAAACATTGGTTTTCGTTTATAATTAGCCCATATTATGATTTTCACCTCACGTAGACAACGACCCATGCTATCTGGTGACAATCTGACCAGAACAAAGTAATTATCTGTTCTTGGGACATTTACCTGCAATGAATGATAAAAGTCTAAAATCATGCTAAGAATAAACAGATGTGTGGAATAATGCTGAGGGTAGAGATTTGAAATGAAGGTGTGCAGATTCTTTCATTTCTCCCTATTACCCAGGTGTTCTGATGTTAAAACTCATGTGGATTACTCGTGTCTCTTAGAACATTAATTAATAATGAATGAGAAATTGCACACTGATGGGTGAGCGTTGAACAGTGCCCCTCACATGGTCACATCCTAGTCCATGGGAACTGTGAACCATTTTTTTAAAAATTTATGCTACTATCACTACACATTTTAAGTTTTGTCTCTCCAATTATCATTTATTTATTTATCCATTTTTCTGTTTGGTATTCATATTTCAAATAATTATCCGTTGTCCTTCTGCCCTTCTCTGCCTTCATTTGAATCATGTTTAGCTACCACAGAATTGCTACAAAAATCTTTCATTCCCTTTCCTTTTTATTAGCATTTTCTATAAATAATTTTCATTATCCTAGTATGAAACAAAAATGGACTTTGGAGAGGTTATTTAAAGGGACAGAAGAGAATAGGAAGTTGTGAAAACATCTGGACTTCACCTGCTTACAAACAGAAGCTTAAGTCCTAAGGCTTTTTAAGAGACTGTGTCAAGTAACCGAAGTACCAATCCGACAAGGGCGAAAATAGCTGTGAAGCTGATCAGAGCCTTTGATAGGATCCTTTTGTGCTCCGAATTCAGCCTAAGTAAATAAGCTTGACCTAATCTTTCCACCAGCTATGCTCGCACTTTTATTATGATGAGAATGCCCCAGGCACCACGGCACTCGGAACAGAAACAACACTTTTCCTGCATACCTAATCCTCTGAACAGATTCAGACTCTTGGAGTGTGCCAGGCCCGCACATCCGGGGTGCGCGGCAGGTTATGGGCGCCCATCTCCAGTCCCCGAGGCAGCCTGCAACCCTGCGAAAGCGGAATCAGCACCAGGCATCAGGTTAATTCTGTTTTAAATGTCTTGCAAAGAAAGATTTTTTGCAGCTTCATATTAAAATATAAAAGACAGGGCAGAGGATATAGCTCAGTGGCACAAGCACCTGCCTGGCAAGTGCAAGGTCCTGAGTTCTATTCCGGGTACCTCTCCCCCCACACACAAAAATAATATATGTATATATATATAAGACAAACTTTGGTATTAACAGTGGAAAAGTAGAATATTTTAAATGAACCCATAGTTACCCAGTTTTTCAAATTAAATAAGGAAGCCACGGAAGCAAACTAGAGAGAGAGAAAGAAAAACCTAACAGTTTTAACATTTGCATTCCCCAGAATTCAGATAAAAGAATTTCTGCACATTCTTTTTTTTTGTGGGTACCAGGGGTGGACCTCACGACCTTGCGCGCTAGCAGGCGCCAGTGCCGCTGAGCGATACCACCGGCCCTTTTTCCGTATGTGGGTTCCGGGAGTCGAACTCAGGACCTCACGCTTGCCAGGCAGGCGCTTACGCCACTGAGCCATCTCACCCGCACATTCTTAAAAATGAATCAGCTGGACTCCTGTTGCAGAGAACAGCGTTTTGGGTTGGATCACAGTCATGCAAGTACCTACTTCATCCTCCTCATCATCACAAGAACGTGTATGCTCAGCTGTTTCACACAAAGCGGTTTTGAATACTGTAATTGTACAGAAACTCTGAACCCTGGGCCATGATGTGTAGAGGGACCCAGTCACCAGCTCTTTAGAAGTCACATTTTGGGGAAATATTCCAGCACAGGCAGAGGTTCCCAGAGCAGAGGCCACACTGGAAACGTCCGCCTCACTGTCAGTGTGGCCCGGATGGGTGGAGAGTCCCGGCCGGCAGAGTCAGAAAATCGGGAGGTGGAAAACGTGACCAGGTACTCAGAAGGGGCCCAATTCATCTGGCACCCAGTGACGTTTTCCAGCCTCAACCTGCTGAGCAGCGCTGCCACGGGTCGTGGAGCGACCACTGGGTCACTGCAGAATCTTGAGAAAGACGTTTAAAAACAAACAGATGTTCACATTTTCTCGAACTGAATATTAAATTAAGCAAGGATGAAACTGTAATGTTGGATAAAAAATATTGTCTACCAGATTGATGGATTCTATAATTTAATTTATGTATATAGATGGTAATTTAAAAAAAAAATCCTATCAGCAAGTTAAACCTAACAAAAATTCTTAAATAATCCTTCATCACACAAAACTATCTTTAATTGTAGTAATGCAAGCTTTGCTTTAGGATATTTTCACAAGCTAGGACTATCAGATGATCAGTTTCTAATTAGAAATCTTAAATAAATTCATTCCATCTTTAAATTCATAGTAAAATGCCTTTAAATGTGAACCATATCTTTGCTTCAAATGCATTTGTTAAATCATATTAACCAACTCTCTTCATCCATCTAAAATAAATCATGTCAAATTTTCTGGCTAGGAATGAACAGAGGCAGGAACAAAGAATATAATAATTCAAGAAGATCAACTGAAAGAATTGTTGAAATTTTATAATAAAAAACTTTCTCAAATGCAATAGCTTTCCTTAATATTAACAATAATTAGATGAGGATCATTGTGGGCAAAAAGCTTTCATACTGATAAGCAAATAAATATGTATAAGTAGGTGGAATACATAAGAAGAAATATATACAGGCTTATTGACTGTATGCAAGGAGGTAAGTAAATGGAAAGGCAAACCATATTTTTAGCTGGAAATCTTCTTTCTAAATTAATGTGGATTCTAAATAATTTGTATTAATTTTTAATTGTGCACTGTTTAAACTTTAAGTTTTCGAGGTTTACAGTTTTACAATGCACACCTCCAGCATACTCACACCTAGCCATGTTCAGCCATTCTCCCAGGATTCAGTTTATGTGGAAACTACCCAGTCATACAAATAAGATTTTACTGAACATATTTTCCGATTAATCGTTCTCAACCTTGACTGTGAATTAGACTCGTGTGAGGACTTGCAAGTCCGTAATGAAGGGTTCAGCCCAACAATTAGAAATCCAAGCACCAACATTTTTTAAGGCTTCCCAGTTGATTCCCACATCCTGTTGTGTTTAAGGGGGAATCTTGGAAAATTATTTTTGTGTAACCAATTCATTTTATGTAATGATTTCCTGAGACATAATTGGGTTATGCAAAGTTTATCTTAATACATTGTTACGCCTTTTTGAAAGGGTATACTGATTTATAACTTCTACAGCTAGAGATGGAAGTAGTTCCCTGTCTTGCATTTGATGGAACTGCTTTATAAACTATTTTAGGCACTGTAAGTTTGCAGGAAGAGCAGTGCTAAAACACATAGTACTAAAATACAAAATACTTTGATTAAAATATTTGTATTTCTCTTATAAACTTACTGCTTATAATTATGACTATATTGATCCCAATGCATTGCTCTTTTCTGTACTGTTCTTAAGACATGTTATAACATTAAGTTCCCCTAATATTTTGATTTTTTTCTTTTCTCTGTTTCTATGTTGCATTTTAATTCTGCTGTGTTTTTAGTTCTACCCATTTTTTAAAATTATCAATAATTTCTTTAGCTAAGTCTAAAAGTTTTTGATTATCCTTATAACACAAATTTTGCTATACTGCTGTGTGTTTTATTATATTGTATTATTATATGAACATTTCTATAATTGTGCCTTTTGGTTTAACTTTTACACTGTATTATTAAATGCATTACAAATTTAATTCCTTATATTCCAAATGTTCCCTGCTTCTCTGCACAGTTTTACTCAATATAATAAACTTTCCCATTTATTTATTCAAAATCTTTCCTTATTTCCGTTGGTGGCTAAAATGCCATTTCCATAATAGAGCAAATTCTTATGATGCACTTAAATGTACATAGCAATTTGTGTTTTTCCTATAGAGTAGCTGATTATTTTTCTAAGTAATTTTGTATAATTTTAATAAATTTAGTTTTAATTTATGTTTACTATTTGGTAGTTAAATTCTCCTTTTTAATTTTTTTTTCAAAGAATGCCTTGACAGTTTCATGTACCTCTTTTTACAGGTATGTTCAGCTTCCTTGATATTTTATTGACACATATAAACTATATGTGTACTCACGTACAAGCAAATACTTCCATCCAGAAATATGGTATCTTTCTGCCTATGCTGAAATCCTATTTAAAACAAGTCAAATCTTACCCTCAAATGGTTTCAATTTTCATCATATAGGATTTGATATATTTATATATATATATATGAATACATGGTTAAGATAAATACATGGATATATTTGGTTTTAGTTCTTTTGACAAGTTGAATATTTATTCCTCTTACAGACTAATAGATGTTTTCTGAGTGGAAGGAGAGAACTGAGGTTTTTCGATCCGTTTTATACACGTGGCACTGCTGAGCTCCTATGGCAGTTTTGATAGGACGCCAGTGTTTTGTGTCACTGTTGCTTCTTGAGGTGGAATCCCCCATGGCACACCATTTCCTAACGAGCTGAGCCTGCACGAATGAGGCTGCAGGGGTGGAGAGTGGCCTGGCTTCCGCTGCGCTCTCGAGAGTCCTTAGCGAAACAGAGCAAGCAGTTGTTCCAAAGCCACCAGGCTGCTGTGACCGCACAGGTGAGGCCTGCAATCCCCAAAGGAGGGGCCAGGTCAGTCCAGGTGACATCCACCTAAGGGATGGTTTGGGGACAACTGCCAGGCAGCAATAGGAAGCAGAATACGCTATTGCAGGAAATCACAGTAACTTTGCTTCTCTCTTATAATGGTTATGTTGTTTTAAATTGTCTTTACCCCACCCTATTTGTTAGTCTTCAGAATAGCATTCAGTGACGTCAGGGATAGAGCTCTTCTTCTCCTTGCCCTGCCTAGAGGACTAGGAAAGAGTGTTGCACTGGTAACCAGGGTGCTGAGTGAAGGCTGAGGGTCACCCCTGGCATCCCCTGAACCACAGCCAAGGAAAATCAGTGCAGCTCAAGGTCTCATGACCTCAGGTGAAAAGCAGACGGGAGTGTCCCTAGTCGGTGTCAGTGGCAACAAGCGACCAACTCCTTTTGTATCACAGGTATTGTGTGTGCATTACACTTGTCTCACCTACTTCTCATAATGGCCATGTATAAATGAAAACATAGAGAGTTGCCAATAGTACAAACACAGTCCTGGAATCCATGTCTATTTATTTATTTATTTATTTAATCCTTGTCTTTTTGAGACACGGTTTCACTATGCAGTCCAGGTTGGCCTTGAACTCACTTTGTAGCCCAGGCTGGCCTCGAACTCACAGTGATCCTCCTGCCTCAGCCTCCGAAGTGCTGGGATTACAGGCTTGTGCCACCACGCCTGGCCTGTTATCCATGTCTATTTGACATCAAAGACGTGAACCCTTTACAGGAGACTAGTGAAATATGTGCTGATAATAAAACACAATCAACAATGAAAAAAACAAGCTTTCAATAGATGAGTCACTTTGTCAATTTTTTTAATTTTTAAATGTGCTATTTGCATGTAACATGCTAAATTTTGCTCAGTTTGTGCATTTACAGCTCAAAATTATTGCTTCATTCTTACTGCTCAAAATTTAGGATGAGGGCCAGTGAGATGGACAGCAGCCCAAGCGCCTGCCTGGCAAGCGCGAGAGCCCTAGTTCGACTCCCGGAACCCACATATGAAGAAAGGGCCGGTGATATCGCTCAGCGGCACGGGCGCCTGCTGGCGCGTGAGGTCCTGAGGTCGACCCCCAGTACCCACCAAAAAAAAAAAAAAAAAGAAAGAAAATGGCACTGGGTCATTAAACATAGCCATAGGGAACTAAATTAACTTCTCCTTGATGAGAAATTTGACTTGTGATTTCCTCAGAAGAAAAGTTAATTAGCACAATCTTATTAGAAAATGTTCTGATTTAAGTGAATTCGGTGGTATCAATATCTAGTCAACTATGTCTAATTATGCATTTATTTTTATAACTCACCTTGTTACAAAAAGTGAATTCATGATGATTTCCAAATGTGAGTCCAAGTAAGCAAAGCAAAATGTAATACATGAGGCACAGCTGAGCTAGAGTGAGGCAAGTTACCATCATAATGTGAAGGTAAGGAAGAATTTCTGTAGTCACGAAAACATATAAATTTGGTTCTGAAATTCCTAAATGTAACATTTTGTTTTGAACAAAGCTGTATTAAAATCATTCTAGTCCCTTCAATATTGGAACTCCTGTTTTTCACCGAACATACCTGTGTTGCATTCAGCCTGTCGCGTGCAAACAACCTGAAATGTACGGAAGATTGGACTTGATAACTGTTTGCACTGGGAACTTGAGAAATGTTGTGTAGTGATCAATAGGAGATTAATGTTCTATTTTTCCTTCTACTTATAGAGAAATTATGAATTTAATTCATATTAATACTTTGTGTTTCATTAATTTTGTGTAGATCAGAAATGAAATAGGTTAATTTATCTGTTCCTCCTGCCAGTACACTGGCCATCCAGCCACAGTTGTCCCTAACCTAAATCCTCAATTTCACTGAAAATTGGATGGAGAGAATCATAGTGATGTTAAATAATAAAAATTATTCATATGCTTCATACCCTTGCCCAGAGAACTGCAGGATTAATTTTAACTGACCATGTACCCTCATGGCAATTTTACTGACAGTGGATGTGGAGCGGAGGAAAAGACTAAGTCCTCAATTGGAAACAGTAGTTATGCAATTGATACAAAGTAACTCGAAGAACCAGTTGGTTCCTTTTATTAGCTAGGCTTTCCTTAGGTTCCAACAATTTATATAACAACATTGTTTGGATTGAATAATTGTTAAATTTTCATATAAGTAATTAATTCCTAATATATTTGGAATATGTCTCCTTTCTAATGTATTTGTTTTAAAACACTGGATCTTTAAAAAATTCTTTCTTCATTTGAGACGTTATCATATTTTAAATTTACAATAGTTTATGACAGGTAAGTTTTAAATTCCTCCTGAAAGGAATTACAAAGGTTAAAAATAATTCACTATTGTGCATTTTATATCTAACTAGTGACTATTAGACTTATTTAAATGAAAATTCCTAAATAATTATGTAACTCATATTTTATAAACTGAATTGCTGCTGATTCAGAAACTTGGAATATTTTCCATGTGTGGAATTCCGCTGACCTTTGTGCCATCTCTGAAAGTAATGACACAACTTTTCACCAGATTGCTTAAGCTACTAAAGTAAAAAGACCCGGCCTTGTTTTTCTTGTGTCGGTGCCAGGCTGGGACCCCGGACTCCTGGAGCTGAGCCCAGCTCTGCCTCTGCCCTGCGCCAGCCCCGGGTTCCCACTGAACCTTGTCCACGCTGTATGACTCTCACGGTGTGCTCTTCCTCCCCCACTTCTATTTGTCTTCATCTGAACATCTTTAATAAAAGCCAGGGACAGACATGACGGCAGTGGAATAGTGCGATCACAAGGCCCAGAGACGCTGAGCCTGTGGCTGGGAGGCGAGGTGAGGGTCCGCAGCAGCCCAGGGGCAGCATGTGGTGAGCAGAGAGGAGGGCAAGGCCAGCTGCAGGCAGAGGGGAGGAGAGAGGAAGAGAGGGGAAGAGAGGGAGGAGAGAGGAGGAGAGAGGAGAGCACTCTTCACCGTGCAGGGTCCAGTCCTGTGGAGTCCACCAGCTCCTCCTCGGTCCAGGTGGCTCTGGTGGCTCTGGAATGCGGTGTGGCCTGCTGTCTTGGGGGCAGGTGAGCTTTGCAGTATTCTGTGTGCCCGGAGAAGGGTTAGGTTAGGGACAACTGTGGCTGGATGGCCAGTGTACTGGCAGGAGGAACAGATAAATTAACCTATTTCATTTCTGGCTGGTCGAGGGATCCCCTGGGCCTTCCCTGCTGGCAGAGTCTGCTCTAGGCCTCAAGCTCTGGAGGCTGGTTGGGTTGAAGCCGTGGGACTTTTCCTGGCCCTGGGCTGCTTTCCTCCCAGATCTCTCTGTGCCCTCTGACGCATGCGGAGTCCTCCCGCTAATCTCTGGTCACGTGCACTTTTACACTCTGACCTCACCGCATCTCACATACGAAAAAGAAAGCAGGTGTTTCTAACTTCTTCTTAACTAAGGAAACCCCAGAATCTGCATTCTTTCCTGATGATTGAAATTTTAATCTTTTTTTAAACATTAATTTTATTGGTACACACTTGATATGCATGATGATCACATTCATCGTAGGGAATTTGCACCTGTATGGGATATATCTTGATTATTTTTTCCCCATTCCCCTCCCTCCCTTCAACCTTTCTTTCCCTTCTTGTTTATAAATGTTTTATTTACATTTTTTGCTTTCTAGTCTCTTTTTTTCCCTTCTGAGGCAGGAGGATTCGATGTACAAACCCAGGCTAGATCACTTAGAGACTCAAAGACTGTCTTGGAATTATAATAAATAAACAAGTAAATAAATAACTGTGAGCTGCAGATTTAGGTTAGAGTGAGGGCCCCGGGTTCACTCCCCAGTACTGCCGAACACATGCACACAGTCACACGCCCTTCCCTTTCCCCATTGGTTCTTATTTCTGGAGAGGCTTAGACAACCCCGGGATGGACACACCCTTTAAGTCTTCAGTTTCATCTTCCCAGCTGTCCTCTACTGACCTGTGACCAAGACCGAGGAGGAAATGTTTCTGTGGGCTGCTTCCGCCTACGACTCATCCGTCACCTCCATCTCTGCCTTCTCCTCCTCCTCCCCTCCTGTCCTCCACAGCTCAGTCAATGCCACTTCCTCGCCCTCAGGACTCACACACTCAGCTTCGATCCCTGGCCATGCCTGAGAGGATTCAGGCTGCTCGGAGGGCATCCTGGGGACCAGAGCCTTTTCATCTACCCTGGCCTTCATCTCTCCAATCTGTGGACTCACACCCCGGGCCGGCTGTTGTTCAAACCCCAGAACTGGGAGTTTCTTTCTTCCTCTCTTTCTAGAATTCCTTATGTCACAGGAATTGACATCAATTGATTCCTGTAGGTACCTATCAGGGTCTAAACCCTAGTTCTTTTACCTGATTATTTTCTTTCAACTTCACAATTAAACTTACTTTGCTTAGAAAAAAATGATGCCATTTTCTCCAATATGTTTGATTAGTACATTAAGCACTTGCTCTTTTAAAATAGAGTTTTTAGAATTGATATAAACTTTTCTTCCCACTGAGACAAGATCTTGCTAAGTCTCTGTGTTGCCTAGGTTGGGCTCAAACTTGTGACTCTCCTGCCTCAGCCTCCCAGAATGCTGATTACAGGCATGCACCCCCACACCTAGGTCAAAAGCCATGGCAGGTAGGAGCATTTTCGTCACCAATAATAATGAAAACTACCAAATTGCTTTAAAATTTTTCCTTTTTTCTTCTTTCATCTGGTAGCAATCTAAGAACACTGAAGAAGATTTCTCTGCTATTTGAGGTAAAAAATAAAGGAAATGAAATGAGGAAAATGGAATTAACATATTTCATTAGAGAAAGGGGCCTCCTTCCTTGTTTCCTGTGGTTCTTCCCGGAGAAACTTGGCTAAGCCAACCTTAAATCTTCTGCTGTATTCATTGAATGGCGCTGCCTGGTTTTCAACCTAAATTGCCCCAGGAGGGGGCAGAATCCTTCCTTTCTCACCCAGAGTACATCTGGGCACCTGGAGGAAATTTTGTTTTCACTTCATATTCAAAATTTTGTTCTCCACAATCAGAGTGGAATGCTTGATTCCAAGTTTCTCTTTATGCTCACTTTTCTCCTCCTCCACCATCTCCTCCTCCTCTGCTTTCTCTTCTTCTTCTCCTTTTTCTTTTCCTCCTTCTTCTCCTCCCTTCTGCTGCTCTTCTTCCTGCATCTCCTCTTCCTCTTTTCTCTTTCTCCTTCTACTCCTCCTCTGTCTCCTACCCCTCCTCCATCTCTCCTCCCCCAGAACCACCTGGACCCTCACATTCAAACAGAGTTAGATGCTTCTCCTCAGGTCCCCTAACTCCACATGAACTTGGAGTCCATCTCCCTTCCTCAGAATGGCCTCCAAAGACGGAAGCGCAGGAAGTAAAAAGTGGGAAGTTCACAGTGCGGACATCTGGAAGAAGCCACCTCTGTGGTGCCCCTCACCAGTATCAGGACCATGGACAGCGTGCACCTAGCGGTAAAATATCGCACAAATCCAAACTGAAAGACATTTTACAAAATACCTTGCTAGCATAATAGTAATAGTAAAATAGTACTCTTCCAAAGTATAATAGTAATTAAAAAAAGACCAAGAAACTAGACGAGACCAGAAACTAATTTTATGGGATAAAGATGTTGTCCCCAAACTGATGTGATGAAATCCTGTCTCTTAATATGATGGTATTAAGAGGTAAGGCCTTGGGAGGTGATTAGGTCAGGAGAGTGTCTCTTGCGAGGAGAGCAGTGGGGTGTGTTGTTTGTTGTGTGTGTGTCTGTGTGTGTGAACTGGGGATTAAACCCAGAGCCTTCTCACCAAGGTACATTCCCCACCCCTCGGCTTTAGAAAGTCTTGATTTTGAGGTGGAATCTCACTAATTTCATGACGTTACCCAGGTTGTGCTCGAACTTGTGATCCACCTGCCTCAGTTTCCCAGATTTCTGGGATTACAGGCATGCACCCCCACACCCATCTGGGTTTAGTGTGCCCATAACAGAGGAAGAGACACGGTGAGGCAGCTCCCTGTCCTCCCTCTGAGGGCACAAAGAGCAAACTGGAAGCCGGTGGTCACCAGACACAAGACTCTCCAGGGCCTTGGTATCTGACCTCACAGCGTCTAGAACCAGGAGAAATAAGTATTTGCTGTTCAAGGCGCCCAGATTGTTTTTCACTGTTGCTGTCGGAGAAGTTGAGCCTAATTAGGGCAGACAGTAACGGAAGCTGAGTGTGTACATGCTTCAGTCTGGGCTGCTCCCTCGAGTGTAAGAGAGACTCCAGCACAGAAGACATTTCCAGAAGAACTGAAATGTGAGTGAAAGTATTCACATTGCAACAATATTGCCACATGTTAAGTTCTCACTTTGATATATACACCTTGGTTATGTAAGATGTTAATACTAGAGGAAACTGGGCCAAGTGTTTATGAAAGGAACCCTATACTTTCTTTGCAATAAGTCTGCAAATCAAAACTTACTTTAAAACAAAGGTTTATTTGTTAATGCCAATTTAAATTTGACATTTCTAGAACTGAATTTTCATCTCTCAGTTGACATATCCAACTGGATGACTCACAGACACCTAAAAGTAACAATGGTCCTGAACAGAACTCCCATCTTTCCTCTAAGGTTACAGGCTGTGTGCATAAAACCTCGTTTCTCAAACTCATTTATCTCGAGGATTTGCAAACTTGATTTTCTTTGTTTAAATTCTATTGCTTTTCCTTCTCTCTTGTGGAATCCTTTTTCTTCTTTCTTTTTCTTATCTCCAAGCTCTGTTTTAAGTCATATTTCACTCATCGTATGCACAACTCCTGGGTGAACTTGCCCTTCACCTGTGAAATCAATACTCTTTCTGATATACACAGATCACAATTGTGTTGAACATAAGCAATTGACCATCATGCGTCTACACTGGAACTTTTCAGGTACCACTAATTTGATAAATCCAAGAGAACCCTTGGAAATGCTCCCAAGTCTGTGATCACTGACCTGGTGAGTTGTCATTGCCCTAGCAGCTCCCAGGACATCTCATGATTTCATGGTTCTTTGTTATGGTTTAGCTCTAGAATGTCCCCAAATGCTCACATGTTCAGAGGGCCGGATCTTTGAAGGTGATCGGGTCATAGAGAAGCTATACTCTGCCTAGAAAACCCACAGGCCGTGAGCACAGCCAGCCCAACAGAGAGGCCAAGTGGACCGACACGAGCAAGGCAACATGGGCTGGGCTGCCCAAGATTTTTGGCATTATATCTCACCATCACATGTCCTGGGTGCTGGACAGGGATCCCCAGAATTTAATGTTTGCATTTCTGATTTTCTCTCTTCCTTTGGTCCAATACATTTTATGTCCCCATACCCTTTTGGAATGGGAATGTTTATCCTGTGCCACTCTATGACAGCAGTGTTTAACTTTAATGTTTTCAGGGGCTCACAGCTCAGAGTTTGCCTTGAGTCTCAGAGGAGACTTTAGACTTGGACTTTTGAGCAATACTGGAACTGGTAAGATTTGGCAACTCTTAGAGCATTCCTGGGGGTTCGTCTATAACCTCCAGTGGCTGGCAGTGGCCCAGGGCACGAAGACCAGGGTGGAGGTTTTAACCAGCCTAGAGCTGCTGTGTGTGGGCAGGAGGACGTGAAGGATGCACAGTCCATCGATGAGCCAGGAACTCCTGGGAAGGGAGCTGCTTCTCTGGCATCCTCTCTTTCTTGTTCTTCCCTTTCTCCTGTAAGAGCACTATTTTTATCTGTCCAGAACAATGCCTGGCTATTTGCTCCTACTGAGAGAGACTTGGTCCAATGTTCTTATGTCAATTTCCTCCACCCTGCTGACTCAGAATTCTTTCCTAACATTATTCTGTGACTTTCACCTGGCCAGCAGCCTCTAAGAGTAGATTCCTTCTCTGCTGTGTCTCCATGGATTTCCCAGTCCTTTCTTGAGCTTGTTTGCACCCCTGCCTCCATGGCATAAGCTGCTCGAGTAGAGTCCTTGGGCACAGAGGTGGCTGAGGGAGGCAGAACTGCCCACACAGCAGGCCCGCCTGAATGAACAGAACTACAAATGTATTTCTTATGGGTTCTTTTGCTCTGTTTCCCAAAAGAGGTAGAAATCAGTGCACAGAATTTTTACCAATGCATGAAAGAAATGTCTCCTTGAAACCTATAAAAAGAATTTTACTTTTTCTCTTTCTCACATGCCCTAGATCATTACCCATTTAATGATAATTGTTCTTCCATTATAACACAAAGCCATCTGCTCACTTTCTATGGAGATCACTAAAAATACCACAGTGATAATAAAAGTCAAGCCCATGTTGATAGTTCAGAGCTACCACAAATTTCTACTCAGGGATGAGTGTGTTATTTTGTAATGCTATTAGAGATTTAACAAAAGATTGTCTCAGTAGCTCACATGACTCTGGGGTCCTTATTACTGAAAAGAACCCACTTATGAAGAAAATAGCCGGGCCGGTGAGATGGCTCAGCAGCGTAAGCGCTTGCCTGGCAAGTGCAAGGGCCCGAGTTCAACTCCCAGAACCCACATACGAAAAAAGGGCTGGTGATATCGCTCAGCGGCACGGGCGCCTGCTGGGGTGCAAGGTCCTGAGGTCGACCCCCCGGTACCCACAAAAAAAAAAAAAGAAAATAGCTATAAGAAACATTTGACCAATTGCCCAAGAATTGAAACTATTTCTAAAATGGTGTGAACATAAGTGTCTGGTGGTAAAAATCGTTAGAGCACGAACTGTGACAAGAGTCTCCATGTAGGAGACCAAAGAAGGACAAACGCATGGAGGGAAATTCTCCCCGGAGAGGCATTGATGCTGCAGGGGGCAAAACAAGCCACTGCGCCTACGAGCTGGTCTGTGGGATTCTGCGCAAAAGTCAGGATCACATTTCATGAAGCAAAAGTCCCATAAATTCTAAATACGCAAAGGGTCTGAGGGTGATGGGATGTAGTGATGAGAGTCCCCCGGCATAGGGTGGGTGCTAAATGTAATTTTTAGTAGGATCGTCACAAATAAATGGGATGACCCTGAATATGAAGGGCTACCCTTTAGGGAATTATGTGCAGAACCTCCTTCTTTTTCTAATTAACCTGACCCCAAATGGCATTCTAGAGTAAAGTGTAAGTAGATTTCACTTGTTTGTGGGGTGGGAATTCACTGATAGAAGTAATGTCTGAGATAAATCCTGTGCAGAATCAAATGAAATATGCTTTTGCTGATTTCTTTGTAGAAACACAGCACTCCTTACCTGATTTTAGTCTGAGTTAGGTAAAAACCCAGATTAAGCTGTTAGGGTTTTGTGATATTGTGGAGCTGAACAACTTCTCTGCTACAAGTTTAACTCTCAGCTCCTCTTTGGTTCTCTGGGGACGGGAGTGGGAGATGAGAGGAAGGGTATATTCCTCTCCTCTTTATGGTGACGTGAAGTAGATTGAGCAGGATGTAGTGATGTGAGCCTGTAATCCTAGAGCTCTTGGAGGCTGAGACAGGCAGATTCCAAGTATGAGCCCAGCCTTAGCAAATTAAGAAGACCCTGTCTCAAAATAAAAATTATAAAGGGCTGATGCAGCTCAGTGTGAAGGCCCTGGCTTAATCCTTAGTTACAGGGGCACACATGCACACACACACACATACACACAGAGTAAATTAGTACAATGAGAAGATGATTAAGAATACCACATGGAGTGTCAAATTCAATGTGTGACAAATTTTGATTTTTCTGAATATTAATTATATTTATTTAAAACTTACTTTTACATTTCAAATAGTAGTACTTAGTTAAAAGATGGGTAATTAAATTTTAAAAAGTAGTAACTGTTACCTCAAACATCATTTCTTTGTGTTGGGAACCCTCACAATCTTCTCTAAATGTGTTTGAAACATGTGATAAACTGTTATAACTATAATTACCCTGCACTGCACACAGAGAGGTCCACATGCAGACCAAGATCCCTGGCAGGGTGGTGCATGCCTGTAATCCCAGCACTCTGGGAGGCAGAGGCAGGAGGATGGCAAGTTCAAATCCAGCCTAGGCAACTTAGTGTCTTAGCAAGATCTATCTCAAAATTTCTAAAAGGTGAAAGTACTGGGGATATAATTCAGTATAAAGCCCTGGGTTCAATGCTTAGCACCTGGAAAGAAAAGACCAAAGGGCTGCCCTGTGATGTTAGCAGTCTGATGTGATGAACAGTCACCAGGCAGCCGGCTGATCAGCGGGACAGTGCCGTGGACATCTCGGTGCTGGTTCTGTTGCTGGCGGAGTGAGTACTCAGTACTAACGATAACAGAGTGGCCCTCATGAGCAGAAGTCCACGTGGCTGAGCCACACAACCCCACTCGCCATGGGCCCTGCCACCATGACCACTCTGAGCCCGAGTCCTCTGGGGATTCACAGGGCAGGCGGATAAAGGAGGCTGACGGTGCCGCAGATGGGTCAGCTCATCTGGTTGCTTATCAAAACCCAGCAGGGCTGGGACACTGTGGTGGGCTTCCTCCTGGCGCACAGTCACCTCCATACTTTCACTCATTCAGAGAGATCTCTCTGCCTCCTTCTCCCCAAGACTCTGTTGACATCAATCTTCAATCAGAGCCCAAGCACTGGTCACAGCCCGTGAACCCGTGGCCATTTCTGCATCCACGTAAAATAAATGACCAGGTGCCCTGCCCAAGTTCTGCCCACTGTGAGTTTGCATCACCGATGTCCTTGAGGTGTCCCCAGTCTGTGCTGGTGGCAGCTGCCTGTGGTTGCACAGCATTGCATGTAGGCCAGGCCAGGTTTGATTGTTCCCAGCTGTCCTTTCTCAGGATGCCCAAGAGGGACAGAGGAGAAGGTAGAGGAGCTGGAGCTGAGAAAGTGGAGCCACCTCTCCAGGAACCTCGTGACTTCCGGGCCCACTTCGGTCTCTTTATGAGATGGTGAAGGACTCCCGTGCATGCCAACCTCATGGCTTGGGAGGTCACAGGGCACCCAGCTCCTCGTGGTCCACCCAGATTGCCTGGTAACCTGGAGGCCATTGCTAAGCCGCGTCCGGCACGGTGCAGCAGCAGGCAACTGTTTCTTGTAAAAGGAGTTACTGCAGAGAGCGCAGTGTCGCTCCCCAGCTCGGAAGGCCTTGGCCACAATTCTTCTACTAGGACTGTGAGAACAACGCTGTCTGCCACTTCCTTTTCAGCACCTTTCCACCAGCCAGGTCACATGGCCCGAGTGCGTAGCGACTCCTGCAGAGTCCTGGGCCATGGCGGAGCCTCCTGCTGCACTGGGCCCATGCAGCGCATCAAATGAACCACAAGCTGCCTGGAGAATTCACAGGGGCCCGCTCAGCCTCCTACCTCTTTTTCAGTTGTGGGTGGTCAGATGCTATGACTTGTCCTTTATCTGCAAAGGCCTTTGCAACATGACCCGCACCACCAGAGCCCGCTGAATTCCAGTCAGGGCACCTCCCGTGTTCCCGCACGCAGGTGCCTCACCTGAGTCTGGAAGAGGTGCTCTTTCTCGGTTGCTGGGTCCGAGCACACTGTGTTGTCAGCGTAAGGGAACAGTGTGATGCCGTGTGTAGGAGGAGTTCACGAGGTCCCGTGATTACAGTGGTGACACGGGCTCACTTTAAGAACAGGAAGCCCACACCCGCCCTGGTCTTTCCCCAGGTGCAGCAGTGCGGTTAGGAGCAGGCAGCTGCCTTTGCAACGCTCATGAGCTTGGTGAACGAGTCCCGCGGGGTGACGCACATCTTTGACTCAGTTATTTATTTTGAGCACCCAGGTAATACTCTGTGGCTCTCCACATCACCCACGGCCTTGACTGTCTGTGCTCCCTTTACAGTAGGAAATGGGACGTGGAAGACTTCACATGAGTGAACTTCACGCTCTGAAGGGGCCGGGGAGCTGGAAACCCCTGGATGGTTCAAATCGGCACTCTGGGAGCAGAGATTCTTCTCCAGGGACCTCAGGCTTTAACTCTGAGGACTTCAACTTATTTACGGTTTAAGTGTGGTGTGACTACTTGATGGTGTGATATCCACATGGGACACGTGTTATAATAAAGTTACAACATGGTAGAAGGACAAGAGAATAATTAGACTTTTATCACTGTCATAGTGTTGAAAATCTAGTGTACACATGTACCCTGTAGTTAGAGGTTGTTGTAGATTCCTTCCTCAGTGTAAATCCAGATTTTCATGTCACGGTATTGTCCTCTTGCCCGAAAGACCTGCTTTAATGGTTTTGTATTTTTGAATGGGACTCTCCTAGTAGTGATTTTTTCAGCTTTTGCATCTGAAAGAAATATTTATTTATTTATTTATTTATTTTATGTGGGTACCGGGAGTCGAACTCAGGACCTCGTGCTTGCCTTTTAAATGGACTATTTTTGCTTGGTATACAATTCCAGATTGATTCAATTTTTTTCAGTCAATAATATTTACTGTCTTGCCATTGGCATTGTTTTTGAGAAATATTCTGTCTTCTTTCTTTGTTTGTTTGTACAGTACTTGGGCTCAAACCCGGGGTCTCACCCAGTGAGACAAGCACTCTACCCTGAGCTACACTCCAGCTCCAGCCTTGTGTCTTATCCATCTGTATAAAACAAGACCTTTTTCTCTAACTGACGTTAGGCTTCACTTTTTTTCCCCTGCTGTGGAGCAGCTTTAGCATGGTCCACCTTGGGATAGTATTCTCCTTCCCAGGGCTCTTGCATAGGTCCATGCGTGCACCAAACGTGGGCAATGGTCAGCCGCCTTCTCCGCGTGTGTTCTGCTTCCTGTCCACGTCAGGCGATCCAGCTACACGTGTTAGGTGGCTGACATTTCACCTAACTCGCCAGGCTCTTTCATTGCTAACATCCTTGTTTTTCTCTTTGGTGTTCATGTAGTGTCTCAAAATTCAAGTTTATCCATGTCCGCCAGTGCAGTATCTAATCTGCTGTAGCCTTCCAGAGTACTTTTCCTTGTAGACACTGGAGTTTTCCTCTTTCCATGTCTGAATTGGGGTTTTCTGATATTTTCATGTCTCTATGACATATTTAGAAAAAATTAGACGTAATGTAATAACTTCCATTGCCTTATTTGCTAACTTTATTATTTGTGTCAATTATTAGATAGTTTAGATTGGCTTAGATTTTTCACTGTTTGGAGCTACATTTCCCTTTGATATTTGGAAGTCGTTTATGTGTTGTTGTATGCCGTGACTTTTAACTCGTTGGTTGATAAATATTTCTGTAACCCCATATGTATTTTTGAGCTTTGTTCTGGAACGAATTTAAATTACCTTGGGATAGGTTGGCCTTTTATATTTATGCTTGGAAGATTTACTGGGAGAGAGGAGCAAAGTATTTAATCTAGGGCTTATTCCCCATTTCTGAGACAGGAACTTTCCAAAACTCTAGAAAATTCACTGTGAATTTTGAGGTTTTCCAGAATACGTGCTCTGCTTCACTGTATGTGAGACCCAGCACGCTGCCTCAGATGGTGACGAACGCAGCCTTTGTCCCGACTTCCTCCAGTGCCCACTCTGAGCTGTGCTTTGCCTAGTGCTCGGGGCTGCTCCCCTTTAGGTCTCCGGAGCCCTCGCTTCGTGCTGCTTTCCAGACCTCTGTGCAATGTGTTGCCCTTCATCCCCAAGGACCTCCACTTTAGGGTGTTCGAGGGGCGCAGCCTCGTTTGCTCTACTTGGGCCACAGTGGGAGTCAGTAAATTGAGGCAATCAATCACCTCAGTTATTTCACACCTCTTAAAGATCACTGTCCGTCACTGGTTGCCAATGGCTTTGGTGGGAGCAGCGGTCTGTTCCATTATTCAGTTTGCCCAGAAGAAAGCAGCATCTGCGTTTTAATAAGATTATGGAGTCCTGCGCAGGCACATTAACCTTTTGGAAATATCGATGCATTATGCATGTTCCTCTCTACTGTCCCCCACGGCGTAGCCACAGCGCCGACTCAAATCCTCAAACCAGACGCATCCGTGGTTCCTGTGCCCAGTATGTTCAGGTGCACCTTTTCCAAGACACAGGGGCATTTTCAACAATATTACTTCTCCCATAAGGAGTGCTTGGCTGTAAGTCAGACCCTCTTTTTTATCATCTAATAGGAATTTTCGAAGAGAAGATGGATGATTTCTCAGGAAGATAGAGTGCATTCAGATATAGATTTACCAGGTGAAGTGTACATACCATCCTCTGAGTACCTGGGCCGGGCCTGGTGCTCACAGCTGCATTCGCAGGGGTGGGATGGCAGCGGACCATCCCTTCCTCCACCTGCTTTCTTGCCAGCCAGGTCTTTTCTACTGAAGTCTTCCAGTTACGTTTCTGCCCACAGAATAGATGCAGTGCTCCCCGTCAAACCTAGATGTTACTGAGCTCTTCCCTGATTCATCTGTCTCGAAGCAAGATTTTTCCCAGTTACTGCCTCTATCTATGGAGGTAAATATATTTTATTCATACTATATAATTTATTTGACATGAAAAAATAAATTGATTATATGAATAACTCATATCCACAGATTATTTTGCAATCATTAATATTTTTTATTATTTCAGTCAAAACTTTAAATGTTATTATAACTTTTTAACTTCTAAAAATTTTCTCTACTTTTGGTCCACATTTTTAGACTCTAATTTAAAGATAATCCATCAAAAATATGCAGCTTATTTTCATTTCCTCCATATTATTAAAGTTGTGCAATGGACATCTTTAGATACCAACTTTTGATTGCTTTCTGGATGATTTTATTTAAAACAAAATTACAGCAGCAGACTTAATGGACTAGCGTACATAAACATTTTTAATGATCTGGATAAATATTGTTAAATTGTCTCCCTCAAAGCACGTAACAAATTAAGTTCTTGCAAGCATTATATACATGGTCCTTTCCAGTCATTGTAGAATTAACAACAGAAAGGAAGAATTAATGAGCTTTGTTGTTAAAGATATATCTTATGTTATATTATTTGATTTCTATAGAGAAAAAGATGATGTTTATTCACATCTGCCTTCTTTCTTTCTGTAACATTTCTGTTCCTGTCTTTTTTTTTTCTCTTTATCAGTGTAACCCAACCCTTTGAATTATAAAAGCTCATTGTATATTATTCTGTCAAACTGTTTTTTTTGTTTGTTTGTTTGTTTTTTGTGGGTACCAGGGGTCGACCTCAGGACCTCGCACGCCAGCAGGCACCCATGCCGCTGAGCGATATCACCGGCCCTTTCTTTGTATGTGGGTTCTGGGAGTCGAATTCGGGCCCTCGCGCTTGCCGGGCAGGCACTTACGCCGCTGAGCCATCTCACCAGCCCTGTCAAACTGTTTTGAGGAATATGTCCTGTTATTTATTTTTTTTTGTGCTTTGTATTAAATATTTTACTTTAAGATAATTTTAGTTGATAAAGCTATAATAATAGTAAAGAAAATAATTTACTCAGATAAACAAATGTTAATATTTTACCAAATTTGCTTTATCATCCCCTCTAAATAGATAATAAAGAGAGGTAGATGGTACACATCACACATTAAATAATGAAATATACATATTGAGTTCTTTTCACTCTTAATGACTCTGTGGCAGATGTCATGCATGACCGTGCTCCTTAAGATTTCAGCGTGTGTCCTAACACCCTTTACAATCACAGGAGAGTTGTCAATGGGCAATGTAGTGTGAATATACTGCAGTCTATGTTTCAGTTTTCTGGGATCACTCTAATAACATGATTCAAGGTGTTTTCCTTTGCAGTGTAGGATCCACTTCAGGATTATGTAATATGTTTAATTTTCCTCCTTCTTGGGATTCTTTAACTTGAGATAGTTTTTCACCCTTTCTTTGTCTTTCATAATATTCATATTTTTTAAAGAAAAGTGTCTGTATCTAGCGGTGTGAGGTGTCCATTTATCGGTGATGTCCCGTGGGAGGTCCGATCGAGATTCTGGGTTGTGCTCTCTGTTGTCGTTTGGCTCCCACTTACTATTTTAGCTTCCACAAATAAAATGCAATCTTTACTGAGACACTTTGAGATGATGCAGGTTTCTAATTCTTTATCAAACAGAGCAACCCCTTATTTTAGATCTAGTAATGAGTTACTGTAATGCTTACAAAATGAGAATTTCTGTAACTCCAGAATTCCTATAAATTTTTTAATCAGTTTGTGCTTCAAATTCTAGCAGAAGAAAGACCCTCTCTCTGTTCCAGCATTTCCTTATTTGCATGCTTACTTATTTACAATTTATTTATGTGCTATTACTATTCATTCCAAACATAGACTTGTAACTTCTTATTTTAATCAGTGATTTATTAACCTCGTAGTTATATTTCGCAGCTAAGCAATGTGTCATGATTTTCTTTGTAGAAGTAGCAGACTCCCGTGTGTTTATTTACCTCTTTTATTTCTTAGACAATATGTGGTGGCCAATTCGGTGGCAACGCAACCCTTGCAGCCTCCACGAACCACACTTAGGCCAGGACAGATCTTCGCTCCCTTAACGGCTACTCGGAGCTCCCTCCTCTGCATATACCAAAGTACTCGGTTTGGGCCTTTAGATACTTATGAATTGTTTTCAATTACTCCTATTTTTGTAGTTAAAAAATTATGCAAGTACATTTTAAAATTTCTCAGCGCACATGTAAGGCGAAGTATTGGAGTGGCATCAGTGGGTCTCTGGTCAGTGTCTGTGGAATTTGGTTCCTATTGTTAATCTTACTTCAGTAGGGATGGGTTTTTATCATCCCCCCCCCAGTAACACATGATCCACAGCAGTGTGTTCTCATGCTTTAAACTTTGCCAGGTCCCCTTCACATCTTTTCTGTTTGACTGTTTCCCAGTTATTTTGCTATTTTTTTCATATATGTTTTATTCTGCAATTGTTGATTGGTAGAAAGCATTGTTGGTATGATTATTGGGATTACACTAACTTTACAGATTAATTTACCAAGAAATGATATCATGATGATTCTGAGACATCCTCTCAAAGAACAGGGGCAGCATTCTATATGTTCCAGTCCACTTTTCTGTACTTCACAAATAGATGTGAGGGCTTTTAAAATAACATGTTAAAAATTATCTGACTTTCTTGTAATATTTAATTCTAATTGGGTACTTGGATATATGAAAGAAACTGATAATCGCACATTTATTTTCTTTTTTGTCATCTAGCTGAATAATGTTATTTTTGAGTTTTTTATTATTGATTTCTTAGAGTGTCCCAGACATATTATCACATTTTCTGCCAAAGGAATTCATTTGTACTTGTTTTTAATTCTTAACGCCTCTAAGGTACTGTTTCTAGTAGAAGACTAAATGGTAAAGGAGATGTGAGTATCGTAGGCCTACTGCTGACCTCCTGGACGTGTCTCTGATGTTTCCATCAGGTAAAATGCTACCACGAACACACCCCGCACAGACACTGTTGTGGTAGTAGGTACACCATGGGATATGTGTCCCTTCATGCAGTACACACAATGCCCAGGTACTTTTCTGTAAGTTGAGGAAATACCTTTCATTTCTGCTTTCTTAATAAAGTTGTCGACTTTGTCCATGTTTTTTTCAGCATATATGGAGATAACAGTATGACTTTTCTTCCTTAGGTCTAGCAGTGTGGTGAATCATTCAGAGATGCCTTAATATTGAAACTTAGGGATGCTATTGTCATAATCCCCAAATGGTCATGGTGGCCTCAGGCTGTGAAGTTGAAATCTGCACACGTGGATTTTATTTTTGCAAAAATATTTATGAGAGGGCCGGTGAGATGGCTCAGCGGCTTAAGCGCCTGCCCGGCAAGCGCGAGGGCTAGAGTTCGACTCCTGGAACCCACATACGAAAAAGGGGCCGGTGATATCGCTCAGTGGCAGGGGCGCCTGCTGGCGCACGAGGTCCTGAGGTCGACCCCCCGGTGCCCACAAAAAAAAAAAATATTTATGAGAGTTGTTCATCTCAAATTTCCTTTCTGGAAAGCTCTGTTTATCAGCTTTGGGTATTGAAGTCATATTTGGTTTTTCAAACAGACATTGTTTTTCACTTTCTATTATCTCAAATGACTTATGTGGCATTGAAATTATATGCTTCCGCCTTTTGGTAGAACATACCTAGACACCAACTGAGCTACTTCCTGGATTGTTTTTTTAATTTCCTAACTGGAAATTGATTTAACCTGTTTATCTATAGAGATAAGACTCTTGGTAAGTGATATTTCCTTAAGATATCACTCATTTCATGTAAATTCTCACAATGATTCTTACAGAGTCGAGGTAAAATGGTCTCAGGTTTCTTTTTTAATTTCAAGATTTTATATTGATAATTACACCCTCCGTAGTAATGTATTGATTTTTATACTTTTGTTTTATCCTCTCTTTCCTTGATTAAAGAAATAATGATTTATTAATCTTGTGGTAATTTTAAGGAGGATTTGATTTATAACCTTAACATCCTGTTTATCTCATTTCTCTATGTTGTTAGTCCCTTCTTTATACCTTTATTATCTCTTTCCTTGTGTTGATTTTGGTTTATTCATTTTTGTTGATTTTCTAGCTCTTTATATTGGGAATTTAAATTAATTTATTTTAACTATTTTATAATTTTTTACATGTTTTTAAGGCTATGACTTTTTTTCTGATCACTAATTTAAAATTACCTCCTGACCTGACATACATGCTTTTAATATCACTATATTTTAGAAATCCTTTATTTCTGTTATGTTTCCCCTTTTATATAAGAATTTCTTGAGAACAGATATTTTGCATTTATTCCGAGGTGAAATAATTATTTTAATTTCTAATTTTTTTGAATCATAAACTAAGAATATTGCTTGCAATCCTTGAACTTGTGTAACATATTGATGTTTCTCAGTGATTATCAGATGATCGACTTTGCGACAGCTTCATCAGTAGCCAAGGAAAAATTCTGTTCTATTCTAAAAATTTGAATCTTAACTTCCTGATGACCCTTATTTTAGATTCTAAGAATACAGAAAAAATAAACAAACACCACTCATTTCCTTATGGAAGTAATTTTCAGGAGGCGGCTGGGGCCAGTGGGCATCAGGGGCTGAGATCGCTGGAGGAGGACGCGAGAGGAGGCGGCCCAGGAGCCGGGCAGGGGGCTCGGCGCTGACCGACCTGGGACAGAGACAGGGGAGCCAGGGTGCCTGCGTGTGCAGGTCCCGGGAAGGCTCCAGCTGCAGCACTTTGAGCAGGGTCCTTCCAACTTAGAAGCCACACAGCTGCTGGGGCCCAAGGATGGGAGAGGGAAGGAGGTCAGAGGTGAGGTTGGTGAGGACACCGTGTGACCAGGACGTAGCCTGCAGCAGGGAGTGAGAGCATGCCAGGCTGCTGCAGGCTCCTTGTCCTTTGCTGACCGGCACAGAGGCAGGGTCTGGGGCCGGCCGCCTCTTCCTCACCGCCCAGTCTGACACCCAGCTCTCCAGGTCTTGTTCCGCTGTTGGTTATGTTTTGTTCTCATTTCATGATAGAACAGGGAGCACCAAGTCCCTACTTTAAAGTTTCAATCTACAGAGCAGGAATAAAGAGAGCAGAAGGCAGGCGTTTCCTTCTTCAAGTGCAGAGTTGAGATTTCCCTCATCATGCAGCCCTACAGCTGCACAGGGCTGGGACCAACACCTGAGGGGCTCAGGGGCTTCCTCCCTCCAGACAGAGCCCTTGGGGACGCTCAGCTGAGGGGACAGGGACACGGGTCCTGGGCAGACCGCCAGCGGGCCTGATGGGAGACCCAGTGATTTACCAAAAGAACAAAAGAGCATGTGCTGGGGAGGGTGTGGAGAAAGGGAAACCCTCATGCAAGGTTGCGGGAGATGTAATTCAGACATGGGGAAGTACGGAGAGCCCTCAAAACATTAAAAATAGAACTGCCCGATAATCCAGCTCTTCCATCAATGGTTATACCCAAAAGGATGAAAGCAGAGAGTCAAAAAAATCTGTAGCTCCGTGTATATTACAGCATTATTTGAATAGGCAAGGAATGCATGCCATATATTCATAGTAGAATATGTGTCACCCACAAAAAAAGAACTCCTATCATTTTCGGCCACCTGGGTGGACCTAGAAGACATTATGCTAGGTGAAATAAGCCAGACAGAGAGAGACAAAAGCTGTATAATTTGGCTAATAAGAAGAAACTTAAGAAGTCGTTTTTGTTCATCTTTTATTTTTTATTAGTGCGTGCTTGCAGTGTGTAATAACCACATTCTTCCCAGGGCGCTTGTTCAGGACGAAACACATCTCAGCTCTTTCCTCATCCCTTCCCTCCCCTCCTTTCCCACGGTCCCGTGGAAGAAGTCAGCCTCGCAGATGGAGAGTTCGCAGCCCCTGGGGGGAGCAGGGAGGACGGATGCGCCTCGGCCTGCGAGCACACGGGAGCCAGAAGGAATGACGTCTGGGGTTCCACAGCACCCTGGGGTGGCCAGCATCAATATCAGCCGGAGAGACAGTGCCGTATGTTTCACCGCAAGGAAATAATAAATATCTGAGTGACAGATCTGTTAATTACCCTGATTTGATCATGTACCATAAATAACAAAATATCACATTGTACCCCAAAAATATCCATTTATTATATGTCAATTTAAAACAACATAAAAATAATTAAAAAGCAGCGAGGAGGAGGCTAATTGCTGGTAGATTTAAACAAAGCAGTAAAAGCATCTGACTTCTTCGCAAGGATTCCCATGGCCATTTACCACACGCTCACGTCCCCGACTCAGTTATTTACAATACTTTCTTACAGGAAGTGATGCTCTATAAGTGGTTTCGTTTACCAGAACACCTCTTCTGCCTATCAACACTAAATTATTGCAGCTCTATGCAGACTCGGAATATAATATTCAGGGCAGAAAATCAGCCTTTCCCCTTTACTCGCTGGTCCTTGGCTGGGCCCTCGCAACACAAACAGAGAAAAGACAGGAGAGCAAAAGCAGGCAAACAGACCTTATTAACACCCCGCACTGCACACCGCCAGGAGAAGTCTCAGCGATGGGGAGCTCGCAGAAGTGGGTGGACTTTGGGGCTCCGCAGCACCTGGGCAGTGAGCAGTATACTCGGAGAGCACCGACAAATGGGAGGAGAGGGCTTTCGGCTATCAGAAGGGGTGAACTGTGGGAAGGTCCACCTGGGGGGCGCAGACAGAACCAGGCTGCTTCTCCAGATCTTTCCTGACCCCCACTTTCCATTTTCACGGACACCGAGGACAGCTGTCCTCATTTGCTGAAGAGTCTGCTTGTAGGGAGAGGAAGAAAGCGAAGAGCCAGCCTCTTTCCCCACCCCTTCAATGTCAAACGCCTTCAGCTCACAGTCATCTCATTTCCTTTTTTAAGTTTTTATTAGTACCTGTTGCATATGTAATGATTTCACCCATTGTGGCAGTCGGTACATGTACAAAACACAACTTAATTTTTTTTCATCCTCTCCTCATCTCCAGGTCTCCTTCCCAAGCCTGAAGGTCTATCGCCGGGCTTCCTGCAATGTCTTTCAGTTTACTCCCCACATGACTTATACTTGAGTGGCATATTTAGACCCCTGCAAACGGAGTGGATGGCAAAGGGGTTCATATTAGTGTCAAAGTCTCCATAAGTCCATTTCTCGGGTGTGATTTTCCTACAACTTAACTTCTTTACCTGCTTCAAGGGTTTTTGCAAAGAATAAATGCATTAAAATATGTTCAGTAAGTAGATTTTGGCACATAATGAAGCATGAAAAACTAATAAAAGTTAATTGTATCCCAAAATATTATATTCTCACCCATTTATCTCTATTTTGCAATTAGATTGGATTTTAGCATTTTATCTTATTGTAATCTGAGTAGGGACCCCATTTCCATATGATTAGGAAATTTTAATTTTTTTCTAAAATTTTTAGTGTCAAAAACTAGTTGCCAAAGTTTTTACTGTTATAATATTTAGGCAAAGACAAACACTCAGACACAAGTTATATCACTTTTCAAGAAAAAAAATCTTCATAACATTTGCTGGTTTTGATCATAGGTTTCTACATATTTTGTCTTAGGTTTCCACATGTTTTATTTTTCAATACATTCTTTTATAATTATTTATTTTGTATGGTCTCTTAATATTATGCAAAATTGCCTGTCTGTGTTCTTGTGAACAGTATATGTCATACCTATATTTTCAAGGGTAGCACCATGGCTTTTTTGGTTTCCCAACACAAACTGCAAATCCATGAATATTTTATTTCAAATATTTTATTTCAAATATTTTGTATCGTACTTTCTACTATAAAACCCTGCAGTGGACTGGGTTTTGCCATAGAAACTGCTATGTGTTTGCTTTGATGCTGTTGCCTTGAATTCAATTTGGCCTGAAAACAAATAAATCAACCAAGAAACAAAGCAACAAAACTTCTGAGTTGATTTTTGTGTGTCCGATACATTTTGCTATATCCAACCACAGAATCTCCCTATTAATGTAATTTAGATGCTCAGTTTTTAAAACAAAACCATTTTCCCTTTTTATGGCTTCAGTAGTAGTGACAAAATAATCTATAAACATTTAAGTGGCGGCATTAGTTAGTGTATATATACTTTTTAAAGATTTAATGTTAAATATTCCTGAACTCCTGTTTCCACTGATTTTAGACTGAGACTTCAGTTCCTGGATTCGCAGCGCAGGCATCTTTCTTCATCGTGCGCTCCATCAGGCCCCGCTGGCGACTGACTGACGGTGAGCGACTGCTTCCTTGCAAGGCCGGCAGCCCTAGGAGAGATCTGTTCTCACGGTTTCAGTCCTTACTCCACATCATCACAAGCATCCGGCTGCTCTTTGACTGATAGAAGAATTAGGAAAATGGAGCCAAAACTGACTGCAACACACCACATGGTTTCACTGATGTGTTTCCCCTCCAAGAAATATATTTTTTTCTTTGAAATTAAGTGCTTACCCCACATTTTTTGTGATTACCAAACGTCATTCTGATTATACAATTTGTCCTTGAGGTCTCAAGCGTCATCCCCATACCATAGCCCCACGCACAGCACAAAATGAGCGAGCTCGTAACCGCAGTGTTTCCTCCGATCCCCTGTTCCTCGGACTTGTGCCTCACTGTTTGATGAGCCCCAGATGCATCTCCATACTTACCTATTCAGACAGTTGAGCTGTTCTGTGGGAAACTTAATCACATCTCGTTTTCTGCGAAACTTTTTGAAAATATTGTAACTGTTTTGGAAGATATTCATATTTTCTAGGCTTCAAGCAATCTTGCATATTTCTAATGAGTTAGGAATCAGCCCGCTAGAACATTAGATTCTAAGACTTCTTGGCTGAACCGTTTCACTACTTATTTATTAATTAGTTCGTTTGTTACACACAGCTGTCCGGTCAGCTCCCAGAGAAGACGGTGCATGCCTGTTCTTTTCTTTCTGTGTAGGAGACCATGCCACTTTCCCGGGTGATTCTGAGGTTGTGCAGGACTTTGGGGGCCTTGGAAAAGGAGGGCAGTTGGCTCTATACCCGTGCATCTTGCATTTCTCCTCCTTTCTATTTTTCCATGCTGACTCGAAGGGTCCTTACTAAGTATAGGAAGTCTGGCAGGTGGGTAAGGGATTCAGAATGCATGAGAAGTTCTGTGTGGCATTGATTCCTAACACAATCGAGCGGGGCGGAGCCCAAGTGCCAGTGGGACACCGAGTGAACACAGCTTTTGAGTGGACAAGTCAGCGTGCACAAATCCCAGCGCGTATCTCAGTGGGCTCCACCGCTTGGAGGGGGCTCCATAGCACAGGCGTGGTTTTCTTTCTCAGGAATTTCATGAATGAAATACAAAGGTTGAGAATAGACACATTGATTCTATATGATGAAGAGAGCATGCAAATCAACGCACATTTAACTGCTTTGCAGAGGAGTTCACGTTTTACCTGCTGAGCATTGAAGGGATTTGGAGGTTGGAGCTGAAAAAACACAGTGCACTTTAGAAGAGTTGAATGTATTGTGTGAGCCCTGACTGGCAAGCCCTTGGTTACCAAGTTTACATATAAAAATCAATTTGTGCAATTTCAGCATTATGCACTCCAACTCATCTGGCTACAACTGCAACCCTATTCCATGGCTTATTTCCAAATCTGCTTCACTGAGTAATTAGAAAAAATGTTGGGAAGATACATAACGACAGTTAGTGTCCAATTTGTACACTAATCATCTCTTATGTAATTTTATAGCCCATGAGTCACTCTCTTCCTTTACAAAGTCCAACAAAGTTTACCTCGTTTTATTTTTCTCTAAGTCAGATGAATTAAATTTTAATGCACTAATTGAACATTTTTCAGTGATGAGCAAGATTTAAAATTCTTCAGTTCATATCTTAAACTTCTCATGTTAATGATAGCACATTACATAGATTTTCTTCAAATCAGTATGGTTCATTAAAGGGGATGTTATTTTACTCTACAATAGATACTGTCAAATGGAGTATCCTTGTGATAATAATTCAAAAGCAAATTCATATCTTTCTGTTATTTATAAAAACACTTTTTATCACATAAAAAAACAGATGTCTAATTGAAGAAATATTCTTTGAAACATTTAGCTTTACAAGCATTAGCATTATGTTGGTGCATATTTATTCTAAGTTATAAATTTTCAATTAATTCACACAAAGTGGGTTTTCCTGTTTTACAGCATATATTTCACAGAAAACTACTACTTTATATTCTCTCCATAGTATCAGTAATCCAACAATGATAAATCTATCATGTTTCTTTAATGCAAATAGTTTCAAATTATTCAGAAAAAATGCCACTTAAGTGAAGTAATTTTTTTTCTTTTTAAAATCCATTAAATATATTACAATGATGCTTCATATCAGTTGCAAATGTGTTTGTGGCAGAAGAAAAGTTGTGAGAAACAAGTTGTAAATTATTCTGTAAAAGCTGATAGTCATCTCCCGGGAGCTGTGTACAACGCGTCCAAGGCCCCCACCCCAGACATGAGTTCCACGGGTGCTCGCAGTCCCGAGAGAAAGTGGCTTCACACTGGCGGAGCGCCTGCGCACATTTTCCTCCACACTTGACATCTTCTCCAATTTACTTACTGTACCCGATAGGACGCAACTGTGATGTAAACAGCAGCTGCACTGTATTATTCAGTGAAGAACGACGTGGTAAGACGTGGCCACGATCAGTATGTTGCGACCCTTTCCAAATGCTTCCTACCTGCCCCAGGTTGGACCTGTGCATGGGAGCTGCCTTGCTCTGTCCTGACTGTATCTCACTCTAAATAACGGTGTCCTGTGCTTATTACGTTCCATTGTTGTGGGAGTTTTGAGTCGTGCAATTCAGAATTAAATAAACAAGAATGGCACCATCGTGAGATCGAAAGAAAGGCTGCTCATGGTAAAGTCGTATAAAGGGACAACTTTAACAAAAATGTGGCAAAGAGAAAATTGCTTACCTCCCGCAAACTTTCACAATAAATGTTTCTTTTTATACAGAACAGGAAAATAAGTACTTTAGTTATGGGAATAGAGTCAGTGTAAATATTTTTTACTTTAATCTGCACTATAAAACTGTGATATTTTAGGGCCGGTGAGATGGCTCAGCGGCATAAGCGCCTGCCTTGCAAGCGCGAGGGCCCGAGTTCGACTCCCGGATCCCACATACGAAAAAGGGGCCGGTGATATCGCTCAGCGGCACGGGTGCCTGTTGGCGCCTGAGGTCCTGAGGTCGACCCCCCGGTACCCACAAAAAAAAAAAAAAAAAAAAATTGTGATATTTTTTCACAGGTGTCCCTGGCATATTTATATTTGTATTGACATGTTGAGCCACAAATCTAATGTCAATAACTTCCAAAGATCACAAAATGCAGATAAAGTTCTTTTAAGAAATGAAAGTAATAATAATAGTGATAAGAACTGCCGTATGTACCCCTGGGTATTCAGTAATTAATATATGTCATAAATTGAGTAAAATTAAATAAGACATGTTTATAGGGTTACTAATTCAGCCATTGTAATCTAAATGCACATCAGTCATTTAAAACTTATATTTATTACTAGAATAGCAATGCATTAAAATGTCTGAATAAAATGATTTCTACAGATTAGAAGTTATCAAAAAATAACACTAAATAACTTCAAGAAGGATTAAATTCCAGCTGTAATATTTAAAATACAACAGTAATAATTCCTTATATGAACAAGATTATAATTGCATGCCAAAATATACCCAAAATAAATGATTCCATTATTTTAAGAAGGAAAAGAAAAAGTTAGCCATAAAAAATTACAATGCAATGTTAAGTAACAATAAAAGAATAATTATTAAGATTTAAATTAAACCAAACTTAAGACATCTTAGTTTAAAATACAGGCAACTCCCTGGAAAACAAATCATTAAAAATAAATATTAAAACAACAAAAAGTTCATTTAGGATGCAAAAGAGATGGGGTAGGTTCACAGTACTGTTCTTAGTTAAGCCTGGCCCATGACAACACCCGTATAGGACTAACGAGTCCAAACTAGCACTGAAAACGAATTTCTACAATATTTTCTGATAATCGAAACTGACTGAGAACAGTCTTTGAAACTAATTTCAAAAGCATATTTGTCTCAGGATTATCTTCATGTCAGCCTTTGGCCTAAATTAGTTTCATTTCTAAATTTTTCCTAACATACATCTAACTGGGTTTCTAAGAAACAGCGAAGATTATTGAACATAGGAGAAGTCATTTTAAAAACCCAGAAAATCTCTGATACTAAATTATAAAAAATATGAAGCAACAACACTAGAGATCCATTTTATATGTGACTTTAGTTTTCAGTTTCTCAAGCCATTAGACTACTGGAGAAAAGATAAAAATGGACATGTTGATAGGTTGGAAAAACAAAAAAGGTTCAAAAGTTCAAAAGCTACTTATTATTTTAAGCAAATATTCCTAAGAGGCAAAAAAGTTGATCCATAAATACAACCTTTTGCTCATCAAATATCAAGTTTGTATATGATGATTTATGTTGAGACACTGATTCTAAAAATGTATCTCTCAGAAAAGTGTGCATAAATATATTTATACTCTACTCATGTTTTTGTCTAAATTATTGTCTAAACTCCTGTGTTTTGGTTTAAAAAAAAAGAAAACCTCTTTAAGAATATACAACCCCCGATGTAGGAGTTTTGATCTAGTTGGAAGCCTCGAGTTATAAACGCCTGCAGGGTTCCCCCGAGGATCGGTGAGACGTGCCTGAGGATCTGTGCCCAGAGTCCCGGGGGAAGCGGCCTCTGCAGCTACCGGGCTGAAGCCCAACTCGCTGGCCAGCAGCGGCGCCAGCAACTTGAGGCCAGGTTGGAGGGCGGACTCCAAGGCCCTGTCACACAGTGACACGGTGACAGAGACCTGGCCTGTGCTCAGCCTTCTTTTCATGCAGTTCCTCAATGTGCTGCATGCGGCACAGTGCGCCAAAAAACACCGTCCTCTTCCTCCCGCTCATCTGATCACACGCTGAAGTCTCCTAGGAACCCAGATGCGCTGTTCCACAAACCCCAGGCAGCTCGTGACCCACGCTGGTTGACAGATAACGCTGACCATCATAATCCCCGTGCCGATATTTCCCAGGGCCTCTGCGTGTGTTAGTAATGATCGAACACCGAATTTATTGTCCGTTTCTCCTCGAATTCCAGACCCCCATCTCACGCCATCTCGTTTAGAGCTGGGTGCTTTTATAAATGAATGGTCTTCGGACCCATCTGTGCTCACAGCATGCCTGACAAAATGTGTACATGTCCCCAGACCAATTCTCTTTCCGCTCCCACTGTTACTGCCTGTTTTATTTCCTCCCCCTTGTCCTCCACGTTTCATTATTTTAATATTTAGAAGGATGTGGCAGCTGTGTGAGAGACTGTCGGCCGTGGAGTTGGAACACTTAAGCACTCTTAGAGATATTTTTGTGGAAACATGCTGGAAGAGGCCTCCTTTAACCAACCTGAGTGTCACTTGCATTCCCTAAAAGGTGAGTTTCTGTTCGCTGCCACATGCCTGGCCCAGAAGTTCGCTGACCGCGAAGGCCGCGTGCTCACTTGCAGGGACTAGGAGGGCAAAAGGCAGTTCCTTGATATATTTTGAGTCTTTGTCCCATAATTTGGCTTCGGAATAGCAGTTAGATCATCCGTCATTAAAAATAAACACAAGCAACAACAACAAAAATAAAACAAGAAGTCCAGGTTAACAGTTTAGCAAAGACTCCAGTTCTGCAGAGGTGGAGAGAAATCCAGTCCCTGCAGCACCCCCGGCTTTCTAGAACATGGCTTGCCGCGTCCAACAACGTAGTTCTGGGTGTTTTTTTTTTTCTTTCCAATGTTTTCATATACATTTCGCTTTGGTCCATGGATATGAAATCTTCATATTTTGAAAAATAAGATCCTGTTAAACACAAACGGTGATGCCGTCAGTTACCCGGGGATGCGGGAACAAATCCCTGGAAAATTGGTACCTTTGCACAACGGGTATTTATTCTCTTTCGGTTCTGTAGTGTAGGGTTTAAGACCGATGAGTCAAGAGGCATAAACCCCCTCCAAAGCCCAGTTGCCACTCCTCTCTCATGTCTGTGTCTTCTTTTCTTAGAAGGGCATTTGTCATTGGGTTTGAAATACGTGCAGATAGTCTAGGAGATTCTTACACTGATATCCTGAATTACACGGCAGAGATTCTTCCCGGCGAGGTCACAGCTGCAGATTCTGTGCAGACCTGTCTCTCCAGAGCCAGTCCACTGTGTTCAAAAAAAAAAAAAAAACAAAAAAGACCTTACTTAGAACACAATGCATTTGTGCAGGGTTTTATGTACTTGACAAGTCGGGCAATGTTACACTCATGTGACAACAAAAGAAAGCAGGCGATCCAGGCCAACATATTAACAAAGCCACCAGACACCTCGGGGCTCTGCAAAGGGGCTCCGGTTGCTTCTCACCCAGCAGGAGTTACAGTTGAACACCATCGGGGCCCTGTCAATCACCGCCCAAGTACAGAGGGCACAGGGAGGAGGGCCTGCGTGGAGAGACAATCCCCAGTTAGTCCCTCGTTTCGAAACAAACACGACTGCTTCATCATGAACCTGCGATTACCTCAGATAAAATTGCAGTAACTTTGGGTGTGACTTTTTCAACCACAGCTTGGTGATTAAAAAAAAAAAAAAAAAAAGCTGGCTTCTAATTCCTGGAAACTCTAAACCAACCACTTTCCTTCACAACTTTAATGTGAAATCCTTCTCCTCTCCCAGTACTGGGTTTGTACACAGGGCCCTCACACTGGGCTACACTACCAGCTCTTTTGCTATTTTTATATTGAAACAGAGAGTCTCACTAAGTCACTAAGTTGCCCAGGCTGGGCTCAAACTTGAGATTCTCCCTCCTCAGCCTCCCAGAGTGCTAGGATCGATGTCTTTAACAGTACAAACTTTTTAAAGTGAAAGAAGACATAACTACTGTGAGACATTCTTGGATTTTTAATGATACATGTTTCAAAATAAACTCCTATATGAGTGTATATCCTGGCATCAAAAATATTAAATTTTAAAGAAATACTGTAATACGTTAATATTCCCTCACAAGAGCCCATGTGCAGCGGGCCCCACCTCTCGAGGGCCTTCTATCTGAGAAAAATGCACCTGTGTCTTTTGTGGATATCTCAGGAAGATATCCTTCAGTGGGTGACTAGGAATTCCTCTAACTCTGAAATCCAATTCATGTATACAACACAACTAAAAAAGCATTTTCTAATCACACTCAGGGTTTTGAAGACCTTGAACCTGATGTCCAAGTCAGGCACGGTGGTGCACACCTGTAACCCCAACATCTCCGGGAGGCTGAGTCAGGAATGTCACAGGCAGGTGTGAGCCCCGTTTGGGCAATTCAGTGAGCTCGCTATCTCTAAATTTATTGTCTGTAAATTAATTGATTAATTAACTAACAAGCAAATGAATAAATAAGTGGCTAGGTCATAGCTCTTCCCTAGGGTCAGTCCCTAGTACCGCAAACAAGCAAATATGTTTGCCACCCTTTTCGTACTAATTACTTTAAATCCATGTCTTCTGCGTCCTGGAATCCCTAACTACTTTTGTATAATTCCAGTGACAAGGAAATTGTTGCTTCTGGAGTCTCTTCAATATTGAATTTGATGTGCTTGATCAATTATTGAGGCAGATTTTCATGAGGGAATGTGCTTTCATCTAGTTCACCCCCAGGCCGAGAGATCTCTTCCTAAAGTGACCCTGCAGAGAGCGACGTCTTCTGCCGCCCGCCCCCCCTTGCGTTCTGCTCCCCGGCCAAGTGCGCCCAGGTCCTTAGCGTCCTGGCTCTCCACTTCCAGACACATTCCACGCATTAATATTAGTGTTGCAGAACAAACTCCCGGCAGAGGGAATAGCAATTGTCTATCTAAACGCGACACCTATTACGCTTCTGCCAATGGCAGTGGCTACGCGAAGCGACATTGTCCTGCTTTTCTCTTTTTACTTACTGTTGGTTGCCTTTCCTATAGTTTCTTTCTCTAAGTTTTACTGGTATCTTCTATGGGTGTACATTTGCATTGCTGAACAGCAATGATAATTGGGGGATTGGTGAATGTGTCTGACAGATCTGCACACTTTTCAATCTCTACCTCTCTTTCCCTTACACCCCTGGCCCCTGCTAGAGCAAAATAACTTAGACGAGGACATTTATAAACAGCAGGAGTTTATGTCACACAGTTCTGGAAGTTGGAAGATCCAACATCCACGCAGCGTCTGGCAGTTTGTGGCCTTTTCTCAGTGCACTTGTTGTTGCATCTTCACAGAGCAAAAGCCAGGAGGACGAGAGAGAAACCAGCTCCCTGCCTCTCTGTCCTAAGGTCCCTAAGGTCCTCATTGGTGAGGACTCTGCTACCCCGACACAATCACCCCATGAAGGCCCCTCTTAATCCTCCACCATTGTCATTGTCAACTCGTGAGCTCTAGGGTGAAACATACATGCAAACCAGCATCCCCGTTGGTTCCTGTATATTTAATTTTGCTGTTCATGTATTGCACCGCTGACATTTTTTGTGCTAAATGTAATGTAAGGTACTTGCTCCTTGAGATTTCATGTATTTCTTATTTTGTCGCCCCAAATATAAACTTTTCTACACATCTTCGAATAACGAGAATATGTATTACACATACCTTGTATACTAGTATACTTTATCAAATCCATTGAAAAATGGATTCAAATTCAGAGTTAAAAATGAAGTTCTCTTCTACTGCAAAATTGGTTAGCAACTTTTAGCTTAAACATATCAGTTAATTACCAACTCCCCTAATTGAGCCAGCCGCAAATCCACGTTTCTACTTCCGCTCGAAAATTATTTAATTCCGAAGTATGTCGCAAACATTGTTACACATTCCCATGGTTTAGCATGCAGCAGTACTGTCAGATGGCAATATTAGCGCAGTATAAGTTACTCTTGGTGAGCTGAATCCACTGTCAGAGAGAACGCTCTTTTAATAACCGTGTAATTGTTCCAACCTCACTATCGATCACATGGACTTGCAGATTTTATAATGAAACTACTCAGTGTGGAAGGTTCTTGATTTCTCAAGCTCCTTTTCTCATTCCATATCAATCTAGCAGTCACTTCCAGCAATTCGATAGTATTAACACAATTTTTAAAAACATATCTGGACCAAAGTCTTAGAATACGTTTGTATTGATCTTGGATCATTTTGCTTTCAATTCCCAGTTGGTTCCACTTTGAAATCCCAGGATCTGTCGCAGGGCTCGACCTTCTGCCTGGGGGAAAGGGGAGGAGCTCGTGGTCCCCTTCCTGCTGCACAGCACGAGGTGCCACCGCCATCAACACAGTGGTGAAAGTCACTCAGTGTATGCGATCGGAAACAGCATTTGTTTTTTAGAAGGTACCTTGGTGTCAGCTCAACTATTCAGATCAGTAGGATATTGTATGTTTCCATCCTGAAGAAAATGGCCAATTCTGAAGAAAATGGCCAATTCTTATAGCCTGGCTTATCACAAAAACTCATAGGTCTTTTGAAACTTAATTTTGCACATTGATTAATAGATAATACTTATTTCTATTATTAAAGATCATGAATTATTATTCAAATTATATTCCCTTAAGTGCAGAATAGCAGAGAGAGAGAGAGAGGGAGAGGGAGAGAGAGGGCACAGTAATGGATTCCACTAAGGAGATCTCCCTCCAGCTCTGGCGAGTGCATTGCTTGGTCCTTATTCCAAGGAGGCAGAGCAGACTACACATTTTTTCAATATTAGTTTGACAGTGTTACGTCTTACACAGAACCTCCCACACTATTCTTGTCCCACTGAGATCAAGTTGTCAAGTTATTCTTCGTTCTTACCAAACATAAGCCAAATGAGCTTTATAAAATTTAATTTTTAAGAAGCTCTGCCATACAGACATAGGTATAAATCCTAAAACATTTTAAAGGTCAAAGCAAGCTAGTAATCCTCCACAGTAGAAATGTAAAAGTTACGCTGTCAGAGACGTATCATTGAGTCTTGTTCTAAAGCAAAATAATTTGCATAGAATTTTGGTGATAAAATAGTTTAGATTTAGAACACTTCGGCAGGGCTAGTGAGATGGCTCAGTGGCATAAGCGCCTGCCTGGCAAGCGCGAGGGCCCGAGTTCAACTCCCGGAACCCACATACGAAAAAAGGGCCGGTGATATCGCTCAGTGGCATGCTGAGCCACTGAACTGCGTGCATGCTGGCACGTGAGGTTCTGAGTTCGACCCCTGGTACCTACAAAAAAAAAAAAAAAATAGAACACTTTAGCAGTAAATATCTGTGCAACCTTGTGTTAAGTACTAGGGCAAAATGGGCCTCAAAGGTCAGAAAGTTCATTTTTGCAGGCTTTATTTACAATTGTGCTTGAAGACAGTGAGCGTCACATTTTGTATTTTATATGGAGGAATTATTTCATGAAAATAAATCATTTCTTTAGTTTGTAAATGTTAATGATTTGCATTAAAGAACATTTACGATATGCAAAATATTGAAAAACAGCCTTACTATTTAGGCAGTGCTGTATGCTTACTTTGCAATCAGCTGCTTATTTAAAGAAAAGAGCCACTGCTGGAGACCTGCTCCCACTCCTTTCCTGTCTTTTTTTGAGCCTCTGTAACAGGACATTGTCCACTGGGCAATGGGTGAACATCTTCGACTTACTGGCTCATCGTTCTGGGTGCTCAGAAGTTCAAGACCAAGGTGCTCAGCCCTCGAGAAGCTCATTCTTGCTGAAGGATGGAGAAAGCAAGAGATGGGGGGAGGGAGAGAGAGAGAGAGAGACAGAGAGACAGAGAGAGGCTGTGTGGCCTACCTATGTGTGGGACTGCTGCACCTCAACACTCTTACTTTGGGGATTAAGTTTCTGACGTGCGCCTACATTTGAGGGATGCCTGCAAACAGCAGCCATCTCTTCATTAAAAGAAAAATCTCGTCTCCTTGTGACGGGAAGGCGAGAAGTCCTCAGCATAACTGCTCCTGCGAACCGGGGAGGACCCAGTGATGTTGATGATGAGGTGGATAAAAAGTTTTATTTATTTTTTGGGTACTGGGTTTGGGATCCAGAGCCTTCACCCTGAGTGACATGTGAAGCTCTTTTTAATGTTTTGTTATCTTTTGAAACAGAGTCTAACTAAATCAATAAGTTGCGCAGGGTGAGGTTGAACTTGCGATCCTCTTGCTTTAGCCTCAGAATGCTGATATAGCCCTAGGTGTGTTCTCTCTGTGTCTCTCTGTGTCTCTCTCTCTCTGTCTCTCTCTCTTTCTCTGTCTCTCTGTATCTCTGTCTCTGTCTCTCTCTTTCTCTCTCTTTCCAGAATGACAAGATATTTTCTATTTATTTTCTTAATTCTACTTTTGCTTTGTTTCTCAAGAATCTGTGTCCTGGAGAGTGCTCTTTGTTTGTCTTCAAACCCGATGCTAACGGGCCCTGTTAACTTTTGTTCCTTTTATTCGTTTCCAGCCCACAGAAATGCTGATCTTCTTGCCCAGCTCCCCTGAGGTTCTGCGGTGACTTCCTCCCGGTTTCTCACTGCCATGAGCGCACTGTGAGGACCGTGAGCGCCTCAAGCCTCCCGCCACGTTTCCCAGATGTCCCTACTGTGTAAACCACTGGCCCATGGTCACGGGGGACTCGGGCATCCGGACTACACACGATATTGCTGCAAAGATTGTAAAAGCGGTTTCCCACATCTCAGCTTTTCCTACCGTGTAATGTAATAGTGGCAATTGATTTTCAAAAGCACTGAAACCTCTTAGTATAGATTAGCAATTCAGTTTACTAAGTATAATTACATGAGCAAGGCTGTTTCACTCCGTGTTGATCAAAAACTTATCAGATAGGAATTTTATTTTTAAAATTTGCACAAGTAATGAAATATAATAAAAATAGTTAAAGAAAACATGTAAAATGTAGATTTGAAAGAGCATTACTTGGTACTATCACTTTAAAATCTAAACACCAGATGCAGATACTAAGAAGTCTTTGCTGATGACCCGTCCAGTGATTTTCTCATACAAGGGTGCACAAGCACACACACACACACACACACACACACACACAAAGCACGCTTGGGATTATATGAAATGTAAAGAGATATTGGGAGAGCTTTAATATGATAGTTAAAATACACCTGTAGAAGAATTCTTATGTCTGGAAATGAAACTACTTTACATAATTTAGCAATTACATACTAAAATGCGTTTAATTATTTCATATTGAATTTAGTTGATATTTTGAGTTCTATTGAGGATTAGTAAACAATTACTAACATAATGTGTTATCTGAAAATAGTTAAAATTTACCTATTATTTCAATTTGTACTCTATTACTAACTACGTTATTAATTAACTACATTTTCCCCCTCTTATTCATTAGCAACCTTGTATCAATTTCTATACAATATGCCCATTTTCTATTAGGTTGTAAGCATATGGTCATGATTTGGAAAAGCTCATTGTATCTTTCACTTTCATACATGCACACATTACTAGACTCAGTTTTAACTGTATTAGTTTTCTTTATATTATTTATCTCATTCTTTATTATGCATATTAACCTAGTGATGTCTTTATTTTCATTATATTAATTAAATTTTGCTGTAATACGAAAATCATTTATTTTCATTATTTGTGGTTGTTTGAATTTGAAATCTCTACAGAGAGTTTATAAATTGGGCATATATTTATCTCAGTATAATCTTTCAAACATTGTAGGTAGTTACTCTTGATTTTCCCTTTCATAAAAGTTACTTAAAAGACATTTTCTTATTATGTAGTGTATATTTCATACTTATTTTGAGATTTTCAGAAAATATTTCTGAGTTTATTGCATAATCTTTTGTTGTTTTACATAGAAATTTACCTTTTTTATGTAATCAACTATTGTGACTTTTTTCACTAAAAATACCGTGCTTTCTGGTCCATCCGCCCAGTTTTTTCACATTTCGCACTTATCTCCCATTTCCACAAACCTAGGCCCCTCACTCAGTGGGCCAGTAATTCTTGCTTCCTCAATTATTCCTTTTCTTTCTCCTTCTTTTTACCTACCATTTTAAGCAGAATGGAATATTATACGGAATTACAGACTTAAAGTGAGTGACATGGATAAAAAGAGAAAACTGTGGATGGGGCTCCGGAGACTGATCCGATGTGACCCACCGCCGCAGGCCCTCAGGAGTCCCAGGCGCCTGGAGTCCGGAGGCCGCGGACAACTGATCGACCTCGTCCCGAGCGGCGGCCACCGCGTGTGCAGGGAGGAGGCGGCGGCGTCGGGCGCAGCTCGGCCACGCAGGCCCCGCGGCCCTGAAGGGCGACTGCGTTTTTTCCCATCTCTCCTGTTTTTAGAGGCCGTTTCTCTTGCCATCAGCAGACAGCCCACTTTCACCTCCTCCGTTAGAACCTAATTTTTCTCTTCCTCTTTTATATTTGTTCGTTTAATTTTTTAATCCAACCTAATTTGATGCCCTTTTTATTACTATTTGATGGCTGATACTATGGAGATTCCCTGAAAACCTATTCCTGAAGCCTAGTTCATCCCGCGCCCCTCCTCTTGCGTTACAACCCGAGCAGCACCTCAGCCCGGCCATTGTCCAAGGGGCGCTTCGTGGAGACCTGAGCCTCAATTCCCTCCTTCTGGGGCGAACGCGGTGCTGCTCTCAGTGCGGCGGCGCAAACCCCCACATGCGCTCCTTCGCGTCAGCGCGCACAGCGAGCGCGGCCAGCTTCCTCCCGGGCACCCACCTCCGCCGGCCCAGCTCTGCGAGCCTTCGCTCTCCCCAGTGCGACTCTTCTTTTTCCTTCGTTAGTCCCAAGCTATTCTTCAAATCTCATCTCCATGTTTTTTCTCAATCACAAAGGTTTTCTTTCTAATTGCCTTCTTATTGACATACATATTGAACACCTTAAATACATCTTTATTTAGCAACTCAATTAAAATAAAAGAAAAAAAAAACTCTTCTTTACCTGAAACTAAGAATAAGTTGTGATTCACATCTGCACCCTCAGGGTCTCATACAATTCCTGGCACGCAGTAGATACTGCCATGCATATTATTAATAAATTCCTAGAGTAAACCAGGCATATAATTTTTGTTTAAAATCGTGAATGCACAAAACTTGACTTTCCTAGTGCAAAGAAATGGATACTCTAAAAACAAACTAATGACCTTGGTAGAGTAAGTAGGCATTTTCCCCACAAAAACACCCTTACTGACTCCAAATCTCAAAAACTGCCATTCCATGCAGACCCGCCTGCCTATGCAGAGAACACGCAGTAAGATGAGCTCACGGAAACCTGCGCCTTTCTTCTTCCCTTTCTGCCTTCTGTTTGTGCTGGGTTTCTTCTGTCCGAATTTGACCCATAAAATGTTTCTGCTCTTCCAGCCTCCATTCTCCTTTGTCAGCTTTCCTCATTTTTACACTTCACTGAGTGACAACCTACAAGTTATGGATTCGACACAATTCATGATGCTCTAATCTGTGTTTCTCTCTCACGTAACCATCCGGAGCTTCAGACATTTACCAGAATCGCCCCGGCGATCCATCCCACTCAACATCTCATCTACCAAAGTTATATAATTTCCACGCCTAGCCTATGCTCCCTGCCTTGCTTTTCCTCGTATTTTTGTAATAATACCGTCCTCTACGCTGCTGGCTTAGCTACATATCTTCTTCCCAACTTTTCACCCAGATTTGTTCTTCTTCAGTGACCACTTACTTGCATTGTTCGCACTTTTGGTTACTGTCTTTACTTTTGCTAACATGCCATTTCTTTTACATTTTAGTTTATTGTGGTAAGATCATTGATTGCAAAATCTGCTTTCTTGACAAATGTTTTATATTACAAACACAATAGTGTTAATTATAGAGACAATGTGAACAGCAGGTCTCTGGAAGGTTTTACTCTTGTACATCGGCAACTCTTCATCTCTTCCTCCCAGCTCCTGCAAACTGTCTCTACTCTCCGATTCTGAGTGTGACTTCACACGGTAAAATCCTGCAGCACTTGTGCTGCTGCGGCTGCCTCAGTTGACTTAATAGCATGTCCTTAGGTTGATTTATGTGCCTCGACAGGTATCCGAGTCTGTTTTCTGTCCCCGTGGGGCAATGTCTGTGTCTTTGCCGTCGTCATACTTTCATTACTGTCATTTTGGGATGCATTTTGGAGTTGGGGTGTGTTATGCACGCAGTTTTCTTCTTCAAGACTGTTTTGGCTGCTGAAAGCTATGTGTATGTGGGTGGAATCTGTACGAATTTTATTACTGTTTTTATTTCTATAAAAAGTGCGTTCGGAATTTTGGAAGAGTTGCATTCAATCTGCAGATTGATTTTTGTAGTATGAACATTTCAACAACATTAGCTTTCCAACCCATGAACTCAGATGTCTTTCCTTTTGTTCGTGCTGTTTTTAATTTCTTCCACAAATGTTTCATAGTTTCCAGTGTACAAGTCTTTCACCTTCCTCTTACTCCTAAGTATTTGGATTTATTGTTCTCACTGCTATTGTAAATGACATTGTTTTCTTACTTCCATTTTCAGGTACTTTGTTGTTAGGCAAAGAAATGCAATTGATTTTTTGCATGCTGATTTCGTATTCTGCCACTCATTGAATTCATTTACTAGTTTTAGCTGTTTATTGATAGAGACTTTAGGAGGTTCTATATATAAAATCAGATCACCTGAAAACATGAATAATTTAACTTTTTCTTTTCCAACTTGGATGCCTTTTCTTTCTTTTTCATGCCTAGTTTCTCTGGGTAAGACTTCCACTGCTGTGTTGAGTAGAAGTGGAAAGATTGGGTACCTTTGTCTTCTTTCCAATCTTAGGGAAAAACATTCAGTGTTTCACAGATGAGCCTGACGTCACCTTTGTTTTTTAAATACATAATATTTATTAGGTTGGAGTAATTTATTCTAATGCCTAAATCACTGAGAGTTTTTATCACAGAAAGATGCTAAATTTTGTTAAGTGATTCTTCTGCACCTAGCGAGATGACCCTGCGATTTTTATCACTTATTCCCTTAATCTACTGCATCACATAATTTTATATGGTGAAACACCTTTGCAAGCCAGAGATAAATTCCACTTGGTGATGGTATACGACCCCTTCACAGTGCTGCTGAATTTAGTTTGCTAGCATTCTTTGAGGATTTTTGCATCTAGATTAAGCACGGATATTAGTCTGTGTTTTTTTTCTTCTTGTGTCTGTCAGAATAATGCTGGATTTCTAAAGTGAGTTTGGAAGTGCTCCTTCCTTTTCAGTTTTTAAGTTTGAGAAGGATCACATTAATTCTTCCATACATGTTTGATAGACTTTACCAGAGAAACAATGTGTTTCTGAGCTGTTCTTTTGCAGGAGGTATTTTATTATTGGTAAAATAAACTTATTTATTGTTAGCCTTTTCAGACTTTTGCTTCCACATGACTCATTCTTGGTAGGGTGTATATGCCTAGATACTTGCCTTTTTTTCTAGATTATGGCGTTTGTCAGTGTATAATTGTTTGTGAGGGTCTCTTATGGTCTTTACTTCTGTAACATCAGTGGTAACCTCCTCTTTCAATTATCTTTTGTCTTCTCTCTTTTTTCTTAGTTCTCTAGAGGTTCACAATTTGTTTCTTCTAAAAGCAGTGACTCTTATTTCTGTTTATTTTTAAATTTGTTTTCCACTCTCTGTTTTATTCCACTCTAATCATTACTATTTCCTTCTTTCTGCTACCTTAGGGTTAGTATTTTTCTTTTTCTTCTTCTAGTTCTTTGAGGTACAAAGGTAGGGGATTACTTGAGGTCTTTCTTTGATACAAACAGTAATTGCAAACAGTACAAACAGTAACACAAACAGTAATTTTCACTTTTGTACTACTTTTGCTGTATGTCATCAGTTTAGGTGTGTTGTATTTTCATTGTTGTTTGTCTCAAGATATCTAATTTCCCTGTTGGTTTCTTTTTTGGCATGTTGATTATTCAAAAACATGCCACTTAATTTCCACAAATATATGAATTTCCCAGTTTTTCTTCTGCTATTGATTTCTAATTCCATTCTATTGTGGCTGGAGAAGATAAATGATATTATTTCCATTTTCATAAATAGGCTAACACTTGTCACAGGACCTAACCTGTGATCCATCCTGGAGCTAGCTTTGTGTAAACCAAAGAAAAATATACTGTAATTAATTAGCTTTTGGCTGTTGAGGGAAATATTCTGTACATGTATGTCAAGTATAGTTGGTCTATGGTGGTGTTCAGTCTACTGTGTTGATTTTTTATCTGATTGCTCAATCCAGTATCGAAAGAAAGATACTAAAAGGTTTTATGATTATTATATTGCCATCTATTTCCCCTTAGTTTTGTCAATATTTTCTCTGAATTCTCTGAAGTGCACCACATATATATTTATAACTGGTAAATGCTACAGGTGAATTAGCCCCTTATTATTAATAAAATTGTATTATATAATTAATGATAAAATTGATTATATAACCATCAAATTAGTATGATTATCAATCATAATTATAGTGATTATATTATTATAATAACATATAATTACATTAACTATGTCAAGTCATAATGCTGTGAAGAGTCCTCACTGATTATTAGTTATATAATAAATTCTCACAGATAACTTTATACTTTGTGTCTGTTACGATAGTTTTTTGACCTAAATTCTATTTTACGTGATGTAACATGTTTGTTATGGTTTGTGTCTCGATGTCCCCCCAAAGTCTCATGCAGTCATGGGGGCGGGCTTCTAGAGTTTATGACCGATTCATGGTCTAATGCTGGGATTATGGGCGTGAGTGCTACACCCGCCCTGGGGTGGGGAGCCTGCATGTAAGATAAGGGAGGGAAAGAGGTTGCTCTCTCTCTTGCTTGCGCACGCTCCTCCCTTTTGCTCTTGCTGTTTTTGCTGCCTTCCGCCGCCATGAACTGTTGCCCTCTGCCATGTGCCACTCTGCCTTGGAGCTAGCCGAGTATGGATTGAAACCTCCACAAACTGTGAGCCGAATAAACCTTTCCTTCCTTAATTTTGGGCATCGGGTATTTTGTCTCAGCAACGAGCAAAAGTAACCAAGACAATGTGCATGATATAATATGTTCTCCTTTCATTGCTAGTTGCATAGAAAACATTTTTTACCCCTTCATTCATAGCCTATTTGTATTTTTAAATCTAAAGAGAGTTTCTCATGCAGGGCATACAGTTGAATCTTGTTTTTTGTTACCCTTTCATTCACTCTAACTCTTTTGATTGGGGAATTTGGTCATTTACTTTTAAAGTAACAATCGCTAGGGGAAAATTTACAAGTGCCATGTTAGTGTTTCTTGTTTACCTTATATTTCTTGTCCATTTCTTCCACTCTTGTTATCTTTCTGTCTGTGTGCCTGTGCTGTGTGTTTGTGGTGATGTCCTTTGATTCTTTTCTCTTTCTCTTTTCTGTAATTTCTCTAAATGTGTTCTTTGTGGTTACAATGAGAGTTACATTAATCATCTTACAATACCTTGTTTTAGGCTAACAACAATTTAACTTCATTAAGCGACGCCCTCATTTTATGCTACTAGTGTCACACTCACCTTGTGTACCTCTTAACTTAGTCAGTTTCAATACTTTCATTTTTTTCACTTTTTTCCAGAATTAAAATTGATTTGCTGAAAAATATTATTAACAATACAAAAACATACTATTTTTATTTCTCTATAAATTACCTTTATCAATGAGTTTTATACTTTCTTTTGCAAACATTGTGGCTTAGTGTCCTTTTATTTCAACTTGAGGAATTTCTGGTTTGCTGAAAAGCAGATTTTTTGGTGATGAACTTCCTCAGCTTTTGTTGTCTGGAAAAGTCCCTATTTCTTCTTGATTTTTCAAAAACCATTTTGATAGTATTCTTGGTTGGTAGGGTATATTTTTTTAATGCTTTGGACATATTGTTCCAGTCTCTTCTTGTATGTAATGTAAGGTTCCTGCTGAAAAATCCACTAATCATATTACAGGAGTTTGGGTCCTTATTTGTGATGAATCCATATTTTTTGTTACTTTCAAAGTTCTCTCTGTGTATGAATTTGAAATTTGTAGTAAAGTGTGTCTCTGTGGGATTTTTTAATAAAGATCCATGTATTGGGAATACAGTTGGCTTCCTGCATCCAGGTGTGGGTTTCCTCTCCAGGCTTGGGACTGCTTCAGCATTCGTCTTTAAATAGCGTCCCTACCTCTCCCCATCTCTTGCCAGACTGCAGGGCCACACTGCGTACACTGGATGTCTAGTTGGTGTCCACGATGGCCTTCAGCTTTCTGCATTCCTTTTCCTTCTCTAATGAATAATTTCCCACGACCTACTTGCTGATCTCCATTTTACTTGCTCTAGTCTGCTGCTCAATCCCTCAAGTGAATTCTTCAGGCCGATTTGTGTTCTTCCATCATGTGTTTTAATTTTTTAAAGTCTTTTCTATCTTTGTTGAAACCCTTACTTTGTCCATGTGCTGCTCTCGTGATCTTGGTAAGGACTTTCATCATGGTGTAGCTGAAGTCTCTCAGAGGTGAATAATAGAACCATGTTGTCATGGTCAACGTCTGGAGATTTACATGGCTCAGTTGTTTGGGACATGTTTTCCTATTTCTTAAAATTTTCCTTGATTCTCTTGGTGTGTGAGTGTCAAACAAAAGTCACCACTCCCAGTCTTCATAGACTTATATTACTGAGAGACCCTCATTAATTGGCCCAGGCAGAGATTCCAGAAGCTTCTTGAATCTTCTTGCTGTTCCACCTGCTTTCTTTGTTAGCAGGGCAAATGTCCAGGCTGCGCTGAGTCCCATCAGTGCTTCAAGAGACAACTGGTGTTGAAGACAGCACCTCAGAAAGCCTCCAGAAAAGTTGGCTATGTGGATGTCCAATACTGCTTCACAGAGGGGTCGGGACCTGGAATTTTATTCCCTGTTTGCTGTTTGCTAAGCCAGGGGAGGGACTGTGGCAAGAGTTGCCAATTACACCACACAACTACTGTGCTCACACGGACCTCACCCAACTGAACTGTGCTGCTACCGTGGGACAAGATAGGCAGAAGCCAACCCTCAAGATCTTGTCTGGAAAGGGCGGGGTGTGTGGACATACGGTTTCCACAGACTGCCGCTTCACACCCATGACTCTTCTGTCACTTGCCCAGCTAGAGGATGGCCGGTCAGGTCAGCCCTCCCAGATAAGTGAGGCAGAGGCCAGTCCTCAGGCAGGGTGGTCCTAGAAAGGGCCCTTGGTTGCATGACTCACCTCCCCTCAGCCCCAGAATGAGGAGCTGGGAAGTTTCCTCTGGCTGCACCACGTTCTGGCCGAGGCAAGGATCATGGCACAGGGGTGTGCTGCATTTGCCTGGAGTTTTGATTTCAGGCTCATTCAGGTGCAGGAAGCTACTCTCTCCATGAGCTTCTGGATTTCTCAAGAAGGCAGTATGCCAACTAATTTTTGTTGAGTTGGTATATTCTTTGGACTCTAATTTATGATTTACTTGTCTTTTGTCTACTTTAGACAGGTGCCAAATATAATTTAAATTTATTTCCCCTTGGTGCCTACTATAGAACTAATGGTATAGTTATAATACAATCTGCATGATAAATGTTATATTTACTAAATAAATAAAAAAGTAGATTAACATATTAATTCACATTATATAGGAAATTTATTTTATTGCCGGTATCTTTATTCTTTTGCTCTCAGGAATGTTCTTTTCCTCATGTAAAATTTATTAAGATGTGTCTTCCTTCGTTTCCATTGTATGTAAATCCAGGACAATAACATATTCATAACCCTTAACTTGGAACAGGCCCTATTTATCAAGTTTAAATTGCTTAAACTGAAGAAAACTAAGCTAAATTAGACTAAAAATACCGCTTCAGAGAATTATTACATGACCTATAATTGTTTCACTTACGATAATTTTTTTAGTGTTCTGACTAGTTAAAAAGTACCAGTATGTTTTCAATCTGTTCCTTTAGCTCCTTGAGTATTGATAAATATGGATCATTTCTCATTTCGATGTTGAGTTGCCTTTGACTTGGAAGGCAAATTAATTCTAGAAACACTGACTTTACTGAACTACTAGCCATGTGGATGAACCATTTCAGAACTTTTAAAATTATGCAGCTTCTGTAAATCTAGAAGCCCAGAGTCTTCCCTCATCCCACCCATGTCCTATCGTTGTGGTTCTCAAAATCTGCAACTGCCATCAACTTGAAAAGCTTGCCGGGTGTGGTGGCACACACCATAATCCCAGCACTAAGGAGGCTGAGGCAGGAGGATCACTGGGAGTTTAAATCCAGCCTGAACTACACAGTGAGACCATCCCTCACTCCAGTTATATCTAAATTTTGTGGGTAGAAATAATTGATGTCAGTATTTTAAAAAATCTTCCAGATGATTTGCAAATGGTAAGAACTTGATGATCTCAAAGCACACAGGAGAGACAGAGTCCTTGGAATCTGGAATATCCTTCTGGATTCAGGTGGCATGGAAGCTGAAACATACTGGGAAGAATAGGTAAGGAAAGCTTAGGATGTGATTAAAACACACCTAGGGGTGGCAGGTATTCACCTCTGAGGAAGCCCAGTGGAGAGCAACTTCCTGTTGCTTAGAGGAGAAAGGGAGCAGCAGCGAGATGCGAGCAGAGTTAGGATGCATTTGTCAGTTCGGTTCTGAGGTCTTGGTTTTGTCAACTTGGTTCTGAGGTCTTGGTTTGTCAGCTCAGTTCTGAGGTCTTGGGTTTGTCAGCTCGGTTCTGAGGTCTTGGTTTGTCAGCTCGGTTCTGAGGTCTTGGTTTGCCAGCTCAGTTCTGAGGTCTTGGTTTGTCAGCTCGGTTCTGAGGTCTTGGGTTTGTCAGCTCGGTTCTGGGGCATCCAGCCTGCTCGGCCCCAGCAGAGGCAGAGGCGGCCACCATTGTTACCAGCACTGCCAGGCAGACTGCAGTGCTTCCTGGAGGAAGCATCTGGAATCTGGGATTGTGGGGATGGTTAGAAGGAGCAGGTCCAGATGGAGACAGCTCTGAGTACACTGTGCTCTCCCACCTGGGGCGGCTTTCCTGACTTCTGTGAGTGGCTCAGTGTCTGTCCCCGAGGCGGGATGGGGCCCGAAGATGCTGTCCACATAATCTGCAGCAAATCCTCACTCCTGAAAGAGCCTTGTGGGGATCTTGGACCATCACAGTGTCCCCCCCACATTTCTCCTCAGTCAATTGGGACCCTGTGAAGAGTTTCAGGGGTGTGTGGAGACTTAATTCAGATATTTTGCACAAAATCCTGCAAGAAATGAGACAGCACTGAAGCAGTTATGTAACAGCCCAGTGCGGGTCTGAATCCTCCCTCACCCCCCACAGTGTTAGGCAGGTCCCTCCCTGTCCCAACACTGTCACTGTGTTGAATGGGGTGGGGACTACAGGCTCTGGCAACAAGGCCGGGCTGGGCATGGGAGGGGTTAGGCTGCCACGCTATTACACCAACGCCTTGGCTGAGACCACAGAACTCTGGACACTGGAGGTCCCCGAGGAAAGCCCTTCCTCATGGCCAGCTGTCCCCAGGAGGAGGCCGGCCACGGCCCAGAATCTCTGGGCCAACTCAGGCTCCCAGCAAGTTTCCTGGGCAGAAGCCCGGCTCCTGGCAGTCACAGGAAGGAGCACTTACGAGGGTGCTGGGGACCCGACCGAGGGAATAAGAGACGGTAGGGGAAGGTAGAGAGGGATGGAGCCTGTCAGGAGCCACAGGCAGGTGACAGCAACCAGGCCAGGAAGCTTGGGCTGTGGCCCTGGGCGACCACCTGGCTGTGCTGGGCACACAGTAGCCCTTGAGCTGTCTCTGGGTGGGAAGTGGTCACCCTGCCCGCAGGAGAGGGACAGGAAAATGGTAACCTGCTCAGCTGGCCTGGCGGCACTGGCTTCCTGCTCACATCGGGAGCACGGCACCTTGTGCTGGAAGCAGGCGTGTGCTGATCTGAACGACTCCCATGCTGCAAGTTCCTCGCCTCCTTCACAGCCCTGCGTGGCTCTGTGCTCTCCGCAAAGGACGGAGCAGTGCGCATCCAGGAGCACAGACATACACGGAAAACACACCCACGGGAATAAAATCGGGAGCAACTACTGGAAATAAAAAGAAATTTAGAAACAGTGACTCCCAGTGACTCTGCTGGGTCATTAACAACGCACTGAGGTCCTCGGGTGTGGGAGCCTCGTGTGTGCCCAGGGCTGAGGCGGGTCAGGCCGCCTGGCCGGTGGAATCGGCGTGGCCTCCCGAAGCCACCATCTAGCTCTGTGGCCATCACGCCTTTCTCTCCTGTGGCCCTCACACCTTTCTCTTCTATCACACACAAGAAAAGCCAATGTTGGGTGCAGGACAGGGACAGGGAAAGCCCTGCAAGTCACTCTGGTAAGCCGCGCACTGGCCAAAGTCTCTCCTTAACTGTCTGGTTAACTGTCTGGCTCTTGCTCTCCTCAGATGCAGACTGACACTGGAAGGAATAGAAGCAAATGTCTTCTTTTCTTGGCTCTGTATCATCTTCAGAGGAAGAAGTCGTACACAGAGTTGGTAAAAACCTCCCATGCTTTAAAACTCTTTTTTAAATAAAAATAAATTTTTAAAAATTATTTAATTTAATATTATTTAATTTTTTAAATTTAAATAAAAATAAAATTGTCAGAGATCAGAAAAGTGAAAGATGAAAGTGACATCTACATTGTGCGTCCCAAACTCAAGCTTTACTCCCCAGTGGGAGCAGGTACGCTTCAATGTTCTATAGCACAATGGCAAGGCTGACATTTCTTCCTGCGTTCCCAGGTCGCCTCTCTGTACCTACCATGCCATGCTGAAACCACCACTTGGTAGGAGGTCCTGGGCTGAATACGATTCCCATCACCCCCTAGTCCTGTAACCTCACTCTTGTGACTTGTCCTCATGACCTTCACTATTTTGTAAATGGCATAAAGGTAAGAATTACACCAACTGAGAAACCATTTATTTGGAGTAAATATGTTTATACCCATAAAACTCGTAGAACCGGGCTGGGCACATAGTTAGAATTTAGGAATTGAAGCCTTGTACCTATTCATTTGAAATGATTATTAAGTGCGGTTTTAAGAACAGGTAAATGCAGGAAGAATCCTAGCATCATTATACTGCTTAATTTTTACCTTCCTACACGGACATCTGCCCTCACCTTAAAAACCTCCTTGGTATGGATTCATTGCATGTTAATGGGGCTTCATCCATGTGTATTTCCACACATGCACAGCCCGTGCTGAGCAAAGCCAACCTCCCATTCTCCACCCTCCCCGCAACTTTGCCCAGTCTCTGCAATCCCAAGCCTGCTTTCACCTTAGCTTCCACCTGTGAGCGCACTTCTAGTGTTCCTCTCTCTGTGTCTGGCTCATTTCACTCAATGCAATGCCATCCAGTTCCAACGCAATGCCTGACGCGTACGTTTAAAGGAGGAGAGGTTTATTTTGGCTCATGGCTTTTGTTGGATTGTCCACAGTTGGCCAGCTCCAAGGCAGGAAGGGTGTGGTGGAAGGTCTAGCAGAGAAGAGCTGCTCACATCATGGCGACCAGGAAGCAGAGAGAGAAGAGCCAGGGAGGAGACACACACTTCCGGTCACAGCCTTTGGTAGCCCACCTCTTCCGCCAGGCCCCGCCTCCCGGCAGCACCTGCTGCTGAGGAGTCCTGGAACCCCACCATCCGTTCGCCTTCTAGAGCCCCAGTGACTGAGCACATGTGACTTTTGGGGGACAGTCTATGTCTAAACCAAAGCAACTTTATAGTTTTATTTGGTTCCTTTATTCCTTTTAGAATGTTGATATTATCAAATGTCACAAGAGGATAATAACATTGATAAGGTAATCTAAAAATTGTACGGACCAAAGGAAACCTCTCTAAACATTTCAAAACAGAACTATTGCTTGTGAACTAGAACAACCAATATGACAGAAGCAGTAGGCTACGTATCAAGAGTATTGAAATTAAATCCATAAAAATTATGAACAACACATTTTGCCGTCCTTATTTAATGTAAGAAGTGTCTCAAAGCCAGATGAATGCCTTACTTAAGGGACTCAGAACCTGCAAGGCGTAACACAGAGGTATCCCCGCTGGGATCTGATAGAGATATTCCAGTTCACCAGGAGTGATGCTCCCCACAAAGTGATCGCCAAGAGGCAGCTCTGTGTGCTGTGGGACCTAAAACCCCTCTCCCGATGCTGATGCAATCACAATAACCCCCTTATCAGGAACAAGGCACAAGGCCACCTCATGGTTTTCTCCTGGCTGGGCCATCCGCTGTATTATAAAAGGGCCAGGTCAGGTCTTCTAGGGCTTGAAAGTCTCCCCTGATTACTTCCGTCCTTATAAAGCCCTCAGATTCTCTTTGACAAGTCCTGAGTGAAATTTTTGTAACTTCAAACAAAAATTCTCAGTGAATTGCGTACTAAGTTCCACATTTGTAATAAAATGATTCACCGGTGAAATATAATTACAAATCTTACAAACATTGTCATGTTTCATGATTGCCATTCTTTGCAGATTATTTTCATATGAATTGCTGTGGTTTCTTTAAATGATGTCTCCAAAATTTCATGTTTTGTTAAATAGTGCCAATATAATTTTTGCTAACAATAATTAGTCCAAAAAACTTACACTGAGAACTGGAAAAGTCAAGATAAGTATACTTAAGTTTTTTAAGCATGTTGTTAAAATTTGAAGACGTTTTCTTGTGGAATTAATTTAACTGGTTATGCTACAATCTATTGAAAAATACCTGAAACTCAAATAACATTGCTCAGGAGTGTACCAAACCCCATGAGGGCAACTGTCCTTGTACAAGTTTTAAGTACTAGGTCAAAGTCATTCAGTGTCACTCAGGACATAGATGAAAAGTGGCCTGTGTTAGCAATATTACATAACTAATAAGAGCTTAAACACTTTAAGTGCTCGTGATGAATCAAGCACAATCTCTGGGGAAATCTTATGTGACTGGTAGGACCTGCCTGTGCCTTCTGTCCCAAGGCAGGCGGTGCCTCCTGGAGTTCTGGACTTGCTGTTATTTATAAGCTGTACTGGGGAGAACCTAAGGAAGGCTTTGGACGTTAACTGTGTTCATAAATAAGTTGGTTCTTTCGGATTCTGCTGTGAATGAGGAAAAGTCATTCTGAGGTAGAGTAGAAGAAAGGAAAAACAGGTAGAAATGGGACAAAGAAGTGATAACGAAAAATATTACTTTTAAGAAAACTACAACTTCCGGAGGCAGTGGAAGTCGCCCAAGACAGCCATATCCGCATTCCCTTGGTTAACTATGGGCTCCCTTCCTCCAAACCATCACACCCAAGTTCCTAAGGGTACTGAACGTCCATGAGTAGGCTTCACAGAAAAAGTAAAAAGCAGGAAACTCATCCTAAGAAAATGGAACAGGTTGAGGGATTTCCAAAAATACTTAAATTACCCATCTTAAAACACAAAACGGAAAAAAGAAACCTGGCCTCACACCTATAATCTGCTCCAGTACCCTTCTGGGGCTGTGGCCACCTTTTCTCGGGGTTTCCACCCTCAAGAGTAGCATAAATATCCCCATTGCAGGAAATAAAGCCTCTCGTTTCTCTGAACACCTGCACTCCACTCTTGAGGGTATACTCTTAAATTTCTACCAAATAAGCCCTTCCCGTGCCTCCTAGTGGTGCACCCTGAAAACTCCTTTTCCTCCATGGGAGTCAGGAGCCTGCAAACCTGTCCTCTGAGCAGGGTGGGTGAGATGCCTTATTTCAGCTTCGGAAACCTCCTGGGACCCTGTCAGACGACAACTCTTTAAGGTAGTTTTAAGAAACATACCTAGAGGGTTTATTTATAGATTAAAAAGTAGATGTACTAATACTTTCTCTGTAATTATCCTCCTCGTTCACGTAGCGGCAAGTGTAGAAGAAGAGCAGCAGTAAATCCTGGTCCTCTGACTGGGGGGAGGCATCGCAAGTGCAGGGCCCTCAACCGTAGTCATAATGAACCAGAGACAAAGGCATCGATTCAAAGGTCAGGAAAGAAGGCCAAGGGGACGACGGAGGAGGACAGGGAGAAGGTGTGGGGATGTGAATCAGTTAAATGGGTACGCACAGATTAGAAAATAAACTGAGCCTAGTAGGAAGTGCCAGCAGTCGGGCACGTGGGCAGACCCGAACATCCACCTGGAAATCTCGTTTCTCTCTCCCTGGCCTGGCGCAGGGCGCCCTCACCGGCCGGCCTGGTGGCTGAGCTGCTCCCCCGCATCTCCAAGAGGCGGACAGTTAATCCCGCGCGCTCCCACCCTCGAGCCCGGCTGCTCAAAAGTGCACGCTGATTGTCAGTAAAACTGCAAAAGTACGAAAATAGATTCCAAGGAACATTTATCATCATTCTTTCTATAAACTTTTACTGAAAATGTAACATCTTAATTTGGAAATTAAAGTATTTTTATTTATAAGTTTGTGTCTCTTCTTTCTCCCCCTTGAAATTTGAAAAACAATAAAGTCTTCCTAAATTATATTTTTTCGAGAAATTATTTCTACATGATCATTAGATAATTCTAAGAAATGGCTTACATCTATTAAATTTGTTTATGAATAATTGATACTTTTCAATTAATTTGAGTTTTAAGTACATTAAGCAAACGTTCAAATCGTAGTAAGATAAAAGAAACATGACATCTCCATGTTTACAAAATAACAAACAACAAAAGCTGCTCCTGCCTCCTGAATTCTCTTCTCCTTCCGTTCCTGTTCCCGTCAGTCTAAATACTCACTGAAACGTCTCAGTATATTGCAAATTTTAGAATAGACTTAAGAGAAAGAAAACATGTGGGAATAATTCAAATTCAGTAATTCTGTAAAAACGGTTTAATTCTCAAACACTATGTTGTAAGAAAGGCAACAGGTGTGAGGACGGAGAGCGGGCTGCCCCCGAGCGGGACGCGGGCCGGACTCCGCGGCGGAGGAGCGATGCAGGGACCGCGGGTCTCGGAGCCGCCGCATCTGCGGGCAGCGACCCGGCCAGGGCTCGCGCTGCTGCCTGCAAATCCGCCAGCCTGAAACGCCGGAGTTCAGGTCGCGCCGTCGGGGCGACTGCGGCAGCCGAAAGCCGCTGCTGGAAGGTTCTGCTGTGACTCAAATCCGTAGCGCCCCGCGAGAAAGGGCTCTGCCTCCTCCCCTCCTTTTCTCGTTCCCTCCCTGGTTATGACCTGGGTTAATCTCTGCAGTCACCGCATGATTATTCTCGCTCGCGGTCTGGGAATCGCACGGGCAGGCGGAGCTCGCTCACGGAGGCGCAGCAGAGATTCGGGCCGCGGTTCTGACCCTGGGTCTCGCTGCACCTGCCCTGCGGTGCGATGAACTCGCGCTCCGATTAAAGAGGCAGAGTCGGTGTGAGGGGTAGAGAAGTGGAAGGAGGAAAACTTCAGAAGAAATTCAAGACGCAGGAGTGGGGCAATCGGTAGCGAGCTTCCTTCTCAGCAGAGCGTGTAGGGAGGAAAAGTGTATCTCCAGGCCAGGCTTATGGAAGACAAATTAACAGGAGCGAAAGAGGGGCGTGTGGATCTCAGCTGATGTTACCAGCCTCAGACATGTATGGAGACCTGCACATAAAAGACGTGAAGGTCCCAAAGCAAACAGGCCTGGGCGCTTAGATGACATTTCTAACCAAGGGTGACAGGTTGAGACAGGGACAGAACAAAGGGGAAAGGCACGAAGGCTTCTATTTTCTACAAACTTGGGGGCAAATCTCGGAGGAAACCAAGGAGGCTAGCAGGTGGCTCTGCAGGGCCATCCTGGTGACAAGTGTCCACCATCATGGCCACACAGCCACCCCAGAAGAGGGGACTTATGGTCCTTGGTTCCCAGAAGGTTCTGCTTTTAGACACACGTAGGAAGCTCCAGGAAGATTTCTTCCTGCGTTTGATGACTTTCCATTCTGTGTAGCTCAAAATAATCAATAAGGAAACTGGGCACCTGTGGATGGGGGAGTCTCCCACAGGGGGACCTTCGGCTCTCAAGCTAAAGAGAGAGAGGACAGGTCCGGGTTGGCCTGCTGTAGAATGCAACCAGAGGAGGATTTCCTTGGGGTTTTATGTTCCACTGAAAAGTCATCACATGGTCTCGTACCAATCACTTTAGCTGTAGATAGAGAGATAAATGACGCGTAGGCGATAGAGACACACGACAGATACAGGGAGAAACACAGGATATAGACACGGCTGTATCCGTACACCTGCAAATGAATCACTATGGTGTGTACGGCTGGTCTACCTCACAGGACCCAGCAGGCACTGACCGCTGCGCCAGCGCACACGGCACCGCCCACGTTCTGGGTCTCATCTCTTCTTCGTCAGGGCTGGCTTGTTCAAAGGACACTTGGGGCTCAACGCTGGCCTAAGTGACGAAGGAATCAGTCGCTGGTTATTGTACCACCCTGTGGACTCAGTGTCACAGAAGGGCGGCGCAGCACCACACATGCGGCTGGGAAGAGGATCCCGAACGGAAGGCGACTAGAGAAGGAGCTCTGGGCCTTCCAACTCTGTGGTCCTGGGTCCCCATCATGCCCCAAGGGCCCGAAACAAACCAAACAGTGAGGCCTGGGGCTTCCAAACGGGGCTGGAGGTAACCCTGACTGACTGATGGAGGCTAAGCGAGAGAGGGAGGGGAGAGAGGAGAAGGGCGGAGGAGAGCAGGCAAGGGAGAGGAGTGGGTTGTTTACACTGCAAAGGGTCCCGGCAGCCTCAGAGTCACTTGACAGGTCGTTCAGTTATTCTTTTATTCACCTTCTCCACAATTATTCAGCCAGTGAGAGGCACTGGGCCCTGTGCCAGACATGGTGTTAAACAAAACCAAAACAGCCCGGCAGTCAAAGGCGTCTGCACTTCAGCGAGGGAGTTGGGTGTCGAGCCTGACGTGCCTGGGGTTTCACTCTCTTTAGAGCTAGGACAGCTTCTGCCGCAGGCTCACAGAGACCGCAGGTACCCTCAGGGCACCCACGGCTCACAAAGCCAGGACTCCAGCCTCAGCAGCATCCGCCCTCAGCGCTCACCTGGGTCCCCGCGCCCAGTGCCCGCAGGGCCGCCGATGCCGGCACCCAGCGGGTATGCGTGGCCCCAGACGCAGGGAAGTCGCAGTGTTCATAACGGGCAGGAAGGTTGCCCCTAACATGCTAGGGCCCAGATGAATGTGACTTCCCAGTAATCACTGTGAGGTGTGCTCCAAACACACGCGAGCGTTTAAATTTTAAAAGTCCGTTATAATAAAAGACACATCGTCATCAGCCCCCCTTAACATGCATCCTCTTGCTTCGAGCACACATCTCCTACTCTTCTTGCCCCTTGCTGAAGCATTTCTGAAAGCCCTTTTTGTATCTTTATGAGATGTGATCAAAATTATGGTGACTGCTGCTGCTGAGTGCCGTCCAACAGAAAGGCAGGCTCATCAACACAGGCTGTGTCCTCACCCACCTTAGTCACTGGATCTGGCACCATGCGACCCCTAGCTCTTTCCCAAAGTCAGAATGACCATTAAAGGGCAGTATTTGAACTGACTGAGGACATCAAGGCAGCCACAACAGCAAGTAAGAACATTCGTGAAAGAGGGCATCCAAACCTTCAGAAAGTGGCAAGAACGAGGAGATAAGTATGCTCGAAGTCAGGTGAATAGTCTGAAAGGCACTCATCGCCGTGTGATTTCCACTGAATAATTTTGTTATTTAAACATTCGCCACACACTTCGCACAAGATTTTAGTGAAAGTATCGCGCGAGCCATACTTTATCTGAAATTGAAAGCTAAGCGGATCCCTGGAGGTGCTGCTTGGTGAAAGCCCAGCCCATCTGACTTCGCCCTGTGGGAGATTCTCTGGCCTTCACGGCTATCTACTCTACAAATACCCTTTAATCATACTCTGCCATAAAGGTAGCCCCTCCCTCTGCTCACAAGATGTGCAGAAATGTAGATTTGTAGAAAGTTATCACCCATCACATTAATACCAAAGTACATAATTGTGATAAGTGACATGAAGGGGCTTCAAAGACATGAGAAGAGATGGCTGTGCTAGACCTGCAAGAACACTCTTCGGTCACCAAGCACAAGATGGCATTTCACAGTCACAGCCTCCTGTAATCAGCTCTCTGAAGATACTGACACACTTCTCTCAGGCACAGCTGGTCCTGTCATACTCCTTCCTGAAGTGCTACTCCACGGCTACAAGCACAGGGGTTGTGTTCAACCGGCTGTGTCTCTCCTGGCGGGGCAGAGGTAACGCCTGGCTCATATCCGTCTTCTCTTTAAGCAGGGCGGTTGGCTCACATTATCTCTCTGTCTCTCCCTAAGCGGCTGATTTCCCCGGGAGATCCAGGCAAACACTATCATTGGGGAAGGCGGAAATCCACCTCTCCCTTGGGCTCCACAGCTGCACCTGGGTGCTGGAGACAAACCAGAAATATTGTGCTTAAATGGTCTCTTTCAATTTTGATCCGTGGGCTTTTAAATGCTATTAATGGGAGCATTTGATTTAGTGTGCACACACATTTCTGGTCCTGAAATATGTGCTTGTATCTGTATGGCTATATTTTAAACATTTGCACCTGCTTTTTTTTTTTTTTATGCGGGTACTGGGAGTCGAACTCAGGACCTCGCACTTGCCAGGCAGGCGCTTATGCTGCTGAGCCATCTCACTGGCCCTGCACCTGTTTTTTAAATGGTCTGATCATACACTCTGGAGTTAAGTTTGACTCATTCCTTGCACGAATTTCTATTAACTTTTAATAACTCCAAAGCGTCACTGTCCAGTGAAAGACGAAACTGCACTTGGCTGCTGTCCGTGGAGATCAGGTGCTCACTGACTCCGTCACGAGCCTGGGTTTTTCAAATAGCCGAGACCCAAGGGATGCTTAGTTCTGCTTTCTCTCCCAAAGCTCGGCTTTCAGAGGAGTCAGACGGGTGGACACTGATCCATCCCAGCAGCATCTTAGGGGAAATCGTGCATCTGTACACAGGCTAATGCTTTCCCTTCTTATTAGACTGACTGATCTTTGATGTTGGGCTTAGAATATACTTCTATTGTATCAACATTCCATAATTTACAAAGAGACCATCAGACTTGACTGGGATATTTTCGGCAGAGTCGGGATCTGAGAGTGCTTTCCTCCATATCCACTGTATCGTTCTCCAGTTTTGCTGCACTGGCCTCTGAGGGATGCGGGCCGTGGCCTTCACTGCACCCTCAGATTCCGGTCCAGGTGTCTCAGGTTCCTGTCGCTTCAGCGCTCTAAGCACTGCATCCCGGTGGCTTCCCCAGCACTGCCCTTCTGGGCCAGCCTGTGCCTGGTGCCCCTGCTGACTCCATCCTCCTGCGTCCCTTCTGCAGATGCCTCCTGGGCACAGGTGCCCGATGCCTCCAGAGCAGCAGGGTCAGAACTGTTCCCCGTGCTCCTCTGAGCTCTGCAACACTCACGCCTCGTTGTCCTGGATTGTGACCTCTCCTTTTTAGCTTCCTTGGCTAGACTGCTCCTGTCACTGGCCTCATCCATTAAAAGTTGGTGTTATTTTTAAACATTTTCTCCCCCCCTCAAAACCATAGATTCTGTCCGAAGGGCCCATTTGTCCAATCACACCTTTTAGTTCACTTCAATTACAATCAGCCATGAGTACTTTTGCATTAACTGGGCAGAGCCAAATTGCCCTCCTGGTCTACTGATATATGTTTTCCAGCTCTCTCCTCATCAACTTCAAAGTTCCACAATCTTTTTTTTTTTTTTCTTGTGGGTACCGGGGGGTCGACCTCAGGACCTCGCGCGCCAGTAGGCGCCCGTGCCGCTGAGCGATATCACCGGCCCTTTTTTCGTATGTGGGATCCGGGAGTCGAACTCGGGCTCTCACGCTTGCCGGGCAGGCGCTTACACCGCTGAGCCATCTCACCGGCCCCCACAATCTTTTAAAAAGTATCTTAAATAGTTGCCAAATCAACTCCTTCCTCCTTTCTTCTCCTTAATCTTCTGCCTCCACTAATCATGGTGCCAAGTTCCATCTGCTCAACATGAGACTCGTGACCTTCAATGCCACCCTCTCTCCCCTTGTCCCTTCCTGGCTGTCCTACGAGGTTACCTGCATGTCCATCGCTCCCTTTGTCCCCTCTCCCCTGAGGTAGCTGAGAAGCCCTGCCACACCTTTTCTTAAATATCATCACTTGGTCTAAAGAATATGCATCCTTTGCTACTTTTAGACTGCTACACTGCATATATTACAGATTAATATTCTCCCATAGAAAATGAAAATATGATTCTATTAAGTCACAGTCTACATATAAAACTTCTATACCCTGTGTTATGATTTATTTAAGTCAAGCTTTGCTTTCAACGGCTTTTCTATGGTCACTTTATAATGTGTGCTATTATTGTATTTCACTTTTAACAGGGAGTTTTCGTGGGTAGAGTAATCGGGTGTGCCTGAATCCACGTTGTAGCTCTCATACCTGTGCTCCATCCACTTCCCCGTCCCCCGTGAGGCCCAGCCCTGTGCTCTCCGTGTCCCACCCACCACCCTGGGTCTCCCGTCTTTCTTTTAGGGCTCCCTCACAGGTCCTCTCCTCCTCCTCCTCCTCTCTTCTCTCTGGCTGGCTGTTGCCCTCTAGGGATTTCTCTTCACCACTTGTGTGAAGTTTCCCTAGGGAGAAAGAGGAGTGAACTCCACAAAACCCCTACCTGAGACTGCAACCAGGTATCCCATGTATCCCAAGTATGGAGAGAAACACTGCGTGTGTGTGTGCGTGTGTGTGTACACGTGTTTCCCTCTGGGTGCTAGGTGTTGTTCAGTTCCTAATGTCACCCTTCATGGTCTAACAAATAGAGACAATAAATTCACTTCCTGAAACTCTGGAAGCATGCAGCATAGGTAGAAGATGGCAGAGCTGCCATTAAGACAAACACTAAATAAAGAAAAGAAAACCTGCTACTTGTGACCTGCAGCGTGAGGAATCCACACCCAGTGCCCAGCCTGGCACCTCCACCCATGACTTGGAGAGCGAACCCTGCACAAGCTCTCTGGGTCCATCAGCCCGGCTCCCCCAAACTGATCCCTGGGAATGCAGTATAGGGAGATTTTGTTGGCAAGCACTAGAAAATTCTGTTCAGACTTGGTGAAAAGTGCTGTTTGTTTTTTCTTTTTGGTTGGGGTTGCTACCAGGAAAGTAGAAACGTAGACGACGCACAGGAATTACTTGAACAAGGCTCTTGGTCTTTTGGAAGGTGAGCTTTATTCTGAGGGCCCCATCACCCCCTGATTGAGGAATGTCCTCTCCGAGACCATCTGGCCAGAGTTACTTTGTCTTTTTCTTCAAACATCAGAAAATTCCTAGCTCCTCCACAATTGATTCAACTTAAGTCAGGTCCAGTCCCCAACCTAATCAGCTCGGGAAACGTGCACAGATGCGGGGTGGTCTGAGCCTGTCCCTCATCCATCCTTAAAGAAAGAGTGTGGGACCTCACTGACCCTAACCCACACCTTCTTCGGCGTGGGAAGAGAATCCTGCCTGCTTGTCTCCAGGGTGGACGCATGGTGGCTGAAGACAGTCCCCAACTGCTTCCTAGAAGAAGCAAACCTGCCACCTGCCATGCTCAGCCACCTCCGACTTCAGCAGGGTGTCCTCCACTTTGAGGAAAGTGCCACTGGACGTGACCTGGAATCGGAGGTTACTCCAGTGGCCTGAAGGGTGACAGGTGACGTGAGACTGCCATGTCAGCTCATCTCTGGGAGCAGAATGTCCTGAAAACCTCATGAGGCACCGGTCAGTTTGTATTTAATCTTGCGTGGAGTCTCGGTTGCAGATCTGAGTCTGCTCAGGGTGTTCCTGACTGCTCACCGGCTGTCGTCACCCAGGTAACCAGTTGCATGCGGGCTCTGACTTTGGGAGTCCTGGCCAGCGAGGACACAGCCCCTGTGTCCCCTGGCTGCTCCTCTGTAGACTGTGCTCTAGTAAGCGCCTTGTTAGCTCTGTCCAGGGGAAGTCCTGGACAGTGAGGCCCCAGTTCTCACATCCCTGTAAATCTCAGTGGCATCCCAGCTCTGTTCCAGCACCCCCTCTGGACTTGCTGAGAGCGGCTGTACTTCTTTTATTTTTATCGGCGCTGTTTGCAGTACATCACGATCGTTTTCTTTGTGGGGAATCAGTGCACAGACAGAACATGTCCTCTTCATCACCCATTCCCTCCCCCTCCCCTGTCACTCGGCCCTTTTCCCTTCTGCAAAAGATCTATGTCCCTGTTTCCGGTCATCTCTCGGGAATTGACTGGAGATTGTGTGAAACAATTTGTACCACCACAGTCAATCAAAATAAAAACCCTAAGACACTAACAGAAAACCCCTAACAGTACAAACTATAGTTATGTATTACAAGCTTTTTATCACCCTTTCCCAAACTGAACACACACACAACTAGAGAGAACATCAGCTCTTCAGCCATGCATTCATGAGCGGATGCCAGAGTTCAAGGGATTGCCACTTCCTCTGCCGCACCGTTTAATTTCCTTCTCTTTTTCCATAAATGGACAGGTGCATGAGTAAATACAGTGTATGCAATCCCTTTCGTATTAGACGCCCTGAGGAATAAAGAACTGAGAAGTCCCTGTTCCCGCTCTCTTGGAATGACTGGGGTGGGCAGGCTGGCATGAGAGGTGAATCTGTGGCTGCCCAGGGCTGGGCTGTGGGGTGGCAGAGGGGATGTGCGACGTGATTGCTTATAGACCCAAGTATTTGGGCGGTGATAAAAAGCTCTTAAAGTAGATTATTGCTGTGATCGGGCAGCTGTGAAAAATACTTGTCAGACTGAATTTTATGCATAAAATAGCTGAATTGTGCATTATGAGAATTGTTTCTTAGTAAAGTTGCTATATGAAAAGAGACTGTTCAGATCGGCACACGCTGCTCCGCCGGCCCGCGGTCCCCAGCAAGTGGGTAACAATTCGTGTGGCTGTTTTGCTGCCACATAGCACAAATTTGCAGTGACTTAGCTGGAAATCAAGACATCCACACTGTAAAGAATTCCTTTCAACACAGCCAATTTCATGTTCTCAAGCCTGCATTTCTTTTGCGAATCGCTATCTACACAGAACTCTTTGTTGCGGAGCATTTAAACCCGTTCAAGTCACGCTAAAGAAATGCGGACCTTCGTCTGCTCGGGAATGAAACGAACCGGCAGTCCACGTGGCTCCCACACGCGGCCAGCAGGGTCCTCCGCCCACTCGCCCTGCCGGATGGCACCGCTCCTCAGCCCGCCTGGCAGCACCATGGGCAGAGCGTTCCCGCCAATCACTCTGCCTGATAAGCTCCGGGAGGATACTCTATGATTACGTACCCCGTTCTCAGTCAAAACTTACAAAAGGAGGGTTGCTAAGAAGGGACAAAGCCTATGGTCGCTGGTTGAAGAGGGCCAATTTATTATATTCTTATCTACAGATAGCTTGAAATTAAGAAAGAAGGAAGGTATAAAAGTTGTAAAAGCTGGATATGGGGGCACAGGCCTGAAATCCCAGCACGCTGAGAGGGTTAAACAGGAGGCTAGCAATTTTCAGGCCAACCTGGGCCACTTAGTGAGTTAGTGTGAGTCTGCCTTAAAAATAAATAGATAAATAAATAAATACAAAGGTCTTGAGATGTAGCATCTCAGTGTGAAGGACCTGGGTTCAATCCTCAGTACACATACACAACACACATACATACACACACACATACACAAACACACACTTACACACATACACACACGGCCGGGGGTGGCTCAGTGGTAGACTGTAAGCTCAGCACCTAATGCATAAAGCCCTGGGTTAAATCTCCAGCATCCAAAATTAATAGATAGACTCTTAAAAATCATAAAAACAGAAAACAAAACTCCTTCCCTGAAATCAGAGCTAATGGAGGAGGTGGCTTGGGTCTGCGACCAAATGACCTTCATGTCCCTGAGACTAGGAACGGGAAGTCACGTCCACCACTGTGGGACAGAGCACAGTGTCTCCTCCTCCACCTCTACAAAGCCCGGCCCTTCCCTGATGGGGAATGAGTGACAGAAAAAGAAAAATCCAAGCAGCTGTCCGTGTACAGTGCTCTTTACCCAGGACAGAATCCATGATAAACACATCCTCAGTGGAAAATGCCATGAATGCCAAAGCACACCTTGCCTGCCGAACACCACCCCTGGTCCAGGACTGGCCGTCAATGCCACATCGCTCGCCGACCAGGAGCTGTGCTGGAAGCCTCTGCCCCCACCGGCGGATGGGCTGGTCCGGGGCATCGCCAGCCGGGACAGGACGATTCACAAAGGGACATGGAGTTTAACTTCACTCTAAGCACAGCCCTGGACCCCTTCATAAGCCGGGGAGCATCTGTGCTTTTACTTTCTGAGGAGGATGAGTTCCTCTCCATCCAGTCGCTGTGGGACACTTGGCAGGATTTCCCCACAGCGTCAAGAGCAAGAAGAGACACACACACTCGCAGTTTTCCTCAGCGCAAGGACGCACACCTGTGCTGCACGTACACAGATGCACACACGCAGTATCCTGAGATTCTTTCATTCTTTCTTTCTACCCTTACCCGGAAATTGAAGGGTGCTCACCCCTCACGACTGGAGACACTGCTCAGCAGGACAGTCCAAAACGATTGGCTGGCGCTGAGGACAGAGTTGCACAACTGACCCACAGTTCCTGGACACAAGCCGACCTCTCGGACAGTAACTGGGCTACATCAAGCCATCATGAGAAGTGGCTAAGTATCACGATAGCCCAGGATGATAATGCTGATTTAAATAGATTTATAGAGATCTCAGAGTTAAAAATCAATGATGCTGCAATATTTTAGAAAAGTGATTAGCTTGTAATGAATATACAATTAAAAAGCTCTTCTCTTTAAATAGTTTAAATGTCTTTGAAATTAAAATACATTTCCACTCATGAAATAACTAGTCTCTAAAATATTATTAATTGTGAACTAGCCATTAATTTAAAGTGAACAGTAATAGATACTGTTATTAGCACTATTTTTATTATTTTATCATCTGATGTCTCAGAATGTGTTGAAATACTGCTAACAGTGATTTTCCTCATTCTGCAGAGACATGAACTACAAAAGGACTATCAAAAATATACAAAAATGACCGCTTGGTCTCTTTAATTACTAACCTCCCTTGGTTGCTGAGTAAGAACAGAGGGCCACTTCCCAGCCACTGCCAAGGCCCACACGTTAGGTCAGTGGCTCACGGCTTCCGTGAGGCGGCCTCCTCTGCGGTCCACAGCGTTCTGCTTCCACTCCCTCTTCCCCATCCTCACATCTTACAATGGCTTTCTAATAACAGACAGTAGCAGTAACAGATTATTTCGTGTTCTCCACTGACATGTATTTTAAGGAAATTCAAGTTTACATAGCTTTTATTGTCATGCCACTCTGTAGGAGATTTTCTTTGTAATTTTAAAGAACACCCTGTGGGCCACGGAATCTTAGGCTCTCAAGACACAGAAGCAGTGACTTTTGGGGTCGGTCTCTAAGGTGACCTGCCAGGGTCACAGTCAGTGTCCTTCTCAACAAGGCCTGTCGGTCTCCTTAAATTTAACAGGAACAGTGTCACATCTATACTTAACACAGTACTTTTCTAGTCTAATCTGCTTTAGCAAATCAATGGACCCTGGGATGGACCAGGTGGGATGGGGGCTGATTCCAGACACTGCCAGCAAGGCCTGGGTTGTTATCTGGTGGCTGAGTGAGAGAAAATGAGAACGTGTTTTCTGAAATGATCCTCAGGTGGAGAGAAGTATTATGGACACCAACAGGAACGATTTTGAAGCCTGGGATAATTAAGGAAATTCTAGAAACACATATAGCTAATTTGAATGTCTACTAAAGCAGACTGATTATCATCCAAGTTACTCAGAAAACGTGCAAATGAGTTTGGGAACATGTTCTTGAATATACTTGAGGAAACTTGGAAAATGTAGAGGTTCCATAAGCTTGTTGAATTTCGACAAATAATCATGGCACTTTGAAAAGTTAGATGCAGATTCTGCTTACTGTGGATGTGGGGCCTATTAGAGCCTTGTTCTTGAAGGACACATCACTGACTGTGAGAGATGGCCCCTTAGAGAAGGAATAGAGACCCATGAAGAACAAATCACATCGGAGTGGCCTTTGTGGACAAGATCGAGAAAGCTGCAAGACTGGGATGATGGATTAGTAGCTGATTGGAAAACTCAACCCAAAGAGGAGACTGATGGATGAATGTCTGTGTGCAAAGGTGGCTTCTGATAGGGAGATCCCAGCTTTATCCTTCTCTGCATTCTTTTCAAAATTTTGTCGTCATTTGGGTAAAATACAGAAGGCATGCTTCTCTAGTCTGTGCATAACTGGTAGCAAAGATGTACAGCAGTTATGTTACAAGGTCACGTCTATAGTGTGGCATTAAGATAAATCCTTTAAAGAATCAGTTCAAGAATGCAGCTGGCTAAATGAAACAAAACACCAGCAAAATCCCAGCAGAAGCGAATGCGTGAATTGCACATGACGGGACGATCATTGGAAAGGCAGAGAATAGTAGCTCCCTTCACCTTCACAGTGGCCCCAGGACACTTGGAAATCTGTATTTGTGATTCATGCTTGAAAATAAAAGGTCAAATTAGAACACACTGAAAGAAGAGCGCAGTAAGAAAACACGCTTTATGGAAATACAGATTGAGCAACTACTCTTTTTGGTTTTGGGCCATGTTATTGTCTCTCAGTGAGCTGGGCATGGGTGGGCAGCAGCAGTTTGCACCTATTGTGAGCTGTTGCATGGGCAGGAGGAAAGATGGCCTCCTCCCCCTCCTCACGCCTGGAAGGCAGATTTATACCCAAGCAGGGGACGATGTGAGAGTGAGAGCGCAGATCCAGCTGTAAGATGATCCGCGTCTATGTTCAAACACAGCCCACGGCCACTGGGTCAGGGACGGTGTCCACGGGGAACATTGGACGTAGGGTCTTCCTGTGCTATTTCTAGCAGTAAACCAGTCACACATAAATGTGAAATAAAAGAGGCAGGTATTACAGCTACTGTGCGTAGCCAGGGCTCGATGTGAAGGAAAAATATTATTATTTAGATGTGTTTGCTGCTTCCTCTAGGGAAGAGTGAGGAAACAGTGGCGCTCTGGATGGGGCTGTCTTTCCAGCAGTCACCTGTCTTGGCTGAGAAGAATTGGACTCCTCAGAACTCAAACGGGCACTGTCCACCCCGGAAGGGAGGAGAGAGGCAAATGAGTCTTGGGCAGCTGCAAGGAGCACAAGTCCCCCAAGGCTGTGACAGAGTAAGAGAGGGAGGTGGACATCAGGAAGTGTGTGGCCAGGGCCGTGGGAGAGGAACGGCCTGGCCGGAAGCACTCATTCCTGGGAGTGTGATGAGGTCACACAGTGGCCCCCCAGAGGTAGGAGACGCTGGGCTTGGGATGGCTGCAGACCACTCCGGCTGGCTCCTTCCAGTTCCTACCTTCTCCAAGGCAATGACAGCTAGTGTCAGGGCTCACCTCAGGGCATGGGGAGCAGCTCCAGACCCATGTAGTTGGCAGGAGAGGAGGGACAGGGTCAGGAGAGAAGAACCATGCCCATGTCCAGGAATATGCCTCCCGTGCATCTCTACACCAAGCACACTGCCTGTCCCTCCCAGGGACGAGAGCTTTCCCTTCTCTGTGACAGCAATCGACTCACTCTGCCTGGTGAAAAGTGCCGTGTTTTCATCCTGTGGAAAATTTCACAAGCTCTCCTCTTCTACTATGCACCAAGGCTGCTTTGTAGCCTGCATTATGTTAAAGCACAAGGGACAGAGCCATAGCCAATTTGTCACAGATTCAGAGCATGAAGAAAAAACAGTGTCTGTTTGCAATTTTCTAGCAGGTTGAGTTTTACTGCAGTGTGATGCAGGCGAGCTCCACCAAGACAGTTCATGGGATGGGACAATCTTACTGAGATGCAACTTGCTTCAACTGGACAAAAACTATGAAGGAGATCTTTCGGCTGTATGTGCACACATACATGCAAATTTCAGAATCAGTGCTATAAAATGCATGACTTCGAACATACAAAGCAGCTATATTTTGTATCTACTTTGAAAAACAAGGAAGGTTAAGGTAAAGTGAAGTAGCTCATTTGGTAACGGATGCCAGATTGGAGCAATATTCAAAAGTAAGAATATATTTTGTTGCCTTTTATAAGAAATAGTTAACCCTGCAGAATTCCCTTCACATGCAGAGTAAAGTCATAAGAATCCCTGTAAAACTATTTCAATCAAAAGACTGCTGGTACTTCCATCACACACAGTCTAAATTACACAGTGGCTATGCGTAGAAGAAAGAGAACAGTGTGGATGTGATGGAGTGAAATTTATGCAAGAATTAAACTTGACGTAGCCGTGGGTGTGCTTGATGAAATAAAGATCTGGAGAGGACCAGAGATGAGAAACCTGCCAGCCTTCCTGAGCAACAGTGAGCTGAAACCCGCCCAAAGGCAGGTGCTTCCTCTGGCTGGAATGATATTGTCCTTTGGACCAGTGACTCCTTCTCCTTGGGGAAACTAAGGTCACAAGTAGGGCATGGTGGCACAGCCTTCCTGAAGTCTGAGTATTATTTGAGGCTGAGGCTGAGGCAGGAGGACGACATGTTCGAGCCCAACCTGGGCAACGGGGTGATTTAGCCAGAACTCATGGGCTAGGGCTGTAGCTCAGTGTGAAGCCCTGGGTTCAATCCCAAGACTGAAACAAATCAGTGAAGGCACAATAAAGAGTAGACGAGGGAGAGTGACGGAAACACCGGTGACCCTGGATCCACACAGCCTTCTTCCTCCAGGTGCCGCAGCCCTGGTGCTGTCACAGCCCCGCAGGGCAGGCACCGCTGGAAAGTGCCTCTCACTTACTCCCCTTTCCCATGGATAACTTTGCATTTTCCAACTCTCATTTCCTTCCTGCTGGCTTGGGAGGATCCTGGCAGCAGCTCTCTGCCCCTCCTGTGCCCCTGCGGGCTGGACTGGGGTCCTCTCTGTCCATTCCAGCAGGAGAACAGCCAGGTGGCCATGTGGTGCCCACCACACCCCATGACTGGTTCTGTGGCCTTCAGGAGAAAGAGAGGGCCTCCAGGACGGGCTATATGCTTTGTTTTTATTCTTGTTCCTTGAGCTTTTGAAGTGATCCCCCACAAAACAGAAATCTTTGCCACAGCCATTGCTTCTGTGTTTTCTTCAAGCAGCTGTAAAGTTCCAGGTTTATGTTTTGATCTTAATTCATTTGCGTTGACTTTCGGGTATGGTATAAGACGTGTTCAATTATTTTGCATATAGGCATCCAGTTTGCCCAACACCATAGATTGAAGGGACTTTAACTCATTCTGTCCTCTTAATACCATTCTGAAAATTAACTGATCGCATATCCTTCCATTTATTTCTGTATTCTGTCCCACTGGTCTGTGTGCCTCTGTTTAACTAATACCACACTACTGACTACTCTATCTTTATAATATAATTTGAAGTCAGAAAGTACACTATGCCCGACTTTTTTTTTTTGTCTTCATTTGTAGCTGCCTAATAATATCTACATAAATACGAGGCACAGTGTGATCTTTTGATCTGTGTATACCTTGGAGAAAATTTCAACTTAGCTAATTGACATATGAATCACCTTGCCAACTGCCTTAGCTACTTTTCTCTCATTGCGGAGATGAAATACCCAACACCCACAAGTTAAGGGAGGAAAGGTTTATTTGCCTCACAGTTTTCAGAGGTTTCAGTCCATAATCAGCTGGCTCCAAGGCAGGGTGGCCTCACAGAGGAGAAACAGTTCACGGAGGGCAGCAGACAACAAAACAAGCAATGGGGGGGACATGAGACTCTTCCTGTCCCTTCTGCTGTGTGCAGGCCACCCGCACTCAAACCCTTAATCCCAGCATCACACACTCCCGATTCAGGCACCTCTGAAAAAGCTGGGTGATCGCATGAGGCTTTGGGAGACATCTACATGCAAACCATGACACCAATTTACTTTTTTGTAGTTAAAATGTTAAAAATCTGTTATTGTAATGATTTTGAAATATGTAATACATTTAATATGTGTCCAAGAAGGAGAAGCCTTTTGTTTCATATTTACCATACAAAACCTCAGAATTGATGTGTACTTAAAAATATTTTCAGAAGTTATTGACAAAATACCCTCTAAATGAACTTCATTGCCACTTTGAAAATTGTATTCCAACCTAACCAAAGAAATATCATCCAGGGTGCACAGGAGCTGCAGAGCTTCGCTTTAGTCCCGTCAACCAGGACTCTACCTATTTATTTGCAGATGTCGTTGCTACCTCGCTGACTAATCAAGGAGAAAAGGCATCACTCACTTGCACTGCGTTATTTTAGGGACATTTATGAGCCTTGATATTGCCTGGGGTTCAATGTCTCTTCTCACCTCTTTCTCTAGTTTTGTATACACCTGGTTTTCATTAACCATGGAGGTATTTTTAAATTGTTTTATAGTTCTATAATGTATATAAATCAAATGAAAGTTTTAAAATAATTTTTCACATAATGCTGAGGCTAAAATTGCAGGGCAAGTTGCTGGATCTTACCGGGTAAAGCACAGGGGTAGCAGATTTATTTCTGTTTACAGCCGCTAAGCTGCAGCTCTAACAGTAACAGCTAAGAATTAGTCTTCCGTCTTGAACCGAATGAATGGTGAGTGTCCTTGCCCTTTGGTTATTTCAAACACATTTCCCTAAATGGTACCTTAGCCACACCTAATTTACTTCATGGTGCTGATTTTAGGTTTGACACTAAAGGGCTGGGGGTGTGGCTCCGTGCAAAGGCGCTGGGTTCGATTCCCAGTATTGCACAAAACACACACACACAGAGGCAGGTGGTGAGGAGGAGGAGTCGCCTCGCTGGGCCTCTGCCCAGCACAGGAGCAGGACAGGGACCTCCTGGCGGCAGCAGCAGTGCCCAGGGCCAAGCTGGCAGGAAAGCTGGGCCAGGGAGCCGCGCTGGAGCGCAGGGGCAGCGCTGTCCAGAGTGACAGCTTGTAGGCCTCAGTGCGGAATGAAGTCACTCTTGACACTGAGGCTCTCGGGGACACCCAGAGGGAAAATGAGACCCAGTCAGACTGCAGAGGTGCATTTCAGTAGGGACAGGAGGGGACCCACAGCCACTGGCCCTGCGCCCTGTGCCCGGCCGTCTGGGGGGAGCACCATGGTCTTCATCGGGTCTTGCTCACAAGAGTGCGCGGTCACCTCAAGCCAGCTGCGGGATGTGGAGCTGGCGCAGCATTCCCAAGCCACGTTTCCTGCCGGCAGGTGGCGTGAGGCTGGGGCTGTGTGGAATGGGGGGTGGGTGACAGGTGAGGTCCAGCCAAGTGTTGCAGACAGCACTCCGTGCAGGATTCATTTTTTAGTCCAGAGGATCAGAGAAGCTTCATAAAACCTGCAGCTTGTGCAGAGTCTTGAGGGCTGAGAATTCATTTGCTGAGCAGAAATGAACAGAATGCAGGGACCTCAGGAAGGACAGAGGCTGAGGAATAGCAGAGCAGGCAGATTCAGTATGGATTCGTGGATTCCGCTGGGTGGCCCGGTGCTCATGTCAGTGTAGGGGGAAGAGAGGGGAGGCCCACCAGAAGGAAAGGTGAGGAATAACGCAAGGGCATGAGGAGCCTGGCTGAGTTGGAGCCATCTATTGCAGGTAATTTGGCAACAGCTCAAACTTCTGTGAGGAGTAGTAACACAATTAAACTAAATTCAAAAAAATAATGACTTGTGAAAAATATGGTGGACCTTAGAATTGGTAAAGATTACTGGCAGAGAAAACAATGACAGATGATCCCCACTTCTCTTTCTCATTTTTTGGTAGTTGTAGCAAAGTCTTGAGACACTTTTTGCCATCTGTGTGGTTTTAGATTTCAATGAGTCTTTTTCTTTTTTTTTTAATGTGGGTACCGGGAGTTGAACTCAGGACCTCGCGCTTGCCAGCAGGCGCTTGTGCTGCTGAGCGGTATCACCGGCCCTTTTTTTCCTTTATGTGGGTACCAGGAGTCGAACTCAGGACCTCATGCTTGCCAGGCAGGTGCTTGTGCCACTGAGCTATCTCATTGGCCCCCCCAATGAGTCTTTTTTTAAAGGACCGTATTGTGAAGAATAATAGATGGGAATGGTGTAAGACCAAATAAATTCCTACTGAGATTTTTTTACATGTGGATAAAACACAAATTAAACAAATGATTTAACATCTTTTATGCAAGACAGTGCAAGAAACTGTCCTCATTAGCATTATGATCTTATTTTAAGAACTTTCAATTCTAAAACAGAGGAAAGGAAAGAAGAGAGGAAGGGAAGGAGGGAGAGAGAGGAAACATTCCCACATATCTTATGGTCTACACATATCAACTGTGTAAGGAAATCACGTCATTAACAAATGGCAAAATACATACAAGAGGGTCAATCACTACAGTATAAGAAATTAAATAGCATCTGTAGTTAGATGGCTCAGCGGCGTAAGCACCTGCCTGGCAAGCGCGAGGTCCTGAGTTGAACTCCCGGTACCCGCATACGAAAAAAGGGCCAGTGATATTGCTCAGCGGCATGGGCACCTGCTGGCGTGCGAGGTCCTGAGTTCAACCCCCGGTACCCACAAAAAAGAAAAAGAAAAAAAAATAGCATCTGTATTTTGGTAGCTATGCATATTTATGTGGAGAAAGGAGTAGACATTTGTTTCCCAACTTGATAGACAAGTTGAGGAATTGGGTTTATAGATCCTTTGTAATTTTTATTTCATGAAGAGAGTTTCACTTGTATTTATTTTCTCATTTTCTCTTTTTTAAATTTATTTTTGTTTTTAACTTCATAAATAACATTGCATTTATTTATCACATAAAACATGCTTTGACCTCTACCTGCTTTGACATGTACACATATGTACAAGGACTAAATCTAACTAATGAACTTATGCATTTGTTCCGATGGTGAGGACACTTCACACCCACTCTTAGCATTTTTCAAGAATACAATTTATTGTTCACTCTGGTCACCGTGTTGTATGATAGATCTCTTTGAACTTATTCCTCCACTTAACTGAAATTTTGTGCCCTTTGACCCACGTCTTCCCAATCTCTCTGTCCCAAACATCCCAGTCTCTGGTAGCCACCATTCTTGCCTCGACCTCTACGAAACCAGTTTTAGATTCCACAAATGAGTGAGATCACGTAGCACTCGTTTCTCTGTTCCTGGCTTATTTCATTTAGCACAACTTTTATCTCCTTTTGTGTCTATCTGACTTTATTCACAAATTCTTTCCTGATAATGCACTGCCATGCAAGGGCTAGTTTAAAACACAGACCTGATAATCAACTTAGCTATCTCTCTGTGCAATGAAATTAATATAGTAAATACAGTCATTGGTTTTAGTAAAATTTGTGCACATTTTGAATCCAGAAAACCAAGTTATTTTTCATTTAAAGTTAGTATTCAGACAAATGCATTGTAGAAATAGAGATAAGCAAGTTTCCTTCATTTTCTCCTTAGTCTTAGCTGTTGTTAGAAATAGGGAGCAGCAGAGAAATTCTGGGCAGAAGCTACTTTATTTCTACCTGCACAGGTGAGAGGGAGCAGTAGGGCTGACTGCAGCCCCAAAGCCCTCAGTGTTAGACTGTGATGTTAGAAGGTTTCCATAGTGATGATGATTACAGAAGACCAGAGGTCATTCATTTAGCTGGCATTTCATCCATATGTAAACCATTTTTATAAAAGCTATAATAAATATTTTGAAAAATTGTTAAACCAATTCTTTAATAAAGTAATAGAATTTAAAATGAGATGCAATCATTAAAGAAGAGAACAACCATTAGAGAAGGGAAGTTTTTCTTTAGAGACTCAAAACAGCTTAACTTACGTAGGGCAAAGCTTTTAACCCTTCCCTTAATTTAAATTTTGAAAGCTAATGGGTTGAGTTAGAAACTAGCGAACCACTGGTTTGAATCAGATACAGTTATGATATTCACAGGACTGTAAGTTAGATCTGTCAGACCTGGAGGACAAACAAAACCAAAGTGCAAGTTTTGGGGGAATATCTGCACTGGATTCTTTTTATAAATCAAACTTCTAATTAAAATTGTTCTTAAGGCATCAAATGGGTCTATATGATTTGTTACCTTTGACCCCAACCCATATTTTCTACTTTGAGAAGTAGTGACTTTAAGCTTTCTCTTCTTTTCTTCTTTCTTAGCATATGTTTGTGACGCATAGTGATCATATTCATCCTAGGGGACTGTTACATATACACAATACATCTTAGTCATTTTTACTTCCCTCTCCCCAGAATAAGAGAAAGAAGAAGAAAGGAAGTGAAAGAGGGAATAGCTAGGGAGGAGGGCAGACAGGAGGAGAGCCCGGGGGGACATGTCTGTCTGTTGTCAGTCTGTGGGCCTTTGTCCCCGACCTTTCTGTCCGCAAAGACTGGTTTCATGGAAAATTTTTCCAGAGATCTGGGGAGGGAATGGTTTGAGAATGATTGAAAGGTATGCACAACCTGGATGCCTGGCCGGTGCTAGTCCCCACAGGGACCTTGTTCCTGTGAGAATCTCCTTTCCACCGAGCTGACAGGGGAGGCGCTCAGGCAGGAACCCTAGCAACGGGGCAGAACTGCACACACAGAGCAGGCTTCACCACCTAGGTCCTGGGCTGGGGCCCCAACCTGTCTGTGTCTGGGGATGTGGACCTCTGGTCTGGTGTAACTCAGGGGCCCCAGTCCAGATCTTTGGATCCCATCAGAACAATCCGCACCACAGTGTTCTAGTTAAGCCAGTGGTTCTACTTATCTTTGTTCTGTGGAAGAAGATGCATAGAGCAATGCCTGGGGAAGGACGGACAGTCCTACTGGCCTTGGTCCTGGTCTGGGGCACCAACCTCCATGCACCAGAGAAACCTCAGGAGCTCTGCCAGGATCCCGAGGAACCTGGGAAGCTCCACCGGGACCCACCCTACAGCTCTGCAGATCTCCCCTGGTGCAAGGCTGAGAACCACATGCACCGACTCCTATCAGCCTAACTGTGCTGTGAAGAAACTTGAATTAATAAAATGTTGGCCTTGCTCAAATTTAACACCATGGGCCAGTTTCTTTGTACACCTCTATCTTTATCCTCACCTGCTTCACGGTCTACACAGTGGGCTTGGCCACTTCCTCTCTACATTGACCAAAGGCATATTTAAAAGATCATTTTTAGAAAAAAAAAGTTATTAGGCTGGGTGTGGAGGTGCACGCCTATAATCCCAGCACTCGGGAGGCAGAGTAGGAGGATTGCTATGCGTTCGAGGCCAGCCTGGGCTACACAGTGAGTTCAAGGCCAGTCTGAACTACATAACAAGACCCTGTCTCAAATAAAAAAAAGACGTTATTATAAATTTTATATGAATTTATTTTATCTGCATACTAATAACCATTTTTACTCACTGTTGTTAAGCGGATTGACTTGCATAATATGTGTTTGAGATGTTTGAAATTCATTGTCTTTTAGAAATAGTTTTGTAGCATTGTGCATTTAGTAAGATATAATACGTCAGCTTAGAATGTCTTTTTATATAAGTAACTAGGAGTAAGGGAATTAATTTCTCTGGTGTTTTGTTGTTACAACAGAGGAATAACATCTGACATTACTGACGTTCAAATCACTATTTCTATCAATCAAAACAGATGTATATTTTAATATCTGCTTGTGATGATCAAATTTTATTATGGATTCTGTGTTACCAATATGAAATAACTTTTATGTCCACTTCATTTTCTTTTGCCTTGACTCTTTCTCTATCAGATATTAATATTGACACCTTAGCTTTAGTTTTCTTTTCATTTTCTAGCAAAATTTGATCCATTCTGATATTTTTATTAAAAATCGACTTCCACATCATCAGCGTGTATGACAGTGTGTGTCTAACTTTTAAAAGAAAAGAAAAATATATAATCACATATATTTCAGCACAAGATGCAGACTATTAAATTTGTGTGTACAGCTCTTTAAGCTGGAGGAAAAAAACCATACAAATACTGAAAAGAAATATTGATATTACAACCTTTTTGCCTGCAGATGCTTGTTTATATTGAAACTTAAGTGCCGTGAAACCCTGAGAGAACGAGCTCTGTCCATGCCACTAGGCCCTCAGCACTTGCCTTCTCCTGCCACCAGAAGCCCCAGACAGTGCAGAAGTGGAACAGCCATGTCCCCACTGTCATCCTGCCCTGGCCAGCACTAGAGCCCTGGAGCCTTCCTGTGGGGACTGGGGCCACTTGCAGGGGGCCCTGAATCCTGCGTCCTCCAACCATACTTAGAAGAGGATTCAGAGGCTAGATGGAGCCAATCCCCTGGAGTCCAGGACCTAGGAAGCAGCAGGCATGGAGCAGGGCCCTCCCCAGGCATAGTGATCAAAACACAAGCAAAAAATAGCTTTGGAGTCATAATGGAATAACTGTCACCTTGACAAGGACGAGGGCAGCCTGAACTCCGAGAACTACATTCAAAAAGAAACATGCACGTGACGGGTGTTTTAAACCCTTGTTTTTTGATAGAGATTGTTGGTATGTTAAAGATTGGCAAATTATACTTGCTAATATAGGTACTGGTTTAAATGATAAATTTAAAGTGTGAGTTGAGTTCTGAACGTGATATAGCTGTTAAATTCATCAGGAAGTACTTGGTGATTCTCCTGCAACTTTCCACGACATCGTTAGTAACAAGTCTGACATGTATAACCCATGACATTGGGAAATACAAATTAAAATGTCTGTAAGGAAACTGGGGAAATGTACATTAAATATTTTTAAACATTTTAAAATTACTTCTCCCGCATTTTCACTTACAGAAATTTATTTTAAAATGAAAGACTTAGATCCAAGGAAAAGTATAATGATGTATTCTTAAAGAAAAAGCAACAGATATTTAAATAGTCATGCAAATTTGTTAAGGCTTGTTGAAAATAGGTGAGCGATGTGGGAGTGTAGTGCATCTGTAGGTGTTGTGCTTTGTATGTGGAAGGCCCTGGGTTCAATCTCCAGTACCAAGAGAACAGAAAGAAGAGCATCCTGTTATACTAGAAAGCTGCATTATATATGTGTGTGTGTGATTATAATTTACGGTGATGTAAGAAGTGTAACAGGGCTGTTGCATAAGTAAACTTGCACTGCGTGTTTGGGCATAATGGAAAAGGATTCCAAGGTAATGTAAAACAGGGAAGATTCACCACCTACATACCAGAATGCTGAAGTTCTGAGCGTGTGCCGGAACATAGATTTCTGTCACATTTTCTTGGGTCCCTGTTTGCTGCATACTCCAAGGGACAGTTCTCCCCCCTGTGGTACAATCACCCTCAGCCTGGCGATTCAAAAACCTTAAAAATGTGCATAACTGTTCACTACCCTGCAAGAAGCCTGACACGCAACCTGGACTATCCGAGAGCCTCACTGGAGAGGTGCGGTGAGCGCGTGATCGGCAGATGTCCGCTCGTTTGGTCAGGCCACTCTGGTACGTTCCAGACCTGTGGAGATTGTCCCGCAGTTATCCCTACTTTGTATATGAAAAAACTCACTAGAATATCACACAACACATTATAGTGATAATGAATACTTTCCCTCATAGTCTGTTTTCTGGAAAATTTTATTTAGATTACATTATTATATTAATTACATACAATTGCATAATTATAAATGCATAATTACTTCATTAAGAAGAGGAATGGGAAGGAAAAACAAAGGAAGAAGAAGAGAAGGAAAAAAAGGAGAGAAGGAAGGGAAAGATACAGACAAGTGAACTGATGAGTGGAAAAGAGAAGATAATTACAGACCTAGAAGAACCTTAACAATAACAAAATATTATCAACAAATGAATGGTCATAAATTTGGAAACCTTCGCAAAATCATCAGGTTTAGGAATGCATATTATGTCAGCACTGTGGCAAAACTACCTGTAGAATTGCGATAAAGTAATTAAAGAAATTAAAATGTTACTGATGACTTCCCCATGCCTCCCAAATCCCTGGGCCCTGAAAATTACTTATTTAATTCTTAACAATTAAAAAAAATTCCTATATTATAAGAAGTAGAAAGCAGAAAAGAACCTGGCATGCTGATTTCATTTTTTTTAAATTTAGTGTAACTCTAAAGGAGGTAGTGATAAACTAGCATTTATTGTTACAACTATGAATATAGATTTAAAAACATAAATAAATTATTAGCTAACTAAATATGACAGCCAATGAAAGAATGATTACACTCAACTGAAGTTGATCCTAGGTGTTGCAAGACGATTTAACATCAAAAATAAAATTTACTAACTTATTTAATTTAAAAAGAAATATTTTACAATCATTTCCAGGAGTGCTTTCTCACAATATTAATAATTTACAATAGGCTATATCAACAACACGGGAATGACTAAGAAATTCTTTCAGCTTTTATACATTTTTAAGACAATAAAGGGGCAGATAAGCGATAGACTGGTAGATGACAGACATGCGAGTCGGTGGGTGCATAAATAGATCGGGTAGAAAACCAGTGAGAGGTGAGAGGCGGAGGAGTGGTGAGGAGACGGAGCAGGTGATGAAGTTCCCAACCAGTGTTAGAAGGAAAAACAGCGGCTGCACGGCTCGGGGAAAGAGGGAAAATTCCATGATTCTGAGATAATATGATTCACCTAAATGGAAAAAACAACAAAACATCAGACAAGCATGGGAAGGAGAGCATGAGATCAGAAATGTTCTCATGGGTAACAACCAAAACTTGCGTGTACTGGAAATTTTACCTCAGGCATACGATGCCCTTCAAGACACAATGGAATCAAAATGTGCCCAGGATATTATGACCAAAAGGTGCCTGAGATCCATGGGGAAGGCTCGGGCTGAAGTGCATGGGGGAAATTATGCAAATGCTCAAAAATTAATCCATAAAGATAACCCCAATTAAATGCAGGTGAATGTTTTGTGTAACTCAGGTGTGTGTGTGTGTGTGTGTGTATGTGTACATTTGTCTGTATACAGAGACAGAGAAAGGGAATTTTTTAACTTCTGAAATATTAATTGAATTGGCTGGATCTTAACAATTTATGCATTATGCATTTTCAAAATACTCACATATTTTCATAGCACATTGGAAATCCAGACAGTTAAGTCAAGCACAAAACAAGCACAGTAGATCCACCAGTACGTGGAAATCGGACCACGGAAACAGATTTTGTTGTCAAGTGAGTAAGTCCTCCAACAAGCATACAGCGGTGATCAAAATATACAGTGAATATTTAAATTTTAAAACTGTATTACAGCAAAGACACATTGCCATGAATCCCTCTCAAAACATTTTCACTTGCTTTGAACACACTTATCCCACTGTTCCTATCACTTTCTGCAGCAGCTCTGGAGTGAGCCTCCTTGAGCGTCTTGGTACTGGGGTGATGAAAAGCTGGGTGAGTGGTGCTGCCTAGCGCCATCCAACAGAAATGAAGGCTCATCATGGTGTCCTCATCCACATTACCCACCGGATCTGCCCGCTGCAACTTCCGGCTCTTCCACAGTGCGATATAATAGTTCCTTGACTGATTCAGGAAATCCACAGTCAGAATAGTGCCACTACAGACCCTCAAGAAAGAGGACTCCAGAACTGCTTCAGAGAGTGGAAAGAATGATGGTATCAGTGTGTTCAAAGTAAGGGGCATGATCTTGGTGAAGATTCATGGCAATGTGTCTATTTTAATGTAATAATTTTTGATCTAAACATTCACCATATTTTTTGATCACACCTTTGCATCTCTCTCAGGAGTAGCTATGATAGTGAAGACAACAGAGGGCTCTAGAATCAGGATGAATTAATATTCTCCAGTTTGTTATCAAACATGGATCTAAAGACTCATTGCCAAATCCAGACTCGCTTAGATTGTCTGCAATGTTTTCTTTGGGAACAGCTATCCTTTTATAGTTTACATTTGGTCCTGATTCATTTTAAGCTATATGTGAATAATGTCTCCATTAATATTTCTCCCGGCATGGAATTATTTATCTGTCATTAACAAGAACCAAAATTAGATGATAACTATCTGATATCTACTGCTATATGAGGCATTGAAGACTGTCACCTCTAGATTACTTTAGAATGTTATGAATAACAAAATTTTAATATTGTTCACAGCATATTGCTATATTTCATTTGAATCTTCATCCAATAACAAATAATTTCTTAAGAAATACAAGATCTTTATGAATTCTGAAACTCAGGGAAAAGTGCAGAATCCTAATCTCTCCCTTTTCCTCTCTCTCTCTCCCTCCCTCTCTCCTTTATATATTGAGCTTACCAGAATAGCAAAGTTCTCTAGCTCAGCTGGGTAATCAGCATGGCTAATGTGTCCTTGTCAAACAACTCTCCTGAACTGACTTTACTGAGGATTGTAAAAATTCTACTAAAAATATCTGCCCCACTTTTTCATTATAATAATCTTGCATGACATAAGTAAGTATGCAAAAGTAAAGTGTCTCTCTAGGGGGTGCAGCCATTATTATGAACAGGTAATACAAACTAATTCCTAAGCTGGGTCCCTGACTGACATGAAAGTAAGTTAGAAGACCGCTCGTGATTTTAAAAGCATAATTAGTGTCAGCTGACTATCACCTTCATTAAACCTAGCTTTAAAATGTTACATTAGAAAAGGAAAATGATGAGAAAACTATGAAATTATGGAACCATTTATACTTTGGAATTTCAATGCTTTTAATTATTCTATAACAAAGAACTAAGCAGAATCACAGGCATGTGGTATTTAAATGATCATCAATGCCACCCAGAATTGGAAATGAATCTCCTCTTCGAGACTTCTCTTATTCTCCATTGAAGCTGTTTGCTCCCAACTTATATTCAAAGTAGTTTGTAAAAACTGACAGGAACAAGGTGGTTTTAAAGTGGTCTCCTTTTTCCTGTTCATGACACTTGGGGAGAGAGAGGATGTATATGAGGGTAGCTCTATTGTCTCTGAGAGTTACTTTTTACTGAGAAATTTATTCCCTCCAGAATTTTATCTTATCTGCCCTCTGCTTGTATTATTAGAATACTGGGAAACAAAACCAAAGACCTAGTCACAGGTTTATGAAAATAAAAATAACATATTCCTGAATCTTGTTATGTTAGGCAGTGTGTCCAGTCTTTCTCCTACTTACAACCCTTAATACTGACATAAGCCGCAGATGAGCTAAAGTAATCGTCCCCTTGACAGACAAGAATGCGGAGCTGGGATAAACCAAACCCACACAGGAATTGACACACCAGGTAACCGTCTTGCCTGGCCCCAAGCTTGGAAGATCTTTGGTTTTCACTAATCATAGCATGAAAATGATCAAAGTACACTTTACCCATCAAAACCCTCCAAAAATGTGAGGCTGAGGGGAAGGAGAGAGTGAGAGGTGGTGGAGAGGAAATGATTAAAGCACGTAACCTGCACGTACAAACCTGCCGCAGGGAAACACGTTGGTCCTTATAACCAATGTGCACTAATAAAAACTGTGGAAAAAGTTTACTGCTGATGCCAATAGATGTAATATTAATCACGGTCGTCTTTGAGGGACACTAAATGTTAGTGCATACCCATGTCGCTACACCCACATGTACACAGGCAGACATCTACCTGTCGTTTGTGACACAGCACCCTACTAGCATATATCGGGTACCCACATGCTGAAATATATCCGCCCACTGGGTGGATATGCACACCCACATGAAAGCGTGTCCTTGGAGGTATTGCTGCTTATGTATTGTTTTGTTTTTACAGTTTCAAACTGACAGGAGAAAACACTGAGATGAGATTTTTTAAAATAAACTTGAACTTACTTGGATTGAGAGATGAATCTACATATGCCTTCAAAATCAAACAATTCTAGCTGTAAGAGAAATAGGCAAAGTGACAGTTTCAGTAATAAGAACAAATTCACTGACAGACCTACCAAATTCTAAAATATGAAATATGTTCATGAAAATACTCTAAGAGGAGCTCAAGAACAGCTTCCAGAGCAGTCAGCTCGGAGGAATCTTCACACCCTCAAACTCCACGGCAGATCATGGTTATTTCTTCTTCTTTCTGCTTGTGATGTTAGCATGTTGGGAAACAGGCGTTGGAGCTCTGTCATGAGCCAGTCACTTGGCTGGGGAATTCCATGACCAATCACTATTGACACATGTGAGAAGATTACAGTATAATTAGTTACCTACAACTGTAAGCAGGAAATTATCAAATAATCACCATGTCATACTTTAAAATGTATTCTCTACATCAGTTTTTGTTTCCTCTGTTGACCTTTTTATTTTTTGTGGTACCGGGAATCGAACTCAGGACCTTGTACTTACTAAGGATTGAACCCAGGGCATTTGGGCATTTGCACTGAGCTAAATTCCCAGCCCTTTTGTACTTTTTATTTTGGAACAAATTCTTGCCTAATCGCTAAATTGTCCAGACTGGGCTCAAATTTATGACCCTCCTGCCTCAGTGTCCCAGAATGCCGGGATTACAGAGATGTGCCACCACAGCAATTTTCTCCTTTTGATTTACACCACCATTCCTAACTAACATGTACTTGCAAATATTACTGGTGTTTTCCCAATGGCACTATTTACTATGCTTTCTAGATTTTATAAATATTTCTCACACTGAAGTTTGGCACTTGACAACTTGCTATGATTTTAAATTGATAGTTTTACAAGAATATTATATTTACATAAAAATAGGGCATAGAGTGGTTCTCATACCAATGCTGCCTACACATACATTGTTTTCCCTATTTTTGTTTGTTTGTTTACTTTTAGTTTTTGGAGTACTGAGGATTGAACCCAGAGTCCCCACACTAGGGTACAGCCTCAGCCCTTTTTATTTTTGATTTGGAGACAGGGTCTTACTAAGTTGCCCAGGGCGGGGTTGAATTTGCAGTCTCCTGCATCTGGCTCGCAGACGGTGGGGATTATGGGCGTGCACCACCAGGCCTGGGCATTTTCCTGTTATTAAAATCAATGAATCAACACTTACATACTATTAACATCCATGGTTTATCAGACTCATTAGTTTTATCTTAATGTTCTCTTCCATTCTAAGATCTCATCAAAAACACCACAGTGCCGGTCACTGCTGTCTCCTGTGGCTCCTCTGGCCTGTGCCACTTTTCTCGCATTTTTCAGGGGTCAGCGAGCAGGAGGGCCTTGGAGGGGAACGACAGGATTCGTGAGACTGAATCCTGAGCTTTGCTCACACGCACTGGATTTCTGGAAGGAAAGGAGGGAACGTGAGTTTCGTCGCCGCATTGCAGGCTGCTGCGTGCCTGACCTGGCTCAGGAGCTGGTGTTGATCTTGGTCACCCAGTGGAGCTGGGACAGGTCTGGCTGCTCCAACATGGATTCAGCGTCCCTCCCCCAGTCTTCCCTTTGGGGGACTCTGAGCCGTCTACCGCTGTAGGGTGGGAATTAGGCTCACTCTGTTTTAGGGGTGAGTACGTAATTTATTTGGAATTACTTTGCACGAGAGATTTGTCCCCCTTCCCACGTCTATTAATTTATTAAGTCTATTTTTGTTATTAGTATGATCTGATGAATATTCACCTTCTGTCCAAGGTTATAACCCAGTGTTACTTGTGCTACTTTGTTGCTTGATTTTTTTCCCAGACCTGGGCATTGTGCTGGCTTCTTTACCCTTTACCACATTCCCATCTTGAGAGCTCATTTCTTTTCATTGTTAAATGATATTCTGTTGTGTGAATGTCCCACAGCCTATTTATCTGCTCATCCACATAAGATGAGGTTAGTTTCTTCCAGGATTGTATAAATTGTTTGCAGATTTTGTGGACATGCCTTTTCAAATCAATTGAGTATACACAAACAGTATAACTGGCCAGGTGTGTAATGTGATTAATTTAGCCAGGTAAGAAATTATCAAACACTTCTCCAAAATGCTTCTACTCTTCTGTATCCTCCTGAGCAAAAAAGTGAGTTCCTGTAGTTCTGAACCCTTCAGATCACTGTGTGTGGTCATTTTATTTTTTATTTTAGGAATTCCAATTAGTGTCTAATGGAATGTCATTGTGATTTCATTTTATTGCTGCATTTCATAACACCAAATCATATTACCTTTTTAGATGCTCATTTGCCGTCTTCTTTAATTAGATGTCTGTTCAAATCCTCTGCCCATTAGGATATTTGTTTTCTTATTGTTGGGTTTTTATATTTCCTATATAAGTTTTAATGGATATATGTTCTGAAAATACTTTCTTCCAGTCTCTGGCTTGTCTTTTTATTCATTTACAGTGTCCTTTCACAGAACAGAAGTTTTTCTAATTTTTATTAAAGTCCAACATATTAAATTTTTCTGTATTTTATTGTGCATTCTTTGTTGTGTCTAAAATCTCATTGCTGGGGGCCGGTGAGATGGCTCAGCAGCATAAGCGCCTGCCTGGCAAGCGTGAGGGCCCGAGTTCAACTCCCAGAACCCACATACGAAAAAAGGGCCGGTGATATCGCTCAGCGGCACAGGCGCCTGCTGGCACACGAGGTCCTGAGGTCGACCCCCGGTACCCACAAAAAATATATATATATATCTCATTGCTAAGCCCAAGGTCACCCAGATTTTCTGCTACCCTCTGAAGGTTTACAATTTTACAGTCTTATATTCAAGTCTGCCATGCACTGTGAGTTAAACTTATATGAAAGGTGCTCAGCCTTTGTTTAGATTCATTTTGATTTCCCTATGAATATCCTATTGTTACAGTATCATTTGTTGAACAATGTTTCCTTTCTCCAGTGAATTGCCCTTGTTCCTTTGTCAAGATTAGTGAACAATGTCTACTTGGCTCTATTTCTGATCCACATGGCTGCTCTTTGGCAGCACACACCGTCCTGATCCCTGGAGCTGTATGGTAGGTCTTGGACTGGACATTGCCGCCCTCCCCCTTGGTTCATCTTCTACAGTAATGTACCATCTATTCTCTGGCTTTTGCCTTCCATACAAATTTAACAATCAAGTGCTCACTTCTGCAGCAAATATACAAATTTAACAGTCATTGTGTTGATAACCATGAAATAGCTTGTTGGGATTTGGTGTCTGCTCTTTGAGAAGAACTGGCATCTTAATAGGTAGATTCTTCTGATTCATGAGTATCTATGTTTGTTTGCATGTTCTTTGATTTTTTAAACAGATTATGTAGTTCTTCTAATATACTTATGTGTATATTTATTAGATTCATACTTTATGTTTTCAATTTAATAGCTTTATTGAAATACTACTGGCAGGTAACACTGTATATATTTAAGGTGTAAAGCTTGATGCTTACATATTTGTATATAAGGGGTGACCTAAAAAGAAAATGAATGTTTAAATTAAAAATTTTGCTACAGTAAAAGACACATAAGGACATTATTTTCCTTCAAAATACTCCCCTTTGCTTGGAATACACTTATCCCATTGTTCTTGCCACTTTCAGAAGCTGTTCTGGAAGTCCTCTTTCTTAAGTATCTTTACCAAGTATATTCAAACTGCTGAGTGCCATCCCATGACAAGACATCTCATAAAAACATGACTCTGAATCCTCACCCACCTTATTCAGCAGATCTAGCACTCTTCCCTAAAACCAAAACGACCCTGAAATGGAAACATTTTGAATCAATTAAGGACACTGAGGTAGGAACACAAGCAGCACAACTAAAGACAATGGAACCTTGTAAAATTGTCACGCCATCACTGCCTAATAGCTCGTTAACACGTCCATCACCTCTGCATAGTCACCATCTGTGTGTGCATGCGTCCATGTGTGTGTGTGTGTGTGTGTGTGCGGTGAGATTTAACTAGAGAGATATCCTTCCAACTGATTTTAAGGCTATGATGCAGCGTTGCATAGAGCACTTATAAAAACTGAGCATCCAGGTGTAAATTAGGTCTCCAGCTACCCCATCTCACCTAAAGCTCTGTTCCCTTGACCAAGGTCACCCAATCCCCTCTCTCCCAGGTGCTGGCACCTCCTTCCTACCGCTGCTTCTGTGAACTTGAGTCCTTCAGCAGTCCCACACGTAGGTAAGATCACGCAGCCTCTCTCTCTCTGTCTCTCTCTCTCTCCCCCCGACTATTTTGCTTATTATGTTGCACTTCAGCTTCAACTATGCCATGCAAATGACAAGACTTCCTTCATTTTTTATCCCTGCATAACACTGCACTGACTGTAAACCACATTTTCTCTATCAATTCAATCGTCAAAAGCTGTTCAGGGTGCGTCCGTGTCTTGTTTATGATGAGTAACACTGTAATGAACATGAGAGTGCACTCATCTCTTCATGGTCCCTGTTTAATTCCTTTGGCTGTGTACCCAGAGTGGTGTTGGTAGATTGTACATAGCTCGTTTTAGTTTCAGAGGAAACTGTACATTGTTTTCCATAAGGTTGTGCCAATTTATCATCCTACCAACAGTAAGCAAATGCTCCTTGTTCTCACCAATGCTTGTCATCTCTTGGTTTCTTCATAATAACCACTCTTTAGGACATGAGTTGATATCACATTATGGTTTTGCTTTGCCTACCATGATGAATAGAGATTTTGCCCTTTGCCATCTGAATTTCTTCTTTGCAGTAATACCAGTTTATGTCCTCCACCTTTTTCCAGTATGGTTGTTTTTTAATGTTGAATTGCGTTAATTCATATCAATTAGAATATTAACTCTATAACATATGCTTGGCCTGTAGATATTTTTCCCATCTGTAGGGTGTTTTTAAGTTTTGCTCACTGTTTTCTTTGCTGTACAGTCTTCCAGTACAGTATGACACTGCTTGTACAATTCTGCATTTGTTTGTGTTTTGGTCTCATCAAATTTTTCTCTATGTTTTCTTCTAGGAGTTTTACAGTTGTATGTTTAATTCTTTCATCCATTTTAGTAGGTGGTTGTAAGTAGTATGCTATGCGGAACTAATTTCAATGTTTTTAATGTGCTCACCCAGGTTTCTCAGCACCACTGTTGAAATTACCATCTTTTTCCTATTGCGTGCTCTTGCCTTTTCTGTGGAAGAAGAGTTGACAAAGCTTTGTTTATTTCTGGTGTATCTGTTCTATTCCATCAGTGATGTGTCTACTCCTCCCACCAGCACCATGCTCTTTTAGTTATTACACCCTTGCAGTGGAATGTGAAGTCAGGGAGAATGAGTTCTCTTTTGATTCTTCAAAGTCTTGTGCAGTTCCTTATGAATTTTAGTATTTTTTTATTTCTTTTTTTTTTTTTTGTGGGTACCGGGGGGTCGACCTCAGGACCTCGCGCGCCAGTAGGCGCCCATGCCGCTGAGCGATATCACCGGCCCCTTTTTCATATGTGGGTTCCGGGAGTCGAACTCGGGCCCTCGCGCTTGCAGGGCAGGCACTTAAGCCACTGAGCCATCTCACCAGCCCTATTTTTTTATTTCTTTAAAGAATGCTCTTAGAATTTTTAAAGGGACTCCCTTGAATCTGTAGATCACTTCAGATAGTACTGGTACTTTAACAATACCGTCTCCTCCAACTCATGGTCAAGGTATACACTTCCCTTTGCATGATTTTATGTTTACTTCAGCAGTGTTTTCTAATTTTAAGTGTATAAGATTTTACTTCTTTGCTTATGCCTTAAGTATTTTCTTTCTTTTTGTTGCTGATGTACATGAAATTGTTTTCTTAATTTCCTTTTCTGGTTGGTGGTTTTCTGTTACTACATAGAAACACCACCACTTCTTTTTATGTTTCTTTCCTATTCTGCAACTTTACTGAGTATGTTAGTTCTAACAAGGCTTGGAGAATTTTAGGGTTTTCCATGAATGTGCTCATATCCGAAAACATAGATGATTGTACTGATTCCTTTCTGATTTGTAAGCTTTTTATTTCTTTATTTTTATTTTATCTTTGCCTGATTACTCAGGCAAGAACTCCCTGGACTATGTTAAATATGAGAGTGCACATTCATGCCATGTATGAGATTCTAGAGAAAATATTTTCAGGTTTATCCTATTAATTATGATGTTAGCTCTACATTTTATATATATGATTGTTTTGAAGCATGTTCCTTCTAACACCTATTTTTGATAAAGTAGAGTGCATAGTTTTTTTTTTAAATATACTATATATTTTTATCTATGGTCACCAATACGTAAAATAGACACATAGAACTTATTTTTCCTATCTGACCAAAACACTGAATCCTTTGACCAACGTCTTCCAGTCTTCTCCCCCTGCCCCTGGGAGCCACCATTCTCCTCTGCATTCCCATCAGTTTGACTTTGATAGATTCCGTACGTATGTGAGATCATGTGGCACTTGCCTGTCTGATCCTGGTTATTACACTAGACATACATTTAATATGCTGAAAGGTTTTATTCATGAAATGATGTTTAATTTTTTCAAATTCTTTTCTACATAAGATCATATGGTCTTAATGTTTGCTTATGCTAACCCAGTATATGTCATTGACAGAGTTGCATAGGGTACTACTCTCATATCCAACTGGTAAATCCCAGTCGATCAGGTGTATAGTACATGACCTTTAAAACATGTTGTCAAGCAAAGTTTGCCAGCATTTCACTGAGGACATTTATATCTGTGTTCATTGGGGATAATGAGCTATAGTTTTGGTTTATCTTGTGATGTCTTTATTTGGCATTGGAATTCAAGTGATTTGGGTCTCATAAAATGATTTTGGGTGTGTTCTCTGCTTTGTGTTTTGTGACTTTAAGAATGGTTAGCAGTTCTTGAATCTGCGATAGAATTCAACTGTTAGCAGCATTGTGAATACTGATTCAGTGTCCTAGTTTGTTATTGATGGATTCTGGCTATTTTTCCTTAACTTGGTGTTGGAGGGTTTGTGTTTCTAGGCATCTATCAGTCTCTTCCACGCAACCACATTTGTTGGCATCTAATTATTTGGAATGTTCCCTTGCGTCCCTTTGTCTCTGCATCATCAGTGGAAATGTTCCTCTTTCATCTACAGTTTTATGTATTACAGGTTTCTCTCATTGTTCATCACTTAGTTGTGTATAATTTTATCTTTTTAAGATATCAATTCTTAGTTTGGTTGATTTTTTTGTAAATTTTTCCTGTTCTCTATTTGATTATTTCTGCTTATATCTTTATTACTTCCTTCCTTCTGTTAATGTTGGCTTTAGTCTGTTCTCCTTTCACTCAATTATAATTATAATTCCTCATTTATAAATTATAGTTCCTGAATTGTAAATTAGGTTAAGTATCATCTTTCTCCTTCTATAATGCAAGTGTTAAATGCTACAAATTTCCTTCTCATTAAGTGTTTTTTTTTTTTGTATCCCATACATTTTGATAAACTGTATTTTCATTGTACTTTGCCTCGGGGTGCTTTTTAAATTCCATTTTGATTTTCTCTTTTACCTAATTCTTGTGCAAGGAGTGTTATTTCATTTCCATGTATTCATCAATTTTTCATTTGTCTTTCTATTCTTTCCTAGTTTCATTCCACTATAGTCTATGAAGATACATGGCATGATTTTAAACTTCTTAAATTTGTTAATTTTCATTTTAAAGTTTGCTCTCTCCTGGACAGTGTCTTGTATGACCCATATGCCATGTATATTCTATGGCTATTGGATGGAAATTTCTCTACATAACTATTCAGTTCATTTGATGTTGATCAAATCCGTTTTTTCCATATTGATTTGCTGCTGAACACTCCATCTGCTATGGAAAGGGTAATATTGAAGTCTTGATAACTATTATCATTATCGTTATCATCAATTTCTTTCATTTGGATCTGCAGCATGGCAGGTAGATACATTCTGATGATGAGTGTAAGTAGATTTATGGCAGTTATCTCCCTCATTAAATAGAGCTTTAACCATTACATAATGATCTTCCTTGTCTCCAATGATAGTTTTTTTTCATTTGTTTGTTTTTATTTCAATTCTACATTTTCTAATATAAGTTTATCTTTTAAGTTTCACTCTATGGATATCTTTTAATCTAAAACGAATCTCACATAAACCATTGTGCAATCCATTCTGCTACAACACGTCTTTTATACTTGAGGAATTAATGTGTTCTCACCTGAAGCAGCTATTCAGGAGTTACTATTGTCATTTAAAAATTGTTTTCTCTTTGCAGCTCTTTGTTTCTCTTTTCCTCACTTGCTGTATTTTTTTTATGGTTTTTATAGTGTTTTAGTTTAATTATTTTCTTCTTTTTATATATTATAGGTGTTTCCCTTGCAGTTACCATAACTCTTGTATGATCCTCTTATAACTATCTATGTTATGTTTTTTATTTTCATGCTACTGTAAATGGCATTTTGTGCTTATTTCATTTTTCTTTTGTTTTGGTGTAAAAGAAACAAGTTGTCTTTTGACTGTTAATCTTTATTCTAGATGTTGATATAATCACTTTTTAACTTAAAATGTTTACTTTACTGAAATTTTTTATGCAATCATATCCTTTACAAACAAGTGGTTATTTCTTCCATATATCAAATTTTCCTTTCTTATTGCTTTAGCTAGTTTTTTCCGATATCATGTTGAATATGAATGGTGAGAGGGAAAATTTTTGTCTTGCCCCCATGCTCAGAGGGAAAGAATCCAGTTGTTTGGATAAAGTAAGAAGGCAGCTATATTTTGCTGATGTACCATTTCACAGTTAAGGAAGTTCCTCTCCATTCTTCAAATGCTATGAGTTTTAATCACTAATGGATGTTGGATTGTGTCAAATGCTTGTTCTTTATGAATTGAAATTATTATTTGCTTTTCTGTTTTAGCCTCTTGATGCAACAAATTACATTAATTTGTTTTTGGAAGTTAATGCAGTTATTCATGCCTGGTATAAATCCCAGGCATTTATAGTACGTAATTCTTTTTTTTACAATGCTTTCTTCAATTTGGTAATATCTTCTTGAGAATATTTATACATAAATTTATGGCAGATAATGGACAGAAGTTTTCTTTCTTGTAATGTCTATTTAGTCTTTGTTATTATAGTAAAATTTGCCACATACAATGACATAGGAGGTATTAATTCTAATTTTATTTTCTGCAAGAGACTGTAGAAAATTGGTATAATTTAAAAATTTCTTTAATATTCATAAGTGTATTATGATTATTGATAGTTTCAACAGTTAGGGTTAGTTTGTGATTTCAAAAAATTGTTCCATTTTATCTAAGTTATCAAATTTGAAGACATTGAGTTGTTTAATATATTCCCTTATTGGGCCAGTGAGATGTCTCAGCCGCATAAGCACCTGCCTGGCAAGCACGAGGGCCTGAGTTCGACTCCCGGAACCCACGTACGAAAAAAGGGCCGGTGATATCGCTCAGCGGCACGGGTACCTGCTGGCGCACGAGGTCCTGAGGTCGACCCCCAGTACCCACAAAAAAAAAAAATTCCCTTATTAATTTGTCAATGTTGTTGGATGAGTAGTGATTACCAGCTTTAATTTCTAATTTTGGTAATTTGTGTCTCCTCATTGTTTTTCTTGGGTAGCCTGGCTAGAGATTTGTCAATTATTTGTCTCACACCTTTTGATACTATGTTGTTATGTGCACGCACAATAATACTGTTTCGGCTTCTTAGAGAATTAGTCCCTTTATCACTATGTAATTCACCTGTTCACTTGGGGTAGCTTCCTTTGTTCTGAAGTCTCTTCTGTCTGAAATTAATGTAGCTACTCTCGCCTTCCTGTAATTAAACTTAACAGGATCTATTTGTCTTCATCACTTTTCCTTCATTTTGTCTGTATTTTTGTTTTACAGGTGAATTTTATATGTAAGAAATCCTGCATCTGCCTGGCAAGCAGAAGGTCCTGAGTTAGGTTGCTGGCACCAAAAAAAAAAAAAAAAAAAAAAAAGAAATCCTGTAATTGCATTGTTTTTACACTTGTGACAGCTTTTCTCTTTCAGTTAACTTATTTGTGCCATTTAAAATTATTTTATATGATTGCTGAACATCTATCACGTTTGTAACTATTTTCTATTCATTGAAAAAGTTCTTTGTGTCTTGTTATTTCAGATTTTTGTTCTTTTTTACATAAATAATCATAATTCCTTCAAATAGTTCAACTTGGCCCTTTCTTCCAAATTTGACACATTGTGTATTAGGTTGTTTGCAATGGTTCAGTAATGACAACTGACCCCAAGCTCTCTCCATCTAACTAATAATTTATTTCCATTTGTCCAGCATCCCTAAGAGACTGCAAGGTTCTGTAGGCAGCGTCTTCCACGTGGGATTCCTCAGCCCAGGCTTCTCCAGCCTTGTTTTCGTATATTCTCAACACACGCATCCACAGGAGACAAGTGAGCCAGGGAACATGACGAACCGCACCCCAGTTCTTAATCATCTCATTCACAGACGTGAGACAAATCAGTTCTGCTGACGTCATAGTGGTCAGCAGCAAGTAACCTGGCCACATTTATCTCCTAAAAGGGAGTGGTTTATCACTCCCCTCTATGTCCAGGAGTGACACAAGTAGCAGCTCACATTTTAGCTTCACCAATTATATTACCCAAGGTCACAATACAAATTATAGTTAATTGTCATGATGTAAATTCTTGCGTGTGTACTGGCCATTACAGAACTACATCTAATATTTCATAATTACTACAGTATTTTATTTTATTGTTGATATTCTCAAAATATCAAAGAAATTCATTCTTATCCTGATGCCAAGAGTTTTCTAAATTGATGTCGCTTTAAATTTTCAAATACATTTTATGCAACTATATAGCCATTGATATTTTTCTCCATATTTATTAATATAAAAATTACATTTACCTTTTTATAAGGAAGTATAATTATTTACTAATGCAAAACTCATTGGCTTATTACTTTAGTATGTAGAAAAATAAAATATTCTATCATTCATTGATAATTTGGGGCATTTTTATTTTTTAAAAATATCCCACAGTTTTCTTTCCATATGTTGTCTTGTTACCAATTTGTTAGTAGTTACTCTAGATCCCAAACCCCACATTAAAAGATTATTACTTGGGGGACAGTTTCAATGGGAATTATCTGTCTTTTGAAGTACAGATGGCAGATATCAGTTATAAAACAGCCTGCAGTTCCTTAATGGCAGATGTTCGTTAATAGCATGCGGGCTATTTGAGGTTTTTTATTTCGTTTTGTTTTGTTTTTCCTCTAAGCAGTAGATTTTGGTCATTTATAAAGTACTACAAAATAATCTACTTTAAACCAAATTCTAGCTGTTTTACTCCAGAATAAGATTTTTAAAATGTAGCATTATTTGACGTCCTCCTATGTCACTTTCCTCTTCAAGCTTTCTTAATGGTAACATAAGAGGTGTTACCTGCTTGCCGTTGTAAAGGAGTCATATTTAACCATTCTGTCATCTTAGGCCTCAGACAGTTCCCGTGGCTGTGTCCACCCTGCAACTCACGTTCCAGTCACGTCACGCAGTACTTGCAGAGTCAGCCCACGCCGAAGGCCGCTTCCGGTGGCCTGGGTCCCGGAGCTTCCGGTCCATGTTGTGGGCCCTTCCGGTGCCGGCGCAGTGCACTGTGGGAGGAGGCGGTACCTGTCATGGTGGCGGGAACCGAGGGCAGAGCCGGCAAGTGTGGAGTCCCTGGTGTCCGCCTCCAAGGCACCCTCAGGGCCCCTCATCGCCACAGGCCGGGGGTTCTGCCCTCAGCGCAGGGCTGTGGGCCTCCCAAACCAGACAGGCGCCGGTGACTGTGCCTCTCCAGCCCTCTGCCCAGCTCCAGCATTTTCCTTGGAGGAAATCCATCTTCAGTGGTTCTTTCAAAGAGAACAGTGACTTTCTTGGACACTTCTCCAATATTGCTTCATAGTCCTCTTACAAATGGGGCTGCTAAAAATATTAGAAGATATCAATGGCGATAAACTCACGCTGTGTATTAGATGCAATTCTGATAATTTGACAAGTGCTACCTGGTTTAGTGACGCTTGCTGCAAGTCTCAATTCAGGGGCTGATAGGAAAGCTGGGGATAGACAGCTACTTACATCACCCGGTGTAGTGGCGGGCTTCATCCATAGTCATGGGCTCTCTGTAATGCCAATGCCGTACCTGTTCCTTCTGAGCAGATGTCTTCTCTCACTCTGGGAGTTGTGTAATTCTTTATGATATACATCTGAAGTTTATCCACAATTTGCTTAGGCATGAGTTTCTTTTTTAATTCATGTCCAGTAATTTTTAATCCCATTTCACAATGGGATTTTTTGTTTTACATTTTATTTTACTTTATTTTATTTTATGGAAAAAAATAAAATTTCAAAACAAAATCATAGGAGAATAACAATTGTTAATACAAAGGTGTTTTAAATTAATATTTTACTTAATTGTTTAGCTGTCTTTTAATTTTACTGCTCTTTCCTACATCACACTCTTGACCACAATATCTTATTGCAGACACAGGGACTAAATGATTCCCTTTGTGTCTTAGTGGAGTCTTGTTTCTAAAAGCTCCTTCATGGCTCTACTGAAGTTGTTCATAAGGAGAAGGGCCTGCACTGGTTGAATAGATGCATATCCTTCCTGGTGAAGGGGTGTGAGCTCCTGTCATGGTTTCAAGTCTCCTAAGCTTTTGGTCTCTGCCACAGTAGCAAACCTTCAAACTATAAAGGACAAGCATGAAAGTTGCATTCCATCCTCTCTAGTGTGAGTTAGGTTGGGGATGAGTCAGTTCTAATCCAGCCGCCTAGAGAGCTAGGCTCTCAAACTCATCTAGTCCTTGGTCTTTCCAAGCATTGCTAACACTGGCCCGTTCTGAGTCGCAAGTGCAAAATTGGCTGCCAACGTGAGGAGAATCCACAATTGCATCTGCCTCAAAAGGGTTGTAGTTTAGATATAAAATGTTTCAGAAATCTCATGGGTTTGAAATGGGATCGGATCATGATATTGTCACATTCATCCATGGATTCATCCCTTGAAAAATTCAGTAGCTGAATGTGCTGTTAGGAGGCAGGCCGTGGCTGGAGGCGGTCCCTGGGGTGTGACCTGGAAGAGTGTGTGCTTGTCCCCCCACTCCTCCCTTCTCTCTCTGCTTCCTGGCTCTCACAGGATGAACAGCTCTGCTTGCCAGACCCTTCCGCAGTGCTGTTTCTTCTCTGGAGCCAAAGCTGGCTGTGGGGCAAACCCACTAAAACCATGAGCCAATGTAAACCTGTCCTCTAGGTTGTGGGTTTCAGGCACCTTGTCCCAGAGATGTGAAAGTGGCTAATGCACAGCTCAAGGGCAGAGGTAAGGTGTCCACAAGCTGCTCTTTCTGTTGGGAAGTGCAGCCAGCTTCCCTTCTCTCTGACCTGAGGCTGCCTTGGGTTCTACTTGGGCTAAGGGCATAACATGGATATGATGTTACTTTGAAACTTGGGCTTGGAGTAGACTGGATGCATTTGTCCTGGTCTCTCAGTGGCCTGAGCTGCCGTGGGGGGTTCCGATGCCTTGGTATAGGGGCCGTGGAGGCAAGAGGGCCTCCAGCTGCAGCCCGCCTTCAGCTGACCCAGGCTTCTACCATTAAGCCCAGGCCCAGACATGCACATCAAGAGATGTCAACACTGTGCGAGTAGAAAGTGTGCCTTGCCTTTCCTGTGGTCTTAGACCACAGCCCATCAGAACGTGGAGAGAGTTAACAGGAGCAGAAGCAGTGGGGGAGTTATCCAGTGTTTGCATAGCCTGCATTCTTGCACTGAAGAGCATCAGCCAAGCCTTCCTTAATTCTCCTTCTCTGCAATTTGTTCACATCAGAATGTGACATAGTATAAGGGTGGCATTTGACGTGGAGCTGCTGCTGCTCTCTCTGTAAACTTTCAATTGTATTTGGTTGCTATTTTGTGCTCCAGAGAATTCTAGGTCGCCTTGTAAGAAGTAACCATATCCTTCAATTCATATTGATGCTGCTATTTTATGGAGTTTTGTTAAGTATCAGGGATGTCCTTTCTCCATTATTAACTACTGACTTCATTACTTAATTTGTATGCCCTTGATTAAACAGATCAGTGTTGTAAAAAACATATATTACCAATATTGATTTTATTCCTAGAAGACCCCTGTATAATTTACTCATGATAGAAACAATTAAAAAATCAGGGTCCTTGCATCTTTAAGGAATGAGCTGACTTTCTATTTCAGCTCAAAGTTCTCAGCTTTTATGAGCCATAGTGGGAAAGGTAATCAGAAAGGCCTTCGCCCACGATCAAACTCGAAGCGTGGTTTAGTCATTCGCACTCTGCCTTGGTAGTCAAAGATCAGGTCACTGACACTTTCCCCCAAGGACACTGTGTCAAGTTACTTGATCCTCACAGGGAAGGTTTCAGGAATATAGAATTACTTAGAGCGGAGACCCACACACCACACTTAGTCGAATAACACCGGTTTCCTTCCAGTCTGCTACTGTTTCTTTTGACATTGGAAAAGACCAACACTCGTGCGCACTCTATGCCAACATGCATGAGAGTTAAACAAGTCCGTACTTTTCCAGTGGGAGTAAATTTTGTTAAAGGTTAATACTAGTAGCTTGATAGAGAGACAGGCATCCCGAAGTTTCCTGACCCAGGAGACTGAGCTGTCTAAGATGCCCTTCTGAGAACAAAACACCCCTGTAATTGGACCACTGAGTAAAAATACATTCACAACCTTTACAATAGGCGGCCAGAAGCTGGCGGGATCTCCCTCCGCGGCACGATCAGCTTCACCTCACCTGTATCACGTCATAAAATTGTGTTCCAAACACGTAAAATATTTCCCATCTGTTTGCTAAAAATTCCAAAACTCCACACTTTTCAAAACTTGTTAATCTGCCTCCAATTTTCCCCAGATGCTCAAGTACTCAAGCAGCCAGAATTTACATAAATATAATAATGTTCAGAAGCATGTTTCTGCTCACATATTTTAAGACCCCTCCTGCTAATTTCTTACATGCAAGTAATTAGGTTGGGTGTTTTTCAACTATAGGACTTGACACTCGGTTTTGTGATGGAAGTTTTTGCTATTTCTAATAGGTTGTGAATTTCTTGACAGCAGGAGTTTATGTTTTAATTTTAAAATATATAAAGGTACCTGGAATGATATACCAACATGCCATATACGTAATTCTAAAGAATGTATTTTTGTTTATATTGTATCATTTTGTTTCAGACTTTTTATTATAGCTAATACATATTTATACGAGCTGTAGTCTTCTTAGATCTCTCTGGGTTAAATTACCTACCACCCCTCATGTGTAAATATATTGCAGATATAGTGTAGCTTTCCATTCCATGGGCTCATCGTTTCCACATGAACGCACAAGCACACACACACACACACACGCAGTTTTGGCATACACCAACTCTTGTTCACAGATGCACGGTCATGTAAAAGAATGTCACTGTGCTATCTGGGCAAAGCTTTTTGGAAAGCTACCTATATCAGAGTGAGAGAAGCTACCTATATATCCTACCTATATCAGAGTGAGAGAAAAAGTAGATTATGATACATGTATGCACTATATAGCATCCAGAGCAAGAACTGAGAACATGGATAGCTAAATGGACAATCTTCAAACATTATGAAGGAAATAAAGTAAGAAAGGTAACTACAATTGTAACAAAGGACAATTAAAGTAAGCTTAAATCATGTAACACACTTAATGGCATTCTAAATGGATGAATATACATGAACACAAATGTATGGAAGATGATAGAAAATAGACACATTGAATATGAAAAAGTGGATCCAGAGAGGAAAGGAAAATGGAGAATTCATGATCCACTAAAGTAAGAGAAAGATGCTATATGAAATTATGAAAAATGATACTATGAACTGAGAGGTGGGGTAATCTCAGTGTTTTGTTCTTTATTTCATCCTTGTATTACTCACAAAAAGAAACTTTCATTGTCTATTTGGATTTTGGCAATTTTAATATTATGAATAAATAATTTTTCCAGACCTTTTGCATGTTACATAAAATACCAAATGTATCTTCTTTTTAAACTCATACAGTGTTGTTTATCACAAGGATAGTCTATAAAATATTAAGATCACTATAAATAAGAAAAAAATAATAAATATGAGGCAGCAATTGAAGCAAACAGGGAGACTGGCAGGAATACAGAGAAATTACATATAGGACTTTTCAGTATTTCTGCCTTTTTTTATGCAAGTAGATAGCAGAAATTTTACCATTTTTTTCTCAAAGGAAAGCAGTCCTACTTTCATTCTAATAAAAAACAAACTCATTTACTTTCACCTTTGTAACAAGCATGTGATGACGTCAGCCATCACCATCATCATCATCTTCTTCATCAACCATTTACATCTGCATTGAGTCTACAAAGTGGCCTATATTCAAAAACAGTGTGGTGGTGTAGAAACAAGAAATTTGAGATCATTAAAAACCTTTAACTAATACCACTAGGCCTTTCTTGTCTTCTTTTTTTTTTTTTTTTTTGTGGGTACCAGAGATGGAACTCAGGACCTCACACACCATCAGGCGCCCGTGCCACTGAGCGATATCACCGGCCCTTTTTTCGTATGTGGGTTCTGGGAGGTGATATCAGGAAAGCCCTCCCCAGCGGGGCTTATCCTACAACAGAGGACATGGCAAAGTTTTACACATGATGAGTAACAGTAATCATGAAAGTGTGCCATTGGTGAAAGAATAAACAAAGAAATCAATAAACAAGATATGGAGACAAGAGTAGCCCAATGTGATCATTGACAAAAGGGTAAAGGCAGCAGTGTGGAGAGAGGAGTGCATTCAGCAAATGCTGCTCTAAAAGTTAGACATCTAGGTGGACTGTGAAAAACGAATCTACACACTGACCTTATGCTTTTCATAGAGACTGACCTGATATGACTCATATAACTAAATGTAAAATGCAGAACAATAACACTTCTAGAGGATAGCACAGGAGAAAATCCAGGAGAATATGGGTTTGCCAGTGACTTGTTAAATACAACTCAGAAAATGCTATCCATGAAATAAAAAAGAAAAAACATGGACGAAGAGATATTCATAAACACACATCCAAAGGATTTGTATGTGAAATGTAAAAAAAGAAAATCATAAAACTCAACAATAGAAAAGCAAACATGAAAAAGTGAAAAGATCTTTGTACTTCACCAAAGAAAAGATACATAGATGAAAATTCATCCATATAGCATAAGAGCTCAAAATCATGCCATGTGAAACTGTGAATTCAATATGATGAAATAGCACCACAGTTGAGTAGAATGGCTCAAAGCCACAATTCCCACATCACCACATGCTAGGATGTGCAGCAAATCGAATTCTTATTCATTGCTGGTGGGAACACAAATGAATAACCCATTCAGAAAACAGTGTGTCCACTTCTTACAGATTTAAACTTAGTCACACCATAGGAACCAGTGAAGTACTGACAGATGTGTACCCAAGTGAGGTGTGGGGGTGTGTCCACACAAAAACCTGCACATGAGTACAGATGGCTGCTTTATTCATCAGTGTCTCGAACCGGAAGCAGCCAAGGTGACTGTGATAGTGAACTTCTCATCAATGAAACAAAACCCTTCACAAACTTTGAAACAGAAGTTTAATTAGGCTCACAGTTTCAGAAGGTTCAGTCTATGGTTGGCTGGCTCCAAGGCAGGAACTTCTTATTGGAGCAAAGCTGCTTAGTTTATGGTGGCTGGGAAGCAGGGCACAGGACAACATCAGAGAGGAAGAGGCCGGGGACCAGATACAGCACCCACGGTCACATCTCTGTGACCCACCCAGGCACACCCAGAAGTGCGCTGTGCTAATCTTCTAAGAAGCTCTCATGCCAATCAAGCTGACAAGCCATCTTAACTATCACAGCGATTTTCGCTTGGTGAACGGATAATCACAAGGATAATATAATGGATATAATACTGCAATAACAAGAAATGAGCGTAGGTCATCAAAACACAAGGAGGAACTTCAATACTGTTAAATGAAAAAAGCTAGTCTGAAAAAGTTACGTATTATATGATTCCAAATACATGACACACAGGGAAAAAGAAGAAGACTATAGAGACAAGTAAAAGCTCAGTGGTTTTCAGGATCTCGGGATAAGTTGGGAAAAATGAGCAAATGCAGCACAGGCAATTATCATATTTGGTGTCACATTACAATGATCAGTACATGACATTATGCATTTATCAAAATCCAAAGAACTTTACAACACTAAGAATGCACTTTAATGTATTTTATGAACTATAATGCCCAATAATAAGATGTTCAGGAGTTAGACTTTCTCTTACATTTTGGCTTATGTTCGTATTTCTCCTTTACTAAAAGTTTCAAAGAATAAAATATTTTATGAATGTCAAAATTCTTATAGGTAACAGTAAGAAGAAATGTTTAAATCATGACACTTAAAATGCATTAATTTCTCTATTACTGCTCAGTATCTCATACAAATTCTGAAGTACAACAAATATGTGCCAACTGACTCAATAATAGGGAAAATTTGTGCATAACAGATACATGAAGATGCACATAGAATGTGCTAATATGTGATGACAAAAGTCATCTGTGAATGCAAAGTGGAAAAGCAGCATTCTACCTCATCCCGGGGTGCAGGGCTCATGTGCACATCCACCCCACATGAGTGTGGAAATAAGGAAAATAAGATGTGCTTCTGCTAAATGCAGAACAGAACACACAAATAACTGAACCATAAATATACATACACTTAGCTTACAACAAAAGGGTAGGTTAAAGACCAGAGCAGGATGAGTTCACAATTTAACTGACAAATGTGGAGGAATAAAATGTCAGAAGCAAATATACTATCAGTTTAAAAACAACTTTCATAGACAGAATCCATGCAAGACCCTCATGGGAAGATAGTTTGCTTTTCAGACACCAATATGTCTTCCTCTTCAATATGCGTATTGAGAATATTGTACATCAGCTTTTCAATGCCATGTTATTAGCCTTTGAATCACATAAAATTAACCTTTCTTTAGTTGAATTCGTATGCTCCAAAATAGCTCATAATTAATTATCTCTGTATTTTATCTACAAGGAGAGAGTGTAAGAGCCAGGTCACTACAAGGTAGCTCTTAGTTAATCCTTTCCATTTTTAATTTAAAAATTAATAAATTGACGTGCCAATTTATGTAATTTTATTTAACAGAAGTCGAAGTCAACATCATAATCAGACATTTGCTGGAATGCAGGAAATTCTTTTATCCCACTATATGAGACCACATGACACATAGCCTGATGCTACCACTCCTGGTAGCTCCGCTAGGTCCCACTGTCTGGAAGGTCCACAGTGGCCGATGGGTGTTTCCACACTTGGTGGATTAGTTGAGATTAGCAGGCTATTATAGACAAAGGAAGAGAGAAGTGTTCCAAAGAAAGTGAACTGAAATGTAACTTTATGTGTAAAAAGCCTTAATCAAGTGAACTAACTATAGAATATATATCATCAAGTTCTAATAAAATCACTACAATATCAGGTGCAGCATGAAAATTTCTAACCATCTTCCATTCAAGTTCACTAAAATAAAATCCCACTCAAAGACTGGATCAATGATACCTACAGATGTTGGCATGGAGAATATTAAATCTAATATAATTCTCTAGATTACATGCCTTATGACACACTTGAAAATGTGTTTTATTTAATATTAATAATTCCCTCAAATATTTACTTTTTCAAGAACTTATATTACTTTCATAGGTCTTATCAGACTATTCAGGAAGAAAAATGTATTAAGATTAAAGATATGCTGGAAATAATAACATTTTCAAAAATCTGATTTATAAATCTCATAAAAACCATGGAAATAGACCCATGGTTTTTGCCATATCATTTATAAATAGCTGCATTACTCCAAATGAAAGTCGCATAGTCTCATCAATCTCATTTTTAAAAAATCAACAGTTCTGAGTAGTAGATGTTCATTTGTCTTGGTGGTGTTGTAAGTTCTGATATAGCTCTCACAATCCCTTTCATATGGGTATGGAGTTTTCTGAAATTCCTGTGTGCAGTATACACATTGAAAGGTAGAACTACAAATGTGTCTGTAGGTTGGATGAGGAAAATGTGGCTAGCACAGTTAGTTACTCATTTATTTTTGCTGTTCAGAAATCAAGGTCTCATCTTGATGCCTTTCCACTTGTCCCTTTATTGTCTGTCTGAGACTCCTTGCCTACCTATTCAAACCTCACAGCATGAACACCTACTCCATACCCGTAAGGTGACCATAAACCACATGCATGATGTTATGGCAGCCGTTTTCTGGGCTTTTCATGAAACATTTAGTAAGAATTAAACTCCATCATGCACTGTTGTAGAGGCGGAGGGTGCAAAAGTCATAGCCGAGCTTCCTTCTTTAGAAAGCCAGATGAATGGTATTGATACAGTGTGACTCCTTACAAAAACAGGAGAAAAGCCTAGCTTGTCAATAGTAAAATGAAACACACTTGGAATAAAATCAGAGCACACTTATGGGCACAGGTTATATTCTCCCCCCCAAAATAAGCAAAACAATAAAAATTTTAAAAAATTAAAATCTCCTGTGAACCCATATTCTGAGATTGTAATCCCCTGCGTAGCACTAAAAATACCACCTCCAATTTAAAATGAGGAGAAAAGGCAGAGAAAAGTAGGTAAGTTTCTATAGGACCAAGTCAGCAAAATAAAGCTATTATCAGTGTAGAAATCAGACCAAAATATAAAGAACGATACGCCTCTTACAGCGTCACGAAGCCCTTCCTAACCTGTCAGGTGAATTATCTGAGTATCGTAGGTGTGTGAGCAGCATGAGAAATAAGGGCAGACAAACGCCGTCCTCAACGCTTCATGCCTGTTATTTGAAAATTATTCACCTAATAATCCCTAAATTAATGAATAGAACTCAGATCTATTGAATGTGAAGATTACTGAAAAAATGTATCCCACACACTCAGGCCTAAATCAAGAAATAAATTCGAAATTCAGAAGAGCTTTTTGTTTTTATTTTAAAACAAAAAATGGCTGAATAGTATTAAAATGTAGATTTTTGTGCCGAGAAGTTTAGTATCAAATATTTCTATCCCAAGCCAAGTTACGGACTATGAGTAAGCACAGGAAAAATTATTCTCCTGTACCCACATACACACTTGAACTTGCACTGTAGCCCACTGATTGATAAGTGAGATATGAACTCAAAAATATGGGAGACGTGGAAAGAAAAAAAATATTAGTCATGAGACACATCAAATAACAAAAGGCACCCAAATGATAGGAAACTTTTAATGTATTTTTAGAATATCATGAAAGTTCAAAAAATCCTAATATGTCTAAACAAATTATTTAATAGCATTAAAATGTAGATTTAAAAACTACATTACCATTTTAAAAATTAGTTTTGTGTAAAAGCAAATTAAAAGTTTGTACATGTTAACTTTATTGATATTGTTTTCTTCCATGAACCAATAGCCAGGAAGAAAGAAATGAGCAAATGATTAGAAATAACTAGTAGAGTAACGGTGTCACAGGCCGAACTGAAGGCATTGGCAAGGAGGAGGCGGCTTGCTGCGCAGCGTGGCAGCTCTTGCTGCGGCGACGTGGATGCAGGTCTGTGAGAGCGGTCGCTGGTTCTACTCTGGGAGGAAGGGTACGGCGCCCACCACCGCCCTGCACACGCTGCTCTGGGTGGGGACATCATTGCCCCAGCTGCTGGTGTCTGTGTGGAGTGACCTCCCTGAACCTTCCTCATCCCAACATTCCTTCTGCACCAGCGAGGGATGGCTTTGGGAGGAGGAATTTACTTTTTTCCCTAGCCTTTTTGGTGTTTGGGGACAGAAATGCAGTTTTATTTTCAAAGATTGTCAGTTTCAATCCATTGTCAGTTCAGAGATAAATCTGGGCATTGGGACAGGAAGCTGCAGAAGAAGAACCAACTACCTTCTACTTTCATGCTTTTTTTTTTTCTTTTTTTGATTCTACGTATTAAGGGAACTGTATGGTATTTGTCTGATCAGGGGGGTATTTGTCTGAAAGGAGGGTAAAGGGGAGATGGAGATGATCAAAATATGTTATATGCTTCTATAAATATGTCACTGTGAAACTCAGTATTTTGTAAAATTAGTATACAAATATATATTCATATATATATATATATATATATATATAAATTACCAATTCATCGGCCCTTGCAGTCACATTTACCTCTCAACATATGTCTGCCATAATGCAGAGAATTCTTCTAAGCAGCTTCCCTTGTAGGGAACAGAACATCGAGTTTTCCCGGTAGAAGGCACCAAGTTTGTGTAATTTGATATGGTTATATTTCTTCACTTCTTTTAGAAGGGATTTCTTAATTTCCTGGATTTTACTCTCCCTTGTCCTATTTCTTTTTAATAGTTGAACATTGACAATGCCTTCACTGGTTGCACGGTGAAGGTCACACAGTCAGCCAGTGAGTGACAAGCCGCCTTCGGTAACTTCAGCATGAGTCAGGCTGGGTACAGGGAGTTTTCCTGAGGGCAGCCGGGGACACGTGAAGCTTCACACTGGTACACAAGGAACACATCAAAGTCTTCAGCTATTCTCATTTCTAGTTAGCACATTCTTGCCGGGCCGCGTGTATATAATAATGAGGTAATCTGCATGCCTCACACGCTTACATGGGGGCATGGGCTTTGAGATGACAGCTGAGGGTCACAGCAGATTCCTTCCTCCACAGGCCTCTGCCCGCAACTAACCGAATGGCAGACTCTGCACTGAGGAGTGGGAAGGCAACTTTTTATTAACGCCAGCAGGCTGGTGGGTAAAACAGTTCCAAATCACCAGCCCTGACTTAGAGTAAAAGGGCAACTTGTATACATTGTGTCAGCAGGAAGTACAAAGCTGATAGCGGGTTATTTTATAATTGGTTACATGTGTTTTGTCACATGTTTTTTGGCAGATTCATCCTGGGCAGGTTCCATTAGGGGAGTTGTTTATCATAAGGCCGGAAAGTCTAGGTAGGGAGCTGGGGCTGAGCGGGTGAGTAAAATCAAGCATGCCCTTGGCTGGGCTGGGCTGGTCTGTCCCGGGCAGAAAGTCCTTGAAACAAAATACATTCACAGGCTGGTAGTGCAGGTGGGTTTAATTATCTGTGAGTTGCAGCTAGCATGCCGGGTCAAGGCTGGCTGAGTCTAATGGTCTAACAATGCAACAGGCAGGCTAACACATCCTGTCTTAGCCTGGTGTCAGCCTGTTAATTTCCTAAAAATTCTATTACACTCTCTCCTGTGTATACTTCACTTTCTCCCTGCTCCCCATGCTGAAAACTGAGGTTTTCGGTGTTGCTGTTCTTGTTAGATCCATGCTTGTTGCCACTTCATAGCATTTGAAGTGACGTCAGTTGGTCTCTACTTGATGTCGTCAGTGTTGTGGATCTCTCTGAGCCTTGCATTTCATCACATTTAAACGTATTAGATCTGGTGAACATATGCCCACTCTTAACCCCCTTTCTATTGGTGTAGCAAAATACTCAAAGTGAGTAATTTCTGCAGGGAAGATGTTTGTTTGCTAGGCTGTCCCAGGGCAAGGTGCCGGCGAGGGTCTGGGCCACACACATAGTGGAGCAAGGCAGAAGGGCCAGAGAGTGAGTAGGTGAAGAGGAGACAACAGAGCCGACCTTGCTTTATAAGAACCTGCTCCTGCGGTGCTGATCCAGGCCCTGAGAGTGAGGACCCACTCATGGGAACACCGTCCCTCCATTCCCTAAGAACAGCATTTGTCCCTGTAAGGTTGGTGCTCTGAGAACCCAAATACCAGCATCAGCACCACCACTGCTACAGTGAGGACCAGGTGTAATAGTTGATACATTGTGTCAACTCGAGAAGTTTAGAAGTTTAAGCAACTCAGCAGGGGGCCAGGGTCCTCACTTTGTAAACACCCTGAGCCTGTACAAGAGGAGGGCATGGAGATGGTGTGAGTGCTACACCCGCCCTGGGAGGGGATAGCCTGCATACAACATAAGGGAGGAAAAGAGGCTTGTTCCTCCCCATTTTTGCTCTTGTTGCTTTTGCTGTCTTCTGCCACCTTGAACTGTTGCCCCTCTGCCATGCCACCCTGCCTTGGAGCCAGCTGGTTAGGGACTGAAACCGCCACAAACTGTGAGCTAAATAAACCTTCACTTCCTTAATTTGGGGTGTCAGGTATTTTGTTTCAGCAATGAGAGAAAAGGAACCAACACAGAATTTGGTACCAGGAGTGAGATCATTGCTGTGTCTATACCTGACCATGTGGTTCAAGAGCCTTTGGGAATGGCTTGTGGGAAGAGTTTGGAAAGGTTTGGAGATGTCGCCTGAAAGAGTAGAGCTGGAACACCTTAGGCTGTTCTGTATGGGAGATCCTGGTCAGAGCTCAGAAGACCAGAAGGCTGATAGAAATCCTGTCCGTAAAGTCCAGGCTTGGGAAGTTTCTGCTGGGAAGAAGGACTGTATTGGTTGTTGGAGTCCAAATGATGTGTGTTATGGCTTGGCAGAAAGTTTGTCTGCATTTTGTTTGTGTCCAGAGACTTTGCCTGAGACTGAGATTAAGGGTGGTGGACCAATTAATCTGGCAGAAGAAATTTCAAGGCAATTGAATGTTCAGGCAATGGCATGGCTGTTGTTGGGGGCTTTCAACCAGATTTATGTTGCAAATAAAGAGTACAGAGCCCAGCAGAATGATTTAAAACGTTGTGAGTTTGGCCAGGAAGGAAGCTCCAGTAAAGCTGTGGACTACAAAGATAGAGCTAAGAAGATCTCAATTGCTGGGAAGGAACAGGAGAATAGAAAAGATGGCCTGAGGACATCACAAGAAGCAGCAGGACTCCACCCTTCACAGCCTCAAAACTGCAAAAGTGAAAGACTTTGCTTTGAGGAGAAAGTCACAGAGCACTGTGTTCCAGAGTAGCGACAGCATAGAAAATTTTTTCCTCAGAATTGGATTCAGAGTACCCAGCAATCCAGGCCCTCGACTCCTACAGCCAAGAGAGAGAAACAGCTGGCAGCAGACCTTGGCAGCCTCTACGTGGTGCTGGTTTTAGGCACATGCAGAATATAAGAGTTGTGGGGTTCAGAAGGCTTCTGCCCCAATTTCAGAAGGCCTGGGAGGCCAGGCAGTGGGCCCCTGAGAGGGTAGTGTGTGAAGCTGTGAGTGTGAAGCTGAAGGTGCAGTGGAGACCCCAGGAAAAGCCAGGAACATGGATCCTCTAAGGAAACCTGCAAGGAGGGGGCAAAGTGGGCCTAAAAGAGAAGCCATGGGAGCTACAACCACCAGAAGTGCTGTGCGGTGGAGCCACTGAAGCCCTTTGGAGCTCACAACTTGCCACAGATTCCCTTGGATGCTGCACATGGAACTACAGACTTAATGTTTACCCTGCTGGATTTTGAATTTGCTTTGGTCTCAATCTTTTGCATTCCTGTTCCTAACTTTTGGAATACAAATATTTATCTTGTGCCATTGAATGTTAGAAGTGTTTAGCTAACTCTTTATTTGTACAGGGGCTTGTAGCTAAGAGTTTGCCTTACATCTCAGAGGAGACTTGGAACTTGGACTTTTCAGCAATGCTGAAACTGTTAGGACTTTGGTAACTCTTGCAGATGGACTAAATGCCTTTTGCATAAAGGGATGTACATGAGTCTTTGAGGAGCTAAGGGTGGAGTGTTATGGTTCTAATGTAATATAATGTTGATGGACTTAGTGCTGGTTCTTAGGGATTGTTAAACCTGTGTTATAATGTCCAAGCTGTGACAGGATAAGAATAAGCATGTTTTTGTGTGTGGAGACCGATTTAAAGAAATGTCTCTGACTGCCAAGTTGACAAGGAGTGGATTGCAATGATTGATACATTGTGTCAACTTGATAAAACACATCAGTTATGTGATCTGGAGAGACCCATAGAGCACAGACAAATGAGGGACTGTGTGCATGGGGTCAAAATATGCAGTGGAAGTGTGAATGCTGCTGAGTGTCATCCAACTGGAAAGCAGGCTGTAGACACATGATGCTGTGTCCTCATCCACCTTATTCACCGGATCTGGCACCATGCATCTTCTGGCTCCTCCATAAAACCAAAATGACCATGAAAGGTCAACATTTTGAATCAAGTCAGTACACTGAAGCAGCCAGGAAGGTTCAACTAAAGCACTCAAGAAAGAGGATTCCATAGCTGCTGCAGAAAAGGGCAAGGATGATGGGATGAATGTGTTAAAAAGCAAAGTGGAGGATGTTGAGTAGGATTAATGGCAATGTGCCTTTTTGTTGTAATAAATTTTCAAAAATTTAAAAAGTCACCATGTTCTTCTATCATACCTCATGTGCTATGTACAGAGAGCCTGATGGAGTGACCACATCCTCCTGAGGCCCATACTACTGGTAACAACCTTGCATCATAATTGGCCACCCATGGGCAATACTCACCCTGGGCCTTGGTGCTTCCAGGCTGTGATGCACTTGTAAAAGCAACCTCATCTTAGCAGGGTTGGGCCAGTTACAGCTGTGGCCAGATGTGCTTGCTCCTGCCTATCTTCAGCAGAAGAAGGTGGACCTGCTGGATATGAGCCACATCTGCATGGGGAAGGCCAGGTGGCCACAGCAGGTGGAAGTTGGGACCTGATCTCCATGAATATAACTGGATCACAGCACACCAGGAGAGTTCGAACCACTGTAGTGCTCGCCTGTGTAAGCAGCTGAGTGAGAGCTGACCAAGGACCTCAGCAGTTCCTCAGATATCCCTCAAGGGCTGATGGAGCAGACAGGGCATTCCTGACCCCGTTTCCTTCTTCCTCACTGCTGCTGTCCCCCTTGCATTCTGTTTTAATCCAACTCAGTGAACCCTGTGCTTAGAGGCCTCCTCTGCTGGCCCCGAGCCTTTCCTCCCCATCTCCTGGCTCTTCTTGGGGACAATCTCGGGCCCCCTCCCCCCCTGCTTGGACCGCCCAGGTCTTGGGGCTGCTCTTCTCCCCTCTGCCTCTCTTACCACTGGATCCTATCCTCCTCCTGTCACTCTCTGACCCAGGGCTTTCCTCTGAAAGGCAGCCCTGACTCTTTAGTCCTGATATCCAGCAGCGCTCCTCTCTTCATCCCACAGGCCTGGCACACTGAGAGTTGTGTCATTTTACACACTCGCACTCCAGGTTAGCATTATGTCAGTGCAAGTTGGGAGTCAATATTCATTAGGGAGATATAAGCAACTGCAAAATGCTACAAAGCAGAGCTTAACCACCTTTTCTATCTTTCCTTAATGGTTAATGAGATTTTAGTAATTTAAACTTATTCAAGGGTAAATATTTTAAAATGACTGTAATGATGACCTTCTTGAAAACATAAATGCCTTAAAATTAGTTTTGGTGCTTCCACAATTGCGAACTACACATTCTGACATCTTTCTTTTGTTCAGGCATCACTGTGAGACTGCAAACCTCCCAGGGTTATATCTACAAGACATAAGTGCTGCTCTTTTTCACTTTCCAGCATTTATTTGCTGCAAACAGCCAATTTAAGGAGAATGGCATAGAGCCACTGAGGTTCCATATGAACACCTACAAGGACTCATTTGCAAATCAGAAGCATGTCAATAATTTGAAACTGTCCTAAACAGTAATTCCTAACATTATTTTTGAGATACTCATCTAAATGTAAGGTTATAAGGCATGTATAGATAAATAAAATGCATTTGACTTGCTTTGTATGAGAAATATAGAAAAATTAATATCATATACACACATAAAATGGCAGTGAATGACAGTGATTAAATAGATAAACATTAGATTATGAAAGGAAGTGTGGTTTCATTATAATCTTATAATTATAATTTTACCAAAAAGACTGCTCTAATTATAGGTATTTACAATGAACCTGCTAGAGTTTCTGCTCTTTGCTGAAGAAACATGAGTAGAAAATCCCTGAGCCTCTGTCTGAGTCTAATGTTTCAGGATGTTCTGGGAAGATGTCGTGTTATGTTCATTCATTCAAGCTACACTTCTGGCAGACAGGCTGGGAAACTTGGAAGTAATCTCGCATTCATGGAGCCAGCTATCTCCAGCCAAGTCCTACAGATTCAAAAATTTTGCCATAGTTTCCACCACATTGTGAGTAAAGACAGTCACTGTAAAGAGGAAATATTCACTACTATACTGTAGAGAGGGAAAAAAAATTCATGAATTGATCCCTTAAAAGAAAAAGTTCTTACAAAACAGGTAACTATGTCATCAGACAAATACAACTTTTATTCATCAGCTAAATGTTAATTTTGATCCTATTACATAGATGTCAGGCTTTGCTGGGGGGGATGCTAAAATGACAAGCAGTACCGGAAGTGGGGTTTTCCCTTAGGAAGTTTATAATGTAACGGAGCTGACAGGTGTGTACCAATAATTGAATACTCTGAGTGACAACTATGATGAGAGCTACGATGGAGAGATCGTGAGCTGTGAAAGTATGTGAGGTGGGGACTTGATGCTATCTAAAGATAGAGGGTTTTATTTTGGTACTTTTTTTTTTTTTTTTGTGGGTACCAGGGGGTCGACCTCAGGACCTCGCGTGCCAACAGGCACCCGTGCCGCTGAGCGATATCACCGGCCCCTTTTTCGTATGTGGGATCCGGGAGTCGAACTCGGGCCCTCGCGCTTGCAAGGCAGGCGCTTACGCCGCTGAGCCATCTCACCGGCCCTATTTTGGTATTTTTTTGAAGATGCCAATTTGATGCAGACTTGAAGACTGAGTGGAAATGCTGGACACAGCATTGAGAAAGTCTGTGTGCTAGGGCAAACTAGAGTTACTGAATTGTCGATTGAAAGAGGAGTTGTATTTTGAAACATATCTGGAAAGCTGTAGAGCATCCAGAGCAGACAGCATGGCAGATTGTAAAATGTATCAACTCCACTATCCTAAAAATGTAAGGCTACAGGAGCATTTGAAGCAGATGGATGACAAGATCAAATATCTTTATACTTTGATTATTAAGTGATAAAAAGTAAAAAGAAACAGTGATGCGACATGTGACAAGCTTCATTGTTATATATTGTTTATTTGCAAATCAGTTCATAATAAAATTCTGTGTACTGAAAGTTGCTTTTGCATTTAGTAAAATATTGTAGATACCTTTCTTCAGGAGCAGATATCACTCTAGATGTTCCACAGCCTCACAACATTCATGGTATTGATGGGCTTGCTCATGCTTTCCACAAATCCTTACTTTAATCTCTTTTTACAGTGTTTCAAGTAATATTACAGATAATGTAATATTTATCAGTAATATTTATCAGTATCAAATATTTATATAAAAGAAATGTTTGTATATATTTCTCAGAGGTAAATTTCTAGAGGTGCTGAATTAAGCCTAGGCCTATTTTAGAAATTCACAGATAACATCAAACTGTCATTTAAAATATTACGCCAATAAGTCCTCTCCTAGCACTGATAATGAAAATGCCCTGGATTTACCTCAACTTTATGGTAAGAGTCCCCAGGTTCTCCTTGCCAAGGACACATCCTACTTTCTGTAAGATGCTCAGATTTAGTTTCCCACAGTGCCGCTGTGCTTTACCCACCCATTCTTGTGACCATGATCAGCACCTTGTTATCACTGGGAAATATCTTTTCTCGGAAATTATGAGTGCCAACAATGATGTCCTGATTCCAATTACTTAGCTTAACAAACATAGGAATTATGCACCTACTTTTATTACTATAATGAAAGCCATTTAAAAATAAGAAAATTGATCCAAAACAGTTAAGAAGCTTATTCAAAGTCAAACAGCTAGATGATACACAGAAGACTCCTAACCATGTTAGCGTATTTCTTGAGAGAAGCCCTGAACAATCCAATGACTGGTGATGAAATTGAGGCAGTAATTAAAAAAAAAAAAACCTGCCAACTAAGAAAAGCCCAGGACTCAGTGGATTCAAGTGGATTCACCACTGAACTCTACATGAAATTCAGGGACGATCTAATGCCAATACTCTGCAAGCTCTTTCATGAAATTAAAAGGGAAGGAGTACTCCTAAAGTCATTCATGGAAGCTAGCATTACCTTGATTCCAAATGAAAAAAAGGCCTCAACTAAAAAACAAAACTATTGGCCAGTCTCTTTAATGAACATACACAAAAAGCTTCAACAAGATACTGGCAAATAGAACACAAGAAATCATTTAAAAAATCATACATCATGACCAACTCAGCTTTATCCAAGATATGCATGGATAATTCAACATATGGAAATCAATAAACATAATAAAGGTCACATATACAGAAGCAAGGACAAAAATCACATGATCATCTCAATAGATGGGGAAAAAGCCTTTAAAAAAATCCAGGGCCAGTGATATAGCTCAGCAGCATAAGTGCCTGCCTGGCAAGTGAGAGGTCCTGAGTTCGACTCCCAGTACCCTCATATAAAAAAAAAATCCAACATCGATTTATGACAAAAACCCTGAAGAAAATAGGTGTAGAAGGACCTTGTCTCAATTTGATAAAAGTCACTTATAACCAACAGACTCCCAACATCATACTAAATAGGGAAACACTAAAGTCTTTTTCTCTAAAATCAGGAAGATCAGGATTTCACCGTGACAAGTCTTGCTCAAGACAATACTCAAACTTTGAGCCAGAGCAAGTAGGCAAGGAAAAAAAACAAAGAAGAGAAGTATAGGAAGGGAAAAATCAAACTGTCCTTATTCACAGATGATATGATCCTTTACAGAGAAGACCCAAAAAATTTCCACCAAAATTCTCTTGGAAGAAATAAACTCATTAAGATGGTGGAATGCAAAATCAACTCACAAAAATGAATATTATACTTGTACACAAATAATGAACTCATTAAGAAATTAGGGGAAATAATACCATTTACAAAAGCTTCCAAAAAATTAAATAGTTAGGAATTAATCTTACCAGGGAAATAAAAGACTTCTGCAATGAAAACTGCAGTACTCTGAAAAATGAGATTGAAGAGAATATTAAAAAATGGAATGATTTCTCCTATTCCTTGATAGGCAGAACAAATATTGTCAAACTGTTTATATTATCTAAACCGATATATAGATTTAATGCAGTCTCAATCAAAATACCAACAGCATTCCTCATAGAACTAGAAAAATATCCTAACATTCTTGTGGTATGAGAAGAGACCTCAAATAGCAAAAGCAATCCTGGAGAACAAAAACAGTGCAGGAGGTATCACAATCCTGGATTTCAAGTTATATTACAAAGGTAAGGTCATAAAAACAGCATGGTACTGGCACAAAAACAGACATGAGGACCAAGGGAACATAAGAAAAGATATAGGAACAACCACCTGACACGTTCAGCTTCCTAATCTTCGACCAAGGGGCAAAAAACACACTGGAGGAAAGACAGCCTCTGTAACAAAGGATGCTGGGAAAACTGGCTACTGATATCCAAAGATTGAAGCTAGTCTCATATCTGTCACCATGTACAAAAATAAAATCAAAATTAATCAAAACCCTAAATATTAAAACAGGAACATTTAATCTAAGAAATAACATCAAGAATCAACAAATGTAATCATATCAAATTAAAAATTCATGCACAACAAAGGAAACAATGAACAGAGTGAAGAGGCAACCTACAAAATAGAAAAAAATTACCAGGTATACCTCAAACAGGGGACTAATATCTAGGATACAGAAAGAAGTCAAAACAATTAGACCCTCCCAAAATAAAAGACTCAATGAAAAAAATAGGCAATGGAAATAGATACTTCTCAGAAGAAGTACACATGGCCAATAAATACCTGAAGAAATGCTCTACATTGTTGGCCATTAGAGAAATGCATATTAAAACATATGAGATTCCATCTTACCACAGAAAGAATGGCTATCATGAAAAAGTCAAATAATAGCAAATACTGTCGAAGCTGCAGAGAAAAAGGAATGGTGGGAATATAAATAAATACAACCAGTATGAAAATCAGTACTGAGATTCCTCAAAAAACTAAAAACTGGAAATTCCATTTGACCCAGCTATTCCCCTTCTAGGTGTCTTCCAGAAAGAGTTAAAGACATCATATTAGAGTTTGATGTGCATGCTCACATTTATATCACAGGCTTGGTTCCCAAGAGAGGTTTGGAGGAGTCCGTGAACCTTTGCAAGGTGGTACCCAATGGGAGGTCTTTAGGAATTGGAAACATGCCCAGGAATGGTGTGTGGGACCCTGGTCGCTTCCCCTTGGTTTTCCTGACTCATGAGGTGAACGGTTTGTTCTACCATTGGCTCCTGCCATGCTGTCCTGACTTCAGAAAGAGTTTAAACAGGGCCACTAGATCATGGCATATAACCTCCAAAACTGTAAGCCAAAAGAAATCTCTTCTCTTTACAACTGAATTAACTCAGCTATTTCACTATAGTGATGGAAAGCTGACATATGTGTAGCATAAAGCTTTGTGCTACATTAGGGGAAGTTCAAAGTTAAACATGGGAATTGATACAAAGACATAATTTATTGATAGACAAGAGAGCCAGGGAAGACCCTACACAGGGAACAAGGTTAGTGGGAAAGATCCTTTGCCGTGACTTGGATAAGTATATGGGAAATGCATGTTCCATGGATGGGCGATGACCACAGTGACCTTGGGAGCTCACACAGCTAAAGGAATTTCAGGGTAGCATCAGACAATAGGTTGAGATAAGTACATTCCAAGGCTATAGGAAGGGGACTTGAAAAGAAATAATTTGCATATCAATAGTGAGTATGATTTTGCTGTGAGAAGTGGAAAGCCCTTGAAAGGTTTTTAAAAGGGGTTAAAAGGTTACAATTTCCCTTTCAGGAGAATCACTGTGACTATTTCACAGATTGTCAATGGGAAGGGGAAGGAGTAGAAGTAAAGACTGTCATAAGATGCACTTTCTAATAAAAAAGTGAGAGAAGATTCCGAGTGAGAATAGATTCAGATATAAAAAAGAGAGGACAAAAGCAGATCTGAGGAATAATTAGTCCATAGAGTGGTCAGAGCTTGGAGACTGCAGAAATGTGGAAGACAAAAAGAGAAGCAAAGATGAGACCGTGCCCTGTAATGGCAGACACCGTGCATGTAACACATTCAGAAGGTGATGAAGAATGTTAAATTTGAGACTTGTTGAATTTGAAGCGTGATTAAGTGGCTTAATCACTTTCTCATTAGTGGGACAAAATACTTAACACCCACAATTTAATGAGGTTCACTTTGGTTCATGATTTCAGGGATTTAGTCTGTGGTTGGCTGGCTTCAAGGCACAAACAGCATGGTGGAAGATTCTGGGGGAGGAAAGCTGCTCACCTCGTGAAAGTCAGAGGTAGCACAGAAAGAAAAGAGGAGAAGGGAGGAGATACACCCTTCAGGTCAGGCCCCAGTGACCTGCCTCCAACCAGCACATTCATTTCAGCACCACATGGTCCCATCATTGTCCATACATGAGGCTTTTGGGCTCATCCCATATATAAACCATAGCAATGAGCTATTCCTCTGAGTTTTCCAGGACACGTTAGGAATACAGTGCCTACCCTGGGGAAATGTGTAAAGATTTGGTATTTATTAGAGGAATACTGAATACATAATAGTGACTCACATAGCTACAGACCATGTGGAGATTGTGGGGAGGACCTAGAAGAGAGTCCTAAGGAACAATCACACTTTCTTATGTATTACTGGGGTTTGAATCCAAGGATTTCCTAGTCTGCTGTATCCCCAGCCTGTTTTTATTTTTTATTTTGAGATACAGTCTTGTTAAATTGCTGTGTTGCCCATCCTGGGGTCAAACTTGCCATCTTCCTGCTTCAGCCTCCCAGAGTGTTGGGATTACAGGTGTGTGCCAACATGCTGGGCATCACTCATCTTTAACTAGGACGAAGAGAGTTCTAAGATTGAGGCTGGAAAAAAAAGACAAGAACAAAGAGATTAATAAATGTTTCCAAAATTAAAGAAAGGACACTTTTCAAAAAGGACAGCAAAACCCAAAATACCACCTGTTGTTATAATATCAGGTTAAAAGGTTAGAAAAATTACCCACAGAAATTAAACATAAGCAGCAGATTAACTAAAAACAATTGTGTTAGTAGTTGCTAGCAACAAGGAAACAGAATTAATTTTGGTTAACCATGAAAATAAGTAAGGAAAAGAAACTTTAGAAGTAGGAAATAAATGCCACCGTTCAAAGTGCCAAGAACATGGAATAGAAGAGAACTGGGGCAAATTGTACTCAAGATGGGAAAAAGGAAATGGAGGGAAAAAAAAAAAAGAAACAGCAGATTCTAGATAATATGCAGGAACCAACAAAGACAGGAAAGGGGTGCAGAGGAGCTTAGAGTCCCTGATGCCAGTGTGAGGCGATGGCAGTGGAGAAAACTACTGCATCAGAACTGGCGTCTGGCAGGAGCCTTGGACACTGCAGTTGGCCGGGCTGAGAAAAATATTACATTTGGCACCTGCTGATTCCATGTCTTCTACTTTGGAAATAACACCTAGGAGGTGCTGCTACAACCTTCAGATAAAGCCATTTGGGAGCACTAAAGTCCGGAGTTCAAAATAGAAATGTACATGTGCAGATTCTCAGAATATTTGTAGAAATTAAACTATAAGACTGAACAAGGATGTCAAAGGTCAAAGACACACAGAATGCAAATTGGTTCAGAACGGCCCAGAGCATTTTTATTTAGTTCAGTCTTGCTAAAAATGTACTAGAGCATGGTGACATTAGGTTTCACAGCTGTGTCAGGCACAGAATTCCCACAGAACTATAGCAGCACGTGGCGGGGGTGGTTCAGTACAAGGTAGAAAGTTGAAATGTAGAGGGCACTTCCTGACCACTTCCTGACCACTTCCTCTGTCCCATATCTCGTTCTTCTGCTGATTTAAAGCCAATAGCTTACTTGGTGCTCACAGCAACCCAGGGAAAAAGATTCAGCTCTTATCCCAGTTTGATGTATTATGAAATCAGGTCACAGAACATTGCACAAGACCCCATGGCTAATTACATGTTAAAGCCCAGATTTAACCCAAGCAGTAGGACACGGGAGTCTACAATTTGAAACACCATGCAATATTGGGAAGGAGGAAGAAAAATCAGAAGGTGTCCCCTGGGAGTCCAGCTAGTCCAGTGTGATGCCAATCTGCAGTTTATGAAGCACCGCTATACCACGTTAGTCGTGTTTAAAGACTCATTGGAATTACCCAAAACATATTTCACAATGCTGATGATTTTACAAGGAGAGAGATCTGGATTTCATTTCAGTAACAGAATGACTCACCCTGAGTTGCACCGTTCGATGAGAGGAGACTTCTTATCACTTTGTGCAGAGTATCAGGGAACACAGCAACAACACCACAAAGTGACACTGATGACCAAGCGCAAAGCCTCATCTCTGGAATCTTAGCTCATCTTCTCCTTTGCAGTCGGGAAAGGAACTCATGGTTCAGCCTGCCAGTTTATAAACACCTTATTTCCTTCCTCATTAATTCTTGTACAGAATATGATTTACCATCCTGTATTATGTATTTGGAACTGGTGGGGTTTTGGTGTTTGGCTTTGTTTTTCTGGGATGCGGGCATTTTTTGGGTGGGTTTTTTGTCTTTTTGTTGTTGTTTGTTTGTTTGTTTTGTATTAGGCATTGCATACAGGGTCTTCACACTGAAATACATCTCCAGTCCTTTTCTACTTTTCATTTTGAGACAGAGTCTCAATGTGTCACTGAGTTACCCAGGCTGGGTGTGAATTTACCATCCTCCTGTCTCAGCCTGCACGAGTGCTGGGATTACAGGTGTGTCTACCCTGCCCAGCTTGAAACTGGTGGTTTTACCTTATTTTAGCCTAGCGAATCTTCCCCGTTTCCCAGCACCCCCTGCCTGTGTGGGTCTAGGTTAGCGTGCAGCCAGTGGAGAAGACGGGACAGATTCCGAAGGCAGAGGAACAGGGAGGGCATTTCGTCCTGTGCTTTGAAAATCATTGCAGGACCCCAGGGTCCCTGCAGCTCAGGCCCACTTCCAGGACCTGCCGGCTGCCCCAGAGGGCCTCGCCTCGCCTTCCTCTCTAATGCAGGCCACCTTCCTCAGCAGCATGAACTGCAGTCTTAGTGTTGGAAACATGGATGGAGATTCACTGATTGAGACATTGGCTGGGCCGCAGCTGCCCCATCCTGTGACCTCACCTGAGAGTATCGGTCAGTGTGCACCAGCTACTCCGAGACAGTCACTCCAAAAAGCACAACGTCTGACTCACCAAGCTTATGTTAAGCTCCAACTACTCTCATCTCTGACATATTTTTATGGATTGTCTCATTTTCCCTACAATTTTATTTTACTTATCCTCAAATATCTGCTAATGTTTGATTATCTGTTGTGTTGGTCAGCTTTCTCGTTGCTGGCACAAAATGTCTGACAGCCACACCTGACAGAGGAGGGGTTTATTTGGCTCTTGGTTTCAGAAAATTCAGCCCATGGTAGGCTAGTTCCAAGGCCAAAGCTTCATGGCAGAGGGGCATAGTGTGGCAAGGAGGCTCAGTCCATTCATGCCAGCTGGGAAGAACAGCAGGGAGCAGTGCCAGAGAGGAAAGGGCAGAGGACAGGTATGACCCACCCAGATGTTCCCAGAGGTGCGTTTCACTGATCCCTTGGGCTGCTCCCCAGCCAATCCAGGTGACTCTCCAGCGTAATTGTCACAACCATTCATCCTGAAAAATAGAATTTATTTTAGGTTAAAGTAGATGGCAGACATTTCCTCTGGGTAGATTTGGGTATGTCTTTTCCCCCGGGACCAGACCTGGAATGTGAGGGTGATCCCACAGTTACCCACTTCCCCTTCTAAGAGGCAGGAAGTGAGAAATCTGCAGGCCGCCCAAGGGACTGGCAGAAGCCTGAATGGTGTTTCCTTGGTATCTATAAATGAATGAATGAATGAATGAATGAATTTTCTACTTGATGGAACTGTCTTGAACCTTGTATTTCATTTTTTTAAAACGTCTCTTATTTAGTTGGGGAATGTTTGGTGACTTCCGAATGATTGTGTGCACAATCATTTTGCTTCTCTCAAAACTGGCAATATCAAAATAAGAGTCTTGGGAGCCAGTGAGCTGGTTCAGCGGCATAAGCGCCTGCCTGGCAAGCGTGAGGGCCCGAGTTCGACTCCCGGAACCCACATACGAAAAAAGGGCTGGTGATATCGCTCAGCAGCACGGGCACCTGCTGGCGTGCGAGGTCCTGAGGTCGACCCCCGGTACCCACAGAAAGAAAAAAAAGTCTTTAAAGTACTTTTTTTTTCTTTTTGATAGAGAGACAAAACAAAAAACAACAAAAAACCCACGTCTAAAGGACAGAAAGGGTGAAGAAGGCTTTTCTCACAGGCCAGTTACACAACAGACTACATGCTTACCTAGTGCACCCGAAAGTTAGGCACCAGGGTTGATCTACAACTGCCACGTGAGAGAGAGAAGTCTAGAAATCTTCTAGACAGGAAGCATGGGATGCGAATTTCTCTGCCCTGCATCACACTGGTTTAGGATGATATTCAGCTCTCTCTGCTTGGGCCTGAGCTAGACACAGGGTCACAACCCAGGAAACAGAGCCAGGGACAAGTCCTGGCCACTCCTGGTACCCGCTCCAGAGCGTGGCTTGGCGTTCGGAGCTATTGCTTCAGGTCCTGCTCAGCATGCTTTGGTGGTTGTGGTCTGGACATTGTGTGTTTGTGCACCCAATCCGGCCAGTCCTGTCAGATTTTTGATTCCATGCAATCTTTACAATGCATGGTTTAAATGTGGCACCCTCACTTTACTTGAATGTGTAGGAGATACGATTGACAACTATGATGTGTGTTTAAATTATGAAAATGTACTACAATAAAGACAGATTCCCATCAATCCCCCTCAAAATCTTCCTCCTCACTTTGAACACACTCGTCCCATTATCATTGCCATTTTCTGCAGCAGCTCTGGAGTCCTCTTTCCTGTGTGTCTTTAGTTATGCTGTCCTGGTTGCCTCGATGTCCTGAATCAATTAAACATTTCCCTTTCACGGTCATTTTGACTTTGGGGAAGAGCCAGAGGTTGCATGTTGCCAGATCTGGTAAGTAAGGTAGATGGGGACAAAACGTCATGTTTTAAGAGCCTGTCTTTCTGTTGGATGGCACGTGATAACAGCGTTGGCCATATTTTTAATCCTACCCAGTAAAGACACTCACAAAGTAGGATTTTTTTTCTTTTGAGGCAAGGTCTCACTATGTAGTTCAGGGTGGCCTCGAGCTCACTCAATCCTCCCGCCTCAGTCTCCCAAGTGCTGGGATTACAGGTGTGTGCCACCATACCTCTCCAGAACAGGACTTTAGAACTGCTTCAACAAGTAGCAAGAAGGATGGGATAAGTATGTTTCAAGAGAGGGCTAGTATTTTGAAGAAAATTAATGGCAATGTGTCCTTTACTATAATAATTTTTAAAAATTTAAACAATATTTTTCAAATATTTATCCTAATTTCAATGACATTTTAGAATTATCATAAGAAAATATTTTAGCTATGGCCGGTGAGATAGCTCAGCGGCATAAGTGCCTGCCTGGCCAGTGCAAGGGCCCAAGTTCGACTCCCAGAACCCACATACGAAAAAAGGGCTGGTGATATCGCTTGGCGGCATGGGCACCTGCTGGCGCGCGAGGTCCAGAGGTCGAACCCCGGTACCCACAAAAAGAAAAAAAAAAAAAAAAAAAAAAAATATATATATATATATATATATATATATATATATTAGCTTAACTTGCCAGGGAATTAATGGTTAGATGAGAATACATACATTCTTTGTATTCGTTTAATTTGGAAAATATGACTATATAATCTATACATTTATATGTGTAATATATGTTATATATATTAAAAACATATAAATGCAAAAACAGATCATGTTTTGCTTCATTATTTCCTTAGCCAACTCTAAACTTAAAATTTTGTATTTTTTCAACGTTTAAGTCATATTCTATTTCCTCCCAGTACTTCTGAAATTTTACATCCAGTTTTCCCAGCACTGTCTATTTTCTTCATTGTGTGGTTGGCACCATTGCCTAGTTTTACACAGACATATAAATGATTTCCTAATTTATCCAGAATTTAGTTCATTATGAATTTTTGTGGTCTGTTTGCTTTTTGGTGATAGTTTGTATCATGATTTAATATCTTGTATAAAAATGCCAAGTCATTTTTACAATAAAGAATTTTCTATTTTGTTATTGATTTATACTACCAACTCTCTCCAACATTTTCAAATATAACATTTAGAAACATAAAAGGTGAAAATGTTCCCTTTTTTAATTTCTTTAAAATTTTTATGACAACTATTTAGCTTTTAATTCTGTATAATTTTCTCATTTACTTTAAAAAGAAAAAGTTTGCTTCCTATTTGCTTTAATTTTTCCAATTGCATTACTCAAAGCAATTTTATTGAAAATGAAACTAAAATGCTAGTCAAATTTTAGAGAAGTTCCTTTATGATGATTAAGAAATAACTGGATATTTGTAACATTACATCTTCAGCAGTAACAAGACTTGTATTTTCATTGTTTTCAAGGGATACATATTTCTATCCGTGTTGACTTTTGTATTCTATCATATACAAAAACAATTATATATTTTCAATTACTCTTGGTAGACCTCAAATCATAGCATACTCAAAAAAAAGAGAAAGAGAGAGAGAGAGAGAAACAGTGTCATTCAGAAGATTAAAAGTAAAATTTTTTTAGTGTATAAATTTCCTTAGTATATCTATTGTCAGTTGGCAAACATTCAACATGTACACAGTAAAAATTTCTTTCAAGTTCAACTAGCCACAACGTCCTTCCTCACAGGCAACCAATGCTCTCAATTCTTGGAATCATTCCAGAGCTAATTCCAGAAAGACCTTAGAGAAGATGCATACACCTGTAATCATACACTTGTTTCTTTAAAATGTGTACATGTTTTAAAACAAATAAAAATTAATGCAATGATACAGACAACAGAGTTCCTCTTGTATACCTTACTAATCACACCAACTCAATCTATGGGGTGACTTTTGCATTTCTAATAGCCTCTCGTGTCCCTGCGTGTGCCCAGCTCCACTCACGTGCCTGGCGCTCTGCACACGGCTCCTCTTGCGTGGTCTTTAGGGCTCGCCCCGGAAGAAGGCCAGGCTGCAGGGCGAGCTCCCCGGGCTGCCGAGATGGAGCCTCTCATCTTTTTTTTTTTTTTTTTTTTTTAAAGAGAAGAAAAAACAAAACAAATCAAAAAAGAACAAATTTTCAAAAGAACATAATAGGAGGGTAACAATGGTTAATGCATTACGTATTATTATCTTTAAGTTAGTTATTCAGGGTACCAGATATTAGCATTCAATTGTCCAAACATTATTGGCACAAACCTTACTCTTCAATGAACTAAGTAAAATTGGTAGTGTATCTATCTTAACCATCTTACATATATGTACACTTTTTTTCCTTTCCCTTCTTTCTTTTCCCTATTCCCCTATTCCAGTCTCTCTTTCCTTTTGACCAGTTTCTTTTTGATTCACCATATCTATTGTACATTTTGGATATTATTTACTCTTTCAGTTTTTCATACTAGAGAGACAATATGATGCTTGTACATGTGCGTCCGGTTTGTTTCACTTATGAGTATTTTCTCAAGTTGCATCCATTTACCTATAAAAGTCTCCAGTTTATCCTTCTTTATGGCTGAATAGTACTCCATTGTATAAAAATACCACATCTTTCTTATCCATTCCTCAGTTGATGGGCATTTGGGTTGTTTCCAAGATCTGGCTATTACAAATTGTGCTGCTATAAACCTGGGCGCACATATATCGCTGTGGTACGATGTTTTTAATTCTTCTGGGAAGATGCCCAGAAGGGGAATAGCTGTGTCAAATGGGACCTCCAACCCTAGTTTTTTGAGGAATCTCCACACTGATTTCCACAGTGGAGCCTCTCATCTTGTTAGCGCAGCTCGCGTCTGAGCTCGGCTCAGAATTAGCTGAGCTTCTCACTTGTTAATAAACGACAGGCACCGCGGGGGCGAATTTCTATTATCTTGCCACGTGTTTAGCATAGACGGTTATAATTTGATTTGGTAAATAGACTGATGTGACGTTTCTTAACACCAGAATTGGAAAGCAACATTCATATACTTAGAGATGTGAGGGTCACCACTTTTCGTGAGCTTCCTCGTCAGGGTTTTAAACAATCGCGTGTTTCTCATGAATCGTAGACAAGGGACAACAATGGAGTCGTTGGGGTTCCCTCATTGCTTGAGACGTGGTGTGAAAAACAAATGCTTCAGTGGTGCTCTGGTTTAGATCTAAAGCGTCCCCAAAGTCTCCTGTGTGTGGAAAGTGCCTGCCTCCTGGGGTGCCGTGTGTGTCCGTGGACTCATCATGGGCGAGTCCGGGGCTGTCTGTGGTGTGGGACGGGGTCCTGGCCCAAGGTGGTCACTGGGGTATGACCCGGAAGGGTGAGTTCTTGTCCCTGCTCCTCCTTCTCTCTCTACTTCCTGGCCACCATGGGTTGAGCATCTTTTCCTCTACTCTGCCCTTCTGCCATCCTATTTCTACCTTAGAGCAAGAGTAACCATGGACTGAAGCTGCGGGTCAAAACAAACCTCTCCTCCCTTCAGTTATGGGTGTTGGATATTTTTTCTCTGTTATTTCAGCTTTCTAGCACTTGAAGCCAAATATAATTCTAACCCATGAATCACCAGGTCAGTAACCTGCAAAATTATGTTGGCAAATCTGGAATATGAATTTTGCAAATTTTTCTACATATGGTCTTTAATAAGTAATCAACGCACATAGGTGCAAGTTCAAGTCAATAACCTCAGTGGAATATTTGTGAGTTGGACACTGAGATAAACAATAAAACTATGAAGTATAAAGAAGAGTGTGAAATGTTGCTCATAATTAAACCTTTGCATTACTTCACAGGCAAACTCGAAAGTAGCCATAGACACAACCGTATGTTTTTTCTTATACTCAAATAACACTATATGAGATTATGTCTCTATACTCTCTAATATGTTTAAATCTGAATGAATTAAAGACTTTCAAACTATATTGAATTCAGCAACAACTCTGAAAAACAATTTAAAAATATTTTCCATGTGAGTGTATTGCCAAATTATTGTAATTTGCATTTCAATATCTCAATATTTTCTTCTATATAGGCCTTTTAAAACAAACTGACATAGCTGCTGTACTCAGATATCTATGACAATTATGCAATGTTTGGCTGATTTAACATTTTCAGCTTGGGATTTGCTAGTTTGCTTCATTGCTATTCACCCCGAGGTTCTGGCTAAGAAACAAATATAGCATGATATAAGCTGAAAGATAAATCCAGGCAAAACACGAATGATACAGTTGTCATCTGTTCAGACCACAGGTACAGCGAGTGGAGGAATGCTGTAAATCCATTTGGATGAATAAAATAATTCTTAGGTGCTAGAATTTAGGGCACAACTACTCAGGGCAAAGATGTTTTTGAGAAATTGTGTTCATATAACGTCCTTTTAATTTATTTTTCTTTATGTATTAATCTCTTGTCCTATGTAATATAGTCTTTTCAAAAACTTGATGGAAAATGAAATTATTTTTATTATTTTTATTCAAATTTCTTCCAATATACTGTAATTTAGAGCTGGTTTGGTCATGAGGAAACTCCAGATGGGTGAATACTGAAATAACATTAAACCTGTTGGATATTTGTCATTTACTAATTAAAGTTAGCATTTTCAGAGGGGAAAATTGTGTGCCAGTTGGGGAATAGTTCAATAAAAATAAATCATTAAATAAAATATGACAATAACTTTGCATATATAATTCTGCAGCAGAATTTTTAACCTGTAAAACAGACTGCCGGTTAGTTTTTCAAGGGAAGAGAAGTTTAAACAACGCCTTCTACAACATTAAAATCATGGAATATTTGTTCAGTTGAATTTCTTTACGCAGTCAATTAGGGAAGGATCACCTCAGGAAGGTATGGTTAATATTCTCCCATCGATATTTTAATGGAGAGTAAAGTCTACTGGAACCTTCCCTCAAGTTTAACGCTAAGTCACAGCAAGATGAGAATGAAACACTTCTATTTTTGCTATGCTGATTACTTTCCTCATTATTTACAGCTCTAGGAATAAAATGGAACTTTTAGGTGATACGTTAAGATCTCATCTAGTGAGAGTTCAATGCTATGGACAGTTTCCTGGCACTTGGATGGGCACACTCGGGCTTGCGGGACACACTCACTTCCGTGGAAGCCCGTGCTATGGTCTTCCCCACCGCAGCTCACGCTGAGGCTGAGCTCTCCGGGTAGCAGGGTTGGAGGCAGGGGCTGGAGTCTTGCAGGCTGAGCCCCCTGGGTAACCCATGCTGTCTGGAGGGAGCAGGCTTCTACTCCTGGGGGTCGATGAGGTACTGAAAGACTGGGTTAAAGGTGAGTTCCGTTTCCTGGACTTTCTCTTGCTTCTTCTCTTGTCTTGTGACCACTTCCACAGGTGACCACCAGCACTTCATCCTCAAGGCCTCTCCAGAAGCCACACACAGGAGGCTGCAAATCCTGGACTTCCAGATCAGAACTGTGAGCTAAGAGCCCCTCTTTTCTTATAAATTACCCAGTTTGGGGTATTCTATCCGGGCAACAGAAACACCACTTAGATACCATTCTCCTATTTGTATTAAAAACATGTGTTAAATTTTCTCATTTCAAAGTTTTGAATACTTTTTAAGTAATCTAGGCTACATTCAGGATGGCTTTCGACAGCTTTTTACATGCTCTGTGAAGTTGGTTTGGTTAGATTTCATTCTCTTTGGCATCAGACTTGACAATGCATAACCAGAACATTGTTCATCTTTTTCAAGTCTATTAGCCTTGAACTGAGCAAAGAAGTCTACACTAGTAATTCCCCAGGAAATTTAGTTCTTCCCAAATAGAAGCTATTATTCTGCACTTTTTTTGTGTGTGTGGGTACCGGGGGTCGACCTTAAGACCTCGCGTGCCAGCAGGCGCCCGTGCCGCTGAGCGATATCACCGGCCCTTTTTTCGTATGTGGGTTCCGGGAGTCGAACTCGGGCCCTCGCGCTTGCCAGGCAGGCTCTTACACCACTGAGCCATCTCAGTGGCCCATATTCTGCACATTTTTATTTTCTGTGCCCTTTTGTCTTAACTAGGTAAACTGACAAACAGCTGTTTAGTAATATTCCTCAAAGAAACTGCTTTCAAATTCATTTATTAGTCACACTTTTTTTTGCTGTTTTTTTGTGTGTGTGTGTATCTTTGTGTTCTCATTGTTTTCTTTATTGTACTTTGCTTCCCTTAGGCACAATCAGTTGTTCAATTTTAGTTCTACTACTCAGTGTATTTCTTTTCACTCCTTCTCACTTATTAATTTAGACTTTTTATCTGAGGCCTGAAGTCTAATTACTCGAATATTACAACATGCTGTGTAACATATATGTCTTAACTTTATGCAGTATTCCTGCAAACGAGAAAGAAGTATGATTGTGTCAATACTCAGTAATATAGAAACTACGATTCTTTGAACTTAAAAACTGCGTAAGAGGGCCGGTGAGATAGCTCAGCGGCATAAGTGCCTGCCTGGCAAGCGTGAGGGCCCGAGTTCGACTCCTGGTACCCACATACGAAAACAGGGCCGGTGATATCGCTCAGCTGCATGGGTGCCTGCTGGCGCGTGAGGTCCTGAGGTCGACCCCCCGGTACCCACAAAAAAAAAAAAAAAAACCTGCATAAGAAAGATTTCTGGAAAAGAATCCCATAAGAAAAGCTATTGGCTAGATTAAGTTATTATCCAGCTTTATTGTAAAGTGGTGAATAGTAACTTTTGATGTAGAATTTATTAACATCATCCCCTTGGTCTTTTTTTTTTTTAACTTTCCTTGGATTCAGAATGCATCCTAACACAGTTTCCCATCAGATCCACTTACCAAAATAAAATTCCCTCGATAGGTTTTCTTTTTCCTTATCTTCTCTCTTTTTAGTAAATGTATTGTGACTTTTATTATTTGTAAACATGTATTTTCATTTGTCTCCTTTCAAGGAAAAGGCCATCATTTCCAAATAGAATTCGCTTTGAAAGCACAGCGACTTTTATAGAAATGATGGGCAGGAATAGCCTTTCTGAGTAAAGAGCAAGAAAAGATAAAATGTGAAAGGAAGAAAGAAAGGGTGAGAAAAAGAGAAGGAGGTGTGGAGGGAAAAGAGCCGGAGAGGGCATGTTTAACGTGCGTGCGGGAAGACTACACTGCTGTGAAATTTAGTGGTATTCAAAATATATTAAGTTCAGATTATCAATAAAGATTTCTTTAATTGGCACAAAACAACACAAGGAACAGCAACCAAACTACAGAACTCTGTCGGCTCCTGGCGAGGATGTTAACCTGAAACTGACAGGACAATTTCCCAGCTGACGGCAGTTGATGGATAACACATGTTAAGAGAAAGTCGAAGGAATCTTGAATTGAAAGTCAGGCCAGTTAGCTTTTCTGACAGCCTCTAATCTGATTTCATAAAATGATTAAAAGATGAAGAGATTGACAGTATTATTTCAGCCTTGAGACATCTGTGGGGCTCCCAGAACCTACTACAAAAGGAAGCAATTTGCATATAGACAGTATTTATTAATGTGAATTTTATTAACTTGTGTTTGCAAAAGTAAAATATGTCTTTTGTCACTGGCTTTTCCACCAGGTCAGAAAACTAATACAAACGGTCCCTGATAACAAGGGAGGATTCCAGCTCACTGCCTTCAACTCTGTGAATTTCATGCAGAATGCAAACATCGCCCAGTTGTGACAGATACATGAATCCGCGAAGGGTTTTGTCCACATGCAACGAGCTCTTCAGCTGTGCCTGCATCAGTGGACGCACTAGATGTGCTTCTGAGCCTCTGCTGGCCTCCACCTCTTGCTTCCCTCAGCCCAGACCTGGCCACCAGCTCTGTTCAGACCTCAGGTCCTGCCCTGCCCCTGCCCAAGACAGTGCCCTCCTAGGGCCACTGTGCCACTCTGTGTCTCCCATTCCCACCACCTGTGGATTGGACCAAAAGCATCACATAAGGAGGAGAAGACTTGGCTTCCTGGGAAACTGTCAAGGCATTCAAGTGTCACCCTGTGGAGAAACAGAAAATTAACTCCAGTGGGACCGGTGCTGACCTGGCAGGGACAGACGTGGAAGGGTGAGGCAGGTTGCTGGCCGCACCCTACCTGGGCTCCAGCCAGGCAGCATGGGTTTTCTCTGCAGTCCTCCCGGTCGAGGGGGTGGCTGGTCCGCTGGTGTTGTCACCTGTGGGCTGTGCTGTCCTCACCCCCTGGGGTCCCTTCTCCTCACTCTTGTGCCCTGGAATCCCACCTGTGAGACAAAGCAATGGGCTTCCTCTGGGTTCCGTTTCACACGGGGCCTCGGCCGAGACACAGGCGAACCACAGAGAGCGTAATGGTTATAAGTTACAGTCTTGTTGAGCCCTCTCTGGTCACCCTGCCCTTCAGTGGACGAGAAGAACACAGACAGGTGTAGACTGGAGTTCGATCCAGAAAGACTCCAGTGCATCTGAATATGGTGGTCATATTCTCATGGTTTATAGCCAAGGCTCGGGAGCATAAAGATCGTAAAAGTTTTGTGGTTAGAAAGAGTAAACAAAAATTACGGCAAATTTAAGATTTTCAAATGAAAAATAGGGTCCAATAATGTTTCCCACAATGGCTAGCTTACAATATTAGATGCCGGTAAAATCAATAATGTAATATCTAATGTATTTTATTCTCTATAAATCATGCTATTATTTCTGTAATATGAAATCAAGGATTTTATTTTCAGAGTTAGGGTTAAAAGTTTGAACTCTTTTCAATGCACCACTTTAATTTTGCCTGGCACTCAAGTTAGTTTCTAGAATAACCTAAACAATATGTTGGATTTGATTTTACTGTGTAGTTAAATCTGCTCCAAAATTAACAAGCAGTATTCACTTTGATTTTTAACTGCAAGCAAAAGCAAAAGCATGATGATGATTTCAAGGCTAACAGAAATCAGGAATGCTAAGGAAATAAGAAATAATTTGAAATTAATATTGCTAAAGTTATCATCAGAGCATAGAATGTGTGACGCCCATGTGGGTAACTCCGTATTTCTTCAGCTCTTCACTACTGAGGTGTCTGGGGCCACCGCTCCGTGTAATATTGCGTGGGTTCATTTGGTCAGAAGAATGTGGGGCCCTGATGAAGAAAGAACAATGCCACCCTGTCCTGCAGTAATCGAAGGAGGATATTGTTGAAATTGAAAACTTTACACAATATCATGAGTAGGCAAATCCCAATAATAAATGTAGATAGATAGCTTCTGTCTGGAAATATTTTGAATGAAAAATAATGAAATGTATTGAAGAATTCACATTTAGAGATCACATGTCTGTATTTTAAATAGTCCATATGTTCCCTGGGCCAAAATGTTGTGAATTATTAATAAATGCAAATATTATTTCTTTCTCCTTATGACTTGCAAAGAATACTGGGGCCAATATGTTAGTTGTTCAGCTTGGAGAGAGGGTAATTGATACCCCATCATTTTCAAAGTTTCACAGTTGGATGGAGAGAATCTGACTTCAGTGATGAGTTCCGTCAAGTAAATGAGAAAGGTAGAATTATTTGTAACATAGCAACATGACTGTATGTTCCCTCTTAGTAGTATTATGTTTCCTTTTCATGTAAATCATTATTAAATTGTGGTCTTCAGAGCAACACCAGAATTGCCTCTTTCACTAGCAATAAAATGGAACACATGAGCCCTATTTGAGCAAGTATGCAGCCCTTAGATGCTAGTGGGAGATGGGCCGATGACATCACATAATCTGCATCCTGGGCTGATACCTAAGTTGGCGCTGGTCGTCACCCACTCTGAATTCCTATGTACGAATTCCAAGGTTTGTTGTAATGTGCTTTCTTAATTGTAGGTTAAAAAGACAAAGTTGTTGAATGCTACATAGACACCCATGACCACATCCTAGCTTCACTTTGACGATTTTGTTTTTTTTTTCTTTTTTGTGGGTACCGGGGGTTGACCTCAGGACCTCGCGCACCAGCAGGCGCCTGTGCCGCTGAGCTATATCACCGGCCCTTTTTTCGTATGTGGGTTCCGGGAGTCGAACTTGGGCCCTCGCGCTTGCCAGGCAGGCGCTTACGCCGCTGAGCTATCTCACCAACCCACTTTGACAATTTTACAGTTAACTTCTTTCATGGAAATTTAGACCAAATTGAGGAGTTTGGAAGAAATGCTGGGATGTGATGTTTACTGCTCTGCTGATGCCACCCTAATCTTCGCCCTTCAGCTGTAAGAATCTCTCTCTGGCCGCTGTTGCTGTGATGTGCTAAGAAACGCTGTTGGTCATCTCCCCTGCCTGACAGGGGATCCTGAGTGGGGAGTGACGTGAGCACCACTCTTCTTCCCCAGTTGCTAGCTTTAGTTTCTAAGATCCTTACCACCTTTGAAGTGACAAATGTCTTTGCGCTAGGGGAGCAGCTGGGCTGTGTACACCTGTTGGTGACATCTCCCATCTTAGCTCACTTAACCAGGGTGCTGAGTAATCACAAGTGGATTTATTTAGTCAGAAAGTGAGATCATAAACTGGTCCTAGGGGGCCCCTAGGGGGCTTTCGGTTGGGTGTCGCTCACAGGAAAGGGTAAGGCAGGTGAAGAGGATAGGAATTTGCAGTCTCATCCCCAACCCTCCATTGAGGGAAGAGGGGCTGGGGCTGGAGACTGGGTTAAACACTGAGGACCAGTGACCCAATCAATCGCATCCATGTCATGGGACTTCCATTAGACACCCCAGAGGGGCAGGATGGGAGAGCATCCAGGTGCGTGAACCCACACTTGCTGAAAGAGCTGCTCACCCCAATTTCAAGGGACAAAAGCACCTGTGCAGGACACTGTCCCTTCTCTATCCATTGGTTCATTGGCCAGGTCTCTGTATCACGCCAGGAGCATTTATAGAAAATCAGTAAAGTAGTCAGCATGTTTCCTCGAGATCTGCAAGGTGTCCCAACAAAATAGTGAGCAGGAGACGTAGGTTTCAGTAACCCACCAACTGGAGCCAATCAGACGCAAACGTGGGTACCCTGGCACTTGGTACCGGAGGTTGGCAACTGAGCTCTTAAGGGTCTGACTCCCCAGATGAGAGTGGCAGGTGAGAAGACAGGGTGAGTGACATTTTCACAGGCAGATGGGGGTGGAACTCAGAACCTGCATGGGATGAGAGGCCCAGGCAGAACGCCTGATTTCAGTGAGGAACGCAAAGGCTGCTCTCTGGAGACGCCATCTAAACCTCAGCTGTGCACACTTGAGGAATTGTGTCAGTTTCACCTGGAATTAGGGTAACACTATAGACTACTTACCCACAAAAATGAGTAGGATAGCGATAGAAATTATATGTATACATATGTATGTGTGCATGTATTTGTGTTTATGTATATGTGTAAATATAAAAAAATGAACTGCCTAAGAATTATTCTACAGAGAATATAGCAAAATGCTAGTAATAGGCAATTTTAAGTGCCTAAAGAAACAGCACAAGGCAACATGTTCATTAATTGTAAATATCCATGTATTATCTCTATATGGATCCTAAGATTCAGGATAATCACAACCAAAATATCTAATTGGTTTTTCTGTGGAAATTCACAAGCTATATCTAAAAGTTACATGGAAATGTAAAGAATCAGAATGAGTGAAGGAGAAACTCTTGAGCATAATGAATTGGAAAGACTTAACATTGCCAAATACCAACACCCATAAAACCACTGTCACTAAGACAATGGCGACAACACTGCAACAGACAAACAGCCCAGTGAATCCCAGTAGATAATTCATTCAAAAAGCTCCAAAACTGGATGGAAGCTTTGATAACAATGGCACTGGTCCAAATGAGGTAACAGGAAGACCAGAAGCTCTTACAGTTTGTGCCCCTCATCGGAAGCACTCCTGAAACCCATGATGCATCTGCTGTTTTGGCCCCGAGGCACGGATGGAGGTTCATGTTCACAGCCTTGCGAGGAGCAGCAGAGGGGAAGCAGTGCCCCCCTGAATATTCATAAGCAAACAAATTACTGCATCCACCTTACATCATACCCATAAATCTGCACAGGGCTGATTGGGGACATTAATGTCAAAGGCAAAATAAAGCTGGAGCAGACAGCACAGTCGACCTTTACGACCCGAGGTAGGGAAGATTTCGTCAAAGCGCGCAGAAGACGATCAACGAAATGCAAAGAGATGAAAAACGGGCTCACATTCAAACAGGGATCTTTTCTCCGTAAGAATCCACCATCGGGAACATCAAAATTAAGCCAGAGCGGGATAAATACTTTTATACATGTGTTCAACAAAAATTTCATATATTTGTAGCATGGAGAGAAGAGCTAAACAATAGAAAAAGACAAGCAAAATAAAACGTGGGCAAACTACATCACTGTCACTTCATAAAAATTATAAAAAGTCATTATTTTTGAAAGAAAAATGCAAATTAAAGACACAGATTGCTGGCTGGAATATAAACTGTGTAAGCACTTTGGAGAAATGTTTTACTTTATCTCCTAAAAACACAAATACATTTGATGTAAGGATTAGAACACTCATTGGTATATATCCATAGAAAAATGTAAATATGGCATCAAGGTATACATAATGGTATTACTTAACATAGTTTCAAATGAGGAAAAAGAAAAAAATGACATTTCCTGATGAGAAAAATATGTGACATAGTCATATGTTGGAATACTACACAGCAAGGAAAATGAATGAAGTATAGATAAATTTAAAAAGTGGGACAAATTTCACAAACATAATTTTGAATGAAGGAGAAAACACCATATCACCAACATTATGTTGAACCTCATATTCTTTGCATTATTATGAGCAATCGATTACGTTTGGATCAGTAAAACAAAATAGTTTAAAGATGTGATCCTGTGATTGTGACAGCAAAGTCAGCAAGGAATTACTTCACCTGAGGTGCCATGGGTCATCAATATTATTGACTATTACATGACTCAGGATGCAAATTTAAAATATTTCAGCAGTTCTATATATATTATAATTTTTTGAATACTGATATTTAAGCAATGTTTCATCACATTTGAAGGGAAAAAGTTCCAGTGACTCTTATTATTAATTTAGAAGCAAAATATATAAAAGCAATTATGAAAAGTGATATACACAGATTGATGTGAATGCATCAGAAAACAAAGAAAATTGGAAGATGTATTACAGAAAATTGACTGCTAAAATGACAGCATGGGAGAGCATCTATTTGTAAACATAAGTAAGCCTTGCTTTGAAACATCATCTTCTCTCCATGTAGGCTTTGTGTTTTCCTCAGTCCATAACCTTTGGCTAACAGCTTTAACCAAACAATATCCATTTCAACATTGTAGGAAACATTTTAAATGATACAAAAGATCTTAAAGAAAAACTGCATAATTACATTCAATAGATTTTATATCTTGAGAAAAATCTATGCTGATAACTTGAGTACATTTTTACTATAATTGTATAAATAAAACATTTCTCAGAATACAAGGGGGAAAGTTCTAAAGGCATCACAACAATCATTTTCTAATAACAAAATGAGCACTACAGATGAAACTAAAGAGGAATTCTGGCCAGAACATTTTGGTAAGGGTAGCCCTGACTTACTTGGTTGTTCGTGATTAAACACATTAAACTTGGCTATTTTATTTTCAAATGTGAGAAGTGAGTGAAAAGAGGTTTTGTAGCATAACTATCAAATTTGTGCTTAAAATAAGAGTGTGGGTAAAAATAAAAAGTCCATGCACGTCCATCAGAATTTAACCATGGGGGCCGGTGAGATAGCTCAGAGTCATAAGCGCCTGCCTGTTAAGCTCGAGGTCCTGAGTTCAACTCCCAGTACCCACATACAAAGGAAAAAAGGGCCAGTGATATCACTCAGCGGCACAAGTGCCTGCTCGCAAGCGCGAGGTCCTGAGCTCGACCCCCGGTACCCACAAAAAAAAAAAAAAAGAGAGAGAATTTACCTGCGGGTACCTGAATGATGAAATTGTGCAAGTTTTCTTCCTTCTCATTATTTGTAATTTCCAAATTTCCTCCATTAAATAGAATAAGAAAAAGGCAGAAATATGTTGTTAAAATAAATATTAAATTTTATCCTGCCCATCAACTATATTTCTTTTGTCTACTTTTTAATCCTACATTTAATCCCTGTTGTAATTTAGCAATGTGAACAATTCAATGATTCAGAGGGGAGGGTACTAGGTAATGAACCCAGGGCCTTTACAGTGAGTCATTTCACCAGCCTTTTTAAATTTATTTTTTGACCCAAGATCTCTCTAAACCACTGAATTTCCCAGGCTGGGTTTGAACTTGTGATCCTCCTTCCTCAGCCTCCCAGAATGCTGGGATTGCAGGAATGCTCCACCGTACAGGGCTTCAATAATTATTAAGAGAGAATAAAGTAAAGTGATAATTCCTTGGAAATAATTATTAATAAAGCACTATTCCTTTTTCAACTTGGTTTTATATCATGAGGCAAAGAATTAAATATGTATCTTTTAAGTTTGATGCTGGGTGGGAAAAGTGTTATAATGCAGTTAAAATGAGGTAAATCCCACGATTCCTGATGGAGAAGTGAAAAGGCCTCTGAAAGAGTAGGGCGGCAAACCAGATCCCTAAAAACCAGCGCTCTGAAGGAGCGTGCATACGGTGCAGCCGGGCTGCCGTAACACTTTTACTGGATTCACACAGATTCGAGAAACATCTATTTAATACAAATAGTCGAGGGGAGGGGATTTTTTAGCTCTTCCCGTTGTCATGGAAACTCCCAGGCACTCCCCTCTGAGGCCGCGTTGACCTTGGAGTATTCTCAGAGCCCCGAGCTGAGCCCTAGCAGATCCACGGCTGCATCTTTGTGGCTCTGGGGTTTTGTCTTCTTGCTTTGCTTGTTTTTCACCCATGGCCTGTGCTCACCAGGTGAGCGCTGCACCCCTGAGCTGCACCCCAGCTCCCCTCAGCTAACTTCGATGTCACTGGAATGGGGAAAATTGAGTGATCGTTGAATTTACCTTAGGCAAAGAGAGATCTGAATTAATACTGGGATCCTGGTGTAGATCAGGCATTTCAGCTGTAACAGTAAATGTGCAATTGTATTTTTCTTAATAACTGTTCAAGTTCTTTTAAACTGAAAAGTCTGCCCTTTGTGAGAGATCTCAAGATATAGGAAGAACAGGACATGTGCTCTCCTGATGAGCTGGCCATGGTTGGACCAAGGTCAGTGGTGAATCTCTGGAAACAGAGGTCGGGGTGGAGAGGTCCGGGAAACATGAGGCCTCGGCACAAACTGACCCGTCTTGCAGCGGACGGGGCCATCACTGCACTGCATCTGCAGTCCGTGACTGGACAGAACCGAACTGGGCCCAAACGCACGGCAAGAGGAAAGGGAATGAGTGATCTGACAGTTGAAGATGGAATGCCGCTCTTACGGTAGAACAGTTCCACCTTCTCTATTTCCCAGGACTCCGACTTGTCCCTTCTTTGCTGTGTCCCTGCTTTGCTGTGTCCCTGCTAGGTCTGAATCTTCTAGCTGGTCACCAGTCACCCACCTGGCCTTTCAGCCTTCACTTTTCTACGGCATAATGTTTGGCGTTTTCTTGTCGTTTTGCACATTTTCCTTTCACGACTTGATCCATTCCCCACAAATCAAATATTGCCTCAAAGTAATAATGATCTTACCACTAAATAAAGCAGCAGCGAGTTACAGCCACAGAGAGAACAAGATATAAAACTTTTAAACACATTTTCTGCTTAAGATAGTAGATGGAGCTCACATTCTTCTCTCTCTTTCCTTTCCACATGAAGTTTAGGAAGCAGGAAATATATTTTTATGACTATTTTTCAACCGTCAGAAGATAACAATGAACATAAGCTGTCAAGCAACCATTCGACCCGTGGAAGGGACAGAGCAGACACACACATGAAGCTGGAGTACGCGCGAACTGCTGTAGAGACACCGCTGACCCAAGACACACAAGAGAAATTATGGGTCCCAGGAACAGCCGTGCGGCTCAGCAGAGAAGCCTGGAAAGTCACGATGCAAGGAGCGCAGGGATCCTCTCTGAAGCAGAGGTCTCCGTGCGCCACACCTCCGTGTGTTTACAAGGATCCGCTGTAGCAAATGGAGCTTTGGCCCTAGGAAAGAACCTGAGTGCGCTGATTTCTACATGAATCTCAGCAGTTCCTTCCAGCTGAGCTGTACTGTGGGTTTGGAGGGCCTGGTGCAAATGCAGACATCACAGAGAATGTGAAGGAGACCAAAACAACAACAAGAAGACACAGCTGTTTCCAGAACGTATGTCCACGAGGAAGGAAAGAGCAATGGGTGGGAGTGGCCTCTCTGTGTCTTTGCAATGACACAGAAATCCAGATGGCTGTGACACCCCTAGGGGTCTACCTTTTGGGTGTTCATAACTAGGAAGGCTTCGCCTCCTCAGAGCGTGTTCATATTTGTGGGAAGTCGGTACAGGCAATATGTGCAAGTTGGATGGTGCTACAACTTCCAACATCAAGAGCCTCAGCAGAGGAAGCTCAGGCGTGCATCTGAGGCTCCTTCTGACCCTCAGGACGCTCCACTGTGCTCTCCTCAGAGCAGCCTCTCCCGGGAACAGGCCTGGGCCCATTTTGAGAATGCAGCCATCTTACTACACAGGTGGCCATTTCCTGTGGCCCAAGTACCTTCCAAGAATAAGCCTCTTGTGTTAAGGTGGAAAGCAGACTTTGCCTGCTTTTTCTAATAATCAGTACTGCCCCTGGAATTCTTACAATTTTTGAGACAATGTATATCTTCCACGGTAAATTATAAACTAAAGGCCGTAGCAAGTGGGTAGTCCTACAGGTGATATTGGTAACCTGGACTTCCGGGTGTCCCAGCTGCTTCCTGGTCAGTGTGTGCTGGAAGGTGGGTGCAGTGGGTGTAATCGCTGAAGCCGTCGATTCGGGTTAATTTGTGGTTCCCATCCATTCGGTCCTTAGCACACCTACATTACTCATGTGACATTTGCTGAACATAATTTAAGAGATGACTCAAGTGTTTATCGAATGTGTGTGTGAGCTGTCCTCACCAGTAACAAGACCCTTGGGTAAGAAAATTTTCTAAATTAGTAATCCACCTGGCTTATTAAGTAAGATATGTCCTGTTCAGTGGATACCAAATGTTTACCTTAGCCAGGGACTGTGATCATGAATCTGCATCACAGTTAGATAGAAATTATTCTCACTGCTAGGATTTTTACTGGTCAAATCACTCATTTCTTTATTTCACTTATTTGAAAAGTATGGCTCCGTTGTCTAAGGAAAATGCAGAGTATCTGATGACAAACCCACCTGGAGTGTGGGTAGAGGGACACTAATTTCTAGTTTCACCATTCCCTTAAGCACTGCTCAAGCTTCGGCCTCCATTAATCTTTTTAACTATGGGTCTTTAATAAATTTAAATATTGCCATTGAACTGAATATTGCTTAAGATCTCATAGCTGTAGATCTTTAATACATTTAAATAATCAATATTGAAAGCTGAGCTTCCTCTCTGCTGAATCATAAAAGTCAAATATCTCTTTGTTTCATCACTTTTTATATATAAAGTACTTTCTATTTTCTATTAGGTAATATCTCGTCAATCAGTAAGGAAAATTGTGAAATAAATATTGGCAACAACCCAAATCCCTCCTGCGCTTACATTTTACTTTCGTATTTTCATACTGCGCACTGTCGGAAGTTCAGGTGATCTGGTGAGGTTCTGCCCTCCCTGGATCAGAAGGTGCAGGTAAATTAGGAAGATGCAACTCGGGTCAGTCACTGCTTGCTGGGCTGCAGCACCCCTGCTGGAGCTTGTCCGCGTGATATTAGTGTGGCGAAAGACGCTTTGCTGTGTTGAAGGAATTGTTAGGCAGCTATAACACCAGCGTGGGTACTGAGGAGCAGGGCAAGGCTCACAGTCCCTCTGCTGAACTAATGAATTTACAACATTGGGAAATGGCTGCTCTGTTTGTTCCCAAATTCAGTCCTAATTATATGGCACTTTAGTCCACATACAGAGGAAAAGCTAATTCTCCTAAGAGGCTACCTGATGAATGCAGTAACCTCCTGTTCTTAAACCAGTACAGCAAATAAAATATTGCAGCAGAGGGCAACCAGATATAGGGGAGGGGCCACACCTTTTATTTTGTCTTAGGGATTAGGAACTCTCTGTGGGCCTGGGGAAACTGGGGTACATCATGCAGAATTCCTCTCTCGCTCATGGAGACAGCACAGTATCCGGCTGGGAAATCATGTTTCCTAATGCATGGATATTCAGAATGCATTTTATATAAACCATTAAAAGAGAATCTAATGTGCAGGTTTAGAATTATGGAAATGCAAGCTCTCTCACAGATCTTCTAGTCTGTTGGTGATTCTTTTATTTATTACCAGAGGTAACTTTATATAATTTTCTCTTCAGAAACTCATGTTCTGAAAGGATTTCCAAATATATTTTCTAAAAACCTAACTGTGTACGTGAAAATGCTCACATGCAGAGTCTTCAATGGGCAGATACTTGAATTAGAACAGATTTTTGCGAGATAACGAGTGCTGCAGTGTGAACTGAGATACTTGCGAGCAGAATCGGCTCTGCGTTGACAGAGAATCTGCAGACCTAGGGCCGCCTGGAGCTGGGTTCACAGGTCTGGTGCGGCAGGAGGGATGGAAGGAAGAGAATGGTTCAGGGTCTCCGTGGACCATGTCGCAGAGGGAGCTCTGAAATCTGCACCCTTACCCATAAAAAATTACAGAAATGCAAATGCACTCCTTCATCATCACATTCAACTTATGTAGAGTCTCTTGCATGTATGTTACAGTCCTAAACTGAGAAAAATGATTTAAAAATGTTTATACTGCATTACTGCAACTTACACATCATTCATTTTTGTTTATGGCTATATTATGTATCGTTATTTTATTACTACAATGATCAGTTTATTTAGGCCATTTGCAAACTGTGCTAAGTTGCCTTCAAACTTAATTAGAGGTGTCCTGAAGTTCAGAAATAGGAAGTGGAGATCGGACGACGAAATCTCCCGCTCTTTCTCTGGTCGTGGATCTGAGAGCCGAAGGACAGCGCTGCGCTCGAGACCACACTCCGTGACCCGGAGACCGCACGTTGCGTGCCGCAGCGCCCACTGCCCCAGCGCGGGCCCCGTCCCAGATGCAGCTCCAGCAGCACAGCACCGAGGTGACCCTCACCCCTCTTCAGCTTCCTCCGTCTGGGGCTTTCTCTCCTTGGGGAATTGCACAAAGGGTTGCAGGTGAAACCATCGACACATTTGTTCATCTGAGCAGGGCTTTATTACCAACTCACTTTTCAAGAGTAATTTCACTGGCTATGGGTTAGAAATTGATAGCTGCTCTTTATCTTTCAAACTTTTAAATATTTCACTTCTTGTTTGGTTGGTTTCTGATGAGATGCCCAGGGTAATTGTTTTTATTTTTCTTTTATAGATTGGTGTCACTTTTATTCTACTTTCTTTAAAAAATTAATAATTTATTATATTTTTTACTTTTTTATTTTCACAATATTTGCACATATTTATAAAGAAAAGTTAGTATTTTCTCTTTAATTTTGTGTGTGTGTATCTTGAAATTCATTCTTCTTAGTGTTCTTTGAGTTTTTGGATGTGTGATTTGGTGTCGGTTACTTATTTGGTGTCAGTTATTTTAGAACATTCTTGGATTATTACTTTTGAATATTTCTTCTGCTCTGCCTTAGTTACTTTTCTTGTTGCTGAGACAAAATACCCAACACCCACAAGTTAAAGGAAAAAAGGTTTATTGGGCTCACAGTTTGTAGAGGTTTCAGTCCATAGTTGGCTGGCTCCCAACGCGGAGCAGCACATGGCAGAGGGGCATTGCAGAGGAGAAACAGTCCATGGCAGGGCAGGCGGGAAGCACCAAAGCAGTGAGCCTGATTTCTTTCTGTCCCTTTATATGCCATCCGGGCCACAAGCCTATTGAGTGGTGCCACCCACACCCAGGGTGGGGCTTCCATTATCCACAGCCAGAACTATGCTAAATCAATTTAGTTATCAACAGCCTTAATCCCAGCATCACACACCCATGAACCAGCAACCTCCCAAAAGCCCCTTCTAGGAGCATATGAAGCTTTGGGGGACATCTAGAGAGAAGCCATTAAATGCTCCATTCTGGGGCCGGTGAGATGGCTCAGCGGCTTAAGCGCCTGCCCGGCAAGCGCGAGGGCCCGAGTTCGACTCCCGGAACCCACATACCAAAAAGGGGCCGGTGATATCACTCAGCGGCACGAGCGCCTGCTGGCGCATGAGGTACTGAGGTCGACCCCCCGGTACCCACAAAAAAATAAATAAATAAATAAATGCTCCATTCTGGGTCCCGCTATTTTACTTACACAGAGAATAATCCATTTGAAATTTCTAGCAGTTCTTCGATGTTGTGTTTGTTTCATTTTTGTCCTTGCATTTCTGTTTGGAAGGATCCTGTGGACACATCTTCAAGTTTATGATTTTCTTTCTTATCTATACCTATTCTACTGATAAGCCCACCAAAGATATCCGTGTGTTTTGGTATTTTGTTTTTTCACAATGCCTTCTGATTCTTCCTCAGGGTTCCCATCTGCTTATATTATGCATTTGTTCTGGTATTTTGTCTACTTTTCAATTAAAGCATTCATCCCATTAACTCTAGTTATTTTAAACTTCTTGTTTGATCATTCCAACATCTGTATCACCTCTAAGTCAGCGTTTAATGATCCCCTTTTTTTAAACCTTTGGTTGTGTTTTTTCCCGTGAATTGATACCGTGCCATGACCCATGCAGCCAGCAGGGTCCTGAGAAGGGGTGATGCCACGGGAGATTAAGAAAAACTAGACACATACTAAAAGGAAAGCTGGGACCGGGTGGGACCTGACCTCTCCGATGGAGAGGCAGCGACAACCCAGCACGGTCTGCCTCTTTATTTATACACTGTAGAAAAGTGGGAAGCGCGCAATGGGGCCGAAAGCTCAAGGTCTCAGTGTTGAAAGCGAAACATTCTCAGAGCTATCAGTGCTGTAGTTAACAGGGAGGAACACCAAGGTGGGACACCCGCAGGTCTGGCCTTGCTCTGGTCCCAACAGCTTGTTCACCTGGCTCACCTCTGGGGCTCCGTGTTCTTAGGGCTGGCCTTGCTCTAGCCCTGAATGTGTGGTCAGTCTCCGGCTCAGCCACTCCCCACAATAGCACTTCTATTTTTGTAGTAAATGGAAGTCAGACATGTTGTATCAGGTAATAGGAACTGTGGTAAACGGGCCTCTAGTCTGAGAATTTATGTGATTTTGTGTGGTAGTTTTTTAAAAGTTGCATAAGCCTTAAAGTTTGCTTTATGCTTAAAGTTTGCTATAGCTACAGATGCTAGAGGCTGAAAATTCCTCTAATGTTTAGGATTTTTTAATGGATTTTTGTTTTCCACCTGTTTGTTTTCCCTCTTCCAACTTCCTCGTGCCTCAAGGTTCTTTAATTTGTCATTCATCATTGTCACAGTGAAGCACGTTTCTCTGGTGGGGACCTTCAGGGGGATACTTACCCTAAACCTTCAGACTAACTCTTCGTGCCTTGGGTCTGCAGTCTCAAACTTGTTCCTGTACCGATGACCCATCCTGCGTGCCTCTGCCGACCCCTGTGCCCCCTGACTGTAGCATTTCCACTTCTGAAGGGCTGCTGACAAATTTTTCCCTTAGGGAGACAGAGTCTGGAGAGGCCTGGAGTAGAAAGGCCCTTCCTCAGCCAGGAGAGGGTCTGACAGCGTCTCCTCCAGAAAACCAAGCCTGTGCTGTGGACAGGTCTGGGCACATTTCACCATGGCCCCTCTTGCCCCACCTGCCAGAGACCCGTGGACAAGTGACTTTCTCGTGGATTCATTGTGAAAACCTACCCAGGCTCCTGGAGGTAAAGACTTCCAATTCTCAGTTTTTCCGTCTCAAACTGGTCCACCCCCGTTTCCTGCCTTCCAACACAATTGTCATTTAAGTCTTTCTAGCAGTTTCTACTCCAGGTATACAAATCATCACTTTTTGGGGGTGCATTTGTTTCTCCAGAGGCAGGGGTTGTATTTTGTGCACTGATCTCAGGTTTCCATTGAGTTCAAGAAAAGTTATTGATTTTCAGCTTTATCTTGTAAGGACAATAATGAGATTTTCAACTCTTTCTATGTTGGGTCCAAAACCAGAAGTGTGAATTGTCTGCACACTTGTGTCCCCTCCCCACAAAACCCTCAGCCAGGCTCTGAGGGCCGCCGGGCCCCTCCCTCCCGCTGGGTCCCGGGTTCCTCTCCTGACCAGTGGGGCTGGACGTGCAGACCGGCCCATGCCCTTGGCGCTGATTTGCATCTTCTCCCCTCCATCAGTTTGTTTATTCATAAACCGAAACGTCCGTGTGAAGGTAAGAATTATCCCATCTTCCCCTGATTGCACTCCCTAGATGTCTCACTGCTATAATTCTGAGTAGAACATTCATTGCTGAATTTTCAGTGCAAATTTTCTATTTTCTTTTCGTTCAAAGACCGTGTAACTCTGGATGGCTGCAGTGTTTACAGTACTTCCTGGATTTCAGACTCATAACTTTGTTGTAAGTTTACTGAACAAAACTGATTGAATGTCGTGTGGCTGAATTGTTAATGTGCAGTTCCTAATGTCAGTTTTTAATAATTTCCTTGCTCCATGCAGATGTTGAGGAGACACCCACAGCACATAGCTCATGAGGCGTGAACCTGCGTCACGTGTCCTCTGTGGATAGGAGGTGCGCGGCGTCTGAACACTGGGTCACATGCAGGGGCTCAAGCATGGGCAATGCAGCCCAAGCTGGAACTTCTGGGCACAAATACCCAAGCATGCAGTATCCCGCAGAGAGCTCTGGGAGGGCCCGGGTGAAGCTCATGTTCTCTGCTTCAACAAACGGGCACCGGCCCTGCTGGTTGTGATGGTGCAGATGTGGTGTCCCCTCCTATAAGCAGAGTGCCTGTGACAGTCAGAATGAGTGTGCATCATTGCTGGTGACGCCAGCTGTCATCACATACGATCGCCAGACACCGCAGGCCGCGCTGGGGGAGACGCCCTGGGGTCTGGCTCGAACACACTCCTCAGCATGGCAGAGCAGCCCTCGTATCCAGCTGCAAGGCAGGCAGACCCTGCCGAGTCCTCACTGTGGTCACTGCTGTTTACGCATCAACGTCTGCCCTGCATCCAGCACCCACCGCGCTTCTCCTCCCGATCTCGGTAGAACGTTGGTCCTCATTTTCCAGCCTTCATGCACGTGCTCCGGACTCTGCACAGGAGCTGGTGGAACCTGGAGAGGGACAGGGTGGACAGTGACGGTTGCTGGGGTAGGGCGTCCTGGAGGACAGGGCAGCAGGGCTGGAGCAAGGGCAGGAGGTGGCACCCGCTGGCATCACCACCAGTCTGGTCCCTCCCTGTCCACGGAGAGGGACACTCTACACTTTGTTTAGATCACGGTCAGGTCCCTGGTGCTGCCCGCGCGGCCCCACCCTGGAGTCCACAGAGTTGTGAGGAGCTGGAAGTTTCCACGAGAATCCATGTTTCTGAGCACAGGGGTTGTGGCCAGGGAGGACGGGGTCCACAGGTGGGGTCCACAGACACTGGGCCCAGGTGCCCTTACCCTCGCTTTCCTGTGGTCATCGCAGCAGGGACCCTCTGCCCTCGTCCTGTCAGCGGTCCACCCATCCTTCAATATTTCCTCTGCTTTCTGCGTGACTCAGAAAGCGTGTCTGAAGACGTCAACCCTTGTGGAAATAACTCAATTATCATTCAACAAATAAAACCTTTTGTGCCAAGTATACTAAGATGATTGTATTTTGTCCTTGATAAAGTTATACAACAGAATGAAGATAAATAGCAAGGAATATATAATATATATTAAACCTCCAAAATGTCCCATCTTATAATTCATGATTGGCAAAGCAGAAGGCCAACTCTTGAAGAATGCCAACTTTTAAAATAGGCATTTCTTTTACATGCTGTTATTAGGTCAAAGATACTGCAGTTAAAAATAATTCAGTTTATTATAGAAAAATGTCTCACACAAATCTTTGATTAAAATTGTTTGATGTGTTGAAATCAGATTATTATATGCCAGACCAAAAAAAAAAAAAAAAAAGATGTCCAGTTATTTAAATTAATTCAAAGTCATAGCAAGAGCGAATATTCTTTTAAAAAATTTACCAGGGAAGCTCCATGTAACAGAGAGGATGGAAGATGGGCACTTTAGAAGGGTTGGCTTGCAGCTCCCTGTGATGTGAGTGCGGTGCTGAGAGAAACGGAGATGGAGACGGAGATGGAGACAGGGAGAGTGTGTGGAGTACTAGGGAGTGAACTGAAGGCCTTCACAATGAGCTACATCCCCACCCATGTATTTTCTTTTTCTTCCTTCCTTCCTTCCTTCCTTCTAGAGACATGGTATGGCTAAGTCACTAAGTCGCCCAGGATAGACTTGAACTTGTGATCCTCCTGTTTCAGCCTCCCAGAGTGCTGGTGGTCTTCAAGTGTTTTGTAACAATGCCTAACACTGGAGGTCTCCTTTTGCAGCCTTGTAAGGATGTGCTTGCAGAAGCAGAGAGGAGTTTAGGGAGCGCGTCCCTGCTTTGGTGCGGAGCGGCAAGGGAGAGAGATGCACCTGCCCTAGTGCTGGCCGGACCCTGCAGAGGCTTGGCATCCTGCATTCCCCCTGGCTCGGAGTAGGGGCTGCCCCAGCCAGCTCGTGGGACACAAGTGGACCGCAGCAGTGTGGGGCAGACGCAGCCATCGGAAGGGGTCCACCTGCACCTGTCTTTTGCCGACAGAGCAGGGTGTTACAGAGCCCTGCACACCCACAGGCTTCTGGGGCAGCCCGGCCATGTGCATGGATTCCCGCCCGGTCAGCACAATGTGAAACGATCATCTGGAAGTGCGTGAAGCAGAATACATGGAATAGGGCAAAGGAAAGGATTTCCTCATTCCCAAAAAGAAAAAACATTCCTGGCATCAATTTAATCTGAGGCATCATAAAATAATTCCAGCAAGCTCTTCAACTTCTCAACCAGAGCAGCCGTGTGCACCCTAGGAAGGAGACCTCAGAATTAGAAAGGCAGGATGACCTGGGATGGAAGAGAGCACGGCGCGGGGAGTGGACACAGCTGGGAGGCGAGGCCCGAGGCTCAGGGTCCGTGGGTCTGTGCGAGGGAAGGATCGGTCACACACAGAAACGCTGCGGAGTAAGACGGCCTCACCGAGGGAACACACGAGGATTCCATGTAAAGGAACGGTAGCATTTGGCCAGATCAGAAATGTGAAAATTCTTCTAAAAAACCAGGAGAAAACTGAAGCACCTGAAAATGATGAGAGAAAAGAAAACCTAGAGACACTGAAGCCGGGGAATTGAGATCCAAGTGAACAGCATCCTTACAGAGCTAAAACCTGCGTAGTCACAATGAAGATCAATGATAGTGACCACAAATCCCACAACAGGAGGGAAAGAAAACCTCAGCGATGTTGTAAAACAGTGTGGATTCCAATTCTGATGTCCTATCTCTACTTACAGCATTTTTGAGAGCGTTTTAATGTGTTACTCTAAATCTACCATACGAGCTAGGCATGGTGGACACACCTGTAACCCAAGCACTCTGGGAGGCTGAGGCAGGAGGATGGCCATTTAAGGCCCAGCCTAAGCAACTTAGCAATTTAGGGAGACCCCGTCTCAAAATAAAAAATACAAAAGCACTGGGGGTGTAGCTCAGTGCACGTGTGCTAGGTTCAATCCCCAGTACAGAAAAAAAGTTTCCGTATTCTCACATTTTTGTGGCATTAGAGAACTTGGGAAAATCCTTACCAATCTATCTCTTGATTTTTATAGTTTTCTTCTTAGTTAAATAGCTGCCGTACTGGTACTTGGTGCTCTGAGCTCAGGTGCAGCTGGGACTGGCGGGGCACAGAGCAAGTGGCCCTCGGGGACGACCCGGGAGGCCAGCCTGAGGAGCCGGGCCTGTGTCCGCCTGTCCAGGCCCGCACGTCAGCGCGAGGCTCGGTGAGGAGCGGGGTCTGGATGCTGCTCCCGCTGCAGCAAAGCTCGGGGTAGAAGTGCTCTGTCCATGCTGAGGCCCGCAGTTCACGAAGCTTCTGCCCAGCGTGGCGCAGCATGGACCGCGTGTCTGCTAGTGCAGAACACGTGGACAACAACCCAGCCCTCAGCAGGAGGCGCAGGCGCCGCTCCCCGTGTGGCTTCACAATTGTATCGGTGCGTTTCTTCTCTGTACACACACAGCTCGCACCAGGCTAGTGTCTGGTCACTGTCTTCTCGTTTGTTCACACAGACTCTCCAGAGCCATGGTTTTCACACCTAGGTCCAAATCACTTTCCTTGAACAAAGCGTTTGTCGTTGTCATCGCTGGCTTCCAGGGTCTGGTGGGAAATCCGCGCTGAGGCCCCGGGCACAGGCGAGCAACTCCTGCCCACACCTCGGGCTCTGCCCAGTGCTGACCCCAAGACTGCAGGGACAAGTGACAAAGTCCCGCTCTGCCTCTCCCCAGGCCCTTGAGTGGGGTGCAGGTAACTGCTGCTCTGATGTCGTTTCCAAGGGAATTGACCTTGAAGTGACCTTGCTCGCTTCTTCTCCTGTCTCCATCTTCCGGTGCCTTCCCTTTCCCTGAGGTTCCACCGGCAGATGGGATGCAGGGAGGGAGGAAGTGGCTCATTAATAAGTCAGACGAATAAATATTTTATGCATTGTACATTAAATTCTTATGCAAATAAAATAACTAAAAGTTTTTATAAGTATTTTTGAAACTTCTCTTTTTTTCTTTTAATTTTCTTTGCAGCAAAGCTCGGGGTACCTTGCTCAGTTTCTTCATAAATGAGGTGTGATAGAAAAACACAGTACATATTTAAATTAAAAATATTATAGTATAAGACACACTGCCATTAATCCCCCTTGACCTCCTCCCCTTACTTCCAACAGACTTGCCCTATTGTCTGCCCCTTTCTGCGGCAGCTCTGGAGTCCTCTTTCCTGAGTGTCTTTAGCTGCGCTGTCCTGGGTGCCTCGATGTCCTGAATGGATCTAAACATTTCCCTTACATGGTTATTTCGACCTGAGGAAGAGCCAGAGCTGCGTAGAGCCATATCCGGTGAACAAGGTGGGTGAGAACACCTTGCACTGTTTTCGTGAGCCTGCCCTTCTGCTGGACGGCACTCAGCAGCCATAACCGCCATATTTTTTAATCACAACTTGTAAAGACACTCAGGAAAGAGGACTTCCAGAACTGCTGCAGAAAGCAGCAAGAACAATGGGATAAGTGTGTTCAAAGCAAGTGTGTAAGGAGTGTGGGCAGACGACGCCCCGTGGGTGTGGAGGCAGGGGTGTGTTTCAATCATGACTGCAGGCTCAGGCTTGGAGTGCGTGAAACGCACAAACATGGCCAGAGCTGTATTACAGCGTCTCCCTTGTTGTTGGCTTGCTTCTCCCTGTTCTGATTTCCTGGTAGGAGCTAAAGGTTTCAGATCGCGCGCAGGTCTGAGAATACAGCGGAGGATGGAGAACAGTGAGTGGTGTCTCCTCTCTCCACAAAGGTGATGATGCAGTAGCACAGCCCCCAGCACGAGCCCCGCCCTCCAGAGCTCACCCTGCACTTGGCCCATCGAATTCAAAAGTAAATTTATGTCTCTGTTTTCATCTTCTACTTACAGAGATGGGTGGCAAAATGATTTGTTTCATGGCTTTAAGTGGGGATTAGTGCAGGGCCACATATTTTCAAATGATCGATTGTGATTTGATTGTGCAGATCACCCGCCCTGGCGGAGGACACACAGGTCCGCCTCTGCCCCAGCTGCCTGGGGACTTGTCCCCGTTCCTCTGGTCTTGAGCAAATGAAGTGCTTCAAGTCTGACTGCCCACGAAGTTTGTAAAAAGGAAGTTGCTTCAGGTTCCAACATATTAATTCCTGGATCTTTACCCAGGATGTGTGAGTGTGTGTGTAAACTTACTTCTACGATTCTTCTCTTTTAAGCATCAGTGATAAAACCCAGGGATTTGGGGAGGAGGTGCTTGATTTTTATTTATTAACTCACCTTAGGGTTATTTCCAAATATGTTTTAACTCTTCAAACTACAATCAAAGACTTAAGAAGGAGCCCATTCTTGGGCCTTTTCCTCTTGCTGAGCTTGGTGGGGAACAGAAGGAACCAGCCAGGTGTGTGCGGGTGGGCCGGGTGTGTGCGCGTGGGCCGGGTGTGTGCGGGTGGGCCGGGTGTGTGCGCGTGGCCGGGTGTGTGCGCGTGGGCCGGCTCTGTGCGGGTGACCCGGGTGTGTGAGCGTGGGCCGGCTCTGTGCGGGTGATCCGGGTGTGTGCGCGTGGGCCGGCTGTGTGCGGGTGGGCCGGGTGTGTGCGCGTGGGCCGGGTGTGTGCGCGTGGGCCGGGTGTGTGCGGGTGGGCCGGGTGTGTGCGCGTGGCCGGGTGCGTGCGCGTGGGCCAGCTCTGTGCGGGTGACCCGGGTGCATGCGCGTGACCCTGTTGTGCGCGCGCGGGCCGGGTGTGTGTGGGCGGGCCGGGTGTGCGCGCGCGGGCCGGGTGAGCGTTGGCGGGCCGGGTGTGCGCGCGCGGGCCGGGTGAGCGTTGGCGGGCCGGGTGTGCGCGCGCGGGCCGGGTGTGCGCGGGCGGGCCGGGTGTGCGCGCGCGGGCCGGGTGTGCGCGGGCGGGCCGGGTGTGCGCGCGCGGGCCGGGTGTGCGCGGGCGGGCCGGGTGAGCGCTGGCGGGCCGGGTGTGCGCGCGGGCCGGGTGTGCGCGCGCGGGCCGGGTGTGCGCGGGCGGGCCGGGTGTGCGCGCGCGGGCCGGGTGAGTGCGGGCGGGCCGGGTGTGCGCGCGCGGGCCGGGTGCGCACTCGCGGGCCGGGTGCGTGCGCGCGGGCCGGGTGTGCGCGCGCGGGCCGGGTGTGTGCCGTCGGGCCGGGTGTGCTTCCTCAGAGTTTTCCAGACTCAGGGAATTCTATGCATTTAACAGAAATTGTCACGGAGAAATAAGGAACCATGATACAAACTCGTACCTACTTTGACACTTGTTATAGAAAACTGTTGTTGGAGTCAGGAAAGGGATCCTTCCTGTATTTCCTTTGTTATCTGCATTAGGTGAAAGCAGATAGCATAGCGCTCTGATAATGCCCGCCCTCTCCTCCCGCACCCCTCTCTACTGTAGAGCACTTCTGACCATTTGGGCCAACTCCACTCTCTGCTTCCTGGGCCCAAGGCTCCCGGTTACAGGGCTGTCGCAGCCAGGTCAAAATCACCGGCCCACCCCGTGCTCTCGCTGCCGCAGCACCCGGGAGACTCGCCCTGTCCACCTCTTCACCGCGTGAGACCTTACACTCCAAAGGGAGATATTTCAGGGTAAAACATGAAATCTTAAATTAGACTTCATTATGAAAATTAATCTAACAAATTATAGAATGAGATGAAAAGTTGATACACTCCACATTAAATACCTACTGAGTGATTTCCAAAAACAGTCATGAATAAACTGCATAAATAATTCATTTAAATTGCGGTTAATCCCTAAACTTCAATGTGATTAAAATTTCTATGTCTGTGAAAGTGAAAGCTACTGTTAAGTACACTTAAGGATTTTTCATGGGACTAAAAAATAAACATAAAGAGGAGAAAGAGGAAAAAGGAAGAAGTGGAGGAAAGGAGGGAGTGAGGGAGCGAGGGAGAGAGGGAGGAGGGAAGGGACAGGAAAGAAGGACAGGAAGAGGGACGCAGCAGAACAGGGGGAAGCCGAAGCCACCCGAGGACCAGCAGAGCGGCTGAGTCAGGGAGTGCGCAGATCCTTACGTTCAAGCACCCGTCCCCTTGAGAGTCAGTTCCATTCAGAAGGATTCCAAACTACAGTAAATCACGCAGTTCCACTAGAGTGGATTATTCATGGAACCCCGGTATTAAACCCACTTCCGTGCGGATCCAGGTGACCTCCTTGGGTCTCCCTCGAGGATGGCTGCTCTGTGTCATAGATGCAGGAAGGGGAGAAAGCCAGCAGCACCCTGCTGTCACCTGCCCCAGTTCCAGGCGTCTGCAGCCCAGCTGAGAGCACCTGGATGCTCTTTAGCTGGACACTAAGCAGCTGCATGATGACAGGAGAGCGCAGGTGCCCTCCAGAAAGGTGTGGGTGCCTCGGTTTGTCCCAAGTATAAGGAAGTCCCATGGTCTCAAGACAAAGGCAACAACCTGGCTGCGGGCTGCATTGCAGTCTCCTTCCCGTCCTGCTATTCCATTCTGCACACAGAAACACGAACAACCCAGGGGCAGCAGAGACCCGAAAACACAAGACCAACAGGGAATGGGGTGCGACCATGCTAAAAACCCCTGACGATGCTTCATCCCGAGGGCGCTGCAGAAATCTCAGGCTGGATGGGGAATTTGACACTGTGTCCTCCACTAACATTGAAGACAGGGATAATGAAAGCTAAAATGATGTACGGTTCTTTAAGCTACTTCTCTTCAAAACGAAATTACCAAGACTCAAAGTCCAACATTTTTCTGAAATTTTGTCTCTTAAATATGCACATATGCAGAACTTGTGGAAGAGCAGATGGAAAAATAATGGAACATATACAACAAAGAGTTGATTATCATATGTATTACGTCTGGATGCAGCTCAGATTAATGAGATGGTAACAGCATCGTAAAAAGCGTCGATGGGCACAAATGTCAGGTCGCCAAAAATTATCCACCTCATGCAAAATCTGCAATTCTCATAGTAAATTCTACACTTATTAACACAATAAGAAATTAAGTAAATGAATTGTTGAAGATAAAAATAAAAAAGTCTCAGATTCGTTCGAAAATTCATCTATGATCTACGGAAGGAATAAATTTTTAGTATAAATTTCAGAGGATATTTGGCAAATTGACACAGAACTCTCTGACTCGTCCATACATTTGATGGCGTAATTGGACTAACAGAATAATTGCAAATATCACAAAGGTTATTTTCAAGTAAACAGGCAAATTTTTCTAATTTTTACAGTGGGAAAATATTAAAATCTAAACAACCAAAAATGAGGGATTAAATTTTTTTAAATCATTTGTGACTATTATGACAAACTATGCTTTACTTCTCGAATCATTCAATGAATTAAGGTAATTTTCAGTTACTTACCATAACGACATGCTACACTGTGAACAAAATGGATTTTAAAAATAAAGAGTGATATATAATTTCCATTAGCTGTACTTTTAATGCTCATATTTCAAGGCTAATTTCATGTTAGGTACATGAAATTTCAGGATTATGTATTTTGACTGTTGTTTTCATAGCCTGTCAGAATTACATTCATGTAATTTAAAAGAAGCACTAAACAATTCAGTTTACAATACACATTTTAGCATTTTTAAACCAGATCATCTGAGAAGTATGGCTTGCTCGGCATCATTCAAATGTACCCTAACATCGTCTGAGTATCTTTTCCAACATTTAAATAAATATATGGGGAGTTTCCTTTAACTTTCACAGTCTACTTCAGTATGAACTTCTGTTAACGAGCACTGGAAAAACTCGAATGATTCTATTTACTTGGGGATTCTTACTTCATCTCTTAGGACACCAGCTCTGGGCGCTGACTTTGGGAAACAGGACACTTGAGTAGAGTTGGTTCTGTCACAGAAGCTTTCCTGCTGTGGACTCCACTGGTCCTCAGGTTCTCTCCTGCAACAAAATGCTTTTTCAAGCTCCATGCACTCAGGCTAGAACACACAGACATAAGAGCAAGGTTTCCATGGTGAATGGAGCTGCAAAGCATTAAACATCAGCTCCGGATACTGACCCCTGATCTATTTCAATACAGTACAGATCGTGATGAAAACTATGCAAACTGCATATTTTAGTTTTGAAAGTTTTAATGTTTTCATGATAGAAATCCTCAGTCATTCTGAAATCAAGCAAGCCACTTAATTTTTTATTTCATAAAGTTCAATTTCTATAAAGAAATGACACATTCTATATAATCACTTCCATGAAATACAAGTGAATAGAGTACATCCAAATAAATTTTTATTAGTAGCATTGTCTTAACACCAAACCCAGGGATATCATAGAAAAATAAAATACAGTATCTGCAGAATATAAATTTAGGGCTGGTGAGATAGCTCAGCGGCATAAGCGCCTGCCTGGCAAGCGCGAGGTCCTGAGTTCAACTCCCGGTACCCACATATGAAAAAAGGGCCGGTGATATTGCTCAGCAGCACATGCGCCTGCTGGCAAGTGCGAGGTCCTGAGTTAGACCCCCGGTACCCACATAAAAAAACAAACAAACAAACAAACAAACAAAAAAGTATAAATTTAAATTCATGAAAGCAGTGTTAAAATACTTGCAAATCAAATCAGGCAATATATAAAACTGATAACACAGCAGAACCAAGTTGGGTTTCTCCAAGAACTACAAGGTTATTTCAACACTTAATATTCCATCAATGTGGGCCGGTGAGATGGCTCAGTGGCATAAGCGCCTGCCCGGCAAGCGCGAGGGCCCAAGTTCGACTCCCGGAACCCACATACGAAAAAGGGGCCGGTGATATCGCTCAGCAGCACGGGTGCCTGCTGGCGCGCGAGGTCCTGAGGTCGACCCCCCGGTACCCACAAAAAAAAAAAAATATTCCATCAATGTAATTTCCACGTTAATATTAAGATTAAAAAAGAAAAGTAATGTGATAATTTCATAGTTGTATAAAATCAATTGAGAAAGTTCATATTCATTAAGGATTTTTTAAAGAAAACTCTCAGCAATGATGAAAGTACAGGAATTTCCAAGAAAGTCACCGTAACAAAGGCATTCTTTCACATTCTGGTATATTTTGGTAGAATTACTCTGTTGGCGAGTGTGTCCCTAGGAGCCTGCCTCCTGCATGAAACTTCCGTAACATCTCACTCTTAGTACACAGGGCCTTTCCTCCTCCGAGTTCCTGTAATGCATTTTCTATGCCTCGGTTGTAGAACTCAGTTGGTTCTGTTTGGCATCACATCAGTTCAGGTTCTGTGTGTCTCAGGGATCTTTCTTCTTGTTCGCACAGCCACGTATTACAACCAATGAAATGAAATTCCTGGTGAGGCTGGAACCGTGTTTAACGTGCGGAGTGGCACAGAGCGAGTCGTGGGACGGACATGAGAGTTTATTGAAGTTGGTTAACACATGCTTAGGTTTAAAAAGTAAGTTTGCCCAATTTAAAATAAATATAAATAAGTTATGGCCTCATTCAAAGTCTATAACCAGGACTTCAGAAGCAGAAGTAGTTTAAATTCATATAATAAATCCCTAGAAAGGGTTATAAATGCAATGGGAAATTTTATGCAACTTCAGTTTTAGAAGCCAGAGAATAGTTTTTCTTCTGGAAAAGACCCTGGGTTATACAATGCTATTTCTGGAATCATTGGCAAGGATCTAACTACTACTGGAATTATAGGCAAGAATCTTATTGAGAAAATTTACATGACTTTTCCTCCAATTAAAAAAAGGAGTTCTAGGTACTTTAAGTGAAATGATTAATGTTTGTACAAGATAGAAATGTTATGCCCTTATACAAGTGTGATAGGATTTGTACAGATTGTCTTATTTAAATATTTTCATTAAAGTATTTGAAGGTAACAGTTTTCTAATAGGAAGCTCTTAGAAACAACCTCCAGTATTTACAGCATTTTAAATCAATTGGGTCATGCTCATGATGTACAGACATCCATATTTTTAACAATAATTAATGGAGGAGCAGTGAAATAGTAATCAAATAATGAATATACTCTAAATTGTTAAGTAAAACTACAAAAATTACATGTGCTGTGTATCATGCCAAGATAAAACTACTAAAATTTCTCATCTGTGACAAATAATGTACAGTTTTCTGAAAATGACTGAATTACACACACGAGGGGTGTATCCTCAGCTAATAATTCTTCATAGTGTAACTGCTTCAGAAATCAGATTATTGCTGAACAGCTTCTGCCACCAGAACAAATAAATCAACTGAAAAGAAAAGGCCTTCTTATTTTGGCATGTGACTACCTGTGTCTATTCAAATAGATGTGTTATGAAAGTGTGCCTTCCACAAATTTCATAAGTTATGTGACTCTAACTCCAATCACACAATAAATCATAAAATTATCAGTCTGTTAATATACAATTGAATAAACAGGGAGTTGTTTAAAAGCTACCATTCCATCTGGAAACGGAATACCATCTAAGTAAGCGTTTTCTAGTATAGCATGGCTCTTCAAGGTCACGCGTGCCCCCATGGAGAGGCTCCTCGACTTAACCACAGGCTTACAGCCCGTGAAGCCTGGCGGAAAATCTCTGAAGTTGAAAACGCATCATCTACACCTGGGCTGCAGCTTGCTGCTCCTCCCAGCACGGCGACAGGTATCACTACGTAGTGCTAGTCTGGGAAAATATTGAAATTGGAAGTCCAGTGTCTACTGAATATATACCACTTTCTTACCATCATAAAGTCAAAACTTCCTAAGTCACCCATCATGGTTTTGATCCACGATGTCCCCAGGAGGCCCCTGTGCTCAGAACATGGATCATGGGCTGTACTCATCCCTGGATTCATCCCTGGATGAGATCGGAGCTGACTGAGCTGCTAGGAAGCGGGGCCTGCTGGAAAGTGGGGTCTCTTGGGAGTCACCTGGAAGGCTGTGTCCCCTCCTTAGCTCCTGCCCTCACCCTCTGCTTCACAGTCGCCATGCGTTGAGCAGCTTTCCTCCACCAGCCTTTTCACCTCAATGTACTTGCCATAGAGCAGTGGACGTGGACTGAAATCACGAGTCGAAACTAACCTCTCCTCCTTTACCCTGTGAGAGTATTTTAACCCAGCGATGTGGGACAGTGACCAAGGCGTCAAACCATCCTAAATCAGGGACCGCTGAATATGCACAAATTAGAAACAGTTCATGATGGAATCCTTAGGATTGGTGTGAATTGTTTTGCATCAGGATTTTGGTTTTTCATTATTATTATTTTTTAATTCATTCCTGTATAAGTGATATATTTGGGTATAAGTGATATATATGAGGTAAGTATTTATCAGCAGGGTTTCCAATCACACTTTCTAATTTCAAATCTCAACCCTTCCACTCATTTACCATGTTTCCCTCTTAAAAATGAAATTAATAGCAATGGCTCCTTACTCTTTTCTGGAGGAATGAAAGTATACATGTAAAACTCTCATCAGAGAGACAGGCACATAATAAAACTCAGTTAATATTAGCATCTCGAAACACTTGCCATCAGGGCAACTTTGAAGGTAGCCTAATTTGGGTGTGAATAGAAGACACCATGTGGTTACTAATACTCAGATCTCTAAAGATGCTTGAGCAATATTCTTTCTAAGAACTTCTGATGATACCATTACTTGCATGGTTGGAGAAAAACAAGCCCCTGTGAGGACAGGCCTAGTTCTTGGCCATTTATTCCATTTTACTTTAACATACATCTGCTAAGCACAGAGTATGTGCTAGATATTCTGTCAGCTTACAAGGACGGTGGTATCTACACACGGCTCCTGCTTTTAAGGAGCTCTCAGGCAAGGTGCAAGCCACATCCAAATCCTCAATTACAACAAAAATGTACGAGATTCCCTGGAGGTTAGGTATCCAGGACCTGGAGGTCGTAGATTTCAAACCTCTAGTGTATTTGCAGATCTTACTCCATGTACTGCCTGTCTATTGGCAACAAAGGAGTTAAAACCCTGAGCAGCAGAAATCCTGCTAAAGCCAACCTGCTCTCAGCAACCTGCTCTCGGCAGGTGCAGGTGGCCACAGCATAACAACGATGACAAAACAAGGCCCATGATTTCCTCTGGAAGTCCTGTCTTCTCCAAGAGATGGCGTGTATAGACCTCCTAACTAAGGCTAAAAGCTTTCAGTAAGCCACAGGAAAAGGTCTAGTATAAACTGAAATTGAAAAAAAAAAATTTAAAGATAATGTGGATGCTAAATGATCTAGGAAAAGACATTCTTCAGAAAATCCCATTTGCTGCCTGGACCTTTTCCAGTATCCCCAAATCCTTATGAAGCCCCAGTCTCTCATGGCAGTAAGAGTCCTCTGCTGGAAACTCACTCACTCTCCCTCTTGATGGTGTTCTCCGACCTTAATAACCTCCGTCTTTCCTGCGTCCCTGTCTACTGCTGAATTACTTCTATGCACGAGTCACCAGCCTTCAGCAAGCAGCCTTGCACAGCCGTCCACCCCATCTGTGAAGATCTGGGAGCGTCCATAACTTTGGTTAGATACTGAGACAGTGGCTGCACGGCAATGCTATTGTGGAAACCATGTAACAGATGCATTTGTGTCACCAGTGAGAAAATCAACCCTGCTTGACCCGCGTGTGGGAGGTTTTCCCAACAGAGGCCACCGCCGAGCTGAGCAGTGGAAGTGGACTAAGATTGCACTTGGGGGCCAACAGAAGATAACTTCTGCCACGCAAAAGTAGACTCCAAGATGCAGTTGTACACCAGCACGGCGCTGTAGGGTCAGCCCAAGAGAGGCAGGAGAGGGAGGACACAGGCAGTTATCAGGACGTGGACACCAGGATGTTGAGCCAGGCAAGAGTGATGTTCCAGACCACCTGGAGGCCATAAATAACCTGAATGGGTCCCGAGGTAAATGTCAGCATTGCACACTTTTCACAGGGCCAAAGCCTAATTGGTTCTTTTCTTTTAAAATGTAATTCTGAAAAAATACTGCTGAAGGCGGCTTAAAGGAATAGAAGAGTCAAAACGGATTTACAGCACAAGTCTGTTTCCGGAACGATGGAGGCTGGAACTGAGGCGGGACAGTGACTCGGGAAGCAGGCTGCAGAGCTGCAGGCATTCCCTGCTGTAGAGAAAGAAGGCGAGAAGAGCAGCGCTGTCCAGCTCGCCGCCCAAGAGCTGAACTTGCCAGGAAAAGGACAGGGGATGGGGGAGGGCCATTTAGTAAGAAAGGGAATAAATGCCGGGAATTTGGCTGGGGGTGAGAACCCAGTTTAGTGCATGCACGTAGAGTTAAGGGCATGAACTTCAGCGGAGAACACGGACCACAGGTCATCTCACATCCTACGGCAGTGGAACCTTAGCCTTTCTCAGTCCCAGATTTCTTACTAGGCAGCAAGACATGTGGATTTAGAAATCAAGTGGAGAGATACAGTATACAAAGACAGCCCTTCTTAACATAGAAAACCTGAAGAAAATGGTGATGAAGGAACACCGGGCTCTTTGCGAATTCTGCGTCACACACCCTTTCCCTCCGGGGACTCAATGCTGCAGGCCCCCTTGCATTTCTGCAAGCTGAGCACAGCCATGCACTGCCTTTGCCCCAGACTATCATATAGGTGGAGAAAAATAGAAAAAATAAAGATGGAAAGGGACAGATGGCAATATCAAAATTGTACACTTAATAAACACTGCAGCTTTGGGATACAAAAGTTACTCAAGCTTTTGTCCCAGGAAACATTGCTAAAAGCCCTGTAGACACCAAGCCTGTGAACTGGGCTCTGGACCCAGGGTTTTTGCCTGAGAATTGTGCTCCTTTCTACCAAGCCATCCCCAGGAAGCTCACCATTAAGAGGACTGCAGATCTCAGCTTCGAACACATGGAAAAGGTTGCATTTCAACACAGTCCACACAACGGGCAAAACCCAACAGAGTCTAGAACACACATATTGGGTCACCATCTGAGGGACACCCCTGAATCCCCCTAGATATACCCAGCTCAAGAACTCAAGCACTTCACTACCAAGGGTCCACGTCTTATTTCTTTGAGTGCTTACCTTTAAAATTCTGCCTAACAAATTCCTGATACACAATGTATGTTACTGATGCATCCTGAAAATCATTTTTTTGTGATGGAAGTCAGGGAACCAGCAATGCGCTCCATGGGTAGGCTGGTCAAGTCCCTGTTTCCAGTCCGGGGACACCCTTGACCCCGTCCAGTGACATGTGGGTATTGGTACAGATGTCAGCCATGGAGACAGCGGTTTCCTCCCCAGTGAAGTCAGGCAGACTTACTGCTCATCATAAAAGATTCAGGTTCCTAAAGCTCAGGGTCCCTCGCATCTCATGCAGATAGTCTCACGCAGCAATGTTGCCTGTACTTCTAGGGCCTTCCTGTGGGAACCGGGGGTCAGGCAACTGGTTTGAGAAAATGCTAACATCGATCCACTCATTGCTGTACAAAATAAAGTCTCTTGTCTAAAACCTGCAGGTCGTGTGACTTTTGCCGAAATCCTTGAACCTCAAGCAGGCTTTTTTGCTCACATATTGAGTAGAATCTCAGTCTTTGCAGTTCCTGACACATTCTGTTTTGAGTAAATGAAAGGATGCTGTGTTACAGAAATCTAAGCAACAACACACACTCAGACATTTCCTTTCTGGGATTTAACAGCATCGTCTGAGAACTGGCACAGTGCTCCCAAAACTGAAACGAGGACCAGCTCCTGGGGACACACCCAAAGGACTCCCTTTGACATTAGTTTCTTTATTTAATCCTGGATCTCTACTGGATTTCAGTTATCTCTGGATGAGACTTACTTTCAAAAGAAGAAAACATAAATCTCTACCATAAATGTAAAAACTTTAGTAGATTACAAACATTTCCATTTGAATAATTTCGTAAGACACAATGTTCTTGTTTGGAGCAATTTTCCTGGTGACATTGAAATTTCATCACATAGAAAAATGTTTTCATTCTGTGCAACCAAAGGGCAATTTTATTTGAAATGAAAGGACATCACAAAGGACACAAAATAGGAAAAATACGTTAGAGTATATCTTCACAATTTGAGCTTAGATACCATAAAACAACTATTCATCCACAAAAATCAGTTTAGGGGGCCCAGAATTTAAGCAAACAGTTTTGAACTACTTGCCCCTTGAAATAACTACCTATTTTCTGCCCTTGGTACTAAAAATGACACATGCCACCATTAGCATTTGCTTCTGGGTTCTAAAGCTACCACCTTGTTTCTAATATTTTTCTACCACTTACTCCTCAAATTTCCACTCATTATTTTGAATCCATTCATGATTCTTGACTTATCTAATTACTAATACATTGCATTTTAAGATCTTGAGATGCTGTAAAATTTCAAAATGTATTTGTGGCTGACTGAGGGCACCACCTGTGCCATGAGTTAGCTGGTGTGGCGACCAGAACCCTCTATGCTGCTGGTAGGAGTAGAAACTGGCACACTTTGGAAAAACTCTTGATATTTCTACTAAAGCCAACAGTGTGTATCAGAGGACCACACCTAACACAAGTGTAGCATAAAAAAATACATGTACAAAAATATCTGTAGAAGCTCTATTTTGATTGAGTGAAATCTGAAAAAACAATTCAAAAATGTAAAAACAATAGAATGGAAAAAACAGTGGAATATTAATACAGTAGAATATTCTGAATAAAAAGGAACACCCAATTTACTGTTGTATGAGATGATAGGAATAAATCTCACAACTGTCACGATGAGCAAAACTATTCAGTCACACAGTGAGAGGGTCTTTTCCCAGCTTCTTCCATTTAGATAAAGCTGAAACATAGGGAGAGCCCATTCATTTCAATGAGGACAGTGAGGACAGCAGTTACCTCGGGAAAAGGTGGGCAGTTGGAGACTGGGGGCAAAGCAGGCTGACTTTTTGGGGTGCTGCTGACTTCTTTTCCTTATACAGTCAGACATTTGCATTTACCTTGACACTGTGCAGAGTGGAAGACATATGTGTATTTTTGGTGTGCATTTTTATTTTGATGAAATAGTACTTCAAAATCTTAAAGACTTGCTCACAACAGTTGTTAAGCTGTTTTCCTGACCTCCTAGCAAACACAGCTGTCTTAATGACTTCCCTGTCACTGGGACAAAATACCTGACACCCACAACTTAGAGGAGAGGTTTATTTCGGCTCACGGTTTCAGAGGGCTCGGTCACGCAAGGTCCTGTAGCTGGAAGGTAGAAACAGCAAGGGGGTAGGGGCTGGGGAAAGCTGCATCATGGGTCATGGGGGCTGGGAAAGAGAGAGAGAGAAGGCAGGGGCCAGGAGGAGATACCTCCTTCCAGGTTACAGCCCCAGTGACCGGACCCTTCCAACCGTGAGAATTTGGGGGCACGTTTTATATCTACACTGTAAGAACAGCACATCCCCTAGGCAGCTCATACACACAGAAAGGCCACCAATCCATGTCAGGGACTAACTAAGCATGTTAAATTTGGCTTTTCTCAGCATCTCTTTTCAAATACGTTCCTGTGCTCAACATGGTATTTTATTTTATTTTATTTTATTTCTTTTTTTAACATAGTATTTTAGTAAAGAATTAGTACACCCTCCTTTTCTACCACTTACCTAAATCACAAAACTTCCACCCACACTCACATTCAGGGATTAGGTGATTATTTTCCTAACCTTTTCCAAATAGACAGGTATTCTCACAAATTACATCTTCCATGTTTCTTTCTTTACCTCTTCCAAAACCATCATGATTGTCTCCCCTACTTCCTCTCTGGTGTAACCTCTGTATATTTTTTGTCTAGCTCTATTAAATCCCACTCCAAAACAGATGGTACTTACTCTTGCTATCTGCTGTCGTATCTACTTCCTGGTGTGTCACTGGTGGTCACTACTCTGTTCCTAAAGAATTTGGCTGCCATAATTTAAATGTGCAACTTCATGGGAAATATAAACTTCAGGGAATGAAAAGTGCCTCATTAAAGAAAATGCATATCTTCAAGTTATTTTGAATTATGCCTGCATGCTTAGTTTTCTAGAATTTAATCCAAAATTATTTTTAAAAACCTCTTTGCAGGGCCGGTGAGATGGCTCAGCGGCTTAAGCGTCTGCCCGGCAGGCACGAGGGCCCGAGTTCAACTCCCGGAACCCACATACGAAAAAGGGGCCGGTGATGTCGCTCAGTGGCACGGGCGCCTGCTGGCGCGTGAGGTCCTGAGGTCAACCCCCTGGTACCCACAAAAAAAAAAAAAAAAAAAAACCTCTTTGCAGAGATAAATAGCTTGATGGAGCCAGTTGAAAGAACACTGCTGTATACCACTGATTTTCTAGAGGTCTTTGAGGTTGTTAAGATTTACGATACGTGGAATTTAGACCACTTATCTCCTCTCATAATCACAATTTTATATTCCTTTCCCTTTATTTATACTTTCAGGTCTTTTATCTATTGGGTCGTTAGAAGGAAGGAAAAAACATCGGGAGAAATAAGGAAAATGACATAATACGAAAGTGTGTGGCTCATATAGCTCTTATCTTTTTTCTGCCAATTTTTACACCAGCTTCCTGGCAAGCTGCATATGAACGTTCTTCCCCGCCCTTCCATTCCCCACCAATTTGTGTGGAAATGTTTGAGTCCATTGCTTCATCTCTGTTAGCCTTAAGGTTTATTCTGCACAGCTCATTGCTCATCTGAAGGCCAGGCAGGACTTTGATGCCACCACTGTCGCCGAGCAGAGCCAGGACTGCATCCCTGCAGGACACACAGGGAGAGGAAAATGCTTTATAACTCCAGAGGAATGGGCTAGGTGTGCAAAATTTAACACGATGTATATGGATAAAGGCTAAAATATAATATATACTCCTGGCACTTCTCATAACACATTTTAGCGTATTTTTTACAAGCGACGTGAATGTACACTTCAAAAAAATTAGATTTCAAACTGTGGTTTCATTAGCACTGCATTATAAAATTTTATAGAGATGTATTTGTATTGTATAATTTTAATGTTCAGACCACACCCTGAACCCCAATCCTACTCTTCAGGACCTTGCAGAGTGAAAAAATAAGAGAAAGGATAAATGATTATATATTAAGCCTTTGTCGAGAATTAATTATCTCCCTTGTTCTAGGAGCTGCTTTGCTTCCTGTGTGATATTCTTAGTCCTGATGGGATCTTTCACCAGACACAAAGTCGAAAAAACTAGCTTTTGATACTGTTTCTTGCTCACAGCATTCATTGAGATTTTATCTTTATTTCTTTCATTCATTCATTTGTTATTCAGGATTGAGGTCACACTGAGCTACAGCCCCAGTTCTTTTTTAAATTTCTTTTTATTTTAAGACGGGGTCTCACTAAGTCACTAAATTGCGCAGGCTGGGCTCAAATTTTCAATCTCCCTGCCTCAACTTCCCAGAGTGTGGGAATTACAGGCGTGTAGCGCCATGCCAAGCTTTTATTTTTTCTTTTTTAGCACTTCATGGGTGTTTTAATGCTTTATATAAAGAATGCTTACTTCGCCAGAATAAGACAAGTGCTAGAGAAATGTAAACTAAAATCGTCCAGATCTGTCCTTTAACAACAGCGTTTCCTCTATAAATTATGCACATTTGACCCCTGAAAATCCTGGGTTGAGCTGTGAGGGTTCATTTACATGCAGACTTTTTGTTTTGTTTTGTTTTGTTTGGGAGATTTCCAACAATTTTAAACAATTCCCAGACTAAGCTTGTGGTGGTTCTGAGAAGGTAGTCACTCGGAAGTTCCAGCAGTAAGCTGTGAATGGGGGCAAAGCCCAGGCCTGCGTGCGTGCTGTGTGCCCGGTGAGCAGATAGGCGAACCCCTGCCTGCGTCTGCCACAGCAGGAGCTGAGGTCTTTATCTAGAGAAAGTTCTTTTTTGCTAATGGCAAACATGATTTTCAAGAAGCCTGGTTTTTCTTAATTCACATTTCGAGGTTTTTAAATTATATTGTATGTGGTCAGCTGGGTGTGGTGGCGTATGCCTGTAATCCCAGGACTCGGGAGGCTGAGGCAGGAGGATTGCCATGAGTTCGAGGCCAGCCTGGGCTACATAGTGAGTTCAAGGCCACCCTGAACTGTATAGGGAGACCCTGTCTAAAAAACAACAAAAAAAGGAATAATATTATATCTGGTCAAGTTGAGAGTTTTAGGAGTATTTTTAATTTGTAACAAAATTGACATGTGATTTTTTTTCAAATAAAGTTAGCACACTGGAAGCCCCTGTTAGTAAAGACTTTAAACATTTTTAACGTTATTTGTGGATTTTCGTTGTGCTGGTTGTGCAGGGTGGTAGACACCACTAAGGTCCACAGTGTTCCAGGTCACCTGACCAGGAGAATAAGGAAGACATCAGGGCTCCTTCCAACCCTGGAGCGAGGGTATCCCTCCTGCCCCAGGCCCCTCACCAGCTTCCTTATTTTCTTAGCAACCACATCGTCTCTATGGAAACGAATTCTGAGTCATTCCCGCCTCCTCCGTGCCCCATTTGCTCTCTGTCATCCTCAAGCTCATGGGACGGGGTTGGACAAGTCCAACTCATCTCACTTGAAAGCTTGGTGCTAGGGGTCCGGATTGTCTACGTTTCTCACATCCGGCACTCATGGTTGTGTTTGCAGACATAAATTTTGATAAATTTTAATTTTCTATAATATAGTTACATTTCATGGTGATAAATGATAAAATATAGCATCATCTACATATATTTTATGCATGCATGACATACCTAGCGTTTTCTTAATTTTTTCAACTTCTAGGCTAAAAGATTAGTATGGGTTTTTTTTTTAATTGTTGCAAATCTGAAAACCAGAACATGAAATCTGCATATAAATGAATCTGTATAGTCCAACCCTTGATGTCCACTGCAGAATGTAGCTGGGCTCATCGCAGCCAAGATTCCTTAGTCCACAGCCAGGGCATCCACGGGGGTGGCAACCCAGGGTGGGAGAGACCGAGCAGGAGTCGAGTGGCTGGGCGGGGTAGGGGGGGCCCTTGAGGGATGAGAGCTCATCCTCTGTTCTCCTGCCCATCCTCTCTGGTTGCCTTTCCCTCGTGTCCAGCAAACCTCTGCCGGGGAAGATGAAGCAACCCCTCCACACTCCATTTGCAGGGTCTTCAGTGTGTGGCTTGCACTGGGGCCACACAGTAAGGGCGGGAACTTCTCGTCATGTCCCTCTGCCCTCAATTTTCCACAGAAGTCAGAAGGTCGGATTCAGAACTGGGTCGAGGGACCCCTGCTCCAAACCTCTCCGGGTCTCCCGAGAGCTCCTAGATGGCAGGCTCCACTCCCCAGGACCTGGTTGCAAAGCCCACTCTTGCTTCTGCTCCCCTCTCTCCCAACACAACCCCGAATTCCCACCGGAACACGTGTTCCTGCCTCACCATTGTGCAGTGCTGCTTCCCCTGCACGCAGTTCTCTGGGGTGTCACTCTGAGCCCTCCCGTCCCGCACTCTGCTTTTCTCCTGCCTTCCCTCCCGGAGCTAATACAGATTCCTTAAAAAAAAAAATAGTTGCTGATTTGCTGAACCAATGACTGAATGAATGAACAGAATTCGAGGGATCCTGAGGGACGTGTGTTCAGGTTCAGTCATTCACTCCAGATCTGTGCACATAAACACAATGTATAGCACGTGACTATGCGAGGAGAGGAAGGGACACACGTCAGGCTGCAACTCCCCAGCGCTGACAACCAAAAGTGTCTCTAGACATCGGTGTGCAGACAACGGATAGGAAGGAACTGAGAAGGACTCCTGGATTTTCGTGGAGGTACAGAGCGATGAAGAAGAAGCAGCTCTACTTGAGGGACCGCGAGGACATGTGAAGTCGAGACGCTGGGGGACGAGTAGAGATGTCCACAGGTCTTACGGGAGCATTCGGGAGAAACCTGGCTTCCCCGCTTGGTCACGGTCCCACGGTGCCAGTGAAGGAGACCAGCGGTGAGGAAGGGCAGGGCAGGACCTTCATCTGCGGGCCCGGCTGGGAAGCACAGAGAACGAGGCTCAGGGCCTGACTCTCCTGGGCTGACGGAAACCTCGGGTTTTATAGAAAAGGTGAATGGAGTCAAGTTTTGGTGGTTTGGAAGGTGGCAGCCTAGGTAACCCTGATCAAGCCAAGGCCTGGTTGGCGATGACCCAAATGGTTCTTCGGTTTTCTGGGAGAAGCTGCGGGGCAGCCTGGTTCCCCTGACGGGGCCACGGCTCCTGCCTGGGTGGACTTAGGATGCACAGAGCTTTGAACGTTTTTTCCAGTTGTTTAATTTGGACACTTTAACAAAATGGAACATTTTGTTACTGGTTCTCTAGTGAGCCCTTGGTCTGCCTTTAGCAAAATCTCGTTTCAGATAGAGTAGAGATCCCCACTTTCCACTCCCCTCACTTACTGCATGATTTGATGCTTGTTGTAGGGAAGAAGGAAGAGGAGGAGGTACAGCGGCAGGATGGAGGCTCACTGAGACCCTAAGCTGATGCTTGGTGCCCTTCCAGGCCTTGGCCCCACATGACATCACAAACGAACAGACATTGCCACTCTGCACCAAGTGCGCTTTGCCTCCAACATCTCTACCCCTCACAGCAATCACTGACCTGTGACTGCCCCTTACCCCTTCCATGTGGAGATAAGTAAACTGAGGCTCGAACGGTGACATCACTGGGAATCCACAGTCCTGACCAAGGCCGATGACCTTCTACCAGCTGCTGAAGGCTCTGGCCCCTGTTAATGCCACACTGGATACCAAGGTTCCAGCATTTAGATTTGGGGACCCACTCAAGCCATTTCCAGACCATAATAATATGTGTATATACGTATATTTTTCCATAGGGTGATGAAAAGTTAATACATCATTAATCTTATTTCTGATTTTTTCGCTTGTAAATATACTTGGGTAAACCAAGACCAAATCTGAAACTATCCAGTGAAAAGTACTACTGAGGTGGGTGAAGATTTTAAACAGTAGATTGCATATGGTTTGGCTTAAATATGTGTGTACCTTCCAAAATTAATGTGGAAATTTAATCCCCAACGCAACGGAATTGAGAGACGAGGGCTCAGGAAGGTGATTAGCCATGGATCCCCACCCATGTTGAACCTGCCTGGGTCTCCACCCTGGAATTCCAGCCTACAGAACCCTGAGAAGTAGATTTCCGTCATTTATCAGCTACCCGTGCTCAAGTGTTTTGCTATCAAAGTAGGAATGGGCTAAGGCAAGATATATATGGATATATATATGTGGATATATGCGTACATGCACACATATGCGATTTTATATACTATAAATAAAATTACACATATGTAATATACATGCAGATACATGAGTGTGAGCTGTGATCAAAACATACAGTGAAGATTTAAATAAAAATTGTAAAATTTTGTTACAGCAAAAGACAGGTTGCCAGGAATCCCTCTCAAAATCCTCCCCTTGCTTTGAACACACCCATCTCACCATTCTTGTCACTTTCCGAGGCAGCTCCGGAGTCTTCTTTCCTGAGAGTCTTTATGAGGTGTGATCGAAAATATGGTGAACGCTGCCACCAACAGAAATAAAATCACAGTACCGTGTTCTCATCCACCTTATTCACTGGATCTGGCACTGGGCAACTTCTGGCTCCTTGCCAACATCAAAATAGCCATGAAAGTGAAAAGTTTTGACTCAGTTTGGGACATCAAGGCAGTCAGGACAGCACACCTAAGGACACGCAGGAAGAGGACTCCAGAGCTGCTTCGAGTGGCAAGGATGAGGGGATGAGTGTGTTCAAGCAACAGGGAAGATTTGGAGGATGGTTAATGGTAATGTGTCTTTTATTGTACTAATTTTTTTTAAGTTGGCATCCCCTATATTTTCTGATCATGCCTGCCTTGTGTGCCCAGAGAAGAGAAAGAATAGGTGACAAGAGGGCAGGGCTGTCCTGAGCAGTGCCAACGTGGATGGCAGTTAAGGTGCCTTCCTCGGTGAACAGCAGAACCAGCAGGGACACATGTGAACGCCTGCTGCCTGTGAGCCTCCCGCTGTCATTTTCTCCCGGTCCCATCTGTGTGCCACTGACCCTCACACTCTACCTCTGGCCACCCCTGCCTCACCCCAGGGGCTCATCCGGGGAGGCTGCGAGCCCTCAGTCACCCGCCGGAAAGGAAGTGGCCTTCTGTGATGACGCCGGGAGTCCAGGGGTCACTGGCCCTGACTCAGCCGTGGATGAGAGCTCCCGTGGGAAGTTTGCCCTGAAGGCTGAGCAGGTCCTGTCCTTCCCCTGAGGTCTCCTGGTGCCCAGCTAGGGTTGGGCTGACCCAAAAGAAGGCCTCCGTTTCCCTCTGCAGTCTCACCAGGGTAGAATGCAGCCCTGATGGTCGGGTCAAAGCTGGGTCCTGCTGTCACCACTTTGTCTCAGTAGCAGCCTCACAACAAGAGGATCTCCTCTCTCCGGAGTCTGGCTCTTGCTTCCCAAGGGTGGTGTTAGTCACTTTCCTGTCACCAGAATACGGTACCCAGCGCTCACAGTTTAAAGGAGGAGAAGTACACTTGGCCCATAGTTTCCAGTGGGTTCAGTCCATGGTCCGCTGGCTCCCAGCGGAAACATGGTGGAAAGGGCTGTTCGAGGAAAGCCGCTCACCTCATGGGGACAGGAAGCAGCGAGGAGGGAGGAGCTGGGGACAGCATACACCCCTCCAGGTCACACCCAGCACCACCTCCGGTCAGGCCCCCTCCCACGGCACAGTCAGCCCTGAACCCACCGTGATGAATCCACGGACCAGCACGGCGCCCCGCGGTCCGAGCGCCGTGGGAAAGCCCCCCCCACGCGAGGCTCTGGGGGACTCTTTAGCTCCACACCCTCGCAGGTCGGGGGCCCCAGATGCTCCACAGCAGAGGTTGCTCCCTGCCCGCCGGCGCTGGCCATGCAACCCGCCCCCGGCGCGGTGCAGCTGGGAGGCAGCAGCACGAGTCCAGACTCAGCCTTCGCGGGCGGGCAGTGCCGGCTCGTCCTCCTCTCAGCGCGTTCCCACGGGAGCCTTCCTCCGGCTCGCCCGGCCACCAGCGCGGCCCCCACGCCGGAGATGCCGGGGTGGAGCCAGGTTCCTGCTGCCTGGGGACCTGTGAGGCTCAAACAGGAGATCCTCCTGCCTCAGCCTTCCCAGAGCAGTGGACATGAAGCGCACAGCTCAAGGATTCAGGGTGGTGCACAGAGGAGACCCGCGGGGCTCTAAGGAGGAGCCTGGCTCTGCTCCCCCCTGGGCTGGGTTGCCTTCTGCTGCGAAGTCCCTTTCATCCTTTCCCTTTCCCTCTCAGCAAGGGATCCGCCCACACTGCGCACAGCCCCACTCGCTCCTTCCCTCGGGGCCTCCTGTTTCCTTTCTCAAAATTCCGCTGTCCTGCAGGCTTTAGGGACAATGAGGAAATCAGCACGCTGCTTCTGAAGGGAAAGCTGACCTTTAAAGCTTCATCATCTACTACCTACTACCTGTGGGGCTTCCCTCTCTTTCTCTCTCTCTCTCCCTCTCTGATTGACCACAGGACCTTCACAACAAGCTGGGTTCAAACTTGTGCTCCTCCTGCCTCAGCCTTCCCAGAGCATCAGTATCACAGGTGTGTGCCACACACAGGCTCAGACACACACCTTTATGAGTATTCAGGTTTCCCCCAGAGTGTAATTAAACTGTCTTCTCTAAGGAAGAAGTTGGATGAGTCCTTTTCCAACAATATATACCCTCACCAATTCTATTCAACATAGTCCAGGAAGTCCCAGCCAGAGCAAGTAGCAAAAAAATAAATAAATAAATAAATAAGCACCAAAAACATCCGGTTTAGAAGGGAAGAAGTGATATTGTGTCAGTTGCTGATGGTGTAATTTTATATTTACAGAGCACTGAAGGTTCAGCCAAAAAGTACTGTTAACACTCATAACCTAGCTCAGCACAGCTGCAGGGTACTAACCCAACATACCATAATCAGTGTGTGTTATCAACATCAATCTGCCCAAAGAAAGAAGGGAAGAAAACATTTTCCTTTAAGACAGCAAAAAACAAACAAACAAACAAACAAAATTACATGGGAGTAAGTTAAACCAAGGATGTGGATGATCTCTACACTGAAAACTACAGCGGCATTGCTAAAGAAATTGAAATGAATAACAAGATATCTTTTGTACATAGGTTGGAAGAATTAATGTTGTTAAGCTGCCTAATACTCAAATCTAGTTATAGATTCGGTGCAATAGCTGTAAGCCCAAAGGCATTTCCCATAAAAATAGAAAAAATCCATACATCCATGTAGGAGAACAAAGACCCCATGCAGCCAGAAACAATCCTGAACAAAAATCACAAAGATGAATATCTGATGTTGAAATCTACTACAAAGTTGTGTTAAAGCAACAAGGAAACAGCATGAAAGAACCATCATCAATGGGACAGAACAGATACCAGAAGTAAGTCCATGAATTTTTGATCAATTGATTTTCAACAAATTGCCAAGAACATGCGATGGAGAAAAGATAATCTTTTCAATAAATGGGGCTGGAAGAACTGGATACCCATATGCAGAACAATGAAATTGGTTGTTTTTCTTTTTTCTTTTTTTCTTTTTTTTTTTTTTTTTGGTTGTTTTTCTTGCTCCATGTAAAAAAATCATTTCAAAATATACTAAAGAGTTAAACACAAGACCTGGCACAGTAAAGAAAAGACACAGAAAGAAGCATCATGATTTTGGTCTCAGCAACAATAGGCTATGAACTTAAAAGTATTGGCAACAAACAAACAAACAAAATAGACAAATGGCGTTTGTCAGACCAAAAATCTACAGAGCAAAGGAAATAGCTAACACTGTGGTCAGACAAACCATAAAGTGGCAGAAAATATTTGTAAATATACACCTAAGAAATGGTTAATCTTTAAGATATATCAGCAAATCAAGTCAGGAGAAAGAACAAAAATAATCAGATCAAAAAATGGACAAAGGGGGCCGGTGAGATGGCTCAGCGGCATAAGCGCCTGCCTTGCAAGCGCGAGGGCCCGAGTTCGACTCCCGGATCCCACATACGAAAAAGGGGCCGGTGATATCGCTCAGAGGCACGGGCGCCTGCTGGTGCGCGAGGTCCTGAGGTCGGCCCCCCGGTACCCACAAAAAAAAAAAAAAAAAAAAAAAAAAAAAAAAAAAAATGGACAAAGGACCTGAATAGACATTTCACAAGAGGAAGCTTATGAATGGCCAATAGGTGTATGAAAACATGCTCGGATAAGATGCTAATATCTATGGAGATGACACTTATTTATTCATTTGTTTAAGTGTTGAATTATACTGATTGAGTTTTGAAAATTAAGGCATCTGCAAAAGCAACAACAATAAAAAAAACAATGATCAAGACATCATGATTTTATACCAGAATGAGTCTTATTTATGAGTACAGTGTTTGTTTAGGGATTTACATCTGAGTGTGTGAGAGAAAGCTTCCTGTCACTTTCTCCTCTCGGAGTTTCCTTGTGAGGTTTGGCTGTCGAATTTCATCCTTGCCTGGTAAAGTATGTCTGGATCTATTTCTTCTTCCTCTTTTTATTCTCAGAGAAAGCTTGTGTAAGCTTTGGGCACATGTGTATGTGCATGTGTGTGTTTTACAAATACATAAATATTTGGAATAACCTAGCAGTGACTCTCGCTGACCTGGAGTTAAAGTGTGGAAACATTTTGATTATGGAGTCAATGTACAGCCGTGTGTTCTGTGACGTCTTGGTGGACAGCAGCCCGTACACCCCAGTGGCCCCAGCAGCCCCGGGGGTGAATGTTGGGTGGCTTACCCCCATCTAACATGACTTCCTCCTCCTCTCCCAGGCACCTATTAACAAACCATGCTTCCCACTTTGTTGAGCCCCATGGCGACCTCAGAAGGGACCTGGGTGGCTCAGGAAGAAACCTGAGCCGTTCTCATTGGATGAGAGAGGAGGACACACGCTCTCCTGGACCTGGACCCAGAGCCACAGCACTGGGCTCATTTCCAGGCCCTGTTCCTTTTGGGCTCCTGGGCCCTGGCCCCAGGTGGCCTGCAGACGCTATGGACTGTGCAGGGGAGACCCAGGTGGGGTCAGTCTGCGGGACCACCGAGCTCCTGGTCTTAGGTGCAGAGCCAGTGCCTTGCCCCCAGCTGTGCAGACAGAGAGCTCCCTGAGCTGAGCATTTCTGGGAACACAACCCCGGGCCAAAGGGCAGTGAGAGGGAAGAAAGTCTTCCAAGCCAGAAGCAGCGTGGGCCATCAGGGTGGGCAAGGCCAGGACCAGGAAGGGGGCGTTTGGGAAGAAACGGGTCTGCAGACCCCGGGTCCTCTTCCCTCCGGGGATGTGCCGGAAGCCTGTACCCCTGGCACAGCAGGGCCCTGTGCTGCCCTGGAGAAAGCCTGACCCCCTCGTGTCCCTCTGAGGTCAGCTGTGACCAGTTCATCCTGTCCCAGGAGGGGTCCTGACCCCGTGAGCGGTGAGGGGCTCCCACAGAAGCTGGCACAGATGCTATGATGGACGCAGCCTCTCCTTCATGTGCTTGGCCTCTCGTGATTCCTTGGACCTCCCGATCACAGGTGAGGAGCCCAGGGGTTCAGCCAGGTACCCAGAGTGCACACACCCTGCTGGGGGAGTGGTGCCTGGCATCAAAGGTGGGGATTCAGGGAGAGGGAAAGAGGGCCAGGAGCGGAGATGAGGAGATGGGCTCGACACCGCAGCCCTTCCCGCCTCCTTCCCCAGCCGGCTCCCTGACGAACTCCCTGTCAGGAAGCCGGGGCCACGTCGGCCTCTGCGACAATGTGACCCTTCTGTGTCGATCACAGGGATGAATGGACAGGTCCCTCTGTCCAAGGAGGGCTGGGATGCTCCTCCCCTACCCTGAGATCAGAGTGTCCGGCTCGTCAGTACGGATCCAAACTCTGCACGGATTCTGTCGCCCTTACTCACAGGGTGAGAATGTTCATCATTGCTCTGTTCATCTAGAAACTGAACAAAATGGTGGAATTCTCAGATTCCGAAGCTGTCACTCAGGAAGGTGCAGCTCCAGATTTGAAATCAAAGTGAAAGGATTATCTCTTTTCTTTAAAGCCTTAGAGCTGTTTCCAGATCCCGCCCCCTCCACAGAGAAGAGAAGCCAGGGGACATCTGTCGAGGGTGCGCTTGCTGACCTTGGTGGTCTGCAGTGCAGCAAGCCGGATTCCAATCCCCCTTCACCCTGCCTGTCCACGACCCTTCGAGAGGACTTCCACCCAGAGCGGAGACCCCTGGGGACCTTCTCTTCCCGCCCTGGCTTCCTTCTGGGTCTTCGCAGGGCCCCCTCTGTTGCTCTCACTGGAGCGTCAGCTTAAATTTCACCTCCCAGGGTGACCTGCGCTGTGACACTGTTCGGAAGAGATGCGGCTCCTCCTCACCGCCGTGTGTTTAGTAATGAAGTGGACCGTGCTGTGAGTGTGACACACCGTGGGTGTGTTCACAGATACAGACCGATCGACAGCGGGATACAGAGCGGAGTAGAGAGGGATGTGAGGCTTAAACACTTTCTCACCACTGCGACACAACAGGAAAGCTGGGATTTGAAGGAGGAGGGTTTTTCCTGGGCCCACAGTTTCACTCCGAAGTCACCTGGCTGCTAGGCAGGACAGCGCAGCGAGGGGCCCGGTGGAGGCAAAGCTGCTATCATTGTGGTGGCCGGGAGCAGACAGAGCAAGGAGCTGGGGAGGGAGACACGCGCCTCCCGTCACACCCCCGGCGACGGCCTCTTCTGACAAATGATAACCTCCTAACAGCAAGGCAGATCTGAGCCCTCGCAATCCACACCTTCCGAAAGCCCTGCCTGTGATCGTGCGCGGCTTCAGGTGGAAATCTAGTCACGAACCCTAACCATAGGTGTGTGTCTTTGTGAACACACACACCCTGAGGCTCTAGCTTTGTTTAAAAATAACCCTTTTCTGTTTGGAGTTTGTTTGGCATCTGGTGCAGTGGTCATACTTACACTATAAGAAGTGGAAAATTCTGTCTCATGCTCTGAGGTCTCAGCCAGCCTTCCACTGTTATGCCGAAATACCTGAGACAAACACTTTATTGGGAAGAAATGTTCGTTTTGGCTCAATTTTAGAGGTTTCATTCCATGGCCTGTTGGCTGAATTGTTTGGGGTCTGTGCTGAGGCAGAACATTAGGCATGGAGGATGCCGGTGAGTACAGCTGCTCATCTCATGGTGGGCAGGAAGAAGAGAGGGGAAGGAGCAGCCAGGGTGTCACCATCCGCTTCAAGAGCAGGTCCCAAGTGACCTAAGTTCCTTTGAATGAGCCCCACCTTCTACAAGATCCCCCACTTGCCAGTAGTGCTACAGACTGGCGATGGGAAGACACCATCACCTGGCACATTGGGGAGACGTTAAGATCCAAACATCCCCCCACCCTGCTGCCAGAGGCTCATGTCCATCTCCTGATGCCGAACTCATCCAGTCCGTCTTCCAAACCCTCAGGCTTAATCTTTCCAACATGGCTGAAAATTCTCAGTCCACAGCTTCTTCTGAGCCTCAAGACCATCTCAGCTGTGAGCCCCAGAAGGCCAGAGCAAGGTGCATCCTTCCAAGATACAAGGGCACAGGATAAATTCCCACGTCCAAAGGAAGGAACAGGAAACTGGGCCAAAGCAGGACCCGAAGCACAGCGGGGAAATGGTGAAATTCCACAGCTCCTTCTCCAACATCTGGGGCACATGGTGGCAAGATGAGAGCTCCAAAGGGCTGGGCTCTACTCAGGCTGCATGCCCAGTGCGTCTCATCTCCAGGGGGATCGTCTCTCCTGGGCCCGTGTCTCAGCTTGAACAGGGAGCATAGAGCTGCTCAGTTATTTCCGAAGTGGAAGGCCAGTTCTGCCACTAATCTTGAACACTTGGGGCTCAGACAAACTGCATCCCATCGTGACTCAGGCTTAAGTTCTGTATTCACAGAGCACAAAGGGGGCTGAAGAATCCAGTGAGGAAGCCAGAGGGAACCTTGCCACAACACAGAGAGGGCTCGTTAAAGCGCTACATGGCAGTCTTCTCAGAAGTGGAGGTTGTAACATGGAGGGATAATGAGAAGGACTCGGGTCCTTCCGTCACCTCACCAATGCCATCCTCGATGGTTTTCAGAAGAGTCTGACAGCATCAACCCCTCAATGAAGAAGTTGAAGGCAAGACTGGCAAATAAGGAGAATTCTGAGACGTGGAGCTGGACTCAGAGGATCCATTCCTACCAAAGAAAGCAAGACCCTTGATGCCACCCAGGGATCATGGCTCATTTGGTCACCCCTGAACCCCATGACCTCTTCGTCCATAATTCCCAGCCCCCAAATCCCAGGATTTCACAGTGCAGAATCCAACCCAGGTGGTTGTGAGTGAGTTAATTTGGTGGTATTTGGGATTCTGCTATCTGAATCTCTCCAGAAAGGTATCCAAGATGCAACAAGGAAATAAGCACCAGAAAGGAGGACGCAAAACATTGGAAATAAATAGGATGATCCCAGAAGGCTCTGGTGGAAATCTGAGACCCATGTCCTGTGAACTATTGGCATGAAGAGGAGGAATCATTGTTGTTGTGCAATATCGTTTGCTTAAGTGCCATTAAACTTGGGCGCTTTCTACCCCATAGCATCCATCTCTCCCTCCCTCCCTGTGACTTCTTCTATATGCTTTCCTACAACAGATTGTTCTTTGTTCTTAGTTGCTGTGGAGCTTGATGTGCATTGCTGAGTCTCTGTCTGTTCAGTTCAGAGCATGCAACCCAATTTCTTGAATTAGTGTGTTAGCCTAGGAGAGAGTCCAAACTGGAAAAGATCGATACCTTTTCTAACTTTAGACCCTAACACCTTCTCTGTATGCACAAGCCCTTGATTTTTCCTTAAATGCTACCTGGACAGTTTTCCCTAAATAAAGATACTTGGTGTCTGCTGACGTTTGACGCATTATGTGCTGGTTATGTGCTCGTTCTGAAAAACCTGTGTTAAAGTGCTGGCTGATGTTATTTGCCAGTTTCTGTGGTGTAAATTTTTCCTTCTTTGCCAGTTTTAAGGTGGGAATGTGGCATTGCTGGCATAGCATTGGGCAATAGCAGACAAAATGTACTTTTGCCAAAGACCGCAAAATAGCTATATTATACCCCTCTGATGTCTTTTACATTCATAAGTGAATATTCTTCTATTTTAAAGGTAGTGATAACTTTGGCTGCAATGTTATGGCATTGTTTCAATGAGATTATGAATCTAAAATTCCAGCACACTCAGATGAGATGCAAAGAGAAATACTGTATTATCAAGTACAGGAGAGAGTAGTGTGTACATATAATTCTAACAATTCTCAGGTGGGAATATAAATTTAGACAGTGGTTTATAATTATACATTTATGATTTTTAAACACTATGAAAAAATGTGTATCTATTCATATACCCAGCAATATTCATGTAAGTACTGACAGGAGGGTTATTTATATTAGTCAACAATCATTTAAAAATTCCATGTACCAAAATAAGAAAAAGAAAACATGGTGTTGCACATAGAAAACAAAATGTCACATGTCAGTGAAAATGCACAAAGAAAAAATTCCAAATGATCATTATAACATGATCATGTATTAACAAAAGAAGATTATGAAAAAGTGTGCTTAGAGTTACCATTTGATACAGCTAAAGAGGAGGTATCATTTATTATTTAAAAATCCATACTTCAGATAAAACTTAGAACGAAGGGAAAGAGAAAAAAATCTCCCCAGTAGTCCATGATAATGGTTACAAGTAAGACGATGTAAAAGATTTCGTGAGACATGGAAGCCAAAGGGCATCTGGGACCCTGCTGATGTTCTTCTTGAGGTACATTTGGTGACTCATGAGTCTACTTATCATTGGTAAGTGGTGCATTTTTATTCTAGCACCTATCTTTATTTTCCATAAATTGTAGTGAGGAAGAAGTGAATTAAGGTGATAAAAACCACAACCTATACTAATGACCCAATTTCCGACGAAGTGGCTGTGGGCCCGTCCAGTCAATACTTTCCTTCTTAGCGTGTGTTATCCTCAAACATGACCTTCAGCTGCCTGACGGGTCTCACCTGAGTCCAACCAGACAAGGAGCCACCGGGCCTCTGGACAAGACACCCACTATCAATTGATGTGCACAAAGAATTTGAACTGAGCTTGTGTGAATTTCTGATGGTGTCCCAAGAATTGGAAATGAGATGGGGGCCACCAGTGCAGACTTGGCAGTTATTTTAGAGCTGAGGCTCGACCTCATGGGGCGATGATTTGAAAGTTGCACACAACTTGGTTCCAGGCTGCACCACACTCAGGAAGTTCATCTCTTCTAAGACTCCTGGAGGGGACACAGAGAAGCAGTCCCCTTTCCCATGGGATCCCGTGTTGGAGGGCTCATAAACCATGCTTTGCCAATCTGTTCAATCCTCTTGCCTGTAAACCAGAGATTTTATTAGGCTGGGGCAGAGCTGCAACCCTGTCATGACACCGCCTGGAGTGGAAGTTGTGTGGGTATCGGGAAGATGGCCCACCGGAGTGCGGGGAAGTCTGCCTAGCTCTTGCTCCAGGATAATCTGAGTCCACATGGTGCTCAAGGCTGTGACCTTTCTGAATTGGGAATTTCTATCTACACCTTCTTACTCTTGGAATTCTCAACAATTTTCCCATCCACTTCAGCCAGGATTTACACCCTCGTATCTCGTGAGTATCCTCAATGACCACCTCCTCAAGATCAGCTTCCCATGATGATCAGAATAGCTATGTCCCCTCTGTTGTTAATCACTGGTCCCAAGGATTTATTCCACGCAGCACATAGCTTAGATTATTTAAGTGCACATGACAATCCATCCCTGGAGCAGTAGGGACGCTCTGAGTCCAAACACAAGGTGTGAGTGAAATATGTAGTGAATGTTTACATTTTAAAAATTGATTATAGTCAAAGACACATTGCCATTAACCCCCCTCAAAATACTCCGCTGTGCTTTGAATACATTTCCCAAAATTCATGCTGCTTTCTGTGGCAGTTCTGGAAGTCCTCTTTCTTGAATATCGGTCATAGTTTATATCTAGATATCCCCCTAAAGCTTCATGTGCTCATGGTGTGGCTTCTGGGAGGTGATCAGATCATGAGGGCGTAATATTCATCGTTGGATCTCTGCTTCCTGGCTGCCATGGTGTGAGCAGCTTTCCTCTGCCTGGCCCTTCCACCACACCCTCCTGACTTGGAGCCAGCCATCCATGGACTGAAACCTCTAAAATCCATGAGCCAAACTAAAATTCTACTTTAAATTGTGGTTACTGTGTACTGTGGCTGGCATCTCTCTTTGTCACGGATCAGTTGGTCCCCATGTGAGTCCCATGAGGAAACTTCTCATGTCACCCATGTTCACCTGATGAGGAAGCGGAGGCCAGGATCACACAGCGTGCTCAGAGCCACAGAGTCACAGAAGGCAGATCCAGGACTGAACCCAGGCTGCCTGGCACCAGAATCCGGTCTCACCAACACTGCGCTTTGCCCCCAGTGTTAGCTTCCTATGGCTGCCTTCACAGGTTACCACAAAATGAGCATCTACAAAGAGTAGAAATCTTCTTTCAGGTCTGCATACTAAAAGCCCACAATCAGGGTGTGGGCAGAGATGCACCCATCCTGCGTGTTCTAGGGAAATGGTTTCTTTCGTGGAGAGCAGTACTAGGGATTGAATCCAGGGCCCTCAGTGTGAGTTGTGTAACCAGCTCTTTCTACTTTTTATTTTGAGACAGGGTCATGCTAAGTCACTAAGTTGCCCAGGCTGGTCTGGAGTCGGCAATCCTCTTGCCTCAGCCTCTCAGAGTGGCGTGCACACCATACCCAGCTAAAACATATTTTCTTACCTCCTCTCTGCTTCCTATGGCTGAGGTGCTTCCTGGATAATGGGACCAGGCTCTAGCCTCTGCCTCTGTGTTCACACGACTGGCATCCCTCTATGTGCCTCCATCGTCTCATGGTGTGCTTGTTATCTTTGTCTGTTCTGATGAAGATACCATACATGTTCGATTGGAGCCACCCAAATTCAATATGATCTGATTCTAACTTGGTTTCATCTGCTAAAACCTTCTTTATAAGTCACATTCTCAGTTGATGTTGATTTCCACATACCTTTTTCAAGGACACAGTTAAATCCAAAACTACCTCCAAAGACAAGTCTGCATGTGAACAAATTTAAACAGGAAGGCATGATCCCATGCACTGGAAATGTTTAAGCACCGCTACAGAAATTTTAAGCACAGAACGAATCAGTGGGGAAACATCCCAGGCATACGGATGAGAAGGCAACACGGAACATGCTCAGAGTCCATGGGGCTCTGAAGAACGAATATGATCCCTATCGAGATCTCCAGGGCATTTTTTGTTTTTGTGGAAGTGGAAAGGCCATTCCTCAGATTCACGTGGTATTACAAGGGAAGCAGAACAGCTACCGAAATCATGAAAAATGAACAAGTTTACAAATATCACAGTCTGTGATTTCAAAATTTTCTCCAGAATCAGTAAACAAAACACTGAGGCAGTGACGTGGGAATAGATGTACAGTTGCATAGGGCACAACTGAGGAATAAGAAATAAACATTCTTATATGATCAGCTGATTTTCAACAAGGACATCCAGAGTATTCAGTGGGAGAGGGACAGGGTCTTCACAAATGGCTTTCAGAAAGCAAATGGATATCCACCTACAAAAGAAGGAAGTTGGACTTGTATGTCCCCATACATAAAATTAGCTCACAACGGATTAGCATTGTTAGGGTCGGGACGCCCGCCACGTGAAAGAAGACTCCAAGAAGCTTTCTCTCATGCAAAAGGCAAAGGGCTTTTATTATCCAAGCATGCGTGGGGCACACTGAACACGCAGGAACAGTGGGCCCCGAGGCCTGCCTGTGCAGGGCTTATATGTCTATAGAACAAAGGGAGGAGGGGTCTCAGCAAGCGCGGTTACAGAAGCAGATAGCATTGGTTAGTTTAAACAGATTTTTACATTCATTGGGGAAGATGTCTATACGGGGGGTCTAAAGGCTGGGAGGTAATGACCACTACCTAATATGGGCTGCGGATGGTCCGGTATAGCGCATCCTGCAACTCTTGCAAATTCCTTAGCTCAGGGTCAGTCCTTATCGGGTAGCCCAGTTCCTGGGTCTGAAGTCAGCTTGTTCTGTTTTATCTATCTGGGGCTGCTTTTTGTAACAGCTCAATTCCCAGAACACAGGAAGGAGGGGAACATCATGATTTGTGCATTCCCAGGAGGAAAAATTTCTCTCACAGCATGAGAGCTGAAATTACAAAACTCATGGAAGAAAACAGGTATAGAACTTCATGACCTTGGAATTGATAATAATTTATTGAGATATAACACCAACGTACAAGCAACAGAAGAAAAAATAGATAAATTAAATTTCATCAAAATTTAAAATGAATATGCATGAAAGGAAACTATTAAGAGAGTTTAATCATAAGCTAGAGTTGGAAAAAGTGTCTACAAATCATATTTCTTATAAGAGTCTAGAACCTATACTATAAAAAGAATTACTCAGGAACAAAATAGGTAGATAACTAAAAAATGTCAAGGGACCTGAACAGGCATTTCTGCAAAGAAGATATACAGATGGACAATAAGCAAAACAAAGATACTAAGGTCATTGGTTACTAGGAAAATGCAAATAAAATCACAGTAGGATATTGCTTCACATTACTAGTGTGGTCATATTTCAAAAAGAGTCAGTCATAAAAGTTAATGAGAATCCTCGTACATTGCTAGTGGGTTAAGCCATTATGGAGAGAGCTTTGCCATTTCCTTTAAAATTAACCCCAGAATTACTATAATACTTAGAAATTCTACTTGTAGGTATATGATCAGAAGTTTCAATTATGAAATATGAATAAGCTTTGTAGATTTGCAGTACACAATTGTACCAATAGTTAAGAATGCCAATGTCGATTTGAGCATTTAACAGTGTGTTTAGAGAGTAAATTTCATGGTCCAGTATTCTCACACCAAAAAAAGGAATTGAAAACAGATGTTCAGACAAACACTTGTTTATAACTGTTCACAAAAACACTGTTGACAATACACAAAAAGTGAAAACAACCCAAATAATCCTTGCTGACGAAGGCTAACAAAATGTAGTATCTATGTATTGAGATCTTATTAAGCCATATAAGACATAAGATATGAACACATGCATGTTAAAATACATGGAAGAAATAGGAAGGTAAGGGGAAGAAGCCAGACACAAAGGTCCCATAATGTTCAATTCTATTTATATAAAAAATCCTGAAAATCCAGAGACACAGGAACACTGACGGTTGCCAGGGGGTAGGTGGGAGGAGGGAATGGAGATTCCTTTGGGAGACGATGAAATTCCTTTAGGACTAGGTAGAGGTGGTGGCTGCAACATTGTGAGTTTACTAAATGCCACCGAGTTGTATCCTGGAAAATGGTCAATTTTATGGTGTGTAAACTTAACTTCGATAACAAGAAAATCGAGGGGGAAAAGCGATGTGGTTTTTTCCTGCAGATTCCTCATTCGAGGGAAGACACAGTAGATTTTTACTTGAAGGATGACTTCCGCCAGGTGGGAGATGCCCCATCCCACTGTGTTCAGGCGTTAGAGGAACCTTTTCACCCTCACTCTAACTAATTTGCCTGAATGCGGACTTCAGGGTGAGGGCCAGAATCCCTGCACCTTGTTCTCTAGCCTGCTATTACTCCACCCGAGACGGAGAATTCCTTCTGATTTACCTTTCCTGACATCACACCTCCTGTCACATGCTTCTTAATTTCATAATAGAAATCCACCACACTGAGACCCTTCATGTCTTAGGCAAGGTTCTGAATCATTTTTGTTGAAGTCGAATGTGGATTTTTGACTGCACAGGGGCAGGACTCCTAGCTCCCATGTTTTTCAAGGGCCGAGTGAATAAGCGATTATGAAACATGTGCACATCGTCGTAAATGCAGCAAAAAGCAAATAACATTAGCAGATGTGTTCTGTAACGTTGAATATTCAAGTGATGCCATCGAAGAATATCTAAGAATATCCACTAGTGGAGAGTGAAAGTTGCAACTTCCTCGTTAAATTATTTTGAATACTATTGCGAGAATCTTCATGGTCTTCTCAGCATCTTCCTCAGGTATCTACCCCCAGAAAGTCACGGTGCATTACGCCATCCAGCACTATGTCAAGTACGACTGAGAGAAAGGAAAGAATTTTTTCTACTTTTCCCTTCTTTCTCCCTTCTTTCCCTTTCCTTTTCTTTTCTTTCCCTTTTTTTTTTTTTTTCTTTTTCTTTTCAGTCTTGCTATGTCACCCAGGCTGACCTTGAACTCCCAGTCCTATAACTTCGGCTTCCTAAATTTCTGGGATTAAAGGCACAGGTCACCGTGTCCAGCTTAAAAGACAAAAAGGTTTTTAATATGAAAAGTTTTTGAGATGAAAAACTACAAAATCCATTAAAATTACATCAAGTAAGAAAATTTCATCTTGGAGAAATATAAAGAAATTTTATATTTATAGTAGACATAATATTTTTAGAATTTTTAAAAAAGAAATATTTGTGTTAACATACCTGCACTATTCACAAAGAGCTAAAGACACAAAAACTTAATCATTTTCTAAGATTTTTCCAAGCACCACATACTGAACTGTAGCATTGACTCCAACCCCTAAATATTATGGTGATAATTTAGATTCCTCAGCTATTACTAGTGAAAAATAATAATACAGTGTAAGTGAAAACAAACTGGAATGCAAAAAGGCTAACTTTTATAAAAGGAATATGTAACAATTTTTGTGTTTCTCAACAGGAATAGGTGACTTATTTTCTTTTTTAAATTCCACCTGGTTTATTAAATTTTACATTAAATAATTAGAATACACTTTTATCATAGAGTGTTTTATTTCTATTACACTAGTGGCAAATATACTCACTGTTGAAATTAATACTACATCTTTCCAATAGTTTCTTAGAAAGCACAGCAGTCCCGCCACAGCGTCCAGCGGCCGTGCCCCGCGACATTCGTCACATGGATTGAAATCTGAGTCCACATGGGACATTCGCATGCAGATTTTTGTAGCACCTTTTTTGAGGAACCCCAAAACATGGAAGCCACCAGCATATCCTTAGAAAGCAAACAGACAAGCTGTGATACAACAGGTGAGGGAACATTAGTGAGAAATGAGCTGTCGCCCTCGAAGGATCAGGGGTGCGACTTAGCTACTACCCATTGCTAGCGGGAGGAGCCAGGCTGAGCGCGCGGGACTGTGACCTCAGCTACCTCAGAGGGCTGCGGCTCCTACAGTCTGGGAAGAGGACGGTGTAAGGGGAGGATAGTTCCTTAATTAGGACCATGAAGCTATTCTGTTTTAGAACAGTGTAATGGCAAAAATAAGGTATTGAAAATGCATTAAAAATCTACAGAATCTTATAAAAGCAAGTTTAACATTAATGAACACAAGTTTTTAAAAAACCATGGTGTGTAATCAGAGTCCAAATGGATGGAAGTGAATGAAAGGACCTCGCTGAAGGGGAAGGAAAGGGGCCAAAGTTGCAAGGAATCGTGTGTCCTACTGTACTCATCTTGATGTAGATGTCCCACCAGGGCACGGATGAACACCGTCGGAACCCCTCCGTGTGCACTCTGGACCTCAGTAATGAAGGAAAGGAATAGAAGGTGGGGGGAACCGGACTTCTAACTGCTGGAGTTGGTGGCCTCAGGTTTGCCAGGGAAGGATCCCAAAATGATCCACTGACAGCTTAGAATTGGAGACATTCTTAGGGACTCAGGTTTAGCTTTCTTCAGACGCCGAGGCCTCACTCACAGACATGTTCACACCCGTGTGTGGAAGCACGCTTCGTGCTCTGTCGACTAAGAATTACCTAGAAGCAACGACCCTTGGTCACAGTATCTACACCGGGATTTGGCTTCTTATCCTTGTTTGAGAAAAGTAACCAGGGCTTCTTGGAGAAATGGCTGATTTTAAGGCTTGGTCAGAAAAGATACAAGGTGAAACTGAAGCATCTGTAATGCCAAAAAGCTAGGAAGTGATTAAAAAACCCACAGTGTGGGGGACAGAAGCTCACTGAAAGAGCTCTCAGTGCTCAAAGCTGGAGCAATCTGCAGAACAAAATAATTAAACCTGTGCTGTAGCATATCCAGGAATCCCAACTGGTATAAATAAGTGATTTATTAGATGCATGCATAGGAGAGAAAAGATGAACCTCCCATGAAAAAAACTGAATTGAAAATAATCAAGGGAGACACTGTACATCCAGGAGGGAAGCGAAAGTCCACACTGCTCAGGGTGGGCTGAGCGTTGTGACTTCTTCCCCCGAGGACGGAAGCAAAGCGAGCGAGCTTGTAGTGCATCAGCCTGAAAGACGCCACCTCCAGCAGCTGATCTAACTTCCCAGCGGCTGTGGTAAGTCCCACCATCGGTGTGCATCCCCGGGACAGTGTGATGAAAGGGCGCTGGAGCTCCATGGTGTCCACCCCCAAACCCACAGCTTCCTGAGACAACTGTCAGACAAAGCCAGACGGAAGCACGCTCTAAGAATACCTGAGTGGAACAACTCAATATTGGCAAAGTCACGGAAGCAAGAATGGCCTAAGGAACTCGCGACTGAGAACCACTAAGGAACACGCCTACTGCATGCAATATGTTTTATTTTAAAAATTAGGTATTCCTGGGCCGGTGAGGTGGCTCAGCGGCTAAGCGCCTGCCCAGCACGCGGGAAGTCCTGAGTTCGACTTCCGGTACCCACATAAAGGAAAAAAAGTGCCGGTGATATCACTCAGCGGCACAAGCGCTTGCTGGCAAGCATGAGGTCCTGAGGTCGACTCCCGGTACCCACATAAAAAAAAAAAAAAAAAATTTAGGTATTCCCATCAACAAAGTTCCTCTCACTAAATTTTTAAGCCTGTATTGAAGTCACAGTTAAATTCCAGTGATTTAAAACATTAAATATTCAACAATTAATAATTAAGGACTAATAAAAAACCCTGGGATGAGCCCAGGGTAAAAACTCGTGAATAACACACAGTCCTTTTCTTACCTGCATCTCTGTGGTGATCCAAATAAATACGCTGTCCAAGTACAATACTGGACAGGTTAGAATTTGATTAAAACCAAAAGAAAGCCATTTTCTGATAGATAAATTAAAAGAATTTCTCAAGGAATAATTAAAATTCATCGTGAAACATTAGTACTTTTTCAAGTGGTAAAAAAAAAAAACAGGGAGAGCTATATTCCTAGCTGGATGAAAACACTCATTCTCTCATTCATTCACTGTTACAAAAAATATTTACCAACTGCACCTTTCCACCAAGACCCAGTTCTGTAGACCCTGGTGAGTGTATTCTACCCTAATCCGGGCTGTGGGCGGAGACTCTTTTCACTCCTCTTGAATGTGGCTTCGTTCTGTGACTTGATTTGGATGGAAAAATACAATGAGGGCCACGCAGTGTGACTTCCGATCAGGAGTTTCGGAGGTCTTCAAGTTCCAACTGTTTCTGGGAATGCTTCCTTTTGGATCCTGGGTGCAAAATGAGATGCCTGAGATGCATATCTTGTAGGAATACCACAGTCCCTTGGCCACGCCCTTAGGTGACCTTGTTCCCGGGAGGGCCCTCCCAGCTGCAGCCATGTGACAGGAGCCGGCTCTCCTGGACCACGCAGCACAGCCACACCCACATCTCACACCCGGGCTCCTAGTGGAAAGGAATCCGCCAGGGAAGGAGTAGCTGCCTGCAACCTTACGTGGGAAGGATTTCAATAATATGAGCCTGTCAACCCACAGAACTGTGAGAAATATTAAATGTCCTAAAGTTTAAACAGACGCTGATACTTGTAAAGGTGTCTTTGGGGCCAGGAACAAGTCTTTCCCTGAAAGGCTAAAAGCAGGTGATTTGTGAAATCAGGAAAGGAAGGGAAAACCTTTCTCAGAAAATTGCTACTTAAGTCTGCAGAGAAGGGAATCCAGCATGCGTGCTGTACAAAGGATAGTTAAGTGTTACTTGCAAGAAGACAACAGATGTGTAAAACTGAATTTGGAGAGCTGAAAAAAGCTGTCCCAGGTGGACTGTTGAAAGTCCCACCTGGCTTACTGTAAATATAGGGCCAAAATCAGGACCTAAAAGAATCTGTCATTTCGAAGTAAAATTTAGAGAATTTCAAGCCCAGAACTTGGTGAGCTGAAAAGAATAGAGTTCGCCTCCAGTTTCTGCAGTTATCTAAAGTTTTGCAAAGTCAGAAAGAGTTCCAGGAGAAAGAGCAAATGCAAGGAGTTATGGTTGATGAGCAGGCCAGGGATCTGCCAGGTCAAGAGCTGAGACCTCAGCCAGTGCTGGGCTGTGAGTCCCGGGGAGCATTGCCCATCATGAGTGAGGCCCTGGGCACCAGCCAAGTATGGAAAAATGGAAAGACCAGGGGGATTTCCCACTAAACAGATAAAAGGGCCCCCCGGAATGCCGTGGGCTCTGATCTGCAGAGCCAGAAACAGTTTTCACAGTGGGGAGGGGCTTCCCTGGAGAATGCAGGGATTGCTTTATATCAGAGTAGGTACAGCTCGATACACAGAAGATCTTCAAAGTAGTGAGAGGATCTGCACCACTCAGATGAGAGGACAGGAGCAGCTCAGCATGAAATGACACCTCTGAGCATCCGAACTTCTTTTTGTTTCCCCTCAGTACCGGGACTGGAACCCAAGGACTCATGCGTACTGGGCAAGTAAGTGTTCTACCATCGAGCTGCATGCCCAGCCCCAGCCCATTTCTGTTTCCTTTCTTTGTTTGATCTTTGTTTCCTTTTCTGATAGAGGGTCTCATTATGCAGTTCAAGCTGGCTTTGAACTCACCATGCAGCCCAAGCTGGCCTTGAACTTGCAGCAATCCTCCTGCCTCAGCCTTCTGAGTACTGGGAGTTCATCCATGTGCCACCAGGTCTAGCCTCCCAGATGATTTCTTATGACCTGGAATAGCAAAGATGCAGTAGACCCCTAGAGAACAATGCTTGTTAAACAGAAATAACTCTTTCCTAGGACACTCTTTGCTCCTGGAACATCGGGGATTAGCCCCATGCGTTTGACCAGATTCTAACACTGCATGCAGGACCTGCTGTGGTCTCCTTACTTCCCTCCCGTGTCAGATGCCTCGAGTTGTCACGGTGCTGTCCCACAACCTGTGCAGCTCCCATGGCAGGAACTGGTGCTCTCAGTTATGGCGGCTGGAAGTCTGCGATTGGGGTGAGCGGCAAGGTTCTTCTGAGGCTCCCTTCCTAGCTCGCAGGTGCAGCCTGAGGCTGGGTCACGCCTGGCCGTTCTTCTGCTTGGATGTCCCCGGGGGGGGTGCTCTGTCTTCCCAGGAGGACCCCACACTTGCTCTCCAGCCTTGCTGTAACTTAACCACCTCTCTGAAGCTCCGTCTCGAAATATCCTCACATTCTGCGGTCAGGGTGAGGTTTCGGCTATGGATGGAAGGTGGACGCCTCCATTTGCCCCTTCACCTTCCTCAGGGGAAGTGTCTACTGTGATTGCCCTGATTCTGCTGCCCCCTCTCATGCTGACTGGGAAAGAGGGTGGAAAGGCAGATACCTCTCTACCCCTAAAACCCTCACATGCAGACAGCCTCAGCTCCGTTGGACCTGATTTAGACGATAATAGCAAAAATTATTTCTCTACTTGCAGCACTTCTGATACCAAATATGTGTTGTTTTGTTTTGCTTCTGTCACCAACAACCAATTCTCTAACTTTCTATGCATGATAACTAGGTGTTCTGCAACTTAATTCCATTTTGACACCACCTTAGTCAGCACTAGGTTTAAGTAAGAGCTCAGGGTTAAGCCCCGGGTTAAGTAAGAGCTCAGCACCGGGAGACTACACAGCATTTGAGACACAGATCACAAGCGAGTGGGCCCCAGAGACCCACACTTCTGCCTGATATGGATATAAATCAGGAGTTCTCGTGACCCCACCCTCAGCTTCAATAATTTGCTAGATGGCTCATAGAACTCAAGGAAGCAGTATGCGAATTATTACCAATCTGTAATGTCATGAAGGACACAGGTGAAAGGTACATAGAAGAGGTCCAGGAGGTTCCTGAGAAAAGACGCCCCTGTCCTTGTGGAGTTGGGGTGCACCACCTTCCCATCAAGGATGTACATTCCCCACCCCAATGCCCTCTAAACCGTGCCTTTAGAGGTTCCATGTAGAACCATGATGGACAACATCATCGACCCTTGGTGGTTAGCTCTGTCTCCAGTCCCTGCCTGGAGGACTGGTGATGTGGCTGAAGGTCTCCACACTCCTACCAGAAGTTAGTCTTCCTGGTAATCAGGCCCCATCCCAAAGCTACCTAGGGACCCCCAGCTTTGAGCCAGTCCTTGAGCAAGTGAAAGGGGCAGCATCAACTTCAGGACCTCACAGAGCCACCTTGAAGTTTCTCCCAAATCAAGCTTTCCGGTGACTGTGCTCCAGCAGCACTCAATGCCCACCTGTCCTTGGCCATCACACCCCTCTGGAAGAGCCTGGCTGGGTCTCAGCCTCTGCCTTCTGGGTGGGTTGTTACATAGCAACAGATACCGGAAACTCTCCTCATACATGTTATCTTGTGTGGAGGTTTTCAAAAGTAAAATAGTAACTTCAAAAAACTTGTAAGTATTATGAAATAGAGAGTTTTTAGATATCAAAAAATAGGCATTCAGGGCAACTATTTTACATAAAGTCTCAATGAAATTAAAGTGGAAATAAAGATCCCAGTCTTAGACACGTTAAATTTGATATACCTATTATGTATCTAAACAGCATGTCTAGTCAGCTCTTGTATGTGCAAATCTGACTTTCAGAAGCAGAGTTCCAAATGGAAACACAGTTTTGGAAATGTTTGTCTTATATAAGTGTTATGGCCTATATGTAGATGTCTTCCAAAGCCTCATGTGCTCATAGGTGGGGCTTTTGGGAGGTGACTAGGTCATGAGTGTGTGACACTGGATTAGTCCACTGATGGGTTTTTAGCTGCATATGATGTTAGGAGGTGAAGCCTGGTGAGAAGAGGTAGGTCACTGTCTATATCCCTCCTCCTCCCTTGATCCCTCACTGCTTCCTGCCTGCCATGCTACAGACTGTTTCTCCTCAGCCATGCCCTTCTGCCATGCTGCCCTGCCTCACAGTCTGCCTAGTATGGACTGAAACCTCTACAAACTGAACCCAAATAAACTTCTCCTTTAATTTGGTGTCAGGTATTTTGCCCCAGCAAGGAGAAAATAACTAAGACCACAAGGTACTTAAAGTCACATGATAAATTCTTATTGTATGGAGTGAGAATTCTGAGGGAGAACAGAGTGGATAGCAGCATGGAGTTTAAAAGCAGACATGTGAATGAGTGCAGGAGAATCAGGAACAGTCTGATGTAACTGGAGCAGGACACAGGGCATCAACGAAGAGGCAACATATGTCCCATACAGCACAAAGCCCAGCATATATTTTTAGATGGTAAACAACTATAAATCTACTGGATTCAGCAAGTCCTAAAAAAATAAGAAACATGTGGTACTTCAAGTGGACCAGTTATAAAGGAGAAGAATCACACCAGAAGAAATGTTCCGCTGTGGCAGTTGGAGGTCAATACAAGGAGGCAAAGGAGAGGCAATAGGACTCTCTGTTGCAGAAATGTCGGGTAAACATGACTGGCCAAGGCGTCTGTCTTTATAGGAGTTCTTGCAGAACTTCTATAGCTCAACAGCTTTCCAAGAAAGTGATTTAGTCGCAAGTTTGTGTTTGTTATGCTAGACGATGGGGTACGACATGTGACGCAATGCTAAAATTCATCTTTTAAAACCTGAGTGATAGAAAATTAGCTCTACTGTCTCTGCTGTCTAATGAGAAATGAGACTTTCTTTTAAAATTGAGATTATTATATTTTATCTCATCACATACTGTCATCACTACACAGAAACACAAAATTTAATCTATTTCTTGAAAAGATGTTGAAATATAAATGTTGAGCAAAATAGGAGGGTGAGCCAGCACCATTGATTAAAGTCACCTAACCATGGCTGATGATAGAGATTTGTTTTCACCAACCAAGGCTCTGTGTGAGTCCAGCCCTCAGGGGTAGAGAACGCAATGTGGTCACAGCTGCCAGGGGCTGGGCGGTGGCCACCAGGGCATCAGTGCTCATGACATTCGGGTGCCCTTATGCTGGCTGTATACGTCCTAGAGACCTGCTGATGGCATCCTCCCTCCAGGAAGGTGTGATATACTCCAAATTAGTTAAAAAGGTAGAACCCATATTTTTGTCAACAAAATGGAAAAGAATAGAAAGGGAGAGAGAAAAGGACAGGGAGCTCCTCTGGGAACCGCTGAATGAGTGTGGCCGTGATGAGAATGCTGGTGTAACAGACGCTTGCTGTGTGACTCAGCACACTGCTCATACGATGTACGTGGGTGCCTTTGGGTATTAGCACACTTCAATAAAGTTGTTGAAAATAGAAATAAAAATAAAATAAAGTCCACAGTGATTTCAAATGGCCTGGTTATCTTTTTGCTAACAGAAAGATATAAAGTTACATCAACTACCACGATTTCAAACTCGTGTTCCCAATGCTTGGTTCTTTATTGCACCCTCTTCTTCCCAACCTCACCCTCACTCACACAATGTGAACTGAAAATATGGTGAATATTTAAATTGTTTAAAATGTGTAAGAAACAATACAGTGCCATGAATCCCTCAAAATCCTCCCCTTGCTTCAAACTCCTTTACCCCATAGTTCCTGCCGCTTTCTGCAGCTATAATGGGAGTCCTCCTTCCTGAATGTCTTTAGTTGCACTGTTGTGGCTGCCTTGATGTCCTGAATCTACTCAAAGTGTTGCCCTTTCACAGTCCTTCTGACACTGGGAGGAGTCAGATGTCACATGGTGTCAGATCCAGTGAATAAGGTAGATGAGGACACAACATCATGTTTTCATGAGCCTGCTTTTTTATTGAAATGTGCATGGCAGCAGTAGTCACCATATTTTTGATCATGCCTTGTAAAGATGCTAAGGAAAGAGGACTTCCAGAACTGCTTCAGAAAGTGGCAAGAACAATGGGATAAGTGTGTTTGATGCAAGGGGGAGGATTTTGAAGGAGATTCGTGGCAATTTGTCTTTTACTGTAACAACATTTTAAAATTTTAAACATTTACTGTGTGTTGTGGTAATACCATATACATCACTTTCACACAGACTTAAGTAATCAAACTGTCTTTTCCTTGACCTTACCCACCCTTGGCCTTTGTCTCTACATCCTTCTTCTCAATTCACTTCTGTTGAAGCCCTGCACACTCTTGAAGCCCATATAAAATTCCACTTCCTGCTTGAGCGTCCTCAACACAGCGGAGTGGATTTTTCTTTATCTGAAAGTACCTGAAGTATTTAAGTACATGATTGTTATATATAAAAATAGAATCGAGGGCTGGTGAGATAGCTCAGTGGCATAATCGCCTGCCTGGCAAGCGCGAGGTCCTGAGTTCGACTCCTGGTACCCCATCTTGACCCTTTTACTTCCCTTGCCCTCCTCCCGCTGTCCCTAGACCCTCTTCCTGTCTTCGTGCAGTTTGTCTCCCTGTTTCCTACTGTCTATCTCTTATCCCAAGTTTCTCTTATAAGAAAAACCACGTCATATTTGTCCTGCTGCGCTTCATTTATTGCACTTTTCATTATAGTTTCAAGGTGCATCCATTTTCCTACAAAGGACCCAAATTTATCCAAGAAGAAAGGCACAATTAAAGGATAAATATTTATTACAGGATTATAGGATTTTTCCTTTATATTTGTGAAGATAAAAGTGTTAGTATTGCTTTTATAAATCCCCCTGAAATTTTTCCAGCTAAAAATCATTTTGTAATTCACAAAATCAATGATAAAAACCAGGTTGATGGTGGTATCTTGTTCTCTTATAATTCTGTGCAGTGCTGAATTATTTAGGTGTTCAAAGGTGTGTTTGGTAAGAAGTGGAGGCAACTTGCCAGGAAGTGGCATGTTGCTGGAAACAGGTTCTGATATTTGGCATTTAACAGTTCTACCACCCCATGGTAGTTTATCATTACGCAACTGTTAACAAGGTATCAGTCAGTGTTTGACTAGAGAAACAGATATGATACAAAATATATAAATATATATATAGGAATTTACAAGATTGGCTCACGATGGCCACCCACAGAGTGGATGAGGAAGCGTGCAGAGGGCGTCTGCACCCTGGAGATGGAAGGTTTCAGTCGAGGGTCTGGAGCTCACTGCAGTGTCCTGGGCGAGTCCGCATCAGGAGGCAATGGGTCTGCTCCGGAAGCCGAAGAGTCTGCCCTGGAAGCAAGGAGACAATGTCCAAGCTGAAGGTGAAGACTAGAGCTCCTCTGAAGAACAGAGGCAGCTCCGTCCTTCCTCATTTCTCCTTTGTACCATCCAGGCGACGAGGAGCCCCAGGGTGGGTCTTCTACACCCCAGAGCATAGAATTGCTGAGCCGATGTAGTTAAGCTTCTAAACTTTACACATTGACACAATCAACCATTACACTTAATGGTCAGCTTTCTCACACGACAACTATGTATAGAACAGCATCTTCTTCAACAGGCAGGTTGAGGAGATTAAATGAGATCACCCGGTCCTATTGAACGCATAAGCACTGAGAATGGAATCCGACCGTATCAAATGGAATTTACATATAGACACAAAAATTTCTCAGCTATGACTGTGAAATCTGAGTCACACTGTCAAAATATTTAAAACGTGCAAGTATAGATGAGGTGGAAATTATGAGCACGTCGTAAGCTCTAGCCTAGGCTGTATTGCTGATGGAAGTGTGGTGAGGTGACCCGAACCACAGGATACGTGTGTGGCACTCACATATTCCCCTGCGTGCAAACAAAATTTCCTAGAAAGAAGGAATTTAGGAATTAAGAAAGGGAAACGTTCTCCCTATGCATCGAAATTTTTAGAAGAAGTGTTTTCACTCTCGAAGCTTCTGGGTGTCATGGAATTCTCTCCAGTGCCGTCCTCAGAAAGGTGGCTGAATTTCTCAGCAGGTGCTGCCAGCCTGACAGGAGACGACCGGCAGCGCGGCGGAGTCCGCTCGCGTCTCTGCACGGGCTGTGACAGTCACGGTGTCATCACTGCATGATAGACAGGACTCCACTCCGGGGACTGAGAGTTTCCTCCCTGTGAGTCATTACAAGTCAGCATTTCTGTGTGCTCTGTGTAGTCTGTTATCTGCATCCTACTTAATAATAAATTTTATTGAATTGTGAGTAAGGAAAATGGAGGGTTTACACGTTAGTCTTGATGTCTCTCAATTCTTGTTCCCAACGTCAATGGAGTTTGACGGTCGCTTCGGTTCTGTGGATTTCTCTCACAAAGCAATGCCTTAAGATATAACTGGGGACTTGGCAATAGCGCTGTGATAAACGCTCAGTATCTGCAGTGGTCTTTTCCCCCACAGCAAGGAGCTTCATGCTGCATCGAAAAGCAGTCATTCAAAATCCCGTCATGACAGTGATTGCCACATCTTGCTGACTATTCTGCAGTTGCTGTAGGTGGAAGAGCTGATAATTAACTGCAAAGAAACTAAATTCATGTCACAGTCTACACCCAGCATAATCCACTTGCTGTCCAAATTGCATATGGCAATTCAGACCTGAAAGACTACACTGAATTTTGCTGTGCTGGCAGCAGTTCTAATAACCAAGAAGCTCGAATATCAAGAAAGCAAATCTGGTGTAAAAACACATGGGCAGAGGAAGGTATCCAGGATCCGAGGAAAGACAAAGGTAGAACATCTTTGGAGAACACCTCGTGTGAGTGCTAATGACAGGTCAAGAGCAGAAGAGAGCCCTGAATGGACTGGCTCCTTTGTGTAGTGGATCATACTATCCCACGTCTGGTCACCCTCTTTTATTTTGAGAAAATGCATCATGACGGGGATCATGAAATATACGGCAGTGAGCCGTGTTGGAGCTGTCGTGACGCCCACGGCTTGTTACCCTTGGAAGGGCTCAGTGCATAGCTAATGAACTAACCCCTCCCATGCACTCTCCCCACGTTTGTTCATAAGCGATTGAATATTTTCGGTTTCAGGGAACTCAAAAGTGATATCATGGGAGGAACAGGGTCTGTAGAGTTTGGTAGATGTGAATTTGAATTTTTGATTTACTTTTTTTGCAAATAATCTTGGGAGACTGCAGTAAAATCTATAATTTCCTTGTTTTGAAATAGAGATGTTATCTCATGCCGATGAGTTTTTAAAGGTTTTTTTAAATTTGTGTCATCGCTTTCACTATGTCCCTTTCTTTTTCAGTCTCTCTTTTTCCAGTTGTCCCATGCCTTGACTCAGAGCCACTTTTGCATTCTATAGACATTAATACAGCCATGGTTTCTGTCCTACTTTTAAAATCACATCACCCTCACACACACAGTGATTGGATACTGATTTTCACTTATCTTTAATTATTACTGTTGTCAGCTAGACCCAAAATCCACTTGCCCTTAGGCTAGCTATAGCACCTGGGAAACTAGTTTGATCTTGAGTAATAAAAAACTAATTTAAAGCTAAAAAGATTAAGTTCTAACTCATATGGATAGTCCCCAACTTTGGACGGTGGGCAAGTGTTTCTCATCCCATAGAAATCATACCTCAAATTTTTAACTTTGATTTTTCCCTGCATATTGATGTGCTCTGTGGTTTTCTCTTGCACTGCTCCGCAGTACTGAGCCACAGCTCTGAGTCAGCCACAGAATCACAGAGAGAAAGGGCTCCACTGCATCATGTGCCTACGGAATGGTATCCTGTAAGTTAGGTGTACTGACTACATTTCTGCTTATGGTATTTAAAGTTCGTGATGAATTTAGGGAGAGGTAACTCCAAGGTAAACTGAGAAGCATCTGCAATTACAAATTTTAGAGAAAGATGGGATTTGAATCACTGAAGACTCCCTTCCCTTGTTTCTGTTCTGCCTCCTAAATTACCAATTTCACTTGAGACCACAGCTCCCACCTGGCCACTGGATGAGTGTTAGCTGTTTCTAGGATTCAACATAGATGCAAGGCTCTGACTTCACTCTGGACTAAAGTACGGTCCACGCCAACTCTGAAATGATCACAATGTGCAGACTTAGCTGTGCACTGGGCACACAGCCCTACAACAGCACTGTGATGAATGTGGGGGAGGGGATTATTCTGCTGCAACCTGTGCTACGTAGTGGACGTTAGAGAGGCAGTCACTGCCCACGTGCCCGGGTCACCACCAAGCCCTCCCTGTTCTCCTAATGCCCTACTGCATCCCTGGACACTGGTCCAGTGTTGCATACTTTCAGGGACTTTGGTAAATCCCTTCTCGTGGCTAGGTGAGCTAATTCCTGCTGCTAATTCTTTAATCTATCTGTGGAATATTTCAAAAAGTCCTTATTATTTAATTAAAATCAAAAATGTTTAAACCGCAAACCTTAGTGAATCATGGCACAGGCTAGCTTTTGGGATTTTCTAAAAGAAGGTAACTAAAAACCAAATCCCTTCACTGGAGAAAAGATAGCCTCTTTAACAAATGGTGCTGGGGAAATTGGCTTTCCACATGCTGAAGGTTGAACCTAGCCCTTATCTCTCACCATGCACTAAACTAAAATCAAAATGGAACAAAGATCTACACATTAGAACAGAAACACTAAATCCACTGGAAGACAAAGTAGGTAAAACTCTTGAAGGCGTAGGTGCAGGCAAAGGCTTTACAAACAAAACCCTGATTGCAGAAGAAATAATACCAGAACCAACAAATGGGATCGCATCAAATTAGAAAACTTCTGCTTGGGAAAGGAAATCACTAGCAAAGAGAAAACCTACACCGTGGGAAAAAAATTTGCCAGCAACTCCTCACACAAAGGGCTAATATCCAGAATATATAAATAACTCAAAAAAATTAGAACACCCCCAAGTTTAAAGACCCAATTAACAATGGACACCTGAAGTGAATACACATTTCTCAGCTGAAGAAATACAAATGGCCAATAAATAAATGAAAAAATGTTCAACATCACTGGCCATTAGAGAAATGCAAATGAAAACAACACTGAGATTCCATTTCACTCCAGAAAGATTGGCTATCATCAAGAAATTAACAAGTTCTGGTGAGGCTGTAGAGAGAAAGGAATGCTTCTCCATCGTTGGTGAGACTGTAAACTGAGACAACCCCTATAAAAATCACTATGGAGTTTCCTCAAAAAACTAAAACTAGAAATTCCATTTGACCCAGCTATTCCCCTTCTAGGTATCTTCCTCAAAGATTTAAAGACATCAGACCATAGCAATGTGTGCACAACTGTGTTTATAGCAGTCAATTCATAATACCTAAATCTTAGAAACAGACTATATGTTCATCAACAGATGAATGGGTAAAAAAAATGTGGTATTTATACACAGTGCAGTACTACTCTGTCATTAAGGATAAACTTGAGTCGTTTATAGGAAAATGGATGCGCCTTGAGACGATAGTGTTAAGCAAAGTAACTCAGACACACAAGCTCAAATATCACATGGTTTCTCTTACATGAGAAGCTTTATGCAATGAAAGACAGATAATAGGAAAAAAGAGAAGGAGAAAAAGTATTGTAATGCAATGCGGACAATGAATCTAAAAGTGTACCTTGACTTAGCACAATTGTCTTACACGCTTCATGTGTACTTTGGCCTATTAGTCTGGTTTTCAATCTGTATATTATAATAATTAATTTTATAAGGTCTTGTAAGATAAATAAATGTCTGTAAAAACAAAAAGGGGGTGGGTGGAGGGGGAAAAGAAGGGAACTGAAATGTGTTGTGTACATGGACCAACCACCTACAGTGAATGTAATCATTATGTACTGCAAACATGAACTAACAGAAGTTAAAAAAACAATTAAAGAAACCAATCCTTCTCTTCCAAACTCATGAATCAACCGTTTATGCAGGTGACGTAGGGGCGGGAGAATGGAGACCATCACAGGGCTCCACAAGGAACCCTCTCTCCTGCCCACTCAGATATAAAAACAACAGGAGGCACGAAGCCTCGTCTCCCTAGCTCAGGCCAAGGAGCGTGGCTCCTGGAGATTAATCTGTGTCTCTTCCTATGCAGCTTGAGCTAAGGCAAAGGAGGACACACTGGGCCCGTGTGAGCCTCATGCCTCACAAACCCAACAGCCAGATCTGGGCCGGCGGCTTCTTGACTGGGCAGCACAGGCGAGGCCTCCCGGGGATGGGGGCTGCGCTCTAAGAGCCCACCATGGAGAAATAGGACTTTGACTTCCCTGTGCCCCAGACCTGATCGCCACACAGGAGCCACGGCACAGGGCAGAGAGCAGAGAGCAGAGGATGAGGCCGTCAGGAGGAATCAGCGGTTCCTCCTTGGGGCCAGAGCCTGACGGGCTTTGCAAACACGCTTCATCTCTGAGTCACTCAGTGCTTCCTTTCTGCTCTTGGAACCATACTAAGCCCCAGGAAGCTTTGGCTGTGGGCTTTTGGAGCCCACACTGTTCTTGGTAAAGATATTTTTTAAGTGCTGGACCACAGGAAGTTTACCTCACCTCCAAGAAGTATTCTTCATTCACTGTTTCTGGAAGCAGCAGCCACAGTGTCTCTCGATGGCTTTTGCAGGCCTCCCAAAGAGCTGGGGCTGCAGACGCTCGCCACCATGCCCTGCTAAACCCAAGATCTAAACATGATTTAAGTAGACAAGGTTTTTGTTGTTGTTGTTGTTGTTTTTGGTATTTTGGGGGGGTACCAGGAATCGAACTCAGAACCTCACGCTTGCCAGGCAGGCTCTGTGCCACTGAGCTAAATCCCTGGCCTGAAATATGATTTAGAAGATTGCTCCAAACTCAACATTCAGTGTGCATGTTGTGTATTTCTGTCAAATGGGGACTGTTTTATGTAAGTTTCTCCACAAGCAAAGTCCTGAATTATTATGTCTGGCACATGTCCAGATATAACCCTAATGTGTATCACTCATGGTCCCTTTGCCAAAGAGTTCACAGAAATCTTAAGTGAAAGTTTTCCTTGTAAATTTCTTTTAAAAAACAGTATGGGGGGGGTCATCTGATTTTCTCTGAACTGTAGTATAGACAAGGCCCAATGTGCAGTGTGTTAGTACTGATGTTTGTTCTGGAAATAGGACATGGGGGCTAAAAGGAAGGAAAGAACCAAAGGAAGAGGAAGGCAGGAAGGAAGGAAGGGAGGAAGGAAGGAAGGAGGGAGGGAGGGAGGGAGGGAAGAAAGAGGGAAGGGGAAATTCTCCTTCCCGTGGGCATGTTAAAGACATACAGGTCCATCCTCAGTATGTGACAAAATACTGTTATCCCATCTGCCCAAGAAATGCTTCCGTAAGGTCAACTAAGCCACTTGGTTTAAAATCAGCGTGAAATCTTCAGCTATAATGAAGTGGAAATGTCTTCAACGGAAAGAAAAACATTTCCATCTTTGGAAAGGAGCACTCTAAGTACCATGGGTGCAGTTACTGGGTTTGCAATGTCTGTGACCCTGTGCACGTGGTTTGGGGGGTCTCACAGTGACCCTCCCTCTCTGAGCTTTTCCTATGACCACCTTATCCATTCCCACTCTCCTAGAGGACGTACGGGCATTCTAATACACCATCTTCATAAACCGGAAAGCCCTTCCAAATCACCTTTTAGGCTTGGTTCTTCTTTACCAATGACCACAAAACCAAGGGCAGTGCCCTGCACAGAGAATGAAATGAAAACAGTAAAAATATCATTGGTGAAGAAAAGAGAAATGCGACTCTTTGTGAAAAGATTCTGACAGGTAAATAAGAGGCAGACCTGCATGATATACACAACTGTCTGTGTCAATAAACTCCAAAATCCTCTCCTCACCGATTTATTGAAGGTATTTCCGGTCGGTGACTTTGTTTCCAATGCTTTGGCTTAAGAACACATTCAAGAATTGTGGGAGAACTATCTGAGTTTATGTTGATGGATCCCACGGAGTCGTACAGGTACAATATGAAATCGGCATGCTGACAGAGACGGTTACAGAATTGGATTCCTGCCCAGGAAATTATTGCCTTTACACCAACTGTGGCTATAATACGAAAAAACTCGCAACCCTGGAGAAATAAGCGGTGTCACAGCTCTGAAGTTAAATTGGCCTGGAAGTTGAGGCCATCTTTCACGAACAGCTCTTACCTTCACCCCAAGACACTGAGTGCCTTGAGGATAACAGATTATCACTCAGGTCTGACATAATTTTAACATCTTAATTTTCCTAATAGGATCTCTGTAATATTACTCATTAACTATTTGTTTGTCATTAATTAGTTTAGTTACTTAAAATATATGTGAGCCAGGTTGAATTCTGTATACATAATAAAGAAAACGAAATGTTTTAAGGAGTATGACAGAATTTTTCTAGTGCCCATCTGTGCAGACAAGCTAAAGTAGCAGTGGTGCTGGTGTAATGTACCAGTAGAGGTCCACTCAAGACCCACGCGTACACCACCTATTTCTTTGGAGACGGCTGTCCTCGTGAAATCAAGGGGTGACCGAATATTCCAGGATGACTAAAGACACATGGGGGATCACCGTGGAGGGTGGGCATCGTGTGGAAAGAACTCTGCTATGCACCACTCACGCTTTCTCACATAGGTATTTATTGTACCATACAATAATTTACACAAATATGCAAGTGTCAAATACATAAAGCAACTTTCTGGTGTCAGATAAGAGAAACGTAGATCATAAACCAGAAGGAAAAAAGGCAGACTTGGATCCTAAGTTTTCAGAAATGTATGCAGTATAGAACCAGCTCTGTGATAGGGATTTTCATGCCCACTTTGGGAGATTAGAAATCCAACCCACTTGATCCATGCGTGTTAGTGAGTGAGGATTCGGGCTTTTTGGTTTGTTTTCTTTGGGTTTGGTTTTATTTTGCTTTTTCTTTGTTTCACAAAGCTAGGACATATGAAGAGAGAATATTTAAGGTAAGGATATTCAGAGAAAAATAACAGGGAATTTTTTATTTTAATCGTGGAAAGACTAAATGTAAGATAGAATACAACACACTGTATCCTAGAAAAAATAAGTCAAACTCAATTTATCCCTGGATGCGCCCAGTAACACTGCCCAACAGCAAGCCCAATACAAAGGGCAGAAAGTCCTAGAAGGACAGTGTGGGGTGGTTTGACAGAAACCACCTCGCAATGAGCAGGCCACTGAGTGGGGAACAATAGTACATTGGAAAGAGTGGGGCGAAGCTCCAGATCGGAAATCCATATTCAACAACAAACAGTGGAGAACAAGCAGACTATGGAGGTGGTTTAATGGTTAGTAGGAGGGGAATGCATTGATACAGACACTCACTACATGGCGCTCGTATGTATTCTTTGGAGAAGTGCCTGCTCAACTCTTTGGCTCGTTTCTAAAATTGAGTTGCTTGTCATTTTACTGTTACAAGAATTATTTCTACATTCTGGATGTTTGTCACCTATATGATATATAACTTACAAATATTTCTTCCTTTTCTGTGGGTTGTCTTTTCACTGTATGCATGGTGTCTTTTAAAGCACATTTTTTTGTTTTGGTAAAGTTGAATTTATCTCTTTATGTTGTCTTTTGAAACTTGTGATTTTTTATGACATGTCTAGGACAAAATTGCCTAATCCAAGCACAGAAGTTTTAACTCTATGCTTCCTTCTAAGTGCTGCATCATCATAGTCCTGGATTTAGGTCAATGATCCATTTTAAGTTCATTTTAATATGTTGTCTGAGGCAGGGATCCTACTTCGTTCTTTGGTCATAGGTACACACTCGTTCTGACAGAATCCTTTGAGCAGATTTCTCTTTTTTACTGAATTGTCTAAACACCATTGCAAATAATCAGTTGACTATGAACATAGAAGTTTGTTCCTGGAATCTCAATTTTATTCAGTTTGGAAAATATTACCAAATTAACAATTTTAAGTTTTTAAATCCATGAATGTGGGCTATTTTTCTATTTACTCATTACATGTTATTATAAGTGGAATTTTTTCCTTCACTTTATTTTTGGATTATTCATCAATAGGGAATGGGAATACAACTATTTATTGAATTGATATTGTACCCTACTACTTTCCTAGTTTTATGAACTTCAGCGGTCTGTGTTTTCTAAGATTTTATGTCTACATCATAAGGTCATTTGCAAATAGAGTCTTACATCTCCAAACTTGATGTCTTTCATTTCATTTCTTACTCAACTGCCCAGCTATATACTTACAAGATTAAATATAAATGTAAAGAATGGGCATCTCTGTGCTGATCCTGAATTTAGGAGAAAATTACTTATTGTTTCACCTTTACATGGGATGTCTGCTGTGGGTTTTCTTCAGGTTTCTGCTATCACACTTAGGAACTGGCCCTATTTTCCTACATTGTGGAAAGTTATATTCTGAAAAATTGGTGGACTACATCAAAAGTTTTCTTCTGCATAGGTTGAAATGCTCATTTCCCCTTTATTTTATTTGTTTAATTTTTCTTTTTTTTTTTTTTTTTTTTTTTTGCAGTACTTGAGATTGAACCCAGAGCCTTCACAAGAGCTACCTCCCCAGCCCATTTTCTATTTCATATTATGTTTTTAATCTTGTGGCTGGGTCTCTTTAAGTCCTGAAGTTGCGCAAGAGAACTCCAGCTTCGTGATTCTCCTATTTCAGCCTCCCAGAGTGATAGGATTATAGACCTGCACCACCAGGCCCTGCTTCCTTTATTTGATTAATATGGTATGTTGAAGTGATTGATTTTTGTATGCTAAAACATTTTAAAATTCCTGTTATAATTCTAATTTGACTCATGGTTTATACTCATTTGATAAGCTGCTGGACTTGATTTGCTATTATTTGTGTGGATTTTGTTTCTGTTTTCACAAGGGATTATGGGTATGCAGCTGTACTTGCCTCTATATGCCTGACCTTCTATCAGTCATACCGACTTTCCGAATGACTTGGGAAGCGTTTTCCTTTTCTAGTTTTTGGAAGATTTTTGTAAAGGATTGGTCTTAAATCCTTGGCAGATTTAATCATTGAAGTCATCTAGAACTGATCATTTCTTTTGTACCAGATTTAAAATTCATTACTAATTATAACTCCTTTGCTTGAAGTCTACTCAGATTTTCTAATTTTTCTCTTTAGCTCATTTGTGGTAGTTCATATATTTCTAGGACTTTATTAACTACTACATACAGGTTATAAAATTTGTTGAAATACAACTGTTCATGTTATTTCATTTTAATTCACTTTTTCTGATAGGTTAAATAATGATGTTCATTTATTTCTTTTATAAAATTTTAATTTGAGTTGTGTCAAATTATTATTATTCAATTTTTTACTGATCAATATTGTTAAAAATTTGTCAGTTTTGTTGCCCTTTCCAATAACCAGCTTTTGACTTTCTTGACATTTAATATTATCTTTTGTCTCTATTTATTTCTATTCTAATTTTTATTCTTCTTTCCTTTTGCTTGCTTGGGATTTAGTTCTTTCTTTTTCTAGTTTTTTAAGGTGACATGTAAGGTTACTGAATTTTTTAGATGTTGTAGCATGTAGGCAGCTTACAGGTATACATTTTTCTCTTGCAACATCTTTAGCTATATCACATAAACATTGGCCTATTTTCTCTTATTTTTACTCATCTCAAAATATTGTTCTAAGTTTCTATGTGATTTGTTCTTTGACTCTTTAGTTATTTAATAGTGTTTAAACATTTTCATATGTTTTTTAATTTCTCAGATTCATTGGCTTTGATTTCTAGCTTCCTTTCCTTTGGGTAGGTGAACATACTCTGAGTTATTTTAAATAGTGTTAAAATTTATTGAGAGATGTTGTGGGGCCTAATATCCCATGTACACTCCATGTACAGTTGAGGAGATTTTATATTCTGCTATTTTTGGTGGAGTGTTCTATAGATGTCTATTAGGGCTAATTTGTTTACAGAGTTGTTAGCCTTTTTCACTGATCTTTGTCTAGTTGTTCCATCCATTATTAGAAAGAGGGTATTAATGTCACCAAGAGTTAGTTTTAGTTGTTTATTTCTTCCTTCATTTCTGTGAGTGTTTGCTTCATGTATTTCAAGCCCTTGTTGTAGGGGGATATGTGTTTTTTTATTAACTTTATTGGTACAATTTAGATATACATAATGATCATATTCAACATTGTTTCTCTGGTGTGAGAAACCAAAAATGTAAATATGGATGTATGTCTATACTTGTCATGTTTCCCACGAATTGATCTTGTCATTATAAAACGTTTTTATTCTTAAAGCAATTTTTGTCTTAAAGTCTATTTTTTGTCTTTGATTATTTATCTCTTGACCTTTTTTGTTTGCTGACTGCATGAAATATCTTTTCCTTCCTGTTATGTATTATCCACATGAATTTGAATATAAAACATATTTACTGTAGACAGCATGTATTTGAATCATTTTAATCACTTGTCAATCAATTTAGTTGTAATTAATGTAATTACTGGCAGGTCGTATTTATGACTTCAGTTTTGTCTTTTTTATGAGATACCTTGTTCCTTTTTTTGATCTTCTATTGCTCCATTACTATCTTTTTGCATTAAATAGATGTTTTCTATTGTGCACTATTTAAATACCTGGTCATTTTTTTTCCTGTTTCACTTATTTCTTAGTGGTTGGCAGAGAGATTCCAATGAGCAGCTTCATTTATGATGATCTGGTTTGAATCACAGTTAATACCAGCTGAACCGAGACTCCTGTGGGGAGTTTGTAACCACTGCCTCCTCCTTTCCTTCTTTCTTCCCAGAGCCTCAGAGCTCCCCAGAAGGGAGTGATTGGGACTTTCTCCTGTGTTTCTCCTGCGCACAGGTCTGCACACACATGTCCTCTGAAAATCTGAAGAATATGCGTAAGCTATTCCAACTTCTTATAGTCATCTCATTCTTCAGATTTTCAAGTTTTTCAGTCAGTTTGTTAGCCTCACCTGTAACACTGCCTGAGGCCAATGTGAGGTTAATCAATTGCTACTGTTTTTTTTTCCAACCGACATCCCAGGGAAAAGGCGGAATTCTAAGTCCATTCTGATAAATCCAGTTCGGGTGCTGGTGGCAAGGAGCAGTTCCAGGGGACAGCGGGATGGGTCTAACAGGGACAATTCTCTGGAAGTCGGGGTTGGGAAAGCTCCATCTACTCCTTCCTCCTCAGCTGCTGGTTTCCATGGCTACCATGATCCCAAGACTGTACAAGGCTTCCTTGGATTTGAAGACAGCAAAGGAGAAAAGCACAGATTAAAACGATGTGAAGCTTAACTTTGAGATTACGCTATGTTCCTTGCTTAAGTGTTTCTGGAACTATTGGTGCATTTTGTTAATTTTTAGAGTTCTGTGAAAGTTGATGTTGACAAATTTTGCCAGTCTTTCTATAACTTTTACAGAGGAAACAATTTCTGAAGGCTCTTTCGCTTTTATTCTGGGTGTGCTAACCTAATAGAAGGACCATAAATACATCCTTTAAATCCAAAGTTGTTCCAAAGTTTACTGACTCAAGCAAGGTTTGTAGCAAGAATATTCTAAGCAACAGCAATTTTTAAAGTTTCTTAAAGGACTGAAGAAAAACCTGAAATTAAATAGCGCAAGAAGATATAAAAGGAAGAGTAAATCCAAAGGCAACAGAAGAATGTAAATGATAAAGATGTAAGGAGAAAAGAACAAAACAGGGAAAAGAACTACTATAATGAAAACATTAGGATACTTGGTTTGCAAGTGTCAAAAGTGTCAAACTCATTTGGCTTTGAAATAAGAAAATGCCACAACTCACTCTATTAGGGGTCACCAGAAAAACAGAAACATATATTCTGTTGCATTTTATATATCATTTAATATACCGTTACGTATTTTATATATGTACAATTATATAGATATATATATTTTTTTATTTTTATTAGTACATTTGCAGTACATAATGATTACATCCATCATATGGAGTTGGCGCATGTACATAACACATCTTAATTCTTTTTACATCCCTTTGTCTTCCCCCCTTCCTGTCCTAACATCTCTTGTTCCATTTTTCTTTTGCAAAAGATCTATTGCCTGTTTCCTATTTTCTGTCTTTTATTTTGCTCTTTATTTATACTTTGGGTGTTTTCTCATATAAGAGAAACTGTGCAATACTTAAACTTGGGTGTCTGATTTATTTCACTTAAAGTTGTGGTCTCAAGGTGCATGCATTTCTTACATATGTTGAGAGACAAAATAGGAGAAAAAAGAGCTATGTTTAAGGAACTTGCTCAGAAAATTGTGAAAGTCAGCATCTTACGCAGACATTCAGTGTTGCGGAATGAAATCAGAATTCCCTTTTCTCTCAAACACCAGGCCATCTGTGCCCTTAAGAATTCAAATAATTGAGCAAGACCCATACACACGATGAAGGGAAATTTACTTTACCTAAAATCAATAGACCCTATGTTTATTCCATCTAGAAGAGACCGTTAGCAACACCTGCACTGCATTTGACCAAACAATGGGTCGCCATGGTCTCTGAGTTGATGAATGAGATTAACTCGCAATTCCATGAGGCAGAGTTGGTATGGCATTCAAGGTGGCTTCATCCACTGGGTTCGGGCCCATTTCTCTGCCGTTTTCTTGGCTTCCCCATCTGTATTTTAGCTTTCTCTTTGGATGTGCAGTTAGATGTCACGCCATCCGCAGACTTCACTTTAATGAGGGACAAATCCTAGAGGAAAAGGTGGCTTCCGGCAACTCAGAAAAATAAGAGTGCCCTCGAATCCCTTTGCACAAACGGGCTTCTCTCTGGGCCAAGGGTGCTCACAACGATTGGGATTAATCCTGTTGGAGACAAAATTCCCTGCTGTGATCACGTCTGACCCACGGAGGAGGCTGCGGCCAGCTTCTCCCACATCCAGCTGTGGAGAGGGCTCCAGAACTGAACAAACCCCAGCCTGGTCTGGGGGTGGGGAATGGGTACAAATAGGCCAGCAGTGTCCACTTGCTACAAATCACAAACTGGCTCCAAAAATAACAGCAAATACAATAGAAGCAGCACAAAATTCACAATCCGTCCAAAGGACAAACTGCCGAAGGGAAGAGTGGATATGAAAGCAGCCTAAGCAAACGCTGTGGGAAATGTAACCGGACATGACTATCACTAAGATAGTCTCAGTGTTAAAGCGTACTTCAAACTGTGCCAATATTTTACTTCGAACTTAGACAAAAGAAGTTTAGAGGGCCGGTGAGATGGCTCAGCGGCATAAGCGCCTGCCTGGCAAGCGCGAGGGCCCGAGTTCAACTCCCGGAACCCACATACAAAAAAGGGGCCGGTGATATCACTCAGCGGCACGGGCGCCTGCTGACGCGCGAGGTCCTGAGGTCGATCCCGGTACCCACAAAAAAAAAAGTTTAGAAAAAATTACATATACTGATTTTGAAAAAATAAAAGGTCTATTAAAACAGCAAGATGAAGAAATTAAATTGTTAGTCACTTACTTTCCTTAACCAGAACAACTAGTTACCGAAAGTTTTATAAGCAAGTTGTACCAATTTTCAGGCAAGAAGTACTTCCTTCAAAATGATATAAAGAATATGAAAAATGGTGCCATTTTCTATTTATTTACATGGGTATATATTACACTGGTAAGAATATAATGTAAGTAAACCAAAGAGTAGAAAATTTTGGTCCAATCTAATTTATGAAAATAGGTGAAAATCCTGAATAAAGAATTACATTTTAAAACTTGTAAAAATCAGTACTAGAGAAATTTGCTCTTATACTTTAAAAAATATTTTAACATGGTCAATTTATGAATGTTAATTAAAATTTTAATAGATTTACGTGAAAAGAGAATATGATCAGAAGGAAACAAAGAAATAAATGAAAATAAAATAAGCAAACATCAATAATGGAAAATTCTGTACACTTAAAAAGAAAATGCTGGAAGTGACCAAAAACAACTTTAAAATAAAAAGTAATTTTTGTGAAGTCTATAGTAAATTCACTTTTAAATTTTAATTTAATAAATGTTCCACTTACAGTCAGGTGGAAAACAATCCATTATGGAATAACCATTATGACCCTAGCGTTCCATTGCTAAAGAGAACCAGGACTAACACTAAAGTAAATCTGAAAATAGTAGATATTTTTTCAAGAACTACTGCAACAGAGGAAAGAGACCGGAGTAAAGGACCAGGCTCACTTCTGAGTGCAGAGTTTACAGCAAGGTTGGGAGAAGGGCCGGAAGACGGAAAATCACTGAGCGCAGACGTGGAGGGTAAGAGGTTACTTCCGAGGCTCAGCTAACAGGGCTCTTGCTGAAGACTGACATCGGATGTCGAGATATTAGCTTACCGAGGTGACCAGACATGGAACCAGGAAAGAATGTGTGAAAATGAGGGAGATTCTCGCCAGAACTGGGCTGCGCAGGCCTGGCACATCGGCCAAGGTCGAGCAGTGGTGGAAAGGAAAGTTCAGAGTCCCCGAGGAAAGGTGCTCAGAGACAGGGTCTTGTCCCAGGAAGCCCAAGTCAAAAAATGAAATAAGAAAGAAGGAAGGCAGAGAGGGCAGGAGAGGGAGGGAAAGAAGGAAGACGGAAGAAGGAAGACAGAAGAAGGAAGATGGAAGACGAAGGAAGATGGAAGAAGGAAGGCAGAGAGGGCAGGAGAGGGAGGGAAAGAAGGAAGAAGGAAGACGGAAGAAGGAAGATGGAAGACGAAGGAAGATGGAAGAAGGAAGGCAGAGAGGGCAGGAGAGGGAGGGAAAGAAGGAAGAAGGAAGACGGAAGAAGGAAGACGGAAGAAGGAAGATGGAGGAAGAAGGAAGATGGAAGAAGGAAGGCAGAGAGGGCAGGAGAGGGAGGGAAAGAAGGAAGAAGGAAGACGGAAGAAGGAAGACGGAAGAAGGAAGATGGAGGAAGAAGGAAGATGGAAGAAGGAAGGCAGAGAGGGCAGGAGAGGGAGGGAAAGAAGGAAGAAGGAAGACGGAAGAAGGAAGACGGAAGAAGGAAGATGGAGGAAGAAGGAAGATGGAAGAAGGAAGGCAGAGAGGGCAGGAGAGGGAGGGAAAGAAGGAAGAAGGAAGACGGAAGAAGGAAGACGGAAGAAGGAAGATGGAAGAAGGAAGGCAGAGAGGGCAGGAGAGGGAGGGAAAGAAGGAAGAAGGAAGACGAAGGAAGATGGAAGAAGGAAGGAAGAGAGGGAGGGAGGAAGGGATTTATTTTCAGAGTGGCCGGGTAATTTAGTTTACTCGTGTACTGAATCTTGGCACTACGTTTGTGAAGAGCCTACTCGCCCCATCTCATAGGGCAGAAATCACGTGCACTGAAGTTCAGGTCACGCGTGCCAGGTCGCGCAGCCGGCCGCTGGGGAGCCCGAATTATCCAGGCCCCCCGGGCAGCGGAGGAGACGAAGGAGAGGAAGAAGATCGGCTTTCCACGCGCGAAGTGACTTGTTAAACGCCCTGCGCGTGATCACGAACCGTATTCTGCCTCCGTGGACCTGATTTCCGTCGGACGTGACTCCGTGCCAGGGACGCTCGTGCTCGGGGACGGATGGGACAAGGCGAGCCGCAGCGAGGCAGCCTTTGCGCACTCCTGCTCCTCGGGAGGCCCCGGTCTTCCCGGCCCTGTGCGCCGCCCTCTCCTCGGGCCCCGTCCCGATGCGATGGACTCGACTTGGGCCAGTGGAAGTGAGTGAAAAAGAGCCACGCGTGAAAGGACCACACATCCCCAGCAAGGCGTTTCAATTCTAACGCGAGATTCAGTGGCTAGGTCAGAAACTAAGATGGACCAAAACCGCAGGGCGCTGGGCGCTCTGTCCCCGACGCCTCCACTCTGCCAGCGGCCCAGGACAGACGCCTCTGGCTCCTCCCCGACCCCTTTCTTACAGCTGTTCCGGGAAAACAAACGTGCACTATCTATGACTTCTCCAAGGGCGTACACATCTTGAAGCATAGAAACCATTTTCTACTTTAAAACTTGTGATAAGTATAAATATGTTTTGATCCTTCACTAAAAAACAAAACAAAATAAATTCCCAGACATTGGTGCAAACAAAACAAAAATATCAGCGTGGTGCCATTAAATAAAAAAGGCAAATAGTTTGCATGGGGAAAAGCACGAGTGGCAACATTAATTCCTTCAGAGAAAATTTCAAGCAAAAATAATTAAATCAGGTGGGACATTTTACGTAATTTTAGGCATGAAGCTTAAAAGCAATAATTGGGCTTCAACATACAGAAAAGAAAAATTACCTAATAACAGTAAGAAATGCCGATTGTACATTTAAAATGAGAAACTGATGCAACTGTGTTGTTCAGAAATTAATATAGGACTAAAATTATTTAAATGCACGATACTAGAGGATTAGAGACAAAGGTTTAAGAAAATTTATGAAGATAGAATTTGGAACAATTACAACTTAGCCATAAATTTTGTTAGACAGTCAAATCAGATATCAACTTTATCACACACAGCACACTTTTTCTTATCTCTTTAGCCAATATTTTTAATACATATTTAAAGGTTGAAACTGAAATAAAATTTATTCACAATAAACTACACAAGTTCCATAATGATTTATAGTTTCTTCATTACAACATAAAGGTTTTGCAAGAAGTAGGTTATAGAAAACAACAAGTGTATTTCAAAAATAGAAGCTAAATTTAATAGTTAGGTGCTTGTATCTATTTATCATGAGCAAGTTTGGATTCAAGAAAAGCGAAAAGATCATACCCCACTTTTTACAGCAATTATCAAGGGCGGCTGCAGGTGTAGTGTTTATGCTTAGTATGTCTGAGGTCCTGGGTTCTATCAGCAGCATTAAAAATAAAGAAAAGGAGAGGAGAGAAGAAGGGAGGAGAGAGAAAGGGAGAAGAAGGGAAAGGAAGAGAAGGGAAGAGAAAGGAGGGAAGGGGAGGGAGGGGAGTGGAGGGAATGGAAGGGCAAATCTGAACTTTAAATGAGATACTAAAATAAGAATTATCGGGCCAGTGAGATAGCTCAGCGGCATAAGCACCTGCCTGGCAAGCGTGAGGTCCTGAGTTTGACTCCTGGTACCCACATTAAAAAAAAAGAAAAAAGAATTATCTTAACATCAAATAAAAGTAAGCCATTCATAAAAGCAAAGGTGAATAACTTTCATTAACTAGGAATAACTAATCAGGGCAAACTATGCTTAAATAGAAAAAGAAATATACTTCCGAAGACCTGGACTTTGTTTAAGTGGTAATGTCAAAATAAACTCTTTATCATGGGACATGTGGGATAGAAACCAAATGTCACGAGGCAAGAAATATATCTTGTACCTTGGGACCTACCGCACAGTGTGCATCTTTTGAATGTACAGATGCATTATCTTGAGGATGACATTTTTATAGGTGATAAGGAGGATGAGAGATACTACAAAATTCATAGTGAACCTCTGTGAAGAGTTTCCGATAACCCTGAAGAGCAGCAGGGAACTCCAAGGTAAATAAATGTATTTAATACTCAGTTTTCAAACCATAGACTTTTTCAGTCAGCTTTAATAGCTATATAGTATGCAGATTGATGTAAATTAAAGTCACTAATGAAACAGAGATCCCTGCCTTCGTCTAATGTCAGTTTAATAATAATAGTTGTGAATGTCTTGCAGGAAGTCTTAGTGATTTTGTTGTTTGTGTTTTAACTACTCAACTACACTGAAATCTTCTTCAACCTGATGTACAGCTGGCAGATGCCACGATTAGTTAATTGTTTTTCTGTGCAGAATTTTAAAGGAACACTAATCTCATTCATTTATTTTGAGGCGTGTGCACGTTTAGAATTAGCATCTTTTTTTGGTAGAGTGTCTTTGTTAGGCAGGAGGTCTTAGTGGTATATATTTGAACACATTTAACTTTCAGATTCTTATATTTTAAGCACCTCTGTTTTAAACAGTGTTACTCGAGACTTACTTTTATCCTTTGTTGTGATCCAAACTGACAACCTCTGTCGTTTAATTGGGGTATTGTGTCCGGCAGCTTTTATTATAATTATACTGTGATTCCATTTCACTCTATTGTCTCGCCTTCCCCTACTATCATCTTTTACTTTCTCCTCCTTTCCTGTCTTGTTCTGGTTAATTAATATTTTTATCTTTGAGCATACACTTTTTGTTTGTTTGTTTACTAGACCTAAATTTGTAGTGTTCCAGAAACTGCTACACACTTCCTTAATCTAATGAGAAAGCCTCGCCATATTATAACTCTATTTCTTTCCTATATTTTGTGATAATAAATCTATACTGTTTACTGCTAAATATGTACAAATCTCATAATAGATATATGTAATTTTTGCTTAAAATGCCAGTTGTCACCTTACATTGGGCAATACTTACATAAAAAGCAATAGGCAAATTTAGATTTTATTCTAACCAAATGATAATGTAAAGAGGTGTAACATAATAAGTGTAATACATTGATAAAGTAGACCGGCAGAGGGCTGGTGAGATGCTCAGCGGCATAAGCGCCTGCCTGGCAAGGCGAGGGTCCGAGTTCGACTCCTGGAACCCACATACAAAAAAGGGGCCGGTGATATCGCTCAGCAGCACGAGCGCCTGCTGGCACGCGAGGTCCTGAGGTCGACCCCCGGTACCCACAAAAAAAAAAAAATTAAAATAGACCAGGAGAAACAGGACACCCCAAAATGCTTTCAAAAATAAAAAGTGAAGAATAAATATAAATGAAATAGGCACACAGCCAAAACCTAGAAAAAGAACAAAACATAAACTGAAAGAAAGCACAAGACAGGGAAAAACATAAGCCCATAATCATCGGTAAAGGAGAATTAAATCCAGGAGACCTAATATATAAGAAACTTTATTTGTGAGAAACATGACAGAGTATAGCCTCATAAAAAATACATTTTCAGGGCCGGTGAGATGGCTCAGCGGCATAAGTGCCTGCCTGGCAAGCGCAAGGGCCCGAGTTCGACTCCTGGATCCCACATACGAAAAAAGGGCCGGTGATATCGCTCAGCGGCACGGGCGCCTGCTGGCGCGCAAGGTCCTGAGGTCGACCCCCAGTACCCACAAAAAAAAAAATAATAATACATTTTTATTTTATCTGTTAACTTTTTGTCTCCCTTTTGTTGAAAGTGAAGGTAACATTGTTCTACATTCTAACTAGAAGCAGAAATTGTATCTTCTGGTTTTAATTAATGGAGTAAAATTATCATTAATATCATGAAATACTAAACATTATATCTTCAACAAGTTCCTTTAGAAAACTGACTTACATCTATGCAGACTACGTGTTAAATTTCTTCCTTACGTTGTAATTTATGAGGTGCCCTGTCATTCAAATGATCAATATTAATTGATGGCACTAATATCAATTTTCATGATTTTCCAAGTATTGTAATCAGATTTTTAATAAATAAAGCTAATAATAGTGAAATAAATAGTTGAAATTATCAGATCTCTATAAGTACTATAAAGCCACATCACAGACTAATCATAACTTTTGCTTTTCTGTTACAGAAGCAATGACATTGGCCAAATATATTGTTTTCTATGACAAATATTTAAGAGTTGTGTACACGGGCAGCCTCTTTATTACCTGTTCTTAGTCACGTTAGTTACATGATGGTTCCCGCTATGATGTCTTCATTCCTTAAGCAGCTCATGTATGCTGCCAGTGGAATGCAACTTGCCACCTTCAATTGCAATGAAAATTTGTTGAATTATGCTCTGTTACATGACCTTTTTTGTGTGGGGGGGGTACCGGGGGTCAAACTCAGGACCTCATGCGCCAGCAGGCGCCCGTGTTGCTGACCGATATCACCGGCCCTTTTTTTGTATGTGGGTACTGGGAGTCGAACTCAGGACCTAGCGCTTGCCAGGCAGGCGCTTATGCTGCTGAGCCATCTCACCGGCCCCAACATGACCTATTTTTAAAAGGTTTTGGCGTCTTACTGATTCTTCTTATAAAAGTATTGTTGCTCAATTGGACAGGAAATATGATTTGATTTGGATTTTCTCATTGTATTAATAGCTCATTTTATATTTAGTAAGATTAGTTTCTCTCCAATATGCCATGACTTATGAGAATTAGTGTATGTGCTATTTCTTCCAAAGATTGTTGTTTTTATTATCCAAAGTAACAGTTTTAAAAAATCCAAAGACAACATTCCATAGTTTTACTCTACATGTCTGATTAAAACATAATTTTCCATATTAATGAAGACATGTCCATTAAATGTACACTTAATGATTTCCTTGATTCATTAAAAAAGGCAAAGACAACATTCCATGTTCTTACTCTACATGTCTGATTAAGACATACATTTCCCACATTAATCAAGACATCCGCTAAATGTATACTTAACGATTTCCTTGTTTCAATAAAGAATGAGTTAATAGAGTGATAGCTGCACAAATATACAAAAGAAGTTATCCAACTGAATATCAATGGTTAACTTCTGTTATATGAAAGAATTTTAGAGATATACTCATACATACATGAGAGAACAATTACCAATGTTACAACAAAAGTAAGGACGAGTGCAGACATGCTACGCTGCAGACTCAATCACTGCTAGTCACTGATGCAAATTTCCAGAAGGATAAAATCCTAGAAATGTCCCAAGCAAACTTTATTTCCATAAGAATTTTAAAAATTGATTATCTGGTGAGTGTAGTGTATATTAAACACTTCATAATACACTTTATCTAAAAAGGGTAGTCCAGGGTCAGGTACTCACAGATAGTTTCCACCTACATGAATACTCTGCAGGTCATTTTATTCTCATGTAGGGCACATGACAACTCTTCATGAGCAGACTTTGCCCAGCATCATGGGCACTTTATTACCTAGCGTTGTGTTACAGTAAATAAACACCTGAGTCAGTTAACTCATAAAGCAAAAAGATTTATTTTAGCTCATGGCTATGGAGCTTCCAGCCCAATATCAGGCCTCTGGCAGGGGCAGCACGTCACGGCCAGAGCATGCAGAGGAGCAATCACTAAGGCCATGAAGCAGGAAGTGGAAGAGACAGGGCCCCCAAATCTTTACAAGGACACACCTGCAGTGATCTAAGGACCCTGCACCTCCCAACAGCACTACCCTGCAGACCAAGTCTTCAACACAGGAGTATCTAGAGGACATTCAACATCCAGTGCCCTACCATGCTACTACACAGCACCTGAATGCCTTCATCTGTACCCACCAAATGCATTTACACCTTTCAGACACTGGGTAATTACTGGAAAGCATAATTTTCTAAATTTTATTCCAAGGACAATACGGCCACTTAGAGAATCACTGACCTCCATAAATTCATAAAACATGTAATTGCAAGAGTCAAAATTTTCAATGTAAAAATTAAGTTATTTTAAAGAAATTATTAAAGAAGAGACATAATGTTAAGTGTACCCCAAAACTAATTCACTATTGAGGAAAACCCATTCTTTATCCCAGCTGTGTTTCTCTCACAGATAGGTGGGAAATCTAGGTAAATATAATATTATAAATATGTGTCTGAGCTCAAAAATAAAAAAAAAAAAAGTTGTCCTCAGGTCCTAGCGATGAAGATGGAATCTAAATCCAGAGGAACAGGGGAGGGCCTCAGCTGCGACATGCAGCTGGGTTAGGTTGGGTTGTATCTCTCCCAAATCCATATACTGAAGTGCTAACTCTCAGTACCTCACAATATGAGCTCATTTGAAATCAAGAACCTCACTCATGTAAATAATTCAAGAGGAGTAAGACTGGAGGAGGGCAGCCTTTCTGATTCTGGATTCCTGGTACAAATGGGGAATTTGGAGAGAGGGAGACATATACATAGACCACTGCAATGATAGAGTTACCCTATTAGTTACACGTTAGATCCAAAATGGCACCCAAAGGTCTCGTGTGTTCAGAGGTGGGGCTTTTGAAAGGATTTGTCATGGGATGCTATACTTATCAGTGGATTCATCAACTGAGTTCCTAGCTGAACATGCAGTGCTGATAGGAAGCGGGCCCAGGTGATAGAGGTGGACCACTGGGGGCGTGCCTTTAGAGGGCGTATCTATCTCTCTGCCTCTACAGTCTCCTGCTTTCTGGCTGCCTTGGGTTGGGCCACATACAGTCAAAAACAGGAAGAAATTTCATAGTTTTGAAACCAGCACCTGCATTGTACAATTCAATTCCTATAATGTCCCATAAAAGGGCAGAACGATGTTACAGTCCTGAGGGATTCACACATTAATGGTGGTAAAAGTGTAAGTAAAACAAAGATACGTCACCACAAAACTTGTGGCAATGGTACCCATGAGGGAAATTAGAAATGACAGTGATTCTGAAGGGCAGTATAGGAGTTTCCTCCAACTGGCAAGGGGCTACATTTGACACAGGGAACGATCACACCATTGTTCCACTTACAAGTAACAGCACCATGTGTTTATAGTCAGTGGACTTTTTAGAATGAAACTGTTTCAGAATTAAGAGATTAAAACATAAAGACAAAAAGGCAAAGATTGTGCAGAGTCTCCTGGGTAAGGATGACCGTCCTGTATGAGTTCTCTTGGCCTGGGTTTCGGAACGTTTCTATTCCAACAGCAGCCCTGTGCTTTCTTTCCTCTGAAGCAGCAGCTTTCCCTCTGTGTTTGTTGAGTGGGTGGAGCTGGGGAAGAGCTATGATCTGGTTCCCTGATCCAGCACAGGTTGCTGTAAACAGATAGATGACACCCTAGGTGGACCCCTAACTAATCCAGGAAACTTCAGCCATTCAGCAAGCACCATTCCTATGACTAAAAGAACTGAGTCAAGAATCAGAACTAAACTTAGTCATGGGAGAAGATTTGATGAGAATTTTGGGAAACAGTATTTTTTTAGCCCTTTGAGAGAACTCCCAAAAGTTATGAATGTGAAGCCTGGAGGGGACAATTGTGAGAATCTAGCCTCAGGAGGGAAAAATAAAACACCCGTCCAGTTGAAGAGAAAGTAAGTTGTGTCCTTGCCAAACCACAGTTGCTAAATCAAGGTCAACTAAAGCTTGCCCTCCCTCTGGACTTCGCAGCATTATGAATGACCGATTTATTTTTTATTGTGTAAAACTGTTGGTGGTATTGTTGGACAATTTTTAAAATTACTTGTAAGATGAAAAGGCCTTAATTGACAAATAGGAATCACAAAGTTTTGTGTAACTAAGACACTATCTTCTGATGAGATTGAAAAAGCATAGAAAATTGTTTTGAGTTAAATGTGTATCTATGGAAAAGAATACTGCTCCAGCTTTTAAAGTTACTGTACACCCAGCTGCAAACAGAATTGAAATGCGACTTGGGCTAAGGGTATAACCTCTTTTGGCTTTAGTTTTCTCATCTAGGAAATTAGTTTAATATTGAAAAGCTTTCTAACAGGTTTTCAGATGGCATCATTATAGTTCAGCCGTTAAGAACATAAACAATGAGGCTGAAAAAATGTTGGATTTTAACTCCAGCTATAAAATAAGGATAATGTTACTATCTAGGTCATAAGGGTTTTATGAAAATTAAGGAGATACTTTATGCAAAGCATGTAATAAAGTGCTAAGCATTTACTATGTCCAACAAAAATTACTATTATTATTAATAACAATATTGTCTTGTGTGTAAAATGAGGGAATTTGGCTTATATGTATTCAAAGGGTCTTTTCATCTGATATTTTGTAATCAGCAATTTATGAAACCAGTCATTTGGAAAGACAAAGAAATTCAAGGGAAAACTCAGAGCTTTAGGTGAATTTGTCAAATACACGTATTTATATTTATCAGAGCAGTAAAATTCAAAAAAAATCTTCCTACTTTCAGTAGTCTCGTTAGACCGAATGATATGGAATTGCCATTTCTATCCATCAAGTGTGGCCAGATTCCTAACTCACCCATTAAGTTTAGAAGGGAGATTGTTCGTGTGGGCCTGGCTCACACTAAGCTCCCATTCTGCAGTCAGAGCCAGCCCAGCCACAGCACCAGGCACCCCAGGGGTTCCCCAACCACGGAGCCATGTTACAAAATTCACAAGAGCAAATCATCGCAATTCAGTTAATGTAGTTTGTGCGGCATGAGGAGCCATTGCTTGCCTATAATATTTGTAGTAATTAGAATATAATTCTTACTGTTGTTTTACTGTTACAGGGACTCATGGAATTTTTTGGTGAGAACGGATTATTTAATATGGATAAAGATTTTATTTAAGTAGGAGAGAAACTAAGGTAAGAGGAGTCTATTCTCTTGAACGACAGAATAAGCTTCTTTTCTGATACGCTTCATCATTCTGTTCTGAACCTGATATTTTGCCCATCTACTTCTTCTGGAATAAGACATTCAAAACCCTAGTTTTCAGGTGACCAGGTAAGTTATAAATTTAATGAAGTAAGGATAGATCTTAATTTCTATATCATATTTTCTAGACTTTGTCTGATAAAATATAGACTTCATTCAAGAGAGCTTATGTTTTCCAAATACACATAAGTAAAAGGCTGTAACACAAGTCCAAATTTCAAACATAATCTGAAATTTCAGCCATAGTAGTCTATGAAATTTATTTCAATGGTTATGAATTTCCCTATGGTGTTTATTGCTATATTCAGTGTTACTTTGACTTAAAAAATATAGAAAAATAAAAAGATAAAAGATAAATGTAATGATAATGAAATTTAAAAACTACTCAGTGAAAAAAAAAACTAAATACAGTGCCTGTGATTACTGAAAACATATGACTATTGGAAAAAGAAAAGCTATCCTCAAAAAATCTCTCTAAATCTGTTCATATGTGTGGAAGAGCAGGATATTTCCTCACCCTGACAGTATTATTATTTCACATTCATGTTATCATGTGCCTTTCTACACCTACAAAGTGCTGAAGCATCAACAGATGTCTTATTTGCATAGAAATTATTTAAAGAAGGGACTGGAACCTTCACTTTTCAACCAGTCTAGAATCATTTACACACAAGGACAAGGAAAAGAAATTCTTCGTTGAATTTAAGGTACAGAACATCTAAAATTTAATGATCGAAGGCTCAGAAAGGAGGACTATTTCTTTGTAGGAAAAGAAAAGACTTTTGGGAAACAGAACAAGCGTCTCATAGAGTGAGTTTCTCAAAGCACTCTGTTATTTAAGGACTCTTAGTGCAGTAATATCCATTGGAGTGAATTTTTCTATTTCTGTCTGCAGTTCAGCCTTTCCCTGAGAGGTAATAATGCATTACAGAAGTTGCTGGGAATGTAGCTTCTAAATTCCTCTCCACGCTGACGCCCACTATTACTTATCAGTCTAAACTGATACCTAACAATTCACTGGTAACTTTAATATAAATGAATGTTGGATTGGTAAACATATCAATATATATTTTCTAGGATTTAACCTAAAATGCCCATACCAAGGCAACGAAGTAAGTTCTGTATATTTGAAAATTAGTAATACATTCTGTATTGGCATTCTTTATTTTTAGCATTGATTTCATCCTGTCCATTCAGAAGGTCAGGTGTAGATGTATGCAGCTTCTTCAGATGTTATTGCAGTTCTATGTCTTATTTCCTTTAGATTTTACCCCTAGGATGGTGTTTAGAACATCATCGATGAACACACTGCCTCTCATAGAACTGTCCCCGTGCTGTTTGTTTCGCAGTGAGAACAAAGTCCTGACTGGTGCAGGTAGAGACAACATGGGACAGAGAGGTGTTCACAGCACTCAAGTTCTTTGCAGGACTTCTGCGATGTCACTGTCCCCAAACTTACCAGGCTCTCCCACCTCAGGTCCTCGGTGCTCACCCCGAAGTCTACAGCACAGCCCTTGTGTCCTTCAGACCTGACCCTGGCAGCAGCTTCTGGGCCACTGCATCTGAGATGCTGCTCGCACTCATGCCCCGCCCTGGCTCCCGGCCTCTGCCTGCTTTGCTCTCTCCACGCCACACCTCCCCCAGCTCTGGCAGGAGCAGCGCAGGCCCCTCTCCTCCTCTGCACCGCACGCTCTGTTCTCGGCTTCACTATTTAATCCTGAATCAACAGCGGCAACCACCAGAAAGTAGTCGGTATAATAGAAAGGTTTACTTAATAAATACTTGAATTTCTCTCCCTTTACATAAATGTAGTTTTTCTTCTCTTTATATTATCATAAGCTCATTAAGTTTTTCTATTTTTTCTCCTTTTCGTTTAATAATATCATAGAATTAACTTTTATTCAGCAGTCCTCCTTTTCCATCAATATTCTTATTAATTTTTTCATTATCAGTATATATATTTAATACTAGTCTCTAAGATGGATTTTAAGAATATCCAGCAAAATTGCTTATCCCTCTCTGTCTCCGCTGTCAATCTTCCAAACTTTGAACTCTCCATTACCATTCCACACATGAACAACTGCAATGAGTACATTCTGTTTTGTAAACTACTTAATTCTGCATTCGTTTTTCTAGCACTTTGAACCCAAGGAAGCTAAACTTAAGATATATGACTATGCCAATAATTTTCATTGTACAATCAAGTAGTGAGATTGTAAACATCAGTTTAGAAGTCACCCTACACTTTTTTTAGATGTTCATGGGTCAAGACGATTATGCCAGGCATCAGGCTGATTAATTATTTCCATTGTTACTAAATGCACGCATTTGTCCCAGGCCATATACAATTGTTGTTCTTTCTTGCATATTTTCCCTCAATCCTGGGTGGGTAGTGACTCTGAACCTCTGCTCCATCCACACTTCATCACCCTGGCCATTATGGTGTCAGCAGCCGTGCACTCTGGCGAGCGCTTCCCAACCCTGCAGGACTTCATGTGTGTGTGTGTGTGTGTGTGTGTGTAGAAGCACAGAATGACCCAAACCAACCACTTGAAAAGCGAACTTCTAAATTGTGGGCTCAAAAAAATAAGCACAAGAAATATCCATACAAATTAAAAAACTACTCAGTATTCTCAGTGATGGAGTAAGTCTCGATTTCATTTGTAATATGGTATATCCACAGTAAATGGTTAAAATGCAGTGCACAAGGTAACTTGAATATTAACGCCCATATGTGAGGAGTCATGTTTATGAACACCTCCTATGATGTAATTGAAGTGTGCATGGTATTATTTCCATTTGTTTGTAGAGGGCTTGTAATATCACTTTCTCCTGTTACATCTAGCAATGCTTGAACTATTTTCCAATTATTATTTTGAAATTAGAAATAAAAATAAAAGCATTATGTCGAGTAGAATAAAGCATGCTTAAATTATTGATATATAAATAAGATTCTAAATCTATTTCTGACCAAAGCACTGTTGCTATCCCATAATTCAGAGTATATCCCTTTAACAGTAAAGCGCTACCTCTGAACTCCAGTTGTTTTCAAACTTAACCTCCGGAATTCCCAGAGTTTACCCAGAGGAAAGGAAAATAAAATCACTGACTTTTAAAAAGATTTTCTAGATGTTTTAGCAAAGCAATATGACAAAAAAAAAAAGAGAGGTATATTTACTGAATAAAGGCGAAAAAATTTGTTATTATTTGTATCGATATGGATTGCATAACCAAATATCAAAAAAATAAAAATAATAGAACTTGAAAATATATGCAAGTGACTCATTGTCATATAAATATGCAAAAATGAACCCTCTTCCTTTACACCAGCAAATACTTTTTGAAGTCAATAAAGTCCACATGGAGTATATTATAAATTTTTAATCTGAAATAGAACATTTCCCCTGAAGATTAAACGGTTATCTTAGTAAAATCATGGTAAAATCCCACACTTTCCCACCTGAGGCCCACACGGGCTGCTGCCCCCGCAGGTCTCTAGCACCCTGGCCAGAGGCTGGCAGCGATGCTCCTGCCCCGCCACACTCCCTGGCCCGGACGCGAGCTGAGGAGCGGTGCAGGTCAAGTCCCGGCCCCTACGGAGTAAAGCTTCCCCTCCCAGGTGAGGGCCGCGACTCCCGATTAACTGGAGAGCCCAGTTAGTTACCAGCCCGACCACCCCCAAATTCTAGGCAAACAAAACGGAAGCCCAGCCTGGGACTGGCAGCGCCGCCGCCTGCGGCTCCCTGCACCCTCGGACCCAGGGTGGACGTGCAGTACGGACGCTGCAGCCCTGCGCCGGCTTGCACCCTCTCGAGGGTGCGAAACGTCAGCCAGGCCTCCTGAGACAAACTCACTTTCGAGCTTTCTCCTGAGCCCAGCCCTGCTCTGGAGATCAACTGCCCTTTCATGAATCTCTGCCTTTCTTGCCAACTTTGCGTCCTGCTGTTGCTATTCGGGAGCCCGAGGCCTTGGATACCAGGTGAGATGGAGACCACCTGTCGGGCAGCCTTTCCACTACTAATATTCAGCAGCTGAACAGAAGGGGTCTCATTTGACTCATGCATAGGAGCCCCGCGAGCACGGGTGTGAGAGCACCGTCACTGCGGTGACGCGGACCGCCGCCGGCGTCCGCTTCATCAGTCTGCTTGGACCTCGGGCTTCCTTAAGTGTCCGGGTCGGTGTCCGAGGAAACCCACGTGAAATCACACTTTTCGTTTTAGTGATTTAAGCAATTTTCTCCTATACTGAACTAACACGTTTTCCATGTTTACACTAAAGGAAAGAGCGGAAGAATGATATTTACCAACTTTGGTGACATTATTTAATGAGAGGACTTCAGGATTTACTAATAGCTTATTTTAACTAAAATATACTGCTATGGCTTGTGTCTAGATGTCGCCCAAAATCACCAAAGATGGGGCTTTTCAGAGGTGCCTGGATCTGGTGTGTGATGCTGGGATCAAGGGTGTGGCTACTGAATCAGTCCACTGACTGGTTTGGCGTAGTTCTGGGTGTGGATAATGGGAAGGCCCCCCTGGGGTGAGTGCTGCCTGCCCTAAGGGCACGTAGCCTGGGTAGAATATAAGGGACAGGAAGAGGGCTGCTGTTATCACTCCTTGCTTTCTGCTTTTGCTGCCTTCTGCCCATCATGAACTGTTCTCCGTGATGCCCTCTGCCATGCCACCCTGCCTTGGAGCCAGCTGATTTTGGACTAAAACCTCTACAAGCTGTGAGCTAAATACACCTTTCCCCTTTTAACTTTGGGTGTCGGGTTTTTTGTCTCAGCAATGAGAAAACTTACTGAGATACATACATAAGTACTAAAAGCCTAAAAACACTGCATGTAAAAGTAATTCTTTTTCAAATTTCAAGTATGTCATATTGCTTCTTTCCTTTTTTTTGGTGATTTCATGTATCTAAAATTTACATTTTCCACATCAATGTTTTTAAAGAACATATTATAAACAAGACTCCTAAAATAAATTAATAAGCAAATGATACATATGCACTTAAATAAAAGGAGGAAATTAGGAAGACCCTCGTATGTGATACCTTATTACTCGTTTCATACAAAATATATATTCTAACTGGTATGTATTTATTTAGAAAAGAAGATGGTGTGAAAAAAAAAGATCACCATTGCTTAAGAAATAATGAAAAAGTGACCCATGCACAGTAATGCTTTGGTTCGCAAATGCTTCTGTTCACGAACAATTTGGTTCACGAGCAGAAGCATTTGGAAAAATTTTGCTTCCGTTCACAAACTCCACATTGGGTGACAAACACAGCCATGACCATCCTCTCTGCACGAACACAAGTGGGGCCATCTTCCCCAGAACTGTGGAATGAATTGTTTGAAGTACCCCTGTATTAAGTTGTCTATTATTGATTTCTCATTCCAATACGTCAGAAAAAGTTACTCTCCCAAATGGAGTTATATTCCGTTACTGTCCAAAGTCATCAAGACTGAACGCTGCTGGGCTATCTAATGAATATTACAGTGTTTCCGGTGGGCCCACCTAACCTGTCCAGCGACACAGTAATGCAGTTTTCCCCACAATCTCCTGTGGTTCTGTTCAGGACTGTGTCCTCCTCCACAGAAACTGCCTTCCCAGAGCACAGGGAACTAGAGCAGGCCAGTTCCCATGAGTCGTTATGGATAATGAGACTTTGATTTAAATGCATTGCCTTTATTCCCATTTAAGTGATCAGACAGCACTGCTGGAAATCATACCTTGTTTGGTTTTTACTGTCTTACATTTTCAGCGAGTCCCTGAAATGTTGTGAATACGTAGTGGATGGTCCAACACCATCGGCAATTCCAAGTGCCAAGGAACCAAGTGATGATCTTCCTGTAATGATGAATAAATAACTAGATGTCTTGTCAGCAAGAGTTTTCATTTGTGACTCTAGAAACCAGTATCTGGCAATGTTTACATAACATCATAAAAACGTCTTGCACGTCTACTTTGAAATAAATGTGGTTATAGCGAAATACTATTTGGATTTCAGATAAAAGATGGGCCATTTGCATTGAATTTTTATTCTACTGAAGTAATTAAGAAAATTTTCTTACAAGTTTCATATCATGTCTTCCTCATGATAAATTAAAAATATGTAAACAATTAAATATTAATAAGAAATTAACTGGTTTGCATAAAGCCTAATCACATTGTACCAAAAAATATAGCTTGTTATTTTAAAACTAACCTGGTAATATATGTAATAACAAGATATTGTCTTAGTTTCTTTCCTCATCACTGAGACAAAATACCAGAGACCTACAAGCTAAAGGAGGAAAGGTTTGTTGTAGTTCACACTTTGTAGAGCTTTTAGTCCATAGTTGGCTGGCTTCAAGGCAGGGTAGCATGGCAGAGGGGCATTGCAGAGGAGAAACAGTCCATGGAAGAGCAGGCGGGAGGCAGCTAAGCAGCAGGAACAGCAGCCTTCTTTCGGTCACTTCACATTCCGTCCAGGGTACACATTTATTCATTGGTGCCATCCACGCCCAGAGTAGGACCTCCCATTACCCACAGGCACAACACCAGCAAACCAATTTAGTTCACATGCCCCTAATCCCAGTATCACACAACTTGGATCCAGCCACCTCTGAAAAACCTCACCTATGAGCACATGAGACTTTGGGGGGACATCTAGATGCAAGCTATAACAAATATTGAATATAATTACTGAGACGCATTTGGAAGGAGTAACAGTTTTATTTATAAATGGTAGAAAATACTTAAAAATAGAAAAATGTTTAAAAATTTAAGTCAAGTCATACTACTCAAAAATACCCCACCTGAAATTGTACTGTGTACTTCCTAGACATCTTTCTCTTCATGGTGCATATTTGAAAGTACCTGTGTGTGCCCAAATATGTGAGTAGACTTTACACTAGGGGCATGCTGTAAGAAAGCTGTCACATCTTTCTCATATGCTACATCATGTTAGTGTGTCATATTACATCAACCAGTTCCAAAGGTGAAAGCTATAAAAAGAGTCAGATTTTTACATATAAGAAAAATTTTGAAATAATATTTTCATATGTAAGTATTTGTTCAGAATCCAGGTTATGTTCTTCAATTAAATTTATAGCAATGGAGAAAGGAGGAATATAAAATAAAAATCAGTTCTGGAACTAAGCAACTATTATTATAGTAAAACTATCCTTGTAAGGTCACTTGCATTTCCCCATAATTCCAGCTACCCACTTGTCTGGACATACCAAGATTTAGTAAACTACTGCATGAGGTGGATTTCCACAAATGGCTCATAGAATTTAACTGGTGTACACGTTGCCGCATAACCTATGGAAAATTGACGGATACTGAAGGCTACTAGTGGTGTGTGAGAATCTACCGGTCTCTTTCTCTCAGATCTGGCCAAGTCCTTTCTCATGAGTATTTGCTAATCTTGTAGCCCCTAAGTAGAAGTTTTTGTTATGTTTTAAGTTGCTTTCTTTTAGCTATAAGGGAACTTGAATATTTCTTTTTGAGACTTTCACCAGGCAAATGTGCTTTAGTGCATGATTGCTCGTGGTTTTGCATGTGTTCTCAGTGGGGGGTTGACGTTCTCCAAACGCTTCCTGAGACCATTTCCACTGGGATTTCGCCGTTGCAGTCTGTGCGCGCTCCCACTGCCCCAAGTTGTCACATGATTTTATACTAACGGTGACTTTGATGCATAATACATAAAGTTTCAGTTTTTATATTCTTAGGGAAGTTCTTTTGCTTGAAGATTATGAGGATATCAATACTTTGCTCTCTTGAGCTTACTGTTGCGTATGTTTCGCACATTTTCTGTATTTTGAAACATGGAGTGATGTAAGCATGTTTGCTTCTCCATCTCTAAATAGGGCTATATATTAATTCTGAGTCAACCGTTTGAACTGCTCTCCACTCAGAGCTGTATTGTTCATGGTATAATAATAGATACCTTAAAAAATTTTATATATTTTAGGGTACTTTCAGGTGTATGAAAATATTCACTCTTTAACTCACTGATGTAGTAATTCCATGGATAAGTAAGCAGATCAGGCACCCGCACCTACATTGTGACAGGACCTCCACGGTCTTTATAATTAATTAATAGTAAAAAGGTCCTCTTTCTGCACAGGATGGGAAGCAGAAGGTCATTTCTACTTATCAAAGCGGGGCGCATTTTTATCGAGTATTTATCTGTCTGTATGGATATGAGGAGGGCTCTTTAATTCATGATTTTGTGCTAACATGTAGAGCCTGAACATCCATCGTGTGATGAAAACCCAGACAATTGGTTCTAAAGGCTCAGACGATGAAGTGTAAAGGATTTAAGGTCTATTGAAATATGTGTCTTCAGTTCCTTCTCATTAAGCCGCTGATGATATTTCTTCACAATAGGAAAAGCTTGCTCTGTCCGAAACGCCTCCCAGTGAAACGCAGAGCTCATTTCCTGCTGTCGAGACATTCATCGTCAAAGTCAGACAACTCTACGCTTCCTCCACCATCAAGGGAGTGTTCAGGCAGTTACACACCACGCCCTGTGAGTCGACTGTCGTTAAGATGCTGCCAGATTCTCTCCTCCAGGAAACTGGGTTTTATCTGTGAGATCGGATCCCGTGAGGCCGCAGTCCCTTGGATCGGGGTTGGCCACCTCCTGTCCCTGGACGTGCCCGGCTCCCTGGTGGGTTTACGCTGACTGACTCAGTGGGTTGTGATATCACAAAGTCTGCCAGCCAGCACCTGGCTCAACATTTTATAACATCAGTTTTTATTTCTTCCTTGCAAATAGACAAGTTTTATTATTTTAATCTGAGGAGCTGGCTTATAAAAAACAGAGCTTCCTCCCGATCTCAGCCAGGCTGCCCTTCACCCTCCTGAGTGAAGGATGGGTCTTCAGGGGTCAGTGTTGGTCTGTGTACGCTGACAGCTCACATTATTAAAGAAAATGTTTTTTTGTTCCTTTCTGTCAAATCAAAATGCTTCTAATATGTCAAGCAATTGCTTGCTCTGGATATCTGTCAGCTTTGCCATTGCTGTTTGATTAAGGTCAAAGTTGACGACTGAACAAACACTGATAATGCTTCCTGTAAGCGGGGATGACCCTGACAGGCTCGTTGAGGTGGGACTCTTATTTCTTGCCTCATTCTATTTTAACCACTTAAATATTGTACAAGGCAGGAACATACCTGCTAAACACATAAGAAAGCAAGTTTGACATTTAACAAAGAATAAGTTCTTTAAAAACATCCTGTCTGATGTGATTGTCATTCAGAGTGCCATTACAAATTCAAGCCCCGTGTCTACAGATACTTAATCCATGCACATCCAGCGGAGAAGCAGTGATTTCCAAAGTGTGTTTGTTGTAAGCACGCATCTGTTTGTTACACATGACTAGTTTATCCTCTCTTGGGGCTGATTATGTAAAACTTCTTGCACCATATGTCATCATCCTACAATATCTGTACGGGCAAGTTCATTTAAATGTGAAGATGGTATCCTTACCTAAAAAAAAATTATTTTGTTTGCAGAATTAAGAGCAATGTTGTTTTTGAAAGTTACGTATATATTGTGATGAGGATGTATCTGTGGATTGTGCGTGGATCCCCGTGTAGAGTTATTTAGTGAAGCCATGTTCAAAGTCACCTCTAAGTTGCTGCAATTGATTTTCATGTAAATTTCATAAACTTAATCACAAAAGAGAAATGTTTCATGAACTGTAGGAAGAAATTTATTTCCAAGTTCTGCATATGTGTTGATTAAATTATTTTCAATAGGACGATTTTATTTTCAAGGTCAAAGAATTTACGGCAGAATAAATACAGCCCCTGTCCTCAATAACTATTAAATGCACACATTTATTACTAAAATCTGTAGATCGTTTGGGCCCATACTCTATTTTCATAGCATGATCTTGTCAAAAGTCACAATTACAGTCAATTTAGTTGAACAGTACAATTCGCTTTTATTTGTAATTCATGAATCAAGTTGCATCTCATCTAAAAATAGGTGCTATGCTGGGTATGACAGCAGCTGGTTTTTATAAAGTGGCTTGAGAAGCAATGAAAAATAACATAAAACAAAAATCAGTTTGGCTAGTACCAGGTGGCATCAAGTTTCTGGGCTTGTAAGGGTTACGGTAGAGGTGCTTCCCTAAGACCGGCCTGTTTGGGGAACTTTGTGGTTATATTTCTTAGAAAGCCAGATGAACAATTCAGGCTTGGTTTGTTGGCTTGGAGCTTCAGCACGCATGGCTCCCTTTCAGTGTGGTCCATTTGGGCCTAGCGTGGGAACTCAATCCAAACCAAATCCCTCCTCTATCTTTTGTTAGCAATCATGAGTACTTACAAACACACGTCTAAAAATACCATTAATAAAAGGAAGCATCATTTTGACGGTCTTAATTTTAAGAAATAAAGATATCAAATAATGTTCACCTGCAACTCTGCCTGCAGACTAGCTGAATGCCTGTGTTCCGTCCCACATGCCGTCTCTGAGCTGAGCTGACGAAGGTGCTTGGGACAACAGCTCCTCTCCGAGACTGCAGCAGGCTGCCGTGTTCACGGCGACCTGGGCCAACAGCAGTTCCTACATTATGTTCTTTCTCTTTGATCAAATACCCTATTGCAAAGGACTCAGTAAGTAGAGCTCTATCAAAAGGAATATTCTGTTTGGCAGTGATATTTGAAGTAACTCTAATCAGAGCTGAGAGAGTTCGATTTTCTTGTATTCTTAAAAACAGCAACAGAATTTTGTCCTTTGCTTTCCACTTCTCCAAAGACTTGCATGCCTTCCCCCGCGGCAGACGGATCCAGAAGAACAATGCACCTGGATGGTTCCACACTACTTCGTATACTAGTTGTGGTAATTAGGGATCAAAAATGCCTTTAGAATGAATGAATGCCATTTGAGTTCCAGATTTCCCTTTTGAAATTTTAAAATAACTTTAAAATGTATTTTCCCCAATGTAACTCTATGTCATAAAGATTTAGGAAGAAAATTTACCGATATTTTTGCATTATTATAACATATCACATGTTAAACTATTTCTAGAACTTCATAGCACATATATCTGTGAAGTAAAACCTTACTTAATAGAGAAATTATGTTAAAATGTATTTATTGCACCTGAAAAAGTGATTGAAAGTATTTCTCTGTTAAAAACAAAATTTATGTTTTATAATGATGACTATTATATTTAAAAAGTTTCTTTTTGAAAATGAATGCTGTTCTGTATACAATAATATAGGTATTGAAGAACAGAAAAGACACACCTTTTCCTTTGAAGTACATTTTTGCAAGATCACTTAGTACTTTTTTTAGATGGCATTGGCATAATGTAGACTTAATCATTTTAAAGTCTGTAATTTAGCAACATTACTGTATTCAAGATGTTGTTCAACCACCATATCCCTCCAGTGTCAATCTCTCCTGACACTGAAACATCCTGAGATCATTTCAGAGGAACTCTGCGTAGCCATTCTTCCCTCCTTCTATCTCAGGAAATTTCTAGTATGCTATCCATCTGTAAGCATTTGGCTATCCTGAATATTTCATATAAAAGAAATCCTACAATATGTGCGACCTTTTGTATCTGATTTCTTTTCTTTGCATAATGTTTAGAGTTTTACCCAAATTGTAGCATATGTCAATACTTCCTTTGTTTCCGTGACTAATGCTCCATTGTTATAAAAGGTGTTTATCCAGTCATCTGTTGGGCATCTGGGACATCCATCTTTTAGCTGTTATTAATGCTGCTATAAACATTTGCGTATAACTTCTGCTTGGACCTAAGTCTTCACTTCTCTTGAGCATATACCTAGGAAAAAATTGCTGAGCCATACGGCAATTCTATGTTTAACTTGAGGAACGGCCCAAGAATCTTCCATAGTGGTTATACCAGTTTGCATTCTCAAGAGCAATGTATAAAAGCTCCCGTTTTCCTGACATTTGTTATTTTACATTATTTTGCTGACAGTCATCTTTTTGTGCAGGAAGTGGTATCTCATCGTGGTTTTGATTTGCACTTCCTTAATCATTAAGGATACTGGGTACCCTTCCCTCCATCTTTTGGCTGTTGGATATTGTCTTACTCTTCTTATTGCTGAGACAAAATACTCAACACCCAAAGTTAAAGGAGGTTATTACAAAGGTTTATTTGGCTCACAGTTTGTAGAGATTTCAGTCCATAGCTGGTTGGCTCCAAGGCAGGGTGGCCTCACAGAGGAGAACAGTTCATGCAGCCAGAGGGTAGCAAAGCAACGAGGGACAACCATAGCTCTTTCTGTCCCTTTTGTCTTATCCAGGCTACTCAGGGTGGGCAGCACTCACACCCTGAATCCTAACGCCCTTGGTCCTAGCATTGTGCCATGACTCAATCCCAGCATCACACAGTCTAGATGCAGCCACCTCTGAAAAAGCCCCACCTATGACTGTGTGAGGCTTTGAGGGACATCTAGACACAGCCATAACAGATATTTTTGAAGAAATGTCTATTCAAATCCTTTTCCATTTAAAAAAATAGATTGTTCATTTTTTTGTTGTAGAACTCAAAAGTTCTTCATATATTATCTATACTAAACCATTATTGGGTATATGATTTAGAAATCTTTTCAATTCTTTATATTAAATTTTCACGTTCTTGGTGATGCCATTTGCTACCTGACAGCTTTTAATTTTTGTGTAGTCCCATTTATCTTCCTTCTCCCATCCTGGGAATCGAACCCAGGGCCTCACTTATGCTAAGCCCTCACTCTCCCTCCATGCTGTGCTCCTGCGCTCTGTGTTCTTGCTGGTATTGGTGTTGACATTGCTCAAGATTTTGGAGTCATTGTAGAATCAGTTGCTAAATCTGAGACCATCGAAGATTTAATGTTGTTTTCTTCTAAGGGTTTTATAATTTTATTAGTTTTATTTTTAGATCACTGATCTACTTTGAATTAATGTTTACATATGGAGTGAAATTAGTTCTGTTTGGAACTTTGTTCTTTCGTATTTTTTATCCCATTGTGTGGTCTTGGCTTCTACTGATATTCGGTTGGCCATAGAGATTTGGGTTGTTTTTGAACTCTTAGCTCTGTGGCTTTTTAGTTTAAAATTTAAAATCAGAAAAAATGTAAGTTCTTCAAGTTTAACCTTTTAAAGATTGTCTTGACTGCATGGAACTCACTGTAATTCCACAGGGACAAACTACTTATTATCACGGAAGAAGAAAGTGGTAGGTATTAGCCACTATTTAACTAGAACATCCCCAAATGGGGGCAATGTTGGTTTTATTGGGCAAGGTGATATCTTCATATTCTGAATTTAACAGATGTTAGTAATTTCAACGATAGCTTTAATAAAAATCTTTTTGGTTCTCTCCAAATTTGTGCTACCTTCTCAATGGTGTGCTTATTTTACTACCGAATTATGGCTTACGATTATATTATCACTGCAGGAGGGATTGGTATATAGTATTTATTTTAACACCTTAAAAGCTTTAAAGTCAACATTAGGCTAAAATTTTATCTGGTGACTAACAGGTGCTATGACAATGCCTTAGACAGAAACTAGTTCTTTCCAGGCTAATTCTGAGCACACATCAACTGTACGGGAAATCCTGGCTGTTACAGAGTCTCAGTTGCAGCTGGAACTCAGTTTCCCAAATGTCTACACTGCTGGACCTGTGAGAAAGAAAAGAAAAGAAAACATTCCTCACATCTTGCAGTCACGTTCCCCTATCCCAGACTATCTGAACTTCCAATACGGGATGAGGACAAATGATGCTGAGAAAAGATGAGACAGAAATAAAAAATCACATGTAAGGAAAGACATCACAGTTCTGGAGGAGTGTATCACCTTAAGAAACCAGACAGGATACTTCTTATATAATAATTTTTTTGCATAATTTTTTAAAAAATTTGCTGTCATGAAGAACAGCTGACTATCATAAAGAAAAGAATCCAAGAATGAGAAAATTACATAATGTTTAAATATAAATCTGTGTAGGGTTGATGGGCATCAGGTTGGAAACTAAGGACTGAATCAGGAGAAAAACTGCAAAAGTTGAAGGTTTTAAGTGAAAAAACAATATATTAATGAGAACAGTTAACAGTCAAGAACTTCTAATCTGCATAAAACATGAATATCACACAAAAGGAAGGAAAATAATAATGACTGTTAGAAGCTTTTTAGAGAAGATGAAACTATATATTTGCAGACTGAAAGAGATGAGCAGCCAGTGAAGTAAACTAACACCAACACACAAGTTAGTGGAAACCGCAGGAGTAAGACAGTAATCTTCAAAACAAGGTCAGAAGACACAGGGCCCGTTCCGTTTACTACATTATCTGAGCCCCGCGGCGCTAGCAATGACAAGTGCTCACTGAATATTGTGAATATTTGCTAACCGAATGAATGAAGTTATAGCCAACAGGCTAAATGCATAAGACAGATCACACTAAAATCCAAATACAGAGATTTGGGAATTGCTGTGATCTTAAAATTGAATGAATACTATTTGAGGAAAAATGGCTTCAGAAATTAAAGATATAAACTCAGGACACAACAGCCAAAAGAATAGCCCTGAAGAAGAGAAAAAGGGCTGCAATGACTTCCTGAAAAATAAGTTAGACAAGTGACAATACTAAAAGCTAGAGAGACTAAGGGAATAAAGCTTTGGAAGCAAAGATATTATGATCAAATAAGGTAAGAACTGAATTAAGCATGCTGCTGGAAGTACGATGGTTATGTAATAGAAACACTATTATAAAGGTCAAAACATTACAAATAATTGGAAATAAATATTCCAGATTAATACTAAAGTAAAATTTAAATTTAAAAGCAGTGGTAAACAGGAAAAAAGGATCCAAGTCCAATGAAGTTCTGATTATTTGACCCCATTTATGTCTCTCTGGTCTCCTTTGGTCTGGAACAGTTCCTGTGTTTTTCCTTGTCTTCCATAACCTGGCCTGGTGAAGAGTTGGGAGAAGAGGCAGCCTGGTTCCTGCTGCAAGCAGTGATGGGGCAGGCCTGGGCGGTGCTTGCTTGGGCCTCAGTGACTGGTACCAGGAGGCTGCTCTGTCTCATTACTGATGCTACTGCCTTTGATCCTCTGCTTCAGGGGCATCAGCAGATCTCTCCACTGGAGAGTCTGAAACACGTATGCTGTAGTTCCCAAGAGTCAGTTATCTGTGGTGGACGCACTGAGGCCATGCAATGTGCTGTGGGCCATCAGAGGTCGCCCAGGTCCTGTAAGTCACGGCTCGGGAAGCCGACCCTCAGATGGGCTCTGCCTGCAGCGAAGTGTGGAGACTTTCTGGGAGCAGCTGAGCTGACAAGGTCTCAGCAAAGGCTAGAGCACTCGACTTTTTCCTGGTGTCCTGACTTAGGGAGCAGGGCCCCCTCTGCCCACCTGCCGCTGGCCTGGCTCTGGGGGTGGATGGCCCTGGCTGTGGCCGCTCTCGTCACTGGCGGGTCATGCCCTGGACTGGAAACACAGCCCCGCGCTCACAGCTGTCAACAAGCCCTTCACTGGAGAAATGAGCGCCTCAGCCTGGAGGGCATGGGAAGGACGCGTGTACACCCCAGGTGTCACAAACAGACACACACCCAGGACCGGCTGCGAAAGGGACCCTGCCCCAGGAGTGCCAGCTACACATGGCCAGCAGAGAGAACTCCACTGGTCAACTTGATTGGGCTCTAGATTTCTCTCCAAGGCAGCTTGGGACCAGAGATAGAATTCACTTTAAACACCTGCTAAGATGTGCTGACACCAAAAATCCTATGCTTGCTGTAAATGAATTTTTCTGTGATAAAGGGGAATGATGTGAATAAGGTAATTGTGGGTGAGAAATTTTTTAATACGCAGAGGAATGCATAGGGAGGAAAATGGCTGCCCAGGGATGGAGCGATTCCAATCTTCCTGTCAGTTGGGGTGAGGATAAAATGTCACTTTCTTGCATAATAAATAAATAAAATTTCAATAATAAGGGCCTCATCTGAGAGATCTGTCACTGAGTAACATCAATTTCTCACTGCCTGTGGAGCGATCTGTTGCTATTAAGCCTTTCGTCTACGAAAGTCTTACGTGAATTAAGTGCTTACAGAGTCTGCACTTGTTAATCAGGAGGTGCGACAAAGTTTAACATGATCTCCTCAAAAGAAGGCTTGCTATGGCTTCCGTTTAGAAATATTTAGGTAATTGCGTTTCAGTGATTCTTCCGTGTTTAAATCTTTGATCATTTTATCATATTTTACGTTTTAAGGAATTCAATATATTTTAACTTATGTCTGAACAGCCAAAGGAATTGTAGGTTGAACATGCTTCGTGATTATTAACCAAAGTCTAATTTCACAATTCTCAAAGTTCATGTTGTCTGGTTCCTTTAATCCCTTAGGTTTTATCTATTAGAATAAAAATACTTTCAAAATACTTATTTATAATGAAAGTTTACAGTAATAGTCATTATAGGTTAACAAAAACCGCATAGTTTAAAGAAAATAAAGATATTTATCAAAACCGAAGTATACATTCAATCTGAGCAGTGTTGTTGCTTTATGCTGGAATTTTTGATGCCTGGCTTAAGACAAGTCAGCTGGACCCTCCGTGGACTTCTGCACTCATCACTGGCCATATGGTGCTTCAGTGGCAACATACGAAGGAAGCTCAGGCTCGTGCGGATATGCACTGGACAGGAAGAATATTTCAATTACGCTTTTTATTTTGAGATAATTATAAATTCGTACACAAATGTTAGAGATAATATGGAGAGACCCCATCCACCCTTCGCCCAGTTTCACCCCCGCGACATCTTGCGCAATGACAGCACAGTATCACCACCAACGCCTGGACATTAATGGGGTCCCAATCCAGGCTCTTTCTGGCACCACAAATGCCCTTCCTGCTGCCTCCCCAAAGCTACGCTCGCGCCCCTCCTCTGCTTCTGCAGCCACGAGCAGCGCTCACTGCTATAATTACGCCATCTTAAGAATATTACGTAAGTGGAACGTAACCCTCTGGGACTGGCTATTTTCACTCAGCGCAGCTCTCTGGAGATCCGTCTGGGTTGCTGTGTGCATTACTAGCTCCTCCTTTCTTTCATTAGTACATGTTTGCAGAAGGTGCGGTTTACAAACATCTTGGGGAGTGGGTTCATGTGCGTAATACAGCTGGTTTCTTTTCTTAAAATCCCCTTTCCCCTCCTTCCTCCTTCCCTCTTCCTCTAAGTCCCCTTTCCCCATTTTCTTTCTTGTTGATCTTATTGATGAGCGGAGAGGGGCAGGAGGAGGGGAAATAAATAGAACAAAGATATGCCACATACAGGAACCTCATAACCTCCAATGCATAGTTCCTCCTTTTCATTGCTGAGTATTATTCAGTGGTATGGACTCACCATGCTTGGCTTTGAAAGACATCCGGATTCTTTCCTGTGCTTTGCTCTTATGATAAAACTGCTAAAAACAAGAGTGCACAGGTTTTTGTGTGAACTGATGAGTGATAGGGCAATTGCATTTTAGTTTTCTAGAAACGGCCAAACTGGGTTCCAGAGTGGCAACACATTCAGTTCCTGACAGCAATGTGTGAGTAATTAAATTTCTCTTGTCCTCACTGACACTGACCTTTGGCACTGGTTTTCATTTTAACCAGCCTGAGAGGGGCTGAAAATGCCTCACTGTGGTTTAACTGGCACTTCCCTGAGGCTAATGGTAACTGACTCTTGTATCAAGTGCATCTACCTTTTGCACTCTCACCATTAAAATGGCCAGTCCTGTATTTTGCCCATTTTTAAATTGGATTGATTTATCATTGTTGCGTTTAGGGGAATTTTAAGATATGATTTTTACTAGTCCTCTATTGGATATATGATTTGCAAATATTTATTTCTAGTCTATAGCTTTTTTTTGTGCAGTTCTCTCAATGTGATCTACGGCACAGAAAAAAGTTCTTAATTTTGTTGAAATCAATTTTATCAATTTCCTTTTTATGAATTCTTTGCGAAGTATCAGACTCTCCTTGGACTTTTACCTTTCTCCCTGAATAAGTTTTTGGTTTTACCCTTTATATTTAAGTCTATGATCTGCTTTGAGCTAGCTACTTTAGTATCGTAATTCTTAAAATACTAATTTTTGCACGGTGTCATATGTGATACGGGTTGAACTGTTTTTCTTTTGGCCTTTGGGTATCAAGGTCTACAGCTGCCTTTGTCCCCAATGTTGACATCCTCTTTGACCCCTGGGCTCCTTTTTCTGTTCTTTATCTGCGCCTCTCTCTTTCCACGCACACCGCAGTCTTCATTACTGTGTCTCTATACGATGTCTTCATGTTAAGAAGACTGATTTTCACACTTAACTCATCTTTTTCTCAGAATTATTTTGGCTATTCTAATTTCTTTATCAAAATTTTTAGCTATTGCGGTTAGTTCCTTTGGCTTTTCATATAAATTTTATTATAATGTCTTTACTTTCCAAAAGTATTACTGGTTTTTTCACAGGATTTGTATTAAATCTAAATCTCTAAAAAATCTTTATAGTGGAAGGGCTTCCAATACCTGACCATGGAATAGTCCCAATTTCTTTAAATCTTGGATATTGTTCCCTAGTATTTTGTCATTCTTAGCGTACAATCCCTGTTTAAGTTTTGCTGTATATGCACTGATTTCATGTTTTACTCCATTTCCGGGGCCTTATGGTTTTAATTTAAGACTCACACATTAGTAGGCAGCTGCAGAGTGTTGTCACCATGTGCCCTGCGACCTTACTGAGCTCAGCTGCTCTGCAGTCCTTGTGTAGACGCACCGGCGTGTGTGGCAAAGATGCCCATAATCACGGCAACTGCCCAGAGGGACCCTGGCATTTCTCCCTGCTCCATGCATAGACTTTACTTCTGCCTTTGTCCTGGCGGGAACCTCACTCTTGTCCCTTCATTAGGCCTCTTCTGGAACCCCCAGGAGAAGTGGGAGGCACCATACTGCAGCCCTCTGGAGCAGAGGCTTTCCTCCTCCTTCAGCCTTTTGACGCTGGTAGTTATGATTCCACCATTTTTTCTGTGCTGCTTGGCTGCTGTGGAACTGGCACTGTTAAAAGTTTTGTGTCTTGCTAAGCTGCCCTCTTCCTTGTGCTTTGACTAAAACAACAGGCCTTGGGCAGGGCGATTATTTGTCTGTGCTGGCACGAGCCTGTCCAGGGCAGAGAGACGAGAAGAAAATCCAGACATCTTACTTCTGTGCTGTCCCCTGGGTCCTGAAATACCTGTCAGCCAAGCTTTCAAACCCTTCTTAGGTTGGTTTTAATATCATTCATGTCTTTCATGGATAGTTTGCACCCTTAGAAGGAAGGAATTATGGAAAACATGTCTACTCTACCTGCCCAAAAGACAATGTCACAGAATCAAGGATAATTTGAAAATAATTTTCTAGAAATATATATAGTTGTATTTTTCCCATTATTTCTTTTAATCAAAGATGAATGATTAATATTTTTACTATCAATACCTATTATATTTTTAGTCCAAGTTATTTCAGTAAGTGCTTATCTAAAGAGTAAAACTCTTCACACTTCAACAATGTGTTGTTTACATGTTCTGCTTTGTACCCATTAGATAGAAAAATGGTAATTTGAATTTATGAAATTTATAGATAAAAGAAAACTGGATTTAAGAACATAGTAATTTGAGCAGAATTTCCTCATCTGAGAGTTTGTGTCACTCAGTAGGTGGCTTCTGGTTAGCTTTTAGTCCATATGGCGAGGCTTATGCTGATTCTTACTCAATAATTGCCATTCAGTGCTTTATGCTATAAAGCTGATGTTATCAGCAAAGCTACAAAACTTTTAAATGATCGCTGTAGTTGTGGCTAACATCATAAAATTTTGACACCTATGCTTATCTTCTAATAAAATTACGATGTGAGTATGCATTTAAAAAATAAAGAAATGACTCAATGCAAAATGTCATGTTACTGTCACAAAGAGATCAGCGCTGAACCAAATTCTCTGAATATAGCAGCTATGTTACATGGGGTTGCAATTTAATTTAACTTTGACATATGTCCTTCCAATAGCACTTTAATTTTATTTCTGAAGTGACCAAATAATATGTATTAGAACCTTTTCCCAAAATCTTCGAATTCTGCACCTCATTTTTCACTTGTTATCCACATTACACACCGACAAGCAAATTTCTTTCCATGATTTTACTCCTAGCCCAGGTTTACCCAAGAGGGAAGAGGAATGATATAATAATCAATAGGCACCACTGTTCCTACAGTATAATTACAAAAGTCCCTGATATTTACGTTCACATAAAGAGAGAAACCTTTGCAATGTGCCCTGAGGAAACATTAAAAATAGAGAAAGCACGGGCTAAGACAAAAGTGCTGCAGAGGAAACAAAGAGAGGAAGCAAGGTGAGCCAAGGTGAGGAGAGTCTTAGTGCGAGGAGGAGAGAGACAGAGACGGGAGCTTCACACATTCAGTCCTGGGAAGGAAATCAGGAATCCAGTCTGGGCTATGGAGCACTGAGAGGGAAGAGGGACAGGGAGAGCGGGTGAAGACCAGAAAGGTGAGGACAAACATGTCTTCATGTGTACCCTAGAGCAACAGATGTGCAGAACAGTGTTCTTGGGGTGACTTTCTCCTTGGAACCAAACCCCAGGGTATGGTGCCGAAGGTCGGCTCTTCCTTCACGCTCTCTAGGAGAAGTGCTGGCAGAAGGCATTTCAACCCCTGCTTCTCATGTTCTGTTTCCCTAGAAACAGATGCTCAAGGGTTTTGGTGATGTGGGCCAGACCCGCCTTGATCCAGTCCCAGCTTGCTCCAGTCCTCATCCACGCAGCCTCTTCAACCCGAGAGCTACGCACAGAATTCGGTAGAACTCAGGTTGGTTCTAGACCAGGTTGCAGGGAAGCCTACGCTTCTACCTTCAGTGAGTAACTTCACTTTCACAAGCGAAGAGGGGAAAGGCTGTGAGGCAGCCTGGGCTTTTCTAAAGGAGCCCCATGCCCCCTTCCCCAGCCCCTCAGTCCCATGGTCAGTGGAGACGGAGAAGAAGGGCTGGACTCTGCCGCCCCTCTCAGGAAGGAGCAGGATGCCACCAAAACTACTAAGAAAAATAAGCAGAAACGGTCAGTGGAGACTGAGTGAAAGGGCTGGACTCTGCCACCCCACTCAGGAAGGAGCAGGATGCCACCAAAACTACTAAGAAAAATGAGCAGAAATGGTCAGTGGAGACCGAGCGGAAGGGCTGGACTCTGCCGCCCCTCTCAGGAAGGAGCAGGATGCCACCAAAACTACTAAGAAAAATGAGCAGAAATGGTCAGTGGAGACCGAGCGGAAGGGCTGGACTCTGCCGCCCCTCTCAGGAAGGAGCAGGATGCCACCAAAACTACTAAGAAAAATGAAGGGAAGAAGCCAGAATTTTCTACAGCTTGGGAGGTCTTTTCTTTTCTAACTACGAGGCAGACAAAATAAAAGTGGAATTGAAAACCAATGGTAGTAAGCAGCAGCCAGTGCTTCCCCCTCTGAAATACAGCAGCAACGCTGTTGCTCGTCCCTCCGTGGGCTCCTCACACGGGATGACGCTCCTTGGACTTTTCTCACATATGTTTTGTTCCTTCGTTTCACCCAGCTCCTGGAAATGTAACTCTCAGGTAGTGTAGCGTTGATTCACACCTGCAACAGAGCAGACCGGCCAAGCTCTGGGGCCACTAGACGAGCGCACGGCCACGTGCCCAGTCCCTGCTAAGCCTGTTTCCCCGTCTCTTCCCCCAAGGACCCTCCACCAAAAGCCAAAACTGTACTCTTCAACCTGAGGACCTGACCAGCCCTTCCCTTCCCTTCCTGTTCCTCTCCTCTTGTTGTCTGTACCTCATGTCCAGATGCCAGGAATGCGTACACAGCACCTCTTCATTCCCTTAAAAGGCTCTTCTGAGCAGCATAATCCCATCTTGCGTACTTCCCTGGAGGGAGCGAATCTGGGCCTCCAGGTCAGTCTCAGTTATTCATCCTGCAGTAAGCATTAACTCCTCCCCGCCCTCCGCTCACTGTCCAAACCGCTTCCTGCTAAAAACTCGGGTGCGGGCGTGGAACCTGGGACCTCATGCATGAAAGACAAGTGCTCCATGGCTGAGCTACGCCCCCGCCCTAGAAATGCATGAACGAGTGGCTCAAACCTTAATGCCGCCGCACAGGTCCTGGGGAAGCCAATGCCTCCCCCCCACACACATAGTCCAGCTGCCGTCCAGAGCTGGCATCCCGAAGACTGGCATACCTTGTACCTCGCCGCAAGTGTCAACAAAGAGGATTTCAGCCGCAGGAGGAGTTAAGGGATCAGTTCACAGAAACAGTCTCATCACTATGGGCTTCAAGAAATACCGCCTTGCCGAGCCCAGAAAACAGATACGAGAAATCGGTTGAAGCCACTGATTTTGGATGTGATTAATACGATGTGCTAGAGAAGAGCTAACTGACGCAGGAGGTGACATGTGGAAGGACAGGTGGGGAGTGGGGAAGGGAAACAGGCCCAGGCGCGCAGGCGCGGACCAGCACATTTCCCCGGCTCATGAGAGAAGCCCAGGCCTGCTGGGGACCAGCAGGCGGTGTGTTGGGCTGGATGGAAACCGGTTCCAAACGTCTCATGAGTGTAGAGGTGTGGCTTTTGAAAGGTGAATCTTCCTAGGTCCCATCATCTCTCTTTTATTTTGCTGTTTATACTTTGAGTTTCTCATATGAAAGAAACCACAATATTTAAACTTGCGTGTTTGATTTATTTTGCTTAACATTATGGTCTCAAGGTGCAGCCGCTTCCTACAAATGCCTCCTGTGTATCCTTCAGGAAATGAGGCCGGGAGGAGAGGGAAGGGATGAGAAAAGGATTCAGATGTGTTACATCCATGTACCAACTCCCCACGAGGAATGTAATCATTAACTCTGCAAATATGGGGCTGGTGAGAAGGCTCAGCGGCTTAAGCGCCTGCCCGGCAAGTGCGAGGGCCCGAGTTCGACTCCCGGAACCCACATACGGAAAAGGGGCCGGTGATATCGCTCAGCGGCACGGGCGCCTGCTGGCGCGCGAGGTCCTGAGGTCGACCCCCCGGTACCCACAAAAAAAAAAAAAAAAAAAAAACTCTGCAAATATGTAAAAATAAAAAAATGAAAACAAGACAAAACAAATGATAAAGCAAATGGTAATCAGCAATGAATTAGATCTAAAATCTAAAATTATATCAATAAAAATTTAAAAATGAAAATTGATCAACTAAAGATCCCGGTGACCAGGTCACGGGGGCAGCACAGCCACCAGTGGGTTAGCCCACCGGTAAGTTCACAGCTGAACTTTGGGAGGGGCCAGCTGGGAAGGGTGACTCACCACTGGGGTTGTGACTTTGGAGAGGGAATCTCCCTCCTGGCTCCTCCCTTCCCGCTCTGCTTCCTGGCCACCATGGGGTGAGCGCCTTGCCCTCCACCCGGCCCCTCTGCCATGCCGTTCCTGCCTGGGAGCCAGCCGAGCAAGGACTGAAACTGTGAGCCCAGGGACCTCTCCTCCTCTAAGATGCAGGTGTCAGGTGTTTTGTCCCAACAACAAGAGTGTGATTAGAACAAACAGTGTCCAACGTCACTCAAGATTATCCCACCTAAGGCAGTAGGGAGTGGAATCCATCTCCTCCCGCTACCGGCTGGTTGAGGCTGCCGCCTTCCTAGAGGACTAACTGCCCCGTCATGGGCCTTCTCTGGGAGGTACTCATTCGTAACTGGGTCGTAGGAGTGGCAGGAGCAGGAACCAGGACGCCAAGGACACATGCGTGGGAAAAGCCAGCTGCCCGTCCCTGGAGAGTTCACAGGTGTGGTCCCACAGGCGCATGAAAAATGTTTTCACCACACCTTGCTTCCTGCAAGAGAAGCTAGCGAGGACCTGGGGACCATTTGACCTGCTCCACAGTCACCGCGCTCTTGGAACCTAGTAGGAGCCTGAGAATGGTACAGCTCCCCAGAAGCTGACACATTTTTCGGTGGAAGCAGGATTTTCTCCTACATCTGGATGAGCAAGGAGCTCCCCAGGATTTCTCGTAGCCTTTCTTGGCACTCTGTAGGCACTGAGTCCACATTCAACAGATGGCGGGAAAACTGAAACACCAAATCAGAACCAAGCCCTGCCCGAAGACTCTGAGATCTCACACACTGAGGGGATACGCCAGGCGTGCGGGCAGCAAGGGCTGCGAGGGCACCCAGAAGCTGGACGTCACACGGCCAGATGACAGACAGGCACCAGTGGACGGGAAGGAGAGGAGCTAAGTTAAGGAAAAACAGCAGCAAACTAAAAACAGAATTACCAAAAATGAGATCCAAATCAGAAGTAGTGGATTATGATGAGGATGTACTCAGTCTTGGGACCGAAAACATATGAATGAAGATTGTTCCTCTCCTCCTCCTCTTTTTCTTTTTGTTCTTCTTCTTCTTCTTCCTTTTATCCTCCTCATCCTTCTTAGTTTCCTTTTCTCCTCTCCTTTTTCCTCCTCCTCCTTTTCCTCTTCCTGTTCTTTTTCTTTTAGTCTTCTTTTCCTTCCTCCTCCTCCTTCTTCTTTCTATTCTCCTTCTCTCTCTCCTTTTTCCTTCTCCTCCTCCTTACTCTCCTTTTCTCTTTCTCCTTTTTCTTCTTTGTCATCATTGTGAACTACAAAGAAGGTGGTAGAGACAATTTAAAAATATGAAACCTGTGGCAGAGTAGCACTTCGCCAGAGACAAACGTAGTAAATAAATTAAACCCGACAGTGAAACTATTTTTCAGTGACTGAGGAGGCCCGAATCTGCGTGCAGCAGCCGCCCAAGCAGACGCGCGGGGCTGCTTCTCGGAGCGCAGTCGTGCAGGGGTAAAGTGCTAGCGCCGTGGAAGCGCGAGCTCTTCTTTCGAACAGGCCGCACAGAGGATGGCTGCATCGCAGGCCACGGCTCCGGCGCGGAAACCAGAGCTCCTCCGTTCTTTCGCGGAGGCTCCCACAGCTCTCTTCGTCCCGGTCTCCTCCTCTGTGCTTTCAATAGGAGAAATCCAAACTATCAACAATTTAAAGAGCAAAATAAGAGAGAGACGATAGGAAGCAGAGAGAGAGACTCCCCACGGTGGGAAGGGTCTGAGGGGGAGGGGAGCCGGCCCAGGGTAGGGGACTGAGGTGACTGAGACGTGATAGGGGTGCGAACGGTTCCCCAAGATGACGTGATGCTGTATCTCAAAGATGTACAAATAAAAAGAGAACATTTAAGGAGATTGAAATCACATCAAGTGCAGCGCACAGGCAAGTGAATGCTTCTTCAAAAGGACGCCCAGGGCCGGTGAGATGGCTCAGCGGCATAAGCGCCTGCCCGGCAAGCGCGAGGTCCCGAGTTCGACTCCCGGATCCCACATACGAAAAAAGGGCCGGTGATATCGCTCAGCGGCACGGGCGCCTGCTGGCGCACGAGGTCCTGAGGTCGACCCCCGGTACCCACAAAAATAAAAAAAAGGACGTCCGATCGTTTCCAGATAAAGAGGAAACAACCGACCTGGGAACTGCAGGAGGCTGCATTTCCGGGTTGGGTTGTCAACACAAGTCCCCCTCAGCAGTGTCCCTGGGGCACATTCGGCACAAGCCCCCTCAGCGGTGTCCCCACCGTGCACACTCGGCACAAGGCCCCCTCAGCAGTGTCCCCACTGCGCACACTCGGCACAAGCCCGCCTCAGCAGTGTCCCTGGTGCACATTCGGCACAAGCCCCCTCAGAGGTGTCCCCACCGCGCACACTCGGCACAAGCCCGCCTCAGCAGTGTCCTCGCCGTGCACACTCGGCACAAGCCTCCTCAGCGGTGTCCCCACCGCACACACTCAGCACAAGACCCCTCAGCAGTGTCCCCACCGCGCACACTCGGCACAAGCCTCCTCAGCGGTGTCCCCACCGTGCATACTCGGCACAAGCCCGCCTCAGCAGTGTCCCTGGTGCACATTCGGCACAAGCCCCCTCAGAGGTGTCCCCACCGCGCACACTCGGCACAAGCCCGCCTCAGCAGTGTCCTCGCCGTGCACACTCGGCACAAGCCCGCCTCAGCGGTGTCCCCACCGCGCACACTCAGCACAAGCCCCCTCAGCAGTGTCCCCACCGCGCACACTAGGCACAAGCCTCCTCAGCGGTGTCCCCACCGTGCATACTCGGCACAAGCCCGCCTCAGCAGTGTCCCCACCGCGCACACTCGGCACAAGGCCCCCCTCAGCAGTGTCCCCACCGCGCACCACCTCAGCGGTGTCCCCGCCACGCACACTCGGCACAAGTCCCCATCAGTAGTGTCCCTGGTGCACACTCGGCACAAGCCCGCCTCAGCACTGTCCCCACCGCGCACACTCAGCACAAGCCCCCTCAGCAGTGTCCCCGCCGCGCACACTCGGCACAAGCCCCCCTCAGTAGTGTTGCTGTTGGGCCCCTCAGTGCAGACCCCTCACTCTGGTGCATTTTATGGTCAAATCTCTTCTTGGGGATATTTTGTCTTCTATTCAGATTTTTAACACAGCTCACTTATTATGTTTTGTTTGCTGGAACTTGTATCAATGTCTGACTTCACATAAACCTTTATTCTTCCTCATAAAATTACCGGCACTTGATATTTATTGAGCTACCTTACTGTGGCTATGAATTTCACAAGGTGACTACCTATGCACAAAGAAATATGTGTCTTGCGATGCTCTAAATGTACTACCCTCTTAATTTCCCTTCTTATCTCTGTGATGAACTTCATACTCAGGCATGTGGAAAGGCGCACTCATCTATCCTATTGGTCATAACTCGCTTAACATCTAAAATAGCATTCAAGCTCTTGCCAACCACTGGAATCCTGCCCTGGATTTGAGCAGATTTAAATGCCAAATTTTAAAGCCACAATAAAAATATTTCATCAACACGTAAAGTTTATATCTTTCATCTTTTATAAGTGTCTGAAATATCCTGAATCTTTTTTGACATGTTATGCACACTTTGTTTAATCACATTAATACATGAGATGATCCAAATAATTGTTCATTTAGATGTTAAATTATGCTCAAAATAAACAGATTCACACTACATTTTGAAAAATTATTTCCATGTAATTTACATAAGCTCTCTCATCGTGGATTCATTTTTTTCATATTATCATAACTAATAGGAAATAACATTTACACCTAAAATTTGAACTAGAGCTATTTCTTGTGATATTTTTTTCTCAGTTATATCCAGTTTTCCTCTGTCTTCTTACAATAATTCTTATCATTTTCACTATGGACTCAAAATACGTGTAAAAAAATTTTAAAGAATAGCAATTTTCATTTTTGTGAAAATATTATATAAATAGATAATTTCTTGTAATTCTTTATCTGTATAAATTCTCCATGGCAATTTTCTTATTTTTTGGCAGTTTTCACATTTTCAGTGAGATAATTCCAGTACCATCCTGTGTATCCGTGGGAAGTCTACTGCCCAGTGGATTTTAGAGTATTCAAGGAGTTGCGTAGTAGTCGCTGGAATCAATTTAGGAACACTTCCATCACTCTGAAAAGAAATCCCATAGCGATTAGCAATCACTCCTTATTTTGCGCTAGGCTCCCCGAGGAAGGAAATCTTGACAAGGGAAGCAGAGTTTATAATGAAGCGAGGAAGAGCAGGGCTCAGAACATGAGCAGCCACAGAGGTGAAAAGAGGAGGAGGTGAATTTCCCCTCAGAGCCCGGCACCTGTAACTCTGCCCCGCAAACCCTGTGACCTACAGAGCCAGGTGCTAACCAGTTTATTTTATTTATTTATTTATTTATTTTTGTGGGTACCGGGGGTCGACCTCAGGACCTCGCTCGCCAGCAGGCGCCCGTGCCGCTGAGCGGTATCACCGGCCCTTTTTTCGTATGTGGGTTCTGGGAGTCGAACTCGGGCCCTCGCGCTTGCCAGGCAGGCGCTTACACCGCTGAGCCATCTCACCGGCCCTAACCAGTTTATTTTAAGTTACAAAATGTGAAGTGTTTTGTTCCAGCGGCAATGGAAAATTAATATGCAAGTGTAGAGTAATAAAACTGATTTTTGTATAATGACCTTTGATCTTGTAACTTTGTTGAACTCTATTTTTTTCTAATAGCTTTTTAGTTTTCGAACAGCTTTTTGGACTAAAGACTATGTTTGTCATTGGCAAATAGGTATAATCTTATCTCTTCCCTTCTAATCTGAATCTCTTTCACTTCTTTTACTTCTTTTACTTCTTTTACTTGAATATCATCCGATCTAGAACCCCTGATGTCATTCTGAAAAGAACTGGCAAGCACAGAGATCAGACAGATGCTCTGTATTCCAATATTAAGTATGATGAGAGCTGTGGATTTCATCGATGCTCTCTAGGAGGTTGAAGATAGTCCTTTCTATTCCTGATTTGTTGAGCACTTTTGTCCTGAAAGACCTTGGAGTTTATGAAATGCTTTTTCCATGCTAATGCATAGTCATGTGACTTTTGCCTGTGTTTTAAGGGTAACTGGGCTTTTCAAAATAATCTGTATATTCAGGCACAAACATATGGAGATGAAGGAATTTTACTGAGTTCCCTAAAGACCGGAAGGACAGCAGCCACACAGGGCCGCACCGGAAGTTCCAGAGGCTGTGAGGAGGCCGCAGAATGGAGGGGAAGTCTCCTCTCCTGCGGATGTGCCGGGCGTGAGGAAGAGCTCAAAGACACAAGGTGAGAGGAGAGGACCAAGCATGGAGCACTGAGAGAAGAGGACCAAGCATGGAGCACTGAGAGGAGAGGAGCAAGCATGGAGCATTGAGAGGAGAGGACCAAGCACGGAGCATTGAGAGGAGAGGACCAAGCACGGAGCACTGCGAGGAGGGGACCAAGCATGGAACACTGAGTGGAGGGGACCGGGCCTCGAGCCCTCTGCACGACCCCGCCCGGGTTCCGGGTGCTTCGCGTCTGGAGCTCCCAGCCTTTGTGCGTGCTCCGTGGGTAACGGCAGCGTCCCAGGCTCCGTACAGTGGAGGACTTCTCTCTCTCTCTCTCTCTTCCTCTCTTCTCTGCCCCATGGGAATAGTTTTGCCTCTCAAGAAATTCAGGCAGAACAGAGTACAGCAACGCAAATTTGGAGGCGGTTTATAGTGAGGTGAGGACAGCACTGTCTTCGGCCTCGAAAGACCTAACTGGTTTGGTTCCCACCAAGTCGGAACTGCATCTCGACGCCTTTTTCCTATGACTCTTTTAAGTTTGTCCTCCTGATCTCTAGAGGAGTGGGAGTAATTTCCACTTCAGCTGCGCCTCGGGACGTTTGTGAAGATGAAAGGAGCCCTGCGTTAAGTGTCTTCAGAATGTAAGTGTCTCCAATATTAGGGGCCATGGCAAATAGCTGAATAAAAGGGAAGAACAGATTTTCAGCAAAGACAAGGTCAGTCACACAGTATGAAGAACACACAGCTGTAGATTATATTAGAAAGAAGACGGCAAAAGTTTTCTCTGGATTAGATGTGGATGGTGTTTTAAAATGAACAGCACTGTCTAATCCACCCGTATTTTAAATAAACTTTCGTTTTAAAAGTAATTGTAAAAGAACATAAAAAATACAAAAAAACTTTACATAAAAAAATTAAAAATATGTAGCAAAGTGTTAATTTAAACTATTAAAGCTTCTTACCATTTATATGCATTTTTACATGTGTATGCTATTAAGCTTTGTTCCTGGCTGTTTAAATATAGGCTTACATACTTTAAAGACCCTTTGTAAATAGGATTTAATGGCTACGTACCCTCTTACAATACACAAACTTTCTGTTATCTTTTGCTTAATACCAGTCTGATCTCGTTTTAGCCGGCTTTCAGATTTCAGACAATTTATTTGCCCTTAGCTCACTGCTCTCATCCCACCTTTCTCCTCCTGACTCCTTGTTATTGATGGATGGAGAAATGTATTCCCATAAATATCCGACTCTTGCCTCCTGCCTGGATTGCCTATGGATGCAGGCAGGAAACTAAAACCATTGGAAAAATAACGCCTGCACCCACACACCCACACACACACACACACACACACACACTCGCACTTTCTTCCTTGATGGTCGGAATTGTGCCTCCACCCTCATTTCCCACCTCGCTCCAATCCCTGCAGCTCCAGGTCCCTCCCAGAAGATGGACAAGGAGGCCTCTTTCCCCGGAACCAGCCGAGACTGAGGACAAACGGCGGTTATCCCTAGATTTCCATCCCGGATGGACTGGGCAGCTCCGTTTCCCCTGCCCCTCCTCCACCCTCGGACGCGGGCTTCCCCTCCTCCACCCTCAGACGCGGGCTTCCCAAGGATGCAGGAAGCTGAACTGTGAGCTTCCCAAATGCAAACGGAGCATGGCTGTCTGATTTGATGAACCTTCAAGCTGCCGGGCTAGATACAGCAGAGCCTCAATCCTGCTTATTTTTAGAACTAGACGTGTGACTTGTTGAAATCCCAGTGCCTTGAGAAGCTCCTCATAGTTTTGCCTCCTTTTTCTCTGACCCTTCCTGTGATAGACAGCCTTTTCAGAATCTGAAAGTAAGCATCTTGGTAATATTTGCATTCTTCATTGTTGTGACTTTTCAATTTTTCCCTATCCCATTAGAGGTAGAACATTTTAAGAAGCCACTGCTATACGGATACATTTTATTCTGGATGTTTAAATCATGCTCTTCGTGTGTGGGAAAATCATTCATTTGGCTGGGAGAAGGGATGAATTGTTACATCAAATATTTACACCACGATTTTTAGCATGTCAATGAAATGGATAACTTCCTCTAATTACTTTTGCCACATCACCAATAATTTGGCACGATGACATAAAAATGATCCAGAACAATTTTTAGGAAATTGATTAATACCATACTATTGCATTTTATTGAAAAGATAATTATGTGCTTTAAATAGGTTCTGATTTATAAGTGTAAATTCGTACAACATCATACTGCAATTCTTGTCCCTGCTATTAATTCACAAAATATTTAAGCTATGCATTCAAGTATTTTCCTTCAAGCTCATATCAAGAGCTTGAACATTCATTACTAAGTTAAAATAAAAATGATTTGGCATGAGAAAAAATATCTTTCAGTGGGTTTCATAAAAGTTGCTGTAAAACTTAGCACTCAAAGGATAATCAAAAGAACTGGCACTGTATATTCAGATTCCAATTCCCTTGTCATTTTGAAACATGGACAGAAAAATGCCTTCAAGGAAATGTTTGTAATTATTGTGCTCACAAGCTTCAGTATTCAACTGAAGATGCATTCCTGAAGTTTCAGGAATGCAACAAAACCTTAAGTAGTAGAGAGGCAAAATCAAAGTTATTTCTCCACCATTTTCAGTATGCTAATGGTCCCTTGCTAACAATATACCATGACATTTTTAAAAGCCTTGCACACTGTAGTAAGAAATGAACGGTTTTTCTCAATACTAAAAGGGAAATCCCCCCAAAAGGGTTTAAATATCCAAGGTAAAATACATACATATATATATATATATATATATATATTCTGGCTTCCACAGTAAGTCTCTTAATTATGAGAGTTTATAAAAATAAGTGTATTTGCTGTTTTTGAATGAACAAGGAAGTTCCAAAAATTTGTGGAATTAAAAAATAAAAGACAGCTCATAGTTATAAAACCATTTGCTCTGACATTATTTTAAAATTCTACATTTTTCAGCATTTAGTATGATTAATTTAATGATTAATATATCTATTTAGTAAGGTAGGTTACTTTAATATCAAACTATTTAAAATGTGAGTACTGACATTTTTCTTAGTTCATAGGTTACTGTAACTACCTAGATACAATTATATTGAGTAGTTAAGAAACATTTCCAAATGCATGAATATTTATGGTAAAAAGGTTAAATGTATTTCTGTTACATTCTTTTAATTATAATGCAGAATTAAGTGAAAAGTGGAATTTATCCTACTTCTGGCAGTGTAGCTTATTTTTCAGTACAATATTAAAATTTTGCACTGACAATCACAATTATTCCATGTATGACTTGATGTTTTTTTAAAAGTTTAAGTTATTTTGCATTACAAATTCCCCATCCTCTTCTCTATGCATTCATCTTTGCTGTATATTATAGGCAAAATGAAGATAAATCAAGTGTTTTGTAACAACAAAGCAAAAAACCACCAAAATCCTATAAATTGATAATAAAATAATGACATTTGCCTCAATGCTTTGAGGAAGTAATGGAACCATTATTTCTTAAATTTTGTGTCACTAACACATCCAATCAGGATGAAGACCTTCATCTCTTAGCCTTCAGTGTCCTAACCACATCACCACTGCCTTCTCACAACCCAGTCCCTGGCCTTTGACCACCCTGTGCCTGAATCACCAGTGTGTCAGACCCAACTTTCTGGCCACACTGCACACCCAGGTTACCAAGGTCCTGGGCTGGCCTTGTCCTGGGATTTAAGACCTGGTCACTGCACAGATGCCCACAGCATGGGCATCAGCTAAGCAGCCATCCTTGGGAGCCCTGGACATGAACGTTTTGGCCGCCATCCCCACGTGTGGTCCACTCCCAACGCCCGAGGTGCTGGGTCTGCTCCTGTGCCTGCAGCTGACCCGGTTCCATGACTGTGCTACATGTGCCCCAAGTCTCATGCCCCGGAGGACCGGGTGCACTGGTCCAAGCTGGGCTGCACCTGTGCCTCTGAGCCACACTCTGTGCCTACCGTGCTCTGGGGGATGACTCCCTGCTGCTCCACAGCCCCCGTGACTTGCACATGATCAACCACTGGCCATGCTGCGATCCCCAGTGCCACCAGCACGAGGACCCTCGTGCCCACTCCTGCTCCCATCCTGGGCCCTGCTTGCTCCACAGAGCTGCATATTGACACCACCACCACCATGGACAAAGCTGGATGCTTAGCAGCGCCCAGAGGATGCCTTCCTGGACTTCCCTGGTGGAGAAGGCAGAGAGGGAAGGAAAATCCACAGCATCCTCCCCCGTGGGGAACACCCACAGCCTTGGCCCCTGGAAGGCCTGTGGTCTTCGTGATCGCTGAGCTCAGCTGACGGAGCAGGGGAGAAGTGAGGCCACTGCCCTCACCCAGGCCAGGCAGGCCGGCACCCGGTGCTCCCTGTCACGGAAAGCGTCCTCCACTGAACTGAGCCATAGAGTCTGGAGGAGGCGAGAGACCCCTCAAATGTGCTGTCAACACAAGACGACAGGAGACATCAGGAGATGCTACCGTTTTCCGGGAACAGACTCCAAATAAGTGGGAATATCTGAATTTCCCTGACGAAACTTTCAAGACAATTATTTTAAGAAAACTTAGCAAAGTTCAAGGAAACATAGAGACGATTCCACAAAATCAAGAAAATACTATACAAAGGAAACAAAAAGTCTAATAGAGATTTAAATATTTTAAAAGAATCAAATAGAAATTCTAGAAGTTAAGAATACAATGATTAAAATGAAAAATGTAGTAGAATTCAACCACAGACATTATCCAGCAGAAAAAAAGCACCTATGAATCAAAGACAGGTGATTTGAAAACATACAGAAAAAAGAATGTTGAAAAATGGAATGAGAAAACCCATAGCATTTAGTGCCATGATTGAGAGAGCTGACCTTCACATTGTGGCTATGAGCTGGACAGAAAGGATATTTATCTAAATAAATGATGTGCAAAAGTTAAATATACTTTATATATTTACAAGTCACATAAATATGTTTAAAGGGCTGAGAAATCCACTCACAATGAAAAAAAAATGGTCATTGGGCGGGGGATATAGCTCAGCAGTGCAGAACCTGCCTGGCAAGCACAAGGTCCTGAGTTCAATTCCCCATACCCCCCCAAAAAAAAGAGAGAAAAGAAAAAATGTCATAGTGAAAAACAATCATTAATTTGCCTAAAGTACATGATTTTTCACCAAAAGACCACAAAATTTGAAACAAGTGAAATATTTTGAGAATACATACATATAAGTACTCAAAATATATAATATATAATAAAATTTTTGAAACATTTCTATGTGGAAAATTAATGGGAATTTTAATAAATAGTAGACAAAATGGTCCATTTATATATAAAATTATCTCAGTTTTACTAGAAATTAAGACCAAAAATTAAAATAATGAAATAGTACTTTTCACTAATAAAAATAGCACATCTTAAGGATTGATAAAATAAAATTAGACTTATGAAAGAATAAATTGATACAACAGTATGCAAGGGCAATTTGGAAGTGTGAGTGTGTTTGCCCCACTGTGCAATTTCTAGGAATCTGTCCTACATAGCCAATCTAGAAATACAGCAAGCCCAAGCGGCTGTGACGGTTAGGCTTGATCAGACTTGGGAGCTGCCAAGAGCATAGGAAAGCACACTTACTTCTGTGTGTGTCTGGGTGGGCATGGAGGGATGACCTTCAGGGATGACCTAGAGCTGCTCCTCAGCTTCTCCTTCTCTGGCTCTCTTCCTGCTCTCTGCTTCCTGGCTGCCATGGTGGGAGCAGCTTTCTTTAGCCATCCCTGCCACCATGGACTGAACCCTCTGAACCAAGGACCAAGGAAGCTGTTTCTCCTTTATTTTGTCAGATATTTTGTCCCAGCAACAGAAATCTAATACAAAGCAGAAATCATAATACCCATCAAATAGATTCTATAGAAAAACATTAGAAGCAATATAAATAGTAATATGATGATGGCTACACAAACAGTGCAATATTCGTGCAATGGAATATTTTCTATAATTGACAAAATATTAACTAGATCCATACAAATACTCTTGGGTAGCTTAAGATGTATCATGAAAAAAATCATGCAGTACCACAAAAGCCTTTTAAAAACATCCTTATTCACAATAATTATATATGTATGAGTACACACATGCACAGGCATCTGTCTGAAAATGCACATTAAGCGGGTGCATGTCCTCAGCTCTAGAAGGTAAACGTGGGACTGGAATTGAATTGTGCTGGGGGCGAAGCTGTGTGTACCTCGAGTATCTAGGACAAGTCCACTGCTGCTCACGAGTGTAGCAGGGCCCCGTGAGAAGTGTGCACAGCTCAGGGAGCTGATACATGTAGTGACTTGACCTTCGCTTGAGATAATACAGACAGTTTCCTCTTGTTCCCCATGAAGCCACCAAGGTATGATGTTCTGCTGAAGATCAGATATTCTTCCTGTCCCAGATTCTACCCTCCTCTTAAACTCTCCATGAACTTACTCACATGCTGATTGTATAAATAAATGCACTGCGGGTGCTGGGCATTTCCTTTCTCCCATCAGGAGAGAGGGCTCCACCTGACCTCAACTTTTGTATATTGATTCGTGTCTTCTTCATCCACACCGTTCTCCCTCCCGAGTTTCAAGAGCCGTGCTGAACACAGCAGAATTGGAAGCAAAAATTGAATTAACTCTCCTCTGTAGTGGATATAGTGCTTGTTTGTGTTTCTTTGTGTTAATTACGTAATTAAAAACTAACTTAAAACTAAAAGTTTGGGGCCAGGCGTGGTGGCGCATATCTGTAATTCCATCCCTCAGGAGGCTGAGGCAGGAGAATCACTATGAGTTCAAGGCCAGCCTAGGCTAATGGTGAGTTCCAGGCCAGCCTGAACTGCATAGCAAGACCCTGTCTCAAAAAAAAAAAAATTTAAATTAAAAGTTTGATGCATGACTTTATGTGCTTTTAGAACACAACTCATCTTTAGCCCCATTTTGTTTCCTTCATATTCTGATCTTCTGCCCACAAACTCTTGACTGAATTCAATTGAAAGCCACGGGAAAAACATTCCCTTCCATAAAACAACCAGCATCCAAGAGCAGAACTTGGGCTGGGAAAAAGTAAGGAGAGGACCCAGATGAGCAAAAATAGAGAATCCAGTGCACGTCCTAAGTCAGGGTTCCAACTGGCTTCAAAATGTTAGGATTAGTTCACCAAATCACATTTTGATGGAATATTTCAGCCAGACAGGAAATGTACAGGAATGACTAAATTCAAGCCTCATTTGGTAAAATTTAATAGTGTATCTTATAAAGTTTCATTTATATTATCTACTAATCACACACTCATAGGTCAGGGATGGCATATTAGGTCCCGGGCAGCTCCTGCCTGTCCGCTCCATCAGCGCGGGGTGGACCAAGGCTGTTTTGCATAACGGTGGATTCTCGTTCCGAGGGGAAATTGTGTGGTGTCTGCTCTGTCTGCGATGCTAGGGCTTCGGTCCCCTCTCAGGGGATCCAGTTCGGCCTCCTCCCAAGTACTCGTTGGCCTTCACTACAGATGGAACTTTGGTCACGTATGTTTCCTAGTTTCAAAGAAGTCTTCCATTTCTTATGCTGCTTGTAGCATGCGGCTAGTTTGAAGAAACAAAGAGGAACAGTATTCTTTTTTAATGTTTTCTGGACAGGCTACTATAGGGTTTTATGCACGTAACCCACGTTTTATTTTCCTGAACAAATTAAAAGAAAAAGAAACAATTCAAGTGAATTCTAATATTTTGGTTAAAAGACCGTAATTGACTAAGGTCACATTTGGGGAAGCTGCTATGGTCTGCAGGTGATTTATAGAGAAGAGAGTTGGTCTCCCCAATAGTGACGTCAAGGGGTGCGGGGATGTTAAGGGACGGGGTCTAAAGGAAAACAGGTAGATCAGCAGGGGTCCGGTCTCAGAAGGGGTTGCAGTTCATGGAAGCCCAGTAATTCTCATGAGAGCACTGTTACTAAACAGCAGGGCCCGCGCCTCGGCGGCCTTCTCATCTGACCGCGGGCTCTCTCCTTCTAGGAGCGTCCGGCACGGTGTCTCCTCCATGAGCTGCTCACTGGGGTAGCCGCCTTCCCTCTGGCCCTGCACACGATGCGCTGAGTTAAACTCCTTTTCCTATACATTACCGAGTGTCAGGTAGTCTGGTAAAGCAGTAGAAAAAGATTTATTCAAATGTAGTGGTCTCGTACGTCACATAAATACAGTGAGTCGACTCAATGTGACCGTGGAGTATGTGACTATACTAACCGAAAGTTGTGCAGCAGTTGTCTGCGGTAGAGAAATATACCTGATTAATTCTGAATTCCTAAACCCTTTTGCTGATTATGTGTAATTCAGATTTCTGAATTTTTAGCCAATCATCTAAAGTATTATACACAGTTGGCAATATAATTTTACTGAATTTCCCTGTAAAAGTTAAAATGGCTCTTTGACTAGCAGAAACCAAGCTTTCTTCAGTTAACAACGGTAATTATTAAATGAGAGTCTTCCTCACCACGTGGTACTGTCCTTCCTGACCGGTTACAATCACCGGCAGGATTTAGCGATGATCTTCATTTTCCTGAAAAAAAACTACATCCTCAGAGACAGTGTGCCATTCTCTGTAAAACTAGAATGAATACAATGTAAATCAATTTTCACTTCTACACGTAAAATTAGTGGGATATTAGGATACAGTCTTTCAATCAGATGTAGTTGTTTAGAGCACCCCTAATGTAGTCGATCATCTTTGTCCCTTAGTAACTACCGTGGCCCAGTGCAGTGAGCTCCTTGGTATGAACATGAATGACCGGGGTGCTCCGGGCCTGGGACACATTACTCCTCCCTGGAGGTGGAATTTGCAGCCTTCACCCTGTCTGTGGAAGTGGGGCGGCGGCGCTGGAGTGAGCGGAGTGGTGGTGATCTAGGGAACCGGCACACAAGGGCGCTCTGGACCTTGGGGTGCGGGCCTCAGGATTCCTGAGGAGGATCTCACCTGCAAGTGAAGTATCCTTTGTGCTACAGGAAACCATGGACCTGGGCTTTTCCGTAATCCCAGTGGGATCTTACCTGGGAACTTCATGGACTTTTGAAACCAGAGTAAAATGCCCAGGACAATTTTGCTTCATAGCTGTTGATTTACTCTCTCAATAAGTTTAGACAGGATTGCAACTTTCCACATCTTCTTTTTTTTTTTTTTTGTGGGTACCGGGGGGTCGACCTCAGGACCTCTCGCGCCACCAGGTGCCCATGCCGCTGAGCGATATCACCGGCCCCTTTTTCGTATGTGGGTTCCGGGATTCGAACTTGGGCCCTCGCGCTTGCCGGGCAGGCGCTTAAGCCGCTGAGCCATCTCACCAGCCCTCCATATCTTCTTTAAACTCCCAAGATTCTTGTTGTGTTTATGTTTTATTTTCTTTAAGTTTATTTTTACTTTTTTTCCTTTAAACTTTAGACTTGTTAATAGTATGTAGTCTCACTGACCTTTGATTTATAATGAAGAGAGAAAATCACAGAATTCTGAATTCTCTTGATTTCTTGCTTTAAATGTTAAAACTATATGCAGACTTGAATGTAAAAGAGCTAATTTAGTTAATCCAATTAACTTCATAATGCAAGTGCAACATATCATTAGTGCTATTTCCTCCCATTTGTTTAATGGATTATCTAATTGGATTAATATAAAAAGTAAAACAAAATTAGAATCAGATGTTGAAGGGTTTTATTGAGAAAGTGTGGGAGAGAAAAAAAACAACATGGAATTCTGTAATGACAAAGCTAAAGCATGAAACAAGTTGGATGCATTTCATAAATCTTTAGCTAGATTTAATTTTACAGAACTAATTTGTGCCATTTCTGTAAATTGTTTGCAGTGCTGATTCTGATTTATCAAGTGCTCCTTAACAGGAGCACAAGGGCCTTCAATACAACTTTACTTGAGGCCCCGGAATTTAAGCAAATCTGGCCCTGAGTTATGTGACTAGATATGTCAAATTGGAGGCTTTTGTCCCATTTCTCTTGTTCCTTTGATCCATTGAATCACCAGACTAATTCTCAATTTTGAAAACTAAGCTGCTGAAGAGACATTACCCCCACACTGATCAGTATAACTGGTATATTTCTTTCTTCCCTCAGTCTCTCTCTCCCCCTTTCTTATTTCATTTATTTGAAAAATTAAAATAGGTACCCATGCAGGTTAATTTTAAGCTCCCATAATACAAAATATTATAAATAGAATGACAAAATATTGTCCTCCTTTTTCTCATAAAGCAGATAGCTTTCCAAACCTGGGAGTTAAAATATAAACTTTTGTTTTGTTTTACAGAAAAGTAATACAGGTCATATATGTTCTGTTCCCTAAAAAACCAAATATGTCTCTTTATTCTTTTCCTTCAGTTTTTCTATGGTTTAAGTATGGCTATGTATGTAGCATTTAAAAATTTTACTCAACTTCTTTGCCTTTAAATTGAATAATTATACACATTTTACTTGTGTTCTTAATTTAAACCTTGAAATATATTTTGTACTTTTTCTTTCCCTTACTTCGCCTTTGGCTAGACTCCAGGTTTATTTTCCAACTGTTTAGTGTCTGTTTCATGTGTTATTTCTGTCTTCCTAATGGTCACTTTCTATATTTCCCATCTGCTATCGGTCTATATTCTCTGACAACCTCAACAGGCAGTAAAAGAATAGAGCAAAGCGTCCCTTTCTTCCCTCATTTCATGTAGGGTGGTTCGTTAAATTCATCGTAAATTTGAATTCCAAATTGTTTCTTTTTTTTTTTTTTTTTTTTTTGTGGGTACCGGGGGGACGACCTCAGGACCTCACGCGCCAACAGGCGCCCGTGCCGCTGAGCGATATCACCGGCCCCTTTTTCGTATGTGGGTTCCGGGAGTCGAACTCGGGCCTTCGCGCTTGCAAGGCAGGCGCTTAAGCCGCTGAGCCGTCTCACCGGCCCCCAAATTGTTTCTTGCATTTATGTCATTAATTTTCACATAATGGAACAAGTAGGTCAACCTTCGTCCTCACATTCTCGAAACTGTTTTCAGTGCTCGTTAAGAGATAACTCGCTCACTTAACTAAGTGTAATACATCGCGCTGTGCGGGTGCAGGAGGATGAGCCCCGCCCGTGGAGCGGACACCCACGGATGTGGGAGAGCAGCAGGGCGACCCACATCCTCCCCGTGCTGCTCCGAGCTCCCGTGCATCCCTGACTCCTCGGGTGCGCCAAGGGCTCACCTCGTCTCTATACTCCCCTTCTGAGTTAATCGTCACTCTCTCAAGACCTCCCAGATGAGGTAATGTACAGGTAGCAGACTTTACTGTTTGGGTTGGTAAAGGGTTTTGTTTGCTTGTTTGTTTTATTTTGAGACTCTGCTAACTCTCTAAATTGTCTGAGCTGGGCTAGCACTTGTGACCCTCCTGCCCCAGCCTCCTAGAGTGCTTGTATTACAGGTCTACCCCACCACAAGCCCAAAGGGAAAGGATTTTTTTTTTTTTTTGTGGGTACCGGGGGTCGAACTCAGGAACCCGCGCGCCAGCAGGCACCTGTGCCACTGAGCGATATCACCGGCCCTTTTTTCGTATGTGGGTTCCGGGAGTCGAACTCAGGCCCTCGCGCTTGCCAGGCAGGCACTTATGCCGCTGAGCTATCTCACCGGCCTGAAAGGATTTTTAATGGCCACAAAATATAGCTCTTCCTTACAGTGAAGCCTACTAATCCTCACCTTTCTACCTTCCTTTCACGACGCACAGCCATCACTCAGTTCCAGCCTCCCTTGCCTATGTGTCATAAATGTACTTCAGACATAATCTTTACCAAGCCATATCTATGAGGAGAAAGAACAAACCAGTTCAGATTTTTTTTTTTTTTTTTTGTGGGTACCGGGGGGTCGACCTCAGGACCTCGCGCACCAACAGGCACCCGTGCCTCTGAGCGATATCACCGGCCCCTTTTTCGTATGTGGGTTCCAGGAGTCGAACTCGGGCCCTCGCGCTTGCAAGGCAGGCGCTTACGCCGCTGAGCCATCTCACCGGCCCACCAGTTCAGATTTTTAACTTTGACACGCATAAGGAAAACTTGTAGGGTTTATGTTGTAACCCGTTAATTATGACATAACTCTTAAAAATTAAAGCTAAGTAGGTGTAATCAGATTTGCGTCTTTTCTCTGCATTAAAATCATGTCCTATGACTTTCCTTTAATTTGTTATTTTAAAATTTACTTTTATTTGGCTTATTATTTGCATTGCCATTCAGTCGATAATTTTTTTTCTAATTTCAGGATGTGCACATTTGGCTTGAGTCGTTTTATGTCTTACACTTGGTGAAAGTCCGGCTGGGGATGTAGAATAGCGCATCAGAACTGTGTGTTCTCCCGGCGTGTTCTGTGTGAACTTTCATGGCCCATGCTCTGTCCAGTGCAGGCTGGCTGTCTCCTCTGCCCCATGGCTCCTTAGTTCCTTCCTCTCTGGGAGCTGGTGGCGGTTCTCTTGGTTTGCCTTGTCCTAGCCTGTGACACTTCTCGTTAGGCAACGCTCATCTCCCATCTGAGCGCTAAGTCTGTCCTCAGTTCAGCCAAGGTTTTTTCTCTGACTTCTTTGATCTTCCTTTTTTCCATCCTGTCTGTATTCTTTTGTATTTTCTTGCAACCCAAGTTAGAGTACAAATGTGTACCTTGCATGCATCCTACATTCCACATTAGATTTTGTGTCCTAATTCTAAACACTTTCCATAATTCCCTAGTCTGGTAGAAGGCTCTTTCATTTTCTCCATTTCTAATCCGATTTTCAGAAATATAACTTTTGTTATTTTTTTTTGTAATTAGTAGTCTTAATATGTAATTTTTTCTGTTTCTTTTTAAATAGCATGTTATTGCTTTTGACCAAAATACCTTCTCATTATTTTTTTCCTGAAAAATATCATTCAAGGTTTTCTTCTTTTTTAACACTTTTACTCTACCTTCTAACAGTAAATGACCTTACATATTTTGGCTCTTTCTTTGAACTACTGAATTTTGGCAAATGTCAGATGATCCCCTGTTCTGTATTTATATTTAAGAGTCTTTGCATTCACAAGAAAATGTGCAAACTTTCCACTCAGTGAAAAGCCAGTGAAGTGGTTTTCCATCAGGGTTATAGCAGGTGTCTAGTAGGGTTACTGGGACAATGGAAAGCAGGAAGATGAAGGAATAACTACATTAATGGTGCATCTTAGGAATTTTTCTAGGCAGATGGGGCCTTTTGCTGCTGGAAGTTCTTTATGTAAAATGAGGCTCCCTGCGAGGTTCCCGAGACACTCAGGACTGCCGGAAGGAGCTCCTTCATGAGACCCGTGGACCGGGCCGTGTGACGCTGGGAGGCAGCACCTGGCAGCCAGGAGGGGACTCTCAGGAGCCCATCTCCCTCCCGGGCACGGCACTGTGGACTTCTCCTGGGGAAGGCCAGTTTATGCTCTGAACAGCTGCCTAATGCTGGTGCTTGACGGTAGTGTATTAAAACTTCATTAGATTTTTCATAATTATACGATTCCAGAAACTCCAGAAATGTCTTCCAGAATTTCCTCAAATGTCTGGTCTGAAGATGTCACCTATGCAAAGTGTCCACACTTCACAGATAAGCCTATAAATCTTTGCAGAAGAACTTCTTTTACTGAAAATATAGTTTGATATGAGCTCTTAATCCAAAAACAGAATATTTTCATAATACTTAAATAAATTATTAACAAATTAAAAATCTGAATATCAAACTTAAGAGAAATATATTCCAGAAATAAAAGGAAGGGTCAGTGTTAGAAGTTTTATTTATCTAATTTACCTTTTCAGTGTCTTCAATACACTAAAAACATTACGACACACCTAGTAGCACAATGGGCAGTGTAAAGATTGCGAATCACGTTGTCAGGTGCGGAAGACCCCGGGGAGACGCCTTCTCTCCCCGCGCTTTCTTCTGTTTAAAGATAACCAAATTATAGGATCCACCCAGTATAAGGGCGATCATAAACATACGACGCTTGGCATTTCTGACATGGAATAGGGACTCCATAAATGTTAACGTACAAGGAAACATGAAAAATGAAAAACGACGGAGACTCTGAAACTCGCGAGTTCGGCAGAGGCGCTCAGACCCGCCTTGCGTCTTCCTCCCACGTGCTGCTCGGTGGACACGACGCTGACGGGCCGGAAAATACAGATAAGACACTTTATGAACGCGCCGTCCCTCAGGGAACCGGTCCCCAAGGCACCCCGATTTTGGGTCACAGGAGTCTCCTCCAGGCCTTTGGAAAACGTTCGTTTTCTTGGTAGAAAAAGCTCGCTAGTGTGTTCCACTTTAAACGAGGGCGGGAGCTGGGGCTGCATTCGCACCCCGACCCGAGCCGGTCCACCACGCCAGCCGCGTTTCGCCTCCCAGCTCCTGGCCACCAGGGAGCATTTCCGAGCGGCGCGGTGCACCTCACAGGCCGACACAGGAAGGACCACCGAGTGACTGAGCGGATGACAGTGATGCACACACCTGCCCCAGGAATGAACAGACGCACCGCGTGCAGATGGAGATGCGCCTGTGCCACCACCACCCTTCAGAACACCACGGGAGAGACCCGGGAAACCCTGAAAGGGCGCGTGTCCCTCATGCGCAACACTGGCGAAATCTCAAGAAACGGCCAGCATATATACACTGGTAAAATCCGGAGAAGCTCTAACGAACCCGAATCTTACAGTATGCCTCCCACTTGCTTTTAGGAAGTTCTCCTAAGTAATGAATAATACATATGCACAGAACTACATATTTATTCTTTTAGCATTATTTAGATAGTACAACGTGAGGGTATGCCCTTTTCCTACTTTTGTTAAAATAATTGAAAATATATTAGTAGTTGCATGTTATGACAATAGTCTTCACTTAGGATGTAGAATGCCATGCTACAGAATATATTTAAACCATAAAGAATGTTAATTTAAATTGTTAATTTTTAAAAAAGTTTACAAAACCACAGCTCAGTATGATTGATTTTTTAACTTATACTTGTATATAAAGTTAACATGTATTCCTTTATATGCACTATAAATAACAAATATGTGTATAGAAATATATTTATTTAGACATTACAGTATCGGTAGTGTTCCTGACTTTTTTTGATCTTTGACTCCACATGAAGTAATCCCAACTGCATCTGTGTATATAAGACATTTATACTACAGGTGTAGTCTTTGGACAAGACAATTAAACACTTATGCTCAGTGCTCATATTCTGATATCATTTCTTTTTTCTATAATTTGTTCCTAAATGACTTAATAAACCTTTTGAAAGAAGTCCCACCGCAGTGTTAAAAGGTTAAAGCTGAATGCGAACGAAGAGAGTGCCCGGGATGGGGAGGCTAAGAATCCTTCGCTCCTTTGTTCGTGAGTTTGTTTCCTATCCTGACGTGCTTTGCGGACTCCAGCGGTGCAAGGGAGAAGATTCAGCTAAGCTGACCAGGGGCAGGCAGGTGAGCAGCTGGCGGTGTGTTTTCAGACTCCCGGGACAGCGCCGCTTTAAACAAAGCCTGCTCCACTCCTGCCCTCGAAGCCCCCAGCTCTGTACTGGAGCCTACAGCTAAAGCCTAACCGTCTTTCAAAGCAGTCAGGTTCTAGCTTCTGTCGCATGTACTTGTGTTTTCCTTCATGAATACGGAAAGGATAAAATTCAAATGTTCACAAGTTGTAAAACATCACTCCTCCTGCAACCTTTCATCAAAAAGAAAGGACCCATACACAAATTTACTCAGTAATTCCGTTGGACATGTACCATGCAGTCTTCAGTACTTGGGCACATATCATTTAACAAAATCTCAGTTGAGACCCACATTTCAAAGAGAAATTCTTGAAAAAACACAACTCGTTTTCAAATTCTGTTCTAAATTATATTTTTTCACACATCCATCATTACGGATGAGAAGTAATATGAGAAATCTGAACAAATCTCTTTGACCTTCTGGAAAATTAATTTTATGGGATTATATTTTGTTTCCAGCATTTGATATTCATGATATTTAAAAAACTACTCAATAAAAAGTGCTTACCCCAATACATTGATGACAAGCTTCTTCAGGATGTCTGGGTCTGAAGAAACCCTATTGAATTTCCATCGATGACGTCACAAACCACATCGCTGTAAGTCTGGAATCAAATCAACATCTTACGCTTAGCGCAGTCCGTGCATCAGTATTCCACATTTCTAGCTTCTTGCATTTAAGCCTCACTCACAAGAGCTGTTAATGTCCCTGTCCAGTGCAGGTCGTTTTGCAAGGTCAGTAGGGAGAGATGAAATGATTGACTTCTTGGCGAAATTATGCTAGTGCGTTATCGGCTGAGAAGGCATAGCGATTGTATCTTTTCTACTAATCGGGTGATGATTCAGCCACACAGATGCTAACACCGCAGTGTTACAAGCAATCTCATACAACCGAATTGCAGACATTGGATTTGTTATATCAGGATTTCTCTTATATTCCAACTCATGGGACTTCCAACAGCTCTTTGTAACACAAAAGGAACCCAATTTTATCCCACTAATAGGATTTTTGCTAGCTGCAACTGGAAAATCAGCCCAATTCAGACTTCACCCATGACTACCCTCAGCAGTAGAAGGACGCACTCCAGTTTCAGCACTACTTCACTCTAGCACAACAGTAGTAGCAGGAATTTTACGTTAATATGTATAAACATTTTTTAAAATGTCCATGCACTTTGATGCAATGACTTAATATCTCAGAACATATCTAAAGATTATAGTCAAATATACACAGGATGATTTATGAATCATAATTTGTTATATATTATTGAAAATAGTTAAAATTATAAAATAACATCAGACTCCAGTAGAACTGTTAATTGAATTCTGTGCTAATAGTGCAACACTAGTTCTCATATTATATTTGTACAAGAACATGTTCTCGTACTACGATGTTAGATGAACAAAACAGAACATAGATTTAAAATTATACTGCACTATGATTTCAGGGTCATGAGAATTATGTGAATTTTAAAGGAAATAAACACTGAAAACCACAGCAAAATGTTTTCAGGGTTTTCTGAACAAAGACATCCAGATAATATTCTTTGGCTTATGGTATTTTCTTCGTTTTGGAAACTTTGTAAAATAAATATGTATTAAATTTTATAAACAGAAATCAGAATATATTAAAATGATGATTTTTTTTTTCTGGGTTAAAGATAAAGAAACTCACATGGAACATCCAGAAGAAAGTTGGTTTTAGATTTTTGTTTGTGGTTACCTTTCCAATCCGTAAAGAGTAAAAGAAACAAAGGAAAAGCTCTTACCAGTTGGGTGATATTTTGAATGATTGCATTATTGTAAAAGATAGAAATTATTGATGAATTTTGAGTATATTTTACAAAATTTTCACTTGTTAAAACATTTTCTAGGAGCTATACAAAAATTCAAAGTATAAAATCAATCATAATTAGGAAAATTACCAAAAAGAAAAGACACAGACTGAAATATTACCATTTGGATGATGGAGCAGGCAGGGCAAACAAGAGAACGTGCTGTATCTGAGTTGAAGATTAAGAACTGATCCTAGTGATTATAATAAAAAACAGAATAAGAATTTCTCAACTCTGCCTCCTTCATCTGCAGAAAGGTGACTTTTGTCACACACAGTCTGAGGTTATACAGGCGACAGCGGTGTGGACAGGCTTTGTAGCTGTCTCTTCTGAAAACCTTCTCTCCACGTACAGAAGAATACGGGAAAACAAGCCTGTGTCAAATACCACATCTAGACTTTAGCCTAAATGGTTAAGAAGAACAACCAAAATCCAAACAAAAAACTCCTCCTAGAATTCCTGTAAAAACAAATGTGTGCATATCCACTCAGGCAGATTCAAGTAATTTTACACAAACTGCCTTTTTTCCAGTGTCTATTCTTCATAAATAAACAACTAAAAGTGGCAATAAATTAAAAATATGGCAGAGGCTCTGTAGAAGATTTATATATATATTTTAAAAGAGTACTTTACAAGGAAAAGGTAAGGGAATTCACTTTATGATCAATAAACATAGCAAAACAACTTCAAAGTACAGGAAAGAAAAAAATAACGAAGGTAAGAACTAAAATTGTTTTGTTTATCTGTTGCTGTTTGTAAATGCATATCTGTAGTCCTCGCCATCTTTAAACAAATCTCTCTTGGCATATAAAAAGTTTAAAATGTAATCATAGATTAGTGTGTAAATAATTCTGGCATAAAATGTACTTTAGTGTAATTAGAAATTGTATTAATTTTTCGTACAATGCAAACTACAAATAGTTACAATAAGAAGTCCATAGTAAGATGGACTGGCAGTTAGAACTCAGCATGGAATAAATGTGCTTAAATACTCTGGAGGAACTGACGGGTAATATTCAGGACAATGCTGAGTATTCCCACTCAGGGTGTAGTAAGGGTCAATAGTGTAGGAAAAATACTTCAAATTAAAAATCATTCTAAATAGATTTCGGTGTCATCACAGCATCCCCAGCTCTCTCGTAGGTGTCTGATAAGATGTCAAGAAAATGTTCTGCTGAAAATTACAGACGTCAAGTGAGACGGTCTGAACACCACCCCTGGCAGAACCCTTACGGTCACTGCAATTACTGCTTACCGAAGAGAATAAACTACAAACATTTTGTTTTATCAAATCACAAATTCCTTCTGAGTGAGTATATAGATTTCTAGGTCTCTTTGTAAATGATAAACATAAAAGAAACCTGGGGAAATTACTACAAATCCTGACATGCAACCCTTGTTTAAAGATTTTTAAGGGTATGGAAGAAACGATTGTCTATGATATCAGAAAATCAGAAGTAATATTGGGTAGCATTTACCTCTTTTACATAAGAGCTGATCAGTAAATATGATGTGTGATTACATAAAAAATTAAAGAAACAGACACATTACCATTGATCCCCTTCAAAATCCTCTCTTCACTTGGCTTCAAATACATTTACCCTATCGTCCTTGCCACTTGCTGAAACAGTTCTGGAATGCTCTTTCCTGATGGTCTTTATGAGCTGTGAAAAAAAATACTGTAGAGTGAATGCTGCTGCCAAGTTCCATCCAACAGAAGGTAGGGTGACAAAAACATGACCGGGTGTCCTCATCCATCTTATGCACTGGATCTGGCATTTTGCAACTTATAGGTCCTCCCCAAAGTCACATGGTCATCCACTGAGGACCCTGGGACAGCCAAGACAGCACTAGAAAAGACACTCACAAAAGAGGACTCCAGAACTACTTCAGAACGTGACGAGAACCATGGGATAGATGTGTTCAAAATGAGGGGAGTATTTTGAGAGAGATTAATGGCAATGTGGCTTTTACCGTAATAAATATTTAAATATTCACCATATTTTAAAATTACACTTCAGATATAAAATCACGAACTGCTCATATACAAATCTACCTATAGTATTTTGAAAATATTTTCTAGTTAAAATATTATAAGCAGTAGAGTTTAATACTTGGGGACAAATGAAAATGATCCCTTCCACAGGGTACCATTTTCATACCAAAGGGGATAAAAACTCTCGGTTTTCTCTAAACTCAGCTAGAAAAAAATTGTTTTATAGTTAAGTCTTTGCAAGTTTGTTTATAATAATTAAGCAGACTTAGAAGTTACTTCAGAAGATCGGCAAGGGCTGGAATGAGCCTGACTTTGCCCGTCGTTTTAGACTGATGGTGGCTATTTGAACAAGCAAGCGGAGCCTTCCGGCGGCTGTTGAAGTAAACACTGGAACCCACTCAATTATTTCAAGCTAAAACCACAGTAAATATCTCAGGCCGGGGATTGCTCATGTGAGGTTTCTCTTCTTTTGTTTTAATCAGAAGAAAATCACCAACTCCAAACGATCATGTTAAGAGCACAGTTTTCATAAGCCTTGGTTGCATGTTAAATCCTTTAGCAAGCTGTAACGCAAGAACCACAACCACATTCTGGTCACTGGAAAATTAATATATACAAAATGTATAAATTCTGGAACTGTTTAAATTATGAATACAAATCTTTGCGTGAGTCTGTAAGTACATCATGTTGAAATGCATAATAAAATGTTCATTTTAAATCTGCATCATATTGCCGGTAACTGTTGGCTGGCAACTCGAAAAACACACTTCGGTTTTCTCAGTAATTTACTTATCCTCTGATGCCAGAACTCCGAGATCCTATCATTTCAACTACAGGAGAGACAGTGGAGACTCTCATCTCCATCTCCTGCCGTAACCCTCCTTGAAGCACAAATTGAAAACTGAATGATTACTTGGGACATTTCTGTCTGAAAGGCTTTCACTCCTGGGACTCTCTGCAGAATACCTCATTTAATACTCCATATCTCTAAAATCATCTTAGAAATTGTCCCAGGGCAATAGGAATAAAACAGGAATGGCAGCCCATGAGCTGCAGATATTAAACATACAAATATGCTATTTATAATCAACAGATGTTTGCGCTCTGGAATTTGGAGATAGGCAATGGTTTAAGATAAGAGATACACATTTAAGCTACAGAACACAAATACTTTAAGGGAAACGATATTTCAGAACGTTCTGCTTTGGAGAATAATGTTTCTGAAAACCTCTGAAGGACAGGGTCTATTTCAGTCAAGTGATTGCATGGCAGTCCATTCATCCCGTATCCATAGGACCCCTCCTGGTGTGAGAGAGGCTGTAGCAAGCTTCACGGAGCGTCCACAGGGCCCATTCAAACCTGAGAGCGACCAGCAGTACCTGGTAGTTGTCTGTCAGGCCAAGAAAGATAATAGCTTTCTAAAGCAGAGTCTAAATACCTAGCACACCACATGGAGAAATAAAAAGGAAGTGTTTATCCATGGCAAGAGGACAAAGTTAATCTACTGAATTTGAATTACAACTCATGTATAAAGATGTTCCAAATTTTTAAGTCAATTCTGTAAGCAGAACCTTTTTATTTCTCTTTACATTTACATAAATACAAGTTGCATTTTATTTTTAGAATATAAATGACTAAGAAGCCATGGTAATATAATAGTGACTTTATAGAATAACTATCTCAGTATCCTAGAATTTATTGTTTTTTAATTACTAAATATATCAAGGGCACAAAAGACTACATCTATTGGAACCTTAGTGGTTGATGTTAAAACTGATGCATCTGTCTTAAGAATCACTATGACCAGCATTTTCCAAACCTCCATATCACATCGCCCCTCCCCACCCCAGAGGTAAATCACTGCTCTTCCCGAGCTCTGTGAAATATTCCCCTGAATTTCACTGAAGCTGTCACCATTTAGGAGTGATTCTCTAGACAGCATTGTTTGGGTTCATCTCATCCGACCTTCCTAGGAAAGCAACCTTGTCTTCATTCTTCTGTGACTTGCTTTTCCCCCTCCCTCAGCACGAGGGTTGTGAGCTGTCCAGGCTGGTGCAGTTGAGATTCGCCGCCCCGCCCGAATTTGGTATGTGAATAAGCCAGAATGTGTTCATTTGTTGGGGGTATTTGAAGTGTTTCCACCTGAGGCCATGATAACCGCTGCTGTGAAACATATTGTTTCATGTTCCTCCTGAGACACAAATGCCACAAAATACTCCAAAATAAATATACCAGTGACATCTTCCATGTTCATAAAATTGATATTTTAATTTTGGAATTCTGTGAAAAATGTGTATAAAATTTTATATAAAAGAGATAATTCTAATTATCTCTTCTTTGAATGTTTGGTAAAAAATATTTGGTAAAAAATATAAAGTCATCTAGGGTAGGAAGAATTTGAACGGCTTTTCTTTACTTTGGTAATTGTACCACTTGACTTCAAAAGTTAAGATTCTTGGAAAGTAGACGCCATTATACTTCTTTTGGATATAAGGTGTGTGACCTCCACCTCTAAGGTCCTTCACATCTGAACTGGGATAGACAGCAATGGGTGCAGTGTGAAGCCTATTCCTGATGTCCAGTGGGGCACACGGACGTCTCACTGGATCTCACTGCCTTCTTGGTGCCTCAGGCAGGCATGACTAATTGCTAAGGAGACTCTTCCCTGAGTCCAGATCAGGGAGCACTTCCTCTCAACTCGAAGCACTTCCTGTCAGTGCAGGGGTACTTCCTTTCAACCCAGGGGTACTTCCTGCCAACCCAGGAGTGCTTCCTGTCAAACCGGGAGTACTTTTTTTCAACCCAGGAGTACTTCCTCTCCAGCAGCCACAGTCCTGCTTTGATTTATCATGCATTATCTCTTTCCTCTCAGTATTCGGCGAACATTCTTCTCATGTTTTAATGAAGTGGAACAGCTTTGCCATACAGATATTTTTTAAAATCTCATTTTCATGGTTTCTGCAGTAGATTAGTTAGTCCCAGTTTGACTGCTTTCTAAGTGATTTACAATAAAATTATCTTTTCTGAAGGCTAACAAAGTCAATTGAATAATTTGGGGGAAATCTGTGACTTTTAATTGTTTTTAAAGAAATGAAATTTCTATCAATTGTAGATTCTTTTTCCTCATAAATCCTTCTACCAAATTTATTGTTTCTGTGTTTTGTTCTAAATAGTGAATATGCATTTGCTGAGCATTCCTTGAGAGAGGAATTAAAATCACCCTTTACAGATAATAAAAGTAAGAATCAGAATGGCAAAGGAGTTGCTCTAAATCACCTTACCATTAAGTGAGAGGGTTAAAAGTCATTTCTACAGTCAGAGCTTTTCAACAGGTCTTTCTGTTGAGGAGACCAGAAGGATTGTGTACTTGGGGCCTTTCTTTAGAATAGAGCAGTTCTTAAGGACTTTGATCACTTGGTTACAGAATATGTAATACGATTTATTAATTTACTTTTTAAAAAGGAGATTTTGGCTTTAAATGAAAAAATCAGATCAAAAAGCCAAACTAGCAGAATGTTCAGAAATAAAAAAAAAAAAAAAAAAAAACAAACAACAACAACAAAAAAAACAGCATATGGAAAGAAACTTGAGAGAACGTTACAGAGAAGGCAGAAGATAAAGAAATAGAAAGAGAGAGAATGAAAGATGGAAAGGGGAAAATAAAAGCTTGAGGCATAAACTCCCGCTCAGAGTTCTAAGAGGAGGCAGTGGTGTCCTGTGACCTCATGGCTCCTGTGTGTCTGAGAAGAGCTGTTGACTTTCAGTTTGTTCAACTTTTTCACCTGTAGAACTGAGTGATAACTCCCGTTCTCACCACATTCTGCACCACAGGGCAGACCCACAGTTCCTCCGAAGAGTAGAAAATGGTCTTTTGGGGACCTCACTGTTTTTATGTTTCTCCTCTGAAGTTCAAAATAACAGGAACTGTGACTCCTATATTTAACAACTTATCCTTAGTATTTATCTCAGTTCCAAATATATAGTTGAAAATCTTTCAATATTTCATGCTAAGGAAAGAGAAATTCAATCTACTTTGTCCCTACAACGCCACTATTTCTTTGGTTGTTCTGTTTGAAGATTCTCTACTGAGTTTTTAAAATACTATTAAATATAAACTAAAACGAAGTAAATTTAATTTGTGTCTAGATACACTTTCATTACCAGTGTGTGCCTATGTCAGTAACACAGTATTTTTTGAAATGTATGTGTAGAAGTCCCTGTTTCCTAGGTGATGTGCACTCGTGACACCAACCAGCAGTGTGTTGCGATCGTTGCCTTACAGTATACGGTGGGTTTGTCTCCTGTTAACACTGATGGGGATCAGCTGGCTGCCTCTGTGCATAACATCCCGGAATCTTCTCCCTAGCTTATGTCTCCTTTGGGTTTGTATGTTTATGTATGTCATTACACCGTAATGGTAAACATAACTACTCGGAAATTACATTTCAGCTCTTCTGCCTGCAGATCTCAAATCAAATTTGCAAAGAATTAATTGTGCTTGTAACACTACTGCAAAGTACATTTGAAAAGCAAACTACAAAGTAATCTATAACATTTATGAAGTGATGTTTCAGTTGAGCCGAGGTGACTTGTAATAATAATCCGTACAAATCCACAATATATACAATGGCAGGAAATATTAATATGATCTTCAATATTACTAGACGAAGAAATTAGCAGATATATTTACTTAGTAAAAATGATGCAGGACCATAAGCTTAATTAGGGCAAGTACATTTAAAGTCTCCAAATATAGTTTGGATTCCACTTTTATGAGCTGTTATCAGCAGATGCATTTTTTCTAAGTTAAACAGTAATATTTATAGAGCATTAAAATGTTATCCCTTCACTTCTTAGGCTTTTGGCACACTGTGCTGGACTTAATTAGCCTGGAGAAGATATGAAAGATTGGGATGGCTTGGATTTGATGGGGGAAATAACACTGCAAAGAGCTAGGAGGCGCCACTGAACATGGGAGCCCACACTTAATGAGATACCCTACGGTGAGTTCAAACTTGATTTGCTAGCAGGGATGGCTGAGGAAAGTCCATCAGTGCTACTTTCCAATGCCATCGTAGACACAGCAGGTGAATCGGTGAAGCAGGCAGGCGCCCCTGTCCTCGTGGTCTGCATTCTGGTGGAGAGAGAGGAAGAAATTTGTCAGTGAACATTGCTCAGACTTTTTTTAATCTGAGGATCTATTTATACTCTTAAAGACTGAGAGCCCTGAAAGAATTTCATTTATAGTAACTGATAATAACTGTAGTAAAAATCAACTGATACATTCAAATTTATTTATTTAATCATGTGTTTATATATAATAAAGTTATTGTGTGTTAACTTGAAAATGTTATTTTAAAAATTACTTTTTACTAATAAAAACTATTATGAGAAGTGTGGCAGTTTTATTTTTTTGAAGATCTCTTTGAGATACATTTTCACAGAAGACAATTGGATTCTTATATTGTGTCTACATTAAATGCTGTGATGCATGGAGGGAGTAACTGAAGAAAATCTACCTTAGAAATAGTAGCTTTTTGGATATTTCTCTTTGATCCTATTCTTAAACTCTACAAGTAGCAGCTTTATAAAGATAAATAGTAATGAGGAATCTGAAATCCTATCAAGGAAGTTTCTATTCTCTGTTACGTACAAATCATTTCATCTTGCACTTTAAAGATATCTTTTACTATTCATAATTCTGCTAAATAATGCATTAATCATTTGGAAAACAATGAATCATGGATTTATGCAAATTTCTGAATTTGACACATTTTATTATGTAATATTTTGAATCACATTTTTTAATATCATATCAAACATCACCAAAAATATTGGAATGTTCTCCCTAGGACACAGACAAATGTTCTAAACATCTAACTTTTGCCTCACAGCTTCCATTTTATTAGCCGCAAAATGCCATCGGCTGTGTGACAGGCTCAGCGTGTTCATTTTCCAGAACACAAAGGACCTTCAGTCACTCATTCAAGTAAAGGTAAGCCAGGGGCTCTGGGCCAGCTCACAGCTCAAACAATGTCACAGCAGCTGTACCCTAGAAACCCATCGTGTTCTGCTACATCTCAACAGAGCTTACTCGGCCTTTCCATTTTATAACGCAGTACACCGAGAATCCGTGCCAGAATGACTGAGGACAGCGAAAATAAAGTCCGTGCTTCATCAGGAGACATGCTGAAGTGCGACCCGCTTCATTTCTCCCAACCATGAATACACAGCAATGAAGAATGCAATGACCAGTCCTTAGTTTGTTGCCACTGCTTTCAAACGTGCTAAGACATCAGTTTTACTTGCGATTCCTTTTGCACTACCAGTGCAAATGCAACACACTTGCAAATAACATCTTGGTTATTTTGCTGAAATCAAATAACTTCGCAGTAGCACTATAAAAACATGTCTGATCTCATAGACCTGCAAAAGGGTCACGGTGGCCCACGGACTGCCCTTTGGAACCACCAGGGAATGGTCAAGGTAGTGCAGATGTGAGCTATACCTACAATAACATACAGCAGAAGGGAGACGGCTGGTGACACAGAGTCATAGCGCTCCAGGAGCCTGGCCGTGACATTCGACGCAAAATCTGACCCAGGCAATAGAAAGTTTGTCAGAACAAAGCTAAACGTGTAAGTCCCAAAGTCAGCAATGATATTGCTTGTTCCATAAAAAGAACACAGAGTGACCGGCACTTAGTAAGAAGAGGGTGGAGGTGCTGAGAGAAAGGCAGGGCAAGGTGTTCCATTTGTCTGACACTCTCCTAGATGCTACTAAAGGATTATTTTGGGGTTTGGGGTTTTCCAGGGGGGCAGTGCAGAGGAATGAACCCAGGCTTTCTCACTGAGCTACATCCCAGCCATGTGTGTATGTATGTGTGCATGTGTGTATGTATGCATGCATGTGTGTATGTATGTTTATGCACGTGTGTATGCGTGGGCGTGGGCATATATACACATGCGTGTATGCGTGCATGTATACGTGCGCGTATGTGTGCGTGTGCGTATGTATGTATGTACTGACACACATCTAAGTTGCTAAGTTGCCAAGTTGCCTATGCTGTGCTGCAGTTTGCTATCCTCCTGCCGCAGCCTCCCAGAGTGCTAGGCATATAGGCATGTGCCACTACTCCCAGTTAGAGGATTGTTTTTTTAAAGATGATGTAATCTGATGAGTGATTTTTAAAAGAATACAGTCTATTGCCTAAAGTCTAGAGGACAAGAGCAGAGATGGTGAGAGCAGATCGAGCGTGAAAGATGAGAATGTGAACCGAGGCCCCATCTGTGCAGGTGGAAGGCAGTGAGCAGACTTGAGATGCTGTGGGGCTTCGGGCGTCTAGAAGCTGTGCAGGGCTGGGATGCGAGGCGAGAGTGAAAGGAATACCTCCCCCAGAGCTTAGGGCACGCGGTGCTGTTTATTAACTGGAGAAATAGAACAGGAAGAGCTCTGGTTGTTGGGGAAAATTTTGTAGGAAGCCCTCTGGAAAGATCAAGGGGTCTGCCTTGAAAATATTAAATTTAAAACGCCTTTGGCTTTCAAGTAGAGCAACAATCACGGTTGAATACTTGCACTGAACACCAGGGGAAACACTAGAGGCCAGAGAGATGTGTATTTTTTAATAATGGGCGTTTAGGTGGCATTTAAAGAAATCACACGGAAGGAAAGAACGCGCTCCTGCGGAGAGCGGAGGACCCAGCCGGGGCTGAGCGTGGCAACTTGGACGCTGGCTTTGGGGAGGGGACCCAGGCCGCCGCATCCCCACCTCCACCCCGCCGTCTAAGCATCACCACCTCCATGCTCTGCTCCTCCACCTTTGTCCAGAGTGAGATGTCTGTACAGGTTAGGTTCTGGGTCTGTGCTTCTATTTTGCGCCTACTGTTTATTTTTCAATACTGCGTGCTCCATTAATTATTGAGCTTAATAAATCATGGGATCCTATTTAAAAAAATCAAGCTCCCTACATTTCTTCTTCTAAATTGCCTTGACTAGTCCTGGTTTTGATTTTAGAATCAGCTCCTTAAACTCCATAAAACAAAGTAAAACAGAAAACAAAATTCCTCCGGAATATTTATTTATTTATTTATTGGTATCTTGAATTGAACTCAGGACCTTGCTCTGGCCAGGCAGACGCTGAGCTATATCCCCGGCCCCCTTCTGGAATTTTAATTGGGATTGAACTGAGTCAATAAACCAACTTAGGAGAAGAAAATGACGTATTTATAATTCCATGTATTCCTAATATAAACATAATTTAAGCACTTAATTTTTTCCTAAATATCATGCTTAACAATCTTGCAAAATTTTGTTAAATTATTTCTAGGTCTTTGGGTTCCTTATGCTATAGAAAATAGCATCATTTTTATTCTATTTTCCATTTGTTGCTATTGTATAGACAAAATTTATGTTTTTTGTATGTCGACCTTTAGTTCCACAAGTTTCCTAAACTCATTTATTAGTCTCATAATTTGACAATAGCATTTTTATAATTCTACATACATAATAACATTTGTGAAAAATTACCTTTGCATTTTCCCTTTCCACTTCTTAAACTTTCTCTCTCATTACAGTGGTTAGAATTATAGTACTATAAATGTTTTGTTGTTATTGCTAAAGTCCTTTAGACTTCTGGGCAAAAACCTACATGCAGGTTTTCCTTCATATAAATTAATATCTAGAATTTACCATTATACATTTAAGTAGTTACCAACACATAACTCTTTACGTATGTAAATATTTTTATTTTAAATCAAAACTGAATTGCCTCTCTTTTAAGTGTATCAAATGCCTTCTAAATACAATGGCAATTTTATATTTTGCTTTACCTACTTGAAGTATACTCTTCAACAGTCATCATTTCTTAGTGGACTTATATTTCTGTTTCTTTATCTACTCAGAATTTTATTTTCCTGAACTATTTTACTCATGGAAGTTTTTATTGATCACCTCATAGTATTCATGAAACAAAAATTCATGAATTATTTAATATGATCTTTGAACTTTTCCCTAGGGTCATAAGCCAATTGAAGTTAATACTGTTATCATTTGTTATTGACATTATTATTATTATACAAGAACCAAAACAAATATATCAATATTTTTAAGAGAGAGGGTATTAGTCCATTAATAAATAAGTGACAAGATTTCAAAGAAATATTAATGATCTACTTAAAGACACCAAAAAAGAATAAAAAATTGAAAAGAAGTAGAGAAAATTTACAGGAAGTAAAGGAAAGGTAGAAGTACCAGTGTGAACAGCCTCTAATAGGAACACTAGCAGGGAAATGAGTAAATTGTACCAAAAAATAAAGAATAAGGGTACTGGATGAGAAATTTCCAGAAATAAAGATGATACCCTCACACAACAGCACAGATGTGAAGGTTTCTTACGAATGTTATGTCCCAGCAAAGTCAAGGGACCTGTCCCTGCAGCCCAGTGTGGTAAACATAACACAAAGTCGAGTGGGAAACAGAGAGGAGACCAGGGTCCCACCTTCGCCACCGTCCTCCAAAGAGGTGTGGATGCGAGGAGCTGGCGAGGGACTGCAAGTGGATTCCAGTAGCAGAGCTGGGCCCCTGTGATCTCACAGTGCACACACACACACACACACACACACACAGAGGGATGGAGGGTGGGCATCCAGCCATCTGAAACAGTGTACCTTCTGTCCAAGGTCTGCTTTTCTGGAAAAGCGAATGTCATGGCTGTCACGGCTGGACACTGCTCTTTCCTGTCATTGAGTTGACTCTGCTACAATGGGCAGCTCTTTGCTGAGCCACTGAAGTAAACTTCAGGTCTGTCTAGGTTCATCTCATTATGACTGTAATTATCCGGTCATTATCGCTTTCCAATTTAAATGCACTTTGGCCGGGATTGTGCTCTTTCTTATAACGATCGTTTGGAACTTCACAATAGATTGTAACACGATGAGATGTTAATACATCGAGTTCAGTTTTCCCAATGTTTTCTTCATCTACTTCCCCATCAAAACCAAAAATACATCTGCTTGGTGACCTGGATGATTGTATTTGACCTGGTTAGGTTTAACCAGAATCCTCCATAATTCAAATAATTGATCAGAAGAGTGATTGATAGTTTAGTTTTATGTGGGCAAATGTATGTGAAAAAGTTACAAACTCCACAAATGTGTTTTTGTCTTGTTATTCCTTTCTGAGTATCTTCCCAAAAGAGGTAAAGATGGGCCGGTGAGATGGCTCAGCGGCTTAAGCGCCTGCCCGGCAAGCGCGAGGGCCCAAGTTTGACTCCTGGAACCCACATACGAAAAAAGGGCTGGTGATATCGCTCAGCGGCATGGGCGCCTGCTGGCGCACGAGGTCCTGAGGTCGACCCCTCGGTACCCACAAAAAAAAGCGATAAAGATATCATATTACAGGGATGCATATGCGTACCCATGTTTATAACACAACTCATAACGGCAGAATTGTAGAAGGGGCCTGCACTCACCGACAGGGTAACGAAGAAGGATAAATTTGAGTCATTTGTAGGAAAATGGATGCACCTTGAGACCATAATATTAAGTGAAATAAGTGAAATTTTGCATGGTTACTCTCATATGAGAAACCCAAAGCATAAATAAAGAGCAAAATAAAAGGTAGGTGTTAAGAAAGAAAGGAGATGGGCATTGTGGAGATCAGAAAAGATTCGGGGACGGAGGATTGGGAAGTAAAAAGGATCAAGATGCAGTAGACATATGAACCAGTGCCCCATGATTAACACATTTATTAGTATGTATTCCAAACATATCCTAATAATTCATTATTTGAAAAAGAAAAGAATCCTGAGCTGGCCGTAGAGATTGGCGACTTACCTTATATTTGGTAACTAAGACACTGGACAGAACAATCTCATGCAGGATTTTATGTCTGCAAGGCGTCAGCAGCCAGTGGTAAAAGCCTGAGGCAACAGACACAGGGAGAGTGAGTGAAACCAGAGAGGAAGCCGGGAAATCTTTCCTCACACTCTTGCTCCAAACCAGTGCAATCGCTTCCCCTACACAGCGAGGGATCTCTTGGGGCATCTGTCTTTTCAAAGAACCGTAGTTTAATGCTTTGCATCCCTAACAATTAGCACTTAATAGCCATCAAATTCAACCCATTTTGTGAGCCAGCACGTCAATGAATATTATCTTATTTTTAAATTTTGCTTTTTTCACTCACACTTTTACTACACCTGTTAGAAAGCAAGGAAAGTGAGATTGCTGCTGTGACAGGGTGAGCTCCAATCTTGGACAGTTTGAATTTTCTCCAACCTGTGATTGGCAATGTTTGTTGAAAAATATCTTTTCTTGGAGCTTGACTTTTTGATTAAGTATGGATTTCAGTTGGTAGCAATAGGAGTCCAAGAAAATGAGTATATATTTAGAAGAAAATTCCATAGAATTTTGCTGATTTTTTAAATTCTTGAGAAGCTTTTGTCCTTAAATGCATGTGATTAATCTGCACCTAAGTACGTGATTCAGTGACAAAATCACTTAGCACTTTATAGATGTATTCTTGACAAAAACCCATCTATGGTTTTCAAAAACTGCTGTTTAATTCCATAACCCAATTCTCTACAGATATATGTCAGTATTAAAATGTTTTTCATTTCATAATTTGTTTTAAAATGATGGGTGAAGGAGTTTTCATTGGAATTAGTAATATCAGTTCTAATTGTCAATGATATAAAATTAAGAAGCAGATCACAGTTTGGAACTAAATTTGCATAAATACAAAGTATCAAATTTATAAACCAACTTAATGTAATTAAGAGATCTCTTCTCATGGAACTATAAAAAACCCATAGGAATACATAAAATCGGTCAACAAGCATTTGAGTTATACAATATAGAATGGTGGTGGTGAACTTATGGTATGGATGCTGTTTTTATTTTAAGACAAAAAATCTTAATGTATGCATTGTTTTTTCTAAACTAAACCCTCAGTATTCAGGTTTAGTTGCAGTGTTTGCACTTTGTGATAAGTAAGTGGGTTTTGCGTTGCAGTTTGGGTGCTCGTCTCCATAAGGTTCGCCATCTCCTACATAGAACACGTGTAACGCACCCCGTTACACAGTGCAGATCACATACACACACATACACACGTACACTACGTACGACAATATTTCAGAAAAAATACACGTAGGTTAAAGAGTAATTTGTAAAACTCATGGCTTTTTTTTCACAAGTGAAAATATACAACTTGAGAGTCTGCAAAAACAGGAAGTTTAGTTTTTAGTTTAAACTAATTTTTATGTTTGACTGACACATAATGACCTCACATATCTGTGGGACACCACACGGTATTTGGGCTCCCGTACACTTTGTCTAACAATTAGAGCAAAAAAACTAGGGTAGGGTTTCCAGCACCTTAAACACTTCCCATTTCTCTGTGGTAAGAAAATTCAGAGTCTTCTAGCAAGTTTGAAATATCCAATGCAAGTATCTGTTGTCCAGTGTTTATCTCCTTTTGAGACTGGTCTATTCATGCCTACCACATTTTATTTTATTTTATTTTTTTGTGGGTACCGGGGATCGACCTCAGGACCTCATGCACCAGCAGGTGCCTATGCCGCTGAGCGATATCACCGGCCCTTTCTTCGTATGTGTGTACCGGGAGTTGAACTCAGGACCTCACGCTTGCCAGGCAGACGCTTATGCTGCTGAGCCATCTCACCGGCCCGCCTACCACATTTTAATTGGATTATTTATTTTTGCTACCCAGTTGTTTGACAGAAGTGCAGTTGGCAGATGTTTTCCCAGCATTCCATAGGTTTTCTCCTCACCCTGAAGATTGCTTCCTTTGGTGCGCAGAAGCTTTTTGGTTTGGTGCAGCGTCATTCGTCTGTCAGTGTTTTGCTGCCTGTGCTTTTGAGATTTTATCTAAAATATCCATGCAGCACGCCCTTGTGTGTTCTAGTAGCTTCGTAGGTTCAAGTCTACATTTACATCTTCACTACACTGGGAGCAAACTTGTATACCTGGTGAGACGTGAGTTCCAGTTTCTCTCTTCTGCACTGCACGTCCAGTTTTCCCAGCACCATTTATGGAAGGGATTGTGCTATCTTTCCGTACGTGTTCTTGGCACCTTTGTCAAAACTCAATTAGCCATAAATACATGGATTTATTTCCGGGGGCCCCACTCTATTCCTTTGACTTGAGTATGGTTTTATGCTGACAACATACTGTTTTGAGCTTTGTAGCGTGTTTTGAAATAAGGTAGTGTGTTATCTCTCTCCAGCCTTGTTCTTTTCCCTAAAAATGACTCCGGGTTCATTCCGAGCCTTTTGTGGTCCCATGTGAGTTGTAGGGTGATTGTCTATAACTGTGAAGACTGACGCTGGAATTTTGATAGCGATTGCTTTGAGTCTTTTGATCCCTTTGTGTAGAGTGGATATTTTAACTGTGAAGAGGCGTCGGTGCTGCCTTCCGGGTATGAACATCCCCCCCCTGCATGAACACGGATACACCCCACGGAATGTAACGCGTGATCTGCTGCCCATTAAACGGAAGAGGAGGCACAAGTTCACAGGATAGGAACAGGCACAGATGCGGTGCCTTAAAAAATTGATTTAAAGCTTTGGATTTCATAATAGAAAAAGAGCTTTCATCTAAATTTCTCATTATTTCTCATAATTTAAAATCTGGCTATCACTTGACTGTGGTCCTAAAGCCCCATACAATGTCAGGTACGCTTGAGCTGCGGTACACATGGTTGAGTCCATGACAGTCTCCTGCCTCCGAAGAAGCAAGTGGCCAACCCGGCACAGGTGGGCTCTTGTCCTGGGAGGCGGGAGTCTGACGGGAGAGGCTTTATTCATTTCCTAGCCGTCCCTTCCCTGGCCAGCTGCTTCCTGTTAGCCTGCCCCAGACACTGGTCGCAGTAATGCATTTGGCTGGAAAACATTCCGGACGTGAGCAGCTCCTTTATCTCCTCAGTTTCGGGCCTCCTGTGACCTGCAGCTGGAGAACTCCAATACCACACTTCTCTATGAAGGGGTAGAGCATTCTTCCGATTTCCATTTTTTATCACTAGTGAACACTAACCTTGTCCCAAATCAAGAGCAACTCACTTTTAATCATCCTTTGGCATTAAAGACTAGGAAATATTTTTAATGTCCAAATACAATGATTTCAGGTGTCGGCAGTATCCAAAATATGCGTCTCAAGGCAGTTAAATATATTCTTTAAAACAATGTAGAAAAATTAGTGTAACATTTAAGGAAATGCTTTCAGTGACACCGTAGTGGAAATTCGCAGTTTTACCGTCTCTTTTTTCTCCTAAATTTTCCATCAAAAACCGCCACTCTTGTGAGTGCTCCAGACTCTCTGGAGGGTACGTGTGTGGGAGACAGTGCTGAACTGTATGTTTGCTATGTTTTTTTCCTACATGTGTACCTATAGTGAAGTGTATTTTATAAATGAGGCAAAGCAAGAGCTTAAAACAACAATAATAAAATAGAACAATTGCAACAATATACTTTAATAGCATTTACATGGATGTATGAATAATTAATAAATAAGTGAATAAGTAAGTATTGGTATTTTTTTAACCACAGTTAACCTTAGGAAACTGAAGCAATAAAAACCAAAACTGAGGGTAAGGGGGGAACAGATGTTCATCATCTTATGTAATCTTCATCTCAACTGCAGGAGTCAGAAGAGAACGTTACAGCCTTCAATAACTTCATTTTCTTCATGTTTCAGGAATAATATTCTGGAGGTAATGTACAGTTCAACAACTCTAGTTTACCCCTTTTAGCAGAGCAGAAATGCAGCTTGACCTATGTGGCAAAACGGAACCGGTGTGGAGAATATTTCCTCTTTCCATTCCCAGTTTAAAGAAAGGGTCACAGAATATGGGACTGAATGAAAGTCACATAATTTTGAATTTCCTATGGAGCCCCAAACAACACAAGTTGCATACCTTCAATCAAAATGAAAATTATAGCCCTGAGCTGCATTTCTATCAGAGAAAAGCAAATGTTGTGATTTCTGAACTGAAATCAAATTTAACTGGAATGATTCAATAAAATGATGGTATCATTATGAATGTCGTACTTTTTCCCAAGGTTTGATTAGTCTAGACACCTGAGTTGAGAAATGACAGTTGCTTGATACTTCAAAGCACACTTGGCAACTTTGATGAAATATTTATGTTAAATGAAAATGACCTAAAATAAAATGTGTTCCAGTCAAGACACTAGTGAGTTGAGTATCCATCCTCGTCAGTTCTGTAGTACAGTTGAAAGCAGTGCAATTTGCGGTTTAATCAGCTTCAGTGCAGAGCCCTCAGGTTCCCAATCCTTAAAGGCAGGTCTGGCCAGGACTTCGCTTCCCATGGTTTTATCCCAGCAACTGCTATCTCGAAATTTCCTGAACTACAGAAGAAAATAAAAAGCAAGGACAATACAGCTTGCTCTCTCTCTTGTGTCACAACAATATATCCTCATAAATCCTCTCTCTTGTAAACTCAATTTTAAAAGACCTTTTAGGGCTCTACCGAACTTGTAATCTTTCCTTTTACAAGTGTTTTTAATTCCAGTTATTACGGTTTACTTAAGAATTAATATATGTTTGTTCATTTCAAAATAAGCCCATTGCATTTTCTTTCCAACTAGGCTGAATACACAAGATATTTGCATGGCTATTCTGACAGAAAGCATTAACATCTACTAATTCCTTCAGCCAGGAATGTGGAAACCAGGTTTATCTTCTTTGTAATCTTTGCAATACCCCATCATGTACTAAGCACAATCACACCCTTTCTTATCCACAAACCCTTGCTTCTGTGTTGTCCGCAAACATCTTGCTTCATACCAGCAGATGCTCACATCCCTTGTATAAAATGACACGGTGTCTAAAGAGAATCTATGCCCAAGTGCCCATAGACTTTGTTATGGCTTGTATGTCAATGTCCCCCCAAAGCCTCATGTGCTTATAGGTGGGGCTTTTTGGAACTGGCTGGATCTAGGGCATGTGATACTGGGATTAAGGTTGTGTGCTATTAAATGAGTCCACTGATTGGGTTTGCCTAGTTCTTGGGGTGGGTAATGGGAAAGTCCACGCTGGGTGTGGGTGGTACCTCCCAAAAGTAGATTGGATAAAAGGGAAGGGGAGACTTGTATCGCTATGTCCTGCCTACCCTGCCATGGACTGTTTCTCCTCTGCAATGCCCCTCTTCCATGCCTCCCTGCCTTAGAGCCAGCCAACTATAACCTGAAACCTCTATAAACTTTTCTCCTTTAACTTCTGTATGTTGGATATTTTGTCCCAGCAGTGAGAAAGTAACTAAAGCACACTTTAACTTATCTCTAAGCTATTTCCAGTACCTAATATAATGTAATTGCTATATAACTAGTTGTGGTAGTGTATTTTAATGACACTCCCCCCCAAAAAAATTTCTGTACAAGTTCAGTTGAGACACAATTTGGTTGTTCAAGTATTTTCCATCTTAACCTGGTTGAATGCCAGGACATCTCCCTACCTATTGCTTTCCTTCCCAGACCCTCGCCCAGACTGGCTGTCACACAGTAGGTCCATCCAAGCACTCAGCCCTCCAGCCCATGGGGGGCGCCAATGCTAACTCAGATGCCCAGCCATAGTGCACCTCTGGTGGGTCATAGCCCATCCCCCAGATTGCAGAGAGATTCTGAGCAAATCAAACAACATTTTAGTTGTTTCAAACTCAAATTCAGACCTGTATGGAGTCTATAAGTACTTTGTACATGCTTACAATTTTAGTAGTTTTTGGTTTTTTAACTTTGAATCATATACTCTGGAGACACATAAAGTATTTTTCATTTTTATTTATTGGAGAAAGAAAAGCACATGCTTGATTTAGAAAACTAAAACAACACATATTTTTAAACATGGAAACTGGAAGAGCTCTACCTTCTCCTCTCTCACTCAAGAGGAATCGATGCTAGCAGTGTATGGCAAACCTCCCAGGAATGCAGATGTCTCCCACGGCTCCCCTGCTTCCTCTCGAGATTCCTTTTGTGGACCACCCCTGGCTTTTTCTTTGGAAACTGGAGCATAGCAATAGGAAAATGTGCAAAGTGTCCACCTGCGTGTCCCTGCTATGTGTCTCTTTATTTCTGAGTTCAAGATTAAACAATACTTCTTCTAGTAAAAAAAAAAAAAATGCTTTTTTTTTTCCTTTTAGTTAGAGCTTTTTAATAAACAAAAGCACTCAAGTCAACAGAGTAGCAGTTGCTTCTCAGGATATATACTGTTATTTAAAAGTAAGGACTTCAGTTATGACTGATCTCAGAATTGGAATTAAATGTGGCCAGCATCATTATTGCCTTTTATGTGGTCACCGTTTTATCCTATGTCATTTATGATGCTTTCTGAAACCAGGTTCTGCTTTCCAATAATTCAGCAACCTTTATTCATCATTTCCTCAATATTAATTTCTACGTAATTTTGGTCACCTTGGCCCTGGCTTGCAGTCACACAAGCTTCCACCTTTTGCCTCTCTGGTTTTTTACTTAGCTCTCACAGGTTCCACTTGCCATTCTGAAATGAAAATTTGGGTATAATGTATTTTTCCATCTAGATTAAAAGAAATAAATTGTTTGGGAGGCCTCTTCCAGATTAGCTCTGGATTGGGTCCCATTCCTTCCAGGACCAGAGACCGTGGGTACTGAAGACGGCCCGGCCCTCAGCTCTACCTGGAGCACAAGTGCTGGTAGAGGATGTATCAGCGTGGTTCGGGCATGAGGTTCGGTTGCTTTCTGTAACACTAGTCCCCATGTCGCTAAGAAGGAATTGTAGCTGCCCTCAAAACTTGCTATCAAAGACCTCAGGTAAAGGCGATTCCCTTTCATAATGTGAGTATGCTTCCTTCCAGCATGTTAAGATCTTAGAAGCAAATATTGAGGGTTCTAGAGAAGAAAGAATTCTACCTCAATACTACAGTACACAGAAATCACAACTGAGTTGCACTGCCTTATGGATTTTAGACTTGTCAGCCTCACAACCACATGAGCCAATTCAATTATTTAAAATAGATTTATCTACCTCTATCTATCTATTATCTATCTACCTACCTACCTACTTATCATCTCCCCCACACTATCTCTATTAGTCTATCTCTATCTATTCTCTGTCTCTATCTGTCTCTGTCTCTATCATCTCTCTCTCTCTGTCTACCGTTTATCTACTTCTACCTATCTGTTCATGTATCCATCGTCTGTCTGAAAATCTGGCCCATCCTACTGGTCGTTTCCCTGGATGATTCAAGGAGGAATCTCCATTACACAGTGGCAGAGGGTTGGCACCCTAAACCATCTGATCCTCAGGGCTCTGCAGTTCGCAACATTCACCGTCATTCCACACGAGCTCCGCGTGTCAGCTCTGGCCATGGAGATGCAGGCCTTGCTCACAGAGGAGCCACTGCACGGGAAGCGTCGGCTCCCACGCACGGAGGATGCCAGGTCTCTGCTATCGCGTGACCTTGCCTTCCGCTAAGACCCGGGTCCTCTGCAGATGTTGGATGGGGAGTGTGGAGCTGGCGCCCTCTTGCATTAGGCTCTTGATCCAGAAGTGATGCACAACAAGTCCTGCCTGTTCTGTTGCTATAGCAACCATGAGTTCACACACACTTCCAAGGGAGGCTGGGAAATGGAAGCCCTTGCTGGATTCCAGGTGCCTCAGCTCTGGGTTGGGTCCCTCACTGGGACAAAGGGGACGATGTAAGTGCATCCACCTTCCCTGTCACCCTCCCATGAAGTATCTTGGCAATGGCAGCATAATACTTTTGCTTTAATGGTACATTATTAAATATATTACATATGATGTATAAAGTATTTCCCTTGTTAATCTATATGATTTCAAATGCCTGGAACGAAAAATATTTCCTGTCATTATCTGAGGAGCTGTATATTTTAATATATTAAGCTACATTGCCAAATTTTTAAAAATTATGATTTTAGTAGAGGCCAGATTACATATATCTTATTTTGTCTGATGATTTGAGCCAAAAGGAAACTAATACAACTCTAAGATGCAATTTGGGCATTACGTCATGGGGCAGGAGCTGTGCCCTTCACCGCTGGACTCCATCCTGAGCCCGGAATGTTCCTCTTCAGGCTGATGACTCAGATGTAAGAATGATGAAGGAAATGCGCTGGGGTCCACAGAAAAATGTGAAGGAGAACGGAGTTGAGGGAACTGAAGAGAATAAGGGCAAGAGGGAGGAAATCACAGCGGCCAAGTCCTGATGATCCCAACCCAGAACCACGAGACTGAATCTGACCACTGCAGGATTCCACCAATTTCATTTTTCAATACTTTAATAATATATTCTTTTTTTTTGTACCTGGAATCAAACCCAGGACCTTGCTCTCACCAGGCAGGTGCTTGTGCCACTGAGCTATATCCCCAGCTCTAATAATATATTCCTCATTACATGTGAACAACACTCTATCATAGCAAATCATGAAATAGGAAGGAAACCTGTAATTTTAATTAACATATTTTAAAATGTTTCTAATTTGTATGCATTCAATCACTTTTTCATTTGCAGTGAGGTATTTTTTTCTTATGTAATATTTGACATTACCATTTATTTCTATAATAAAATACTAATATATAATGAAACATGTTACATTTTTTATGTGACTTGTCAGGAGTTTCTGTTTCTCCTCAAATATTTGTGTAATGGAAACCAAGATTCAAGGGAAATTGGAACCTTAGTTAACAGGTGAAAGGAAGGTTTTTCTGGTGTTTCTTGTTTCTTTAATCAATATCTCACTTTCTCTTATGGTTTTCCCTTTCTATTACCTCCAAGTGGCCAAAATAAAGGACCCACGCACCCTGTCCGGGCTCCTGATTCTCTCCAGTGTGTCCTTATCTACAACCCTGCTCTAGATGAATCAATACACATTTGGGGAAAAGCAAGAAGAAACAGAGCATGGGATAGTGAAACTAAGATTAAAACTACGTAACCTGCAGCAGTGGTATATTTTTACAATATTTTCCTTTAGACTGTGATGATCCTCCTGCCTCAGCCTCTGGAGTGCTGGGATTACAGGTGTGCACCACCATGCCCGGCTAGGCTAGATATATAACAATTTTATCTTCTTATTTCATAGTATATCAAAGATTTAACTGATTCTACTTGATGGGTATACAGACATTCAGTCCTCATCTGTGATCAGAGGATTTTAGCCATTCACTCACATCTCCACTAAGTCAGCCAGCCCAGAAAGGGGGCAAATAATTAGCAGAAAAAAGCACAGTCTACCCTCAGTGCCTCATCCACAGACTCTACACATGACAGATTGAAACATCCAGAAAAAACAATGGCTGCAGTACTGAAGAGGTACAGAGCGTTTTCCATTTTATTATCTCCTAAAGAACGCAACATAACTTTATTTATACAGTTATTGCATTGCAGTTATTTATGCAGGTATACTGCATCGTGCACACTATTTTAAGTGACACAGATGTGAAAGTACACTGGTTGACATGCACAGGTTCAGTGCAGGCACCGTTTTGAGTAGGGGACTTGAGCATCTGCTTGGTGTCCAAAGGGGCACTGGGCCACTCCCCATCCACAGCAAGGGCTTCTTGTAGTGAATTTTACACTATAGCATATTGCCTTCACCTGTTATCTTTGAGAATTGGAGTATTTATTTTTTCTAAGTAGCCCCTGGACTTAGTGGGCATTTCATACATGACGTTCGACTTAAGCAGAAGTTAATAAACATGTCTGAGATTTCAGAAAGTGGAAGCATTATTTGTAGACTTCAGACACCAGCGTCCTAACATCCTTCCCTCCTCTGCCTGGGATGTTTGCACTTTTCCATTCCTCCCAGAGTATGGGAGTGAAGAGGCCCCATCCAAAGACTGTTCTCACTTAACCTTTCCACAGAATTTGACAAATTCAGTTATCTATTTTTCCCAGAAAGACAATGGGATAGGGGAGATGAAGAAAGGGAGAGAGAAGGGAAAGCCAGGCAGTGGGAGGATGTGAGGGTTACTGTAAACTAGAGGAAATTGGTCATCACCAGAGCCACACACACAGTAATGGCTCAGAAACTGCACCACTACTGTTTCTTCTTGATCATTAAGGATGCCAAAAACATTTATGTCTCCTTGCTTTCTGCCATGCGGCTATTACTGCTTAAGATGCACTTCTGTTTGCATTTTTGCTTGTCAAAAAGATGGTTATCTGTAAAGGAACGATTGAAATGTCGCTTCCTTTGATTATTTCCCCAATCCCCTTTATGGGCAAAATTATTAGTTTTTTCATCAACTCTGTTGTTTCCAGTGGGAATAATTTTACACTTGCAGCAATGAGAAGTGAGGGTGAACGTAGTCGCTTGACTTACAGTTCCTCTGTTGTCTCCACAGACCATTAATTGAGGGAGGGAGCACATACGAGAACATAATAGAGGGCAGGAGTGGTCTTCCAGTGGCCAAAACAAAGTTCAGTTTTTATTAATTAAAAAAAAGGATTAGAATAATTTTGCTTTGATTTTGCATTGCAGGGTGGTTTAAGTTCAAAGCATAAATAAGAAAACTATGAAAAGACTAATCTTCAATGTGTTACTCTCTTTGTCTAACAGTATTCAGAATTGGAAACAAATACCATGACTTTAAAAGTACAACTTTCTCATTTAAATACATCATTTAATTTAAATTTCATTCTCATCAAGTTGAATAACTAGTTTGTGTACTATTTTATTCAGGACTGTTTTGATATAATGTAAATAGGTGGTCTCGGGAATAATTTAGGTATTGGTTCAAATTATTCCTCTACATATAAAGAGAGAAGGGGAAATTTAGACAAATATGTGCCTACTGTGCCAGATCACATGATCAGAACACAAGAAAGTAAAGCCACAGGGACCTGCCACTGTGAGCCTGTATCTGGAAGACCACTGCACTTCCTGTTTGCTGTGGTCTGGACTTGGGGGGAAGTGCCGCCATTTTCTTCACTAAGAAGCAACACAGTTCTCATTTTACTACTCTGCAAATGCCTTTCTCCCAGTAAGAGATTTAGCATTATGGAAAAGAATGTTATTTTCTCTTCATTTGGCTCCCAATTGTTTGTCTTCTCTTCTCATCTCTCTTTCCTACCAGACCAGGAAGAGCTGGTAGTTTCCCTGCACATTCCATTCACACGTTCCATCATGGATCATATTCTTCCTGTTAAGAAGTGGGTTCGTGTTTACTGGGCTCTTTCCAATTACATTCCTCTATGTCACTTATACAGTATCAGAAACTTCAGCCCCTGGATGTTCCCCTCTTAGCACCATTGACCAAAGCCTTTCTCTATCTAGGGTCTGATACTTGGTCATCTTGATTTTATTTTTAGAAAGATGGTAACTTCTTTCTAAAAGAAAGAAGAGAAGGATCATTCATCATCTTGCTATAACCTTCTCTCTCTCTCTGGCTGTCTTGCTGTCTCCATGGTGATATTCTGCTGCCTCTGTATTGCAGAACTGGTCATAGGCTCCATAATGTTTTACTTTTGTTTTTGTTTTGTACTAGAATTACTTCACTTCTGTGCAGGTCTTGAGGCTGAATTAAAAGCAGAATGTGTGGATTCTTCTCACCAATATTTCTCTGCACTTTTGACTTGGGTGTTAGATTCTCCTCTTACTTTTGAGTCACTAGTTTAGTGGATCAGTAGACTAAGTGGAAAAGACAATAAGCAGGAATCTAGCAGTTTTTCTTCACATGGGAAATTTATCTCTTCATCATTTCCCAGTGAAGTCAACATATTTTCAAATTCATCTATCAATCCACCATTACATATGTGTTGAGCTTTGTGCTGAAAAGTCATTGGGGAATAAGATAGAAAATTCCCTTCTCTCAAGGGAATTATTCTGAGGGGGAAGTAGAGTAGAGATTATCAATGAAAAATAAATATTAAAAACCAACAAGATAATTCTAACTAGAAAGAAGGATCATGAAGGAAATAGATTTCAGGTACACATGGTGATAAAATGGGAACTAACATCCATTGACAAAAAGCATGTTTAGAATAGTGTATTTTTACATTTTAAAAGGTAATTTTACCAAATAGCTTACAGTTTATGTTGAAAACTGAATTCAGGAATCAGACAAGAATTCAAAAAGCATTAGTAATTATTCGTTTAGAAAACAGAAAATTTTTACTAACATACAAAGACTTAGTGCTATAAAAAGAAAAGAAGAATAAAAGAATAGGGCTAGGAAGAAGGAAGAGAAAGATCAAAAGGAAAAGGAGAAGGAGGAGTAAAAGAAAGAGGGAAATATTTTGAGAGGTCTTGATGGCCTAGACATTTAAAATATGAGGAGATTTTAAAATAAACATAATTTGGGGGAATACGCTTTAAGAATGTACTTATCAAGAAGACAAGACAAAGAAATAGAAAATACAAATAAATATAAGAAATGTACATGAAGAATTCAGAAGATTTCAAACCAGAATAGTAGAGTCCTGGAAAGGAGGAACTGAGAAAATGGTATGGAGAGCGTTTAATAAACATTACCAAAAGCTTCCCAGGAATGAAAGATCTGAGTTAGCAAGTTGGAGGGTCTATCAACTATGTATCTCAATTAGCTCAACGGAATAAATTTTCAGGAGACTAGAAATAAACAGGAAACAACTAAATTTTCTTTCAGAGAAAGCAGTGTTTCGGGTGAGAATGTTGTCAGTTTGCTGAATGCTTCGTTGCGAGCTGTTAAGACGGTTGGACAGTGCTGCGAGAGTTTCTGTGAAGATGAGTCCCATCTGGGATCCGTACCTTGCATCATTCGATTCTGACAGTGGAATAAAGAAGTTTGAGGTCCGCCTCCCTGGACTCTTTCCGGCAAGGTAATGAAGAGTATGGTCCACTGAGAAGGAGAAACGAACACGAGAGGGGAACACACAGGCGCAGGGAAAGGGACGGCGCCAGTTCAAAAAGCCAGGGAATTCTCCGAATGACGAGGGAAATCCCGAATGCCTGCGAAGCAGAATCTTCGACTGAGAGCAAGACATGGACCACCGCAGGGGAGATTCCAGTAGGGAGGTTCTCATAAGAAAAGAGTAGAAGAAAGATAGCTTTCCTAATTTATCCAGCTGTGTTGAAGAAGACTTACAGTGTGATGAGAGAATTGAGGCATACAGAAAACTAACCAAAGGAAGAGGAAAAAAAGAAATTGTTAATTCCAGGGAATACGGAAATACAGAAAAGAAAGGAAAGGCAAACTTACCCATCAACCATTACCTCACACTTGCAATAAGTTCAATATGTGTGTCTTTGTCACTGTCTTGTCGCTAAGACAAAATGCCCCACACCCAGCACTTGAAGGAAGAGAGGCTTTTTTTGGCTCATGTTTTGGTCTGTGGCAGCTTCAAGGCAGCATTGGCTCACAGAAGGGCCTGGGTGGGGGAGAGCTCTTCCTCCCCCGTAGCCAGGAAGCAGAGAAGGAGGGGTGGGGAGGGGGACTGCACCTTCCAGGTCACACCCCAACGACCCCAATGACCCCAGCGACCCCAGCGACCTGGCCACCGCCTCCTCCAACCAGCCCACCTCCTAACAGCGGACGAATCCACTCGGGAGTGTAGCATCCTTGTGGTCCAGTAGCCTTCCGAAAGCCCAGCCTCTGAACACAGGCGGCTCTGGAGTCGTTCTAGGCAAATCCAAATTGACTTAGCGAAAAGTCAAAGTCCCTGGATGGACAACGGTGTGTGCATGAAGTGGTGTTTATTACGCATACAAAATGTAAATACTTACTTTCCACAACAAGAAGTCAATAAATGTAATCAAAATGCAGTCGGAAGTCTAAATTTTAAAAATAAAAAAATATAAACATGTTTTTCAGAAACATGGAGGAAAATATCAGAAGAAATACCCAAAAGAATTTCAAATGGTGGCACCAAGTCAGGTCAGGAATGTGGAGAGGTGAGGCGTGGCACAGCTTTGAAAAGGAATACATAGCTGTATTCCTTGGATAACAGGAAATTTAATTCGATACAGAAAGGAAATGGTGACATCCTTGTAGGTCGAAATGGGTTGCATACTGGTCATCCATGTGGTGTAATCTAATACGCTTTGCACTTAGAATGCTTGCCTGCCTACTCTGAAAGTTACTCTCTAATATAAAGTGTGAATCCTAGCTAGGCTCAGTGGTACACCCAGGTACTCTGTTACTTGGGAGGCTGAGGCAGGAGGATTGCAAGTTTAAGCCCAGCCTGGACAATTTAGTGTGTCAAAATAAAAAGTAAAAATGACTGGGGATGTTGTTCAGCAATAGGGCACTTGGCTAACATGCGTGAACTCCTGGATTCAGTCCCCAGGACCGCGAATAAAAGGGGAATCCTTCATCTTTCTATGCATAACCCCGTTATTTCCTATTTACTCCACGTTCTTAAAGCATCACTAATCGGGCTGGAAATGTGCCAAATGTAAGGCTAGAGAAGAGACTCCGTTTGGATTAACCTTCACTAGACACTAGACGGAAGGAAAAGCCCGCGTGGAAGTTGCCGAAGGAGGGAGGGGGCTGCAGGAGGACTCGGCGTTCCGTGGCTGCGGAGCGGCCGAGGGCGGGAGGATGAGGCGGGCCGCTGGGAGGACCGAGGCCTCGTGACCGAGACCCCCGGCCCACGCGATCGCATCAGCTGCGCAGCTTCCGCGGCGTCTCTGCGAGCACAGCCCGGCTTGGAGAGCGCGGGACGGGGCGGCGTGGGTGCGGGGAGCCACGCGCGGCCTCGCAGCGGGGATAGGGCAGCTTCCTGCCTCTGCACATGAGGTGTGCGCTTTGCGGGCTTGCGAGGTGGACAAGCTGTCTGCCTTCTGGGACGTCCAAGTATCCACAGCAACAGTCTCAAGGAGAAACACACACTCCTTTAGTTATCATTTTATTTTATTTTATTTATTTATTTTTTTTTTTTTATGTGAGTAGCGGGAGTAGACCTCAGGACCTCGCGCTTGCCAGGCAGGCACTTGTGCCGCTGAGCCATCTCACCGGCCCTAGTTATCATTTTAAACCAGATATTTATTTTTTTTTTTTTTTTTTTTTTTTTTTTGTGGGTACCGGGGGGACGACCTCAGGACCTCGCGCGCCAGGAGGCGCCTGTGCCACTGAGCGATATCACCGGCCCCTTTTTCGTATGTGGGTTCCGGGAGTCGAACTCGGGCCTTCGCGCTTGCAAGGCAGGCGCTTAAGCCGCTGAGCCGTCTCACCGGCCCTAAACCAGATATTTAAACCCTAGGCCCAATGGCGCACACCTATAATCCCAGAGCTCTGGAAGGCTGAGGCAGGAGGATCTCAAATTCAAGCCCAGCCTAATCGCAAAACAGAGCCTGTCTCAAAAAAAAATAGATAGATGATAGATAGATGATAGATACATAGATGATAGATGATAGAGATGATAGATGATGATAGATAGATGCGTAGATAGATCATAGATAAAAAGGGCTAGGCCCTTTACATAAAGGGCAAAGGCCCTGGGTTTTTTGTAAGCCTGCAAAAATGACTGCCAGTTTAGAATGAACTGAAACTTTATTCAAATAGTGACTTATCCACGTGCATTTCATATCCTGGGAAGAAGAACTGCCTAAGGCCACTGCTGATCTCCTTTCCCCGACCGTGTTCCTCGCGGTTCGCTGTGTGTTCTGCAGGTTGTGCGCGATGGAGGCTCTAGACCCGAAGACGGCCTCGGCTCCCTTTCCCGTCTTCCTCCTCCCTTCCCCTTCTTCCTCTTCACAGTTCAGTACCATTGCGCTCGCACTAATCCCCTGCCGAAGGGGCAGCGGAAGGTTGGCCTGTGCTTCACTCGCTGCGAGTTCGGAGGCAGTGAGCGGGTGTGGTTGATGATCGCATCACTGGTCTGTCTCAGCCTACCGCGTGAGCCCGGAAGGGCTCTTTCCCTCCAGAGCTTCTGACTATGAGGACAGGCAAGGGCGCGTTTTCATCTCTTCTGTACTGAGGACCACGCGTTTTCACGTCCCCATTTGCACACGCTACTTCTAGTACAGGTGCTGCCAAAGCGAGCACAGCACATGCTGCTTTTAAAAGCCACGAGTAATTTCCAGTTATTCTTTGCATTGGAGAAAGAGCAGAAACATCTACTTGCTCTATTCAGCAAACAGCGTTTCGGTTTTTATGTAACCAGAAAAGCATTCGGTGGTTAGAAGAAACCGAGCAGCTCAACAAAGATGTGTTATTTCCTTCAGGGTCACAGGGAGGCTGTCCCAGGACTGCGATGACTGCACCGCTTTATTGCATATAAAATGCCGTTAATCTTCGCTAAATAATGAGGGCGCGTCCTATGCAATGCACTACCCACTCCCTTTGAAAAATCCGGTGGAAGGAACAACGCTGTGCAGTGTGTCACATTTGATATAAGGGACGAAACAGAAGCTAAAATCTCAGAGACACAGGAATGTCTGTGTCAGCATAAGGGAAAGGTCGACTCAGATGATTTACTTGGGCGTCGGTCCACGTGAAGCATTCGGAAGGCAACCCCGAACTCCTGGAGTCTACGTGTTCCCTAACTATTGAAGATTTCTCGAGTTCTTATGTTTAAGAAAATGTAATATAGTTACGAGATATCTCTATTTAGGTTATTATAAATTAAATGCGTTTACATGAGTAATCAAATATTTAAAATATGACTGCATAAGTAGGAAACATTTGAGAATTCAAGATACTGGCTTGAAAACACACCCAGCTGACTACCATGGTCTCTACAACCCATCACAAGGCATCAAATGCTAAACAGTTCATTCATTCCTGCATGTTTTTTTAATTAAATGTTTACAGTGTGCTAAAAAAAAAACCTGTGAAAACATATATTCTCTGCTTTCATAAGGGTCCTAGATTCATTGTGGAAATTGATTTTTAAAAATTGCTAAAAATAGTGATGTTAAAAAAGTTAGAGTTACAAGAATGGGTAACGTAGCCCCTGACTCATGGGACACAGCCTGTCAGACATCTCCGGCTGAGCTCCAAGGAATCCGTCCTCAGCTCCACACTGGAAATGCAGGTGCCCACTCTGTCACGCGTCTCCAGTACCTCACGTCAGGCCACTGTGACAGCCAATCAGCCATCTGAGGTGGCAGGAGTAGTGTCGAGAACTGCATCTCATCTGCAATCTGGACCGGCGAGCAGGAGCTCTTATAACTGGAGTTCCCAGTCAAGCGTCTTGCAGACTCCCGGTGTCTTCTAAGTTACAGCATGTATCAATTAACATTGGGGAAGTCACCAAACAGATTTTAAAGATGACATAGATCTAAATAGATCTCACCCCAAATGCCACAGGCTGTATAAATTTGATGAATGGCAGCTGAGACTAATTCTCTGTGATTTTTGTAAATGGAAGCAGAACACGATTTAAGGCAAAAGGACATATATTTCCAAGAGGTGAATAAAAGGGCCACGGGCAGATCTGTCCCCAAACCAAGAGGAGGGGGAGAAGTGCCTGTGGAGGTGACCAGAGCCAGGCTCCTTACCGGTGTGCAGCAAAACTCACTAGAACTCCACTCCGTGTCTTCCTTCCCGGCTGTGTCCCCAGCAGAAAGCGCTGTTCTGGATGCTGTGTCCCACCTACTGCTTTGCAGGAGGCGGCTAGCAAAGGTGGATCTCGTCGAGGCTGCGCTGTGAAGCTAGTATAGAAAAATCCCTCACCTTATATGGAGACAGCAAGTAACAACTTCTTACTAAAATTGCATTTTTTATCTCTTTTCCTGACACGTTATGTCATTAGTTTATCTACCCTGGAGACTTTGTTTCCTTTATCAGATGTTGAGCGTGGTGGGGGGGGCAGGCAGCTCAGCCTGTCCCTCAAGGAATTTTATTTTCAGCCCTGACAAGTTCCAAGCACAGTACAGATCCGCAGAGGAGCGACTTGCTTTCCTGGGTTGGGTCATAGGAGCAGAGCCAAGTTCCAGGTGATCTGACAGTTGGCGATTGCAGAAGGCACTACTGGGAGCACAACCAAGAAAAGCAATGCTCCAGAATAAGAGGAATTCGTGAATAAACCCGTTTTCAGATATCCTTCTGGATTAAAGTCTTCACAGACCATAAATTCCCTGGACCAATTCAAATACTGTATATGAATCTAGTACAGTATAAATCATTGCAAATGACCTTTGGATTGTTTGGGTTTATGGGTGACATGTTAGTTAGGAAGAAAAAATTTGGGAGGAAGATGAAAGTATACATTACCTCTACCCAGATTATTATAAAGTTTGCCAAAAATATCATAGTATTTGATATTATATCCTGAGTATCCAATGAAAGACTATATGCAAAAAATACTTCTAAAATTGAAACAGATTTAATTTAAAATTATAAAATGCATAATTTTTGTTGTTTCTTACCAGGAAATAGCATTAATTTTTTAAGATAGCATTTAAAACTATTATGCTAATTTCTCAAAGTTAAAGATGTTGGTAGGAAGTACACTAAGTCAGGGCAGAAAGTGAAAATAAAAGCAAACAAACTACACATACTTATCTTGGAAAATAAAAGACGTTCATTAAAAGAGAATATTATGTTCAGTCTTATTCAGATTAAGAATAGGTAGTTCGATTTTCAGTCATTCTGTGCTATCATAGAATAATCACTTTAATTATGTGTATTTTGCACGGCATTTGAAGTAATATGAACACTGACAGAGTTAATGTACAAGTCTTTCCCCAACTGTGTTTCCTGGAGTTAGAGGACTTGGGAGAAAAATCAGTTACTAACCATACTCAAGAGAGTAAATTCTGCAAGTCCTAAATCTACTGCAAAAACTCTCTTACGTTTTATACTGGGTATAATTCCAATCAGTTAAACCAGTGGGTAAATAATTAATGCTCCCTGTAAATAATGGATGAAGTGTATTTGGCTGGAGTCACGTTTCCACTCTGGATGACTCACCTCATTAGATCCGCAGCCAGTACTTGCATCCCCCAAAAGATGAACACACTTCAGAGGTGTAGACACTCAAAACCAAGGCAGGAGTTACTTTCAAATATGTGTGAACTTGTATATTCACTGCAATAAATGCATTTATGAAATTAATACTTTTATATGTATGAATGAATACATCTGATCTTTTACAAATGAAAAGGGGACCAAGAGATGGGAGGAGGGAGGGGAGGGAAAGGATAGAGAAAAGAAATGAGATGTGTTTTGTGCATGCACCAACACCCCATGAGAGGTGTCATCATCATGTACTGCAAACGTGGACTAATAAAAACAATAAAATAAAAAAGCAAACACCTGCCTGGAATGTCCTTGTAATCAACTTACTTCAAAGAAAACTATAATAAATTATATTAACATTTTCAGTTATTCTTATGTTTTTATTTAATTTGTGAACGAAACATAATCCAATCTCTTTGATTTCCCCGAAAATCAATATTTTTACATCTTCTTTTGGTCATATTCAAAATTGATGAAAGAAAACATTCTTTCACTAACTAGAAAAATCAAAACCACAATTGGGAACAAGGAGACAGAAATAAAAATGACTCCATCGGGGGGTACAAAGAACAGCAGGGTTAGTGACCAAGTGGGGTGACCCCAGAGCTGTAGAATATTGTGAAGCCCCCAAAAGCAGTGCCCCACCTGGTCCCTTCCTCTGACCGCAAGGGGTGGATTCTGCCACAGAAAGCCCCAGATGAGGAGCATTTCTAGGTCTCTCCAGTCGTCAGTAAGCTCAGGCTTCGGAAAAGTGGTGCAGAAGGTCTGACCCGGAAGAGACTTTGGTGCTGGCCAAAGGAGGCCAGAAAGACGCAACTTGGGAAAAGAGGACTTGCACACCTCAGCGGTCCCTAAGTGAATTGGATTTAGGACAGAAAGATTTAGTTACAGAGTTTTATCTGTGGGTCAGTGTCTCTGCATGCGATTATAGCAACAGTAAAACGCACCATTCCTAGACCTGAAATGAGCAGCTTAGCTGGCGAATTACACAGCCAGCCGTCTATACCACAACCACCACTGCTTTCTCCACAGGGACTGGCTCTCTCCCATCTCCTCACATGGCCGTGTCTTCCTTGGGCCAACCCTGGTGCAGGTGTCCAGCTGAGGGTGCTGTGAAGCCCCTGGACAGTCTCACTTTGACACCAGACCTAAGATGGGGCCCTTTGAAGAGAAGTGACCATCCCAGGACTACGAGGGAGAGGCCAGGTCAGTAGCAGAGAAGGGGGCCTGGACAATGAGGATGTGGACAGTCATCACTCTGGGGCTCACGTACTGCTCTATGTTATGCAACAATGTCGTTATTGTTGATGCCACTTGTAATATGCTACCTGTGGCAAGTAGATGTTAGGGGGTTGGAGGAAGGTGGTAAAAGTTGGTCCAGATGAGTGTGTCCGGGGCATGGACGCAGGAGTGGGCTGAAGCTGATCGACTCCAGGAGCCATCAATGGGCTTGGAGTGGGGAGGGACATGATCAGAGCTCAAATACAAAGGATTAATTTAGAAGTTGTGTGTGGGAAGGATTTAAGACAAGGACTAGAACATTTCACCACTTGGAAAGCATTGTTGAATATTCATAAAAAATCTAGTTTATGGCTCAGCATAAATAATTTTTAAACACAAAGTAAAATACAGCGCGTGTTGCCATGGAAGTGACAAAACCTGGGGAAGATAATGACAAGTACAAAAGACAGTGGCTTTGTAATTTAAATTTTTATAAAGCTTTCTGGAATTTAAGTACATTCTTCAAGCAGAGTATTTTGAATACACTAGGAAAAGATTATGGTTATTTTATAGTTCTTGCTAAGGAAGAAAATAACAAAAGAGGGTTTCTTTGTATATGAGACCTATAAACCTAACAAAATCAAGTCCGCACCATCAAGAAGCCAACTGGAGCTTGAGGGAGTGAACAAGCCACTGATGAAGATGCCGGGCAGAGCTGGGTTCTGGAGACAGAGACTGCTTGCGCTGCAGGGCTCGCGTTCATCACGGTCACAATAGCATGAGGTGCTGACCCTGATCCCGAGCTTTGTGTGGCTCACATCCTCCGTCCTGCACTCCCGTCCTCGCTCCTCCTGATGATCAGATGTGCACAGCAGCAGAAGGCGCAGGACCGAGGCAGGGACACATCAAACACAAGCAGATAAAATACAGAGCCACGCGATGTACAGATAACCAGTGCCAAAATTTCCAAAAAATATGAATTAGTAAAGGGTTCATAAAGGATGAGAGACACACGGATGTCACCTAAGCGAGATGGGCATTTCAGAGTTTAAAACTCAAAGAAATTTTACACAATTACTTAAGGGTGAAATTATATAAAAAGGAGAGAGCAGTTCTAAAAGCTGAAATAAAAATTTCCTCAAACCAAGTGCAGGAGATAATGTTACATTAAGTCAGTGGAAGTGGACAAGAATAAACACCCCAAAAGCCAAGCTGCTAACCAGGGTTCCCAGGCACACCCAGAACTCAGTTCTCCTCTTGTTACACAAATCTGGTACCAAACCTGATGGAAGACCCTTTGTACCGAGGAGTTAGAAGGCAAATTTTTTTACATTAGCGGGCTAGTGGGACCCAAGTCCAAATCATCAGCCCCAAGTCAGTTTAGAGTTCAGTTTAAATACATTTTTGTAAGCAGGAAGTACAAAGCTGGTTGCAGGTTATTACATGATTGGTTACATGAATTAAATCATAGGTTGTCAGCCAGGCTTACTCTGCGCAGGCTTACTTATAAGGAATTGTTTATTATAAAGTGGGAACATTCTGGGAAAGAGGGGAGGGGGCTTGAGCGGAGCAGGTAGAGTTAAATGTGTCCTTGACTGGGCCAATCTGTTCTGGGCCCGAAGTCCTTGAAGCAAGCTAGAAAACTATGCATATGTCCTTCTGCGTAGGAAAACGCAGGCATCACAGCTGGACGCAGTCAGGCCAACCTAGCGCATTTTCTGGGAGAAGCAGCTGGATGCAGACAGTCAAGGCTAACTGAGTCTACGTGGCAGGCAGCATGAGCACAGTCAGAGGCTACTAACTGATTTCTAATTTCTGCTGTAAGATTTTATAAGTTTGCTATAACACTCTCCACCTCAAGACGCATGATGACCACTGGACTTTCCGGCTTTCAGTAACCAGGAGCCCGGGGTGTTTTGCTCCCAACAGCAGGGCGGCTCTCCGCGGTCTCTGTGGTGGCTTGTGTCCCCCAAAGACTCAAGTCTGAAAGCTTGGTCCTCGGGACAACAGCATTGGGAGTTGGCGGGGCAGCTCTAGGTGTGGGTCTGGTGAAAGGTGATTATGTCCTGAGGACAGCGTGGTTCTTACAAGACTGAGCTAGTTCTTAGGGAAGTGCATGGGGCACTCACGTATGTGATCTTTTCTGCCTGTGACTGGTCCCACTCCTCTGAGAAGACACGATGCTGGCAAAGGGGGCCGTGACAGATGCTGGTGTCTTGCTGTTTGGAATTCCCAGCAGCAGAACTGTGAGCCTCATAAACCTCTTTTCTTTGTATATTACCCAGCACCGGGCATTTTATTATAGCCACACAGAAGACAAAGACAGCCTCCTTTGTTAACCCAGCTCCTCCCTGGGTCCATCAGGCAGTCAGGTTTTCTTTTAAAACTTCAAAACTGGTCACATGAATGTCCTGTTTTATTCCCTAAATTTCCTCTTAAGGTTTCCTCCCCTTTGAATGCATTCACAAGGACACCATATTTAATCGGTAACCGTTCTTCACATCAAGGCTTGAAGACGCTCCTTGATCAGTACACACAGTTTCGTCCACTCCTCTGAGAACTCCCTGGATGACACGACAAAGAACCACGGCTTCCTTGGCTGACATGCAGGAGTGGATTTCTGACATCTCTGGAGTCTGCAAGCTCAGGTTGAGTCTCTGGCTTGGGTGGCTTCTCCCAAGATCCCTCCCTGGGTCACAGGTGTGCTTCTCTCTGCGTGACCAGCCCAGTGTGTCTCGGGAGTTCCAGTGTCCTGTTTCTTACAAGGACGCCACTCTGAGGGGATCGGGCCACACTAACGGCTTAGTTCAGTTCAACCTTCCCTCTGTAAAGACCTCATCTTCAAAGCAGCCCTATCTGAGGCGTTGAAGGGTTGGCCTTTAACTTGCAAATGTCAAAGGACACGGTCCAGCCCACTGCAGACCTCTGCCTTCCCGTTCCCGCTGGAACTGGAACTAAGCTGCTGGTTTCCTCTCCTGCGTTCTCTGACCAGGTGCTCAGCCCTGAATCAGAAGCACCTGCCACAGTGTCTGTACCAGAGAAGGTGAAGGCTGGCTCCTTTCCAGGTGAATGAGAGGATCGCGGTCAGGAAAACAGACACGAGGAGTCTGGGGGTGTCTTTCCCTGCACTTCCCGGAGGTTCCCAAACGCAGACGCGTCACACATGTGCTGGGGCCCTCATGGCCTTGCAGCGAGACCTGGCCTCTCCTGGCAGACCAGGGCTCTGTCACTCGCAAAGTGGAGCACAGCACCCCTCCAGGGGACCAAGGCAGAAGAGTCAAACCATGCAAAGGAAGTGATCGCGTCTGAAAACACTCTCCACAGGCTGTGTGAGGCTGGAAACCAGCTGCAGCTCCGGCCTCGGCCCGACTTCCCAGGCAGAGAAATGCAAAGCATGCAAATAATCAGTATCCAGTCTCCCAGGCAGCTTGCTGTGATCTCATCTAATAATGCCAGGTTAAACACAGACTCGTGCACGGAAAAGCCATCCTCTCCGTCCAGCTGCACCCTTTGCTGAGCTCCTTGTCAGGACTTCACAGACGCTGATTCTTGGCCTTATATAACAGTTGCAGAAGATGAAGTAGCTTCAGCATTCCACTTTATTATAAGATAGAACCACTACTCTTTTTTGGGGGAAAAATTTACAGAAATATATAAGTAGAAAATATTGTCATTCAGGAAATAGCCACTGTTAACATGTTTTCCCCATGTCTAATTTTGTATGCACAAAGTAAAATATGCATGAATAATTTATGGAACCATGTGTATTAAACAAAAAGGAACTCTCTTCAGTGATTTTTTTCCAGGTGCTTTCTCTTTATGATGATTTTCTAATTTTTTTTTTTTTTTTGTGGGTACCGGGGGGACGACCTCAGGACCTCGCACGCCAACAGGCACCCGTGCCGCTGAGCGATATCACCGGCCCCTTTTTCGTATGTGGGTTCCGGGAGTCGAACTCGGGCCTTCGCGCTTGCAAGGCAGGCGCTTACGCCGCTGAGCCATCTCACCGGCCCATGATTTTCTAATTTTAAGAAACTCTTCAGATCTTTTCAGTTATCCTTATCGTATCTAATTCTTTCATCCATGTAGACTTGATGTGGGTATATTTTGTAGCGGGAGAATATAAATGTTCTTCTTTTCTTTTTAAAATAAAAATACTTTTCCTTTCTTTAAAAATTTAAAATGAAGCATAATTCATTAAAAAAAAAAGAAAAACCTTAAAGATTCAACGAACCCTTGCTTCTTTCCCCACATCTCTAGCCCGTCCCTCAGGGGCTACCCATTTACGTGAACTTCCAGAGGTATGTTCTCCTACGGACCGTTACTGGGCTGGCGTCTTAGTCCGGTCCAGGCTGCCAGAATGAAATGTCATTCACCTGTTGCGCTATTAACAGCCGCGCTCTGGAGGCTGCGAAGTCCGGAGTCCAGGAGGCCTCCATTTGGTGCCCGGGGAAGACTTTTGCTTTGCAGACGGGGCCCTGGCTCTGTCCTCGCACGGTGACCCAGCAGAGCTCCCGCGGGCCCTTCATTCAGGCACTAACCCCGTCCATGACAGAGCCCTCCCAGCCTCATCATCGCCCAAACCCTCCACCTTGAGATACCAGGCACTGAGGACCCAATTCCAGCACGTGAGCCTTGAGAGACGACACTCATATCAGAACAGTTAGCTACATCTTTCTTAATCAAATTCAATTGACAAGGAAAAGCACCATTTGCTCCTTGACACTTGACATTTGCTTGGAGGCTATGTCATCATTTTACCAAAATAATGACACTTCCTATAAATAAAATGTGCATTTTTAAAAATGTTTTGCAATGTCCCATAATGTATTTAACTGCACACCCTTAGGCTGCCATTTAATTTTTCTATCACTAATATTATAACACATATTTTGGTGCATGCCTCTTTTGCACAAGAGTAATAATATAAGCAAGAATAAATTCTAAAATTTATATTATCAATTAAATGTTGAGAGACACTTCCAACCTGGCTCCAAAAGTTTGTATAAATCTACCTTCTCGCCAACAGTGAAAGAGAGTAATAATTTTTCCTCCATCATCCTAACTTGGCATATTTTAAACGGTCTTCACTTCCTCATAACTAATGGACAAGAAAAAAGTACCCAATTTTATTAATTTCCATTCTCATACATTCCTATGTATTAAAATTTTCCTTTTTATTTTTGTACTACTTATTTGTATTTCATCTTCCTTAAAATGGTTTTTCAACTTTAAATTACTTTTTCAAATAATTTGAAGTTTTTAAGGTTCATTTGTTTGCCTTTTGTTGAAACTGAAATATTTTCCCTTTTTTATTAACAGCAAATACTTTCACCAGTCTAGGTTGCTTTCTCATTTTTGCTTAAAATTATTTGCCCTTTTTGTGACGTCCAAATTCTCACTTTTAGGCTTCATCCAAAAAGATCTCATTCTAAAATGAAGCTGTCCTACATATTTTTGTGTAGTATTTTAAATTTTTGCAACGTAAGTTCTGCTCTTCGGCCAAGTTGGAGTGGCCTCGGAGCCATGCCTGGGTCTAGGTGGTCACAGCGGGGCTGCAGCCGGGGCAGCGACACCTGTGGGGATGCCCTCCCTCCCTCCTCAGTGGTCTGCACATTTCCAAACCCGGCAATTGCCTGCTAACCCTCCCCAGAGTCGCCCAACACCTGCACTTGACATTGGCACTTTCCTTTCCCGGGAAACTCGTCACTTTGTGTCTGCAGCCCCATGCTCTGCATCATGGTGGCTCTCTCTGGGTCTCCCAGGCTGGTCATCATCTAGCCTGGAGATGGTAAAATGCCCAGTGTTCGGTCCTTTCAACATGTCTGTGTCTATATTCTCTCCCTATGGGATTTCATCAAGCGAAATGTCTGAGTCTCAATGTGACCAAATTATATTTATTTTGCCCTCACTTTTAACAGCGTTTCATCCACGTAACAGCAGCCCCCTGAATTCAGTCCAAAGCTGGAAGTGGCTTTGCTGGATGTGTATCTTCTTCCTCCACTCATCAGCTGCGTCACCTTACCCAGGTTACTTAGCATCCCTGAAAAACAAGGCTCATAAGAAATACCCACTTCATCGCATTGTTAGCAAAATTCAGAGGAAACATATGAAGACCTGAATAAGCCTGTGCTAAATGTGTCAGCTGTTACCATTCTTTAGATATCATTTCCTGTTAAAATGACTGATGTTCTGTCCTGCGTTTTCACCCTGGAAATAACATTTTTAAGAGTTTCTACTTTGAAAGGCTTAGGATTTTCTCTTCTAGCATCACTAGTCCAACAGGATGGCTAGAGATGTGAATCTTTTTGCTCCCAAGATGTTCCACTCCGCACTGGGAAAACTCTGAGTCCGAAAGCATGAGTGTCACAGGGGTCTACAGTTGCCACTTTGCCTTCGCCTTCCTGCACTCTCACAGCTCTCCCTGTGGTCTCCATGCGCACAGATATTAAGCTTCTCGATGGTGTTCTGTGTCACTTCTCTCACTGTCGCACACACTTTCATCTTCTTCCTTTTACACTCTCTTCTTAAAAACCTCTCCACTTAACCATTCAGATCACTAGCAAATCCTTCGGCCATGTAGATGCTGACTTTGAATGCTACTGCTTCAGCATTTTTACTTATACTTTCCTGAACAACTTAGGTTGCTGTTTTCGCATAGCACTATCCTCATTTGTCATACAGATAACGCTCTTCAATGGTACAAGTCATATTCTTATTAAGGTCGTCTCTTTATCATCGAACAGAAAAGGCACACGATAACAAGGGATGACTCGATTCAGGCTATTACAGCAGAGAGGACAGTCACTCCCGGGGACTGTCTCAGAAAGGAGACGGGGTCACGTGGGACAGATAAACCTGACGGAGGCAGATCCTATCTTAAAATATACCGCGGTCTTCTGAGCTTAGCCACTCCTCAGAACACAAAAGATGGACAATTTCCCAAACCTTTCTTTGCTACTTTTCAACTGTAATAGTTCTATTTTTTATTTCATGTGATGGTTGAACTTGGTACCTTGCTTTTATGCTACTGTTACCATAAACCTACCATAATTCTTCCTTTCATGTTCACTGCGTATGTATGAATGAAAGGAGAGGATACTTGTAACAACATCCGCTGGCTATTTTCGTTAGTCGCATGAGTAGATGCTACCACATTTGTTATCAATCATAACATGGCTGGCCAGGATTTAGGAGCAAGTGTGTAAGTCGGTGTTCAGGGTGTCTTTGTCTCTTGACTTCACTGAGGTTTGTTTAACATCTTCCAGTTGTGAAAATGTCATGAGTTAGCAGCCCAGTGGGCACAGCAATGGTGAGGACCCCTCTTCCTGTTTCTTGTGTGTGGCCTGAGTGAAGAGGCACCGATACCAGAGATACCCATAGAACTCCAGGCCTCTTCTTCACCGAGCACCACAGAACCACACAGCCCCGGGGCGCCCTTCACCTAGCTGTCTGCAGGAGCCCACTTGTGCCTAACTGTCCCAACTTGGTTTTCACGTTATTTTAGTACTGAGGACGATTGAAGGTCCCTGGCTTCATTCTGCCTTATACTCCACAGCCTCCTGGAGATCTGAAGGCCAGAGGTGGCAGAGGTCTCCAGATGTTGTTAATCTCATGGGAATTCCAAAGAATGGACTCTTTTGAAACAGTGACGGTCAGCAGCGCACTTTGTGTCTGTATCTACAGTGGGCGTCCCAACCCCCATCTCGAAGAGTACTGCGGAAACGACCTGCTCCTCCAAGCCAGAGGGCCGCCTGGGAGTACTCACAGTCATGCTTAGTTGAGGCGATCTAATGATCACGCTAAAAATAACTTCAAAATTCAGATAAAACACACACAGAAAAAACCCTCTCTCCCTGCATTGGAGAGAAACTGAAGCAAGAGGTACAAAATTGGGAAGAACAAAAATCCCAGAGACACTGGAAAACTTCCCTTGGGGCATCTGCTAATTCAAGGCCTTAGGCCAAAGCCTGAGATCCAGGAGAGCACGAGAAGAAGAAAAGGAGAACCCTGCCGGGCAGGGTTAGGGAGGAGAGCAGGGAAGACACCTAAGAGGTCAGGATTCTTATAAGAAGCAAAATCAGAGAGTTCAACCCTCGGGCAGTCCCACCACAGTCTCCCAATATCAGGTGCCAAATCCTGCAGTGCTTGGAAGAGAAGCATAATCGGCCAAACCAAAGGCTGACACTCAGGAGACCTGAGAAAACAAGGATCGCCATTCAAGATGCAAACCCTACCTCCACGACCACCTCCAGGAAAAGAGAGCCCTTAAAGTCCAGAACTCCAGAGGGACCTAAACCCTAGGAACGGGAGAAAACCATAAAATATTCAGAAAGGTGTGCTGCTAGTTAGATTAAGATTATTAACCCCACTCTATCCGCAGAAGAAAACAACTACAATCCCTGCAGGTTTCCTAACACAATGCATAGAATTTCAAACAAATAAATATTGCAAGTCACTTCAAAAACAGAATCCAATGAATAAAAAAAGTTTTAAAAAATCACAGAATTTCAGAGGTGACGGTTTAGCTATTGGAATTTCAAACAACAAATTTAAAAGGCTATGTATAATACATTTTAAAATAGAGAAAAGCTTTTTTAATACTTCAGTGGAGAAATGTATAAAATATCTTTTGCTCAAGCCTATAAAAAAGGAGAAAGAAAACCAACAAAAGGCAAATGCTTCAAATGGAAAATAAAAATAATTTTTAAAACTCAAATGTTCAATAATTATATTAAATAAAATTCCCTAGATAACTTAATTAAAAGTCAAAGGCTGTCATATTATTTTAAAAATTACCGTACTCTGCTTACAGGAAATATATTTTCAATATTTCAATCCCATGAATAAACTCAGCCTGGTAGAGAAGAAAGAAGGAATTTATTTAGGGCGCGTGAGGTTTGCAACCTGGGACCCGGATTCAGCGGTCTCCGCTGTCCCCACGTCCCCGCCGCCGCGCCCGCCCTCCGGGGCCCCGCGCTGCGCACAAGTCTCCGCCGCCCTCGTCGCGGGACCCGGGCGGGCGCGGTCTGGGCGCCTCGGGCCGTCGCAGGCCGCTGGGACGTGGGGCGGTGTCCTGCTCGCTCGGACACCGAGGGAAAGGACGCAGAACCTCTGCCGAAACTTACTTTCAAGAGATTGAAAGAATGATTTATAGACGTAATAATAAAATATAAGTTGCAAACGACAGATACTTATTAATTAAAAATAAACGAGATTTTCTAAATACTATCTTAAGAAAGCAAAAGAATGGACTTCCCAACAGGGAGGCGCTAGCTACCTCTGGAGACGTCACTTTTTCACATCGGGAAAGATACGCGCAATTTGCCTACAAGAGAAATACTGCCCTGCACATGCAGCGTTAATGTTATTAGAGAAAAACGCTGTTCGTGAGAATTGCTCACTGCTCCCGGGAGCTCTTGGGAAATAATAAGCTCCTGTTCGGAATCGTTGCTGCCCGCAGGGGCAGAGGGCGCCCGAGCTCCGGGCGCAGGACGGGCGCCCTGCCGCACCCCACGCCGAGCCGCTCGGGCGAAGGCCGCGGGAGAGCAGCAGAGGCACTGTCCCAGGTGTCCCCGAGACCAGGAGCAGTATTCTCCAGGGAGGCTCCGGAGCAGAGCCGGGGCCACTGTCCACCACCGCGCAGTCGGGTTGGGGACGTGGGGACCGCCGGGTTCCCTGCCCAGGGTGATGCGACCCGGAGCTGTCATCGCCTTGTTCGCCATATCGTCAAGTGGAAGAGAAGCTAAACCACAGGGCTCAACTCCGAGCGGTGGGTGATTAGCGGCGATTTTCGTTTTTTTACTTAATGGTGTCTGAATATGTGAAATTTGTTATTATAAAGAATAATTGTATTATAGTATCTGATAAAGATTTAAGATTTTAAAATAGCAATAATATCTGCTTAATTTCTTCCCCAGGAATCAACATTGCGTCCTTCAAGTTTAGATTCAAAATGAATATTTTTAAACTATTTCCCACTTAAATTTTTATCAATATCTTTGTATTTTGTCTATGATAGTTAGTATCAAAAATTACGGGTGACAGTTATATTTACTATAATGACAGTTTATTGAGAATTGGAAATGAATGTCACTTTAAAAAGCAAGGCATTTTTTACTGTCGCTCTATCTTATTTTCAGGTTTAATCTTTCTAGCGTCATCCATTTACCCTTTTAAATTTTAACCTTACTGTACAGTGAAGGATGCTGAATACCAGGCTTTCTATTTTTGTACGACATTGTCAACACACACTCAGATTTAAACTAAAAGGAAATTTCATTTTCCTTATATTTCTTCCCTCAAGCCTTAGTTCATTCTTAGACTTTATTTTCTTGATACCATTATTATAGGTCGGCCTAACTCTTGGAAATAGAAGATAACTGTACTATTTCAAATAAAATTACATTTTATTCTTACTTTGTTTCAGAGTTTTATCGAGAAAACTCATCGAGTATTCATGGATCGTCTGTAATTACACCCAGACACCAATTGTTCGTCCGTGAGATAAACGCACTTCTAATTAGATATGGAGAATAGTGAAAATACCAATCGTTTTCGCATTTACTGAAATTTTCTTCTTTCTATTCCAAACGCAACGTTGTTCTGCAGTGAGCATCCATCTGTCACAGTGAGAAAAAATGTAATCTTGTGCTCTTTACATCTTATTTTCCCATTAGGCCATACAAGGGAAGGAAATGAGTTCTAGGCTATACTTTTGATTTATTGCAGAACTGAACACATTTACACAGGGAAAAGTGCTATTTTAATTTTACACACTCCAATAAACACACATACATATGTTCAGCCTTTAGATGGGGTCATAAAGATGACTGAGGGTTCTGGAAATAGAGTAAAAAACATACATAAAAGTTTCACTTTTAATCGTATTGTTCAGAACTCTACTATTCAAAATTAATGGTAGTTTCCTAATATTTTATTAAATTATTTTCTTAAAATTTTCTTAAATTTTACCTTCCAAGATTATTTCCACACCATGTTATATTATCTTTTCTCCACAGCGATGTCATGCCCGTCATTCTGGCCACACTGGAATATGCTATGGATTTTTCAAAACATTATATTCTTAACAGCAGTTTTAGGTTCATAGAAAGAGTCAGAGAAAAGCACACATATATGCCATATCCCTTTCCCTCTGTGGGTAGCCTCTCTCCTTCTTAACCTCTCCCATGGCAGCGACACGTTTGTCACAATTGACGAGCTTGCGTTATCACCCGAATCCATCCTCTACATTAGGGCTCATTCCTGGCGATGCGCATTTCGTGGGTTTCAGCAAATGTCTCCCACAGGTACCACCACGGCGGGCGCACAGCGCCTTCACATGGGGTACTCCCATCGCGCCCAGTGCCCAGCCCATGATGCCCTCCCACCCCCTACCCGCTGATCTTTTCTGTCTCCGTAGTTTTGCCATTTCCAGAATGGCATATTGTTGGAATCACACTGAAGCTTATTCAGATTGGCAACTTTCACTTAGCAATATTCATTTAATTTCCTTCATATCTTTTTATGGCTTGATTGATCGTTTTTAGCACTGACTAATATTACACTGTCTGAATGTATCAGAGTTTATGTATCCATTCATCTACTTAGGGCCGTCTTGGATTACTCCAGGTTTCAGCAGTGATGAAGGAAGCTGCTGAGAATATCTATTAGGAAATTTCCTGAGGATTCTTTCTAGGAAATGCCAAGAAGTGGGGCTGCAGGGTCACATGGGAAGAGGATGATTAATTTGATAAGAAACTGCCAAACTGTCTTCCAAGGGGACTGCACATCTTGCAGTTCTACCACGGTGCATGGTGCATGAAAGTTCCCGTTCCACGTCCTCGTCGGCAGTCCTGCTGTCGGTGCTCTGGATACCAGCCCTTCTCATCCATGTAGAGTGAGACCTCACGGTTCTTTCAACTCACATCTCTGTTATCGCATGAATTTGAGCCTCTTCTCAAATGCTTATTTGCCATCTTCTTTGGTGACAGTGCATTATATTCGTTGTCTTTTTAGGGAGAGACAGAGCTGGGGTGCCGGAAACTGAACCCAGGGCCTTGGTCACGCCAAGCACATATTCTACCACCGACCTTCATCCCCAGCCCCCAGCACATTTTATGTCGTGTCTTTTTCCATTGTTGAATTTTAAGAATTTACTATATATTTTTATAGCAGTCCTGTATCAGCCATATCATTTGCAAATACTTTCTTTTAGTCTGTAGCTTTTCATTTTCTTGACAGTATCTTTGGAAAAGCAATTTTCAATTTCAATGATGTTTTGATAATCAGTTATCTCCCGGGGATTGTGTCTTTGGTGTCATATTTAAAATGTCATCAATGAGCATATGATTAATTAAATTTTTCTCCCATGTTATCTTCTGTGAGTTTTATAGTTGGGGCACTTTATGTTGAAGTAGTTGGGTCATTTCATATTGAGATCTGTGGTGAAAGATTTCTTTTTCTATGCAAGGATGTCTAGTTTTTCTAGAGCCAGCTGTTGAAAAGACCGTCCTTGCTCCTTTGTATTGCCTCTGCTACTTCGTCAAAGATCCATTGACTGTTTATGTGGGTCTATTTCTAAGATTGCTATCTAGTGTTTCACCAGTACTACTTTGTCTTGGTTACTGTAACTTTTTAGTAGGTTTTGAAGGAAGCTAATGTGTGTCCTCTGGCTGAATTCTCCTTAATCAATGTAGAAGTTATTCTGAATTTTTGCTTTTCCGAACAAACTGTAGAGGAATTCTTGGGGTTTTGATTAGGAGTACATACATCTATAGATAAATTTGGGAGCAGTAGGCATCTTGACAATATCAAGTCTTCTTACCCATCGACATGGACTATCTGTCCACTTTCGTAGTTATTCTTGGTTTCTTTCATGAGAGTTTTGTAGGTTTTCTCATATAGGCCTTGTACATATTTTATTAGATTTATACCTAAGTATTTAAATTTGTTCTGCTAATATAAATGATACTACACTTTTAAATTTCAAATTCCACTTGTTCTTTGCTATTATATAGTATATCAGTTGGCATTTATAGATTAACCTTATAGATTTATAGGTTGACCTTATATCCTGCACCTGTGCTGTCATGGTTTATTGGTTTCGGAATTTTTTTGGTCAGTTTGCTTGGATTTATTATGTGTATAGGCAATCATGTTGTCCAATTTTAGTCCTTTTACTAGCCCTAGTATGTGAATGAATTATTCCAATTTTTTTCTTTAGTAAAGCCTTGGATAACATTATTGCTAAGATTCCAAATCAGATAAAGCATTTTCCCATGAATATATCTGTTCAAGAAATAGTGATTCTTGTCATCATAGACTTAAAAAAAAATACATTAGCACATTATGTTTCTTCATACTTAAGAATTTTTACTATTTCAGCTGAAAAAAATACATTTTGAATGATAATTTCCTTAACATGCCTTTCTCTTAAAGTCCCAAATTATATGTAGACGTAGGTCACTTTAAATGCCCTAAGTGCCCATTGGTAAAGTGTTTAAACATTTGGATTTTTTCTTTGATTTAGTGTTGTTTTACCTTCTTACATACTGTTTCTCCTCCACCTAATGCTTTCTTTCTATCTTATAATAGCTATCAGGACTGTTGTGAATCCCTTGCCCATTTTTCAAACATCCTTATCTGTTTGTCTCATATATCTATTTCTTTATTCTTTACACATGAGTTCCTCAGCATACTTTCTGTTTTGCTTGCTTTCTATTGGCCTCATCTTGTTTCCAATCACCTCCATTGTGCTTGTCATTTATTCGGAAATAATATCTCCTACTCTCAGATTAAGCTAGTGAAGTCTCTGCTTGGAAATGACATTTGGAGAATGTTCTGTATGTTAAAAACGCTATCCATTTGCATTGGAAGCTCGGAAACAATCAGTAAGAAATAACTTATGGAGTAATATATGCTAAACCAATGTACATGTCATCTTTCACTTCTTATTAACTTGTAAAATAATCATTCTGGCTTTTGTGTGGAGTGAACAGGAGAGAGCAGAACCAGAGGTGGGAGGCAACTTAACTGAAGGTTAAAGTCATTAAAGCAGGAGACAATGTTAATTTGGACCACTGAGTTGGGAGTAGAAATGGAAATAACCTCATTAAAAAATGTAAATAGAATGGAAAAGCCTTAGCAATGGATTGAACTAGGGCTGCTGGGGAAAAAGCAACATGAAGTTTGTCTTTGCATTGTTGAATTTTTATGCCAGATAAAATTTCCTTTTACTAAAATGTGCAAAAATGAAAGGGGAACAGGTTAGTAAGAAAGCAGGGGTTCCATCTGAACACCTTAAGCTTAAGCTGCGTGCCACACAGGCACCTGATATGTCCGGGTTGGGATGAGATAGCACAGTCAAAATCGAAAAGAGAAACTCAGGCTGAGTTACAGATCTGGAAGCTATTGCAATATAGATGTTATAAGATTAAAAATTGCTAAAATGTATTGAGTATCAACACACTGTACTGTACTTTCATGTGTTATCTCAATTAATATTTAAAATACCTTTAACCTAAATATCAACACCAGCTCCACTGTGCAGATGATGAATCTGAGACACAGGGCAGGAAGCAACTCACCCAGTACAGACCATAAGTATGTAAGGGATGGTAAAGAGTCAAAGCCGCGCAGGCTGTTCAATACCCTGCAGCCTTCGCTACTGTAATGTGCCTATCATGAAACGTGGAGGAGAAAAAACCACAGCATAAGACTTAATGCTAGAAAATGGCACTTAGCAGGCAAGTGAATAAAAATAAGGAAAGGCAACTAAAACTTCCTGATCAGAGTAATACACCATATAAACCAAGAAAAAGAAATGCCAGGAAAGAAACGATTTAACTGTTTCAAGGTATGGTAAGATAAAAACTGAAAATACGCATAAGACCTTTCCACAGAACATAGAGTCCTCTCCCATAATATCCTTAGCCAGAGTGGTTTTGATGTCCATTTGTATCTCGCTTTTGTACCCTGACTGAAAGATGAAAATCAAGTTGGTAGAGTGCGTCATACTCCAGAGACAGCCCATGTGCCCAACACAGAAATGACAAATGAAATTTAAAACAGTGGAACAGCATAACGATAGTACAGATGCCCCCCACTTAGAATGGCTTAACCTACAATTTTCAAGTTTCCTGTGGTACAAAAGCAGATCCATGCCACCTTGATTTTACTTTCGGTACTGGATAAATTACATCATATATTTAAAACTTTATCATGAAATGATCTTAGATTGCATGATTTTGTTCAACTGTGGGCTATGTTAAGTGTTCTGAACACATGTGAGGTAGACCAGGCTAAGCTGGGATGTTCAGCAGGTCAGGCGTATTACAGGCATTTTGATTTGATATTTTCAATCCACCACGGGTTTACTGGGACACGACACCACTCTAGTGTGAGGAGCATTTGCAGGATCTGAAAGGCAGACTCATAGTCAGAAAAACAGAACGGAGCAGAATAGAAAGGGAACATCAAGGCTAAGGCCATGAGTGACCGAGTGCTGGATTCTAGGAACCAAAGCTATTAACCCGCACTGGAGCAAAGGAGCAGCTTTAGCACCCAAGCCCAGGAGTCCCTGGGCAGCTCCACCATCGACCCAGCTGCTTTTGAAAAAGAAGAAAGTCTCACGGTCCTTCAGACTAGCAGCTAAGATTTTCAGAAGGCGAACCCTGGAGAGAGGGCGCTCCTCACCAGGACGGGCTCTGTAACCGCAGCAGCAGAGAACAAAACCGGGAACCTGTGAGGACGGGGACCAGAGCCACGGGCACAGGTGGCAGAGGTCAGCGTTCCTGGGGGAGCAAGGACAAGAAACCAGGGATATTTTAAACACGGACATTGCAATTAACCGTGTAAGCCACAATAGCAAAACAGTTTATGTAATCTAACGTGAAGAAAGATAACCAAATGAATCACCATTCATGGACATGTGAATCCGTTTCAGGGGAAAATAATTTGATGAAACACTGCGACTTTAGAATAAGCATATTTTCAGTGAGAGAATGGAAGACATAATGTCCATTAAAATTGCACACAACTATAAAAAACAAAAGTATCCAAAGTAAAGCTATACAAACTTAATAAAAAACAGTTTATTAGAAAGCTAGCGATTTAGACCAATATTCAATAAGAGGAGATGTGCAATACACGGGGTAAACTTGTACTACTAGTTTTCAAATAATCCACGTATTTGAAGCTTGGAGTGAAGAATTCACTAAGAATGTAATCAAGATTTGACCATTATACATAGCATGCTGTGCTGAAATCATACCCTGCACCCCATAAAGTGTGGAAGTATTACGAGCCAGCCAAATATTTCTAAAAGATTGAAGTAGTGAAAGAAACAATTAAGAGACAGGGAAGATAGCTATTAATCCCCAATGTCTCCCAAGAGCATCTGTTGCAGAAAAAGAGAGAATGAAGAGAAAAGTAAAGAGGAAATATTTGAAGGAGTAAAGCCATAATTTTATTGAAAATAGTCATAAATTCAGAAATTAGAAATGGCAGCAACTGAACAGGAAATCATACACAGCACACAGACACTTGTAAAAATTACCATAAAAAACGACAACCTCCAGGGCCGTATCAGTTGGAATGGTGGTAGGATTCGCACGCACAGCAATAAACACAAAAATGAGTAAGTAATACCTACAAAATGCTGTGCAAAGTAGCTATCAGCCTGCATTTTACACTGTGACTAAAAGGCAAGTAAAAATAAACACATTTTTCAAATTTACAGATAAGAACACCATCTAATGCAACAAAAGTTCTCAGTGAGAGAAAATTAAAGGAAACATTTCATCAAAAAATAAACTGTAGCCGGAAGAAAAGTGAGGGACTTGAAGGAAAATCGTATGTTTAAATTCTAGTAAGTTTGATGAGTGAGTATAAATTCTAAAGCCTTTTAAGAAAGGTGAAGCTGGAGCTCTAAAATAAGGTTGGACACAGAGAGGAGTTAAAACATTCTGGAGAGTAGACCAAAAAATACTAAAAACTTCTCATCTTTGTTTTAGAACAATATTCAATAAAATCAGATGTGTAATACATGGGGTAAACTTGCACTATTAATTTTCAAATAATCAATGTATTTGAAGGTGGGAGTGAAGAATTCACTAAGAATCTAATCGAGATTTGACCATTACACATGGCAGGTTTGTTTTAAGTGTTATCTAAGCACATATGTTGAAATTTTTAAAAATTATTAACAGAGAAATAATGAACTGAAAAAAAATTTTAAAGTAAGAAAAGGAAAAAAATAAACATAATATATGTTGGTAGAAACACATCAATAATCAAAATAAATAAAAATTAAATAAATTCACTGTGGTCTACCGCAGTGGTGGGGAGCCTACGGCACGCGTGCCGCAGCGGGCTATTTATATCAGTGAAAGCTCTAAAAGGTTCGCCATCACTAGCGTGAAAGTAGTTGTCTTCTAAATAACTTCATTTCTTCCTGAAACTTTTCCACCTGCCTGGAAATATGCATTTCCATGTGACCGTGTAACTAGGCTTATACCAGTGTTGTATAAAGGAGTGATGTTTGTCCTTTTGAGGTCATCCCTTTAAGGCCTCTGTCCTGGATTCCCTCCTGTCCGGCCGGAAATGGTGATGTCAGGCACAGCCTTGGAGGATCTGTGTGGAGGACAGCAGCCAGGTGATAACTGGGCCCCAGGCCATTTTGGGAAGCCAGGCCCATCTCCTGGTCCACACACAAGAAAGAATCTCTACAGGACTTTGGATCTCTCCATTGCAGCAAATTCATTTTTTTACCCTAACAAATTCATTTTTATATTAAAAGCAAGAGATAGAGATGCTCTTTGCATTAAAATCAAGTCACAAACTCTATATAGGAACACCCTAAAATAATACCAAATGGAGGATTTAAATAAATGGGTGGGGGAAAATTTACATTCAAACACTGGACAGCAATAATGTGACAATATCAATATGAGATTGAAGTTTATTTAAATCAAGAGGTTCATAGAGAAACTATTCATGTTAGCTTTCCGGTACTGTGACAAAATGCACAATCTAATCAAATTAAAAGGAGGAAGGTTCAGTTTAGCTCCCAGATCCAGACTTCTGTCCATGGCTGCTCAGCCCTGCTTGTCACTTCGGGCAGTGGAGCACCAGAGCACAAGGCAGAGGAGGCCTTTCACCTCCGGGGAGGCAGAAAGAGAGAGACCGAGGGGCAAAGGTCCCAACATCCCCTCCAAGCTCAAGGTCACACCCCCAGGAACCTGGCTCCCTCCCTTCGGGCCCAAGATCCGATAGTCCTACCCCTCCCAACAGTGCTGCTGAGCCCAAAACAGGAACAGAGGCTGTGGGGGACACTTACCCGAGCTGTAGTGATGCAAGGGGAGGCTAAACACCCAGCTCCGACGCCCCGAGTCTGACTATCCCACTGCTGGGGACACAAAGCCAGAGAACCACCCCCAAGGTAAAGCCGGGGGGAGGCTCACACGGAAACGACATGGTCACTTGAATTGCAGGTGCATACAAACACAATATCTTCATATTTGCTAGAAGATCTGTAAAAGGTTACAGGTTATACCAAGACGCTCACTGTAAAAATTATGTCATTGCTTGTTATGGCTTGTGTCTAGATGTCCCTCCAAAGCCTCATGCAGTCATAGTGGGGCTTTTTCAGAGCAGGCTGCATCTAGAGTGTGTGATGCTGGGATTAATTCATCGTGCAATGCTAGCACCAAGGGCACTAGGATTGAGGGTGTGAGTGCTGCCCACCCTGAGTGGTCTGGATAAGATAAAAGGAACAGAAAGATGCTGTTAAGGTCCCTTGCTTGCTTGCTTTTGCTGTCTTCTGCCTGCCATGAACTGTTTCTCCTCTGTGATGCCCTCTGCCCTGCCACCCTGCCTTGGAGCCCGCTGAGTATGGACTGAAACTTCTACAAACTGTGAGCTAAATAAACCTTTCCTCCCTTAACTTGTGGGTGTCGGGTATTTGGTCTCAGTAACAAGAAAAGTAACGAAGATGTTTCTCAATTCTTTCTCTATCTTCAGTGAAGTGGTAGTTTGAAATAATTGCATTCAATTAGGTTTTCAAGTAGAAAAGGTCTGTATTTCAGTTCTGACTGCACTGTAACTTGCAATAAATAGCAGGGCACATTTAGGAGTCAGCTTTCTTATCTATGATGAGAATTTAATGCTGACTTCCTAATGGTATTTTTATTAGATTCCTCCAGCTGTTGTAATAAATTACTACAAACTTGTGGCTTAAAACAACACAAATTTATTATCTTACAGTTCTGGAGATCAGAAGTCTGAGATGAGTTTGTGCGCTCAGAGTGAGGTGTCTTCAGGGCTTCCTTGCTTCTGGAGGCTGCAGGGGTAAATCTACTCTCGTCCTTTCCATTCTGGCAAAGGCAGCGGACTCGGGACTCCGTCGCTGCGTGGCTAAGCCGTGCTCCTGCTGAGCCCCCCCAGCGTTCACTGTCCTGTTCCACCTGCCGCTCAAGGACCCGTGGTCCCGCTGTACCACACAGACAGCCCAGGTAATCTGCCTATCCCACTGAAAGTATTCACGTCTGCAAATCTCATTTGCCGTGTCTTCTTAATATATTCAGGAATTAGGATACAGGCACGTTAGGGTTTATTATTCTCCATATTAAAGTATTGTTGGGAGCTTATAAAAAGAAGCACACATTGCATGTTTAACGTAGCACTACTGAAAGAGGGCTCAATTTCTCTTCCCTCATCATCCTTCTCTCTCCTGTCCCTCTTCCTCCTCCGCATTCCTCCTCCTCCCTCCTCTCTGAGACCGCACATTTTAAACTTGGTTTCTGCTCATTCAGATACACTGATTGTTACCTGTTGCTCTTTCCCTCCCTCTCGTGCTTTTCTGCTCTTTCCCTTCCAACACCCGCATCGGCATCCTAGGTCTCACAGAATGTGGTCCCGAGTGACAGCCACTTTCTGTTGGCTCAGGCCTCGTGGTTTTGGAGACAGGGTCTCACTACATAGGTCAGGTTGGCCTCAAACTCACTGTGTAGCCCAGGCTGGCCTTGAACTCACAGCGAACCGCCTGCCTCAGCCTCCCGAGCACTGGAATTACAGGCATGCACCCGTAGGCCCGGTTTCCTGAGGGTTTTGACTCCTCTGGTCTCCCCCGATGAGTGGGTTTTCTCTGCAGACGCTACATTCGCTGACAGTTCACCCTGATGAAGCTCAGAGCGCCTCCAGGTTGCTCAGCGTCTTCTGTCCCGCGTGGAGGGAAACGTGTCATGGTGAGGTTTGATTTCCCCAGTCTCCTCACAGGTCCGAGGAACTGTCAGTGGGAAAGGATGCTGTCAGCTCCTGCTCTGGGCAGCACAGTACAGAAAGCAGAGCGACTCGGACCCCAGCCTGCACGACAGAGGCGCGGCGAGGGGCAGAGAAGCGCAGCGCGCCCTCCCCGGGCACTGGCCCATGCGGGACGCCCGCCCGGACTGTTCGGAAGAGGAAACGAGTGTCCTTAAGCAAGCACTTCCTTGTGCGTTTCCATCCAGTTCCCCAATGGGCTGAGAAATGGGCTCTGCATTGTGCACCTGCTCTGTCGCCTCTTGCTCATTGGTCACTAATGGCAAAGATGCAACTCTGCAGGACTTAAATATATTCTAGAGATATACAGAAATCGCTGAAATACTTAAAATTATCAACAGTACAATAATATCTCATAACATAAAGTTTATGTCTAAGTAATGCCAACAATCCAGAAGAAAACAGAAGACACAAAGAATTTAAAATTTGACTGAGTATTTGGGAATATCCAGTTAGTATCCTGCATTTTTTCCATTTTCAGTATAGTATTTGTCCTCTTACAAACACGCCTTCCAGAGGATCGCTTTTGTCACTCGGCAGTCGTCATATTCCACCGCACAGAACAATACACTAACGTCTGATAATGCCTTTTTCTTTTTTTTTTTTTGTGGGTACCGGGGGTCGACCTCAGGACCTTGCGCGCCAGCAGGCGCCCGCGCCGCTGAGCGATATCACCGGCCCCTTTTTCGTATGTGGGATCCGGGAGTCGAACTCGGGCCCTCGCGCTTGCAAGGCAGGCGCTTACGCGCTGAGCCATCTCACCGGCCCTAATGCCTTTTTCTTGATAAAGACGAGGGCCCCCCACTGTGCCCTAGCATTGCAGGCCTATCAGTGTTGTACACAGTTACATAGATGCTTCCTATGGTACCATGAATTAGTAAAGTGAGGATAAAAATTATCTCGTTTGCCCAAAACACATGACAAGAATCCAAAAACATCATCACCATGCATTTGTAAAACCGTGACATATATTTGTGTGCTATGACTCAAAAATGGTTTACTGATGGGTTAAAATTCAGATGTTATAGATGAAACCTGAATTTTATTAATTGAAGATTCTTTCGCTTAAACCAAGTCAAAGTAGTCAAGACTGGGCCCAGAAAAATATATTTATATGACCGATTGATGGTTCTAGTATTTATTTCCTATAAATTATAAAGAAATAGGAATTTCAAACTTAAGGCTTCATTTAAGTTAATAAAACCAGCCACAGTTTAGGACTTAAAATTTGTCGAAATACGAGAAAAATATTGCTTACAAGAGGCTGAGGTCTAATAGGGGGAGTTACAAAATATGGGAAAAGAAGTAGAGAGGCAGGAAACATGAAGAGTTCTTTACCTGGATCGAGGTTTGTGAACGGGTTGATACAGAGTCACCGGGATGTCATCTGCCTCGTGCCTGCTCCAGACAGTTGAGCTCTGATGGGGATTTGGATATAAGAGGAAAAACCGAGGGAGGAAATGTCAACCACATCTCATCCCTGGTGTTACTTGGAGGACGGTGCCCTGGCAGCCGGGCACAAATGCGGCGGAGGAACGTGGCAGTGCTCTCGGCACCTCTGCACGCGAGGCTGAGCGCGGCTTCCGCACAGGCCGGGCCACGCTCCGCAGGAGGCGCCCCTGCTACTGTCGGCGACCTCGGGTGTACCGCGGATGGTTGCACTGCGGTGGTCTACGACACCAGCAAATCAAATAGAAATACAGAGGAAAATGGTGCTCCTCGAAAACCTTAGCCCTTATCCCGGAAGAGTGGGGCTGAGGCGACCGCAGCGCCCAGGACCCCTCGCGTCCCTGCGCGCTCGGGGAAGCGGACTCTGCAGTCCGCAGCCTCGGCGCCCTCGGTCGGCGCCACCTGGGAACTGCGCGTGGCCGTGTGCACGGGACAAGGGAATCACACACTTTCTCCAGCTTAACACAAAAACCGCGCTGAAAGGACAGTGAGATAACAGTGAGAAAACTGAGCCAGGGGAGGTCGAGTCTGGTACCCGACTGACACCCCAGTCCCGTCTGCACGCTCCGCGGGGACACGAGCAGGGCTGTGTGGTTTCGCCTCGCTCCTAGGGCAGGGGCCGTGGAAGGAATGGAGACGCGTCAGGTCCACAGCTGAGCTCCTCACGGTGAACGTGACCACTGCGTACTGCAAACACACACCAACAAAAATAAAAACTGGGGGAACTCAAAGTACAATGAAACCGAGTAACACACACAACGCCTGGAAAGATCTCTACCCTTTAAGAACAGATATCACTAACACATATATAATAATTCTTGATCTCAGTATAAACCATGCAAAGTAAGAAACTATCACTTCCCTCGGGAATCAAATAATGATTTTTGTAGCTCATTTGTGATTGAAGAGAATGTAATGTGTTCAGTTTGTTTTATCTGATTTCGACAAAACTTAATCTCTACGTATGCCATGTTACATAGACGTACATTTTTTAAAAAAGTTCTAATTTCTATGTAAAGTCATGCGAAAGAAGGCTAGAGCTGTGTGTGCGTGCGCGCGCGTGTGTGTGTGTGTTTGTGCGCGCGCGCGCCCATACCAGGAGTTGGGGATTTGGGGAGGAAGGCAGCACTGTAGGGTAGAAGAATATGCTGCACTCCTTCTTTCCATCTTTGAAATCATCCTCCTCCCTCTGACTGATTTGGGAACCATCAAAGAGTTCCTTCCATCTCTTTTCTTGTTTTCTCAAATTTCTAATTCGTTTTCTAAAAATTGTCTATCCTCACTCTCCTGTCCGTCCCTTCCTCTTTCCTGATGGAGGAAGGACACAGTTGGCTGAACTACGGCAGAACGTAAATATTACAGTTTTTTGTTTTCCCCACAAGTATTGAGGAAAACAACTAGTGAATTATTTGAATTTTTGACTACCAAGTAAAATGTAACATATCACTTTAAAATGTTGAGAATGATTACAGTAATCTTTTAATATCTACTGAAATACATAAAATCCTATTATTTGGCAACTTTACATTTTATGTAGGAATTGCTTTCTTCTAACAAACTTAGTTGACTTAATTGATTTAATTTAATTGAAGTAACAACTTGAAGACATCCAAGTAAGTATACTGACTTTAAAAGAGTTTTGAAAATTAAGGGCCAATTGTCAATTGACATAAAATTGAGTGATTGTTTAATTCACGGAAATTAACTTTTGAAGCTAGTGAACTGTTTAACTGCATTAGACTTTGGTCATCACAAATGAATCTCTCTGGTATCTGTTACAGTTTAGGAAGAAAACAATTATGAAACTCTTTCTAATCCTATTTAGTGAACCAAGTATTGCTTTTCCTTTCTAATGCACTTAATTTATATGTTTAAGAAAACTATTTATAGAGGGCTGAAGTGAATTGGAAAGATCGATACTCTACTAAAGTTGGCATTTTTCAGCATTTTCTTTAGTTGGTGATTTATAATGTGCCAGACACACTAATGGAATCCTTAACTCTTTTTCATTTCATTCAGTTCTCTATTTTCATTAATTATTCTGCATTTTAATTGTGGCACATTGTTATACAAATTATACAGAGCTTCTAGAAATTTCATAAAATTTTTTAAACCAAATTATAGTGGTTTGAGAATTTATTCTAGTCTGTCAGACTGGACCACACATTCTGAAAAATAATAACTGAATTTAATGGATATTTACATTTAAATCATAGCATGATATCATAAATGCTTTTGTCAAAACTTACTGAAAATACAAAGTGAAATTTCAAATTGGAAAATCTACTAAACAAAGTTAAAGAATTTAAATATGGTATTTGATTTAAATAGCTTTATAACTAATAAGTGAAATGCTAAGACAGAAAAAAACAGTTTTCACATCTAGCCAAATATAAATGCATGAAATACTAATATTTAAGTCAAGTGGTGGGCTGCATTATATAAAATTAGCAAGGATATAAAAGTGGGCATAATAGTGTATCTGATTGCACAAGTACACATATTAACGTGATGTCATCCTTTTACCTCTCATACCTTGACTCAGAATGAATTCAGTCAAAAAATACCTGCGGAAAAACAAAATTGAAATCCTGAACTCATTCAGTTCAAACCAACACTAAATAAAACAAATATTTTGAGCAATAAAAATACCCCAAGTTATTTGTTGTGTTTGTAACATCTCATTATGATTAATTCCTGTGACATAACTAGCTTAGAAAAGAGAAGGTAATGATTTAAAATACATTATTGACTTAATTCAATGTTTTCCTACTTATTTCCAATAATTGAGTGGATAGTTATGACTATGGAAAAGAACAAAGTAAAATGTTTTGGTTAAAAAGAAGAAAGAAAAATTAGTCCATGTTCTTACCCAGCACTGATTCACACCCTTGCCCTTGTGAACATCCAAGTTTTACACAGGAGAAAGACCAGCTGCGGGGTGGAGGAGCACAGAACTGCTGTTTAGAACATCTTTCCACAGTTCTAGTTCTATTCCTCTATTTTGGCTGCATGAAGAGTTACCGATAGGTAATAAGAAAATACGGGTGAGAGCAATTATGATAATGGCAATAATAACATTCCCTAAGCATTATCTTGTAAGGTAAAAGGCTTTAACAACTTTAAAAGTAGTAGGGTTTGTATGTCTCCATTTGATTTTAGTCTATGAATCAGAGAAAGCCTAAACAATGGTGAGCACGTCTGATGGCACACCGCCAGAAGTGGTACAATCGAGTAAGTTCAATCATCAGATACCCGTCCCAAGACAAATTGCACACCTGCTTTTAGTACTAGCTCTGGTCCTACCTCTAAGTAGCTTTCTGGTCAAAAGTTGGTCCCCCAGCTCCTGGTGGCCCTGGGCACTGAGCCTTATAGTAAACGTGTATTTCACTTAAGAAATTACCAAACTATTTTCCAAAATCAAAGCCAACAACAAATGAGTGTTTCAGTTGCTCATCATCCTTCCTAACACTTTATTTCATCATCATTTTAATTAAAGTTGTAAACACACTAATAGGTTTAGTCTCATTGCTATTTAGTTTGCATTTATCTGATAAATAATGATATTGTGAAGACTTTATGTTAAATGGCAACGTGTTTATCTTTGGGGAAGTGTCTACTCATTTTAAAAATTGAGTCTTTTTGCTAAGTTTTGAAGTTTGCTTATATATGTGGATGCAAGTACTCCATCAAAAACCTTGACTTAAAATTTTTCCCAATCTGAGGCATATCTTAATCGCCTTAACTGTGGCTTCATCATTTATACAATGATAAATATCAAGAAAATAATACAGAAACAAAACAGAAGTTCAACACAGAGCTATAAATCAGTAAAACCAAACAAATTCTGGATATGAAAACCACAATGATTGGACTGAAAGATTTTATAAAGAACTTCAATGATAGACTCAATCAAACAGAAGAAAAACACCAGTAAGCTCAAAGATCATTCAAAATTATACAGCCTGGGAAACATAAGGAAAAAAGAATGAAAAAGAGACAAAGATGCCTACAGAACTTAGGGAAACCAATCAATATGGATAGATAAAGATACAGATAAAGATATAGATATAGATGATATAGATATAAATATAGATATATTCTTGATAGAGCACAAAGAAAGTGGCAGAAAGAAATAATAACAAGGCAGGCCCGATGGCACATGCTTGTATCCCCAGCACTCCAGAAGGCTGAGGCAGAAGGACCTCAAATTCAAGGCTAGCCCAAGCAACTTAGCAACTTAGCAAAACCCTACCTCAAAATAGATATAGCTCAGTGTGAAGGCCCTGGGTTCAATACTCAGTATTGCAATAAATGACAGAAAAATAAATGAACATCAAGATCCATACAGCCCAAAGAAACTCAATTAGGTTAAAAATGAAGAGATCTATAATTAAACACATTATAATTAATTCTCAAAGTCAAAGACAAAGAATCTTGAAACTAACAAAAGAATAATAACTCATCACATAAAAGTAAGCTCCTATAAGAATTTCAGCAGATTTCTCAACAAAAACTTCTAAGCTAGGAGAACATGAGATAATAAATTAAATGTGCTGAAAGGAAATAAAATCTTCCAACCAAGAACACCTCACCTAGCTAGTTGTCCTTCAGAAGTGAAAGAGATACGGACCTGCTGGGTCCCCTTACAAGACGCACTTAAAGCAGTTCCTGAAGTTTAAACCAAAGGATGCTAACAACACGAAAACATATAAAACTCTTTGTAGAAGTAAAAATGTATTCAAATTCAGAATATTCTAAGATTGAGAATGTAAATCATTTCTAACCCTACACCGCTAACACACAAAAGTTTTCAAAACAAATACAGCTACGATAATTTGTTAAAGGATGATACAACAAATGATACACAAAATCCAAATTAACTTTATGAGTACAGATAGGCTGAAAGTGAAGGGATGGAAGAAGGCATTCCATACAAATGGAAACCAAAAGAAAGGAAGGATAGCTACACTTATGTCAAATAAAAATATTTTCTATGGCTTACTAGCCTCTATTTCAACTGTTTCTGATCTAATCTTTACTATTCCCTTCCTTTTTTTGACTCTGGTCTCAGTTCACTCTTCATATGCATCCATCAGTAGACTGCCTAAATCTATAAGATGAATCTTACAGAGCAGAAAGGAGAACTGGACAACAGTAGAGCAGCAGTAGGGGACTGTGGTGCCATGTCCAACAATAGACAGGTCATCTAAAGTTGTAGGGAAACTTGGATTTGAACTATGCAGCAGATGGAGTGGACCTCACGGATAACAGAACATTGCGTCCAGGAACAGAGGACACATTCTTTTCAAGTCACATTGAACATTCACCAAGACAGATCATGTGTTTGGCCACAAAAGAAATCTTAACATGTAAGGAAATTGAAATGATAACAAGTACTTCTTCTGATAGCTATTAAGTTAGAAATTGGTAATGGGAAAGTTGGAAAGTTCACAAACTGATAGAAGTAAAATAACAGTAAACCAAAGGATAAAAGGAAAAATAAAATGAGAAATCAAAATTTAAAAATCCTTACCCAAAGGAACGTGGAATTACAGCATACTAAAGCATATGAAATACAACAAAAGCAGTTCTAAGAGGGAAACATAGCAATAAATGCCTAGATTAAGAAAAAGAAAGATTTCGAGTAATCTAACTTTGCCCCTCAAGAAACTAGAAAATAAAAGACAAACTAAGCCCAAAATAAGAAAAAAAATGTAAACATAGAGTATAAAGAAATCAAAGGCAGACTAGTAAAAGAAGATCAATAATATTAAGAGAATTTTTAAAAGAAAATTGATTTTAAATAAAAAGTACATATTTTAGCTAGACTAAGAAAGAAAAAGATTCAGATAAAATAATAAATGAAGGAGGAGGCATTGCAACAGATAATATACAAATCCAGAGGGTAATAACACCATTATTAGCAACTATATGCCAATAAAGTTGATAACTTAGAAGAAATAGATAAATTCCTAGAAGCATACAGCCCATTGGAATTAAATGATGAAGAAATAGAAAATCCACATCAACCAATAATAGTAATTAGTAATCAAAAACTTCTCAACAAAGAAAAACTCAGTACCTAATAGCCTCACTGGTGAATTCTACCAAACACCTACAGAAAAATCAATGTTGATTCTTCTTAAGTTCTTCAAAATATTGAAGATGAAGGAAAAGTTCTAAATGCATTTTACATGGACAGCATTACCCTAATATAAAGCCAGAAAAAGATACTACAGGAAAAGAGAATCACAGGGAAACATCTTTAATTAACATGGATGCAGAAATGCTCAAAACAAATACTAGCAAACTGAATGAAACAGCACAGAAAAGGGTCATACACCATGAACAACTGGGGTTCAACCATAAGACACATGGATGATTCAACACATGCAAATCAGTACCCATTAGCCACCATACTGAGAGAATAAAGGATGACGGGCAGAGGGCCATCTCAATAGATGCAGAGAGACTGTATTAGACAACATCTGCAATATCCTATCATGGTAAAATCTCTCAACAAATTAATTATAGAAAAAATGCATCTGAACTCAACAAAGGCCATATTTGACTATCTTAGTTACTTTTTCTCGTTGCTGAGACAAAATACCCGACACCCAAAGTTAAAGGAGGAAAGGTTTATTGGCTCACAATCTGTAGAGGTTTCAGTCCATAATTGGCTGGCTCCAAGCCAACCTGGCATGGCAGAGGGGCGTTGCAGAGGAGAAAATTTATGGTGGGCAGAAGACAGCAAAAGCAAGCAAGTGACCAACTACGAGTAAGGAGCAGCAAGCTTCTTTCTGTCCCTGATACTGTATCCAGGCTACCCACCCTTAGAGTGGGTAGCACTCACACTCTTAGTCCTAGCGCCCTAACCCTACCATTGCATCATGAGTCAGTTGCACACTCTAGATCCAGCCACCTCTGATAAAGCCCCACCGAGGACCCCATGAGGCTTTAGGGAGACATCTAACACAGGCCATCACAATGACCAACCCGCAGCTCACATCCTACTCCATGGTGAAAAACTGAGAGCGTTTCCTCAAAATCAGAGAAGAGGGAAGGATGCCCGTTCTGGCTACTTTTACCCATACAGTGCTAGAGATGCTAGGTAGCACAATTAAGCAAGAGAAAGAAATAAAAGACATCCAAACTGGAAAATAAAAAAGAAGCGAGATGTCTTGGTTTGCAGCTGACAGAATTTTGTGTGTATATATGGAGAATTCTAAAGATTCCACCAAAAACTTCAAAATAATGAACAAATTCAGTAAAGTTGTATGATGCAAAATCAACATGTGAAAATCAATAACATTTCTATATGTTAACCACAAATTAACTGAAGAAGAAAACAACTACATTTATAATATCAAAAAATCAATTACTTAGGAATCAATTTAACTAAGGAGATAAAAATCTATACATGGAAATCTGTATAACATTGATTGAAAAATTAACAAAGACACAAATAAATGAAGATATTCTGTGTGCATATATTGAAAGAATTAATATTGTTAAAATTCCCATACACGGGCCGGTGAGATGGCTCAGCAGCATAAGAGCCTGCCTGGCAAGCGCAAGGTCCTGAGTTCGACTCCCGGAACCCACATACGAAAAAAGGGCCGGTGATATCGCTCAGCGGCACAGGTGCCTGCTGGCACATGAGGTCCTGAGGTCGACCCCCGGTACACACAAAAAAGAAAAAAAGTAAAACTTAAACATAAGACACAAAGCTATAAAACGACTGGATGAGAATGGGGGAGCACATGATATTGGTCTGGGCAAGAAGTTTTTGATGCAGTGCTAGATGCACAGACAAGAAAAGCAGTAATAATCAAATAGAATTACATCAAACTAAAAAGCTTCTACACAGCACAGAGAGCAATCAACAGAGTGAAGAGCGAACCTACAGAATGGGAGAAAATACTTACGAACCACACATCTAATAAAGAGGTTATAATCAAAATCTCTAAATAACTCAGTGTGATCAATAGAAAGAAAAGAACCCAATTTTTAAAATAGGAAAAGGACCTGAATAGATATTTATGCAAAGAAGCAAAACAAATGGCTAAGAGATACACGTAAAAGTGCTCAACATCATTTAATCATCAGAAAAAAGGAAAATAACCACAATGCGGAACCATCTCACGTCTGTTAAAATGACTACGGTCCAGGAAACAATTGAAAGGAAGTGTTGGCAGCCCATGAAGAAATGGAAACTATCGTACACTGCTGATGGAAACATAGATTAGTTTAACAATTATGGAAAACAGCATTGAGATGCTCAAAAAGAATTAAAAATGTAACTTGCATGAGGCCTGGTAATCCCACTTTTCTGTATCTATTCAAAGAAGTGAAATCAGTATACTGACAAGCTAGCTGCATCCCATATTCACTGCAGTATTATTCGTAATAGTCAAAACTTGGAACCTAACTGGCATCTTGTACAGCCAAATGGACAAAGTACGATCCACACCGCTGTGTCTCCTCCACACACACACACACACACACACACACACACACCCGGAGCACCATTCAGCCTAGGAGAAGAATATCCAATCACGTGGGCTGCAGAAGTGAACCTGAGGGCATTTTGCTAAGTGAAACAGCCCAGGCACAGAAAGACACATGCTATACGACCCTATTCATATGAGGAATCTAAAATCAAAAAATACTGTTCAACAGGATGTAGCTCGGCACCGCAGTGCCTGCTTGGCAAGCGTGAGGTCGTGAGTTCGATCCCCGGTACCAAAAAAAAAAAAAAAAAAAATACTGTTCAAGCCTTAGGCACAGAGAGTAGAATGGCGCTTGGAACTGGGAGCAGAGAACGTGTGGCGATGTCGCTCCATGGTCACAAAGTTTCAGGGATGCAGGGTGAATCCCCTGCAATGCTCAGGTGTAACAAGGTATGACTGCTAATAATACTATGTTCTACGCTGGCGATTTTCCCAGAGAGCAGGCTTTAGATGTTCTCACCACACAAGCAAAATCAGGTGAATATACATGATGGGTTTGTTAATCAGCATGATAGTGGTAAGCATTTCACAGTGTAGATATTTATCAAAATATCCCATTTGGAGCTGGAAGTCAGCTCAGGGCTTGAGAATTTGTTTGATGTGTGAGGTCCTGAATTTGATCCCAGCACTAAAAAGAGAGAAGGAAGGAAGGAAGAAGGAAGAAAGGAAGGAAGGAAGGAAGGAATTTTTTTATCAGCTATCAACTTAAAATTAAAGTTTTTGATCCTAAAAGAAAAGCTACAAATAGGAAAAATTAATATAAAATTAACTATATCATAGCCTCACTTTGTTTTTAAGTATGATGGAAAATAATATTTGAACTTAGTTATATCTTTTTGTTTTACAGTTATACCTCGGTACTGATTGGCTTCAGAACTGGACAAAGCTGTCATTTCACTCATTTGGAGGAGAACGATGCTTCCTCACTGGCCCCTGCTGTCACCAGGCGCCCTCTCTGTGCTGACACAGAGGCCCACACTTAGTCTCGGGGTCCCAGGAGGAGGCAGAGCCCCCACCTTCCTCCGCCCTGCCAGGGATTCTTGTCCATTGCAGGTGCTTATCATGGGTGACAGAAAGGTTTATTTTAGCCCAGTAGAAGGCTAACATTAGCCCAGTAAAATGTGAAGGCTTTAGGGAACTTTCTTGAATTGTTTCTATTACAGTCCATTTTGTTTTATGGGAAAAATCTGTCCTGGTCATGAGTTCCACAGCAAAATAATGACCAGTTCCCAGCCGTGTCTGTATGAAAACACTGCTATCTCATGTTACTTGAAAGGAGAACACTTTGAATGGATGTACAAAGTAATGACATAAAGGTATATTTAAATTCGCTTTAAGTTGCTTTTGGTTGTGTAACAATTGTAGATATTTATAGGGCACAAGGCGACATTGCAGGGCATGTGACGATGAGATTAGAGGAGTGGATTTCATCCCCCCAAATATTCATCATCCTCTGTTGGGAACGTTCGAACCTCTAGGCTGGCTTCAAAAACAGCATTTAATTGTCGTCAGTCGCAGTCACTTCACGGTCCTCCAGGGCGTGGGGACATTTCTCACGTGCGGTGCCTGCGCAGGCTGTCACACGAAGGGCACGGAGCAGTGGTGTCATAAGATCACGCAAAATGCCACAAGAAATAAAACAGGGACCCTGAGAAGGGAACTTTCAAAGACTTTTCAATTCGATTTGATTATTTCTGTTTCAACAGTGGGTATGTATAAGTTTTAAGACTATGTATTATGAATAACAGTCCCGGGTGAAAATGGCTTTCTCTGGGGTCCCGCCGCCCACGCAGGTGCTTGCTTTTCCTCATGAGACCGAGCTCTTGATCAGCCCTTGCGGGGGAATTCGGGTGGATTCGCTGCTGCAAGATGAAATAAATTCAAGCAATGCCTCCTGTGGCCCATCCCCCCTTTTGAGATCCTTCTTTTTTAATGTCATAGTGAAAATATTTTTAAGTTTGTTCCTTACATACATGGACTATGTTAAAAATTCCTGATCACTCAAAAAAAAGCTGAGTCAAAAGCAGTGGGTGTCGGCTTGGACACACGAACACACATGCGCACTTGTACACATTGGGTTCTCCCAAATAAGAAGTGAAAATGTGGGAAGGCTTTGGGTTAAAAACATGTTTCCCAAATACTTAAAATCAGGTCAGGAACTTTTACCCTGGGTCCACGAGGAGGCCTCACCCTCAGCCCCCGGAATTGTGCTCATTTGCAGCACGTTTGCTTCTCTCCATCTTTCCTTTCGACGATAAGGACATGAATTCACCCAGAAGCTTCACCCGAACCTCGGCCCGTCGGTGACCCCAGGGCGCCAGTGTCCTCTCCAAGGCGCACGGGGCACGGTCGGGCCCCTCCGCTCCGTCGCCCTCCTCGCTGCGGAGACCACACCTGAGCCGCGCCGCTCAGAGGAGGGCTCGCGGGCCCGGGGGTCCGTCCACGGTCCGGCTCCGAGGCAGGGGCAGGACGCGAGGGGCCTGGCGGAGGAGGCTGCTCACCTCACGGGGACAGGAAGCAGCGGGGAGGGAGGGGCTGGGGGCAGCATGCACCCCTCCAGGTCACACCCAGCACCACCTCCAGCCAGGCCCCTCCCACGGCACGGTCAGCCCTGAACCCACCGTGAGGAATCCACGGACCAGCACAGCACCCCGCGGTCCGAGCACCGTGGGAAAGCCCCCCCCCACGCGAGGCTTTCGGGAACTCTTTAGCTCCACACCCTCGCAGGTCGGGGGCCCCAGATGCTCCACAGCAGAGGTTGCTCCCTGCCCGCCGGCGCTGGCCGTGCAACCCGCCCCTGGCGCGGTGCAGCTGGGAGGCAGCAGCACGAGTCCAGACTCAGCCTTCGCGGGCGGGCAGTGTCGGCTCGTCCTCTTCTCAGCGCGTTCCCACGGGAGCCTTCCTCCTCCTCACCCGGCCACGCATTGGCCCCCACACTGGAGATGCTTGGGAAAAGCCAGGTTCCTGCTGCCTGGGGACCTGTGGGGCTCAAACAGGAGATCCTCCTGCCTCAGCCTTCCCAGAGCAGTGGACATGAAGCGCACAGCTCAAAGACTCGCGGTGGTGCACAGAGGAGACCCGCGGGGCTCTAAGGAGGAGCCTGGCTCTGCTCCCCCCTGGGCTGGACTACCTTCTGCTGCGAAGTCCCTTTCATCCTTTCCCTTTCCCTCTCAGCAAGGGATCCGCCCACACTCTACACATAGCTCCTTCCCTCGGGGCCTCCTGTTTCCTTTCTCAAAATTCCGCTGTCCTGCAGGCTTTAGGGACAATGAGGAAATCAGCACGCTGCTTCTGAAGGGAAAGCTGACCCCCTTTTTTTTTTTTTTTAATGTGGGTACCGGGAGTGGACCTCAGGACCTGGAGCTTGCCAGCAGGCGCTTGTGCTGCTGAGCGATATCACTGTCCCCTTTTTTCCTTTATGTGGGTACCTGGAGTTGAACTCAGGACCTCAAGCATGCCAGGCAGGTGCTTGTGCCGGTGAGCGATATCATTGGCCAGGAAAGCTGACCTTTATTTAAACCTTCATCATCTACTACCTACCACCTATGGGGCCTCCACCTCTCTCTCTCTCTCTCCGTCTCTCTGATTCACTCCAGGGCCTTCACACCAAGCTGGGCCCCAACTTGTGCTCTTCCTGCCTCAGCCTTCCCAGAGTATCAGTATCACAGGCGTGTGCCACGCACATGCTCAGACACACACCTTTATGAGTACTCAGGTTTCCCCCAGAGTGTAATTAAACTGTCTTCTCTAAGGGAAGGAGTTGCATGAGTCCTTTTCCAAAAGACTTTGGGGGACATTTTAGACCCAAACTACGACAATCACAGTCACTCTCCTGCTTACAACCTGGTAGAACAGGGGCAAGTTTCATTCAGATGAAAAGGGAGACACCGCTCATTGTTCCGCCAAGCCCTAAGCCCTCTGTGAAAATGCTAACGTGCGACAGTGTTTTGCTTGTTTCTTCAGTATTTTTGACAGATCTCAGGAATTACCCAACAGGAAAAGATTAAATTATGGCTTTCTGTTTAATGGCAGATTAAACCGTGTTGATGATGGGCACCCTTCATTACACAAATATCCAGGATGAAAATTCCCCCTCTAAATGTGTGCATATTTAAATATCTAAATAAAACATTTAAAAATAATCACATTTTAACTTTCTGATTATTCTTGCATTACAGATGAGAGTGAAACCATGTGTGCTAAAGCAACACGCCCTGAAAGATAAACAGAAGCGCTGTGGAGTGGTGTCCCAGAAGAAGAAAGTCTGGAGACACGAGCCTTGCTTTTCAGTCATTTCCCAGGGAAATATGCTCATCATAGAAGACGCTGTGGCGAAACAGGAAATGAATAATGGGCGCCATAAATTCCTGGGTCTAAAAAGAAAACCAGTCCGTGCCCAGAGTCTGTGAAGAAGGGAGGGCTTTGGATTCTGAAGAACTATGCTTCACGAGAGCTCCTTTCCCAGCACTGTCCGTGACCCTGGCTAATGTCTCCTCACCTAAATTCCAGACCAAAATGGTGAAAACCATGGAAAAGACCTATCACACATAAACTGAAATCTCAGCAAGCGAACAGTAAAGGCAACCTGATCTCTGTACCACATTCAACCCTGTATTCTGACACGAAATGTGAGTGTACATTTTCTGCACCGACAAATTCTTCCCCTGGGCAGACACCGCCGGTGGGGCTCGGCCCCGACTGCCCCCGGCTTCAGGTACCAGGGACAAGTAGTGGGTGCACAGCTACCCACCTTTCTGTGCCACGTGGCTACACGCCAGGGGCTGCGTGACTGCCCCTCAGGCCCAGTCATTTGCTAAATCTCCCCAGAGCAGGGGTCTCACGGAGCCCAGCCTCCCCCTTCTCCCCGCCGAGGAGCTGGCCCTCAGGGAGCTTCCTCTGGGCTGTCAGAAGAGAGCGCCCCACGTGCGGGGTCTGACTCAGTGGGAGCGTGAAGCTACCATCCTTGGGGCCCACGACCTCCCTCTGCAGAAACGGGACAAACCCGGCACTTGGGTTCCTCGTCCAGCTCAGATGACCGCTCTGGGGCTTCCCTAGGACCACTGAATACTACAAATGCAATAACACTGGGACCTCGACTGGCCCCCACCTGGGGTGACTCACAGTTCCCTCCACCGCTGTCTTTTGAGCACCACGTGGCACTGAGTTGGGTGCCGTAGGAAACAAGGACAAAGCCCCACACTGTCACACTTGCATTCTCAGGGGCACGATGGAGAGTCCGCAGCATGCAAGCACAACCCAACTAACTGGCGGCATAAAGGGGCAAGTGGGGCAGAGAAAGTAGTGTAAGAGAGTCTGAGTGGACACGGGGAGGAGGCGAGGAGTGCAGACGGCGTGCAGGAGGCGTCAGGACCGAAGCCATCAGGATGGTTACCTCATCTCACTGTCCAAGTCCGGCAAGGTCCAACACCCAGCCTGAATTATTGGGATTCTGGAAAGACAAGAAGAGGGCATAATTTGAGCACTTCTGAGAATTTGAAATCCCAGATTTATGTAGCTATTGCGTCAGAGATTTATGTAGACATTACTGCCAGCTAAGTAAACCACGTTCCCGGTTTCTGTTCTTTGAGCATCCTTAGAAACAATCTAACCTGAATTAGACCCCCAAAAAATAAGGTAATTTAGCCAAACAACCAGTTCCTTTATTTTTCTGTCTTCTACGTTTTGTTGTCACTCGTAAGAGGTTCATGAAGATGCACTTGTGTCCAGCAGATAATACCAGGGGCCACAGGTACTCAGTGGAGCTATGAATCCTCACAAAACATTTCTGGATCCAGATGCACTTGTGTCCAGCAGATAATACCAGGGGCCACAGGTACTCAGTGGAGCTATGAATCCTCACAAAACATTTCTGGATCCAGAAATAAATTTCAGTGAACGGAAAATCACTTATCGGAACATCTAGTGCGTATCACCCCCCATTGGCTAAATTGTTCCAAAACTTTACAAAAATGAAATGGTATCAGCTTTTAGCATCTCTAATACATTTCTTTACTGCAGACAGCTTTCTGAATCACATTAAAAACACAGGGTTGAAGTTGCCATCAGTTACATTTTATCAGCACAAATGAGGGTGACTCTTTAAAAAATTTTTTGCCATACAAATTAGAGCGATTATTTCAATTCAAGCTGTGATAGTTCTGGGAAGAATGATTGCTCATTTATTATTCAAAAAATAAAAAAAGAAAGAAAAGAAAAAAGAAAATATCACAGTAGGGTTCTGCAGTGCAGTGTTTAGTTTTGTTCGTGTGTGTTTTTTCTAATCCCACTACTTAGCAGGAATTTATTGCCCTATTACATTCACACTTTGCTGAATTCAGAAAGTTTATACTTGTCACGCTGACAGCTAAAGATACTCATAACCCTTTTTTCTGTACTGAAACTTTAAGAAAGCCATAAACCAAGCTAGACACCAATTAAAAGCTGCTGATTATAAATTTAGAAGACATTAAATAAATGTTTTTAAAACTCTTCTTTAGGGTTCCATGTAGCCCAACATCATCCATTAAGAAAATCCTTCAAGTAGTAGTTATCCCTGCTGCACTGCTCCATGCTCTGCACTGAGGGGTATCCAAAACAAACGGGCAAAGAGGGGTGGTAGGCGAATTTCAGTGGGTGTAGCTCAGTGGGAAAGCTCTTGCCCAGCATGCAAGGGGCTCTGAGTTTGTTCCTCAGCATCCTCCTCCAAAACAAGTAGGCACAGAACCTTCTAAAAAAAAAAAAAAGAATGCCTTTCCTCACCATGCTCCCTCCAATAGTTTTGACACAAATGCAGATTAAAAGGAAGTTCTGGAAGATAAGCACCCTGCACTGAAATATCTGCAAAGGACCAAATGTATGAAATTCCTTGTCATATACATATCACTAGTTTATAAATCTTGATAATTACACACAATCTGCTTTCAAAATTTGAGATTTGCTCACTTCTTTATAGTAAGTAAAAAATTTGAAAATAGACTTGAAATAAAAATTATATCCATTCAAAAGGCCTTTCCATGCTTGCTCCTGATCCTATCACAAAACAGACTGAAGGAAGCCCAGCGAGGGTGCATTCCATGCCAGGTGAGGCGGAGGATTGGCTACCAAAGGAGACGGCAGCTCCGCGCAGGGCTTCAGTTCCTCGCGACAGTCGGGAGTGGGGAACGGGGGGCAGAAGGCTGGGGAGATGGCGGTCGCCTCACACAAGTCTGCGAGATGACACTGATTCTTCCAAAAGCAGTTCCTAGAGGGCGCTTCTGAAGGTTCACTTAAAAAGTACACCCACAGTTTTACAGATTCAGGGAGAAGAAAATAAATAAAGCATTCTAATTTCTGGTGAAATTAAAACAATTTGGATATAAGTGTCATTTAGACATTGTCAATTTATCTGTACCATGCTTGATGTGTACCACTGATTTAAAATATTGGAGAATGTGGGCTACAGTGTGGTAGTCAGAGGATCTGTACTATGTTAATATGAACTGCAGTGACTGGAAAGTGTACATTACCAAACAATATCCCTCAAAAATAATTGTTATGCTAATTAATAAAAAATTCATTAGTAAATTTCTCCAAGTGTGTTCTCATAAAATCCAGAGTTATTTTTCCAAGGGCTAGTGACTTTTCACTTTCATTTTTAAAAACCATACTGCATCTTGGCGATATTTGATCACTCTGTCATGTGGAAGAATTCCTTGAGCCTGCCAGAAATACAAACCAAATTTAGGCGTTCATAAAAAAGTCTTTTTAAAACTCATAGGAGATTTGCATTTCAGTAGAATGGGAAAGGGTATAAATGCTTGAAATTTTGCTTCTCTCCCTTCCATTCCAGCTTGCTTGCTTTGATTTTTGCATATCAATGTTTTTTCAGAAAAAAATATAGACTGAATCTCAAGAACAAAGCTTTCAGTGTTAGTGACATTCTAATGGGGCAGAAAGATACACCAAAATTACTAAAGATGTAACTTATAAGATCCTGTATATTATAAACTAAATTGTCTTTTAAAAAATGAAGATATTTGAAGTGAGAGCTTCCTGAGTACAAGTAGATGTCCCATCTCATTGGAAAAGCACACATCCATAGTGCTCTACCTTAGGCATGAATATTGAAGGTGCCCTCCAATCAGATGCCATAAATTACATCTCGAGTACAGAGGAAATTGCAATATGAATATACATAAATCTTTAAAAATACAACCTGTCTTTTCAACCTATATATGAAATGGAATGAGATAAACTATATGGTCATATTTCAGGACTGGAAGGAAACTCAGAATAATTTCTACTGGATGAAGAACAATGGCACGCTATTATGATAAAAAAATTTCCCCAAACTATCATCTATGTCTATTATAGAGGAAACATAGAGATTATTATTATTAAATAACAGAAATAAAAAATGGTGACTGGATGGTATAAAAAGGTTGATTAAATACAAGGGTGTACATTTTAATTATAAGACAAATTAAGCAGCGAAGGAGTTGGCAAGGGAAATTTACTTCCAATATTATCAAAGCTGGCTTCTGATCTAGTAAGAAATACTTTTAGAAAGCTATTTTAAAGAACACTGTTTACTAATTTGCCAAGTTTCCTGTAAAAACCAGCCCTTGAGGTTTCTTTGTACTACAACAGAAGGTACCATCATCTAGTTAAATACGGTTTGATATTTTGTGGGCAGCGGCTGAGTTGGAGATCGATCACTCATGTGGGGCTAGAGCAAGTCCAGCCCAAGAACACGGAGTGCCTGAGGTGAGCCAGACAAACAAGCTGTTAGGCAGGCCCTTTCTCCCATTAGGAGAGGGGTTTCGCCTGTTATCACCCTCTTGCTCATTGTACAGATAAACACGCTGCAGTCACAGGGCAGTTCCTTTCTCCCACCAGGAGAGGGGGCTCCACCTGACATCAGCTTTCTGCATTCTGACACTTGTCTTTGTTTCTTCATCCTCCACTGTCCTCCCCCTGGAATTTCAAGAGCTGCACGTGATGTGGCAATATTTAAATTAGCTAATTGCAAAGTTTTTTCAGCTTAGCTCTAAATGTTTCACATAGCTCTAGAAAGCAAGAATTTAATGAGAAAAAATGAGTGAACTACCACCTGTGGTATAAGGAAAATATGATAACAATTGTAACGGTATGCAAAATTTTATAACAGAAAACAAAAAAGTCCACAATGAAGAGCCAAGTATATAATAACAAAATTGTTCACACAAGAGGAACAGTAGATGCGCTTATTTCAATCCATTGTTGAATTAATTTTTACATGAACAGTCTTAAGTAGGGAAAAGATATATTTATTATTTATACAAATATAGAGAAATTTAAAACTATCTGAACTGGATCATTCCTTGTGAAACTTTCAAAGGTTTTTGTTTTTGCCTTTATTTCAATTTTCTTCTGTCATTTCAAATTATAAAGAGAGAACACTGCTTAGTGGTTATCATGATGGGACAGCCTGATGAAATAATTCACAGAAAAGATGGCAGATTTGTAAGAAGCAGGCAGCGAAACTCTCTAAAAGTTGCCATTGGGCCACCGGAATATAGTGACTGGGAGAGCACAGGAGGGAGGGAGGTGGCTCCCCTGGACCCAGGAAAGTTCTGAAGTGCAGTTCGGGACCCACGGAGTGAGTGAAGAGTGGTTTCGAGGAAGAGGAAGGAGGAGACCGTGGGCGACTTCTCCCTGTGCCAGGAAGGGTGGTGCGACAGAAGCTCAAATCTGCGGACACACGGGGAGAGGTGGCACCCCCGGGGGCCTCCGCGGAGGAATGCGAGACAGCAGCGGTGCAGGGGAGCAGTGAAGGACTGTGCTGGCTGTGGTGAGTGCCTCGGAGGCGCAGCCGTCCAGTGCCAGAGAGCTATTGGCCAGGCGACATTGTGGGGGGTGCCACGAAACTCAGCACGGTGCCAAAACACAGCACTCAAGACTCAGCGAGGCATCGGAACACAGCGCTTAGGTCTCAGCGCGGTGCCACGGCGCTCAGGCCCGTGGAAAGTGCGCTGACGGAGGCAGGCGAATGAGACTGGTCTCTGCCAGAGAGTACAGCCTACTGCTCACTGCCCCACCAAAGAGCCGCTCCTGGCTTGCTGGGACAGACCTGCACGGAACAGGACTCTGTCACCACATGGTGCCTGCCCACAGCAGAGTCAACACCTGGAAGTGATTCTTTTTTTTTTTTTCTCTTTTTCTCTCATTCGTTTTTTTATTCTGGTGAAAGTGTTTGTATTTTTGTGTGTGTGTGGGTTTTTTTGTTTGTTTGTTTGCTTGTTTTATTGTTTTTGTCTTCGTTTTTGTTTCTGTTTGTCTGTTTGCTCTTTCCTTCATTATTCTATCTGGTTTTTATATGAGTGTAAACAGAGCTTCTAACCTCTTTGTGACTGTGGTTCTGATCTGTTCTTCCTTTTATCCCTTCCTTCTCTTTTTCCCACCAGTCCTCTACACCAGTTTCCCAATGTTGGTGGGATCCCTCTTGGTCCTCCAGCCTTACATCTAATTCCTTCCTCTTCTCCCAATTCTCTATTTCCTCCTTAACTCATTTTAAATTTAAACTCCTGAGGGAAAAATTGACATATTAAGGACTTACATACTGCATATAATTTTTCTAGTGTGTTTTAGATTTTGTTATATAACCACAACTCTACTTTATATGGTTAAAAGTGGCAAATAACTGGTTAGCTCAGACTGTCATTTTCTAGGCTGTGTTTGATGCTTTAAGTACCATTATAGCCAAAAGTGACATAATTGTTCTAAACAGCTTTTCTTCCTGGTATTCCATGACTGATATTGACTAAGGGTCACAGAAAATACAGTGGCACAGTGCCAAAGAACCAAGGACTGGGTCAAAGAGGCAGCAACTTCTCATACCCAACAAATTGAAGAGGTAGGATCTTGCAGCAGGCTCAAAACCCAAAAATAAACTACGCCTGGAAGATACCACAGAGAAGTAGTCATCCCCTAAGGATTTTAAACACTAGCAATAAAGCAACATACCATAGGTAATTTACAAACATCATCCCAGGAATTAAACTAAAGAAAGAAGAGAAAATGAGATGACACTTAAACAAGATGCAACCCCACACATCCAATTCACCAAAGGCAAACCTAGGGGGCAATAAGGTGGGACAATCTGAAAGCCACCCACCTGGCATCTCTGAAGTGGTAACAACAAAGCAACTGAATGAGGCTCTGGAAAAAATTAAATCAGAAATAATTTCACAAATAACTGCAGAGATAATGTCCACAATGAAGACCATGCTTAAGGATGCTAGACCAGACACAGACAAAAAATAGAGGAGCTTAAGAAAATGATGGAAACCATGAATGCTCAGCATAGGAAAGAAATGGAATCCATAAGGCCGATTCAACAGATATCTAGGAGAACAAAAATTCCATTGAAAGTATTTGTAGCAGATTAAGCCAATGTGAGGACAGGATCTCAGATATAGAAGACAGGCTTGCGATTAGTGATCATGAAAAGAAAGAATTCTTAAAAATAGCAAGGGACCATGAAAAATCAATCCAGCAGCTGCGAGATGACACAAAGAGAAATAACTTAAGATTAATTGGAATCAATGAAAAAGCAGGAGATAGCATAAGTGACATCAGAACTGTGTTCACAGACATTATCACAGAGAATTTCCCTGGTAGAGAAAAAGAATTTGATCTTCATATAAATGAGGCTTATAGAACTCCCACTAGCCATGATCAAAAAAAAATCTTCAGCCAGACATACCATAGTCAAGATACCAGAAATTCAACAGAAGAACAGAATCTTAAAAGCTGTTAGGGAAAAGAGACAAATCACCTATTAAGGAAAGCCCATCAGAATTACAGCTTATTTTTCAGCACAAACCCTCAAGTCAAGAAGAGCTTGGAATGACGTATTTCAAGCTCTAAAGGAAAATAACTTTCAACCCAGATGGATGTAGCCTGCAAAACTATCTTTCAAAATTGATGGAGAAATAAAATACTTCCAAGACAAAGAACATCTAAGAAAATTTATGACCACCAAACCAGCACTCCAAAATGTTCTGAAGGACATTCTAGATGGAGGTAACAAGGACTACAACTCCAGGAACCCCAACAGAGGGAATCCACCAGGCAGGGCAGATAATTAAACAGAGGGAGAGGGGAAAAAAAAGAGGGGGAACCAACAACAGGAAAATAACATAACAAGCATGAGTCAATACATCTCAGTTTTAACCATCAATGTTAATGGTCTCAATTCACCAATCAAAAGGCACAGACTGGCAAAATGGATCAAGAAGCAAGATCCAACAATATGCTGTATACAAGAAACACATTTAATTCACAAAGAAATTCATAGACTGAAAGTCAAAGGATGGAAAACAATACTCCATGCAACAGGAACCCAAAAAAAAGCAGGGGTAGCTATTCTTTTTGCAGACAAAGTGAATTTCAAGCCAAGAATGATTCAGAGAGATAAAGACGGTCATTACATCCTTGTAAAGGGAACAATCCAAGAGGAAGAGATAACAATCATAAATATATATATGCAACAAATACCAGTGTACCCAACTATATAAAACAAGTATTACATGGCATGAAAAATCAAATAAGCACTAATACAATTATATTGGGGGATCTCAATACTCCACTGTCACAAAAAGACAGATCAACTAGACAAAAAATCAATAATGAAATAGTAGAACTGAACCAAACTTTGGAACAAATGGACTTAGTAGATGTCTACAGAGTGTTCCACCCCACAACATCAGAATACACATTCTTCTCAGCTGCACACAGGACATTCTCCAAAATAAACCACATACTAGCTCATAAAACCTGCTTAAGTAAATGCAAAGGAATTGAAATTATCCCATGCATATTATCAGACCAAAGTGCAATGGAATTGGAAATCAAGGGCAAAAGAAATCACAAAAACTTCCTAAACACATGGAAATTAAACAGCACCCTCCTGAACAGCCAATGGGTCACAAATGAAATTAAAGAAGAAATTAGAAACTTTCTACAACTGAATGATAATGACAGTACAACATACCAGAACTTATGGAATACAATGAAAGCAGTCCTAAGAGGGAAATTTATAAAATTAAATACCTATATCAGGAAAATAGAGCAAGTGCAAATAAAAAACTTAATGGTGAACCTCAAACTTCTAGAAAAAGAAGAGCAGGCTAAGCCAAAAGCTCATACAAGGGAGGAAATTATAAAGATCGGAGCAGAAAATAACGTACTGGAGACTAAAAAAGAAAAACAAAGAATCAACGAATCAAAGAGTTGGTTCTTTGAAAGAATAAATAAGATTGACAAACCCTTACCCAACTTTATTTAAAAAAGAAAAGAAAAGACTCAAATCCATGCAATTGAAAATGAAAAGGGCGATATCACGACAGACCCTGCAGAAATCCAGAAGATCATCTATACCTATTTTGAAAATTTATATTCTAATAAGATGGAAAATGCAGAAAAAAATGAACAGATTCCTGGATATGTATGAATTACCAAAACTGAATCAAGAAGATATAAAAATCCTAAATAAACCAATATCAACCAATGAAATCGAAGATGTAATTAAAAAGCTCCAAACAAAGAAAAGCCCAGGCCTGATGGATTCACTGCCGAATTCTACAAGAAATTTAAAGAAGACCTAATGCCAATACTTCTCAAACTTTTTAATGAAATCGAAAGGGAAGCAATATTCCCAAATTCATTCCTGGAAGCAAGCATTACCCTGATACCAAAACCAGAGAAGGACCCAACTAAGAAGGAGAACTATAGGCCAATCTCCCTAATGAACATAGATGCAAAAATCCTCAATAAGATACTGGCAAACAGAATGCAGCAAATCATCAAGAAGATTATACACCATGATCAAGTTGGATTCATCCCAGGGATGCAGGGATGGTTCAATATACGTAAATCAATAAATGTAATACACCATAATAACAGAACCAAAGACAAAAATCAGGTGATCATCTCAATAGATGCAGAGAAAGCTTTTGACAAAGTCCAGCACCTATTCATGATAAAAACCCTACAGAAAATTGGAATAGATGATCTTTATCTCAATCTGATAAAAGCTATCTATGACAAATCAACAGCCAATATCATACTAAATAGACAAAAACTGAAAGCTCTCTCTCTAAAATCAGGAACAAACAAAGATATCCACTGTCCCCACTCTTATTCAACATAGTTCTGGAAACTTTAGCCAGAGCAATTAGACAAGAGAAAGAAATAAAGGGAATAATGATTGGAAAGGAAGAAGTTAAATTATCATTATTTGCAGATGACATGATACTCTACATAGAAGACCCCAAAAACTCCACTAAAAAATTGCTCGATTCAATAAGCAAATTCAGTATTGTAGCTGGATACAAAGTCAATTCTCAAAAATCAATAGCCTTTCTGTACACAAATAACAAACTTACTGAAAGAGAAATTAGGGAAACAATACCTTTCACAATAACATCCAAAAAAATGAAATACCTAGGAATCAACCTCACAAAGGAGGTAAAAAACCTCTACACTGAAAACTACAGTACTCTGAAAAAGGAGATTGAAGAGGATATCAGAAAATGGAAAGATATCCCTTGCTCCTGGATAGGAAGAAGCAATATAGTGAAAATGGCCATACTTCCAAAATTGTTATACAGATTTAATGCAATTCCAATCAAAATTCCAACAGCATATCTCACAGAATTAGAGAAAACAATCCTAAAATTCATTTGGAATCAGAAGAGACCTAGAATAGCAAAGGCAATTCTGGGCAACAAAGGCAAGGCAGGGGGCATCACAATCCTTGACTTGAAATTATACTATAAAGCTACTGTGATAAAAACAGTGTGGTATTGACAAAAAAAAAAAACAGACCCAAAGATCAATGGAACAGATTAGAAGATGCTGAAACAACCCCAGACATACTAAGCCACCTTATCTTTGACAAAGGTGCCAAACACATTCACTGGAAGAAAGATAGCCTCTTTAATAAATGGTGCTTGAAAAACTGGCTCTGCACATGCTGAAGATTAAAATTAGACCCATATCTTTCACCATGCACTAAAATAAATTCAAAATGGATCAGAGATCTAAATATTAAAACAGAAACATTAAATCTGCTGGATGGTAGGATAGGTAAAACCCTTGAAGACATTGGTGTAGGCAAAGACTTTATGAATAAAACCTCAGCCACACAGGAACTATCACAAAGAATCAACAACTGGGATCTCATCTTATTAAAAAGTTTTTGCACAGCAAGAGAAAACACCAACAGAGTGAAGAGACAATCCACAATGTGTGAAAAAATGATTGCCAGCTGTTCCTCAGACAAAGGATTACTATCAAGAACATATAAAGAACTCAAAAAATCAGACCTCCCAAATTTAAAGACCCAATCCAAAAATGTGCATTTGAGATAAATACATTTCTCAGATTAAGAAATACAAAAGATAAATAAACATACAAAAAAATGTGCAACATCACTAGTCATGCAAATTAAAACAACACTGAGATAACCATCTCACCCCAGAAAGAATGGCTATTATCAAGAAATCAACTAATAACAAATGCTGGAGGGGCTGTGGGGAAAAAGGAACCCTTGTCCACTGTTGGTGATAGTGTCGACTGGTACAGTCACTGTGGAAGTCAGTGTGGAGATTCCTCAAAAAACTAGGATTAGAGGTCCTATTTGACCCAGCTATTCCCCTTCTGGGTATCTTCCCAGAAGAATTAAAAACATCGTACCACAGCGATATATGTGCACCCATGTTTATAGCAGCACAATTTGTAATAGCCAGATCTTGGAAACAACCCAAATGCCCACCAACTGAGGAATGGATAAAAAAGATGTGGTATTTTTATACAATGGAGTACTCTTCAGCCATAAAGAAGGATAAACTGGAGACTTTTATAGATAAATGGATGCAACTGGAGAAAATACTCATAAGTGAAATTAATCAGACGCACATTTGTAAACATTGTATTGTCTCCCTAGTGTGAGAAACTGGAAGAGTAAATAAGATCCAAAATGTACAATAGATATGATGAATCGGAAAGAAACTGGTCAAAAGGAAAGAGAGACTGGGATGGGGGAATGGGGAAAAGAAAGAAGGGAAAAGGAAAAAAAATGTATTTGTATATAAGATGGTTAAGATAGATACACCACTAATTTTGCTTAGTTCATAGAAAGGTTTATACCAGTAACGTTTGGACAATTGAATGCTGATATCTTGTACCCTGAGTAACTAATTTAAAGATAACAATGCATAATGTATTAACCATTGTTACCCTCCTGTTATGTTGTTTTGAAATTTTGTTCTTTTTTGTTTTGTTTTCTTCTCTTTAAAATAAAAAAAATTAAAAAAAAAGAGAAATAATTCACAAGGCTTGGATACCCAGAGATGCAAAAAAAGAAATCTAAAGCGTAATCTTTCAGTAATAAAGGTCACAAGTTGGATTGGCCTACAGTAACATGTAGCATGAGGGCCAGAAGATCTGATCTGCATTTCCAAAGGCTCCCTCTGGAAGTCTGTTAATTGCTACAAGGACAAGCACAGGTACAGTGCCTGTCCACCGCAGGGGAGGCCAGGAGTAACATGAACAGCATGCTAACTTGCTCTGGGGTCAGGGCTGGAAGGGAAGCATGCAGGTGGAAGGGTGAGCATCGCTGGAGGGCCTGATGCACTTGGAACAGCAAGAAAACCCTCACTCCACAGAGAGAAGTCAGAGGGAAGTCAGAGTGGCTGAGAGGAGGCCAGGCCAGGAGGCCCTCGAAGGCTCGGCTCTGGACCCGAGGCCGCCCAGCAGCCTGGCCTCTGAAAACACCACCATTGCCAACAGCCCTGTGCGAAGCACAAAGCCTTCCCTGCCCAGGGCTGGGCACATTCCGATCCAACTCGGAGCACACCAGAGGGGAAACGTGAGTCAGTGTGCTGGACGCGACGAGCTGCAGGATGAAGCTGGCCGTGGCTGAGAAGCCGGGGACCCAGACGGCAGGAGCTGCTGGGCATCAGCAGCATCGCGGTAAATCCAGAACAGTGCGGGATGATTCACCAGTGTGGCACTGAAAAACGACTTGGTGATGAAACAAAAATGAAGACTATCTAAAATGCTTTGATTCAATAGGAGAGAATGAAGCTAATTAATATGCTGTTGGCAATGTGAATAAAAAATAATGTTGACAAAAATGTTTAGCCAGGAAAAGGAAGACATTAATGAAGACCAGAAATTCAAAATTAAAACCCAGAAAATACAAAATGTTTTCAAATATTTACCATGGCTTTCTAACTCTCCTCCTAAAATTGTTTTCTAAGAATATGAATGTAGCACAATATTAACAATCATACCTGAGAAGAGTCATGAGCATTGATTTTTATTTATAGTTCTCATTTGGCTGTTTCCTTTTTTATTTAGCAGGTATTTAATACAACTGAGATTGAACATTGCAGAGAAGATTCTGTTGAGGATGTAGAAAGAGAAAAGGAGGGTCACCCCAACCTCATAACAACAAAAAGCTGTGCCACGGACTCTGCAAATGAATTTTATTGCGTGCACCAGCGAGCAGAGGTCGCAGGACGACCGAGCACCTGAAATCGAGGGAAGCCGGGCTCTCCCAGGAGAGACAAGGTGTAAGCACCATGTCCCTGGGTCAGAGGCTGGCGGACACGGTGCGAGGGCTTCGCCTGCGACCTGAGATGAATCCGGAGACTTAGTACAGGCCAGCGGGGGACGCAGGACAGCGGAGAGCACACACGGGATCCAGCTCTGCCGCAGCTCTCTGCCCGCAGCCCACATGGAAGCCCAGAAGGAGCCCTCAGACGGCGTCTCCTGGAGGCCGAGTCTCGGGTGGGCAGGGCCAGCACTGCACAAGGTGGGGGTCACAGCTGGGTCCCAATCCCTCCCCACTGCGTGGGGGGTGGGGGGCGGCTATACAATCACAAGACAAAAAGTTACTGTACTGAGAAGCAGTCACACATGCAATAGCAGTGATGTATCAAAATATTCAGATATTTTGTACTCTTTCAGGAACATCATACATCACTTTTTGAGAGTTTATAACTTAATCCAAATTTTTTGGCATTGAACCAGTGTCCTGGGCACGCTGCACAAGCGAGTGCTCTGCCCTGGACTTTACCCAGCCCAGAAAGGGTTTTATTCTTATTCCTGTGCAAAAGATACCCAGAAGTTTCTGGTGAAGAAAGCTTAAAATGCTTCTGCAACCAAATTCTAGGTATTCATTATGCTGCCATGAAGAGATTGGCCAGATCAGAATGGCTGCACTCTGGGCATTTAGAAAAACACGTGACATTCCACGCCACCAGTGCACACAATAGGCCCCTCTGGGGTACTCCTCAGTTCCTGCAGCTGTGATTAGCCTGCTGCGTGTCACAGTCCTTTCGTCCCCTGCTTTTAGCCATTGTCATAGCAGACATGGTAGACTGAAAGGTAGGCAAAGCCTGGTACAGGATGGGGCTGGGAGCCATTGGGTAGAGCTCAGGCCATGGCCAGCCCAACTTCCACAGGCACAAAGAGGGACTTAACTTTTCCAGCTTTTGTTTTCTGACTTAACATACAGCAATTAGAAGAAAAGGGTGAATAATATTCATTCATGCACTCACTGGGCAATTATATCCTGAGTAGCTAACTGTGGCATGCACCAAGCTAGAAAATTCAGGCATGAGAATGTCCTAAAGATTTCCACAGCTGTGCAGAAGACATATTAATATAATAACAATAATAATAATAATAATAATAATCAGCATGGATAAGCTCTAAAGAAGCTCAAACGACTTCATGACCATCATGGCAAAGAGGAACCTTGCTTTGACTTGAATTGAGGCTGGTAGACAAAAGAAAAGATTTCTCTGAGTAAATGATATTCATGATGAGATTGCAGGAAAACCTGAGAAACAGCGCGTTACCTGCCGTTAGGTAAGTGTTTGTTAGAAAATGCCTTGCTTGGCGCCTGTGGCAGGAATGAGATGGTTGTGAGGTTCAGGTGGACATCAGATGAGGCCGGAAGGGCTGCCCAAGGCCACTGTTCTGTAGAAAGCGTCGGGTGCGGGAGGAACGGGAGACTGAATACCCGCTGAGGCGCTTCATTGGAAAAGCTCTTTTCCTGAATGTGGAGCCTTGCTGCTGGCCTGACTCTGTCCTCTCTCAAGTCATGCAAAGCTTTTAGTAAAAGAAATTTCTCAACTGGCTACAATCAATATGATCCTTGTCAGTCTCCATGGTGAGGACTACAAAAATAGAATCTGAAATTTAGGCTCAGGACTCTGGGGAACAGAAATGCACATAAGTAGGGGAAGGCATGTGGCTTTGAATTTGGATACCTGACATTTAGACTTAGACCTGACATGTTGATGAAAATGACGGGAAAGAAAAACAAGGCAAGAAAGGAGCGCCTCCCCGGGAATGATGTCACTGAGATTTCCCTGTGCGTGTCCCTTCCTTTAAAACTTTGATCTTACAGACATTAGAAGACTTCTCCAAGGTCGTTAGTACAATTTTCTAGGGCTAAAGAACCTTAGAGAAAATGCTTGTCTTTGGATCTGCCCATCCCTGGAACTGTTTTGAAAGAACCAGGGTCAGAAAAGTTCTTCTTTTCTTCCCGTAACCAGCTGTGTGGGCTCTGCCGAGAGGCCCTCACGGAACCAGGGCAAGAGGACAAAGCACAAAGCCAGCTTGGCGAGCAGGAGGATTTGTTTCACTTCCCTACGTTTCCCTCAAAACTGGTCAAAGAAGTGCCAGGCAATACTCTGTCACCTTCTAAATGACCCCAACCCTTAGGTATTTTTCATCTTTACATGGTAATGCAGATCGATTTTTAAAAAACGGGGGCTTCTTACAGTAGGAAGAAATCCTATGGCGAATGTGGTTTACAAACCGCTCTTTAAAATAAAGTAATGGAGGCCAACATGGATTCTCTGAGTCTCCCAGACATTGCTCAGGTGTCCCGGGTTGAATGCGGTACTGGCCGGGGCCCTGGGCAGACGGCCTGTCACCCCCAGCTGTGCACGAGCCGGGCTGCAGTCTGATCTGCCAAGTAACTCAGACCCTGTTAACCACCTCCCTCAGCAAGCTCTTGGTCAGATATGCTTCATCCTGTCACCAACTGGACCCCAGCTCCTCTCAGCAGTCTTGCAGGCTCTGGTCTCTCTCATTGGAGATACTGCTGTAAATCATATCATTATCCTCTCCTCCCCTCCTTCTCCATCACTTTGTCCCCTCTCGTCTGCAAAATGTCTACATCCCCGTTTCCAAACATATAACTTTCACTTTGTTCTTTAAATTACTTCTACTTTGGGTTTTTCATGTGAGAGAAATCATCCCATATTTAACCTCCTGTGTCTGATTTAATTCACTTAGCGTTATGGTCTCAAGGTGCATCCATTTTCCTGTAAATGACTCTCATCGATCCTTCCCTCTGACTGAGTCATTCTCTTTATCCATTCATCTGCTGATGGACACACAGGCCACTTCCAAGGTTTCAATGTCGTGAATGGTGCTGGTATAAACATGGGTATGCAGGATCACTGTGATACGATGACTATAACTCTTTGGGGAAGATATCAAGAGCAGGAACAGCTAGGTAGAAAGGAATTTCTACTTCTAGTTTTTTGGAGAATCTCCATGCTGTGTTCGATAGTGGTTGTACTAGATCACATTTTCACCAACCATGTAGAAGGGCTCCTAGATGTCTACATCAGATCCTCCATGCACAAGGTCCCTACCACGTAGAGTGGTTCTACCCTTCCTCCTCTTAAATTTGGGCAGGATTTTGATGGCTTTGGTACACATGGGGTGCTCTGGATTGAGCCACAAGCAGCAAAGTAGCCACAGCAAACAATACAGAAAGCTGGCTCATAAGCACATGAAAAGAAACTTCACATCATATGCCACAGGGACAACTGCCATTTAAAGCCACAAGTTCTTGCAATCCACCTACTAGAATGGGGAGAATGCAAGATTCTGGCAGTGCATGATGCTGGTGAGGAAGCGAACCAAGGAGGACTCCCTCCCTTGCTGCTGCTGGGAACGCGCAGTCACGTAGCCACATGTGAAGCTTCTTGAACAGCTAAGGAGAACTTTACTACACGATCCAGCAGCTGGAAGTGAATGGCCACATAAAAACCTGCCTGTGTGTGTTTATAGCAGCTTCATTCAAAATTGCCAAAATTCAGAGGTAACCAAGGAGAACAGAAGAATAAATTGACCCACCTGTATATCAGAGTAAGTTCTAAATCCATAACACAAAAAGTAACATCTTGACAAAGTCATAGAATCTCTCGGCCTCCCTTATTTTATTCTTAAAATGTGGCTTTATAAAATTTCTTCACATGCTGAAGCTTAAATTTCTTTCAAAATTGCAAGCAACCAAGAAGAATAGATAAAGCACCATTCATGCAGACGCTGGAATATTATTTAGCACGCACGTGACAGGAGCTATCAAGCCATGAACAGGCATGAAGGAGCCCTGGCGGCGCTGCGAGGAGAGCTCATCTGTGCCGATGGGTCCTGGAGGGAAGGGGATGGTGGGGGATGCAGGAGGCACGGGACCTCTGCCTTTCTGCTCAGTTTTACTGAGCCTAAATCTACTCTAAAAGTCTATTAAAAATGTCAATGAACCTTCACCCAAATGATGCCTGAACCACAGGTAAAGCACACTGGGAGGAAGTCCAGCAAATATGCAGGGGCCACAGCAGGTGCGCCTGTTCTCCGCGCTGCTGAGGACCCAGGGAGAACAGGCATGAACGGCTGGACGTGTGGGTGAGGACATCTCAGGTCCACCCAGCCCCCCCACAGCCACATGATCCAGCCACTGAATGCTCCCGCCAAAGCCCCAGAAATCCTGATGCAGAGACAAGACCTCCCCCCTGAGCCCAGCTTGGACAACAAAACGATTATTTGATGGCACTAACTGTATGAATTAACAACAAAAAAGTACTCCAGTTAATATTTGGGCAAATGAGACCACTTTTAATTGGATGCATTTGCTTCCCATCACTGTGACCAGCCAGTCCCTGACTGGGGGCCTGGGGGAGTCCGTGCTGGGCAGAGATGTGGAACACCCCAGTTTGTGGAAGAGGCTTGCAAGGCTCGGGCCCTGCAGGCCTGGTGCAGACTCAGTACGCCCGGCCTGGAGGCTCTGGGCTGGGATTCTCCTGCTGTGAGGTCGCAGAGCCTCCCCGGAGAAAGGCAGCCCCCAGCAGATTGCGCTGAGGCTGACCCTCACTGACACAACAGTCTGCGCGTGGATGTGGGGATAGGAGTGACTTCACAGGTGCCAGCGAGTATAAAAGAAACTGGTGTCACCTCCCACCCAGCCCAGCTGGGCAGATGTGAAGTGAGAGGCCGCAGTGTCCTGACCCTTGTTGTCCAGAGCCCAGGACAGTGAGCTTTCGACCAGTGTGTCCTGTGATGCCCCTCACTGCCCAAGAGGCCAGGACGTGGCTGGGAGAGGGCAACCAAAGCGGCATCCTGCTGTCTTCTGGGCTTGGAGATGCATGAGGGCACCCAGGGAGGCCGGGATGGGCAGACAGCAGCTGGAGCAGCTGTGCAGAAAGAGCCCTCGAGAGCAGCTCCCGGTCTCCCACTGAGCATGGTCAGCAGGAATATGTACAGAAAAACCAGAGGTGAGGGAAAGAGGGGTTTAAAAGGAGCAGAGAGGGAGATGCCCTGAGCCCACCTAGTGCCAGGAACAGCCATGTTCCACCAGCCAGAGAGGACCAGCACACAGGGTAGGGCTCCGAAGGCTCTCACTGAGAAGGAGCAAAACTAGCTCAGGACCAAAAGCAACACAGGGCCACCATGGTGGTTATGCTCTGTTATAGTTTAGACCTAAACTGGATTAATCCACAGGTGAGTCTGTAGATGGATGGGCTGCAGGAGGTGGGGCCTATTGGGAATAAGTAGGTCAGGGATGTCCCCTGGAAGGGCATGTCTTGTCCCTGGCCTGTATATTTCCCCCTTTTCCTTCTTCCTCTTCCACTCCTTCTCCTGGGGCTGCATTCCACAAAACTTTCCTCTACCACAAAGTTTCTTCTCACCCCTGGCCTTAAAACAACAGAGCCAGATGACTATGGACTGCACCTTCTGAATCCATGATCCAAAATAAATCCTTTCTCCTTTAAGTTCATTTTCTCAGGTATTTTATCACAGACTGAAAGCTGGCTAACATGATTTCACTCTCATAAGGATCAAACTATTTCCAAGTCACTTGACTGTGTCCCAGAGATAAACTCAGAATGTGTACAGGAATACAAAAATACCCAGGGCTAAATTATGCAAAATATACAATATCTGGCATCCAAATGAAATAACCAAGCTTGCAAAGAAGCAGAAAACTATGATCCATATTGAGGAGAAAGCTTAATCATTAAAAATAGACCTAGATATGATGCCGCTAATAGAATTAGTAGGTAAGAACATTAAGTTTCTATAAATATAATCCAAATATTCAGGAAGTTGGTTAAAGATCCAAATTGAAATTCTTGAGGTGAAAAATCTGTCTGAGATGAAAATTATACTGAGTTGGATTAATAGCAAATTGGACACTGCTCAAGAAAGATGAATCAACTTGAAGACAGCAATTAGGAATGATTCAAGATGAAATGTACAGAGAAAAAAGACTGGGGAAAAGTGAGAGGGAGAAAGAAACAGAAAAGCCAGACAATTGTAAATACAAACTGGAACCAAGGAGCAGGTCAGAGGAGCAAGACCGAGCCCAACAAGCAGCAGCTAGGCAAGGGACAGGTGATTTGTCAGGAAAAATTGTGCCGCGATTACCCACGATGGCTCTGCTATTGTCTAACTGTGGCACATTTCTGTTGAACAGAAATAAGTACGGCCTTAAAACAGGTGTGGCTTAAGTAGTTAAACCAAAACGATAGCCAGGAAGGGTGAAATTCAGGGACATCACAGAGAGCTACCATGTAAGACACATGAACTGCCACTCCTTACTATCCTAATTACTGACTTTATTACCTGCTTAACATTGTTCTTTATACAATAGGTAAAACAGTTATAAAAATACCAAATGATCTTCACACTTTTCATGTTGAGATAATTACAGATTTCCTAGGAGTTATGAAGATGATACAGAGAGGTCCTTTGCAGTCCTCAGTTTCCCCAATGGTGGGCCTGACGCAGGTACAGCATAGCATCAGAATCAGCAAATTGGCATTAGAATGGTCCTACACCCTTTGGTCACTGTTGCAGACGCATGAAGGCACAGTGCTGGTCCACTGTCACAGAGAAATTCCGATTCCCCTCCCTACGGCGCGCCTCCCCCACTCGCGGTTTTCTACAGTCAGGATTTTGTCAGATCAACAACACTGCACAGGTAGCCCCTGCAGTGTGACCTTCTGAGGCTGGCTTTCGTCACTCGGCATGAGCCCTTGAGACCCACCCGCATTGTTGCATTTATCAGCAGTTTATTCTTTTTTACCCTCAAATAGTATTCCACGGAATCAGAATATCACAGGTGGTTTAACCATTCACCCATTGTAGGCATCTTGGTCCCTTCCAGGTTTCGACTAATACAAGTTGCTCAGAGCTATCAGTCATGGGCAGTTTTGTTTTAAAATCCAAATCTTCGTTTCTGTGTCAGGAACAAATGCCCAGAGTACGACAGCCGAAGTTACCGAATGACGTCCAGACCAGCTGCACCATCTAGGTCCCCACCAGTGAAGTATGAGGATCCGGTGCCGCGGCTCCCCCAGTACGTGGCTCTAGCGCGGTTTTATTTTAGCTGTTTTCGTAGCTGGGAGGGACGTCTCACTATAGTATTAATCCGCATCTCCGCCAATGCGCTTAGGGCCAGTGACGTGGGTTATTTCTCATGTGCTTACTTGTTACTTGTACATGCTCTGTGAAATTTCTCATGTGATTTACCATTTTCTAGCTAGATTATTTTTTCTGTTGAATTTTTAGATTTCTTATATATTATATATCAGTACTTTGTAAGATACGCAATTGGCAAATTTTTCCAGAATGGCTTGTATTTATGCTATCTTTAGATCTTTTCAAGAAAAGAATTCTCAGTTTTGATGAAGTCCAATTTACTATTCGATCATGCTCTTGGCATCATATCTGAGAATTCTTCACCAGGGGGTAGACCCTAAGATGTTTCTCCTGGAAGCTATATGGTCTTACATTTATATTTAAATATATAACCCATTTGAGTTCATTTATGTTCATATGTGTAGTTCATTTATTTATTTAAGTTCATTTCCTTATAGATATTGAGTTATGTCTATACTTATAGGAAACACAATCTTTCCTCTGTTAAGCTGCTTTTGTGTCTTTATCAAAAGTCGTTTGTCCATCTGGGTTTGGATATTTTGGTTTCTTTGTTCCGTTCCATTGGTCTAAGTGCTTAGTCTGCCAATATCTTGATTATTTAGCTATATAGAAGTTTCGAAATGAGGTGGAGTGATTCTTTCTATTTTAATTCTTTTTTGCTAAAATCATGCTAATTATTCTAGTTCCTTTGCCTTTCCATACAACTTCTATAATAATTTTGTTTGTATCTACAAAAAGTTCACCAGGATTTTGATAGGTATTGCATGGAACCTGTAGATCAATTTATGGAGAATTAACATTTTTACTCTGTTGCGTCTTCCAGTCCACGAACACTGTGTGCCACTCTTTGTATTTAGATCTTCTATTCCTTTCAGCCTTTGCTTGTTTTCAGGATCTAAGTTTGTTCCTGTTTTGTTAGATAAACACCTAAGTGTTTCATTTTTTGAGTGGTAGTAATTGAATTGTACTTGATTTTGGTTCCCGGGTATTTTTTTAATAAATATATAGAAATACAACTGAGTTTTGCATTTTGTTCCTTATATTCTGTAGATTTGCAGAAGTCTTTATTTTGTCTTAGAAGTTTTGATAGATTTTTTGGCATTTTTATATAAAAATGATTTCCCCTACTTGTAAGGATAGTTTTATTTCATCTTTTTTTAATTGTATTTATCATTTTTCTACTGCACTGGCCAGAATTTCTAACATTGTATAGAATAAATACAGTATGAGTGGGTGATGTCCCTGACTCCCTAATGGGGTCTCAGTCTCGGTGGGAAACGTTCAGTCTTTCCTCCTTAAGCCTAAGCCCCCTGGAAGGGCTGGGGGAGAAGCTATTTGTCAGTTTCCTGCAACTTTTTTATCAGGAGTCCTCAATTTGCATCAAGGACTCCGCATCAGTGGACAAGAACAGGTCTGTAAGAGGAGGTGTTTCTTGACTGAGTTTTACATCCTGGCCCAGCCCTACACACTTTGTCCTGGTGTATAATTTTCCTTATGTGTTGAATTCTTTTGCTAATATATTACACTCTTTTGGTAGTTCGTGGTTTTTTTTTTTTTTCAGGAAATAGTCCATTCCTTCTAATTCCTCAAGCTTATGTGTATAGAATTGTTCCTCACGAGCTTATTATCCTTTTGGTTTCTGTGAAGTCTATACTGAAATCTCCTTTTCACTCCTACTATTGATAATTCTTTTCTTTGCTCTTTTCATGTTGGTCTTGCTAGAATTTGCAAATATAATTGACATTTTTTTCAAACACCAAACCTTGGATTCTTTGATTTTCTTTGTTTTCTCTTTTTTAATTAACTATAGTGAATCTGAGAAACAAAAACATTATAACCTTAAAACACAAAGAGTTGTTACAATACAAAAAGGAAAACACTAACCCACGACAGCGGACTACTGAGAGTACCACATCACAGACAGAATAATATGATGACCAATAAACATGAGGAAGTTTTAAGGTCCACCGATTGTTTAAAAAATGGAGACCAGGGCCAGTGAGATACCTCAGTGGCATAAGCACCTGCCTGGCAAGTGCGAGGTCCTGAATTCGACTCCTGGTACCCACATAAAAAAAAAAAAAAATGGAGACCAAGGTGGTATTAGTATCAATAATGATACACTGAAGTAGGCTCTGTCTCACTGGGGTGGAAATATAAATTGGGAAAATTTTTAGAAGATGATTCAAAGTTTTATTTATAATTTTATAGGAGAAATTTTGTAAAGAATGTCTGTCTTATATTTCTTTTTTGGATGCAGAAAGAGGAAACAAGTTCATTTATGAACCACAATGATATGAAAAAAAAGACCTTGACACAAAAATATCATAATCAGAGTGTTAGTTAAAATTTCTTACTAAATAATATAAGACAATCGAAGCAATTGTAATAGAAATCGTGTTTCCAGTTGGCGCCGGGAGCAATATTGCAATTAATATTAACGTTCTGCTGTAACAAATGTTAGGAAGCAGATTGGTGAGGACCAGGCACCAATCGCAGCAGGAATAGGGAAGACCTTGTGAGGACCCAGTCCTGGTCACCATGTGAGGACTGAATCTTGGGTCAGCGACCCCAACTCTGCTCTGCCTCCACCCCTGCCCCGTGCAGAGAGCAGGAAGAACAGCCCTGTTCTGCTTGTTTTGTTTTTGGTCTTTCCCAAGGATGCTGTTTTCATGTTAATATCACCTTAATGGTAATTATGCAAACACTTATCATCCCTTCTTACTCTCCCACGTTTCTGTTGGGTTCGCCAAGCTTAAACACTGCTTGACTCTCACACCTCTTACCCAATGGATGAGCTTGTTCTATTTTCTCATATCCTTATTCTTTAAGCTTCCATTTTAAGTTGTTTATTAATGCTTTACAGGTTGTGTCACAAGTGTGTATTGTTGCTTCAACCCATCGCCACTTTCCTCTAGTCTCAGACTCACAATTAAACATATTCAATTCTCTCTACCAAGTTTTTAAAGCAAATTTCTTCGATCATCTCCAAAAGCTTGGATAAAGCTTGATTTTTAATGTACTGCTCAGGGGGGATATCAGAATAAAATGTTCGCAGAATAATTGTTATGTTTAAATTGTTTTCTATTGCTTTGAAATGCAAGAAAATTTCACTGGATATAAAATTTCCTGACGTGCATTGTCTTACTTGAGTTCCTTGAATATTGCACTGCCAATGTTTGTCTGCAATGACAGGCGTCACACTGATTTTCTTTCCCTTCTAGGCAATCAGCCTTTTTGCCTTGATGCCCAACACTCTTCCCTCTTATCTTTATGTATAATAACATTACTAGGCAGTTTTCAGAATTGGCCATTCTGGCTCAATTTCTCCCAGGATAGAGTGAGTTCTTCTTATATGCACTTGGGTCTCTTTTCTTCTCACAGAATTTATTTTCTTGAGTTATAGTTCTAAATATTAGTTCTGTCTCGTGGTTTTATTTTTCCTCTTCATTGATTCCATCGTCTATTTTAAATCCTCTCCCCCTGTTTTCTATTTCTGTCCTGAATTTTTTTTCACTTGTGTTTCACTTCTTTTTATTGCATTTCTGTTTTCCTGATTCTTGAAAATTCCTATGCTTCATTCCCTTGTTGGTACTTCTGATTTTATCTACTCCAGCTTGGGCTCTTCCCAGTTGACTTATTCTAATTGAGGTTTTTTTCTGTTTGCTTTTCAGTTTATATGAAGAATTTTGCTTTCAGGTCCTCTTTGTTTCCACTTCCAGTCTGAGGTTTGGAATTTTAGATATAGGATGGTATTTCTTTTTTATTTGCAATTTACTTTGTTAAATTTGATTAATCTAAGTATAATGTTGCAGTCTCTACATGATGGTTCTTCTCTTTTTAAAATCTTTTCAGTCATTGCGCTTTTCAGTTCACTTTTGTGAATGTTCATGGGGATCCTTCCGCTATTCCTAACTTTAGTTTTCCTGGGTTAGCAGTAGCGAGCACTTTGGGGCATGGGTGGCAGTCATGGAGCCCCACAGTCCTTGGTTCAAGAGTGACCTCTTCTGCTGTTGCAGTAGGGATGTCCTTGAAAGTAGCCCCCTATGTCCATCACAAATGAATGGATAAAGGAAACATGGTATTCATACGCAATGGAGTACTACTCAGCCATAAAGAAGGATAAATTTAAGTCATTTGTAGGAAAATGGATGGACCTTGAGCCCCTAATACCAAATGAAATAAATTAGACACTGAAGGTCAAATACCCCATGGTTTCTCTACTATGAGAAACCCAAAATATAGATAATTTAAGGAGCAAAATAAAAGAGAGATGATAAGAAACTGGGAGGCAAACTCTATGGAGACAAGAAAGGGATCTGGGGAAGAAGGAAGAGAATCAGGTACGGGGGGATGGATGACCAAGGTGCAGTGTGGCTTCCCGATCTGCCCTCGTCCTGTGCACTGAATCCACACTGCAGACTCTGTTCCTATATCTAGTCACTGCAGCAGGGACATGTGGACTGTTTCCAATTTTTTTTTTTTTATGAGGTAGGGTCCCCCTATATCATCCAAGCTGCCTTTGAACTCACTATGTAGCTGGGCTGGCTTTGAACTCCCAGTGATCCTCCTGCCTCAGCCTCCTGAGTGCTGGGATCACAAGTGTGTGCCACCACACCCACTTTGAAGATGCAATATGTATATGCACCGATTCCCCAAGATGAGTGAGATTGCTCTGTATTGCAAACATATACTAACAAAAATCACATAACTACGTGGAGCCTGGTGCTGCTCTTGCTAACTTGGTCGGCTTTCTTCTAATTTTCTTGAGCTGCTTTGATTCTGTAGGCCCTGCTCCGTTTTTCCCTTTGTGACCAAGGCTGGAAAGGTGTCTTCTCCCCGTGAGAACCTCCTCTCCCTAAGCAATGCACCTCCTAGACACATCCTTCAATGCCCAGTGGCCACGGGCCTGACCACTGGGCCTCCCCTGGGCTGTCGGCTTTGGCATTCAGATGGACTCCTCCGCACCGTGGACTGCTGTCCATTGAGGGTCCCCAACCCCAGGGCATGGACTGAGATGATTAATTAGAATATTAGCCCTGAAAATAAACAAACCGTCCAAATAAATGAAAATAACTGGTTACAGGCATAGTTGATAGTATATTTAGCCATTACAAATTATGTTTGAGTAGTATAATTAATAATGTGAAAGGTATTCTTAGTTGGGAATTCAAGACACCGAATTTTATGTCCAGTATGACTTCACTTTGTTTATTCACATATATTGGTACATAAAGGATAAGAGGGAAATACTATATGTGCAAACACTCAGTGGGATGGTGAATTATTATTTCTTTACATTTAAAAATTCCAAAGACAACAGTAGCAAAAAATTAGAACACCAACAATAAAATGGCTCCATGCACCAAGTATCATGCTTTTAAAATACAAGAAAGAAATGAAATTCACAGCAACAAGTAAAAAGTTTTTACAAACCAAGTAAACATGACTGATTTATTATCAGAAATACAAAACCTTATGGAGGAACAGGAAGGAATATGTAAATTTTGAGTAACTGGATATATATACTTCCTTTACGGCTAAAAAGTGTGAAGCTACAATCATTTCTTCAAGACTTCATCCACAAACACGAAATCACAGCTGTGTGCAGTTATATCCGTTATCTAAAGGCATAAGTGGAAGTTTTCTTTTTTTTCCCCAGTTTTGTGTTTAATACAAATGAAACCATTACGGACAAGGCCCGCACTTGCTCTGCCTTATCCGGCTGTTCCGGGGGATCTCGGCTCTCCTAATACCTTCAGCGAGGCCGCGGGCGTCGTCACCCCAAGACTCCCCTTGCTGGGTCCCAATCCCACTGTAGTTAGTTTGTTGTTGTTTTGGGATTGTTTTGGTTTTTCTTTTTATTATTAGTGCCTATTAATTTTACAAACTGTTGGGTTTCAATATGTACAAATGGAAGCTCTTGAAGAGTGTAAGATTAAGAAAAATAAGGATCCTGGAAGAAAACTGCCTTTTCTACTACTTCGATAATTGAAAGTTATTGAAATAATTGAAAGTGCTCTTGGCATAAGTAAGCACTGATGGGGATAAAAATGAAGGAAACTAGGAAAGAATGGATATGAACTTTTCATAGCCACAAAAGCAGCATTCTAACTCAGCAAGGTAAGAAGAAAAATGAAAATAGATTACAAGACCTCTGGTTTTGTGTAGTGTTTGCCACTTCTTAGAAATTTCTACATTGAATAAAAGAGAAGTGAGAATGTGAATAAACCCAAACTGTTTTGAGTGTGGACTGTCCCCGTCCACACGAGAGACCTCGCTGACGACACCATCCCAGGGGAGGAGGCTTGGTGCAGACGTCCGAGGAGCTGGCCAAGGCCACGGCCCTTGTGGGGTCAGCGGGGTCCATGGAGGTGGAGCAGGAAAGTCCATGTGACGGGAGTGGCCGGCCTCGGAATGGCCGGTTCTCAGGGACATTTCCCCGCGGATGGCGGGACAGGGTCTCCAACTAGAACCAACCCACTATGGATGTGTGCAGCCCCAACCCACTGCCGGGTGCCCCAGGTGGGAATGAGGAGGGCAAAGTTCTGCGAGGAAGGCCGAAGCCCCAGTGGAGGACCCCGAGAGGGTACCAGCCCTTCTGGGCAAGTGGCGAAGACCTGAGAAGTCCTGCAGGCTGCGCGCACAGCACAGTCACAGAGCTCCCCTGGTCCCTGGTGTCCCCGCCTCACCTGTGGGAAGGGGAGGTCACCTGGGTGCCCTCATTAGTGAGTGGCTGCTGCTCTTGGTCCCTACTGGAGGAGGAATGGCTTCTGTGTGTGCCTGCTACCCTGTCTGAGAGAGAGAGAGAGAGGGATAGAGACAGAGACAGAGAGAGAGAGACAGAGACAGAGACAGATGGAGACAGAAAGAGACAGAGAGAAAAAGAGAGACAGAGAGAGACAGAGAGACAGAGACTGAGAGAGACAGAGACAGAGAGAGAGACAGAGAGACAGAGAGAGACACAGAGACAGACAGAGAGACAGAGACAGAGACAGACGGAGAGACAGAGACTGAGAGAGACAGAGACTGAGAGAGACAGAGAGAGACAGAGACTGAGAGAGACAGAGACAGAGACAGAGAGACAGAGACTGAGAGACAGAGACTGAGAGAGACAGAGACAGAGACAGAGAGAGACTGAGAGAGACAGAGACAGACACTGAGACAGAGACAGAGAGACAGAAACACAGAGACAGAGAGAAACAGAGAGACAGAGAGACAGAGACAGAGAGAGATAGAGAGAAACAGACAGAGACAGAGAGACAGAGACAGAGACAGAGAGACAGACGGAGAGACAGAGAGAAACAGAGAGAGACAGAGAGACACAGACAGAGACAGAGAGAGACAGAGAGACAGGGAGAAAGAGACAGACAGAGACAGAGACAGAGACAGAGAGACAGATGGAGAGACAGAGAGAAACAGAGAGAGACAGAGAGAGAGACAGAGAGAGACAGAGAGACAGAGAGACAGAGACTGAGAGAGACAGACAGAGACAGAGAGAGACAGAGAGACAGAGACAGAGACAGACAGAGACAGAGAGACAGAGACAGAGATACAGAGAGAGACAGAGACAGAGACAGAGAGACAGAGACAGAGATACAGAGAGACAGACAGAGACAGAGAGACAGAGAGACAGACAGAGACAGAGAGACAGAGACTGAGAGACAGACAGAGACAGAGAGACAGAGAGACAGAGAGAAACAGAGAGACAGAGACTGAGAGAGACAGACAGACAGAGAGATAGAGAGAGAGAGAGAGACAGAGAGAAACAGAGACAGAGACAGAGAGAGACAGAAGACAGAGACAGAGAGATGGACAGAGAGACAGATGGACAGAGAGAGACAGAGACAGAGAGACAGACAGAGACAGAGAGAGACAGAGAGACAGAGACAGAGACAGACAGAGACAGACAGAGAGACAGAGACAGAGATACAGAGAGAGACAGAGACAGAGACAGAGAGACAGAGACAGAGATACAGAGAGACAGACAGAGACAGAGACTGAGAGAGACAGACAGAGACAGAGAGACAGAGAGACAGAGAGAAACAGAGAGACAGAGACTGAGAGAGACAGACAGACAGAGAGACAGAGAGAGATAGAGAGAGACAGAGAGAAACAGAGACAGAGACAGAGAGAGACAGAAGACAGAGACAGAGAGATGGACAGAGAGACAGATGGACAGAGAGAGACAGAGACAGAGAGACAGACAGAGACAGAGAGACAGAGACAGAAAGACAGAGACAGAGACTGAGAGAGACAGAGAGACAGACAGACAGAGACAGAGAGACAGATGGACAGAGAGACAGATGGACAGAGAGAGACAGAGACAGAGAGACAGACAGAGACAGAGAGAGACAGAGACAGAAGACAGAGAGACAGAGAGAGAGAAGGCGGCTGAGGGGGAGCAGAAAAAGGAGCAGGAGGAGGAAGAGGAGGCGGAGGAGGAGGGAAGAGAAGAGAGAACACCAGAATAAAAAGGATAAACTCTCTTAAAGTATTGTAAATAAGTGTTATAAACACACCTGTACATTCACATTTCTTCCCGTGCTCGATCCTGTTAAAATCTAAGCTCCGGTTTGGAGATGTAACGGATGTGACGCAGATCGCTTCATCTCGACTCCTGCCGAAACGCGTCCTCCGAGGCCCTTCACGTCCCAGCCGGCTCCGCCGCTGCTCCTCCTGCAGCCCTGGCGGCCGCCGGAGCCCTGTCCCGGGGCCTCTGCTTGGGGACGGGAGCACCAGGCTCCCCATGCGGTGCAGACCTCAGCACGGACGGCGACGCCCCCGACCCTGAGGCTCTGCGGTGGCCCCAGCGCCCCGCCCCCGACCCTGAGGCTCTGCGGTGGCCCAGCGCCCCGCGCGCTCTGGCGCGGACAGGGACAGCGGGGCCCCGGGCACAGCCAGGAGGGCGGCGTGGGGCTGAGTCCCTGGGGGAGACAACCCTGTCTGAGAGGACTTCGTGTCGCCACACCCAGGTTTAACGAGACTTTCAGGAACTGTATTATTTGATGAGTTTTCTCCTTAAAATATTTGTTGAACAAACACGATTCAATGGGGTAAAAATACGTTACCTGCAAAACAGCTGTGTCTGATCTAAGCGTAGTTAATAGCGCAAAGCGAACCCTTTCTCCGGTGAAAATGTTAGCAACAGACAAGCTGCATTTGAAGATACCGGTGATTTGAAATTCAACGATAAAAGCAACCTTGAAGATCTCAGGTCACTTAAGAAAAAATGTAAAATAAGACATTATGTACATAAAAATGTAGAAATATATAAAGCAGAAAAATGCAAGTACCATATTAGCTGGACAAATATGGCTAAGAAACAAAAATATATCAACATTGCCAATCATAACTATTCTGCATACGTAATTCTGAATGTTCAGAAATAAATGTAGAGATAGTTACTATCTTGTTTATATATTCAAGGATGTTTATTATTTTTTGAAATTAGAAAATAATAAAGCCAACAATAGAATAAAACATTTCGTTACTCAATAAATAAAAGTACAAAAATGATATCATTTTAATTATTTTTCATACCCTTCTTTCCCTCAGAAGCATTCATTTTGGAGCTGGGCTTGGGACCCAGAACCTCTAACCCCAGCACTCTGGAAGGCTGAGGCAGAAACACTTGAAGCTCGAGCCTAGCCTGGGCAGCACAAAACATAGGGAAACCCTGCCTCAAAATAAAAATAAAAGGGCTGGGGACATGCTTGGACTTTGGTTCACACCCTAGTGTCGGGGAAAAAAACAAAGCATTCATTCTGGATGAAATTTAGAGTCCCTTTATGCACACATAACCTCTTATAGACTTTAACACATATAACATCAGTACACTGCATATCAATACATATAACATATATCAATACATATAACATCAATACATATAACATCCAAATACTGTTGGATAAATAGATCGGTCCACGCCCCTCTGCTGCCATGTGATCTTCAGGTGTCCTCCTCACTCTCCTGTTTCCCCTTCTCCTGTCAGCACGCAGGCGGGCGGCCTCTGCGGGGTAAATGTGCACCGAAGGCCATTGCTCTAGCGGACCCTTCCTTCCAAGTTCCGTGTTCACGGCGGGGACAGTGCCTGTCGGCAGTCACGCATCGTAACCTCAAGAAATTCTCGGAGGCCTTGCCCATGTGCCCTCGGCCTAGCCCTGGAGTCCTGAACACCGAAGCGCTTAGTGTGACAGTTAAATCCCTAAGCCTGAATTCCTACTTCTCTAATCAACGTAACAACAGTTGCCTCAAACTACAGCTGAAGGAGTAAATGAGATCTTCCAGATATTGTGAGCATAATGCTTTGCAAATAAAAACATTAACAATGAGCATTGCATGTCTGACAAAACATACACACATCCCTACCAAGAAAGAGCATTTTAGTCCACAGATGAGTACAAAAAGAATAAAAGGTTGGAGCAGACACTAGGAACAAGGCCTGAACCCGATTCCCTCCGACCCAGTCTTAACGTCCTTGCTTCATCTTAACTCCTGCTATGAAGAACCTGTCTCTAAATACAGTCACACTGGGGGCTTGAACATCAATGCATTAATTTTAAGAGAACACAAGCGTTTAATTCATAACAGTTCTTGGGAACACTTTCAAGATGAATGGCAAAATCAATTTCCCATATTTAGTATTTGTCTAGATTTGACTAGACAAGCATCAAGTAAAGACCCTTCACAGGTGTAATTTGATTTCCCTGAAGTACTTTGAGAAAGACTCAAGATTTTACGGCCAATTTGGAGAACCAAGGTGTAGATCTTCACAATATTCAAGAAAATAAAATAATAAATGTGGAAATCAAATCCCCCCAACAGGGAGTGTAGCGGACAGTCTGAATACAGATCTTTTCTAAAGGTCTCAGTACTCACAGAGTGATCTGTGGTTCAGTAACCTCAGCCCAGACTGGAACTAATTAGAAATGCAGGATCAGAATGGTGGAAAATGACAGAAATCATGAGTATTATTGGTAGAAAGGAAAGCTTGCCATAATAACGGACAAAGCTCTGGAAGTTAATTGCTTTCCAGGATTGGAATCGGGACGTGTGACTGACTGCTGGTTCAGAGTTCTTTCCAGTTGACCAAGCAGTTTATGTTAATGACCTAAACAGGTTAAAGGGAAAAAAGTCTTAAATATATATAACAAAAATAGAATTTTATTTTAAATATTAGTGGTGCCAAAATAACTTTTAATAATCTCCTTAGTGCCTTTCTTTGCCTTTCAGATACTAGAATCTCTCCAGATAAAAAGCACCCATTTGAAGTTAAACCTTCTGTATCAGCCAGCACTCACCAGAGAAACAGATTTATTGGAAGATATACAAATATATACGAATTTACAAGGTTGGCTCACAATGGGCACCCCCAGAGTCAGGCGTGGAAGAATGCAGAGCGTCTGTCTGCACACTGGGGAGCTGAAGGACCCAGCCGGAGGCCTGGAGCTCACGACGCGTCCCACGCGAGTCCGTATCGGAGGCTGCAGGTCTGCACCAGAGGCTAAGGGGTCTGCGCTGGAAGCCAGGAGGTGGCGTCCAAGGTGAAGGTGAAGACTGAGCTGCTCCGAAGAGAAACAAGGAAGGAAGAGTCACTCCTGCTTCTCTTTTATACCATTCTGGAGCCAATCCTCCCTAGGGTGGGTCTTCCAAACCCAGAGAACTATGCTGAGCCAATTTAGTTTGGGTGTTTCTTACTCAGATTCACAAAATCAGTTAACTGTCACACTTTCCGTTAGTTTCATTTTTACTTCTTTTTAAATTAAATTTCAGTAAAATTAAAGATTACTTATATTTTTAAAATAAAACCCGTCATGAGTGTATATGTGACTTAGAAAAGAAAACCCTCAACTAAATGATGATACAAATCTTCCTCCTCCCTCCTCCTTTTCTCCTCCTTTCCTCCCTCCTCCCTTGCTCTTTCCTTTCTCCCTTCCTTCTTTCTGTTTTCCTCTTGTCCTCATTCTTTCATTCTAACTTCTTTCTCCCTCTCCCTTTAGTTCTGCATAAAAACAGCTCAATGAGAACAACACAGAAGTCATTTGAAAGGGAAATGGGTACTAACTTTAAATTTGCTTTGCGTTTTTATAGAATGGTAGCTTTGAGAATTCAATAACACAGAAAACACAACAAGCCTCCAATTCCAAGGGAATAGAGGTGTACTTGGAATGCGTCTTCTAAAACACTTGCAAATTATATTATTTAAAATCTCATAAAAGGAGATAAAAATGGGATCCAAATAACCATGGCCCCATACAGGAGGTGTCTGGGTTTTATTTCTTTGTTTTTTTCATTTGTCCAAGGAGCACATAGTGGGGACATATGTTGGACAAACCTTGAGCAATATTTTATGCATATGCAGCTTGACACAAGGACAGAGGGTTGTAAAAGTTTAGTAACAATGTTTTTTTCATCATTTCTTCATTGCATAGCCCCCAGCTCCATTGCTTCCTGGCAAAATAAAAGTCCTTGCCCTGGTAAATTTCTCGCCTACTCACATGAAATCGTGCCACAAATAAGTACAAGAAAAGGAGCTTACAACAGGACTTAATATCCAATTTGGTTTGTTTACATTAAAAACTGCTATCTCAGGAATTACAAAGCCTATAATAAACTGTAAGTTGGACACTGGTTATGGTGAGATTTCTAATTTGTTTTTTAACTATAATACACATATTAAAATTTGAATATCAGAAAATGAAAAGTATTTAAAATGATACCATGCTTTCATTCTACGTGTAGGATAAAAGCCTGTGAACTGCTAAGTGAATTCCGGCTGTTTGACGTAGGTAAACACGTGTGCCTTGGCCTCTCCACGGCTCAGTGCCGGCTACTTTCCACGGCCCCGTGTTCCGCCTGCACCGCGATGCCCTTAGATCTGTGGGAAATCAGGGCTTTGTGAGCTGTATTGACTCTCTTCTGTTAATGAAGAAATTTCCTTCAAGTTCAATAATGAAAATGATTAAATTCTTATGTACACAAAAAGTTCTCAATTACAAGAAAAAGTCATTTGGAAAAAACAAAACTTAATAATTAAGTCCACGCAGAATGAATCTGGAGATCCAGTGAAATATAGCTTTTCGTTTAGAGATGTCGCCAGCATCTGTCTCTACAGAAGGCCTGTGCCTAATAAAAGTTTATTTTTTAAAATGACCCAGATGTGAACTCGAAGATAAAAAATTTAGGAACTAGAATGAAATCTTGGTAGACCACAGATCAGCACTGTTTATTTCTAAAATTGTTGGCAGCCTTGGACCTGCCTTGCAGCATGGGTTGGAAATAACTGCGTGTCAGAGGATGGGCTGGTGCAAGCCCAGTGCCCAGTCACAGTGTCCCTGCAGCAGGCGCTTCCTCTCTCCCAACCTCAGTTCCTTTGCCTGCTAAACAGGAATTTTAGTGACAGTTCTTCAGAAGGTTGTGAGATGTGTGTGAGTAGTTGTGATGTGTGTGTTCAGAAATGGCAGCTCTAGCCAGCAGGTGTGCATTAGTGGTGTGCAAATAGCCATTATTGTGAATCTAATACATTCCTATTATTTAATCCAGAATGCTTTCTTCTGGGGACTCAAGTTACATCTCAGAGATTTACCACATCAAAGCACCAAGGCCTGGTATTGTTGAAGACATCAAGTACTTTTTCTCTGCATTTTTACATTGAAAACGTAAAAATATGGGCTTTGATCACCTCTAAATTTGATCCTTTACCACCACCAAAGCCCATACCTAGTGCAAAATGAAGGAAGAAGAGAAGAATAAGATCATGTTCATCTTTCTTTTCCTAGTGTGAGTTGTCTACAGCCGCCATTAGCTACCTTCATTTCAGATTCCTCACATTTTATAATTTTTCAGTCCCAAAAACACTTTGTCAAAATTGCAGATGGAAGGCCAGGAATATCCGTGTCCTAAGCAAAGCACTCTAACGGTGTGAAATGTGAGGCAGGGGTTCTGAATTAATAGCTGGGAGCATGGACGGAATGTAAGAAAGGCCCTTACGCAGACAGCGACTCCTTCACGGCTGGTCCTCTTGGAAATGTACGGGACCCTAGTTTTGGAATCCAAAAAAGCCACTGCTTTTGAAATCCTCCGCCTTTCAAACTAAGTCTTCATTTCAGTGCTTTTGAAATCCTCCGCCTTTCAAACTAAGTCTTCATTTCAGTGTACTCGATTTGTACAATTTCTGCTTTAAAACACATCACGAAAAAGGCCCAGGTAGAGAAATACAAGTTCTCTGCTCCAAAGGACCTTGCAGTTCCTGAATCACTCAGCGCTGGCTGCAGGACCGAACAATCTCAGAATCTCGGTGCTCTGCCTGGTCTCCAGCAACCTGCTCCCGTCTCTGCCAGGGGCGGGTGGCTCTGAGTCCTCGCACTTCTTACTCCCACACTCGGGAGGGGGCGGCCCTCCCCGGGCGCGCTGCACGGACAAAGGCACACAAACACTCGGCCACAGCCCAAATGTCATCCGAGGTTTCTAGGCAGATGTGGCACATGTCATATCCACCCGCATTGCACCTTCTAAAGCATTCATCACCGCGCCAACTTCAGCAGGGACGCGTTAGGGAGGAAACAGACGTCTCCCACTGTGGGGAGTGAGAAGGAACATTTGTGAAAAGCAAAACAAGAAGCAGCACAAAGCATCCCATCGATGACACACTGCATGTAAGAGAGAAATGAGGTAAACCTAATACCCAAAGTTAGTGGGAAGAAACACGTATGTCGCTGGGCGGAAGAAGGAAGGTCATCTGGGGAGGTTTCAGAAAAAGAGGACGTTTTGGAAACCAGTGAACCATCCTCTTAACGTCTAACCCTATCGATCCGTAAGTAACATCAACTCGATCCCTGGGAAATCTCATAAACCTATCATCTCTCCCTTGTTCTTACGGACAGTTCCCTGATTTCAGGTTGCTGAATCTCTGGTCTTCTTAATGCTGCTACTTCCGGCGCCCCTCCAGCGTATCACCCTACTGGTCTTTCCATTTAAAGGTCTGAAAATGCCAGCTATGCCCACGATTCCCTGCTGTGTTCCCACTGTGTGCTGGGCAGACTCTAAACCCGCCCGCCCCACGGTGCTTCACGGCTCAGCGCCTGCTGACACCCAGGCTCTCCCTCCCTCGGCCCCACCACACTCGCCCGGGAGTCCTGAGCCGCCCGGGCGCGCCCCGCAGTCTGCCACCCGAGACCGGGACCCCGCGCTGTGCGCCCACGAACCCTTGCTCTTCCCGAGCCTCAGCGCGGTAGTAGCTCCCCTTGGGAGTCCGTCCTGATTTTCAGAGATAAAGTGGGCGCTTCTCCTCGTGTTCCCGCCGATTTCTGGACACGTCCTTGCAACTCCTTATTATGTCACGCTTGAGATGTTTGCCTGGATGTAGTCAACTGGCCACTGGATTCTTTCTCTGTTCTTTTTTATTATTATACACAGTTGTCTTTGTCACTTTCCTCATTGTTGGGACAAATACCCGACACCCACAGCTTAAAGGAGGAGAGCTTTATTTTGGCCTGCAGCTTCACTCCACATCCGTTGCTCCAAGCCAGGACGCACGGAGCCGGGAAGCTGAGAGTGCAGGGAGGCGCTGGGAGGGAGGTGCACCCAGCCAGGTCACGGCCGGCGACCCCTCTTCCGACGGCACCGCCAGCGACACACTCATCAGTGCACCAACCCACCAAGGAACTGTGGCGCCCCACGGTCCAGCCACCTCCCCAAAGCCCTGCCTACAACATGAGGCTTTGGGGGGCCATCTAGATAGAAACCCTAACAGTACTCATGAAACAATAGCGATACACCCGGAGAAACGCACTGTTCGTCCATTTCATTACTATGTGAATATCACAGAGCGTATTTACACAAACTAAGATGGTTATCTGTCACTGGGTGACATAACATTATGGGACCACATCTTATATGTGGTTTATCAGGGAACAAAACTTTGTTGTGGGCTGCAGGACTTAATCATATATTTTTTATGACTTTATATTGACCACACCCTGATCTTAGTTTAACATCCTCCTTTGGCCTTCCACTGAGAACTCCGATCTGAATTTGCCTTTAGAAAACACTCCCACTTATTCTTGATCAAAATCTTGATAACTACCCTGTATTTAAAATTAACAATGCTAATTAAATGCACAAGCAATTTTTAACGTAACTGTATGTGATTTTACAGTTTTGCATCTTAATACTAGCATTGTAGGAAGGGAGAGAGAAATTATAGCTGGAACAGAGATGAGCTTGAAATACATGGAAAGGATTATCTACAGTGGCTGAGAAGTAGTCATGAATTTACAGATATTTATATTTTGTAAATCAGAGAATATTGTAATACTTTCAATAAAAATCTTCTCTTTATCCTAGGGGTGAGTTTATTCCACGTAGTATCCCTTTGGACTAAACTTTAAATTTTTGAGTAAATACTTTAAAATCAAAATATGATGTGTTCCATGTGACTGCACATTCAGGTAAGAAATTCCATGATATAACTAGTTCAACCAACTGATGTCCTATGACTGAGAAAGACTGTTGCCTCTGTCCATTTGTTTTACTATAACAAAATACCGGACACTAGGGACACAGTGACTTGACATAGACATAAATGTACTTCTGTGTGGTTCTGGAGATCAGGACGCCAACGACGAAGGAGTAAACAGGCTCCCATGTGGAGAAGCCTGGCTGCTCTGTGTGGCAAAAGGGACAGAAAGCAAGAAGGGGGACACTTCTGTGTCCTTACAAGGCAGACGACAGGTGTGACCTTTTCCCTGGGACCTGCTGTGCCGGTTCCCAGCACATCCAGTGGTCTCTGCCCTCTGGACATACCGACCCAGGGTCCCCGGCCCTTCGCGCTATCCTCGTCACCACGCAGTTTCAACGCAGGAATCTTGGGACACGTTCAAGCCGTATAACTCTCCTTGAGAAGTCCTTCCCCTTCCTCTGCTGAATGATTGTGAGGACAGAAGTTTGCAAGCTGTCCTCCCGTACACCCTTCCGAGCTCATTTTTACCGAGTCACCCAGAACTCTGTGAAGACGGGCTTATTCAAGAAGCAGGACAGGACAGGGCAGTGGCTATATTGCCAGCACCAGCATTTCTCACCTCCTCCCCGGTTCCCATCACTTTGCTGGAGAAGTAGAAATGCACATCTTGCATACCAAGGCTGACAAGTGACCCAGGCGCCTTGCATTTCCAGCCCTGCACCGTGGACTTTGATGATCCCCCCTTCCTTCATTTCTCACTCTTTTTTCCTAATCATGAGATTAAGTTCAGTCTCAGGGCTGATCAGATTCCCAGATGCTTACTTATGCTAAACAAAGTCAAAGGAGACTGGTTGACAAAACTAATTTGTAATCTAAAATTCAAATTTTAATTATTAGGCAGACCAGATGTTTATGTCATTTCAACCAGTACACACTCTCCCCAGAGGAGAGTACATTCTGATGAGCTTGTACTATAAACACGACCTCACCGGGGGAGTTAACTTATACTATTAAATTTAACATTATGAGTCTCCGATAGCTTTGTACATGTCTCTAAAATAGACATCTTACTGCAAGGTCGATTGCATTCTTTAATTAACCTGGCAGGGCACTTTTTCCTTTGTGAAGGTCCGAAGGCCATGGTCAAGGTTTGCTGCTGCAGTTCTTCTTCCATCCCTCTTCTGTGACTTAATGACCTCTGTTCTTATTAATGGACCTTTGGTTTGGTTGTGTGACTTGAGCCAACAGACACATCCTAGTGACTTTCCTTAGGCATGTGCACAGTTTTCAGTTCACTTTTCGGTGGCCAATACTATTTCCAAGTCAGCACGCACAGGACCGAGTGAAGAGCTTCCCTCTGGGTTCAGCCCCTGAGAACCCCCTGCTTCTCCATGGACAGCGTTGTCCAGTGTGGGAAGATGGCTCCGCTGATTCCCTTGGTCCCTCTGACCCTCATGACATCCTAAACACTCCTTTAATGGCAACAGCCTAGTCCCCATACAATGCCCTCCACATTCTCTAGTTAGCTACAGCCTTCTCTGAGGGGAAGACTCGGAATGAGGAACGCCATCCAAGAGTGATGAACGACAATGTGGCCCAGGCTCCTTTCCTCTTTAGCACCTCCTCCCTTCGGCTGGCCAGTGTCGCTGGTCACACACCACGCGCTGACCACACTCTGTGAGAAAGGCGGGGATTTACAGCTGTAAACACACTGCACACACTTGCTGTTGAAGACTTGGATTCGGCTTTCATTTCCTTTTCTAGAACTTGTATAAGGGAAGCTAGGAACTCATTCCAGAAGCTCATTCTGGAAGGTAGGAGATGAGAAAGGCCAACTGGAAGAGATGATGTGGGGTTGTTTATTCAAGATGACAAAGAATGTGTGAATTAGAGAAAGGCATTAGAAAAGAGAAGGCACATGCAAACATCTGAAGAACCTGGTATGCCTGAGAGAAGCAGACAGGCCGAAATGCAGGGTGAGATTCACACACAGAGTCCACAGGGCATCTGGACAGGGGCTCTGGGTGCCTTGCTGAGGTGGTCGCCATAATTGGAGAATAAAGACACCTTGCTGGAGTCTGTCCTGTGTGTCAGGAGCCGGTCCTCACAGAATGGAAGGCCTGATGCCAGCCCCAGCAACCAACCCACTGTGCCACAAGCCATATGCCAGTTCCCAAAGAGAAGGAAGCTAAGTCAGTTTCTTGTAGCTGGGACAAAATACCCAATATTGACAACTTGCAGGAGAAGAGGTTTGTTTTGTTTCATGGTTTTTAGTCTGTGGTCAGCTGGCTCCAAGGTAGAAATGGCCCGGCAGAGGGGCCTGGCGGAGGAAAGCTGCTCACCTCATGGCGGTCAGGAAGCAATGAAAGAAAGGAGGGGCCAGGAGGGAGAAGTGGCTTCCCAGGTCACCCCTGGTGGTGGCCTCCATCCAGGCCCTGTTCCTAATTAGAATTCAGCTGTGAGCCCCATGATCCAGTGACCTCCCCAAAGTCTGGCCTGTGGTCACAGGAGGCTTAGAGACATCTAGATCCAAGTCATGCCAGAGGAGGCTGCAAAAGAAGGCTGTCCTTACCGAAGGCGAGTGTGTGTGGAATACTGAGGAGCTGTTGAACAGAGGCACCACTAACCCTTGTTATGACTCCCGTCTCTCATTTTCCACTGCAACTGGGGCCTGTGGAAGCTGGTGAGGCCCATGCACACCACCTAAGACGCTCTTGAGTAGCCTCCTCCCCCTCCTGAGGCCCTTGGTCTCTGCAGGCCAGCAGAGCCGCCCTCCTGGGTACCTCCAGGGCGGGTGCCGCCATGGCCATTGGAGCCAGATTTCTCATCTTCCCCGTGCAAGAACCAGCACTAAAGGGTGGACATCTTTCCTCCAGGAAACAGCCTTCCCTTTCCCTGATCTGTGTCCCCTGGTGCTTCTAGACCCCTGCCAGGATTTTCTTGGTGTCCCCACTTCCTCCTCTGACATGCTGCTCATTACTCTTTCCTGACCTGTGGGGCTGCAGCCGGAAGCTCTCCCGGTCTCCCGCCAAATGTCTTCCTAGTTCTCCCCCTCTGCTTAAGTGGGGCAGAGTCTCAGCAGCCCTTCCAGGACCATCGTTCACACATGAGTTTGCCCTGCAGCTGGGCACAGCGGGGTCAGAGGGGGCCACTCCATCAGCAGAAGTCCTGACAGGTCTGTGGTGCTGATGATAATTCCCAGAGAGGAGGGAGGAGTCCCGACCTTGTGACTGGGAATCCTGCATCGAAGAGCAGCCTGCATCTCCCCAGCCTCCTTCAGCAACCTCTGCTTCCTCCACAGGAAGGTCAGGAGCTCAGTGCAAGAGGATTTTACCAGGAAAACCACCCCCTCAACCAAAATAACTCCTGCATCCCAAGGTATGCCTCTCCATGCATATATGGGACTATCTTGAACCCTGAGCTACACCCCCAATCATTTTTAAATTTTTATTTTAAGGTCTCCCTAAGTTGCCTGGGCTGGGCTACAATTTCCGATCTTCCTGCCTCAGCCTCCCAGGGTGCTGGGATGACAGGAGTGTGCCACCACTCTTGGCTAGGAGCACTACTTTAGGGTTTGGACACTGTTCCCTCCCACAGTGAGGATGATGGCTGGCATCATAGCGCCATGGCCCGGGTCAGTGATTCTCACCATGCCAGCCTCTATCTGGTAGCACTAACTCCTCTGAGTGCTTGGGGGAATGCTGTGACCCCACCCGTCCAACCACTGTAAGTCAGAAACTCTGGGTGAGGCCTGGCAGTCCTTGCTCATCAAGCCCTGCAGGTGATTCTGAGGCTGCGGTTCTCCAAGTCCAGGGAGATTGGTAAAAATGCAGATTTATGGGCCCCACCTTTGCCTGCTGCTTCAGAAATCTCTAGGGATGAAGCCCAGGAAGTGAACACAGCCCTCTGTGTAATTCTTATGCCTGATAAACTACAAGAACTCAGCTCGGTGTGAGCAGCCGATGGTGAGACTTTCTCAGAAAAGCCGCATCTTGTCCTGGTCTGCCCTCTGAAGAGAAGTACTAGCAGGGAATATTTCCACTCAGGGCTCTAACTCCACCGTGGCCACCTGCATTAACACACAAGACACGAGGGGCTTATTCTCCTACCTGGGCCCTGGACCTGTCTGGAAGGCCAGACGGACAGGACGTAAACACATGTATCCCAACTGACTTGATGGTTGGTGTTGATGGTGAAACTCAGTGCTGCCATCCAAGATAAAAGTAACTTACCGGAAACATCTGCAGGTGTGCAAATCACCACACCGACATGTTGCTGTTTTTCCCTTTTCAAAGCCCACCAAACACAGTGCATTTTCAGATTCCTGCTCTTTCCTGCTATTTATTGCTCAGGCTGAAATTTTGCACATGAGTTCTGTCTGCTCTCCCTATTAGCAACTGTGCTCGGGTTATTGGTCAGAGATCCTGGAGCACAGGCCGTTTGCAGTTCCTCGATGGCTGCACCTCTGTGATTCCCTGCATGTCTCTTTCCTGCAACCCTGAACGTGTCAGTGACGTTTTAAGCTGCGTCTCTAGGCTCCACTGGTCAGTGCCACAGGAAAGAACTGAGTACCCACAGACAAAGCGAGACAGGAACATTGCTTCATAACCTTGTCCCTCATCTCTCCTTATAGAGAGAGCTCATCGCTGCAGGGTACCTGCTGAGGTTGGTGGATACACCAATATCCAGCCCCTACAGGTCTATATCACATTTCAATATTTGTTGCCTAATAAAAAAGACTCAGAGGCAATGAAATCCAATGCCTCAAGCATGAAATGTGTTTGTATTTTTCCTGTAACAACAAACAATACCTTCCAAGCGGCATTTTATTTCCCTGCACAGAGCTCACTTCTGTTTGGACAGTCCTTGTGATGAAAAGAATTTCTGTCTGAAATCTGCTTGCTTTTCAGGACTGGACACAGGAAATGTACCAGGAATTACACCTTTGCCTGACAGGTCTAGAAGCTACAAGAAAAATGGGCTATTTCTTCCTTGAAAATTGAAGTTTAACCACTTCTGACCAGCGAGATACATAAATTTACCAACCTGTGAGATACATGATTTTACCGACCTGTGAGTCATTGTCCTCCTGGAAATTAACTAATTATTATGGTTTATATTTTCAAATTTAAAAGTTTTAATTGAACTACACAATGAAGGAGGAATCGTAAAAAATTACCAAGGGAGGAAAAAGGACAATTTCATGAAATGCGGATTCTGGAACTATGTGCTTCCTGAATACTTTATCACTACCCAACTCTGCCCTCTGATAGTATTAGCAAGTGAAGAGGTGTGATTTATTGCTATTATTCTAACTCTATCCTGTTCTCTGACCACCTCTTGTAAAATGCTTTTATCTAACTATAGATGGACATACCTTAGAAAAAGACCTCTATAAGTGTAAAGAACCATACAGGGTTCCTTAGTACAGTGTAGAAAGCAACGTATTTCTTTTGGGCAATTAAATGTTTATGTCAAAAAACCTTCCTGCATATTGGAGCAATGAAATTCCCTTTTTACGACTGACTCTATAGCACTGAAGTCCCAAATCAGCTTGAAAATGAATCCATGATGAAACACCTTTACCCCTGCACCCCACATATTGCAAGCATTTGATGAACACTTGAACGAGCAGCTGAGCCAATCAATTACCACGTTTTATCAGCAGTCTCCTCCTTTTGAACTGAATATAGAAGGTGGTTCTACAAAATTAAGATACTAATTGAATTTGACTTTTCCAACCCTGGTTAGAATCTTGCTTTTGGATTCACTGATTATTCAGTTAATTATCAGCCCTGGTAAATCAGGCCTAAGTGCCAATCAAAGCACGGCACCTGTGGAAAGGAGGTTGAAACGGTGTGAAAGTGTCGGAGAACGCGTGCTGGAGTCATGGTTCAGCCGGGTTCCGAGCTGGAGTCACCAGCCGCCCAGGAGCTGGGAATTGAGAAGGCAGGTCATGGACAACAAGTGTTTATGAGAAAGATAACTTTCCCACAAGTGAAGCGTTTTATCTTTCCCATTCCCCTTTTATTTTTAAGACAGGAAACAATTGTTGACTCATTAAAAGGAAGAACTCTTTTATAATTAGTATTATACAAAATTGATTAAATTGGGGGAACAATTAAAGGGATTATTGCTAAAAGATAATATAGAACATACAGAGAATACAGCAATAGGCACAAGGTAGATAATAGATAAGATACTCTTCATCCCAGAATACATTATTAAAAAACATCAGTTAAAAGTGTTATTTGCCCTAGGTTGGAAACCTAATTAAGAATTACATTTGCTTTATCTCTCAATTACATACATTAAAAACATCTTGATTGAATAAAAAATAAATGGTCATAAATAATTTGTATAGAAATAACCAACAGATTAAAACACATGTGTGTTCAACATACATGCTTCTCTATAGGGTCAAGGAAAATACCGGCATTAGCAACTATTCAGATGACTTACAACAGAATCTGCTTTGTACCCCTTGCAAGGCACTAGTGAACAATGTCCTGTCACTTGTGAAACACAAGTCAGCACCCTCTAGGCTACAGTGACCAAGCTGCAATAGATTTGTCAGTTGATAAGTCTTCATTGGAGGCATATTGGTGAAATATCTCACTGATTCCATTATCTTTCTCATTCCTCCAAGTACCACTGGGGTGCATTTAGTATGGGGATCACTTGGAGACAGGGATTTTTCCATCATTTTCTTTTTTCCAATATTTAATAACAGAAAGAAGAGAATGACAACTGCTGAGATTTCCGCTCAACCTTCGTGGAACTGCCACGTGACTGCGGACGAGGAGGCCAGTGCAGGAATGCGCGTCGAGACTCTGCCAGCGTGGTGGGCCTGATCCTCCCTGTGCCCCCTTGATTAGGTCAAACAGCCACGACTGGAGCTTTCTTCTGTAAAACTGAGCTTCCCTGCACTGACAGATGTGCACTCCTCCCCAAATGTCCTCAACCCCAGCTGCACGACGTTCCTGTAAATAATCTACCTAATATGGATACTGGCTTCATTTCATATGCTTATTGTAAAAAAACCTCAGGAGAAAATAACACTCTAAAGCCTTGTGTACCACGGGGCGATTGTTCTGCAGACATTGCACCATGCTTTTCATTGTTCATTTTGGGTTTGGATATCAGAGCGCCCTGCTGTTCCCGAGTGTGTGCATCAGAAACATTGCCCTGTGTCACTATTAACCCTCCCAAACTCTATAACATGCTCCACATGGAATGGAAAACTACGTCATTTATTTCATAATTCAACCATGAGATTAATGAATATTCATCAAACACCACCACAGCACTATTTTAGGCTCTGGGCTTATATGTGAGAACAAAACACCATACTTTTATGAAACATATATCCTGAGGTTCGGTTGGGAGAGTCACAAGACAAGTTAGAATTTAAGTCTGGAAGATGGCAAGGAAGAGATTAAATGTGACAGAGAGGGTGGAGCGGAGAGAGACATGTCAGCAAAGCGGCCTCTGTGAAGTGTGGTTCCCTGGTGCTTTCATGAGTTTAATAAGGAAGCGTGAAGTCTCTCAACTTCTATGGGAATAGATACAGATAGAATTGCACACGTGTGTGGGTGTGTGTGCATCTTCTTTGGTTTTCTTTAACCAAACGTAATTTACCTTTTATGCTCCCGTCCCCAGAAAGATCAATTTGAGATGTATTCCCACTCATGCCGTTTTCCCGGGATTACTATGCTCTCTTGGGAACGCACCGTAATCAAAGACGTCCCTCCCGTCCTTTAACCACTTACCTTCTGCCGTCACTTTCCGTGCAAACTCTGTCCCTGTGAAACACGACTTGTTGCAGTACTGTGTGTGCTAGGAGCATTTCACCATAATGGCTGGTATGTTCAGTTTCTTCACTCGAGGGATGGTTGCGTACTTTTGTCCCCTTTGCTACATGGCAGTGCTTTACACACCAATGCAGATGCCTCTTGGCCATTGAGGCTCACAGGACAAATTCTCAGTGCCCTTTAATAAACTTACTATTCAGTGAGATCATGAGAGCAGGCAAAGGCGGCCACAGTACAGGTGACGTGCCAGCTGTTTTCTCTCTCTCACAGAGAAAATCAAATCAAATACTGACACTGTCCAGGTTGTTCAAATAACTATGAAGCAATAGCTGCAGACTTAGCAGTGGGCTAACCCACAGTGTTCTCTGGGTAAGGCCAGAACTGCACCCCCGTGGTCACTGTTCAGCCTAGGAAAGATGGAGGCAAGTCGGACACCTGGAGTTGTGTGACCACGCGCGATTCCCTGAAGGCTCCAACAGCAGACCCAGCACTGACCACCAGGGTGCATGGACTTAGCCCTGCCCTAGGGACAGTGCTACATTTACTTCCTAACTATGGGACCCATTTTCGCACAAACAATTTCTCCCTCTTCTCTGCTTCCAAATCACAGGAAAATAGAAGAATCAGCTTTTTAAGTTCAGTGGGGTCAGGGGTCTTTGATTCTTGGATGTACTCCAAGAGCCTAGAATAGTGGCTGGTTGGTGGTAGATGCTTATAAATATCTGTGAATTGGATGAACAGTTACTATGTTTCAACAGACAGAAAGTCACTATGCTACTGCATAACGAAAACTGGAAGGCTGTGGATGCTGGGAGAGCTGCTTTGCTCACAACCCAGACTCTGAATTACCAAGACTGTCTATTCCTTTTCCATCAGATCTGTGAAATGTTAATTGTAGAAAAAGTATGGAAGGGTAATATCTTGACAAGTTTTTGTCACATTGTCATTGCACTCCATCCCCCCACCCTGCATCCTCATTAAATCTATTACCCTGAACATCTGACCCCAGTAGCCAGATGGGGGAGGGCTTTCAACAGTACAGTATAAAATATAAATTATTCAAACACTTGACTTCAGCATTTTAAATTTTTATATCTGTTTTAGACAAAAAATATTAGAGAACATGTGGCGTACAATAGGATAAAACCCACCCCCACTGGCAGGAAAATAAAGCCCTGGAAGGAGTAGGAAAATCTAGCACTAGAAGTACATCCAGAGGAGAAGGTTTTTGTACCCTGCCAGGTTCTCGTCTGTGGAGTAGGAATAAAGGAAATCCCAGAGAGTTTTCTGGAGTATATAACCATGGCTAAAAATTAGTGTTTGCCTTTTCATACTTCGCTTTCTTTGCGAACTTTGTTCATTCATTTAGCTAATGTGGCCTAACACATGTTTTATAACTAGACTTCAAAAATATAAACAAAGTATTAGTCACGTTTTTCAGCTAATAAACGTTATGTTTATAAAATCATAATGTCATTAGTATAAACAGAATTGGAATAGGTAGAATTCAGGCCATGAGTCATACTGCCCTGCCTCTTCAAGAATTGGTGCCAATCTGGGTCCCCACTGGAGAGGGGACCCCTCCCCGCGAGTCGTCCCACCAAGACCTTGCCGAAACAAGTGACACCTGGCTGGGCTTCACAGTAAACACCTCAGATCACAGTCGTCCAGGACTGTTCTTTATGCATTAACCAAGCATTCCCTTTGGTATTTTGAAAATTGGTTGCAGTTGGCCTTTTATTCTATTTTGGATTGGTTTTCTGAGTGATTGGAAGAAAGCACAACCATTATGGACATCAACCCAGTACCTACCATTTATCTGGAAGTGACTTTTTGAGGATATGGGTGGTATTTGAACATTCTCTGGCATTTTTGCCATATCCTTAAGTGTATGTACTCGTGTCTTTTTAGAATATATACAGCTGTTACTTTGATGCTTTGCTTTAAAAACACTTGACTACCAAACCATCACGCACAATCTTAATTATAAATGATTCCATTTTTACAATAAAATTGTGAGCTTTTATGTACAGGATTTGGGGATCTAATGTGAGCCTTTACCCATCAGTAATTCTATTATCACAACACTGATGCCACCTGCTTTCCATCTTCACCCAATTTTATTTGTGTCTGAATTATTTCCCAAAGTCCTAGTCTGTTAAATTAATCTTTCTGCTAATTCCTGCTCACATTATTTAATTATTTGGGTTTCATTATGCATTTTAATATCTGGTTAGACTATAACACTGCTCATATTACTTTTAAAACATCCCATCCTTTCTTTTATGTTTATTCATTTAGATAAGCTTCAGAAGACTCATGATATAATTCTAAAATTTATTTAATTTTTTGCAATGCTATGAATCACACAAGCTTATTTGTGCAAACATGATATTGTCTCCATATAGGGAATGTGTTCCACTTACTCATGTCTTCTATTACAAGTCTCAGCAAAATCCTGTTGGTTTTGTTTCCTTGTCACTACGTGTTTTTTCAACAAACATTAGTGGCTACTGAATGCCAGACGTTTGGTCACCCAGTGGTATGAATCCATCTGCTCTTACCAAGAACTTGGCTTATTTGTTTCAAGCACACAGATTGCTGGGCAATGGAAGCACTAAACTACATATTAGAATAAAATGGTGTGAAGACTACTAGAGAGCCCCTGAGAAGATGCTACAGGAACAAATAACTGGAGACCTCACCGGAAGGGGGAAGGACCAGAACAGTCAGGCGACAGCTGGAGCCAGGGCAGAGCAGGCAGTGAGTGCAGGGAAAATGTGTGCCACATGGGAAAGGAGAAGGGAAGATGCTGCCCGAGAGGGAGGACCCAGAAGGCCAGGGGTGGTGAGACCTCCGAGACCTCTGAGCTGCGGGCAGGCACGAGCTGCACAGTGGACAATGGGAAACATTGTGGGTTAGATCCAGAATGTCCCCAAAGCCTTGTGTGTTCAGAGGGGGCTCCTGGAAGGTGATTCGACCATGGGGGTATTGTACTCATGAGTGGACTAGTCCACTACTTAGTCCACAGCTGAATGTGCTCTTAGGAGGCGGAGTCTGGCTGGAGAATGGGGTCACTGGGGTGTCACCGGAAGGGTGCGTCTCCCTCTGCAGCTCCTCCTTTGCCCTTGGTTCCTGTCCACCAGGATGCGAGCAGCTCTCCTCCGGCAGACCCTTCGTCGTGCCCTTCCTGCCTTGGAGCCAGATGATTACGGACTGAAAACAGAGCCAAGTAAGCCTCTCCTCCTTTAAACTGTGAGTTAGATATCTGTCCCAGTGATGAGGAAAGTGACTAAGACAGGAAGTGTGGGAGATGAGGCTGCAGATGAGGAGAGCCAGGTGTCATGTGTGCTAAGGAGATTGTGCCGACTTCGAGACGAAGGGGAGAATTAGGGATTTCGGTAGAGAAGTGGTATGAATGCATTTGCACCTTTGAATCTTTCTCTAGTTGTGGTCTCGACAAGCAGTGGGAATGGAGCAGGAATAGAAGCAGAAGACCTTTGCAAATACTGTTGAAAAGGTTCGTGCAAGAGATGATGGTGAGCTAGGATGGAGCAGGGCCAGGTGAGGGGGAACCGGATTCCCACCTACTGAATCAGAGTCTGAGGACGCGTCAGTAAAAATAGCATTTGTCCTGCAGAGTGGCAAGAAAGCCACCGTGGAGCTGCATAATTGGGCATCATACTTAGAATAAGTCTATCTGTCGCTATTTTCATGGAACTGCAAAATCAAAAAGTGCATTTCAGAGAAGGTCGGTATTTCTTGGAGACCAAAAGCCTGTGTTTGTACACCGTCGCCTTCCTCCCCGGTGGTTTTGTGCCGAATTATCCTAAACAGTGTGGCAGTGCATCAGCTAGCAAATCTCACCCTTCCACAGTCCCCCCAAAATGCCCATAATGGGCAGAAATACCGGAAGCCGGGTACTTTGGGTTGTTCATACTGTTCTCCCGGCTGACAGCCGGAATTCTGCTGGGAGGACGCGAGGGCCGCACACACACAGCAGTGAGCCCTCCACTGCCCACCCGACGTTCGCGCGCTTGAGCGTCCATCTAGTCGCCAGTATCTTGGATTCTCATCTCTTGGAACCTAGGACACTGAAAGGGGGCCAGGTTGTAAAGCGTGAGCTCAGCGTCACAGTGAGGAGTCTGTGCAGGCTCACTGGTTGTTACAGTGTAGGTCCAGAGTGTCCCCCAAAAGACTCATGGGCTTCCGGAAGGTGAGGGATCCCGGGCGCTGCGCTCGTCCGTGGATTCATCACGGGTGGGTTCGCAGCTGACTGTGCTGTAGGAGGCGGGCCTGGCTGGAGGCGGTCCCTGGGCATGACCTGGAAGGGTGCGTTCTCGTCCCGCTCCTCCTCCTCTCCCTGCTTCCTGGCCGCTAAGGGTTCAGCGCCTTTTCCTCCACCGCACTGTTCTTGCCTTGGCACCAGCCGACCATGGACTGACGCTGTGAGACAAAATCGGCTGCCCCTGCTCTAAGCCATAGCTGTCGGGTGTTATGCTGAGGCTCCAATCCTAAGAATCACCGCACCTTGGTGGGGCCTGTGCGCAGGGGAGAAGTGTGCACACTCAGAGGCCAGGGCGTGGGGCAGTCTCTTACCTCATGCTCACTTTTACTGTGAGCTCTAAAACCACTCGAAAATAACATCTATTGAAAACATCTTGTATAAACAAAAGTTTTAAAGTGCTGATTACTTAAGGTATTTGCATCATCAAATTACTTGCAGTTGATTTATGCTTTAAACTTTAATGAAATCTCAGGACAGAAATGGCTTCAGTGTACAAATTTTTGCTTTATAAAACCTCCAGCCATGTTTGTGCTATTTGGGAGGAAGACGCTTTCACAAATCTAAGGGTGTTTGGTCGTGAGCTGTGTCCCGGTTTTGTCGGACAGGAACTGTTGCTGGGCTCGTCCTTCTGTCCCGGAGAGGCCCGGGTCTTCCCTCTCCCTCTCTAATCTGGGCGAGCACTGCTCCAGGCCAGGAGAACTCGGGAGCCACAGAGCTGAGAGGGTTGAGCAGCGCGTCCGTGAGGACATCATTCCGGATAGGTTCTGGGACCAGCCTCAAAATCACTGGGGTTAGGGCCGGTGAGATGGCTCAGTGGCATAAGCGCCTGCCTTCCAAGCGCGAGGGCCCGAGTTCGACTCCCAGAACCCACATACGAAAAAGGGCCGGTGATATCGCTCAGCGGCACGGGCGCCTGCTGGCGTGCGAGGTCCTGAGGTCGACCCCCGGTACCCACAAAAAAAAAAAAAAAAAGTCACTGGGGTTGTTAAAAATGAGCGATTTAGGGGATTATGTGAAATACGACCATTAAGGTAGAACCGGTACTTCTGTAGTGTTGAGCTGTTGACCCATGAGCACAGAACATTTCTTTCTTTTTTTTCTTTTTATTTTATGGAAAAAAAGTAAAATGAAATTTCATAACAAGATGATAGGAGAATGACAGTAGTTAATACATTGCACTCATAGCTGCTTTTACATCTTTTAAAACTTCAAAGTCTTACACATACATTAAACTATAAAAATACTATTGTTTGTTGTTACTGTAAATAAATACTTTCTTCTTTGTAATTTCTAGATTTTTACTCCTGCCTGCAGAAATGGAACTGATTTGTGGACTTAATCGTCTACAGGAAACCGTCTAGAATCTTTCATTAGCTTAATCTATGGATTTTAACCTTTCTTTTCCAAAACTCAAAACTCTTTTTCTTCTTTCTTTCTTTTTAAAACAGGCTTGAACCTTAGGTTCAGTGAAAAGGAGCAAAAATTGGGACATAATGTAAGGAAAATGGAGATGATTCAATTTTCTCTGCTAAATGCAGCTTTGATAGGTTTTAAGTAGATAATCCAACACTTATCTTTTGTCTTAGGTAGAATTCTACGATTATCCTAAGATTCCTGTCACCTAGTGTCCTCTATTCCATATAATCTCCTTCCCTTAAGTGCGGGTAAGATTTGTAAAGATAAGAGATTCCATTTCCCCAGTCAGGTCACATTACATGGCAGCAATGACAGGGTTGGAGGGAGAAATGGTCCCTGACAAGGAGTGGGCTCATCCACAGGGAAGCCCTCCTGAGCGCACCCACCTTGTCAGGTGAATGCGTTAGAAGGCCACCCATTCTCCGCTGGCAGAGATGGAAATGTATCAATTCAGTGAATTAACAAAATGTTTATTTTTAAAGTCTCCTTGAACCAATTAGTATTTTATTTAACATTTGTGTAATTGTGCTCACTAGTGAAAAGAGTCTATTCTTCTCTTCTCATATTGTCGCTGGTTTGAAAATGTAAGTAGGACCAGCCATGTAAAATAAATGAGTAAGTTTCGCTCCCTTGTTCTTTAACTTTACAAGAAATCATCTGTTTCATAAAAATTTGCTAAGAAATTATCTATAAACCCATGAGTGTGCTTATGTGTACTTTAGAGGTTGAAAATAACTTGATTATCACATCACTTTCTTCAGTGTATATTGGTCAGCTTGATTTTTTTCTCTCTTCTTTCTTGTGCTTGGCTTAGTGTTTCCTATGTTATTAAGTTTTCCCATTTCTTTTGGAATTGTAAATTTCTTACATTATTCATACTATTCTGATTACCTTTTAGAATGAGTTTTCTATGTTTATTTGCTGTTTTTTGCATATTGATCTCTTTGGGCGGTTGGAAACTCTACAAGTGTTTCTTCATATTTTTAAATAACCAGCATTCACATTATTAATATTCACTATTTTGTTGTTAAGGTGGTGTAGTTCTCTGATTTCTAGCCTTATTAAATTTCCTATTGTTTACATGTTTCTCTTTTGGAATGAGTTCAACATACAATTTTTTTAATACTTCTTATTTATCTATTAGAATCACTGAACAATTTCTAAAGAAATTGGGCATATATTGTTTTTATTGATCATTATTTTGGAATTTCCTTCCCTATATCCTTTCGATCCAAGGATTATCGAATGGTATCATATACAGTTTCCAGCTCCATGGGTGTGTTCACAGTGTTCTTGATCTTTCTACATTATCATCAGAAACTTATTTGTCTCCTGTTAATTCTTTTCAATTTATTCCAATTTCTTCTGAGGCCTAGAAGTGTTCAATAATATGACCACATATTTTAATTGGAATATTTGTTTTTTCCGATATACAATTTTAAAAAGTTCTCCTTATTACCTGCAGTTATAATCTAATTATTTTATGCAAATTAGCATAAATTCTAATAATCATTTCTCATAGGGGTTAATCTAATAAATTTAATATCATCATTTAGCAGATGTCATAAACACATTTGTTACATTGAAACAACAACCGGAAGTGAAGGAATAAAGAGGAAAGACTGTTAGCCTCAATGAACAGCCATATTTCATGTAAAAAACCAACAAGCACACTTTACAAATCCTGTCATAGTATGTAGTGTGGCTAACAGTGTGAACTGACAAGGTTTTAGAGTCCATCTGGTCTTCTTTTTCCACCTAAGAGCCTTTAAAATGAACCTAGCGTGCGACCCGGAAGTTTTACTTTGAGAAACTTACCCCTCAAAAGACATGGATAATCACCCAGAGTGCTCTAAACCAGCTCCACTACAGTACTGCCTTAGTGACTTGGGTGGCAGAAGCAGCAAACCGTAAACCGGGTGGCTTGTAAACAAAGCAAACTCGTTTCCCGCAGGTCTGGCTGCTGTGAAGTCCGCTGAAGGGGTCTGGTGAGACCCCTTTCCCTGGTCCACACTGGCGTCTTCTCTCTGGGCCTCACGTGGTGGAGGGAGGAGTGGCTTGGGCTATTCACAAGGACACTGGTCTCTTTGCAAAGCCTGGGTCTCTCGAAAGCCCCACCTCCTATCCCCATCACGAGGGGATTAGGATTTCCACACAGGGTGTTGAGGGGAAACACAAATATTTGGACAATAACAAGTATTATTTACAGTATCAGACATGTCAAAAAAACCCTAAATGTGAAATATAGGAAAGCTATTAAATGAATGAACACTGCTGTTTAAAACAAAATGATACTAGGTGAGCTTCAAAAAAATCACATTTTGGTGACATGGAGAATATAAATATAATAAAGAAGAAGAAGGAAGTTAGAGTTTCAAAGCCAGAAAGAAAGATTACTAACAAGTGATACATTTGTTTCTAACCACGTAGAAATAGATTGGTAATTATTTTTGTTTATAAGTTGTTTTATTTATAATTGTTAGTCCTGTTTGTTTCTATGAAATAACTCCAGTGTGACTTTTAAGATGTTTCGGCAATTAAAGTTATACAAAAAGTAATTTCAACAGCAGACTGTTGATATGGAATTTTATATTTTAGTAATAAATTTATTTAGTTATAAATTAATAATAAACACATATAGATGAATACACTATTGAAACTTATGAAATAGGAAATGTGAGGGTTTTGTGGTCAGAATGCTGAGTTAGTGTCGATTTTTTGGTTTGACTCTCATAGAAGAGTAGAGGTACCTAACAGGTTTATTACAGCACTTGAAAGAAGCAATGAATTAAAAAACATATCCGGCAAAAATAGCGACTGTTCTCTTAAAAAGTACTAGTGAAAAAGTGTCAGCTGTCATTGTCATCATGTATATTATTTTTACAGTTACTATTAGTTTAGTTATTGCTTTATTTTTTTGCTACTTCTTGCTATATTTCTTATTGCTAAATAAAAGCACATTGATTAACATTATTCTGCAGAAAATGCGATTGGAAATGGCGCTTTATAAGCCTCTTCACTGACCACGGCACTACATTAGAAGTGCTGACACGCGTGACTTTCACGGGCTCTGCAGAGCCGAGGCAGCGCCGCGGCGCGGCCCCTCCGCCCTCCAGGCCGGCCGAGGGCACGGAGCACCGGGAGTCCTGGCTTCGCTGCCTGCGCCCTGCCCAGCTCAGCTACCGCGCTCCCGGGCCTGGGGACGGAGCTGCCCCGCCCCGCGCCCGTCCTTCCGTCTCCAGCGCACAGGTAAGGAGGTCCGTCCTGCCCTCCGCTTGTGAGGTCACTGACCTCTTCCTTTTGACCAGATCCTAACGGGCCACGCGGGTAGAAAATGCGTGAGTCTCGTGATGTGCGTGTGCAGTTTCGGGGCGGCCTGACGGCCACCCCACAGCCTCGACGGGGTTCCCCTCCCTCTACACCAGCTCCTCGCACCGAAAGGAGCGTTTCCGCAGGAGACGTCCTGCCTCCCTTTGGTTTCTTGAATGAAGCGCTTTTCCGTGTTGGTCATCGAGTTCTTTTCTTACTATTTTCATGTATTTCAATTCTTTTTATATTTTCTTCCTTTTATTTTGGATCTTTTCTAATTCTTAAGTTGAATTTTTGTCTTTGAAGGTATTTTTTAATACTCTTTTTTTTTTCAGAACTGGGGATGGAGCCCAAGGTCTTCATGTTGAGTTAAATCCCCACATCCCAGTCCTTCTTCACTTTTTTTTTTCCAGACAAGGTCTTGCTTAAGTCACCGAACTGCCCAGGCTGTGCATGAACTTGCCATCCTCCTGCTTCGGCCTCAGCCTCACAGGTGTGCACCACTGCACCTGGCTTCTAATTTTCCATAAGTTTTTTCTGACGAGAAGATCTATGTCTTTGTAAAGCAAACGGCCCCGCTTCTGCCGATTCCTGAGTTTGGTAAGAACTGCCTCCTTGGTTTCCTGTCTTCCTGGCTTTGTGGGTCTTGGTGCAGCTCTCAGCAATGAATCTCTTTTCGTGTCGTCCTTTTTGCCATTGATTCCCGAATGTATGACTGGTTTTACCTTGCAGTGCGGTTCACTCGCTCCTGAGGGCATCAAGTCTCTGGGCTTGGATTGCTGTGCCTACAGCCACACCGAGGAAACTGCATCTGCACTGAGTGTGTGTGTGTGTGTGTGTGTGTGTGTGTGTGTGTGTGTGGTGTAGCACTGGATATTGAACTCAGGGCCTTTCACACTGAGCTACGTCCCTGCAGCCCTTTTGGATTTTTTATTTTGAGACAGCGTCTTACTAACTCACTAAGTTGCCCAGGCTGGCCTCCGACTTGTAATCCTCCTGCCTCGGCCCCCCAGAATGCTGAGGTCCCTGGAGTGCACCTCCACTCCTGGCTGCATCCTCCCTTTCCTGCCGCTGGTGTGAAGGGTGGCTCTGCACTGACAGCGTCTCTTTGATCACACCATGGCAACATGTATTTTCATTCAAAAATGTTCAGTGTCTACCTTACGCTACACGTGGTTCCTAACGCCAGAGACCACGGTGACCAGGGGGACAGTGAACAAACACATGCACGTGAAGGCAGAGAGCCAGGTGGATGGAGGGAGACAGGCAGACTGCATATTATTCGGCAGGAGTGAGTGGTTTGATCGAGGAAGTCGATGAACTTAGCAAGAGGCGCCGGGCGTGTGAGCCAGTGGAAGAGGCCCACAGCTGAGCGCAGAAGAGAAGCGGTCAGCGCCTCAGAGCCCGGGGACCGCAGGGGAGCCTGATCAGAGGCGGCCTTCGAGGCATGCCGCCAGGAGGGCCCTCCCTCAGGGATGAGTCCCTGGTGACGAGGCTGCAGAGTCCTCGTCCCCCTGCCCTTGCCCCGAGACAGCACAGGGCTCCTCCAGGTGGAAGCAGAAGCTGCCCCAGGGACACCCAGGCCTGCACACCCTGATCCCGGAGTTTCCCGACTCCAGAACCGAGGGGAAATGCTCTTCCGTCCTTACGAACTCCCAGTCTCAGGATGCTGCTGTAGCAGCACAAACACCAGGACAGCTGCGCTCTCCTCCCACCGCCCCTCTGGACTGCGTCTGTGGTGAACTTTAGTGGAAGGAGGTGAAGAACATCTGGCCCCTCAGAGACGGGGAGCTGGGGGGAGAGCGGTCACAGGCCGGCGGGTTTCGGCTGACTGTGGCTGTTCTGTCTGCTACTCTGTCAGGGTTCATCTGTTTCTGTGTGGACTCCGCACCACATCAATGAACTCTCGCCGTCCTCTTGCATGAGAGCCCATCATCGCTCACTCTAACTGTACTCTGAATGGACGAGGTACCCAGCAGGCACTGGTCACAGAGAAAGCACATTCGTGGAGCTGTCCAGGTCATCCTGGCACTGGCACAGGTAATGTATTAATCTCACCAGAAAAAAATTCTGGAAAACTGTCATGCTCACAACACAGGTTTTCCAAAAGTTTCATTTTCCCTAATACTAGTTTTTTCTTGAAGTGACAACTATATTTTTCTCCCTTTTCTCTCACTTCAATGACACTTTTAAATGTCTGTCAAATACCTAGAATGAATAACCGTACTTTGTATATCAGTTAATATTTCAAGAAAAAAAAGTCATTCCTTGAAAACAGCTATTTTCATTTGCGACTTAAACAATTGCACATGCGCTTTGTTCTTGTGGGAAATTTTCATATTCCTGTCATATGGCGGAAAGGTTTTATGTGTATTTTTCTTTTTGTCATACGAAATATTAAAGCATTTGCAACCGAGGATTGACATTGAATATAAACAATAACATCATTGTCTTTATCACAGACAGTCATAAGTAAAACTTACCTTTCAGCACAGAGCGGAGAAAGGCGTGGAACACAGTGACCAACAGCACAGCTGGGGCTGTGGCCTTGATTTGTGCTACGGGGTTGGAAGTTTTGCCCACTGCTACTTTTTCATCGTCGCTGTAAATGTCAACACTCTGGAAAGGCAGATAATGTCTCCGTGATCCTAGGAAGATAGCTTTGACCTCACTTTTCCCCCAGAAGTCTCAAGGTCTCCCAAGTGTTCATGAAATGCTGAGTTAGAGTCAGGTGGAGGAGGACAGCCGAAGTCACAGCCCAACGCGACTCAGGTTGTGAAAGTGACTCCGTGGCTCCTTTCTGGAGAATAAACAGAAGGGGATGGGCGAACAAATCAGGGGCTGTGAGAACAATTCGGGAGGGAGCAGCCGGCAACTCCAAGCGGGGGGAGCAAAGGAGAAGCTAAGCTGAGTCAGATCTGGGGCGTACTTGGAGCGGAGCCTGCATGAGCTCCTCAGGGAGGTAAGGCTGAGTTTGAAAAGAAGACAAGAATCCTGCCAGGCTTTCTGCATGAAGGGCCTGTGTTTTCGCAGGTGACGTCGCTGGGATGTGGAAGGCTGGGGAGGAAAAAGCAAGAGTCCAGTTTAGGTTTCAGTGTGTTTGAGATGCTGGAGAGACATTTCAACAGAAATAAAACATGTGGGTCGCAATTCAGAGTACAGGTTGAGGATGAAGATACAGGTATGGGAGGCAGCTCTGCAGCAATGGGATTTGAAATTGGATAAAACCACCTGGAGAGTGAAAATGCCTTCCAACAAAGAAGGCAAAGGGAGAAAAGGAGGCGTCCAACCACTGAGCCACACACTGCTTGGTTCCCGCTGGGGCACTGTTGATAGCAAAGGGAAGAACTAAAATAACTATATATAAAACATATTCATTCCTTGACTGAAGTTAAGCCAGTTTAAAGGTAGTTATACAAAATTAATTCCATTGAAAATTATTTTCCAGGCAAATTTCTTTCTAAAACTTAGCATATGTTAAAACATGAAAACAGTGCCGGTGAGATGGCTCAGCGGCACAAGCGCCTGCTGCCAAGCACGAGGTCCTGAGTTTGACCCCTGGTACCCGTATAAAAAAAAAGAAAAAGAAAACAAAATTTTAAAACTTGTGTATATATTTTTTTTTTTTTTTTTTTTTTTGTGGGTACCGGGGGGACGACCTCAGGACCTCGCGCGCCAGAAGGCGCCCGTGCCACTGAGCGATATCACCGGCCCCTTTTTCGTATGTGGGTTCCGGGAGTCGAACTCGGGCCTTCGCGCTTGCAAGGCAGGCGCTTAAGCCGCTGAGCCGTCTCACCGGCCCAAAACTTGTGTATATATTTATCAACTGAAAATTTAAAATTACATAAGCAAAGTAATATTCTTTGTAATATATTAGAGTTTGAATGAACTTTTCTTTCTTTTTTTTTTTCTTGTTTTGTTTTGTAGTACTGGGTGATGGCCCAAGGCCCTCACACTAAGCTACATCCCCAGTTCTGTTTTATTTTCATTTCGAGACAGGTTCTCGCTAAGTTACTAAGTTGCCCAGGCTGGGTTTAATCTTGTAATCCTTCTGCCTCAGCTTCCCAGACTGAAGCATTTTAGCCTTATTCTGTAATATTGTCCCAATCATATTTTTCTGAAAAATCTTCTACAACCACATGTTCAACCATTATTTTCATCTTAAAGCAACTTTTAATTTTAAAAAAGTAACATGTTTAAATAATTTCAAAAGTTTGGGTCTTGTGATTTCATGTGAACAATACTAGTGTAACTTCTATGATTAGTTAACAATAAAATATCATTTTATGCACCATGACTTCCTCATGAACTTTCCTAAGACACATAATTTCAGTATTTATTTTTCACTGAACATCATTTCTTTTTAAATTTGGGGTTTTGAGACAAGGTCTCACCATGTGGTCCAGACCAATCTCGAAATCACTATTTAGTCCCTGTTGGCTTTAATTCACAGATCCTCCTGCCTCAGCCTCCAGAGTGTTTAAATTACAGACATACATGATCACACCCAATTGTACATACAATTTTTTAAAGGCTTGGGCTGCTACAAAAGATTATTCTAAGGGATTATAAAGACACAAGACAGCAATATTCATAATTGCAGATTCAAACCATAGAATAACTGAGGAATTATTATAGAAGAGTGTTCATCCTGGTCTCCACAACTCAGAAATTTCCTCTTCTCAGATCTCAAAGCCCGCCTGTCTGCACAGCGCTCTTACTTGTGCTGCGCAGGCAGCTTTGCGTGACCCTAAGGCCGAGGCCAGGCTCCTGATGACAGGGGCAGCGCGCCCAGTCGTGGCACCCTGAGGCCAAGTCTTACTGCGCTTGATTTCATCAGCCAACACCTGCCTGGCTGATCTTTCAGGAGAGGTCTACTCGTACTGCATTTGCGAAGTGAAATGGGAAGAAGTGCGGTTGCTAATCATCTTAAAAGACTTCATTGCATTTCATGCATGCAAACCTATTCAAACTTATTCAATGCAGCTGTTAATAAAATGCTTTAGAAATGAAAAGCCCCGAACAAGCGCTAACACGGGTGTGACACAGGAGGCGCGTTATAAACCAGATTCTTCTCCTTGCGGAGTCCAAGAAGGTATGGAACGAGGTGCTGTGCCCCAGAAGCTCAGCAAGGGAGCGGTGCCCGCAGGGCATGGCTCACACAGCTGGTGCGGGACCGTTCTGAGGGCTGGCCCTGCCGATTATGTAACAAAAGCAGCTGTGGTGTAGCAATAGGCTTAAACGTCATGCTATAATTTGGATGTGAATGTCCCCAAGCCTCACACGCTAAAGGGCTGGTCCCTTGGCTGGCGTTATCATGAGGAATTGGAAACTGTAAGAGGTGGCATCTCCAGGCAGGGTCTCAAGTCACTAGGATGTGCCCTACAAGGGGATCTTGGGAAACGAGTGACTTCACGACAGAGAAACCCAATAATCATCATCTTTACCAAGTGATCGAAGTCAACATCACCAACGGCCGGGCAGAGTAAAATCGTGTCCCACCTAACAGGATTACGTGAGAAAAATGCAGTATCTCTATTGCATATTCCTACCCTAAACATATAACCCAAATCCAACTTGAGAAAGAAGCAAACCCTAATTGAAGGACATTCGTCAGCATAGCTCACCCGACGCCTTCAGAGGACTCAAGGTCCTAAAAGTCAAGGCAAGAACCAGGGCAGCCCCAGATGGAAGGAGATGGAAGAGAAGTGACAGCCCAGTGCCGTATAAAACTCTGGACTTGGCCTTTTGTTGTAAACAACAATTTTTGGACAATTGGTAAAGCCTAGCTGGGGTCTGAGGGTTAAATGGACAAAATGGATAAAGCATATGGCTAATATTGACAGCCGTGTGAGGTTACGCGGGAGCGTACAACTGAAGGGGGCAAGTGACGAGAGCAAGCAAAAGCCACCTCTCGGAGGCACACGTCTGTCAAACTCTAGCCCCACCCCCACGAAATAAGAGGAAGAAGAGCCTGCAGCTCGAGGAAAGTGGGAAGTCCGGGGAAGATTCTTTAAAGCGGATGGATTCAACTCGTTTGTAAATTATTGGAAGTGACGAAGTAGAAGTTACAAAGTGTGTTACTGAATGAAGAAGGGTTATGCTGCAGGGGCCAACCCCTTGAGGGATGGCAGGATGACAGCAGACATCTGAGCTGGTGTGGCATCACTTAGGAGCACAGAAAATTAAACTACTGAAGGAAATGGAAGGTAAAAGTGTGCCAGTCCAAGGGGGCCGCAGGGACGTTCTTTATTCTGTTTGGTTAAGGGACATGTCAATTTGTCAGGATAGGAAGAGTGGGCAAAAAAGCTAATTCAAGATCACGAAATAAAAGCCAGATAAGAAGGGAAATAAGGAGATAATCTGTTTGGTGGGCCCTGAAAGGTGACTGGGGCGATGGACCCAAGGGAGGGATGGGGTGAAAACATCGAAGAAGATGCGCTAGATGAACAGAGGCGGGAAAGAGAGAAATTAGTACACAGCAGAATTCTGAAAATCAGATACTCTTCCTCTGTGTATGTGCTTTGTAACAATGTCAAAAACAGCTTATTTCAATTATCTTAGTACTAGCAATTTGTTAAAACCAGAAATGAGGTGGAGAGACAAGAACGAAATTGTTTCCTGGAACAGTGTTAGGCGCAGAGGGGTAAAGATGTTGGTTGTTAGGGTTACCGCTCAGGAAAACACTGGCAGGCAGCAGAGTCAGGCCCCTTCCAAATTTTCTTTTGAGATTTATGTTTTAGTTGAATGCATAAGGAAGGCATTTAAGTCATAAACTGATTAGATTCAAAAGCACAATGAATAAATTTCAAAAGGTTTATGCCATATCATAAGAATATATTTAGCTGCTTTCTTGTCCTTAATATTCTTTGGATACTAAGAATGTATTCATCCTATGGGAAAAGGTCTATGTCATTGTCTAATGGTTTCTGAAGAAAGATAAACAAAAATAGAGAAACAAGTCATTTTGATAATGCCATATTTTGGACCATTTAAATATATATATATAGATATATATAGATATATCTATATCTATATATATATATATAGATATATATATAGATATATTCTGAACTGTTAAGAAACCCAAGATGAAAAGAGTATTTTATCCCTTCAGAAATACATAAAAATCCCTGTAACAATGTGACATATCAAAATTAATTCATATGCTGTGATCAATAATAAGTGAATATATTAGATAAAATAACTTTGGGTCAGTCTCTGCCTTTGTTTTGCTTCATCAGCGAGAGCACAGGTAACTGGACCCGCGCCTGGCCCAGGACGTGGGGGGAGGTGTGGACAGCTCCTATCTGCAGGCAGCTAAAGACGTGGATTCATTATTGTTTCAAAACAACGAAGTCACAGAACAGAGCGATGGCACAGGCACATTTTAAGAGTTCTGAAGTGCTTATTTATCGCAGGCTAATGCTCAGTGCATCTCAGTTCCCCTTCCCTACCTGTGCTCATGGTTTCTTAAATGCGCTTATGTTCTCCATAGAACTGTGCCTCCCCCTTTAGGGGGAGTATGCAGCCTAAATCAATGTTTCACAATTTCCATTTATTCTAGTATGCTTTAGTGTGTCAGTACCAAGTGACATAAAGGGCAATTTTTAAAATCGTTGCTTTTCAACTATATGTAGAACTTTCAAGTCCAGGATTATAGAATTAGTCTAGAATGAGCTATTAGAAAGATAAGCAGACTTCTGTGAATCTGTATGGCTGTTTTCTTCTGATTTAAGAGGCATCCAAACCATCTTGGAGACAAAGATTAGAGTCTGGCAGTCAACAATGTAATCTCTAAAATTTGCAGATTTTAACATAATAAAATTAAAAAATGGCTTAATGAAGCAATAAATTCTTAACTCCTTAAAATGTAAATATGTGTAACTTTCTAAAAAACCTTCTATGATGTGTAGCTTATATACAGCAAAGTATTCCTGCAGTTTAGAACTTAGGTGTCCACCACAGCTACGTGTTTAAGGGCTGATCCTCGGGTGCCACTATGGCAGGGGATGGAGCCTTTAAGAGGCATGGCCTTGCAGGAGGTCTTCAGGCTGTTGGGGGCGTGTCCTGGAGGGGTGGGGCCAGCCCTCCTCCTCCTCTTGCTGTCTGAGATAGAGGTGACCATGAGCTCCTGCCATCTGTACAGCCTCACCACAGACCCAAATCAAAGGGACCAATGGACTGTGGGCCGGAACCTGCAAAACCTTTTCTCTCTATAAGCTGATCATCTTGGGTTATAGTGCTGGGAAGCTGACTAACAAACACAAGCGTGCAATGTGAATTGCAGTCTCGTGAATCTTGACAAAGGCACACACACGAGAACAGTCTGGTCAAGACCCAGGACACGCCCCGAGCCCCAAGACACCTCACGTCCTTCCCAGTCCACACTCTGTACGCCCGGCAGTGTCCACTGAGGCTGCCTCCACAGATTCCTTCTGAGGATTCTGAAATCCGCATCGCAGAATTATTCACTGCCTGAGTCACCACAGCGAAACATTTTCCCTCAATAGTAGAGTCTTTTGATCAAGTCATGTTGTTTTCGGTACCAGCAGTTCGCTCCTTTTTATTATGCAGTATTCCATTGCACGAATATACCATAATTCTTCTCCAATTCTACCATGGACATTTATTTGGATTTTCCCTAGTTGGAGATATTAAGAACAAAACTGATCTGATGCATATAATCAAGGCTTTTCACAGACACATTCGTGGATTTGTAATGGATCTACACTCTAAATGGGTCACGGGGAGGTGTGTCCAGCTTCTATGACGGCGACATAGTGACCCACTGCCGGTTCCCCCAACACCTTCTGCAGCAGTGGCTGAGGATTCTTGTTGGTCTGCATTGTAGCCACAATGCTCTGCATTGTTTTTAGTTTGATCAAGTGGTCGCTTATTATGTTTTTAATTTATAGTTCCCTGATGACAGGGCTAGGACCAAGGTCAGGCAAGAGAAATGAAACAATGGTTGCAAAACTTAGGAAGAAGGATGCCAAAGGACTCAGTAATCAAAATAATCATAATGGCGTAATTTGAAAAATTAAGGCAAAAATCCTTGTGGCAAAGAAATATCAAAATTTTTGAAGTAAATGTGCAGAGTACTGGTAAGAACAGGGGAAATCCATCATCGTTTTAGTTGTATTTAGTGTAGGGTTAGCTCCGGGTCTTTGACAGCAAACTTTGTGTCATCAGATCAGTTTCCCTCCATTCCTATTTTTCGTAGAACTAGTGAAGTGACTACATGATTTGTTTCCTTTCTAAACACAACTAACTTTAAAACGTGAAGCCAAACTTATTCTGCATTAATAAACCTAACATCGCTCTAACACACTGATTTCTACTTCACTGCATTTGTTTACCATGACCTGAGTGGATTTTTTTGTCCTTATGTTTCTGAACACGATTGCCTGTGGTCGTTTCTTGACAAATTTTGGTATCAAGATTATGCTAGCCTCATAAAATAAAATGGTTCCACTTCCATTTTCTGAGAAAATATTGTGTAAAATTGATATTATTTTTTTTCCTTAAATATTAGAAAGAAATTTACTAGGGGAGACATTTGGGCATGGAAGTATCTTCAGAATCAACTTGTTACAAATACAGTACATTTGAACTTCTTGTTTCTTGCTGCATTGGCTGCAGCACAGTGTTTTCTCAAGGGATGTGTTTTCCATTTCATCCATCATGTCAAGTTTATTTGCAAATAGGTGTTCATAATATCCTCTTCTTTTCGGTTTGATGTCTATAGGTTCTAAAGTGATAATCCCATTTCCTTCTGCATATTGATAATTTGCATTTCATTTCTTAATTTTATCCACTAATTCTGCTATAGATTTATTGATTTTACTAATCCTAAAGAGGTAATAAGTTTTAGTTTTCTGGTTGAGTTTCTTGCTTGTATGGTCTGTTTTCTATTTAATTTATTTTTATATTTTATTCCATTTTGATGACTGTATATGCTTTTCACTAATTTCTCAAGATGCAAACAGATCATTGGTTTTCAACATTTTTTTCTTTTCTCATGTATCTATGTAAAATGAACCATAAATTTCCTCCCAGCTATTGTTTTAGCTCTATCTAACAAACTCAAAGTGCCTTGCTTTACTAAATGTATTTCATTTTAAACTATTTAATATTCTACAATGTTCACTTCCATAATCTATAAGTTAAGTTCACTGCTTCCTTCCCCATCATCTTAATATTTTCCAATTATCCTTGGTTGTTGATTTCTAGTATAACTGTGCTATAATCAGAGTGTTATGGTTTAGAGAAAGAACGACCTCAGAACTCTCCGGCACTCAGAGGTGGGGTTTTTGGAAGGTGTTCATCCATGGGGTACTAGAGCTGGCTGGCCATCAGAAGGGGAGCTCTGGTCAGAAGAGCTGGGTCCCTGAGCTATGACCTGGAAGGCTGCAGCTCCCTCCCTGGCTCTGCCCTTCAATCTTTGCTTCCTGGTCACCATGATGTGTCAGCATGATGTGAGCAGCTCCGCCAGACCCTTCCACCACGTAGCCAGCTAAGTAAGAGCTAAAAACGTGAACCAAAATAAACCTCTCCTCCTTTAAACTGCAGGTGTTGGATATTGTATCACAGCAATGATGAAAATAACTAAGACAATGCAGCTTGTACTATGAGATAAACTGCTCAGACATGCTTCCTTATTTTCCAACATCAACACATCAAAGATAAGGTGAATATTCATATTACAGAGAACCTACAAAGCAAGCTTGTGTACAGTGCAAATATCTCCCTTAAACTATACCTTAAGTATAAAAATAAATTATAGGGCCGGTGAGATGGCTCAGCGGCGTAAGCGCCTGCCTTGCAAGCGCGAGGGCCCGAGTTCGACTCCCGGAACCCACATACGAAAAAGGGGCCGGTGATATCGCTCAGCGGCACGGGCGCCTGCTGGCGCGCGAGGTCCTGAGGTCGTCCCCCTGGTACCCACAAAAAAAAAAAATAAATAAATAAATAAATTATAAAATGAATTTCATATAATAGTAAAATTATACTACTGAGCATTTTCCATAATTAAATTCTAGTAATATGTTATTAATTATACTGGATGAATAGATTGACACAAGATTTTATTTAGCTTTGAAAAACTGATTTGGTTTTTTAGCTTTCTCTAATATCTGCTCTAGAAGTCTCCTGACCTTTAAAGTTAATAACAGACCTAAAGCTGCAATGGCAAAGTGTCTAGAAAAAGGACAGGGTCACTAGTATAGATGTAGCTCTAACGTAGTGTGCTTGCCTGGCATGCAAAAGGCCCTGGGTGCAGTCGCCAGTGTGGAAAGAAAGGACAAGTGAGCTGGGAGAGAAGCTGGGGCCAGAGGGCTTCACTATTTAGTCAAGACTGACAGGTAAGCATTTCCAACAGGGCTATATTTTATGTTTTCCTTTTTTGCTTGGAGTCCATTTGTAATAAATAATTTTTAATTCTTTATATCACAAGAATTTTCTCTTTCTCCATAGGTTTGTATGTCTTGTTTTCAAACATATATGCATTTGCACTTTTTAGTGAAAGGAATAAACTCTTTCATAGTAAGTTAGAAGATACAGTCACAAAAAATTAAATGATTCACTCTGAAGTTTAAACATCAAAGGAGAACACTATTCAACTTAATCGAGTAATATCCATCCAACCTCCTACTCAAAAAAGTTAACATTCATATTGATCCTGTTTTCCATTTTTAGAAAGTAATGGGTTTTAGATGAAAAAAGAAGAAATAAAAAGATACATTCAATATAATGATGTATAAAATTATTTTACTTTGTGTTTTTCAACTGTTTTATTTATAACAATTTTTAAATAAAGCATTTGATAGGTGCATATATAGATGGAAGTTAAAAAATAAAAATGATAGTTCTTGATTATTAATTAATAAAAGGCAGAAGGTGAAATGGGATAAGGGCATAAGAGATTTTGAAAAATAAGAGGGAGAAAATTGAAACAAAAATGGTAAAATGTATTATGTGTAACTGAGAAGTATGTTGTATTCTTAATATTTTCCTATAGTTTTGAATATTATATCGTTAATAATGTTAAATTAAGCAAATAAAAAAGAATCAAGTCTTGAAAATACTATTAATTCTACTTTTTCTACCTTCTCTTTTTGGGGGGGATGGCAGAACTGGGGGTTAGTCCCAGGACCTTCATACCTAGCTATACCTCCAGCCCACACTACTGTGTTTTATTTTTATTTATTTTTGAGACAAAGTCTCACTAAATGACCAAGTTGCCCAGGCTGGGCTTGAACTAGAGATCCTCCTGCCTCAGCTTCCTGAACTGCTGAGATTATAGATGTGCACAACACCCCTGACCTCTTCTTTCCTGTTAACGATATCTTCCTTTAAAATTTTACCCCTCCATCCATTTTCAGGAAGTTCTATTTATGAAAAATTTTAGATTTGAGTATCTGCTTACCTTTTCTTGATTAGTAAGAAAAGCACTGAATATCAGAAAATTTTCCTTTTTGTACAGCTTCAGAAAATTACATGTGTTTTAGCAAGTAATCTTGCACACACACACATTTTGTCATTTTGTATGTGAACAAATATTTTACATCACAACCATCATTCAAGAGACAATATTATTGCGTAACTCATCAGCTCATCAAATTTTCTAATACTGTACATTTGTGTCTTTCACCGTATTTAGTACCTTCCCAAATCCATATATATATGGATATCTAAACCCCAGATCTCTCCTCAGTAATGTGACAAATTCATGAAAAACCCTATTATGTTCATGTCATACAATCTTTGTAACCCTTAGTATTTCTGATAATACTTTTTGCATTTAAAAAATCAGAGCATTAAAATCAAGAAAACCCACACTAAACAGTATCTTACTCAAAAACTTCATAAAAGCCAGGTACGCTCTCTCGCCTTTAACGGCCCCAGTTGCGCTGCCTCAGCCGCGTCGCACTCAGACCTCCCCCGTGGTGACAGCATCTCCAGCACAGCAAGGGCGAGGGCACAGAGTCGCCGCAAGGCGCACAAAGGCTGAACGAGAAGGAACTGTGCTTTCTGTTTGTTGATTCTCTGTGAAAACCGCTAATAGAGTTCCTCCAAAGGATCAAAATTGCTTACATGTTTGCAGCATCCTCCAACTGTGAAAGCAATGCCAACATTTAATTTTATAATGCTGTACATCCCTACCATAAAAGCAATAAGAAAGCTTAGCAATTTTTTCACACACGAAATAGAGCTTTTCTTTGACTGAGATACAATTCAGTGGAAGGAAAATGAGTGCAGAAGTTTGCGATGAGAGTTACATTCATGTCGAATTCTCATGTGGACTTAATGTCCACTTTCACTCTTCCACATGTGTGTCTCTGGTTTTCACAACATAGTCTTCCGAATATTACTGTACTGCTTTTTCTTTTAATTTCCCCTTTCATTTCTGTTAGAGTTTGCTTTACGTATTTAGATACTCCCATGGCTGCTGTATGTACACTTACAATTGTAACCTCTTGATGAAGGGACCCTTTATCATCACAGAGTGATCTTTGTCTCTTACCACAGGTTTTGTCTAAGTCTGTATTGTTTATTATAGGTGGAACTACCCCTGTTCCTTCTTGGTTACCATGTGCATCGGATATCTTTTTTACACCTCTTCACTTTCAGCCTATGTATATTCTTAAAGCCAAAGTGAGTCTCGCGTAGGCAGCTCATAGTTGGGTGGGGGAATTGTATCCATTTACACTTTAAGTAATTATAGATATATGAGGACTTACTATTACAATTGTGCTTGTCTTATGATTGTGTCGTGGTCCCTTTGTTTTAGTCCTCCTCTCTTGCTGTCTTCTTTGAGATTAGATGATAGGTAGTTTCTATTAGGATACTTTGAATCCTTTCTTATTTATCGTTTTTGCATCAACCACAGAATTGTTTCTTTGTGGTTACAATGAGGCTTGTGAAAAATTATATTTTTAGTTTCAACAATTTATTTTAAGCTAATAAGTAATCTTTGCACACAAAAATTCAATACTTTAGTGTCTTCTACTTTGTATACTTTATGCTATTAATACCAAAATTTACCTCATTTTACACTGTACATCCGTGATCAAATTATTGTAGCTGCTGGTGTTTGAATACTTTTGTTTTTAGCCTTGATTCTAGAGTCAAAAATGAATTATCACCATCATTATGGTTTCAGAGTGTTCTTAATTTGACTACATTCTTATCCCTAGTGAGATTTATACTGACATACATCTTCATGTTTTTGTTATTGGCATGCTTTCCTTCCAACTCGAAGTTCTCCCTTTTAGCATGTCCAGTAAGGCAGTTCTACAAATGCACTCAGCTTTGGTTTGGGAAAGTCTTTATTTCTTCTACATTTCTGAAATGTAGTTCTGCTGGGTGTAGTATTCATTGTTGGCAGGATATTTTCCTTTCCCTATTTTTAATACATGATCCTACTTTCCTGTACCTATAAAATTTCTGCTGAGAAATCCACTGATAAGATTGGGGAAAGACTCTTCATATGTAACAAGTCACTTTTCTCTTACTGCTTTTAAAATATTGCATTTTGTTTGACTTCTGATAATTTCATTATAATATGATTCAGAAAAAGAAATCTCTCTATATGTTTGTTTATTTTATTTTTCCCCACAGAGGATTGAACTCAAGGCCTTCACACTGAGCTCCATCCTCAGTCTTTTGTTTTGGTTTGGTTTGGTTTTCTTGCTAAGTTGTTAAATTGAATAGGCTGAAATTGAACTTGCAATCCTCCTGCCTCAGCCTCCCAGAGTGCTGGGATTACAGGTGTGCACCACCACGCCTGGCTCAGTTGAGCTCCTTATGTTTAAGTGATCGGTTCTTTCATGCTCAGGGACCTGGGTGTTCATCTTTTCTGCACATATTCTAAATTTTCTGTCATTATTTAGCCCTCACACCCTTCTGTGTTCTTCATGTGACTTTCGTTGTTCTTCATGAGACTGGTTCTGATGGAGTCCCCTAAAGCCCATCAACTTTCTTTGGGTTTTTTTCCTTTTTTCCTTTTCTCCTTCTGAATGGGATTTGAAATGACCTACCTTTGGCTCACTGATCCTTCTTTGCTTGGAACTATATCTATGCAGTTCTTCAATTTAATCACTGTGTTCTTTAGTTCTAGAATTTTTTATGGTGTTTATCTCCTTGTTGAACTTCTAATTTTGCTCATGTATTATTTTTCTGATATCACTTTTTTTGTCTGTCTGTGTTCTTTCATAGGCCACTGAAATCATTATATACTATTATATTTTAATTCTTTTGTCAGGTAATGTGTAGCTCCCCATACCTTAGATCAGTTTCTGGTGTTTCACTTTGTCCTTTAAGGCTTCATATCTCCCTGACTATTAATTGTCTTTGACTATCTACACATTTAAAGAAGTTGCAATATTCACACCCTGGCTTAGGCAGGGAAACCCTTCAACATGGGTTCAACTAGAGGTCAGGGCTCTTTTTCCCTCTCCTCCAATCCAGAGTGGCTCCCCAGGCGCTGTGTGGTGCTGGGGAATGGGAGAGTTGGAGCTGCGCTCCCTACCTTCTTCCATGCACCTTTTCTGATTTGTGCGCCTCCCCCAGTGCAACCACCTCTCATTTGGATCCCCGTGCTCATGAAAAGCTATTTTCATGCGTAGGTGGCTGTTCACATTGATGCCACTTGAAGGAACAACCACTAGAAATGCCCAATCCGTGACCTTGCTTAGGTCATGTCGTATATTTTTAAGTGAATGTACTTCAGTCCATTTAACCTCAGAACAAATTTAGATTTACAGAAAAGCTACAAAGTTAATAGAGAATTTCCATATACTCCACATCCAGATTCCTCTCTTTTTAACCTCTTACGTGGGTGTGGTCCTTTGGTTACACATGAGAGACAGATGTTGATAGACTGTTATTAACTGAAGTTTGCAGAACATTTAGATTTCTTTGTTCTTCATCTGATATCTGGTTCCAGTGTATACAACACACTTTAGATCCTATTTCCTTAGGGTCCTCTGGGCTGTGGTGATTGCTCGAGTTTTCCTTATTCTTGATGGCCTTGGCAGTTTTGACTACTACCTGCCGGGTACATGCTAATTAAATATCTCAATGATCCTTTCATGATTAAACTGATGTTTGGGTTGAGGTAAAGGAAAGGGTTCTCATCACACTGCATATCCCTGCATCCTCACCATCAGTTGATGGTGCCAGATCTGTTTACTTGTTTGTTTTTGTATTTTAGGCATTCTAATAGGATTAGTGGTATCTTATTACCATTTTCGTTTTCATTTCCTCCATGACAAATGATGCTGAGTTTCCTTTCATACGCTTATCTGTAATCCATTTTCTCTTTGTTGTAAAGTCTCTTCAGATCCTTTTTCAAATTTTAATTTGAGTGTTTGTTATTACTGAGATTTAAGAGATCTTTTCATATCCCAGGTACAAGTTGTATTACTCATGCTTCCATTTCTGGAACAAAATACCTGACACCCACAATTTAAAGGAGGAGGGGTTTATTTCTGCTCATGTTTTCAGAGGGTTCAGTCCATGGTCAGCTGGCTCCCAGTCAGGAACATTGTGGTGTAAAGAGGTGGTAGAGGAAAGCTGCTCACCTCATGGCAGCCAGGAAGCAAAGAGCCAGGGGAGAATTCAAAGAGGAAGGGGCCAAGGACCAAGTTCTCCAAGGTCACTCTCCCAGGACCCACCCAGACACACCCAGAAGTGTGTTCTACTAATCTCCTCAGCATTTCTCAAACCAATCAGCTTGACAACTAAGATTACCCACATCCTTTATTAAATGTGTTTTTCAAATATTTTCTTCCACCTCACAGCTTGTCTATCTATTCTCTTAATAATGTTTTTCATGAAAAAGAAATGTTAATTTTAATAATATCTAACAACTTTTTCTTTCATTCATAGGCTGTGCTTTTGCTATGGTAACTTGAATTACAACTGATTTTTCCCTGTGTTTTCTTCTAGAAATTTTGTATTTTACATTTATATCTATTATTGTTTGAAATAATTTTTATGAGTGCTGCAATGTGTATGTAAAGGTTTATTATTTTACATATGGCATTCAGATGGTTAAGGCACTATTTGTTGAAATACTACCCTTTTCTCACTGAGTAGTCTTCCTGCCTTTATCTCTTCATGTATATTTGATTATGGATGTGGGGCATATTCTAAAATCTCTTGAAGCAAGAATAATAGATTTAGACCAGTTTTATTACTTAACAAGCAATTTTTTGCCTCAGCAATGGTCCAAACATTGAACAAGTGCACACCAGATTTTGTATATTTTTTTATTTTATTGTATTCAATAACCCTTCCCAGGGACAACTTCTTAAACTGATGGGCACAAAGGTACGTATTTGAAGATTTTTTAAATTTTGAGCAAGATAACTCAAATTCTGCACAAATCTAATAGCATATCATGAATACAGAAGATTAGTAAGAAATTGCCAAGCCGAGCATGGTCGTACACGCCTATAATCCTAGCACTTGGGAGGCTGAGGCAGGAGGATCACTCTGAGTTTGAGGCCAGCCTGGGCTACAAAGTGAGTTCAAGGCCAGCCTGAACTGCATAGTGAGACCCTGTCTCAAAACAAAACAAAACAAAACAAAACAAAACAAAACAAGAAAAAAGAAAGAAAGAAAGAAAAGGAAAGGAAAGGAAAAGGAAAGAAAAGAAATTGCCTAACATCATAAGTTTTATAACAGACATACAGGAATCATAGAACATGTGTATTCTAGTGTAGGGGGGTCTTTATCTTGACCCAGGTTAATCCAGGTCAGTGATGGCTTTTAGAGCTTTCATGATGCAAACATTTCCCCGTGGCTCTTCTGCCATAGGTTCGCCACCACTGATAGGTGAAAGCTAGAAAACTGAGGGCTTGGGATAGGGTAGAGGTGTTGTTCAGGGAAAGGAAACACCCTGTTTGCTGACAAAGCATAGTTCTTTACCAGACTTCGAAGAGGAACAGGAAATTAAATGTGTCTGTGAAAGAGATGAGGCTAGGGCCGGTGAGATGGCTCAGCGGCTTAAGCGCCTGCCCGGCAAGTGCGAGAGCCGAGTTCGACTCCCGGAACCCACATACGAAAAAGGGGCCAGTGATATCGCTCAGCGGCACAGGAGCCTGCTGGTGCCCGAGGTCCTGAGGTCGACCCCCGGTACCCACACAAAAAAAAAAAAAAAAAGAGACGAGGCTAATAAGTAGGTGGGATCTGGGTATGAACATCTCCATAAGCCATTTGAAGTTATTCTAAAGACAATATTGAAAGAATAACAGTATCTTTTTGCAGTCTTGCAAACCCTGGGTGCTGCAGAGCACAAAAGATAAGAAATCAGGCAAGAGTAAAAATGGAGAAGTGTGCTCAAAGGCCCTGTGTTGATCCAGGCATGGGATTATACTAACTTGGTATAGAAGGTAAGGGTTGAAATTCAAATAGTAGTGACAGGATGAATCAGGAGGACTTGCTGACTGGTTGGAAACACAGAAAGGAAAGAAGAGCGAAGATGACTTGCATCTCTCTTGAGCACAGGATGCTTTTCCACAGAATCCCGTGTCTAAGCTGGTCGCCAGCAAAGTAAGCACACTGGGGAGAGGACCCAGGTGGGCACACCGAGTCTGGTGTTGGTAAAGGGATAGCTCCATAGTCAGTTGGTCCCGGATCGCAGGAGAGAAGAGTTAGATTAGAGATATGGGCCTGGCTGGGATTGTAGCTCTGTGGTAGAGCACCTGCCCAGCAAGGCCTGGGTTCAATCTTCAGTGCCACAAAGCAAAAAAAAAAAGGACATGGCCTGACAGTTACCAGCAATATAACTGAAATGCCAAGTTCGTGAAGGGTTGTGTGGAACATTAAAGGAAGGTGGCGAAGAGAGCTCTTCGTACAACTGGCATCGATGTTGAGACAGCCCTCCAGAATCACCCCTGCTGCGTGCGCCACAGCTCCCCGTGCCGCTCTGTAACTCACTCTTACTCCATTACTGGGGAACCGTAGTGACCAGAACTTCTAAGTGGGCCAACTGGTTGATCTTCTCCTTTATGGGTAGAAATTTTTGTACTTTGTTGAAGTAATCTTTCTCTGTGACAAAATCAAGTACTTTCTTCAGCATTAATCTCTAGAAATATATTGTTTCTATAATCTCATTTAGATAAAATCAGCCAGGATCTTTCTCCATAGAGCATAAAGGGATTATGTTTTCTTTTGTCTTCATGTAGACATCCTATTGACCATCATTTATAGAAAAGATCTTCCTGGGCATCACACACTTCAAACCTCACTTTGTCGTATTTAAAGGTTTGTATACACATGAGGGAGTTCTAGTGTGTATTTTAATATTAGCCCATTTATCTAACCTCATGGCAACACCACAATGTCTGAACGATTCTTTGTACTAAATATTGATGTCCAGGAGACCAAGTCTTCATAGCTCTACAGATAGAATGCTTGTGACGGTTGTGTTCCCAAATTCACATGAACATGGAAATCCCCTCATTATTTCCTTATAAACTCTGAAAATTTATGTTTGAATTTCATATTTTTACATATATAATCATATTAAGTGCAGATATGGACAAGTACATCTCAACCTTTTGGAAACTTAGGTAATTTATTTGTTTTTCTTGATCTAATGCATTAGCAAATTACCTCTAGCGTGATGTTGAGTGGTGAAGGAGGTTGTGGAAATCAGAGACATACACCAACATTTTGCTGTTAAATATATTCAGAATTGCCATTTTTAAAATGTCCTTTGTGATAATACAAAAATTCTGTTATAATCCTGTGGGATTTTATAATTATACACAGATAATTAATTTTCTTGCATTTTATAAATTTGTCAAAGTGAAGACAGGAGTGTTGCCTACAGTTATGATGCGAAGCATGCACACCTCCTGCTACCCCCTGGGAAAGCTCAGAAGACACCCACTCCCTAAGGCGCTCGAAACTTAAGACACTTTTCTGGGAGCCGCTTCTGCTCAAGGACAGCAGAGCCCTGCGCCGGCTGTGCGGTGTGCCCCTGTCCCGGGCTCCTTTTCTGATGGGGATGGCTCCTTAGTGGTAGTAGTTGAACATTTAGCCACACAAATAGACTTAGAACTGGACTGGTGATGTAGCTCTGTGGTAAACCACTTGCCTAGTCCATGTAAGGTCCTGAGTTCGGTCCCCAGCCATACATACATACGTATATACATACATAAAACAAATAATTTCCCAAAGGAATCCATGGTGATCAGAGGGGCTTAACACACAAGGATCTCCGGTGGTAACACATCGTGATGACCCTAGACATTAAGAGCATGGCTGTACTTCCTAAGTGTTTCCCTATCTAGACAAGTGACGGAAACAAGCACACACACCAGTCCCGCATCATAATCCCACACACAAGTTAGATCACAAACGGGACCTCCAGGCTAGAACCCCGCCCGATGAAATGTGAGATTCCAGACTGCTCCTGTGCCTGGTTTCTCCTACACACCTCATGGGCATAGTCTCAAGACACTACTGTATTTTTCAGTTCATCTTCTTGATTTGAACTCACTCTGGCCTGTCCCCAGCTGTCATTTTTTAATTACTCCAATATCAAAATATTTTAATCCACCACAAATCTCCTTGGTTAGGGCAGTGTGTGGATCCCAAGAAGAAGTCCCCCAACACACTGATGCCTGGGGACCTGAAATGCCACCATTGTTCACCAGGTTGCAGGCATTTGGAGACTGAGTCATGACAGAATTTTGGACCCAGCGGGTCTGTAGACCGACCTTGTGATTTAGTGAAGTGAAAGAACTGAAAGGATAAAATGTTTCGGTAAGACATGAAGCTCTTCATTTACTATTGACAAGGTGCAATGTTTTAAAGATGGCAAAATACATGATCAGACAGTGAAAATGTGTGGTTGAAATGTTTGTTTTTTATAAAAATCACAGATATGGATGTCAGAATTTTGAAAGCCTCCTCCGTCTGAAAGTTGAAGTAATCAAAGGATGAGGACATGGGTTAGAGACTGAGAGGTAAAGTTCCAACTCCTCAATAGGAGGTATTAGGTTTAAAGGAGTGTTGCTTTATCTTTCATCTTGCCCTTTACAAGTTACCTAGGCATGATCTTTAACTCGACCCTGGATCTACAGGAACCCCCTTTCTCCTCAGCCAGAGAGGTCATTCCCTTAATCATCCAAAGATGCTGCACTTGCAAGCAAAAGTGTGTGCCTCTAATAATTATGATGAGACAATTGATGTGAACAAGATCCCTCTAGTAGAATCACCATATTCTTAACCAACTTAGGATTTTCATGATCCTCCCCTAAATCTTGGGATTCTAGGACCTCAAGCTGTCCACCAAGTTCTTTGCAGGCTAGGATACTTTATCTAAATCATTGATCCTTTCCCACTGTGGCTAGATTAACTTCAGTAACGTGTACTACCATACAGCATCACCAAGGAGCCATTTAATGACCCGCCTGGCTTAGTGCACCTGGGCTTAGGTTAGGGCCTCCGTACATGATGGAGTCATGTAGCAGCTCTTTTGAAGATCGCTCGCTAAAACATGGCTAAGTCAAATACACAACTCTAAGACTGTCACCTGGGCCCCACTCGTGTGGACCTCATTAATATAGTCTCAAGATCCGAAGACAGTTTTATTGCATCTTCTTGTTTTGAACTAATTTCTCAAGTACCAGTTCTTAATTCTTCCCTACCAATGTGATAACTTACCACAGTTCTCCTCTGGGAGGCTCAGAATATTACTGTACATTGATCCTGAAAGGATCACTCTCTTTTCATTGCCCTCTGAACTTCATAAAACATGTTCTTGAATCAAAGACAGGGATAAGCGATAGTGTTTATTGAGCATTTACTGTGTACCTGGTGCTGTGCTAGGCCATGTGCTTGCGTTGTTTCACTCTACCTGCACCAAGCACAAAACACAAACTTACAGGGAAGCCGGATGAGGTCTAGTGGGGAGAAGCCACCTCTTTAAGGACATGAAGATGAGCCTTAGTTACTGAGACAAAATACCCCACACCCAAAGTTAAAGGAAAAAGTGTTTTATTTTGGCTCACAGTTTGTAGAGGTTCCAGTCCATAATTGGCTGGCTCCAGGGCAGGGTGGCGTGGCAGAGGAGAAACTCTTCATGGTGGGCAGAAGGCAGCAAAGCAGCAAAGAAGCAGCAAGGGACAGCAGCAGCCCTCTTCCTCCCCCTTATATTCTGTCCAGGCTTCACGCCCTTAGGGCAGGCAGCAGTCACACCCGCAGTGGGCCCTCCCATTACCCATACTCACAACTATGCCAAATCAATCAGTGGACCAACTTAGTAATCACACTCTGGATCCAGCCACCACCGAAAAGCCCGAGCTTGGCCGCATGCGGCTTTCGGGGGATGTCTGGGTACAGCCATAACCGACAGGAAATACTGAGAAGAAGCCTGAGCCCAGGTCTGTAGTACTCAAAGCCACCCTTAACTGGAAAATATACAGATGAGAAAACATAAGGGTAGTTCAATATTGATAAATTACTTTGTTTCTTAAAGGAGTTTTCCAAAAGCATTATTAAAAGTTATTATTTACTTTCATTCAAATTTTAAATACAGGCATAGAAGCACGAAAAAGCTTGGAAATTACAGACTCCACCAAAAATTGCTGCTTTTCTTGTACTGTTGCTTTCTTTCCCCAAATAATTATCTCTTGCACAAAAATAGATGTAGACAGTAGTTATTCATGTCTAATCAAATCAATAGGATTTTTAATGAAAAAAGCATAATTAATAATATCACGAATCCTGAGCTTTAACTGTAGGGTAATTTGGAAACAAAAGGAAACGTCCCTCAGATAGTAGATTCAACTACAGCAGGTACGGTAGCCTGCTTGGTGGCAGCTGGCTAAAGATTATTTCAGAAGGAGATGTTAACTTCTCACTAATGAAGACATTAACAGATACAACATATTTGCTTGTGAGTCCATTTTAATTTCTCATAAGAGAAATAGAGCAAGTGAACGTAAGGGCCAGTGAGTTCTGTGGAGGGCATCTAAGTTGACTGTGATATTAACGTTTACCAAAAATGTGAGCTTCCCTGAGCTTTTTCTGGAGGTCACCTCTAGGCCAGACATTACAGTTTTAAAATGATATAACGCGACCTCATGAATAATTTGAGTTCTAACTTCATGAACTTCAATTACAAAGTTACATAGAGTTCCACAGCGTAAAAGCCAGACCTGACTAATTTACATTTCAGTCATGGATGAGAAGAATATAAAGAAATAAACATCATCTGGAAGACGGCAAGGAACACAGTCGCATGATGGGCCGGTGGCGTCCATCAGAACCACGTTCTTATTTCAGTGTCTGGCCACTTCTGGAGACCATGTTTATCCTCTCTGTCTAAATTGTCTGGAAACTCGAGACACAGCAACAAGAGGGTGTGCTGTGATTTGAAGCCTATCTCAGAGCCTAGGATGTCAAGCGACTTCCTTACCAGTATCCATGGAAGAATTTTAGCACCGTTGACCAAAGGCACAAACAATGTCTGTGTGCTTGCCTTAAAATACTTAATCCCGTGCCCTCCATGTGAAGCACTGGGCATCTTAAGGTCCTGAAGAAATTGCTGCTCTGTTTTTCACGTGACATAAGTAGCTACGCCGTTCCGTTATGGGAAGCACGAGCGGTCTGCACCAATTGTGCTAAACCCCACTGCAGTCCTGAAATGCATTCATCTTGTGAGCACCCGTGCACGAGTACGGAGAGAGGGAGCATTTGTGCTGTTTGTTCTATCATTACCACGTGTACTTGACTTTACCCTGTCTTTGAAACCATGTCATATATATGCAGGACATATATATGCAGCCAGCATTGGCTTATATAATGCAGTGGAAAACAAAATTTAAAAGTTCATTTTTTATCAAAATAAGTTAACGGCTTTTCTTCAGTTGAAATAGAATTTCTCTGTGGAATTTTTTATGTTGCTTCAACATTTAGACTTTGTAATATTTCCATTTTTGCCCAAGTGAAAAATAAACTAATCCAGGCACAAGATTGTGAGTGAAAAATTTTCCCAATAGCCTGAAATATTCTTTCTTAGGCAGTTTTTATTATCTCCAAAGAAAGTGTTCAAGAAATCAGCGGGGTACACAGGGTGGGGGGAGGTCTCAAAGCAGCAAGATGCCTGAAAGAGAGGTAAAGAGTGAAGTTTATCTTTCTGGACCCACAAGAATTATCTTATAGTTTTACAGGTAGATGTTTATAAAGAAAATATCTATTTTTGTGTCTTTCAGTTATTCCTTCACTTTTTTAAAAGCTTACATTGGGCATGTCAGCCTTAACTTAGGGGAGCATTTGACAGTGTGATATGGAAAATCAGCCCATCATGGGCTAGTGGAAGGGAAATATGGTGATTCCTCTCAAGTCGAAGGTGGAAAAGTGACCATGGTCTCCGAAAGAGATATCAGTGCACAGCCACTAAGTTCAAAGACTTCTTCTCCAGTTGAGTTCTTGGTGGATCAATAGCTCTGAATGTTTCTATTAAAGCCTGCAGATATCACCAAGAAACCATACGTGAAAGACACAGTGAAGCAAAATTGAACATGCAGAAAATGGATCGACACATGCTACGTACGACAGCAGAGGGCAAGTGGAAAGCTCAGAGAGACAGAAGTATGTCTGAGGAAGGAGCACATTGAGACAACCATTCTCACACATTTCGGGGGAAAACAGCTGTGGTAATACTGATATTCATGATTTTAAAAAGCAAAACTGCAGTCAAGAGCTAACTCAGAAGCAAGAAAACTATCAAAAAGTGAGACAGTAGGATTTTACTTTGGGGACATTGGTACATAAATGGGTATTTTCAAGAAGAGCTTTGCAGTCATTTTTATAAGCTCAGGCATCAGCAGTCATGTTGGGGAAGGAAAATGGGCAGGAAATGCTTCCCTCTTATCTGGATACAGAAAAGTCATTTTCTCTGGCAACTGACTATCTACCTGGTGGGAAACACAGTGTTCTGCAAGGACTTTTTAAAGTAACGGAACTTCACTTTAGACATCGCCACTTGATATATTGGGTATATTTAATTTTTAATTGAATTTTTCTTTCACTTCAAACTATTAGCACAGAGGTGTTTTACAGTTAATAAGGTGAATGTTCCATAGAAGATAATGCAAATGTGTTTACCAGCATTATTTATAGTCACTGAGAACAGGTAACAGATAGTTTAGAAAATATTTTTGTTCTACATTGACAAAACTAGCTATCAGGCAATTTTCACAAAAACGAAATTTTTTCCAACTTTTTTCCTTCTTTTACTCCTTCCTTCCTTCCTAACTTGCAAGCTTATAACTTTCTGTTTAAAATACTTTGTTTACACTTCTAAATTTATTATTATTATTCTTTTGCAATTGCAGTAGTCAGTCCCCCTACTTAAAGTAGGTGGAGTGCTGCACTAAATGAATTCAGAACTTCTCTTGAACTGGACGCCCTTTTCTTCAGGTTGAAAACTTTTCTAGCCACAGGTAACCTTGAAGGCAGGTAATTTTTCTCAACACACTAGCTTCGTGTTTGTGCTAAATGTTGAAAGGAAGCTGAGCATCCTGTTAGGCATAGGATTTAACGCTGACTCAACCTCTAAATATCTAACACCTGCCATGTTTGGTCGTTGTTTTCCAAATTACGTTTAGTGTGTGTTCACTTGGACCGTGTCGCTATGGACTGGACACGTTCGCCGAGAGAAAATGTTTGAACATGAAAAGACTTCTTTCCTGGGAATGGGAAACTTCAAAATCCTTGTGGCTGAAAATGTAAAGGATCCGGAGTCTGGTTGCCCTAAACATGAACAGATGGTAAAATATACCCCTGCCTGTCTCCAAGTCTCTAGGCTGCCTCTACTCACAGCGGAAAATAAATGCATCGTTAGGAAATAAATTCTATCGTCATGGAGTTAACGTGTCTGAAGCTTTTTATCGTTTAAGGTACTGCTGCATTCGGCAGTAGGAGAGAAGCAGTTTAAAAATCCAACAGCCACGTTAAGGTTAATTATTTTTCTGGCCAGTAAAGGCATTAGCCGGCTACAAATTCTTTATCTGTAAAGAGAAAATGCATATACGCCTTGGTTTGCTGCCAGCGTTGTTGAGATTTACTCATATTCCCAACTATGCTGAAGATTTGAGATACAGTCACAAAGAAATAATGATAGGAATTTTAAAAAGTGCACTTTGATGGAAAATGTTTTTAATCCTGTTTAAGGAATACTTGAGTCCATTAATGATCACCGTTCCTGAGGACAGATAGCTGCTAATGTGATACACGGTGTTTATATTCTTAATAAAAAAACAGCACAGTCCTCTAGCTTCATCAGGGCGGACAGCTACATGTGCTCCAAATTCTAGAACTCGCTTGTTTTTCTGTGCCTAAAATCACCTTCCCTCTCCGCACAAGCCCGGGGAACATTGTGTAATTACTGTCCTGCGCGCAGGAGTCGGTCGTGGGTGAAGATTTCGGGGCGCTGCTGCAGACGCCGGCTCGGGGCCGGAGGGCAGGGCGGTGGGACACGGCGGAGCGGGGCGGCTTCCCTCGGGGACCCGCTGCGCTCCGAGGCGCTCGCCCGGCGTCGTGCGCGGGGTCGGAGCCTCCTCGGCGCGGCGCCTAACTGCTGAAGCCACAGCTCCCTCCGGCGGCCGCTTCCCTCGCCCCAGCCGCCTCCCCGCCCCGCCGCTTCCTGCTCTCCTCTCCAGCAGTGCCTCGACTTCCCCTGCAATCTGCAATCCCTCCTCCGGCCCAGGCGCGCCGCCACCCCGCACTGCTGCGCCGCCGCCGCGCGCCCCGGCCGGGCTCCGCGGGCTCCACGCGGGCGGAGAGCGGGCCGCGGCGCCGGCGCGCAGGGGGTTAAGCGGCTGCGGCGAGTCCGCGCGCCCTGCCCACTCCGCTCCCCACTCGCGGCCGGCGCGGGCTGGGGCCGCGATCGCGCAGCCGGAGCCGACGGGGACGAGCGGCAGCCGGAGCTGCGCAGCCCGCGCTGGAGACGCCTCGGCGCGGCGGCCGGGTCTACACCGCGAGCGGCCGCGCGGACCGGAGCCCAGCGCTGCCCGGCCGGGGCGCGGGATGCAGGCGGGGTCGCGCCCGGGGCTGTGAATCGGACGCGGACCCGCACCGCCCGCAGCGCTCGCGGGGCTCTGGGACGCGGCGACACGGATGAGCCCCCGCCTCCCTCTGGAATGATGGGGGTCCTCCTGGAGTCGCTTGCGTTTGTTTTCTTTTCGGCTGTGTGTGTGCAACACGGGCTGTCCTCTCAAGGTAAGTGTGCACGGCGGAGCACACTGGCTCGTGAGTGTGAGCCTGTGTGTGTTTTTTGGACTCAGGGAATGCATAGGCCGATGAGCCAGGTTCCAGCAGGTGACAGCGGGCTCGGGTCGCATGAATAGTGCTCTGTTTGGCATTTTTTCTTTAAAGTTTATTAAATTGCAAGCAAGCGAGGCTTCAGGGGAAATCGAGTTGGTGCCTGGCAATGGGCTGAGTCCCCCGCAGAGCACAAGCACAGGGGTGTGTGTGTGCGTGTGTGCAGGGTGGCCACTCATGCATGCATAATCGTCACCGCCACAGAGCTGGCGAGGGACTCGGCCCCGGCTCCCTCCCGCCGCGCAGCAGACGGACTTCCACTCCCGCGGCCCGGCTGCCCTGGTGCTTGTCAAAGCGGGACTCCTCGGGACGGCGGGCGCGACGTGCATCCCAAGCAGCCGCCGCCGCTGGATCCAGCTGCCGGGGACTCGGGGCTGCGGGGTCCTCCAGCGCCCGGGGAAGCTCCAGCGCCGCGGCCGGGGACTGCAGCGCGCCGCAGGAAGTCCTCTCGGAGCAGGCTGCCTGCCGGGGCTCCCAGTCGCAAAGTAGGAAGAAACACGGCCCCATCTCGCTGGAGATCGGGGCAGACGGACTCGGGCAGGGGCTCCCTTTAGAAAGTGGGGGCGGCGCGAGCCCCACGGCCCCCTGCGGGCGCTGGCCCCTCCCGTCCCGGCCAGTGGGGCTCAGCCCGGCAAGCCCGAGGCTGGGGCTCTCAGGAAACCAGAGCCCCCGCAGCGTCCCTTAGACAGCGCAGGTTGGCCCTGGCGTGGAGGGTACGAACGCCTGCGAATGAAGGGACCCGTGGTTTCCCAGGGCTTCACCCGATCCGTGCCTCGCGCCTGGCAGCGCCAAGATGAGGATGCAGGGGCTTTGGGAATTCTCCGTCCTGACTTCAGAATAGCCTCTCATCGGAAGCAAGCCTCGATGTCCGAGTGCTACAGCCCACGACACACGGCGTGTACTGTGCCCAGCGTGACGCGAGCCAGCGTGAGTGAAGGCTCATTTGAAAAGCAAGACATGGGCTCAGCTTCCAAAGAGCGGTTGCTTTCACCACTGCAGGCTCCGGAGCCCGGGCCGCGCACTGCTGCTCCGCCCGGACTGCGCCGTGGGCGGACAGTGGGGATCCCGGCCCCGGTGCGGGGCGCCCCTCCGCACAGACGTCAGGGACGCACAGGCGGGTCTCTCAGCCGTCGCTGGACAGCGCTCCGAAGCGGCCCTCCAGCCGCTCAGGAAGTTTCGCGGAATACCGCAGTGTGACGAAGGGGCTGGGACTTAGCGCTGGCCGGCCTGGCCGCAGGGAGCTATCGGCAAGCGCGTTAACCTCCCATTACCTGGAGCTGATAAGCAACAGAGTGGTTTAGGCAAGGTGCCAGGAATCGGAGGGAGGCCGGGCGGCGGGCAGGGTGGAGAGGGGCCTGGCGGCCGGCTTCGAAGTCCCGGGTGCAGCAGACAGAGGCCTGGGGGGCTGGGTGGAGACGGCAAAGGACGCTTCTGTTTTGCAGCCAAATTCACCGAGTTCCCGCGGAACGTGACGGCCACGGAGGGGCAGAACGTGGAGATGTCCTGCGCCTTCCAGAGCGGCTCGGCCTCGGTCTACCTGGAGATCCAGTGGTGGTTCCTGCGGGGACCGGGGGACGCTGCGCCCGAGGGCGGCCCGCAGGTGGGTCCCCGCCTCCGCCCCTGTCCCTGCGCCCTGTGTCCCCGCGTCTGTCCTTCCCGTCCGGGTCCCGAGTGCCCAACCCCAGCCTGGGCGCGGGGTGCTGCCCGGGGATCTCGGGGCGCTTTAGGGATGAAGACACCAGGGATGCAGGGGCGACCCTGGGTTAAACCGGGGCGTGCACCCCTAACACCCACCGAGCAGCAGCCCAGTCCTGTTCCCAGCCAGAGCGCGCGTGGGGGCCGCACAAGGCCTCGGTCCTGTCCCGGACTGGGGGGGGGGGCATCCCAAACAGGCCTGCTGCGGTGGGGACAGAAAGGAGGGACCGGGAGGGAAGGAGGAGATAGGGAGAGGGGACAGGGAGAGCGGGGGAGGGGAGGAGGAGGGGAGGGTGGAGGAGGGGAGGAGGGAAGTCCTGAGGCCCCTGGCCGGAACCAGGCGGTTCTGTCCCTGCGCCACCGGACCGGCCCTTGGGGAGAACGGTTCCCGCCCAAGGGACGGGGCGGAGGCCGTGGGCCCTCGAGGGGCGCGGAGGTGCCTGCCTGGCAGCCGCCCGCCCCGGCCCCGCGTCCCCGCGCTGTCCCCGCGGCCTGATGTTCGCGTCCTCGTCCCGCAGGCGGAGCTCCTGCCCGACCGCGACCCGGACCTGGACGGCACCAAGATCAGTGTGAGTGCGCACGGGGGCGGGCACGCGGCAGGGCGCTCCGAGGCCCCGGGGCACCTTCGCTGCCACCTTGTTAGGTGCGGGAACAGCGCAGCAGATCTGTCCCCAGGGGACGCGTGCGGCTTAACCTTGCACGTGTTTCGGCTCTCACTGCAGAGCCACTTCCCATCCGCCAGGCGGCGACCGTGTTCCTCTTGCTCCTTGTGACGACCCTTAGAGTGGAGGGAATGGGGGAAGTGATCGCCTCAATGGGCAGGGAGACAGACAGCCGCGGTCCCCCCAGGGAGGAGGCAGTGGGTCCTGGCAGGACCTGAACCGGGAGCCCAGGAGCGGAGTGGGTTCTGGTGGTAGAGCTCGAATCACAGAAGTGTCAAGCCAAAGCAGCTGTGTCTAAGTCGGTACTGGAGGAGACGGACCTACTGAAAGTACAAAAACATAGTTCTGCTCTATTGGTTATTACTTTTAATGATTGCGTGTAAAATGAGAAAAAAACGGAAATGAAGCCGTGAAGATTAACTTTATATTACTCATGCATCTTATCTTGATCAATAGCAAACAGCCTTTACCACCAGAAATGAACTAGTCATATAATGCAAAAGGAAAAGACTCTGATGGCCATGAATATGTTACTTTTTAGAACTCTAAAAGCCCAATGATCAGCATTTAAAAAGGACATTTATATTGACATTCGTACAGTCACAAAGTGGTATGAGATTTGGTTACATTACAATTAATAGTGTAAAAATATAATATGCAAAGAAGCAAAAGCTGAACTAAATACACATTCTCAACATGGAAGAAAACTCAAACAGCAGCCAAATATAAAACAAATCCCAATTTATAACTGATGAAACCACTGCTATTTTAGAATATTTCCATTTCACTTTTTCTAAAGCACAATGCTAATAAAGTTTTATTGATAAAAGCAAGTAGCAATGCTTTTTCTGAAGTATGTAATTTTTCACAGACACAATTAAGAGATTGTTGGTTGACTATTTGTCATTCACCTTTCATCCATGCCCATATCTTCTAAAGACCAGTGAGAAAAAATGGCCCATGATTCATACAGAGGCATGACCATGCATGCGACTGCTCAAAGTATTAGCTATGTCAGTAATTCATAAGATCTAGAGAGTTGGAAAGAGGTCCAGACACAAAATGTTCATTCCCAATGTACCCACAGTGTGACCTAAATGACCGGTTATTAGAATTTCCAAGAAAGTTTTTATTAAAAGTTGATAAAGCTCCACCCCCTAGAGATGCAGGATTATTACATCTGCATTAAGTCCCCACATGACTCCAATGTAGTGTTGAGAATCAGTGGCTCAAAATAAGCCTCAGTTAACTATACTGTAAAATGGGACAACAGTGATAGAGATACCCTGACTACCTCAAATTTCATTAGAATATTTGACTCAGAATATGTGTAGAATGTTGAACTTCTAGGTTTTTTTTTTGTAGTATTAGTATATTTATATGTAATTTCACATACACACATTTGTGGTTATGGTCCAAATGTTAGAAATTATTTGCCATGTACATCATATACATATATACGTACATCATTATATGTAAAAAAAAATAAATACTACTCAGGTTGATTCTCAGGTTGCATAAATAATTCTACAGGAGCGCAAGGCCCAGGAGCAATTGGCCATTTGAATAAGCAATAGCCTTTAGCAGAATAAATATCTCTTCTACCTCCCCCTTCATTTCTGTCTTTCAAAATCAACCAAATCATTAAATCACAAACATTTTATGAAATCTGTCATTCTGTCAAACGTAGATGACATGCTATATGTCATAGCTAATTGTTCTGATCTTGATACTCTTCTATAATTACAATTTTACTATTTGTCTTAGTTTCTTTTCTCTCATTGCTGAGACAAAATACCCAACACCCAAAATTAAGGAAGGAAAGGTTTATTGAGCTCATGGTTTGTGGAGGTTTCAGTCCATAATCAGCTGGCTCTGAGGCAGGGTGGAATAGCACAGGGGCAACACTTCAAGGCGGTGGAAGACAGCAAAAGCAACAAGGGCAGAAGGGGGGAAGAGCAAGCCTCTTTTCCTCCCTTATATTGTTTGCAGGCTACCCGCCCTAGAGTGGGTCGTTTACACTCACACCATCCCCATGCCCTCCTCTTGCACAGGCTCAGGTTGTTTACAAAGTGAGGACCCTGGCCCCCTGGTGAGTCACTTCCTTAAACTTCTCAAGTTGACACAGTGTATCAACCATTACACTATTACATGTAGGAGACATATGATCTTGCTATTAATCTGGGATAAAAATCATGAGAAGATGCTAACAAGCCTATTTCAGTTTTAAAAATCGAGTCAGTGCTTACCCACAAGCTCCTGTAGTGGCTTGGACACCTATAGTGGCCTTGAGACTACAGGTGGTGTTCCCGTGCGCAGCCCCACCGCCCCGAGACCACAGGAGGACGGCATTAGCGTTTCGTGAAGAAGCATAGCAATAGCCACGTCCACTCTAACTGGACCTTCAGTTGTGATCCCAATTTGGGGCACAAGTATATCCTCACTTAATTTGTTATGACCAACAAAACATGTTTGTGAGTACCCACATTTCAGGGGATTCCTTGTAGCCCACAGTGAGGAGAAGAGTCTTTATAAACCGCAGAGTTGGTTTTTGGTTTAGGGCTCACCCACCTGAGCTCAGCGCCCAGTCTCTGAGGAGAAAGGACGTGTGCTCTTGGGGCTGGGCAGTGGGGACCACGTGGCCACTCCACAGGCTGTGTTGAATCAGTCAAGCATCTCATGTGGTTGCTTGCGAACAAGACTAACTAAGCCTGCAGACCTGAGCTGCAGAAGTGATGCCCCTTGCCTGGGTGAGGGGCCCACCCAGACCCTTAATTCCCAGCATTCGCGAGCGCAAGACACAGAGGGAGCCAAGGCCTCTGATGGAGCACTTTCTCTCTTCACCTGCAATTTTCCAGACAGTGAAGGTCCAGGGCAATGACATCTCCCACAAACTTCAGATCTCCAAAGTGAGGCAAAAGGACGAGGGTCTCTACGAATGCAGGGTGACGGACGCCAATTACGGGGAGCTGCAGGAGCACAAGGCCCAGGCCTACCTGAAAGTCAACACCAACAGCCACGCCCGGAGGATGCAGGCCTTCGAAGCCTCGCCCATGTGGCTGCAGGATGCAAAGCCTCGCAAGAACGCGTCGGCTGCCCTCCCCAGCCTGGTCCACAGCTCCGCCAACCAGCGAACGCACTCCACCTCCAGCCCGCAGGCCGAGGCCAGGATCCCCAAACAAAGTCCACAATCAGGTATGGAAACCCGCTGTGAGCCATGCGCTGTGCCGCCTACAAAGCCTGGGCAGAAGGGGCAGCAGAGTAGAGGAGACAGGCTAACCCCGGAAGGGGCCATCTGGGCACACCTAGCGGGGTGGGGTTGGCTGCTCTCAGGATGAGTTTGCCCCATTAGTGCCGGGCAGCACGTCCTGCCCGGGGCATCTAAGAGCTGGACTCCTGTTTTTCCTTCTGTATTTATGCATTATAAGAACAATAAATCATGTCATGCTGGGTACATTATAAATGCATGTCCATTTCTTCTACAGATTTATGTATCGATAATGACCAAAATTAAGAGGTTTTCACTTAATCAAAATGGAAGTGAAAGAGACACACTCTATCGTGCACAAGGGCGCAGCCCTTCGCTGTAAGAGTCGCTGTCTCCAAGGGAGAAGCGTCGGCTGCAGCGCTGTTAGCGGAGGAGGTGGGGTAGAGAGGCAGCCACGGGAGACGAGGCGGCTGCTGCAGACGCGCAGTGCTTCGGCCACACTCCAGTCAGCTGCGCAAGTTAAAGCTGCTCGGAACGGCGCTGGCTCCTCAGCCAGTGGAGACGGCCGGGGTTCAGCCCTGAGCCGCGGGGGCTGAGGCCCAGGCGTGAGCAGCAGGGCTCTCAGGTGCTTGATGCCGTGGTAGAGGAGAAAGGGAGCACAGAGGTCTTCACTGGTGATCGCTGACTGGTTCTCTATATTTCATCACTGGAGAATTAGTGATGCTACTGTCGGGAATACAAAACTGTGCCTTACCGCTAATATTTAGGTCTCTTCATCTGTAACCGGATTTCATTTTTTATTAGTTTCCGTATGCACACGTATCTCAGAAGCGGTCTCGATCAAGTAGATGACATAGACATAGACACAGCCTGGCGTACCTGTCATCCCTGCGCTCTTGGAGGCTGAGGCAGGAGGATCACAAGTTCAAGCCCAGCTTGAGAAGCTTCATGACTTAGTGAGATCCTGTGTCAGAATAAAAAATTAGAAAGGGCTTGGATGTAGCTTAGTGTGAATGCCCTGGATTCCATCCTCAACACTGGAAAAATTATATATATGTATATATGTATGTATATATTTGCATAGGTAGGTGGAAATTCTTGCTTATGAACAATACTTTTAATAAAACATCATATGCCAGGTAGCTCAGGGGTACAGCACTTGCCTAATTTTTACAAGGCCCTGGGTTCCATCCTGAGAACCACAAAAATGCTTAAATTCACAGAAACTTAAAGTAACGTGTCGACACAGATGTCCTCGTGTGCCGTCTGTGCTGAGGGGTCCGAGGTGCAGACCTGGGGTTCAGGGTCGGGGGCGCCCTCACACGTCCAGTCAGAGAGGCCTGCAGGGAACATGGCAGAGCCCTCGGCCTGCCCGCGGTGGCCTTCTGGGGGGAGAGCACAGCCTCGCCCTAGCTCTCGGCCCATCTGTGCGCCTTTGCCTGGTTTCCCTTCTGAGCATCTCTTTGGTTCTCAAGTGAAAGAACGAAACCCCCAAGCCAGTAATGGTCCTCACTGTACTGTTTGCAGGGTGCACACTCATATTTATGTCTCGGCTGCGATTTTGTAGCCATTACTTAGTACAGATTTAATGTCTCGGAGGTCTTGCCCCTCTTCCTTCACTTCTCAGAAAGAGCAGCCAGACACGACGGGCGGATACAGTAGCTTCGGCGGACAATTTACAGTCTAATTAGTGAGGGCTCCACATCGTGGGAAGTGGAATTACTAGCCCACATAGACTCTCCCAAGCTAGCTGTTATAAATCCACTCTGTGGAATAAAATCAAACAGATTACCTATTCCTAATGAGAGATTCTAAGCATAGAATGAAATGTTCTATCCACTGAAAGAGTTCATTTATGGAATTAAATAATATGCTCCGAAAGTGTCTATTTTCTTTCAGTATCTCTTAGCACTGTGATTGGAGCTAATTTATAAACTCCAGATATCATTAAACAATTTTCAAATAGACGTTAGTGTATTTTCCATTTTACTACCAGCCTTACTATTAGGTACAGAAATTTTTTTCTGGAGTTCAGCATAAAAGGAGAGAAAGAATGTTTTCACCCTGTATTTATTAAAAGTCCTTTTCTCTAAGATTTCTCTTCTTACAGCAAAGGTAAATCTGAAGTATCTCAAGATATTTAACCTATTATATATATTTTGTTGTTGTTGTTGTTGTCGTCCAACATCTTGTATTATTTCAGAAGCTGGGGCATCCTGGCCATCCGCTCCTCTTGGGGGTCAGTTTTACGCTTGAGTAGTCATGGTGCAGGACACGGTCCCTGGGATGGGTACTCATTACCGTCACCATAGTACCCACATCCGGGTTCAAAATTCTCCTTTACTGTTACTCAGATTACGTTCAAGTAAAGCTTATTTCCGTGCCCATGCTTCATTTATTTGTTCATTTTATCACCTTCCATTCCTTCAGGGAACTCATAGTCCAGGTACGGGGACATAAAAATGTAAGGTGTACTTCCTTTCCTCAATCATTGTAAGAAAACAAGAAGGTGGTAAATTCCTTTTACAGCACATTCTTTTTATTCTGTTAAAAGCAAGACATGGTGGAGACACAAAAATTAAAATCCTCAACAAGCAAAAGCTGGCCCTCTTAGCCTTTTATATCTCATCCCCTGACAGGAACAAGCAGACCCCCTGTACATGACATTGTAGTATCAACCTGCGCCACAAAACTCCTGGTTTACACAGCCTTTTATTTCCATCGCTTTTTTTACTTCACTCACTAAATTATTTAAACTAAAACACTTCGCTCTTAATTCATATTGGTTTTCTGTCAAGTAGGGCCTGAGTCTCCGAAAATAACTTCATATAAAATCTTCAAATTGTCATATAATTGAACCAGTTTCCCCACAGCAGAAGTTGACAGGGAAGGAAGATGGGAAAGATTGTGCCTAGCTGCACGTCACAAGATGGACAATTAAATATCATTTAATGTACAAGTCCTAGATTTTCCCCAGATATTTTTTTCCAAAAGTGTCACTGTCCCCTCCTGCTTTAAACTGTTTTATTTCTCTTTATGAATTCTTCCATACATGATAGGTAAATTATAAATTCTTAACTTTCTAAGTTATTTTAATTTGATCTCCATGTCTAATCAACAGAACCAAAATGTAAAGAAAATGGTAAAGCAAACAGATAAACCACACTTGGCGTTTGCAATCTGAGTTTCTGATCTCCTGTTCTTTCCACCCCTCTCTAGTTTGTGCACCTGTGACTGTGTGTTCATGTCAAACCTGTTGTCCCCTGTCTTTTTTCCCCTTATATTTACATAAAGGTTAGAAAGAAAAGAAATGCCAGTATTTCTGATGTACAGGAAAAGCAAGGTATGGGGTTATAATTTAAAGAACTGTTCTGCGATGTTGTAAGGAAGGAGACTCCGGGGTTCCGGCTTTTGAATCTGGGGTGCTTTGGAGGAAGGGGCTGGGACACAGGGGGCAGCTGGTAGAAGCTGGGGTGGTGAAGAAGATCTTTTCAGGTAGGAGCCTGACGTCACTCCACAGGATGTGGGCAGTCTCAGGGCCTCCTGGGAATGAAGGGGTTCGGTTCTCTCCTTGCAGAGCGGTCAGAGACTTTCTCCAGGTTCCCTCCAGCGCCTCCCCCACACCTCGCACCCTGCCCTCCTCCGCTGTAGTCTGCTCTCAGCTGGGTCCCAGTCCTCTCGGGAGCCGACTGTCCCTTCCTAGACACCATCCACCGGTCTTTTCTTTGTTCTGGCTTTTTTCTTTCTTTCTTTGGGGCCATCCTAAGATCAGGCAAATAAGACTGGGAAGCAGCTTCCTCCCCCTCCTGCCCCGGGGGTACACCCACTCCAAGAGGGGCGCTCACATGCTCCCCTTTTTCACCTCAGTCCCTGCCAGTCCTTCTCTGGGGTCAGCTCCTCTGCACCCCCAACCCCCCACCTTCTTACAACTCACCCTGGCCGCTCTCCAGGCAGCACTTGTCCCCGGGTCCTCCTGGACACTCTCTCCTCTCTCGGCTACCTGGGCTGGCCCCTGATCACTGCCTCTTAGCTCTCTCCTTTCTCCTTTGCTGCCCATCCTTACTCTGCACCTCTTTCAATGTCATTCTCCCCTTCTCAACTTCTTGGTCTCACCCATTCCCCTGGTTTTGACAACTAACTTTTCCTTAGAAAATTTTCCCATTTCTGTTTCTACTTCTAACTTCTTTCTGGAGATCTACACGAGGGTTAACTCTTGTCCCCAAAACATCTTCACACATGTGTCTCATAAGCCCAGGAGCAGATTAAAGATGGCCGCACGATCTTTGACAACTCACCCATTGAGAGCTGGACACTGTTGTCATTGCCCTGAAGCTCGGACTGGCCTGTGACCACTGTGACCAATAAAGCATGGAGAAGTGATGCTGTCGCAGTTCCAGACCTGGCCGTTAAGGGAGCTGGCAGTGTCAGCTATGACCTTTTGGAAGGCCACCGTATAGGAAGTTCAGCTCCCTGGAGGTTCTCGCTGGGTGAGGTCCTAGCCACAGCGTGCCCCCATGGGAGTGAGGAGTCCACCTTGGACAGAGTTTCCCAGCCTCCTCTGCCCTCGCCCCAGCTGCTGGCTCACTGCAGGCACTGCTCAGCTGAACCTAGAGCTCCCAGCATGGTGAGCAATGATAACCTATTGTCACCGCAAGGCAACTGGGGATCAGGGTGGCTTTTCTTACAGCAACAGACACGCAGATCAGGCACTTAAAGTTCAGATATTCAGAACTGAATTTATTCTGGCTTTCTCACCAAAAAGAAATGTTCTTTTTCCCATGTCCCCAAAGTCTTAATAATGTCATCCCAATCACAGATCTTGCAGGAACCTTGAAAATGTTCTCGTCTCTTCCTTTGTTGGACGCCATGCTGAATTAATCATTCCATCCTAGTGATTCTCTTCCCGAAACATCCTTGAAAGATGGAAATTTTTCTATTCTGCTAACACTGTTCGATTCTCAGCATTGGCCCTCTTTGACTTTTTTTTTTTATTCCAACAGCTCCTAATAGTCTCTGTATTTCAATTTCAGTACAAGGAACATATCGCAAGAGCCCATGTATTCAATAATTGCTCTTTCCAGAGCTAGACTACCAGCTTATGTAGCCTGACTTGCAGCTCTGCTCCTTGGGAATTCCCACCCCTCACGCTGACTTCCTTTTGCTGTTTCCTGAGTGTTTTCACACACTTCCTACCCCCTGGGACTCTGAAATTGCTGTTTCCTTTGTGCAGTCTTCCCCCAGGTGCTGAAATCCTACTCAAATGCAAATCCCTGCGTAGCGCGCCTCTGTTCCCCTCCTGGTCTCCTGCAGCGACGTGAAGCCTTCTGGTGCCTTGCATTGTAGTAACTGAGCAATGCTGCAAATCCCACACTCCAGGAACCTCTTAGTCCAGGCAGACTGGGACAGGTATCGCAGTAACTCTTACTTGGCCACAGATACGGTAGCCTGCACATGTGTTCTCCGAGTGCCCAGAACAAGCAGAACTCTTGCTTGGAGGAGAAAGGAGAAGGGGGAAAATCTGCCTTTGTCCTTCTCTTCTTTCACGTATATTTTCATAAATAGATGATTCTGCCATGCTTTCAAAGCTGATGAAGACACCAAACAGTGTTTCTTCCCACAATGAGTAGTGCAGGCCGTGGCTGCCAGACTTTTGGGGAGTTCATTAAACATTCATATCATCACGGGTTGGCATGGAAATTAAACTTGCTTTAGCAGAAATGGAAAGTAAAACTAAAGCACAAATTTACAGGGGAAGGCTTTAATGGAAAGCTGGAGGGAAGCGAGGAAAGACCCCAGTTTGGGTAGCTGGAGGGGCTCCCTCTGATACAGGGGTGCAGACCTGGTAGGAGACCAGCTTCCAGGATCAGCTCGTGGGCTGGCATGGGGTTGGTCTTTAATTCAGTCCTGGTTTCATAGTTGTGGAGTCCTCATGGCTGAGGGATGGTTCCATTCCCGGGAAAGGGTCCTCTGTGTGTGTGTGTGTGTGTGTGTGTGTGTGTGTGTGTGTGTGTGTGTGTGTATGTGCGTGGCGGGTCAGTCTGCCTTCCCTGGAATCCAGGTGGTAATGGTCTTGGGACCGTGGCTGCAGCCCTCTGGGTGTAGCTCCATGTCCTTGTACACCTCTCATCTTGGGGCCCTCAGTCCTGAAGGAGATGACACCCTGTAAATTCAGGGCTGATCGATCCTGTCCAGCCAGGTCCTGGACAGACAAGTGTCTGAATGACCAACACAGCCCTGTGCAGAGCTGAGGAGAGATCTGACCCGGGATTTACACTAACAAAGGACACAAAACCAAGGTCAAGCTTTGCTCTCTGTTCTTAGTTACCAATCAGGCATCTGCACGCCAAGTGAAGTCCTGGCTCATAGGAAAAGTGGCTTTTCGTCCCTACTGTCCCAGAAGAAAACACAGATCATCATTTTAATGAGGAGCACGCAAGGAAAGGCCCAGGGTTCCGTCTGTCTCCATCCTTGTGGAGGTCCCTGCCTATATCATAACTGCATCAATATTCAGCACTTCCCAATGTCTACTGAGTTGGAATTTTTGAGGATAAAACCAGAAATAGTCAGGTTTATGTTCATAGACTAGGAAGATCATTGACTTTTAAAAAGCTTTTTGGATGAGAAATAATTTTTATCATTAACCATGACGTGTGTGTGTGTGTGTGTGTGTGATGCTTCAAAATCCTCTTCAGAAGACTGTCCCTGCCGCACTTTCCCATGCTGAGATGGAGTTCTGGAAGGCTCCTCACTCCTGTGATCAGCAACTGCTGGTAGCACAGCCGTCGTGACTGAGGTAGCTGTGTCCCCAGGGTGGCCAGGGCAGAAACTCAGCTGCAGTGCGGTTCTCTCACTCGGAGGTAGAATGGCTGTGTTTTCACCAAGAGGAGAACCTGAGTGTTGAGAGTCAGCTGCTACCGCTGTGTCTGAAGCCGAGCGCCCCCAAGGCGACTCTACTGCGGATCACCGTCGCGGCAGCTGTCCACACACTGCCGGCTTTAGCACGAGTGACCTCAACAGGAAGTTTGAGGGCTGTAGAGAAGCAGGAGATGAAGCTGAGGCTCTTATAAAAAGATCGTTGTCCTGATTTAAGATTTAAGTAAAAGGTGTATTGCATTGAGGTAGAGCCAGTGGTCTGATTCAGACCGTAATGTTGATTTGGTTTAAATGATGCAAATTGGCTGCTTACAGGGCTTCAATTAATTTGATCATTGTAATTCTTTCAGTTAAATGGCTGCTGTGTACATCAGTGTCTACGAATTAGATAAAAAGCAGATTTGAGCAGTGAGTTGGATGACATAGGGCGAAGAATCTGCTCCTGTTTGAACCAGGAGGGTGTGGACGGGGAGTCGGTGCTGGCCGCGCACCGCGGTGGGCCTGGCTCACTGGAGCGGGCCGCTGGCTGAGGCTGACTGTAGACTGGCCCATCTGCTGGCTGGAGGGGCTTCCCCGGTCCTGCCTGCCTGTGGGCTTACAGGGCCATCTAGAGCTGGGGACACAGAAGGCAGACTTTGCCTGTGTCCTGAGCTCTTGATTCCAAGGTGTCTGTGAATTCAGGGAGCTATGAGAGAATCAGCTTCTAAATTGAGACCTAAATAAGTAGCATGAGTTTCCAGGCCACAATCTCATGAACTCTGTTATCTTAATTAAATTCAAGTTTTCACAAAAGACCTTCTGAATATTTAAAGATGCAAAGTAATTACAGATACATCTGAAAACTCACAGAAGTGAAAGTATTTTTAAAGCCATAGAAAGAAAAAGAAAATGAGTTGAAACCAAAATGAAAGGTGACACCAGACAGGTAGAGATTCGAGTCCTGGATTCACGTCTAGCAGCTTGCTGCTTTGAGTGAGCTGCCTGCAGCAGTCTCTCTGGGCCTTAAAAATGTCTTCATTTCTAAAGGCGATGTGGTAATTCTCGTCTCCGGGGGTCATTTTCAGCCATAAGTGAGATAATGGGTTTTAAACATGCAGCGGAATAGACAGAACGTGTGTGAGCTCAGCAATTCTCCATTCGCTCCTTCTTTACCTCGTAGAGATGAAAATATCCTATTAAGTAGCCGTGATTTCAAAGGATAATAGAACATAAATATGAATAGAGAATAAAAAGATTGGAAAGTTCTAAAATTATATAAAATAATAATGTGATGGATTAAAAATGTAACAATTAGGGATTTGTTTAATCAAAAGAGACCAAAAGAAAAATTACCATGATTTACAATGTATATCCAAATTAACTCCAATAAAAGAAAACTCAAATATAGGAACATTAGCATAAAATCAGAAGCCTGAGGCTTTGAACATTTAAAGATACAAAATAATGTACAAATGAAAATAATATTTTACTATAAATAAAACATGTACTTAATTAGATTTAATGAAAAAGTGAAACATCAGACAAGGAAGTGTTTCTAATACTTAAGAAAAGAAGTGAGCATGTCACTGTTTACAGTGCTATGATTATGTAATCTACTCCCAATCACTTAGAGGTGACAAAGGTGACAGTGTAATACGAATGAGGACAAGGTAGATGGGCGAACAGAAGTCAGTTCTATGTATAACAGCAGTACCCAAGTAGAAAAAAAAAATAGGCATAATATAGAATCTTCTTCAGTAGCAAGAAGAATATATAAAATATGTACATGTTTTTAAGAAAAGGTAATAGCAAATAATATAGATAAGACGATCACTAGAACAATTCATTGAGAGAGTTTAGGTTTGAATAAATGAATATATATATTATTACAGTAATTCTATGGCCAGTCCAATGATGTTGAGATTTTCAGCAGTATTTGTAAATTTGATGCAGGCCCAGTCAAAATCCCTAGTCAATTCTCTAAAATTCGACAGATATAATCTTGGCAACTATTGTCTGAATCAGCAGGGATCATCAAGGTTACAGGGAATCAGGCATTGGCCCACAGTGGCGCTTGCACTGAGTTGGCCCTGCCCTCCTCGAGGAAAGCCTGGCAGGGAACATCATCACCGGGCTTCGGCCTGCGGCCCATGTGTTCCTGGAGTTGTCCTTCCCGGAGGAAATTCCAAGGTCAGTAGGGTGAGACCAGGACTCCCAAATGGTGACGTTCATGTCCTAGTTTTTGTATATCTGGAAATAGAAAAACGACTAAAAGTAAAGTTATCTGATGAATGTGTTGAAACATACAAAGAATGTTATGCAGCTTCTATGATCATGCTTTCAAAAAATGTTTAAGGACATTTGGAAAAACCGAATACATAATATGAAAAAGTAGGATACAAATTCTTTTTTTTTAAATATGCAGGTATCGGGAGTTGAACTCAGGACCTCACACTTACCAGGCAGGCGCTTATGCCTCTGAGCTATATCACCAGCCCTAGGATACACATTCTTAAGGCAAAACATATAGCATATAAAACTTTAAATGAACATCATGTACGTGCATAGAAAAGTAACAGGAAAAAATACATGCAAATGTACATCAAAGGTCAAAAGGAGCTATGCTTTTTAATTTTTATTTTTTGTATTTATGCCATTTGAACCATGATTAAGAAAAAATAAAATTTCATATTTAAAATTTTCCAAGTTTAAAAATGTGGCACACATCCCATGAGAATGAAAGAAAAGCAAAGTAAAATAATGGTGTTATATAGTAATGGATCATGGCAAAATTAAAAATACAAGCATGTGTGCACATCTGCAAGCTCGTATGCGTGTACATGTGTGTCTATGAAGCATTTTCCTGAAAGTGATGTACTCAGAATTGCCTGAGTATTGAAGTTAGGAATATCATATATATAAATATATACACAGACACATATATATCTTGTTTTCTGGCTTCTGGGTGGAGAACGATCATCAAATTATTCTCTTTTCTAAGCAGATAAATGTGATCTTTATGAATTTATATAGATTAAATAAGTCAGCACACATAATGTCCATGAATAAAATATTAGGCAATCATTTTCCCCTAGATGGTATAATTTATAGAGCCCCCTCTTCAAAGACAGATTAAAGTGATAGGCAATGCATCATCGTTGGGAATATTAAGAGAGATCAATACTCAGAAAGATTTATAAACAATGCCACTGGGTGTGTCTGCCACAAAAGGAGTCCCAGAGCATGTTCACGTGAATTCCGAGCCCCATAGACATGGAGCAGATAGGTGTGGGCGAAACGCAGAGCCGGAAGCAAAGCAGACCGTAAAGGGTAGGAGTTGCTATTTCTCTGTCTGCGAAGTTGACAAATACGGAGCTCCTGAGAAAATAAAGAAGGTGAATTAAATGAAGCAATTTTATTTTCGTAGTCACAAGTATTTTAATGACAAATAATGCAGTCAGGTGCTCCAAATCGCAAAATATGAAGGTATCAGCCACCGTCCGATGCTGGGGTCCGTTATGAGGTCAGTTTGCTTCCTGTTTTATTTAGATGTGTTGTGTTTCAGACACATACTTAGCAGCTTCATCAGCCATCGGTAAAATATTTTATTTTTAATTTTTCTGATGAAGTGAATCCGTGTGCTACGAAGGCAATAGTCTCACTTCCGCACTGTAAACAATTCACTTTTAAAAATGCTACTTTGGGGCAACAAGCAGTACAGCCACAACCACAAACAGTTTAGAAAACCTTTAGTATTTGAAATTTATGTTACTTGCAGCTCTCTGGGAAGAAAAAGGGTTTGAAGATATGAGGTGTGTCTGGATGCTCTCGGTGTTACCATAGTACCTTGCACACACACCAGTGGTGAAATAAAAGTTTAGGGTTGAAAAATTATGTGCTGGGTTATGTGTAGAGCAGAACACTTTGCAAGGATAATACAATTGCTAAGAAGATGCATGAATTTTTATGCAGTTTGGTAAATCTTTAAGAAAACCGTCCAGAGCCCTTATGTAGTAATGGTCGAAGAAGACTGGGAAAGCGTGCTTGGACATACTTCTTTCCCATACTGACACATAACAGTATATTGATTTCTTTTAAATGATATTGAATAATAAACTAAATCTAGGAAATTTGATGAACTATACCTGACCACAGTTTACTTCTACCCTTTGATTTGCATATCTTGGTAAATAAAAAATTATTGCTTCAAATGTCTCTAATTTCTTAATTTTGATATCTAAGAAGTTATCTTCTGCTATGAAGGTAACTTATACAACATTTAATTTCAGAAAATTTTGAAATACCTAAATTAAGGAAAAGAGTAAAACCATTGCCTCAAACTTGGAAAATATATGGGGCAAAATCTTAATACTTTTCCTTATGTTAAAGAACTGTAACTGTTCTTGTTGTTTTAGTTTTGTTTCTGTTTCTGTTTTTTGTTTTTCTTTGTGGTACTGGAGATTGAATCCAGGGCCTTTGCACTGAGCTACATCCCCAGCCCTTTTTCTTTTATTTTTGAGACTGGGTCTCACTAAGTTGCTGTGTTACCCAGGCTGAGCTCCAACCTGCCATTCTCCTGCCTCAGCCTCCCAGAATGCTAGGATGACAGGCCTGTGGCGCCATGCCCAGCCCAAATAACTATGTTTTCTGAAGCCATATGACTAATGATTTGAACATCTTGTTAGATTAGGTTCTGAAATAATTTCTTCCTCAAAATCAAACAGTGCTGAACAACAAAAAGTACTTTTTTTAATTTAGGCAAGTTACTCTCTGTAAATTTTTCAGCTTTGTAAGAAAATAGATGGAATTGCAATAGCATCTTCATAACTAAATTTTCTTCCTTCTCTTTTCCTTCTTTTTGTTTCACTCTGAATTCCTCAGCTGCCGTTTCTTAAAATATGGGATTTTCCCCCCTTCTTTATGAGAAATTTTTCTGATGGCTTTGGAGAAGGGGTCTGTAACAAGATGGGCAAAGAACCTGGGTGCCATAGTCTTTATTTCTGCAGCTAATGAGCAATCTCTGAGACATTCGGCCACTGGAGCCCTGCTCCCCTCCCTCATTCCCTGCCCTGGTATGCAGGATGCTGGCCCACTGCACGCGGCGAGGCTCCCTGAGTGGGGCGAGCACCCTTGCTGGCCCTGCAGTCCCTGCCTGAAGTCGTCCCAGGTCCACGATAATTGTCCTTGTCGCTTTGTCTACTTCATTCCCAACTTGAATGTACTTACTTAAGCTTTAGGTCAAATTTGGCATTGTTGAACATTATCAGTGTAAGGAAGCCACGTTAGTGGAATCCCTAGTGGATTAAATACCTACCTTCCCATGAGGAGCAAAAGTCTGCTAATTAATATGGAAAGCATACATGCAGAAACTGTATTTAAACTCCATGAGTCAAAGTTCCATGCACGTTCATGCTACTTATGTGCCAGGAAATGGAGTGCTGCTCATAAAGAAAGCTCATTTGTGCACAAAACAGTTAACTTCCTTCTTGGAAGACTTTGTTTTTCTACCAAATCATACCCCCCTCCCCTCAATTTTGTCAAAGCCCTGAATATTTTTTAAATTTTTTCTATCTTTTATTAGTCAAATTATTTTTTCTTGTTTCTCATTCCACTCCCTTCTCTTCATTCTTCCCCTACCCATTTACAGAACTTTGTTTCTATTGTTTTCCTCCCATTCTTTTTGATTTTTTAATCCTTATTCCTTTCCTTCCCTTCCCTCTCCCCCATCCCTTGTTCCCCTTCCCGTTTTAATATTTTCTCTCTACTTCCCAATATCTGTCCTCCATTTTGGTCTTCATTTGCCTTTCGGCTTCCCCACACAAGGGAAACAATGCAATATTCACTCCTATGTGACTGATTTATTTCCCTTAAAATTATGCTCTCAAGGTGCATCCATTTACCTAAAATGTCTCAAGTTTATCCTTCTATATGGCAGAGTAGTACTGCATTGTATATAAAAACAGATTTTCTTTATCCATTCCTTGGTTGATGGGCATATAGGCTGTTTCCAAGATTTAGCTATTATAAATTGTGCTGCTATAAACATGGGTGCATGTATATCACTGTGGTGCGATATTTTTAATTCTTTTGGGAAGATTCCCCGAAGGGCAATAGCTGGGTCGAATGGGACCTCCAAGCCTAGTTTTTCGAGGAATCTCCACACTGATTTCCACAGTGGTTGTACCAGTCTGCACTCCCACCAACAGTGGAGAAGGGTTCCTTTTTCCCCACAGCCCCTCCAGCATTTGTTATTGGTTGATTTCTTGATAATAGCCTTTCTTTCTGGGATGAGATGGAATCTCTGTGTTGTTTTAATTTGCATCTCTTGAATGACCAGTGATGTTCAGTGGTTTTTCATATATTTATGTGCTGTTTGTACTTCTTCATCTGAGAAGTATCTATTCATTTCAGATGCCCATTTTTGGATTGGGTCTTTAAATTTGGGGGGGATTTAATTTTTTGAGTTCTTTATTTTTAATAGGCAGAATTGAGAAAGGATAGCTTTCCAGGATGGAAGAGTTGCCAGATGACTTCAGAATGCAAATTAGCTTGTAGCATTCTAGTTCTGGAGTCCACTGAAAGCTGGAGTGGAATCTTACCTGCACTCCCTAGGAGCTGAGTAAACTTGAGCTGGATGCCCGAAGGTTGTGGCTCCTCGAAGCAGGTGTCTGGGTGTCACCTGGGAGCCTTGTCATTCAAACTTCATGCCATGGGCAACTGCTCCTCCTCTCTCAGTGACAGGAAGAGGCCCCAAACTAGAATAGAGCTGTAAATGTGCTGACCAAACAAAAGTAAGGAAGGGAATTTAAGCAGCTGCTGCCAGCCTGCCAGGCACAATAAAACTGTGCAATTTATGTATTAGGTCAAAATGAAGCACATTTCCTCTTAAAAATGGATTTCTGGAAGAAATTGGCACTGGATCCTTAAGAATTCTAATGTAAAGATATTCATCTCAAAAAATTATGGGACAAAATCATCGTATTATTTGACCTGTCCCCTTCAATGGCGATTTAGGATGCGGAAGCCTGAATAAAAATTGCATTAAAAGTTAGCTCAAATTTTCTCCCACAGCCGTTCTCATTTCTTAAAGCTGGTGTCTTTAGGACAGTGGTCTAACAGGCCATCTGCTCTGCAAGCTGTAGTGGACCCTCGGTTCTAAGTCAAAGCTCTTTTGCAGACGAAAACATTATCAGATTCTTGCTGTTATGGGACTGGAAGGGCTCATGCTAGGTTTGTCTCTATGACAAACATCTCTCATTATTCCCTTTTCAAGAGAAAGATTCTGCAATCAGGACAGGCAGCCACGGGGGAAGAGAACCCGTTTTCTTCCTTTTCTTGTTTCTTGTGGTTCCACTAGGTACTCAAATAGGAAAAAAAGAAAGCCTTTCAGGAATCATGCGGGAAACTGCGGACAGATACCCCAAGTGAGACACAGGCCCCAACCAACCAAATAAAGCTGCATCCGCATGGGAAATTGATGCATCAGAAAATGGTCAAAGCCACCAGAAAGTGGTTATTTTAAGAGCTGGTGAAATGTACATGAGATAAATTGCTTAGGCTGTCTTAACTCTCAGCTGATTGTTTGAATTGAATAAACATACTCTGGTCTGGGGATTTCCCTAGCACCCGAAAATGCTGCTTTCTGCTCCCCAAACCACAAAAGTAATTGTATTTTGAGCAATCCACTCACCTTTTCTTGGTCCCAGGATATTAGTTTGAATCAAAAGCTTGAAGAAAAATATTCTTAGAAAAAAGAGAGACAAAGTTTTCAAAATAATGGTGGACCACATCTGGCTCAAATGTTTCAGTGAATTCAGCAGGACCTTAAGCACTAAGAGTCTTTAACTAGAAAAGTTCAACATACATATATATATATAATATCATGCCATTTGGTGTATCGTAAAGAGCGAACGTATTCACTTATGAGCAAGTAGGAAAACTGATGATGTTCCCTTATCCAGTATCCCTCAGCTCGAAGTTGGGGGAAAGTGAAATCTATACGGAGCAGGTTTTTCTCCAGCGGGTCTTACATCCTGAGTGTTATCTCTGAGAAGCTCGGTATGCAGGAAAATGACGGTGGTGGCACACGTGGGGGGCATCAAAACCAGGCTGCCTGCCCCGGGGACTCCGAGCAGGGCTCGGCAAGCTCCACGCCAGCCCGACCCATCGCCATCTCATCTCCACCTTCGCTCCGTGCCCGCGGTCCTCGTTGCCTAGGGTGATTGTTGCAGCCACTGAGGCTCGTTTTCCTGACCTCTTTAGCACGGAGTCCTGGAGGGTGACCTGAGGAGAGGCGGCGGCGCCCACCGTGTGTGGCCTGGTGCGCAGCGGGCTCAGGACCCCAGGCCCGGGCGGTGGGGCGCGGACCGGAGTGCACAGGGGAGCGCGGGGTCCCCGCTGGCAGACGATGAGGGCGGGGAGCCGGCACGGAAGGCGGCGTGGCTGCTGCAGCCTTGCAGTCCTGGCCTGCGCTGGCTCCAAGAAGTGGAGACGGGTCCTGACCCCTTTCAGAGAGGCTCTCTCTGGGGAGGTGGGGACAGGGACACCCGAGGACCCCTCAGTGAGCCCCATTTCTGGCTTGATTGCCGAGAATGCCAAGGTTAGGACTGCCATGCTTTACTTTTAATTTTGCTTCTTTCTGGGGGAGGTTGAGACAGGGTCTTGCCGTATAGTTCGGGCTGCCCCTGAACTCACTGTGTAGCCCAGGCTGGCCTTGAACTTGCTGCGATCCTCCTGCCTCAGCCTCCTGAGGGAGTGCTGGGATTACAAGTGTGCGCCACCACGCCCCACTTTGCTTCTTTAAAAAAAAAAAATGGTTGAAGCTTCTGCTGTTCTCTGAAATGATAATGAAGATAACATCTTAGGGCTTTCGAAGTGTTGCTGCTGGTCATATTCTCATTCATCACCCTTTTCTGCAGTGCTTGCTTGCTTGTCTGCCTCTCCGTGAGGGTGAGTCCCCAACAAGCTGTGCCTGAGGATTAGGAAGGGCAGGGATGCCTGGAGCAGGGCTACACCCCTGTCATACCAGCACTCTGGGAGGCTGAGGCAGGAGGATCACAAGTTTGAGCCCAGCCCAGGCAACTTATGGATATCTTCTCTTAAAGAAGAGCTGGGCATGTGACTCAGTGGGAGGGTCCCAGGTCCTATCTCCTGCACTTATATTACAAGCAGGGGCAGGTGGAGAAATGGAAGCGAGGTTTCTTCATCACTAAGGCGTCATAGTTTGCTGTTTATGAAATGGAGAAGATACTTCCGCTGACTTACAGAGACATGGAGGTCACGGCCAAGGTATGGAGGGCCGTGATGAAGAGGCTTTGGAGTCCCGGGGGCCCCTCTCAACCCAGGTGTGGCTCCCCGCACTTTCTTACTTCTATTTTGTGTTGGGGGCAAAAGTTTAAAAACCATCAGGGCCTTGTTTAGATCAGGAGAGTAGTGATAAACCCCTAATTTCCCAGGCCTTGCTTCCCGTGGCTGGCGGTGTGGTCAGTGAGGCGGCACGTGCCATGCTGAGCAGTGACCAAGTGCCCAGGGAAGGTCACAGCACAGGCAAAACAAACGCCTGCTGAAGTCCAGGGCAGAAGGAGCTGCCCACCAGCCCAAGGAGTGGACACGGGGATGGTGCTGGCTGGGCGTGGCGAGGGAGGTGAGCTCACCTGGGCGGTGGGGGCATCGAGCAGAGAAGCCACAGGAAACTCGGTAGGGCGCCCGTTCTATGTGGGGCCTGGCTCCCCAGTGTGAAGATCAAACCCAGCCGTCAGCAGTGCAGAGAGCTGTTCAGCTTTGAACACAGGAGAAACGAGAAACCCCAGAGGCACAGGCCCGCAGAGGGGACCGTTCCTCACAGAGGTGAAGCGCTCCTCTGGGTAAAGCGGAGAGCAGAACACGATAAAGGAGCGAAGTTAGCGCTTGGAAAAAATAATGCTTTAACATTTCTAGAGAGTAAATCATAGTACACGTGCTAAACAAGAATACTGTCTGTAAATTGTATAAATCTGAGTGTCAATAATAACGGTCATTATTTGGTAATTGTAGCGTTTTATATTCTCAGGTTTTACTGCTTAAAAAGTCTTGGGTTCTGCAAAGAGAAAGGACTGTATATCTCTTCGTTCAAAACATAAAAGACAGCTGGGCATGATTGGTACATGCCTGTAATTCCAGCACTTTGGGAGGCTGAAGCAGGAAGGTCCCAAGTTTAAGCCCTGCCTGGATGACTTAAGCGACTTAATGAGACCCTGACTCAAGATAATGTTGTAGGTTCAATCCCCAATTCTGAAAAAGAAAAAGAAAAGACACAAATAAAAACCACAAAGAAGAGAGAACCAGTCAGTGATTTGATGACAGTACAGATTTGCTTTAGAATTTAATACATGGGGGAAAAAATTATGCTTGTCCTGACACAAGTAAATTTCATTTAATTAAAAATATGCTAGTAAATCTTGCACCTAGAGTGGATGAATGATTACAATCTGAAAAAAAAATGTGCCGTCTTAAATGGTGGATTGCTTTATGAAGCAGCTCAGAATTTGGGTAGCTCAAAATATTCTAGAGTATAAAACTGGGTTTCTTCCCAGTTCAAGCACACGTAAATTCTGCTTTAACTTGCACACGCTGACTTAGGAGAGGACGCGTCAGGCAACGGGAGGCAGCTGTCCCCTTGGTGGACGGGGATGGTGGGGCAGAGCCTGGCCTGGGAAGGCGCAGCAGAAAACCCGGCCGGCAGCAGGCCCGACCTGCCTGCACTGCTCACGCTGAGCAGGAAACCACTGTGCACCCAAAGGTTTAGAAAATAGTGAATCTTTGTACTACTTTTAGTGTGTTTTAAACTTTTACTCGATGCCAAATGTATCTCCTGTCAAATCAAGTGCTGCTGGCTATTTAGGGATCTATGTGATAATTTCGTTGTCTTCTTTTTAAATTTTTGCCATCAAACGAGTCACTGTCACAGAGTCTCTCTTAGAAGCCTCAGCAGCACATGTGCTTAACCCTGGAGCGCCCCACGCTAAGGGTTCTGCGTGGACCGTGCGTGTCCTCCGGCACGACTGCTGTCCCAGGCAGAGCGGTCACGCTTACGCCCTGCGCCCTCCCCGCAGCTTCGACACAGGGCTCTCTCCAGACCCCACTCACCCGCGGTCTCAGTCCGGAGGCTCCTGGGAGGAGCGACTGTGTCACGCGCACAGCCTACCCACCAAAAGGCCAGGCCAATGACCGTCACACAACCTAACAGAAAAGCAGGAGGGAGAGCCACCTGTTTATCCGAGGGCGAAGTTTTGAGTGGCGAAACGTTTTCCCCAGTGTTTACCACTGCCACTGTGGAACCAAGCGTGATTTAGCTGAATATTGAAAAATATTTAAGTTTCCCCATTCCAGTCTTTTTATCCATTCTCCCACTAAAGCAGAGAAGAAATGCTTTGTGTCTTATCACATTTCTTTACGAATAAAAATTTTAATGTCATTGATTGGATAGGATACATGAAGAAAAATGTGAAATAACATTTAAGTAGATGCCTTCCCTAGTCTGGGAGGTCTTTTAAGATTTTCCAGTTCTTTTTTTTTAATTTTTAATTTTATTGGTGATGCTTGCAGTGCATAATGATGAGTTGGTACAAGCACATTGCACATCTCAGTTCCTTTCCCAACCCCATCCCTGCGCTCCCTGCCTCTTCCCTTCATCTCTCGGTCCCCTTCCCTTCCGCAAAGTCGCCCTATTTCCTATCTTTTCTTTCTCTGTTTATTCATATTTTGGGCTTCTCATCAGAGAACCACGGGCTATTTAATTGCTAGCACAGATACTTCCTCTGGTCCAAACGTTAGAAAAGGAGACTGGCTTCCTCTGGAAGCGCCCGCCTAGCACCAGGCCCACCGCCTCCCATCCCTGGATGCGGGCGGGTTCTCCTGCAGTTCTGTCTGATGCAGCACTGAGACACAGCCTGTGTTTCTGTACAAGAACCGGGACAGCCAAGCAGCTGTAGGGAATGATCTTCAGGAAACTGCTGAGGCAAAAGCACTGGGATTTGTTCTTCCCAGCGCTCCCAACCGTGGGATGATGGCATTGTTTGAAAACAAACCTCACCACGTCCTGGGACTGAAATACTTTGTATGTGTTGTTGTTTGCAGTGCATGCCAAGACATTCATGAGCATCAGAGCCAAGCTGGCGAGCTAATTAAGTATTATGTGTGTATGTGTTTAAAACAGCATAATAAGGAGCATTGGAAATCTTCAAGATGAGCGAATATCTTATAACTTCTTCCGCAGGTGCGAGGATAGCTACAAGCCATGGACTTTCTGTCCTGCTTCTTGTTTGTGGCTTTGTGAAGGGTGCTTTGCTTTAATCTAAAGTGCTGACTTTTTTCCAATATCACTTTCTCTTCTTAAAGCAAAGAGCAAATCGCCTGTAATACCTACGGAGCGGACAGCAAAGCTGACCCTAAACTCCAAGCACCACTCAGCACTCTCTGTCCTATAGTTACCTACACCAGGAGCTCCTGCTTCCGGAAGCATAAACGAAGAGGCTGTCGCACGCTTTGTTCCTAATGTTTTCTTTGGCAAATCACTGATCTTTCATTTCAAGAGAATTAGTGTGAAGCGATAGGACCTTTTCTAATAGCAAGACCTATGCTTTTCCCTTTTCTTTCGGCGGATAGCATCGTTATCTCTCTGACTGCTCAGGGGTTGCCCAAAGTCATCGTGCAGCGAATTTTTACTGTGGATACCACTGATTTCCTCCCAAAGGGCCCATTGCCAGCACAGGAAGCAAACAGAGACCAAAAGTCTACAGGACAGAATCCATCATACGACCAAACCCCTTCTGGGGCAAGAACAAAATCATCGACACTGCGAGTCAACAAGGAGAATCGTCTCAAGGAGTAATCACAGAAAGTTTTTTTTTAACCTTTTTCCTGGATTTTTTCTTCTTTTTCCTGACCCTAGTTCTCATTCCATGGTGGGGAGTCCTGCTCATGGCCAATCCCTGTCCATCTTGGGAGGTTTCTATGACTACATTTTGAGTGCTCTATGTTTCAATGTATTTTAATTCATTTTGCAATTCTTGTATATGCAGACCTCACAAATTCTGTAAATTGCTTATAGTATGTGTGATATAACTTTAAAGTAGATAGACTATGATCCTCGTGTGAGCTGATTTTTATCATTCTATACACAAATATATACATATGGATATCTCTATGTTGGGCCACCAACCAGCTTCTTTTGAAAAAGCATTTGTTTTTCATTTATAATCCATGCAGCCTGTGAATTTCGTAGTGGATCCTTTCATCTCCACAGATTTGATGGCCTCAGATGGTCTCTGTTGTCCTCTGCTTCCTTCTGGAAAATGCATATTCAAAACTGTATCCATCTCTGATAAGTGAATTAATTTTGTTGTGCGTATGCTGTGTTGGAATCTGATATGTTCCTTTATGTCTGATGTTTGCTGAGGTCGGAGGGCCTCCCAAGGGGAGAACACACACCCTGGTTTTGACAGCTGCGCCTGTGTGATTGTCATTCTGTCACTATACAGCAAAGTCACTTCTAGAAAGCCTGTCTCCCGGCAGACGTGGGGAGAGAAAGCAGACCCCTTGGTCCCTGAGTTCACAGAAGAACCTTTCTTGCTATGGCTAAAATATGCTGCTTCCTTTGACTTGTATGAATTTTTGTAGCTTTGTCATTCTGTTATTTGCTGCTAATTATATTTTAATGCCTCTTAATTAAAAATTAAAATTTGGTTGTTGGCTAAATACAATATGCAAATGATGACTGCAAATCTCCTCCCGAAGATGCGTGTTCAGTGTCACTAGTTAACGAATTAGGACTTCAATATTCCAGCCTTATTTTTGGCTTTATGATAATCCAGGCTATTTTATTTAGAACCTGTTTTTTACTCTGGCAAAGAAAGATAGAACTATTAACGTGTTGCAAGTACACCATGGGATAGGGAGGACTGGAGAAAGCAACAAGCTAAGTTGTCCTTCCAGAGAGCCTTCCGCTTCTTTTCCGTGTGAAGCCAGAAAGCTGGCCTGCAGGGGACCGCATCCTCGCAGCCTCAGTCCTAAGCAGAGGGCTGGAAGGCAATGAATGCCTCTGTCGTTCAAAGGTAAATGCACTGGCGTTCAGCCGTTCAGTTGCAGCAACATGCGTATTTTCATAGTATTCTTGGCAGTCTCTTCTGAGAGAGACTGCTTCATGCTACGTTTATTTCTTGCCATTTTTCTTGTTCATTTGGTTTATTGTTTTGGGCTAATGAGAAAAATAAATAAAGGTTTTGATTGCACTATTTTATTAATCTAGGAATGTATTTTCTTTCAAATATTAATATCTTTAAATGCATAGCATAATAAGATAACTGTCATTTGCAAGTCTGTCTCAGCTCGAAGGATTGCATACATTAACACATCAGAGTTCTGATCCGATTCAGTCCAGCTGGGAAAACATACCATGTAACAGGCTTTCACGCAAGGTTCAGGAGATGAGCTCGCTCAGCGCTAAGCAGGACAGATGGGTACCTGAACCGACAGTCTCACCACGACAGGGACAGATGCTGGTACGAGAGGAGTGCTCGCTAGACTCTTATCAGCATCCAAAATAACGCAGTCCTCCTTGTCACTGTGCTACCACGTCTAACTCACTGGCCACTTCGAGGAAAAACACAGCACGCCATGTGTTTGTGCAAACTCGAAAAAATAGTATGAAATCTTAAATATGAGAATGGAAACGGTAGTACATTAAGGAGACCATCTAGTGGTTTGCATTTGATAGTCTATCCCTCGGGGTGGTAACTGTATGTTATGACTATGGAAATGAATAAAGACTAAAAATAATTGATCTGGCTTCTCAGCCTGTTTCCAAGGTTTTGCGACATCTTTCAGAAGATGAAATCATGAAAAGTTGAAATTGGTTACTTGAATTCAAGCCAGATCCTTTGTTCTCTCTCAAAGACATATGGACTACTTATAAAAAAAACTATGCAAATGAACGTACTTGAGGATGAAGTAAGACAAAATTCCCTAAGGCAGATGCTCTTAATCTAGATTAGTAAATAAACTTGGTAGAGTCTTTAAGTCCAGGGAATTTACAGTCAGCATTTCTGTGCCCTTAAACAATAAAGACAGTGTTACGACTCTTTCCGTGATGTTTACACTGCATTAGATATAATTAGTGACCGAGGGATGATGTGTGTACAGGATGATGTGCGTACAATACGTGCAAATCCTGTACCATTTTATATGACACATGAGCATCCACAGATCCTGGGGGACGGCTATGGATCTATATTGTGCGTATGTGTATTTGTCTTATGGAAATGGCCCTTCACATTGATTCTGAAAATGTTTTACTTATCATTTGCTGGCCTAGAAAAAGAATACTTAGATGGTTCTGAGAACAACAAAGACACGATTGGTGTATGTTTGAACTGGTTTGCCTTAAAGTTCTTGGAAGCAGGATGTTTTCAGGGAAATATATTAGGACACGACACACACACACACACACACACACACACATTTGACAAAGACAACATATATTTTTAAGTTCAGAAAAGACAGCCTTTAAATTTGCTATAAACAAGATGGAATAATAGATATAGAATGATGTTTGTTGAATTTTTATTAAGATGTTAATGTAAATTTTCAAAGGACATGCAGCTGCCATTCAAATAAGTGGTCTTGGTATTGATCCTACTTAAAAAACAAAATATTGAGTATAACTTAGTGTTAGTTTATGTAAGAAGAGATAATTACCACGGTAAATATAATCTTTCTGAGACAATACATAACCAATGATTGCAGTTTGGAGTTGAGACTGTGCATTTACAAAACACATGGGACACAGTTTCAAACAGGAAGCCCAAGCACTTTCATTTCTAGAGCGGCTCACTGATTAAAGGGACGTTCAGTGATTCCGGAAGTGTGAGTACTTCCTGGCTTGGGCCATGACATAATCATGTATTTCCTACATCTGGGGGAGACAGAAAGCTCAAGGAGCCCCTGGTGTGGGGTGTAACTAGGTGGTGACAGGAGGCTGCTCTGAGCAGGGGACACCGATGTTAATCTAGATTGACCAGAAGTCAGGCAAGAGAGGATCGTGGATCAGAGCCTCCAGGGACAGGGCACAACTGGCACAAGTCCTGAGGCCAGGTCCATGTCTGCCGTTCACGGACCAGAGCCTGTAACCGAGCAGTCGGTGGCCTGAGACAGACTGAGAGGAGCCATCAGATGAGACGGAGCCCTGGGGAGCAAACAGGGCAGAGCCAGAGTCAGTGCCACTCGGGGCACGCTGCCCCTCTGGGGCCAGGACGCGGCCCCTAGGACCCTCCTGAGACCATACTGTCTTCTAGACCCTTGGAAATCTGTGCCGATGCTACCGAGACACAGGCCGCGGAGGACCAACCCCATTTCAGTGCCAATTTTCATCGGGTCATTCCGAGGAGCAGCAGGAGAGGCTGAGAGGACAATCCAGACAGGCGTGACCATGGTGATGAGCCAGCGGCAGTTGTTACAGATGCCATATGAAATAAAAGCATGAGCGCAGCTTTCCCCACTTGTTGTTTTGCTTGCCTCTGGTTTCAGTTACTGTTGTCCGCCAGGATCTGGAAATGCCCAGTGGAGACTCTGCAAATAAGCCTGACCTGTAATTGCATGTGGCTGTGTGTGATGGGGTGGGATCTTCACTGTCCAGCTCTGTCCCCTGGATGTGAGCCATGCCTCCATCAGTGTATCCGCTTGCATTTGCCACCTGTGCATTAGTCAGGTAGCAGCCACCTCCACGAGCAGCGGGACTGTCACGGTGCTACTGTGCTGTATCACCACACCCTATGGCCCTTATTAATGGTTCCAAAGCCAAGAGGGCAAGACTGGAAATTGCAATCGGAATTCTCCACAATACAAATCCCAGAAGTCAATGGATTAAAGAGACAGTATTTTCAAGGGAAGAGATTGAGACAAAATCATTTTATACTTAGATTATATTTTTACTGTTAAAGAAATAAGATCATTCTAAGGTTAAAAAAAGGCTTAGAAAAAAGTAGCCTGTACATACTATTTTTAAAAACTGTTGCCTATATGCCCCAACTGAGATAGAAAATTAAAGTAAATAAGTATAATATAAACTGTCTAGCATGTAGGTTTAGAAATTGTGTTAAATCTAAAGAATGCTGGAGTATTTTATTGTATTTACCTTATATAAAAGAAACAAAAGTTCCCAAATAATACTTACCCTTATTTTGTAAATGTAATATATTCTAATGTTTTCAATTTTGTTCTTTTTTTCTTAGCGCTCATGTTTGTCACAACATTAAATTAATTTTACAACTGCAAGTTGAAAAAAATCACAGGCGTATTTTATTCTAAAGTATAATACAAAAGAAAAACATGATGCAAACATGTAACATATCAAAAACTTCCTTGAGTTCTAAACTCTCATGTTATTAAGAACTGGGAAATTGAAGATAAGCCAAAGAAGAAAAAATTCTTCACTTGTCCTCACTAACGTGGCTGTGACTCGTGCGGGGGAAGCATGGAACTATTTTTCACTTCTGTGGTTTTCTGTTTTGTGTTAGGTTTGCCTCTTTCTTCTCTGGCCTTTCCTTCTCTGAACCCCCTTCCTATTTTGAGCTACCCCAGCCCCGCAGTCACAGCCAGTGAGGCAATAGGGACGAAGAGGCTTCTTCCTTCCAGGCTTTGGGATGTTCCCTGGAAAGTGGCCGCCTCCTGCGAGCACCCCGTCACACTAAGCGAGCACCCAGGGAAGCGGAAGGAGACCTGGCGGTCCCACCATTTGTCACTGTCGGGCCCAGCTTCAGAGGTGGATGACCATGAGGTCTCCAGGAAAGAAACAGAGACAGCCTTGTCGAAGTCACACTCGATTTGTACAATGTCAAAAGAAAAATCCTCCATTCCTGAAATCTGAATCCTGAGCCACCACAACAACAAAGTCTCCAAACTTTCCAGCGTCAGTTCAGGCCGGGCGCACCCGTCTCGCGGGAGAGAACCTTGGTCCGATGAGAGCGTCTCCCGGGCAAGCTTGGAGTCCTCTTCGCAGCTTCCCCCAAACGAAGCGCTTTGGAGACGCCCAGGGAAAGACAAACACCCACCCCCGCTGTGTTCTCACACGACAGCTCCCCACGAGTACTTCATCTGGGTCCCTGGGGAGCCCTAGTCAAATTCCTGGGGGGCAGGGGGTTAATGGAACATCGAGCAGAGTCAGTACAGGCCCAATGAGACCACATGCCCACCTGCAACTGTTTCCCTGGCTCCTGACAACGTAGATGAAATGCGTAGCATTCGAGACGGGAGGCATCCTACACGGGTTCTCTGTCCTGCAAGTCGACCACGGGCCTTCTTCATACTAAAATACCTTACCCTGGAGGAAGTGGAAAAGCAGTGATTCTGTCCGAGACACAGGTGAAGATGGCACAGAAGGCAGCGGAGTCTCGTTCTGGGTAATCAGAGCATAATTAAGTGTGGCGCGCAGCTGTAGCTGCTGGTCAGATGCAGGCTTTGTGCTGGAGCAGACAGTCGGGCAATTTCCAGTTTATTAAAATTAGAATATTTTTAAAGGAGGGTTTTATTTACACCGGGCAGGGATAAAAGTACTCCTTTCTCATCTATCTGCAAAGCTGCGTTGATGTTCCAGGTCTGAGCCCCTGCAGTCCGCCTGCCAGCCCCTAGGTCAACCCCAGTAACATCTGGAACTGGGAAAAAGTAGCCCGGGAGGCCTAAATGTACATACATTCCATGAACTAAGTATACATTCAAAACTCAGGCCCGGATGGCTGCACACATCTTTACACATTCCAGGGGTGCCGCTTCCAGTCATTTACAAACTATCTCAGATAACAGAAAAACGGGATGTGCTTTCCCGTCCCCTTTCTGAGGCTAACGTTGTGCCGCTAGAAAATGTGCCAGGACAGTTCGAGAGAGGGCGATTTCAGGCCCCCGAACTCGCGACAGTAGGCACAAAGTTCACGCAGAGAATAGCAGCAAAACAAATCCAGCAAAACGTGATCCACCACAGGGAGTAAACGCGGCTCGTCCGGGAATGGGAGGCTGGCGAAAGCGACAGTGGCGCTGTCCGCGGTGCGAGGCTGGGTTCCTGCGGAAGCAGAGGCAGGACGAGACCTGACTGCAGCCCGCCCCGGGGGCTTGGCAGCCGCGGTTCGCGGAGAGAGAACGACGGAGACGAGACGTGCTGCCAAGGGCGCTCCCTCGCACGCAGCCGGGGTTCACCCCACGGGAAGCTGTGCTGTGTAAGCGCGCGCGACTTGCCTCCAGCCAAGCGGGGCCGCGATGTTTAACTACCGACCGCCCAGCGGGAGAGACGCGCGGCCTGGTAGGTGACACGCGTGGCCTCGGGCGCTGTACCTGCTCCTCGCCTCTTCCTCTCTGCCCCGTTTCCCGGCTCTGTGTCCCGGTCTCCGCCACATCCTTCCGCACCGATGTCTCTCCCTTGATCACGGAATTAACTCATGAGCAGATCGAGTCTCCCTCCCGTCAGTCGTGGGCGCTGGGCATTGTGTCTCAGGGACCCGAAGGCCGCTGGACACAAATACCTGGTGCAGCTTCCAGGGCGTCTCCAGGAAGAGAGCGGCAGAAGCTGAAGGCAGCGCTGGAGCAGAGACCCCTACCGTCCCGCCTGCAGGCCACGTGCGCCTGCGGGCAGCGACGGATGCAGCTGCACGAGGTTGGAAACTTTGAACATGGTTGGGGATTTGGCAGGTATTTCTCTGCGTCCGCGAAAACCGACTGCTTCGAGGGGCAGGCGCTGTGCAGTGCTACATTTTCAAGGGTGAATTCAGCGCATGAAGAGTAAAATTAGATGAGAAATTCTTAGACAAGTACCTTGAGAACGCACTAAGAATTGCAGCTACCTCTGTGGAGCCAGACACTGAAGCATTAATTCCACAAATCGAGGTCAAACATTCTACTAGTGTCATGTTTATGTCATCGTCTTCTTGTTATAAAAATATTTTAAACTAAGGGAAGGCTTTTTTACTTGTATACATGAACCTCATTATGTATTTCATATACAGCCAAAACCAGTTTGTCTTCACCCAGTGCGGGCCAGGCAAAACAGAAGGCTGGACGCCCACATGAGATGCCATTCGCAGACGAAAAATCACACCTATGTAGCAGAGGAGGAAAGGCAGGCATTTGGTGAAACTCAGCGTTCACTCCTAAGTAGATATTTCCCCCGACAGTGAGGGATACGGAGCAACATAATGATGCCCACAGTCCGTATCTATCTTCCCTTCAAAAATGTTCGTAAAAGTACTTAATAATACAACGTTAAGAAGCACGTAAATGATCATTAGTAGCTAAATGCATAACGAATGGCATATTCACAAAAGAGAAGACTTTCAAGCAAATAAAATAAACTAGGGCTAATACAATGATAAGGATAAATTTTAAAGCCAGAAAAATTGATTGAAGTAAAAAAAAGAACGCAGAGTAGTACTCCCTTGAGAAGAGACCCAAGATTGAGCAAATCAAATCAGGGTCTGAAGTACGCAGAAAATCCCTTCCCCGAGGAGAATACCTGAAACCTCACCCCCCACCAGGGAAAAAGAGGCAGCATTTCCCGATTGTGTCTGGGTTCTGAAAAAGACACACGCTGCAGCCAAGTGTGCTGTCCCCTACGTTCACTGAGCGCCTCAAGCCCTGTCACACTGGAGCGGACCAGGGGAGAAGACCTTGCTTGTGGCCCAGGCCATGGTAAAGCAGCTTTGGCCTCTGACCACTATAACCCATAGGTCTAAGAGAGTTCAAAGGATCTTACTCACTTAGGGTTTTCCTGGGGTCTATTGAAAATCTCTGTAAGAAAATCACTAAGATCTCTCAACTTCCAGGAAAGCCTGCTTCCCATGGCGAGGAACTCGTCTTATTTAACACACAGCTTCCCATTGTCCTTCGGTAGAAAGTAAATAAAACTGGACATCAGGCAATCATGCAGCCTATGGGGACGGCATGTACAGGTGAGTCCAGGGACACGAGGACAGTCCTCTGTGAAGGTGTAGTCCATAACTGCGGGACACGAGGACAGTCGTCCATCAAGTAGACACAAGAAAGCAGCTAAGATGACTCAGAGTTACTGGTGATTTTCACAAACATTCACACTCTCTGTTCCCTACGCCTGTTCAGTCCTCAAACTGACACCTTTGGTATCATGAGGAATTTGTTCTCTAAAAAGGAAAAAGTTTAAACCTCACCTATGGAAGACTTTGTAACCAGAAAATCCATTTTTTAGAAAGAGATATCTAGCCGGATGGTGGTGCATGCCTATAACCCCAGCACTAGGGAGGCTGAGGCAGAAGGATTGCCATGAGTTCAAGGCCAGCCTGGGCTACAGTGAGCTCAGGGATAGCCTGAACTAGAGTGAGACTTTGTCTCAAAAAAAAAAAAAAAAAAAAAAAAAAAACAAAGATATCTAAAGGACATATAAAATGTGACTTGAAATATTTTAAAAAATCAACAATCAAAATTACATATATTCACATTTATATGTACATAAAAGTTTAAATGAGGTAAAAAACAATAATGACAACATTTCAAATGACTAAGGAAAGCTTGTTCTATACACAGTCTTGGAATAACTAATTGATTATTTGGAGGAAAATTAAGCAGAATGAAATCTAAGTGAGAAAGGAGAAAATAATAGTGCAAAATATAAATTTTATGTAGATAAAGTTTTAGTATCAAAAGATAAATTTAGGAAAGAAAAAAAAAAAAAAACACTTCGACCTAATGGTCCAAGTTCAATGGTCCTGTATGTTAAAAAGAAAAAAAAAAACATAATTCAGTCACCAAAGGAAATTACCTCAGTTATCTAAACCTTAGGAAAATAATTATAATTTTTAAAAGTAGTATAAATAGACAACATACATAAAAACATTCAGCCTCATTAAAAAATAAAACAATTACAGTCAGACTGTGAAGGACTCAAGATGTGCGTTCTCCCAAAATTCTGAGGTCTTAGCTGCAAGGCGATGGCATTCTGAGGGGGCCGTGGGTACAGACGAGGTCACGTGGGGGAAACTCCCGTGGATAGGATTAGTGCCTTTGTCAGAGAGACCCCAGAGCCCTCTCCCCTTTCCCCACACAGCACGCAGCAGGAGGACAGCGGCTGTGAACAAGGAGCAAGCCCTCCTCGGAACTGCCAACGCTTGACTCTGTTCCCGAGTGTCGGATTGCGAGACTAAGGGCCACTGTTAACACCTCCCAGTCTATGGACTCTTTTTTTTTTTTTTTTTTTTTTGTGGGTACCGGGGGGTCGACCTCAGGACCTCGCGCGCCAACAGGCACCCGTGCTGCTGAGCGATATCACCGGCCCCTTTTTCGTATGTGGGATCCGGGAGTCGAACTCGGGCCCTCGCGCTTGCAAGGCAGGCGCTTACGCCACTGAGCCATCTCACCGGCCCAAGTCTATGGACTCTTGAGAGCCCACGTGAGCGAGACAGAGGCGAATGCTTGGTAAATGTAAATCTGAATTTCAGAAAATTGGATGCTCTTCGGTGTCTTAGTATCAGGCAAGAAATTGTGTAAATTACATTTTCAACCTGAGAATGTAAAAATTACCATTTAAATGAAACAGAAGATAGGCAGAAATGAAAGACAAAGACAGAACTAATGAATTACATCATAGAAAAACTTTCTAAACAATAGGTATCACAGAAAGTTGTTTAGACACGTAATAGTAAAATAAGCAAAACTCTGGATTAATAAACTGAAGGAAAAAGTGGATTAAAATAAAGAAATTTTAAGGACACAGCGAAGGTCAGACACAAAAGTTGTAAAAAGTGTAACGAACCTGTCACGGTAATCTACCATAGGTTTGGTGGTGTGAAAATCTCAATATGCAAGCAGCATCCAATTTAAGGACACCGTTCCTTTCCTTGGTGGTGGCCTGTCCCTCGGGAACTAAGTCCCTCGTCACAGAGCCCATGCATGTGTGTCATTTTAAGGAAAGATGAAATAAGGAAATAAAACACAACAATGTCGTATAGCTAAAATAGTGACCACCTCCACAGACAGCAAATGGTATGTGATGAAGGTCAAAATTCTTTTAAATCACGCAAACATAAACCTGTGTAAACTTGGACTTAGAAGATATCTTCCTAATAAGGCAAATGAAATCTACCTTAAATTGACAACAAACCACAACGTTAGCACTTAACACAGCAAACATTTTCATTATCCTGAGAAATATAACCAGGATCTTGGCTGCTTTTAATATTTATCTGATAATCTAACAATACAAAGGAAGTAAGAAACAAAAACTGGAAGAATATGGTTATCACAACACTGTCATAATATAATTGATTGCTGAAAAGCATAACATGATAAACTTGTTGCATCCGGGGATGAACACCTCTGCTCTGTTGTTGGAGCAGCCCACCAGGATTGTATATCAACCCCAATAAAAAGTCAGAGGGATAAAGCTCAATGAAAGGAAGACACTTTATTTGTAAAGAGGAAAAGGAAAGGGGAGAAAGGAGAAGATAGAGAGCTACCCTGATAAGAGCCAGGACAGGGTTCCGGAAAGCCACTTTTCTGGGGGTGAGTGACACTTCCCCTCCACCCAGAACTTGCCATAACTGGATGGGCTTCCAGGCCCCTCTGTCTAGCATCATTTCTTCCAGTGACCCCTCTGCAGCTTCTTTCTGTCTGTTTACTGGTCCTTGACCCACCTTTTAAGGCCTTATCTTTGGGATGGGTGGTAGTCGGCAAGGGGGTGCCTTATTCTTGGTTAGCTTAGAGTTAGCAAAGGGGCGTGTGGATATCTACTGTACCCTAGAGTGACCCAGAGTGAATACATGTGTATATGTTAAGGTACAGTGTGAGGACAAACTGCCTTAAAGTTAGTCAGCCCCCCACTTCTGCTTCCCCTGTATTTTTGTGGAGGTGGGGGCAGTTCATCATTTGTGGACTTGGCTTTCTGTGTCCTGCCTGTCAGCTCTTTTTTTTCTGGTCTCTTGGTGCAAGTCCCAAGGCCTTGCTCTATCTGGTTTCTTCTCTCTTTTTCCACACCTGTCTTTGACTTGCTTCCCTGGGGAATTTCTCTAATAAACTTTGTTTTTGACTCCTTTTAGTCAAGATTAGCTAGAAGACATAAGGAGGACTGTATTTTATTTTTTTCATCTACAGACTCCTGTCCCTACAAACAGACCAGATTTTAGGATTAGTAATTGACTATAAGGCAAATATAAAATATTAAAATACAAAAACAGCACTTTCCTCTATGTTAGAAAAAATACTGGAGGCCGGTGAGATAGCTCAGCGGCATAAGCGCCTGCCTGGCAAGCACGAGGTCTTGAGTTTGACTCCCGGTACCTTCATACAAAAAAAGGGCCGGTGATATTGCTCAGCGGCACGGGCGCCTGCTGGCATGCGAGGTCCTGAGTTCGACCCCCGGTACCCACAAAAAAAAAAAAGAAAAAGAAAAAATACTGGAAATGAACATGAATTCACAAGAACACATGTACAAGTTAAATGAAACTAAAAATATCAAGCAATATACCAGACCAAAGTGAAAAAACTCAGGAATGAAGCAAAGAAACAAACAAAAATTGTGATGGAACACAGAAAGATTAGTCATTGGAAAAACTGGAAAGCCATGCCAAGTTCCAGAGCAAGACATCACAAAGGTAACTGCTTCTGAAAGTCCAACATTCCCAAACATATCCCAGATAGTTGCCAGCTTTTGTTGTGCTGTTTTTAATTTTGCCAAATTACTTTAAACTTGATCTTAAAGAAGAACTGATGGAAAACAGCAAGAAAATTTTGTAAAAAGAAATTATCAAATATGTAGTCTGAACATACATCAGAGTAAACTTCCCAGATAATGAAAGTATAGCCATTTAAATAACTAGCATTAACCCAAAAATAGACAGAAATATAAATGTAACATAAAGAATGGCCCAGAAATACTAGAATATGGACAAGTAATCATACATGATAAGGGGCTAGAAGCTCTGGGAAGTGGGGTTTTTCAATCAGTAATTATGACTTGATTTTTTTTTCAAAAATGGTGTTACATAGTCAATATTTACCATAAACTCAAAACAACCAAATTATCCTTCATTAGATGACTAGATTAAAAAAACTATGGTACATTCCAACAATAGAATATTATACAGCACTAAGAAGAAATAAGCTATCAAACCATAAAAACCTAAATGCATATTACTAAGTGAAAGATATCAATCTGAAAAGGACACACACTATCTAATTCCAACTATATGACATTCTGAAGGAAAACACTATGGACCCAATAAAAAGATTGGTAGTTACCCAAAGGCAGGGCAGGGAGGCATAAGTAGGAGGTAAAGCATAAGACATTTTAACATAGAAAAACTACTTCATATGATTCCACAGTGTTAGATACATGTTGTTACGTATTTGTTAAATCTGTAGAATGTAGGGCACCAAGGAGGAACCCTAAGGTGAAGTACGGATATGGGGTAGTTATAGAGGTCAGTACAGGCTGATCATTCATCACACAAGTACCACTTTGATGGGGAGTGAGGTAGTGGCAACACTATGCATGTTCTCATGCAATGCTGTTTAGAAACTTTCTGCTCAATTTTGCTGCGAATCTAAAACTTCTTTGAAAAGTAAAACTTAGCCAGGTATGGTAGTGAGCAAATATCTGTAATCTCAGCATTCTAGGAGACTAAGACAGTAAGAGCAATGTTCAAGCCCACCCTGGGGTGAATTAGCAATTTAGTGAGACCTTGTCTCAAAATAAAAAGTAAGAAGAGCTGGAGAGAGGCTCCAAAAAGTAAAAAAAGGCTCAGTGCAAAGGCACTGAGTTCAACCCCCAGTTTTGCACACACACAAAAAAGAAATGAGCTATCAAATCACAAAGGACACCACGAAAACGTAAATGCATTTTGCCAGTGAGAGAAATTAGTCTTAAAAAGCTGAAAGCTGTATAATTCCAGGTGTGTGACACTCTGGAACAGTGGAACGGTAGCAACAGTAGAAGAGTTAGGGATCCCCAGGGATTCATGGGGAGAAGATGATGATGTGGAGAACCGGAGGAGGAGAATGCGGTGAGGCTGTGCTGTGCGATGCTAGTGGCGGACACACGACTTTGTACATTTGTGAACATCCACAGACCATACAAGGCAAAGGGTGAGCTGCAGTACACATTGTGGACTTCAGTTAATAGGAACACATCCTAGGGCTCAGCTGTTACGAGGAGAAAACTCAGGGAGGAAGAGGCTATGTTAGAGTACGCTCTGCTCAATTTTTCCTGGAAAATTGTAAGTTTTAATATACCTTTTACTCTAAAAACTAAAGTTTATCAATTTTTAAAATGTGATTCAAATGCTTTAACCATGTTTCAAAAGCAATGCAGACTCTCTAATCAGTCAACTTGATTGTAGCCAAGGGTTTGGGAGGGTTGTAGTAGTCCCTTTGCTATTGAATGTTGTATACCAGTGTTACAACTAGACATGAGTTCAGTGTCAAGGCAAGTAACAATGAAATCTTCACACACTAAGATGCAAAGTGTACATTAAAATTTACACTAAAAAAGTTAGGATTATGATGATTATGCAAGGAAAACCATAATACAATCAATGAGCTCAACTTTGTATGTATTTTGTATCTCAAGCATAGTTAAGGATTCATTGGCTACGTTTCTTCTGCCTGCATCCTCAATCAAAGGCTTGAAACTGTGACTCACAGGTCTGTGGGCAGGAAATAACAGTTTATTTCATGAGCTCCAGTGAGGAGCATCTTTCTATCACTAGCAGTGGAGAATCTTGCACTCATGCATGTAAATGAAGAAACAGAAAATGATAGAGAGAGAGGCAAGAGCTAATCCCTGTTCATCACACCCTGATACACTACAAGACGTCTTGAGTGATACATCCCAGAAACATCATCCAAGCCTCAGAGCCACGCATTGTAAGCTACTTTTAAAAATGTCTTCCCCAAATAATACCTTCTCCTCCGACTCTTTTCAAACAAGTGGCAGATAGCACAGAGAAAGGTTATAATTTCCAAGATGATAAGTTCTACAATTTCTTCACCACTAAAGTTGTCTTAGTTCTTTGATTAGTTCTATATCCAAATAAATGTTTCAGCAAAGAAAATAAATAAAAGTAATAATGACACACGTAGCCTTTCCTCTTCCTTTTCCACATTCTTTGTCAGCTGGTCCAGCCTCGCCTGCCTTACCTGCACTGCTTATCTTCAGCTGGGAGTGAACCTTGTGAGTCCGTGTTCCCGAGCTGCCATTGTTTGGAATTCATTACAGATGTTTCACTTAAAGACGCTTGGTGGGGTGTGGCAGGACGCTGCTAGGTCAAGTCCTGACTGGGCATCTTAGTGACTTAACGAGAGCCCGTTTCAAAATACAAAGGGGATTGGGGTGTAGTTCAGTGCAGAGGCCCTGGGCTCAGTCCCCAGTACTGCATAGAAAAGACAGAAGACACACACGTCAAGGACTTTAAATGACACAGTCAAGACAGTAGAGAAGATGAGAGGAGGCAGAATTAAAAGTGGTGGCTTCAGCCCACATAGAGCAGGGCTGCGATGATCCACTTAACCTCACCAGTCCCCAGTCTCATCTGTCAGTGGAATCCACAACTTACTGTGCCAGTGTCACATGGCGGCTGCAACAAGCCAATATGATAATGTATGCAAAGGACTTTCTGAAGCGCTAATAAAAAATTAAGTGTTGTTTTATTATTTCCACATGGAAGGCAGCTGAAGTGCCCTGGGATTAAAAATATCAGGTTTAACTTTGTCCAACCCATGTTACCCCTGTTACCATGGCAAATGATGAAGCTCTTTCAGCCAAATGTTTTTCCAAACTATGAGACAAAATGGTTGAATGAAATGGTCACGCAGTCTCTACCAGGTTTGTTTAATACGGATGCTGATTCACACCTTTCCAATGCTCACTGAAAATAGCCTTTAAGACATCAAAAGAATGAGCAAATTTGCAAAAGGTTAAAAGTGTTTAAGAATTCTTCGAAATGGTTTTCCTAAAAGTACAATGCCTCAGGGTTTTGAGTAAGAAAACTGATGGTGCCCAGATTAAACTTAACTCTCATTAGAAAATTCCAAAAGCACTGCCTATGAGGAATGTTGAAAATGTATTCCTCCTTCAGAAGCTAAGATTGACAGCTAGTGAGGTGCCAGAATTCACAAGGGTTTGTGTTAATTACAACCTCAAGGAAGGAAGCTGGATTTAGAATTGTTCTTGGATCTCCACACACAGAGCTCAGCAACCCCCAACCACTATGTCGCAGCTCACAAATGACAACAGCTGGGCCTGCGAGCAAGGGCCAGCCAGCCTTCTGCTGAGCTGTTCCTGCTTGGGAGGGAGCAGAGAAATGCACACCCCAGACCAGAGGACTGGGTCCAGTTCGGTGGTAGAGCACTTGCCTAGCATGCAGAGGCCCTGGGTTCCATCTCCAGTACTGGAGAGAAAGAGAGAAGGAGAGGGACAGGGACAGACAGAGACAGAGACAGAGACAGAGAAAGAGGGAGGAAGGAAAAAAGAAGGAAGGAAAGAAGCAAGGAAGAAGGAAGGAGGGATGAAAAGATGGAAAGAATGGAGGAAGGAAGAAAAGAAAAAGGAAGCAAAGTGATGGAAGGAAGGAAGGAAAGAAGGAAAAAGGAAAGAGTGATGGAAGGGAGAAAGGAAGGAAAGGGAAAAGGAAGAAAGGAAGGAAGGAAAAAAGGAAGGAAGAGAGGAAGGGAGGGAAGAAGGAAGGAAAAAGGAAGGAAAGAATGATGGAAGAAAGGGAGGGAGGAAGGGAAGACGAACAGGAGGGAAGAAGAAAGATCAGAAGGTCGCTGATGTCCAAGCCACCTGCAAGTCGCAGCTTTTCACCTATGCCATCAGCTCTCGGTGTCAGTGAACTAACCACATGACACTGAAGAATGAGAGATCTCGTTTCCATCCAGCAGGCCAGACATCTACTTAGAAGCTTCTCTTGCTCAGTCTTGACTGGAAATGGGAATCCACAAGGACAAGGGTGAGTGTCAGAAGTGTGGAGACCAACCCACACGCCTTGAGAGCAACAGGATGTCCTGATAGAGCACTTAGCTAAGATTTTGAAAACAGGGAAAACTCCTGCTTAAGTAAATTGAAAAGAAGTGAACCAAAGAAAGTAGAATTTAATAAAGTGTTCATATGTGTCTCAAATCAATGGGATATATGTGTCGCTAGTATTTTTTAAACAAGTGTAATAATATTTGCCTTACGTTGCTTCTAACCACTTCTAATAGTCCACCCCAAAGACAAAACAATGCCAAACAAGGAAAAATAACACACATATCAGGTCAGTGGATACATAATCAAGGCATTGTTTTGATGTATAACAGGACTGTGTTTGTAACATTATAGAAAGTAATTTGGAAAAATATTAAAACATGAAATTTTATGCAAAATATGATAGCTAATGATAAGTATTCACAATGTGTCAGGCACATGTCTAAGATATTTTAGATTAACTTACTTCAATCTCAGAAACACATGGTGTAGACACTGCAATTTTCCTATTTCTTGAATGGAGGAACTTTAGATTCAAAAAGGTTAAGCAAATTGCCATTTACTTAGTGTCACAAAGAGTTGTGTGGCAGAATCAGAATTTGAAACATGTCACCATGTCACTCTGTCTTAAGATTCCTCACTTAAAATGATTGTCTTAGTTACTTTTCTCTCATTGCTGAGACAAAATATCCAACACCAAAAATTAAGGAAGGAAAGGTTTATTTAGCTCACAGTTTGTGGAGGTTTCAGTCCATAATCAGCTGGCTCCAAGTCAGGGTGGCATGGCAGAGGGGCAACAGTTCATGGTGGCAGAAGACAGCAAAGGAAGCAAGAGCAAAATGGGGGAAGATCAAGCCTCTTTTCCTCACTTACATTGTATGCAGGCTATCCGCCCTAGGGTGGGTGTAGAACTCACATCATCTCCTTCCCCTTCTCTTGCACAGCCTCAGGATGTTTACAAAGTGAGGACCCTGGCCCCCTGGTGAGTCACTTCATTAAACTTCTAAACTTCTCAAGTTGACACAATGTATCAACCATTACAGTGACCATGCTAGACTAACAGCACACACATGCATATATGTGTGCAGATATGCATGTATAAATAAAGCTTCCTCACTTATAGTAATTATACTAGATTAACAACACACACATACTCAGATGTATGTAGATACACAGATATAAATGAAGATCCCTCACTTACAATGACCGTACTAGATTAACAGCACACATACACACACGTATGTAGATATGCATGTATATGCTAGAAACCTACACATCAAATATTTGTGATCATTTTATTAAGCTATGAGACTCAAGGATATTACAATTCTTCTTTATAACTTATGTTTAATTATAAAACTTCTGCTACTTCTACAATATAAACACTAAGTCTTTTATCTAAAATACCACCATGCGTCTAGACAGATAGGGGTATGAGGTGACACAGCCAGTGTGAGAATCAAGCAGCCGCATAGAAGCAGCTTCTCCATCCACGGAGCTCCGTGCCGGCTCAGGGAGGCCCTGTCACCAAGTCGTCCCACTCCCAGGGGCTCGTCTTCCACTCCTTTTATTCAGCACTTCCTTAATCCTTTAGTTTCATATTTTTAACTCTCTGAAATAAAACTGTATTATATAGTTTTTAAATATCAGGGAGATAATGGTGGATAATGCTTTTAAACCAGACAGGGGAAAAGAAGGTAAAAACAGCACAAAGTTCAGGGAAGTGGCACAGACACTGAAGCCAGCAAGGGAGGAAGTGGCCGATGCAGTGTTTGCGGACCGTGTGGGTCGTGTGTTCTACGCCGGCTCCCTGTCAGGCGGGACTCGCTGAAGCATGGGCTCAGGCAGACACACTCTGAGGTCAGTGCAGTCCCATCCCTGGGCCCCTGGCCGGGGATCAAGGGTCCAGTGTCCTCCTCCGTGAACAAAGATGACAGTAGGACCAGAAGCGTAAGGTGATTGTGAAGATTAATAAAACATCACATCCTCGGCATAGGCAAGGACTTCCTGGAACAGAGCCTAATTGCACAAGAAATAATAACAAGAATCAACAAATGGCATTATATTAAATTAAAAAGCTTCTGCACAGCAATGGGAACAACCAACAGAGTAGAGACAACCTACAGACCGGGAAAAAATTTTGCCAGCCATTCCTGACACAGAGGACTAATATATAGAATATATGTAAAGAACTCAAAAAAATCAGACCACTCAAAATAAAGGGCCCAATCAAAAAATGGGCAGCTGGGATGAATAGACACTTCTCAGAAGAAGAAATACAAATGGCCATTAAGTACATGAAGAAAATGTTCAATGTTGCTGGTCGTTACAGAAATGTAAATTAAAACAGCAATGAGATTCCATCTTACTATAGAAAGAATGGCTATCATTAAGGACTCAAAAACTGACAAATGCTGGTGAAGTCGTGAGGGAAAAGGAACGCTTCTACATTGTTGGTGAATATGTAATCTAGTACAACCACTATGGAAATCAGTATGGAGATTCCTCAAAAAGCTAAACCTGGAAATTCCATTTGACCCAGCTGTTGCTCTTTTGGGATATTCCCAGAAGAATTCAGTTGATTCCACTACAGTGATATATGCATGTCCGTGTTTATAACAGCACAACTCATGAAAGCTGAATCATGGGAGCGATCTATATGCGCATCGACAGGCGAATGGATACGGAAAATGTGGCGTAGATGCACAATGGAGTACCATTCAGCCATAAGGGAGGATAACTTTGATTCATTTGTAGGAAAGTGGACGGACCTTGAGACCATAATGCTAAGGAAATGAGTCAGTCACAAAAGTTTATCACATGTGTTCTCTAATACGTGAGACTCAAATGCAAACAGTAGAAGGGGCAGAGCAGAGAGCCAGGGAGGTGGAGAGGGGAGGGGGTCTGAGGAGGGGCAGGGAGCAGGGGATGGGAAGACGAGTGAGCGATCAAGATGTGATGTGGGGATGCGTCAAACCCCAAGCCGAGCAGAATCCTATGCATTACTGCAAATATGTACAAGTAAAAAATTTAACAAATAAAATGTCATATAAATAATATGTGATGTTGGAGTGAAGTTCTTAATCGGATTGGTGCTTGTTCTTTAGTGAGCACTCAGGAGAAGTTCATTGCTTAGGAAACATAGCAGCAAGCCGTGAAAGTAGGCAGCACCATGCCTATCCAGCCACGTCGTCTTACCCAGCGGTGACTCGGGGACAGGGGGAAGCTGTCCCGGGTGGAAATGAGAGCCACAGACAAGAGCCTCTCCACTTCGAAATGTGCTCCAGGGGCTGGGGATTTGACTCAGTGGTAGAGCTCTTGCCTTGCATGCACAAGGTCCTGGGTTGGATCCTCAGCCCTACCAAAAAAAAAAAAAAAAAAAAAAGTGCTCCTTAGCTCAGCAGCCTCTTCAGCCTCTGGGACTGTCAGAAATGCAGACTCTCCAACCAAGTGTGGCGAGGCACCCCATCATCCCAGCACTCAGGAGGCTGAGGCAAGAGGATCACAAGTTCAAGCCCAGCCTGGGCAAGTTAGCAAGATTTGTCTTGCTAGAAGAAATAAAAGAGGGGCAGAGATACAGCGCAATCTGAAGGTCCTGGGTTTGATCCCTGCTATAGAAAAGAAGAAAAGGAAAGAAGAAAAGAAAACAAAAGAGAAGAGGAGAGAAGGGCAAAGAAGAAAAGATAAGAAAGGGGGGAAAAAAGGCGATGGCGCGCAGTCAGTCCAGCAAGCAGGGGTGCAGAGTGTGCGCGTGCCTGTTACTCCGTGCCTTGTCCTGAACTCCTGGGCAGGGCCCGGACCCGCAGCCCGCCCTCCTCCACCTCCCTCCTCCCTTGGCCTCCGAGCTCAGGAGCCCCACCTCCCTTCGTGAAAGATTCTGTCACCAGATTTGGCCTGTGCAAGCCCGTCGCCTGTCTCTAACTTTCCCAGAGGCCAATCTCATCTCTAGAAGAAAAGGAAAAAAAAGAAATCCGAAGATAAATTACGATCTAAAACCTTGATTCTGTTCTATTTCTTTGGCAAATTGCGCCGAGCAGACTCTGACGAAAATAACTCCTGCTCTTTCTAGACGGATGGCTCGCCATGATGAGGGCAGAGCACGCCTTCCTAAACGGTGCTGTCCACTGGAAATCAGCGATTGACCTGTGGATCCCTTCTTAATAAGAACATCCCTGCTGGTATTGATTTATAGGGAGCATTATTTCCTTTTGCAATATGAGTAGTGATAATTTTTCCTCGGAGGCACCTTATGCTTTTAAGAGTTCCTATAACAAATGGGATTTTAACAAGGCAGGAGCGATTTTATGGGATTGGAGACTGTTTGTTCTGCACGGGCGATTTGTCTAATTGAACACACTCCAGAAGGCTCCAGTTTTACAAATACACACAAACAACAACACCCGCTTTCCGGATATCCGAGAAGGGAACCAGAGCACGAGGCGACCGGAGTGTTGGGTAATTTCGATCTCGTCCACAGAAAAGGCACCCGATTTTAATTTGGGGCCACCTCAAAACCCCCACATCTAAAGGCTTCACAAAAGTAGAATCCTGTTCCTGCCTGATGAGCCTTCGAGGGATGGAGAAGCTCCGGGTGGCCCTTGGCGGGCGTCGGGGTCCTAGGGCGGCTGAGCTGGGGTGTCCTGCTCTCCCTCTGGGAGCCTCCTTCAGCGCCTTATTAACCTCAGACTTTCAAAAGAGACCGACCACCAGCTGTACTGCTAAGGCTCTCGGCTCAGGCCTGCGGACCGGAGCCTCGGGAAAGCGCGCCCGGTCCCCTGAGTGGTGATCAGGGCCCTGACCAACGCTGCGCTGCTGCCGCCGGCCTCACCCAAAGCTGTGCTGCCATCTCCCCCGCGGCAGGGGAGGTGCTGTGCACCCTTGAAGATAAAACTCTTCGTCTGCGAGTCGAAGGACACGAGGCCCCTGGGTCTGCTCACTGTCCCAGAGAACTCCGACATCTGTGCCGTCTCACATTAGCAGCACCGCGCAGGCACTTAATGGGCGGCAGCGAGAGAACCGAGGACGCGGACTGGGAAGGGGCTATGCGGACGCCGCCGCCGAGGGTGAGTCCGCGCGGAGCGAGCAGCGGCTGCTCCGGAGAGAAAGGCCTTCTCGGTGCACATAAAAAATTAGCTGTGCGTCGTCAGAAATTTAGTTTACTCTTAGCTCGTGGACACGGAATTATGTAATTGAAAGGTTTCCTTTTCTGCTTTATCTGCTAGAAAGTTTGTGGCTGACCCAGTTCATTGAACTTTGCCTCATTTCTGGTACAATTTTATGACTCTATCTTTGGTTTACTATCTTTTGGGGTTTTTTTGTCGCTTTCTCCATTAATATTGCCTATCTTGGATTTTAGCTCTTTTTGCAGGCTCCCACGGATCTTTCGTGGGAAAAGGTGAGGATATGTAAGCAAAGGTCAGGGCCAGGTGACTGTCCCAGAGGAGACGGCACCACCCGCTCAGGAGTGGGCGCGCGTTAGCGGTCCACGCCTTCCGGACGGTCCAAGGAGAAACCACCGTGGGCATCTCACGACGCCATTTAGATTCTTACTAAGCAAAGCAACAAAAGTGTATAAACGAAAAGTAAGGGGATAATTTGCTGACCAAAAATTCCTTCGTCCTAAAATAAATGGAGAATTCCTAAAATAAATGGACAAATGGGAGACAATGACTATTAGAGGAAACAAAAATAACTGATGTTTGTCATGTTCTCAATTTACATGAATAAAGATAATTTCTGTTTAAATGACCTCTTGTGACTAATTCCCTAGAGATACCCAACTCCATATTCTTCCAAGAGATTATATAATAGCAATAGTATTATCAGGAGTAATAATCAAGTGTCACATTTTGGGCCTTATGAATCTTTAAGACCAAATTTATGAGGTCAGTAACTTAGATTGGTTAAGTCTTTTGTTTGCCCCTCTAAAAATGTTTAACTGATTTAACATCTAAGTGTGCGTGAAGGTGAACGTGGCATCACCTCCCTACCCACACAGCCCATCCACCCAGAACTTTAACAGGCAAAAGACACCACATTATTTTAATGTTTTTATGTTAACCATGTTGATCTATAGTTAAAAAATAATACATCACACACTTAATTTGTTAGGAAAATAGATCACATGGTAAGTGCTCTACCACAATAATTTTTTGTAAAAAATCAGGGCTAATTTTTAGCGCATGTAAGAATTTATTTCCAGCACTAAATCTGCCCAAATGCTTTGCTAAAGCTCTCATTAAAGACTGACCCCTGGGCTGACGTACCCTGCACTGATTTTTCCACGAGAAGTGTGGGAGGTGGTGTGGAGGTGGGATGGGATTCATTCTAGACACAGTGAGATGCACACACAAGTCCTGGGGTGCAATGATGAGATTCGGAAAATGGTGATTCATTTAATGTAACACCAGGGGTGTGTGGCCAAACAGACTGAAACAGCATCCTTTGTAAACCATGGTAAGTGTTATAAACTTTCTCTGTGGGTAACAGAATAATGAAAGTCATTTACTCAATTAATTTGCATTATCAAAACGTTTTTAGAATGATGGGAGCGAGGAGGAACATTTAGAAAGGAGGAAACCCAGCTTGGAAAGGTGGGGAGTGAATAGAGAGAGAATACCACGTATCCACACACAGCTAGGTCTAGTAGGTTTTAGGTTCCACAACAGTGGGGTGACTATAATTCAACCAGAAGAGAGGAGCCCAAAGGCTTTACAAAACAACGATCAGGAAAGGGAACTATTAATTACCCTGATTTTATTAATACATGTTACACATACATTGTTGAAACCTTACACTGTATCTCTTAAATGTGTATAACTGTTATATGTTAGTTAATTAGGGAGATGGAAATGCTAACTGCCTTGATTTGATCATTATACACTGCATACACAAGCTGAATGATCGTATTATAGCCATAAATATGTATGGCTAAAATAATAATTAATAAAAATTAATTTTTTAAAGAAGGAGAAGGCCAGATCTGAAGTGTGAGGCCTTAGGAGTCATCTAGGAGCAGGAAGAGCTGTGATGAACAGAGCCAGGTGCTGGCAGCCAGAGTGGGAATGGATCCTAGTGCCGCTCCATATGTGAAGTCAGGAGATGGTGAATAATTAGATCTTGGCACTACATAAAACTTCAGTATTAAGATTTTACATTGACAAATGGACAGTGTTTGTCCTAAATCACTTAGAGAATATAAGCAAGGAAACAGAAATGTACTTCGGGAGTGTCTGCAGCTGGAATTCAAAATATTCAAAATGCCCCCCTAAAACACTCATTCTACTGAAGACTTGGTCGACGGTAAGCTTTGGGGGAGCACTGGATCTTGAGGGCCCCAGTGTATCAGAGGATTAATCTACTGATGGGCACTCACTGGCCAGCAATGGAACACGAGGTGCCTGGAGAACGGAGTGGATCGCGGGGGATGTGACCCTGGGGAGTATCTCGTCCCTGCCTCCTCCCTTTCTGGCTCTTTCCCTCTCTCTGCTTCCTGTCTGCTGTGCCGTGAGCAGCTTGGCCCCACTGTTATAGTCAGGGTTTGCAAGGGAATAGAAATAATGCAAGACACATACATTTATAGGATTATCTTATAATATTCACACAAAAAGTCAAATGCAGAAGGGTGCAAGAGATTTGTCCATGTGCTAGAAACCTGAAGAATCCAGCTGAGGGCCTGGGTTCCACAGCAAAGTCTCACATGAGTCCAAATGGAGGCCTAGAGCCCACGGCAATGTCTCATGCAAATCCATATCAAGGATCTGCACCAGAAAGGCCCAGGGGCCAGTGGTGGAAGCTAGGAAGTCCGTGCCAGTGGGATGAAGGATCTGTGCCGGCAGGCTGAGGGATCTGCACGGGAGCCAGGACGCCGTGCTCAAGACAAAGGTGAAGACCAGAGCTCCCCCAAAGAGAACAGCAGCCTGGCAACAGGGAGGACCTGAGCTCCTCCTCCGATGAGAACATCAGAGTTCCTGTCAGGACAAGAAGCTGAAACAAGGCTTGTCCTGGGAAATCAGCAGCATGCAATGTTTCCCTCCAGTTCTTCTTTTATGCTGTTGACAACAATCCTCAGTTCTGCTGGGTGTTACAAGTTGACCACACCCACTACACTCTCCCGCCATGATGTCTCTGCCTTGAGATGGGCCTGAAGGCCATAGAGCTGCCAACCCAGGCAGAAATCATTGCAATCTGCACCACCGGCCAGGTCATCATGCTTCTCCTTATTTTTTCTTAAAATCTGTCTCGCTGCTCATAGCCTTTTTGAAATAATATGCTATGTCTAAAATTTTCTTTCTTCATCTAAAATGTTTCTTTTTCCAGTATGGGAAACCCAGATCCTGAGCTGGATGTCCTTCAGCCATGTAGATCTGTCTTCAGCTTTCTCCACCCTGTTGTGAGTCCCAGAGGCGCGTCCCTTGCGCTGTGGGTGAGAGCTTCCTCACACCCTGTCATGGGGTCTGGCTCCAGCAGTGGGGCTCACAGAGTGGGCAGGAGCAGCAAGGTGGGGAGGAGAGCGGCTGCAGGGACCCCGCCTGCCACACAAAGTCCCCTTGCTCCCCCTGTATGGCTCTCCGTGCTGGTTCTGAGAACTCCTCCTTCTCCTCTTGCGAACTCAGACCTAGAGGTGGGAATGGAGCCCCCCATTACTAACTTGGGGGTGCTGTCACCTCCTTTCTGCTTTTCCTACATTCTGGCCACATCTATGTAAATATCCCCTTGATTAAACTGTTGTCAAATTGCTCATCGAGTGTAACATCTGTTTCCTGCTGGAATGTTAACTGATGAAGAAATCAGGACTCAAAATAGCTCTGGGAAGCAGACCTTGAACATGTGATTCTGGAAGCAAGTACTTTCCTTGCCACAGAGAAAGGAGACACAAGGAAAGGACCGTGTGTTAAAGATCATCAAGATCCCAATTAAAGTGGAAAAGAGTGAAGGGCAAGTGGAGGGCAAGTGTTTAGAAACCGGGTTTGCTGTTGCACTAAGTCCCCATGATGATAATGTGGGTCCAAAGACTGAGGCCGTAGGGGGCTGCTTCTGACAGCTCTAATGCGGTGATTCTTACCTGCTGGCAACTTTATCCTCTAAGAGAATTTTGGCGATGCCCAAAGACATTTTTGATGGTCACCACTGGGGACTGGGCGATTATGATTGGCACCCAGTAGACAGATGCCAGGGATGCAGTTGAACACCTGCGCTGTACCGACCCCCACAGCATCCAGCCCCAAGTGTTAACGGAGATGAGGTTGAGAACTGTGCTCTGGAGAGCACTGGAAAGCAGTGCGTAGACGACTGAGAACATGAACAGACAGCAGAAAGTCTCTGAGTGGATTTAGACAAGGTCTCCATCTCAAGTCCAGGGAGGATGAAGGACCACGCTGGGAGCCTGCACTTGAGGTCTGCAGAGAGCTACTGAGCCCCTTGGTCTCATGCAACACAGGAGGAGGCATGAAGCGCTGAGATGCTTGAGCTCGGAATGTAGAACTCCCAGATCTTTTGAAACGCTCAAAAGTTACAGACGATTTAATCTAAGCCGGAAGTCCCATCCACGAAGCCAATCCTCAGACTATGCCACCTTCCCCACGCCCATGGACTGGTAGAGTCAGAGCTCGACATGATCAGGGCAAAGAAGCACCACAGTCGCTCTGGAAATAATACGGGGTCAAGCCAAGCTGTACAGGGGAAGCCTGGGAGCATACGCGAGAACAGACAGCAGGGTGTGTGAGGCCAAGAGAGATTAGACGTGAGGTTTGAGCAGACCACATTGCAAAACTGTCCACACCACCTGCGGTGCAGTTTTCCCACATTGCCTGGAGTTTTCAGAGATAAGCAATTGGCTAAAGAAGCTGGAACTGAGATTGTTCTACAGTCTGATGTGCAAATTCTCTGACTTCCCTGGTGCATTCTAGCAGTTTCTCTGGTCCTGTCAGAATCTCCAGAGGAGGTTGGTAAAAATACAAAAGCCTACTGTGCGAATGCTCACCTCGCTCTCCTAGCGAGGTGGTCCCCAAACTTCAGTCTCTTCAGAGGCACTTTGGATGTTTCAGTTCCTGAAGCTGAGGTCACAGCCCAGATTGATGAAACCAGAGCTCCTGGGGTGGCAACCAGGCACCAGGGCTTCGTGAAGCTGTCCAGATGATTGTGATCCACATGCGAGATTTTATTCGCAGAGGCTCTGAGGCACAGAGCACCTTTTGAGAAAGGTCGTGTCATGTGGAATCAGGAGTAGATCATGGAACTCTCCCACATGAACTTATTGACTGTGACCAGAACATTTTATATTGCAAGAACAGGGGCATCTCAAGGCTTTTGGACTCTGGCTCTGATCTAACTCTACAGACCTCTGGGACAGAAGGTCCCTGTGGTTCTGTGGTCACAGCACTGCAGCAACTATCAGGGAAATGATGGAGCTCTGACCAGAGTTCTTCACATGGTGGACCACGCAGGACAACAGATCCATGGACCCACATTATCATTAGGGGACTTAGTGCAACGGCAAACCTGCTTCCTAAACCCTGGCCCTCTCATTGCCTCCACATGCTGGAGTGTTTCTCCAGGCCTAGAAAACATGACCAGGGTACATTAGTCAGTTTCTGAGACAGTTTCCAATGAAGTCAGAGCTACAAATGACAGCAGAAAGAGGCACGTGGAAGCCCCCAGCCATCATTGAGGGAGTAAACCAAAACCAAATCCCGTGTCTGTAGGGAGTTTGGGAGACAAATGCCCTCATGAGCACTTGAAAGATGCTTGGCCACCTAGCATATCTGCTCACCTGCTTGTCCAATACAAAGCAAGATGAGTCATGATGAGCACTCTGGCTGCCCCACAGCTGTGTATGCAATCGACCAACCCCAGAGTTTGACACTGCCATGATAGAGTCACTCGCCAGGGTGACCAATCTGCTGCCTATAGCAAGCTGTCATCTTGGATCCTTTCCATCATGGAAGAATTATTGTCTTGTCCTCAGAGGAACAAAAGGATTCTTGATAGAAATTGGTCTTTGCTTCTTCCTCTCCTGCCTATGTTATTATTCTTCGGTTTAGAGAGTGTCTTGTCCACCATCATATAATCTTGCTGTGTTGCTCCTGTTAGAGGAAGTCATTTTATTGTGAAAGATGTGCTGCTGGCAATTCATGGTTCTTGCCACCTGCTTTTTATCCTAGAAGCTGAAGCTCAGTTGTTGGGCCAGTTGAGAGAGAGCATTCGGCTAAGCTGGGCACTATGCCAAAGTATCTGGCATATTCCTTAGCTAATATATGGTATCATCTAACTGTCAGTCAGGTTCAAGAACCTGGTCATGGAGAGAGAGGCGACCCTGGTGACTAATAAACCCCTTGACAAATGCTTGCTTCCATCTCCACAACCTCACCCTCACTGGATGTAGCAGTCTTTGCCCAAATGGGCAGTCTTTTCACTGAGGAATGCAGCATGATTCCATGATGTGGAAGCTGAGACTCTTCCTCAATCATTTTGTACTCTTTGTGTCACCAGACCAGCAGAGAGGCAAAGAGACCACTCTCCGGCCAGGTGTGCTCTGTCTGCAGTTGGGTTCCCACTGCACTCAGGGATAGGAAGCCCATGCTCGAGAACGGCGGTCATTCCATGACGACCAGGCAAAGGGCCAATTAGAAGAGGTGCTGAGAGACATCAAGAGAACACGGCTCAGTAGAGAAGACGTGCTGAGCACCAGCGCAGAGTCCGTGATGAGCCACGGCGCTGGGCTCTCACAGTGTCTCAGTCTTGTTCCGTGTTTCTTCCTTTTTATTCTCTGCCACCTTCCAGACCGGCTGCTCCTCGTGGCTAACGTTTCAGGCTTCAGGCGGAAGTGCGTCTGCATGGACCGCTCCCCATGATGAAACGACGGCTGGTGAGACTTTCTGTTCCCCGTGTCGAGGACCTGGGCTTCTTCCCCAGAGGAGGGACCACCTTCCACTGCTGCTCCAACCCACAGGGGCTATGTGTCCTTAGCAGGCTGAGCAGTATCCACTGAGCCTGTGACCTCCAGCTTGGGTTGGGTTCAGACAACAGAAAGTACGAACGATAACCCAGAAGAAGGGCGGGAGAGTGGGTGTGGGGTGGGCCACTGATTCACCTCATGTCTTTCCCCGGGGGTTGTGTGGCCTGGTACCCATGTCTACCACAGCTGGTGGCCAGCCACCCCCCAGCTCACCGCCTCTCCGACCCACAATAGCTGCTTCCTCTACTTGCTCTGCAGGCTGAGGTGCGCTCTGGCGCTGCACCACCCCACACTCTGCCACAGATTTGGAACAAATGTCTTTATTAAACTCTCCTCAAATTACCCAGTTTGGGTGCACCACCTGTTTTTGCCAAGACCCTGACTGATACAATCCCTCTTTTAATGAGGTTTTTCTTTCTATGCTTTTGCAATCTAAAATAATATAGGAATTTTTAATTAAAAGAAAAGTTTCCAAAAAGGAAAAGAAAACTCATTTTCATTTTGTTTCTTCACATTTGAGGATGATGAAATTCTAAAGAGCCCTGATTTTGGATTGCAGCCTGTCAAATTACACTGCAAATAGCTTTGATTTGGAATTGTATGTCCCAGAATCAAGGTTATTTGTAAATTTATTTTGCCAAAATCAGAACCCAGGTTTGAGAGTCCCAATCCCCTTATTTATGGGAAATATTTTAACAAACTGAGTGTAATTGTAGAAGGAAAGTATAGAAACATTTTTCTTGCCTGTGTATATCTAATTTGCAAACTGCAAACAATATTTAAGCCATTCATTTGAGCTCATTTTCTCAGTTGTTGTGCTTTCTTCAATCAGAACTATAGTTCTCTGGGTATGCTGCTGCCCAGCTGAGAACATTCATTCAGCTCTGTTCTTAGCTCCTGAATCAGGATTTCTAAAGAATCTATAAGAAGCCATCCAGAGAAATTAACACATTTTATTCCCTTCAAAAATATTCAAAATCCACATACAGGCAAAAATAAGTACATCTCAAGATGGATATTATAAAATCAGCATTCAAAATAATATGATATTTAATAAGAACAGAACTAAAATTATTTTTATTGTCTTTCCAAATAGCAATATATTTGAAACGTGTACTTGTGTCTGTAAATACTGAGATCTATATTTAATCCCCAACTCTCTTGCTCCCTGCTCACCATCCCGGGACTGCTTTTCGTCACCTCAGCGGTTAGCTGATTCTTTTCGACCCAGTCGTGAGGCATTGGGAGTTGAATGGAGGAACAAGCTGACAGGTGCTAAGTATTTCCACAGGCAGAAGGGAGGGAGAAGAAAGGTCGAACAGAAGCAGTGGGAGACAGGGGTCTGTCTTGGGGCAAAGGTCACTGTGCGCCCTTGGGCCAGGTAGGGTGCTCTCAAGGTTACGACTCCAAGGGATTGGCATTCATCCTCTACTCAGTGGCTTCCAACTCTGCACTCCATTTGAATCATGAGGTTTTTTCCCCATACCAGGGATTGAGCCTAGGGCCTTTGCACAGAGCTACATCCCTTGCTCTTTTTTCTTTTCATTTTTATTTTGAGACAGGGTTTCCCTAAGTTGCCCACCTGGGCTTCAACTCCCCATCCTCCTGTCTCGTCCCCATGGAATGAAAATTTTAAATTTCCAACAACCCATTTCACTAATTGAACTCCATACCAATGAAATCAGAGTTTGTGGTGTTTTTTTAAGGTTCCAGGTGATTTTCCCATGCAGCAACGTTTCGGAACCGCTCCCTGAGATTGGAAAGAGCACAAGAACCAGGTACCATCCTTGTTGCCATGGCTGTAGGTAAGATGTTTGACTGCAGCTCTTGGCTAAGAAAGGTGGCCGTGCCTGTTGGTTTGGGGTGGAGAGGGCGTAGAGAGCTTCCCCTGCCTTAGACACAAAGGCCTGCCTTTCCTCTGGACTCAGAAGAGCCCAGCACTGAGCAGCAGCTGGGCTCTCGGCTGACGTGAAGCATCCACAAGAGAGGCCGTGTGGCAACAGCAGCAGAAGCCCCGGGCTGGAGTCTACGGGTTATCCGAGGAGTTGACTCGAACATCCGGGAGTTAGGGCCGTGCCTCTGGCTCGGGATTCCCACAGCGTCGGTCCAGGGAAGCTGTCCCCCCGCCCTGGACAGGGAGGCCAGGAAGTGGGCTGTGATGGTTACTGGGACACCAAGGCCAGCTCCCCTCGCAGACTCTGTGTGAGGAGGCCGGGCCAGGTGTGAGGAGACTGAACTCGCAGCAAACCAACAAGAAATAAGGTTGGCAATGGGTCTTTTTCTCCTAAAGGATATTGGAGAGCCACAGAAAGGCAGGACAGGAAAGGGAAGGCCCTGTCAAGACTCCATGGTGCGCCACGCTTGAAAGTCCCGAAATATCCCATCAAAACCAGACTGAAAGAAGGTCTGTAAAAAAAGCCACTGGAGTATCTAGATGGGAGCACAAACCACTACTAATGGGAGAGGAGATAGCTGAGAATATTCAGCAAAGAAAAACAGACTCTCAGCAGGTGAGGAAAAAAGATAATATTTTGAACCTGATTTAGGACGTGTACGAATCCTTTACACCAAGCGCCATATTTAATAATGAAAATGAAGCATCCCTCTTAAAACAGAAAGAGAGACAAGATGTCTCTAGTTGGGCTTCGATTCGGTATTGCTCCAGAGTTTCCTGCTGCTTCCATCAGGGAAGAAAACAAACAAACAAACAAACAAACAAACAAAAAACACAAAGAAATGAGAAGAAAAACAAAATTATTATCTTTTGATTTTTATGACTCTCTACATAAATACTCTGAAAGCATTTGTACATAAATCATTGGACTTAATAGCTTAAAATTATGAGTAATTAATTTTAGTTATTTCATCAAAATCGATATTCCCCAGAGTGCTTGTACCTGATTAGGTGGGTGGACTTGCACTATCAGCTATCAGGTATCACAACCAAGCTATAGAAATCAATAGTGTCGATGAGTAGAGGTATCCTGACACAAGCAGTAAGACCAGTAATAGGGAAGAAGCATAAGACAAGCTAAATTAAAGATAGAATAGAAACAAAACATGAAAAAATAAAAATTTTCTGAAATATTTTTAAAATTTTGTTAAAATGCTACTTTAATTCAAAATTTCACAAATAAAAATGTCATTTTAAGAGTACATTTCTCAGATGACTATCTTTGTGGGTGAATAAATGGTAAGGCTGTTATGGTTTGATCTAAAATATTACCCAAAAGCCTGGTGTGCTCAGGCTTTTGGAAGATGACTGAATCATGGGAGTGATATTCTCTTCAGTAGATCGGTCCACTGATGTGTTCATGGCTGCCTGTGTGTTCAGAGGTGGTCACTGGGGTGAGTCCTGGGAAGAGGTGTGTTTTTATCCTGGGCCCCTTCCTCTCTCTCTCCTGGCTCTCTCTCTGCTTCCAGCTGCCATGAGGTGAACATCTTCCCTCTGCCACACCCCTCCACCATGATGTTTTTGCCTTGAAGCCAGCTAACCATGGACTGAAACCTCTGAAACTGTGAGCCCAAACATATCCTTCCTCCTTTAAATTGTGTGTGCCAGGTGTTTTTCCCCAGGGAGGAGCAGCTGACCAATACAGCTGCAGAGATATTTCTCAGGTGCCAATAATAACCTAGCAGTCATTTCTCCCAATTTGAGGCCCAACAATTGGAGGAAGTAGCCTGGCAAACCCCAAGGTTCAGGATGGTGCTAAGACTCCTAGCTAAGCTCACAGTTCGGGAACTTTCACTGTAGGTGTGGTACAAAGAAGACTGGTTTTGGGAGTCATTAGGTTTGGCACAGGACCGCTCCAGCCCTCTGATTCGCTACCTGTCCTTTGAGACTGTGCAGCTGGATGACTGGAGAGGTGTAGCCAAGACCTCAAAGTTCTGAAGAAACTACAGCTCATCAGAGAGAAGCCAAAGCAGCTATCAGTGCTTTCTTCTGACAATAACTTTGACCCATTTGTTAAAATGGACCAAATTTGTGTGAGGTGTAAATCAACAAAAATAACATTAGAAATAATAGAAAACTTGAATCTATTTTTAAAACATTACATATATTTGCATATTATTACATATTATATAATTAAACTATAATTCACAGTTAATAATCTCCTTAGGAAGAATTACCTGGCCTCGATCATTTTATGTGCAAGTTCTGCTTCACATTCAGTAAAAAAAAATTTTCATATCATAGACTCTTTCACAGAATATTCTTCAATTTAACTTTTAAAGAAAGTTTATTTTGATAACTAAACTAGGAATAGATAGTAAGAGAAGTAAAAGTTACTAAATTCACAAAGATGAATCAATAAATCCTGATCTAAATATTAGAAAATGAATGCAGCAGTGTATGGAGAACAAATGAATTTATGTCAGAAATTCAAGGCACATTTCCCGATTCAGCGAGAATATGGATGGAATGCAGAAAGCACTCTGTTGAGTTTGTAAAAAGACATAAAAGGCTACATAATTCATGATATTCTGTTTATATGCCATTCTGGACGGAAGTCAGTTTAGAGCTTCTTGGTGGGTGTGGGAGAGGCTTGGGTAACTTTATGAGGTAGTAGAGTCGGCATACTCAACTGTGTATTTGCAAAAGGATAAATTTTACTGTACGTGTAATACCCCATAGACCTAACTTTAGTATAAAGACATATATCTCAGTGCATGTGTGTGTGTGCATGTGCCTGCACACGTGTCCTCACAATTCTATTCTAGAATACTTTGGAAGTTCTAGGGTATACAGAAAATAACTTAAAAAATGAAATAATGGATATAAGCCTTGGAAAAAAGAAAGACAATTCTATTCTTCATGCATGACGTTGTTATGCATGTTGGAAACTCTCAGATATCTACAGAAACATTATTAAAAACACTAGCTAAAGTTAACAGCATTGCTAGATCTGAAATCAATATAAAAATTCCATGTGTATTTTATACACTGAAAACTAATAGGAAATAACTTTTTAAAGATGAATCATAGCAAAAATTAAATCTACCTAACATAAGATGACTATGAACTTTATGAAAAGAATTTAAAAATATTATTTAAGGTATTTTATAAGACCTGAAGAAGAATCACAAAGCCATGTTAATCAACAAGAAGACTGAATATTGCAAAGTTCAATTTTACTCAGGGAAGTTTTTCATGAAATACCACAGGGTGATGCTAAGATTTGTATGATAGGCCAAAGAAATAGGAAAACATTAGACTTTCCTGAATACCAAAAGTTATGTCAGGACCTTTGGCTTAATATTTTTTAATCCTTACCTTTAAGAAAGCTATTATTATTAAGATATTGTGGAGTTGGGAAGGGGACAGATGAACCCTATAAAGAACAGGACACCAACGCTGGGAACACGCGCGCAGATAGGGAAGTTTATTGTACGCCACATCAATGACACCCATGGTCAGCGGGGACCAGGAACCTAGCCATGCTGCACCACTGCTAGGAAAACACTAAAGCTGGGATTCAGTTTCAGCCGCGTACCTCACATGGACTCCAGATGAATTAAAGATGAAAATTTCGAGGTGAGACTTTAAAGTTCCCTGAAGAAAATATAAATGGATATCTCTAAGATGTCAAAATAAAATATTTCTCAGCTAGAACATTAGAAGTGCAGACTAAAAGTAGAATGATAAATTTAACTACTTTAGAATTAAAAATCTTCTCTTCATCACGAGACACCACAGGGTGAGGAAGAAGAGAAATCATGGACTGGAAAGTACTTACAACAAAAACAGCCGACGAAAACGAGTATCTGGGATGTACTATATCATAGCCCTAGCTGATGGACGGTTAGGTTATGTTTTCCTTTCGTGTTCATTTCAGTGTGTGATGTATAAATATCACCGAGTGCTTCTCTTCTATGGAAGACACGATCTTAGTTTCTATGAATGCCGTACTACAGAGTTGTCTTCCCGGTCATACTCTGGGGCTGATAAGTCCGTCCTCAGACTGATCCCCGGGACCCGTGAGCGTGAGCTCACTTGGGAAGAGGGTCTCTCCAGGCCCATGTGGTTAAGGGCTTTGAGGGAAGGTTATGCGGGAGTCCCTAAGTACCACTGAGTGTGTGATACACAGAGGAAAAGGCCATGTGGACGTGGGGACGGAGATGGGAGGGGTGGGTCACCTGTCCATGCCAGAAGCCACCCGAGGACAGCAAGCTGCTGTTATCTTACACTGTCGAGCTTCTGATAATGTTACACCCGCTGCCAAGTGACGTTAACCCCCACCAAAGTGTGTGTGAAGGCCTTCGTGCCTGTCCTGCTGCCCTCACATCACACCTAAGACGAAAGGGAGCGTCGTGGATTTAACTTGCATGTTCCTCATTTAATTTTCCCATGCTTTATATTTCTTTTCTTTGAGCTATTTGTTCTTGTTTGTTCAAATTTTTATTGTGTGGTTATTTTCCTAGGAGGGATGTGGACTCTGTTACAGATAATGGAAAATAGTCCTATACTATTGACACGTGTAGCACATATTTCTGTTAATTTCTTTGGGTTTATTTTTTCTGTCCAGAAATATTGGATTATTTTGATGGAGCTAGTTTATAATTCTTTTTTTCTCTTTACAGCTTTATCAAATGATGATTACATTAGATATATTCACATTTGCTTGTGGTAATGTGAATATATTACCACATTATTTGTAGTAATATAGATACTTATTTGATGTGGCAAAATACCTTTACCAGAATTTGGCAACCTTTATGTAGATTTAGATCTGTGTGGATTCTTTATTTCATACCAATGATATATTTATGTATTTGTGCATTAATTTGTATTTCTTAATCACTACTGCTTTCTACTTTTAATTTGTTTTAATGCGTACAACAGGTACTCCGGTTACTCTTCCCCTTGCTACCCTGTTAATTGCATATTTATTGAAAACATTAACTTCCGAACGAGCTTGTACTTTCACCACACGTCTTAAAATACATTTGTAATCACATTGGCTTGATTCACTTTATATCAAGTCGAAGTTGACATCTTTGCAGTACAGATTTATTTATAGCCTTAAATGGCATATGAAAGATTTCTTCTCACAAAGCTTGCTCATTTCTTGTTAATTTTATTTCTAGACACATAGTTTTTCTGGCTCTTATGAATGTGAATTTTCTTCAATTTGGGGTCAGGGTTTTGATGCTCTGGGCAATTGTGTGTACACAATTTGTGTGCACTTGCTATCTAGTATATTAATTTTCATTATTCCCCCACTCTGTACATTAATTATTTTGTTCTGCTATTTTGGATAATGCTTAATTTTTTTTTTATGTGGGTACCAGGAGTTGACCTCAGGGCCTTGCGCTTGCCAGCAAGCACTTGTGCCGCTGAACGATATTACCGGCCCTTTTTTTCCTTTATGTGGGTTCCGGGAGTCAAACTCAGGACCTCGCGCTTGCCAGGCTGGCGCTTGTGCTGCTGAGCCATCTCACCAGCCTGATAATGCTTAATTTTATCAACTGTTTTGCTACTACCTTTGCTCATTTCTGTGCTTGGCATCTTAACCTTGCAGGCTGACGTTCTGAATCTGCCTTTGGATTCCTCTGTCGTGGTGATTTGGTAGTGAACACCCCAGGAAACTTCTTCATTTTACCCTGGTTGTTGGAACATGTTTCTACACAGTGTAGAAGTCTAGCACAAAGTTGTTTTCTTTTAACACATTAAAAACATTATTCCACTCACTTCCAATTTGGCACTATTTGTTGAAAGTTGGTAATGGTTTTGTCATTTCCTTTCCAGCTGCTTTAATATTTTTCTTTGATATTCTGTAGTTTTAATCATGGGATAATAACGAAGAGCATTTTTTTCACTGTAAACCCTCTTTTAAAGAGGTATGGATTTCATTGCTGGTGTTGTTTTACTTTTAGGAAGAAAAGGAAAACTTACAAATTTCATGATATACCTATTCAGCATTAATGGATGTAATTCTGGTTTATCCTCCTGTTATTTACGGAGGAGTTGGATTAACTTTGCATGCTTTCATATTTAACTTCATACTTTTTCATTTTTGAATTAAAATCTAATCAGTCATAGTGTGTTATTCTTTTGATGTATTTCTGGATTCTTTTGTTAACATTTTACTTAAAATGATCTGGTCTTTACTTACTATGATTTTCTACCATTTTCCTTTTGATGCCATCATGATTTTATTATTAAAATCTTGCTAGCTTGTAAATGAAACAGGAAGATTTGTATCTTCTTTATAACCTAAAATAGTTTCAATAGCATCATCAGGTTTATAAAGAAAATTTAAAATTAATGTGTGAAAAGACTGCACTGGGTGCTCTTTCCAGTGGAATGTATTTTATTACCTTCTGAATTTTTTTCCAGTGTAATTGCCCCATTAAAATTTTCTATTTCCTCCTGAGTAGTTTTGGCAGATTATATTTTGCCAGGAAATCATGTTATTTATCTTGATTTTCAAAGTTCTTCCACTTGTACATAGCAGTGTTTCAAGAGTGTTAAAATTCCTCCTTTATGATATATTACCTTTCAAATCATTTCTCATGAAGCCTACATAATTATTTTCTGCCTTTTACATTCCTCAAAACATTTGGGAGTTTTTACTTGTTTTATGAGTCTTTCCTTAGAAAAGTTTGGTGATGAGTCAGCATTTTTTGTTTGTTACTGGTGATTTTATCAGTTCGATTTTTAAATTTTTTATGTATGCATTTGCAGTGCATAACAGTTACATTTCTGCGATGGTGGGGAGTTGCCCCGTGTATATAGCACATCTTTATTTTTACATACCCACCCCGTTTCTTTCGGTGAATTATGATCTTTCACATTTTTCATTTACTACTTAACTTCATTGTGGTTCCTTTCTTCTTTAACTATAAAGGCATTTAGCAACACACGTCTTCCTAAAACTACAGTTTTTGTGGTGTTCCATATGTTTTTGTATGAAATATTCTCCTTTCTACTTGATTCTAAACAATAATATCCGTTAAGTATTGAGCACTATTTTCAGTCTGTTAACCACAACCCTACTAAGCCATGGTGGCTTCGAATGACTTACAGTGAAAAACCTTCAGCAACCAAGAGGAAAAAAAGACATTAAGTTCACAAGATATTAAGTTAAAAACATAAATGTTTTAAATATCCTAAGATGTTCTGGTTGGAAAAAACACAACACAGAAAATCAATGTAGATAAAAATAAATTTCTCACGTACCAACTTCAGAAGAGTTGAATTCTCAAGAGTAAACATTAAACAAGACAAGGTGTTTTTATTTGATTAGCATCTGCCCGTATCGAAGAAGCAAAGTCTTTCTATATTGAAAACCATTTCAGTATCTGCAGTTAGACCAGGTACACCTCACTAGCATCACAAAGTGTTAAGAACTGGAGACTTCACAGCTCCAGGACTACGAGACTAGAATGTATCACTCCATTCCACTGAGTTAAAATTAAAAAGCCGATAAATAAAACCCAGTGGCATAAAGAGGATCCTGAAGATGGCTTGAGTCTGGATCTCTGCAGATGTGGAAGTCAGAACTAGTCGTATTTTGAAACAGTGAAGGAACACATGTTTGTTTTCCTAGTGTAATGGATCAAATTTGTTTCACTGATGCTTTCCCTCACTCTCACATAGTTTCAGGTTCCTGCAACACACTTAGGAAAAAGGCGACAACTTTATTTACTGCTAAACCACAAAGAATAATAATAAATTGCCAAGCCACTCCTCCAATTAGAAAATGCAACTTCAAGGAACATACGGTAGGTGGGAGAAAATATATGAATATAAATAAGACCAAACCTGCAAGTTATTAAACAAAACAAATGCACAAGTTTATAAGACAAAGCTCATAGTCACACAAACGCTTCAGAACTAGGGAAACTAATGCGACATCAACACGCATGGAGGCCACGTGTCGTTGTCTTCAGACATATGTGGAGGTGAGAAATAGGAGAAAGTGAAATCATCGACTTCCTGCAGGAAGCAGCTGACAAAGCTATCAACAGCATCTCGCGCAGGAGCGTGTCGCACTCTCTGGGGGGCGATGGCTAAAGGCCAGGAGAAAGAGCTGCCAGTGCCGGACGTAGTTGCCCCGGGAGCAGGAACCAGAGAGGAAAGGACTCAGTCGGGAGACAGTTCTATTCTGTTCAATTTTACTTTCTAAAAATACATACAAGTATTGCAGTAACAGCAATTAAATGAAAAGTCTCAAAACGTACATGGACCGCAACCCCAACTGCGTACCTACGTGTGTCGGTGGCTGTGTGTACACACACTCACACGCGTACCTCAGAGATGCTACCAGATCCAGAGAGGAAGGGACTGGAAGGGCAGTTCCCAGAGCCTGGGAGAGGTGGGTGGAGGGGTGGAGAGAGGGCGGTGGACAGGACACGGCTGCTGCTGCGCAGCGGGAACAGTAGGCTTACTATGGTTGGTGACAATTAAGTGAATATTTCAGAGGGCTAGGAGAGAAGATTTTAAATGTTTCCAAGTCAAAGAAATAGATGTAAGGTTGGAGACGGCTAATTCCCTGACCCCATCATTACACATTGCATCCCTCTACTGAAATGTGCAACAATCCCCCAGAGTTACGTACAATTACTCTGTGTCGATTAAAGTAAGGTGTGTTGAGGAGGATGTTTGCTATGACATTGTTCCTAATAAAAAAATGTTGAGTAAACCTAGTGTGGGACATTGATTTTTTAAAATGTTATTGGTACATGATAAAAAGCAAACAATCCTATCGCACAGCAGTGGTACTGTAGGCAAATACAAGGCATGATCAAAAACACTGTGAATGTTTCAATTAAAAATAAATGTACTGCAGTACAAGACACATTGTCATGAGTCGCACTCGAGATCCCACCCCCCGCTTTGGACGTGCTCGTCCTGTGGTCTTGGCACTTTCTGCAGCTGTTCTGAAAGTCTTCTTTCCTGAGTGTCATTAGTGGAGTGTTTGTGGCTGCTTTGATGTCCTGAACCAATTCATGGTCATTTTGACTTTGGGGAAGAACCAAATACCAAACAGCATGAGATCCAATGAAGAAGGCAGATAAGAATGTACTGTAATGTTTCTGTTTAAAAGAAATCACAAACATTTTGAATCCATTCAAGAGACCGAGGCAGCCACAAAAAGACACTCATGAAAAGGGCTCCAGAGCTGCTTCAGAAAAAGGCAGGAATAAGGGAACTGTTTGAAGCACAGGGAAGTATTTTGCAGGGGATTAATGGCTATATGTCTGTTATTGTAACATATTTTAATTCTTTATTTAAACATTCATTGTATTTTGTGATCACACCTCGTATATTTTACTCCTTATATTTATATTTATTTCTATACTGCTGAAGGCACATTTATATATTTTGTTTTTAAAAATGTAAATGAAGTCTGCCAAATGGATGCAAGCGCCATATTAAGTGCTGGAGATGCAGAGGTGACGCACAAAACCACCGCCGACGGTGGTCTCCAGGGTGAGGCCACCAGCCAAGGACAGCTAAGCACCACCTCTGGCCAGAGTCTGCTCAGGGACTCACTGCTTTGTCTTTGCCCATTGTGCCTCTGGGGTTGCAGTGGTGGCTACAAACTGCACTGTCACTAATGGAATCTGAGCCAGGGCAAATGCCCTCTATGTCAGAGCGCCGCGTTTCCGATGTCACGAACCTGTGCTGACCACCAAACACTGGGAAAGGCAGGAAGATCGCGTTACTTATCTGGGAAGCTGTCTTCGTAGATTTCTGTGTATACTATTTTTATTTTATACTAGTGTCTCATTTTCGTATTGTTATGTTCTTAAACATATGTGCTTTAAAATGTTGCTTTAACATGAGAAGCTCATTGTATTTGCTATTGCTTAATAGCTGTTAAAAGCTCATTAGATAAGTGTCACGAAAATCAAATCCTTACATTATAACGGAAAGGTATGTGGTAGGGAAACAGATGGCTAATGGGCTGTGACTTGTCACAAATGGGTTCTAAGTTTTATAACAAGAATCCATCAGCGGACAGGAAAATGTGTCTGGACAAAGACCAGTTGCCTGGAGTCAGTACACGATCTAATTTTAGACCATTCCCTCCCCCGGTTAATCCTACATATGACTGAGTCACTTTGCCAGGACAATTGAGCAAACTGACAGATGCACAATGCTCCAGACCCTGAAATCCAACTGGTACCATCACGGCCACATCCATCACGCTGCTGAGACACTCAGAGCTGCTAGTCACGGTGACCCACGTGCTCAGCACTGAGCGGCAGTGGCCGTGCTTGCCATGTCAGCCACTCATGCACGAGTCCAGGTGATGTTTCACATCAGAGGCTCCTTCTGTCATTTAATTTCTTTTCCTTCTCATACTCTTGACGGACACCATCACAGAGTCTTGGGCAGGAGAGGGTGTGCAGTATGGAGAGCGTCTCCACTGTGTTTGAACACTCGCAAGCTGCCAGGGCCACAGTGGTCTGTCCACTGGACAGGATGCAATGGGCCACAGCCCCAGCGAGCGGCTGCGCCAGCGCCAGTGCCGTGTATCGCTTGAGAACTAATCCCTGGCAAGTGTGTGCTGGAGACGGCAAGGCCGGGAGGATTTTTCACAAAGGGGCCGAGGAAAACATCAGGACAGAGTCAGAGGTTTGTTGTCCAAGTTGAGAAACTAAGGCTGGAGGTGCTGTCGGTACTCTCAGCGGGCAGCGGTACCCAGGCTGGGGAGAGCCAATTGCACCCACACTGGCACAAGCACACGCTCAAAGCCTTGGCAGGAAGTGCCCACCTGCAGCGAGCATCTGACGGCATCGTGGGTGGGCAGGGCACGCGGTCTCCGGGCTCCTCATGCAGCCATCCTTGGCACAGACGGAAGGGGGTTCCAAGAAGGCTACACTTGGTAATTTTTCTAAGTTTGGTATTTTATTATTGTTATTGTTTCATTTTTTACAATAATAACAGGTTAACAGTTGAAAATATGGAAAAAATTAAGAGTCAGAACCATACATAAATCTCTGTTATGGCTTGTGTCTAGATATCCCCCAAAGCCTCATGCGGGCATAGAGGTTTTTTGGAGGTGCCGAATCTAGAGCGTGTGATTAATTCGTACTGCAGTGCAAGTGCACCGGGATTAAGGGTGCTGGGGTTAAGGGTGGGCGATCGCTGGATTAGTCCACTGGACTGGCACCACCCTAATTCCGGCCGACCAGATACAACGTAAGGGACAGAAAGAGCCTTCTCTCTCTCTCCTCACTTGTTGCTTTTGCTGTCTTCTGCCGCCATGAACTATCGCCCCTCTGCCATGTGCCACCCTGCCCTGGAGCCAGCTGATTATGGACTGAAACCTCTACAAACTATAAGCTAAATAGACATTTCCTCCTTTAACCTTGGATGTTGGGTATTTTGTCTCAGCAATTAGAAAAACGTTACTAAGACAACCTCCAAATTAAAAATGACCTTTTCACTGACATGGCTGTCCATGAGATAAATAGCAGGCTCCTGGGACCCAAGGCCCTGGCGCCCTGTGCCTTTGCCACTCTTCTCATCAGAACACAATATGTGACACACACGATTTAAGGAGAAGAGACTTCACTTGGCTCATGATTTCTGGAGACTCAGTCCATGGTCAGTTGGCTCCAAGGCAGGAAGATCATGGTGGAGTAAAGAGGTTCAGTTCGTGGCAGCCAGGAAGCAGAGCAGGGGAACAGTGTCAGTGTCAGGCAGCAAGAGCCCAGGGACCAGATACAGCACCCGAGGTCACACCTCCCTTGACCCACCCAGACACACCTGGAAGTGTCCTCTCCTAGCCCCCTCGATGGCCAATCAAGTGGACACCAAGTTGACTCACCCACTGTGCAGAAGTCCAGAGCCACCGCTACACACAGTGCCCTTAAACCTCAAGACCTGACCAAAAGGCACCACTTCCAACTCTAGTGCACCCCTCAGAGAAAAGCTGCGGAGTGTTGACCCTGTTAGCATGTGTAGAAACATGTCCTGAGAGGAGCGACGTCCAGGTGCAGTAGGAGTCTGAAGGCCAGCGCTGCGGAGAAGCCAGAAGAGTGCACACAGCCACGTGACCTCGGCAGCTGTCCACCTGCTCCTCCTACTGCTTTCTGCCTCAACTCTAGCAAAAGGGGGGAGGACCACACCAGCCCACAGGTCTCCACCTCCTCAAGCACTGCACACCGGGCAGAATTGTGCGTGGAGACGTTTTGTCATAACCTTAGCTCTTAGGCACTGATCACTTGGTGTGGGTCACACACAATTCAGATGCATCTACTCTTCAGTCCTCACGACTGTTCTTGAAGTAGGAATTGCTACCAAAGGTCCACAGTGAACTCGGTGTGGCAATGCACACCTGTAATGTTCCACTCAAGGAGGCTGAGGCAGGAGGATACAAGTTCCAGCCCAGTTTGAGCAGCTTTGCAACTTAGCAAAAAAATAAACAAATAAAAATATAATAATATTAATACTAATAATAACAATAATAATAGAAAAGGCCTGGGGATATAGCTCAGTGCAAAGGCCCTGGGTTCAATTTCTACTATAGCCCCTCAAAAATCAACATGTGTATTACAGGATTCCAAGAAGAGAGAAAAGAGAAGAAAGATTATTTGAATAAATAATGATGAAAAACTCCCCCAATGTGATAGAAAACATGAGTCTGCACAACCAAGAAGACCATGGATGCCGTACACTGAGAAACACTGAAATCAGATGTCCAATAACAAACAGAGAGGCCTGAAAGCACGAACAGAGAAGCGATATGTGACTGCACGATTGACTAATTTCTCATTGGTGATCTGGAGGCTGAAAAGCAGGAAGATGCATCTAAAGCGCTTAGAGGAAAAATAGTGACATCCTAGAAGTCGATACCTGGCAAAACTGTCCTTTGAAAACTGGGGAGGAATGAAGGTGTTTTAGACAAAGAGAAGCTCATGGAACTCATCTCCACTAAGCTTGCCCTGCCCAGAACATAACAGAAGTCCTTCAGGCCAGGACTTAAAGGTAATGCAGACCCAGTGGTAAGGTAAAACATAGGCAGAAAAAAAGTGAGTAGAGTGTGATTTGGGATCATAACCACTTTTTACTTCATATAAGATTTTAAAGACAAAAGTATAAAAATCATTATGATTGATTTGTAGCAAATATATGAAGATATTTTTGTGATATCAGTAACATAAACGGAAGGATGTGAAGCTGAATGGACATAGGGACTTTACATGCAATTAAGTTGGTATTAATTGGGATCGGTTTAATTTTGGGATTTTAAGTGTAATCCCCAACTTAACCACAGGGACAACATGTACGGGATATCCTCACGCACCATAGTGACATTCTGGTAGTCGAGGGACCACGTAGATGGTAGCGGCCCTGTGAAAGGAGCTGGGTAAATTCCTGCCACCTGGGGAACCCACAGTGTCGGAGCATAACGCATCACTCGCCCGTTTGTACAACGCTGGTGTAAAAAGTCCACTGCGCTGCTGATTGTATAAAAATACAGCACTCTGACCCTGACCAGAGTGTACCACTTGATCGATGATAAGCAGCTGTGTTAAGGGCTTGTGAATCTGCTACACTATCGTTACTTTAAGGTGCTCCCCTTCAACTTACCAAGGATGCTGACCGTAACCAGTTACACCGGCAGCGGCTACAGATCTCTCGTGTGTGGCTCACTTGATGCCGTCATTGCTGGTGCGTAATTCAGCCACACGTGTTATGTTTATCACGGCCCAGGAGCAATGGGCTACAACCTCAGTGCAATAGTGACATCGAAATCACCTGAGGACATGTTCTCAGTGTCTTGCTCCGCTATTACGCGATGAAGGACAGCATGTCCACAGGGAAGGAAAGGCAGTCAGAATGAGCCCCACAAACCACGTGAATGCACAACACAGTACTGAAGGAAACAGGGACCAAAAAGCCGTACAACAGGAACCAAATAGTAAAATGGAAGAAGCCCTCCTGTCGGTTATTATTTTAAAGGTCAATCAAAAGGCAGAGATTGGTGGAATGGATAAAACATATAACCATACACTCTTAATAGCGCTCATGTTAGCTCTGGCAAAACAAAGATTGAAAACAAAAGGAGAGAAAAAGATATTCCATAAAATACTATTGCAAAAGATAGTCCATAAAAATAGTAACCGAGAGACTACTGGAGAGCCTATACTCATATCCAGCCAAATGGGTTTTAAGTAAAACACTTATAAGAAAATACAAGGATGTTAGAGCCCTGAAATGTGTGAAAGGAAAAATGACAGAATTAGAGGGAGAAATAAGCAGTTTTATAATACTAGAAGACTAGAATGCCTCTTCCAATATTGAATAGAAGACCAATAAGGAAACAGAGGCCTTGAATGACAGGGTAAATTCATTTGTCTCACAGACATTGCCAGAATGCCCCACCCTGTTAGAACAGCGGAACACATTTTTCTCCAGGGCACAGGCACATTCTTCATGTGGCACCACGTTCTTCATACGTTAGGGTGCAGAGCAAGTTTTAATAAATATAAAAAAATTGAAACCCTATCGAGTTACATTTTAGAACATGCCCGAGTAAAAATAAGTCAATGAAAGAAGGAAAATTCACAAATATGCGGAATCAACATCTTTTTAAACCATGGGTCAAAAGAGAAATTAGAAAATATGTTTAGAAAATGGAAATGAAAACAAAAACCACCAAAATGTATGGGACATAGCAGAAGTGCTCAGAGGAAAATTGTGGTTTAAATAGCTACAGTATGCAAGAAAAAGAATCTCATATTAGAAATATAACTTTACACCTTAAGGAACTAGGAAAAGAAAGACAAACTATGCCCGAAACTGTCACAAGGAAATGACAAAGACATTGCACATTTTTACTAAAATTTTAAAATTTGCTGATTTCCTATCCATGTTTTATCCTTTCTTCTATTAAAGAGCAGGCCTTTTAAAAATTATTTTATGGAATTATTTTAAAATATAGCTTGTGCGTTCTGCACAGATCAACGCAGCAGATGTGAGCCTGCTGTCTCAGTGAGGCCCGCCTGCAGGGAGCCGTGGCTGGGGTCCGGCCGGCGTTTTGGGCGAGCCCCCATCCCCAGATTGATGGGAGTGGCTCTCGCTGTGCACAGCGGTCTCACCATGTGGCTTCCGCTGGGGCACCTGGTTTCACTCCCCAGGCCGCGCTGCTGCTTCCGCCCCGGGGAGCTCCTTTCCTGACCGCGCCCGGCACGCCCGGCACGTGGAGTGTCCCCAGCGTCCGCAGCATGTGATGCTGGTGGAGCTAATCGTGCAGGTGTGAGCGCACTGGGACAGACCCCGCGAGTCTCCCACGCACCTTCCTTTTGCTGGGTTTGCTCCTGTTCTCCCTCTTAGCAGTTCTCAGCTGTAAGCGCAACAATGCAGAGTTCTGAGCAGTCCTCGTTCTCCCTCAAGTCACCAGACCCAGAAGGGGCGCGCAGCCCCCCAGGACGCATGGATTAACCTTTAGTCTTGGAATTCATGCGTATTTTTCAAGATTTTCTCTTTCCTTCCTTGTGTTTTTCAACCTACTTAGGTGTATGCAAACTAGTGTCTTCAGTCTCCAGATTTACCTTTCCCAAGCACTTCCTGCTGCGGTTCCTTCCTGTTCCCAGGATGTCTGAACCACTTTCCATTCCGCCCTCCTCCTGTGACCATCAGCTACCGACCACCCAGGAAGTAGCTGGAGAACCGAGAGAGGCGCTTCCTTAGGGGCTCCTGCTCCACTCCCTAAGTTTCCGAACCTTATATAGTTATCTCGGAACCAGCTCAGAGGACAAAATTCTTAGAGCCATTCAGGCAGGAAGTAGTTGTACACATTAGCTGCTAACTCTGTCCCAAATTGACTCCATCTGCTTTTAAACGGTGTAAATTCCTCCCAGATCCTTGCGATATCTTGTTACTTTACTTTTCAGTGTTATGAATTTGCATCTGCTTCTGGGTTTTACAGGGGCACTTTTAAACTGGGGGAGTGGGAGAATAGAAGAGTGGGTTACAAGATGAACGGGGACTGTTAACTGGCAAATTTCCTTGTGTTTCCTGTCAGTGACTTTTTCCATGCAAAATCTTTAACAAATCATAACGTAAATTCCAGATTAGGACACTGTTAAAGAGTGACTTCGGTAATTTCATTTTAACTCTTAAAAAGCAAGAAAAATGACTCAAGTTAATTAGAAGTAAAAATGGCTTTTATGTTGCTTTATGGAATGCTGCTTCTGCAGAATAAAATTAAATATCTTTATAAAATTAAGTCTCTTTGTGCAAGCTGCCAACTATGCAAATAATTTTGTCATTTTTAGAACATGCTGCAAAAGAACACCATGCACTGTAATCAGTGGACAAGAGATCACTTCAGAACTGACGAGTGATGGCCAGCAAAAAAATAGATCAGTGTCCTGGGCAAGGAGTAAGCACAGGAATAAAAATTGTGTCCAGGAAGCATGGTAGAGCCAGCTTGTCTATGAGCCAGGCAGATGCTCCAGAGAAACAACCCTCAGGGCAGTAGCTGAAGCCAGGCGTAGGAAACATGCTTGTAATCCTAGCACTCTGGGAGGCTGAGGCAGGAGGATTAGAAATTCAGGCCCAGCCCAGGTGATTTAGCAATTTAGCAAGACCCTGACTCAAAATAAAAACTAAAAAGGCCTGGGGCTAGGGGTGCAACTCAGAGTGAAGGCCCTGGGTTCTAACTCCAGCACAGTGAAAAGAAAAAAGATGGCACACGGCACAATGAGACCTGAGCCTGCTTGCAGACAAGATGGGGAAGAGCTGCGCGTCTGGCTACTTCCATTTATCTTGTGGCTTTTCTGTTCTTCTAATGTCAGTCTCCTTTGGTGAAATATTCCGTCGAGTGATATATTAAGTAACAACACACAGGCAGTTTATTTCTGACTTGTTCTCATGATATGTCTCACTGTTCACTTTCAAAGATGCTTTTAAAATGCAGCTTGTTATGAAACTCTCGCTTCACGGTTCCGACGTCCAACAGGACAGAATGCAGAGCTCAGCAAATCCTCCCTCTCCCGAAAAGCTGCAGTAAAGTAGAACAAAACTGCCAAAAATACCAATCTCCGAAGTGGAATTCGACCAAAGGCAAAAAATAAATAAATAAATAAAAAATTCTGAAGCAGAGATTTGTGAAAACAGCTGAACTTGCATAGAGCAGCAGCATCCTGCACCGGCTGACCCAGGGTCACACCTGCCCAGGGCCTCCCAGCAGTGTGGCAGGGGCAGGGATGGTGCAACCAGACCCAGGCGGACTGTGAGCACTGGTGCCTCCACTGCCCCTGCAGATGGGGTTTGCCTGAGCAGATCATTGTCAGTTAAGTGGCAGGCTGGGGCAATATCGCTTGGCTGTCAAAAGGATGGAACTGGAGGTCATTATGTTAAGTGATATAAGCAGAACAACAAATAACATAGGTTATTATTCATTTATGGGAACTAAAACATCAATCTCGCAGTAGAATAGGGTGAACCATGTGGTCCCTATAGATGGGAAGGACAGGGGACCCACGTAGAATTCTGCCTGTCCCACTAGCCTTTGATGGGTTGGAAGATGACGTTTACATATGCAATGACGTGGGACCCCAACTCCGCTGCCCCAGTTCCTGGACAGTCACCTCTGCTCAGTGACCTGCACGGGCACATTTGGGCACCGCCATGTGACCACGCATGTCCGTGTCTGCCGCTGTGATCTGTCTGTTGCACTGGTCAGGCAGGCCACCCTGGGCCACCACCATAATTAATTTCTTTGTCCGCATAAATTCTGATAATCTGGAAGAATTTCACTGTGTCTGGATGATCTCAGGCCTTTTAATTTTCATAATAATAATAATGTTAGGCTCAAAGTGTCTTGGAAAAACCATTTGAAGACTTATTGAAATAGCAGTTTATAAATGAATTTGAATTAAAACTTTATATGAGTGCATCTTCCTATTTATAAATATAGTCAATATCTTCATTTATTCAAATCTTTAATCATCAGTAAATTATTATAATATGCTCCTTACAAATCTGGAATGAATTTTGTTCATTTTTTCCCTACGTATCCTCTCTCTTACCATTGCTTCTATTACAAATGACACCTTTCAAAAAGATATTTCTAATTGCATATTCCTTTCATATATTAATACAATTGATTTTTAAACATCGATCTTATTTCAGACCAAACTATAGAACTCTCTTATTGATGTTACTAATTTCTCTGTAGTCTTTTTAAAAATATACAAACATACTACATAAAAATAACTTTGTGTCTTCTTTTTCCAAACTCATACCATTTATTTCTTTACTTTAGTGTAAAACCAAGACTTATAATAAAAATGGAATAGTGCTGGTGATAGTGGATATTACTGTCTTGTTGAAGAGAATATTTCTATAACTTCATGAAATAATGTTTCTATGAGTTTTTAGATACTCTTTCTAAACTTAGAGAAATTTCTTTCCTTTTTTAGCTTCAGAGAGTTCTTCTTTATAATCATACACATACTATAAGTGCACCCCCACTCCAGCCCAGTGCTCTTCCCACCCCTTGAGGTAACAACACGAAACACTTTTGTGTTCACATCATGTTGTACACACCCTACTATTTCCTCTTCTTAGAAAGCATAGGTGTGTGTCACCTTTCATCCAATAATAAAATACAGATGCCTGTTGCAGTATGCAGGTGAATACAATTTCTATTTATTTTTAATTTTAATATCTATAGGATGAAAAATAATGCTTTCACATATAAATATTTTAAATAACCCCCTTTCCTTTCCTTTGCATTTGCATTTTGTATTTCTGATTTTTTAAAATGTATCTGTCTAAAAGTAAGTCCATACTTGGTCTGGAGCATGCAGCACAAGAGCTGAATGTTGGGTCTCGTGTTACCTGTCAGGGTTTTTGGTGTGAATCGAAACTGAGCCCCCGCACATTTAATCCTAGTGATGTGGGCCGTCCAAAGTCTACTCACAAAAGGACAGAATTAATTCTGGAGAGAGAAGGAGTTGGTCAAAAACTCTTACAAACACAGGCATGGCAGGTGGTGAAGAAAGGCAATTTTAAGTTTGAAAAGCATAATTTACCCAACATGGCCCACTTCTCAGGACTCCTCATCAACCCCGTGGGAAGGGGTGATGTGATTCAGAATGTAAATAGCTACTTCCACTGTACATTGTGTGAGGCGTCAGGGTTCGGGCCTCTACCAATGGCCAGGCCTCAAATTAAGCACAAAAGCAAGAGGAAAACTTTCCCAGTTCAGCACAGAGCTCAGCATGGCTTCAAGCTCATTAAAATGTCCAGAAATACAGTGACGACCTGGCAGATGTGGGCATGTGACAGAGGAGGGGCCGCAGAGTGACTGGCAGTGACCTAGTGCAGAGGCACCCCAAGATGTGGGAACAGGTGGCAGGTAGCAGCCTCGGGCTGCCGTGTGCTGGCACCTGGGGTCCTGGACAGACACCCAGATTCTCGAACAGCAGCTGGTGCTGCAGAACAAGGGAACCACATTTGCTGGGTAACACAATAGAGACAAACACCTGACGGCTAATGAATGCTGGGATGATGTAAGTATTCCTGGGGGTCGGGGCGAGTTGAGAGGGGAGTGTAGACATCACATTACACCAGTGGACACAGCCAATGAAATGATTTAAATCTATCAGAACGACCCTTTTTGCACTGCCTTCACCCAAGCTGGCTGGAGAGACACCATTCACCCATCGTATTTCTGAATGTGGAGTAAAATTTTCATGACAGTGTGTCTGACTCCAATTTCTCTTGCTGTAGCAGAAGACTTGCGAGTGGGTAATTTGTAAACAAGGGCTGGCGGTCCTGTCAGCTGGGAGGTCCACGGTCAGGATGCAGGCAGCTGCTCAGCGTCTGGGAGATCCAAACTGCTTCAGCTCGTGCTGGAAAGCGGTGTGGGCATGGACAGGCGTGTACAGAGAGAGCACGCGGGCATCCTAGTTTATAACGACTCGCTCTTGAAGTAACTAATTCAGTCCTGTGAGAGGCGGAACTCGCACCCTCCAGAGAGACTGCGTCAACCCACACCTGAGGCTCCACACCCAGGGCGCAAACGCTTCCCCTAGCCCAGCCTTGCCGGTGAGGCGTGCAGCATCCAGCACAGGAGCTCTGGGGTCGCTTTCCAACCACAGCCGTGGGGACGCCACTTCCCCAAACCGCTGATCCAGGACCAGCTGGCTCCGAGGGTCCCGTCCCAGCCCCACCTTCTGTTATGAAAAGGATGGAGGGGGGCGGTGTGATGTCTAAAGCTCTCACGCACACGGGGATGGTTTCTGCTGGAGTAGAGGAGGTGGAAGAGCCCGTAGACGTGAGCTTGAGATCGCCAGTCCATCCTCGCGAAGATGATTACGTCTCCTTGCAGCCTTTCTGACTGCTTTTCACAAATCTTAATGCTTCATCTGGCAAACCAGTATGAAAATATCTCGTCTCTTCTCCGTGAACAGAATAAGAAATTGTGAGATTAAATTGCACCTTTCGACTTTCACTACACTATTAGTCTGTGCGTATCGCACCCTCTGGCATTCAGAACTTCAAGAACTTTTTATTGTCACGTATTAACAATTTTACTCTTGACTTCACAGAGACAAAGTGCATCAATTTTTCTGAATTAGTACTATAGGTTAAAATAATAAATTCAAAGACACAAAATTTAGTGATGTTTTAGGACTCGTCCTCCACATTCCCAAGTATTACACTTTGGAAGAGAACTTCACATGAGCAAAAGGGTTTTTAGTCAGATGAAAATTCAAAGATTTAGCAAAACCATAATGTAGGGTTATATTTTCTTCAAAAATATTATTTCTGTCCTGGCAAATTATGCATATTTAAATGATCTGCCTTCTGTTTAATTTTTTTTTTGTAAAAGAAATGTATTTTCTTTATTTCAATTTGAACTCTACAAATGAAAAAGCATTCAGGCTATTAAGCCTATATTAGTCGCTTTCTGGTAGCTGGGACAAAATACTCGATGCTCGCAACTTAAAGGAATAGAGGCTTGCTGGGCTCACGGTTGCAGTGGATTCATCCTATGTCAGCCGGTTCCCAGGCAGACGTGGCATGGCGGAAGACAGCTGCTACCCCATGGTGGTCAGGAGGCAAAGAAAAGGGAGATCCCAGGACAAGAATGCACCCTCCCAGGTCACACCCCAGTGACTCTTGCCCCGAACAACCCCGTCAGCTACGAACTCAACCATGGATTAATCATTCCATGGGTATGGAGCCCCAAGGGATGGTCACCTTCCAAACCCCACTTCTGAACAGGAGAATTTTGGGAAACATTTCAGATCAGAATCAAGAGAAGCAGGCCAGTGAGATAGCTCAGCGGCATAAGCACCTGCCTGGCAAGTGCAATGTCCTGAGTTCGACTCCCAGTACCCACATACAAAGGAAAAAAGGGCCGGTGATATTGCTCAGTGGCACGAGCACCTGCTTGCAAGTGCAAGGTCCTGAGTTCGACCCCCAGTACCCACAAAAAAAAAAAAAAAAAAGAAGCCCAAACCAACAATTTCCTACATTTTCATGTAAGTCTTTCAAATATTTTTCTGCACTGCTTAAATTGCTAGATTCTATATGTATATTCTACAAATACATATATGTATGCAACTGGTTCTATTACTTTTTAGTTATAAAACGGAACATCTGATGTTATCCTAAATTCTTTAGAAACACTTCAAATGCAATAATATTCCCATCAACTGAAATTTATTGAATTCCCATTTATTGAGTCTCTGACATTTGTCCTTTCCATACATATGTCTGCTAGTAATGCTAAAATGGGCATTTGTGTTCCTCAGTCTTTTTTCTTGAATTAATTTATTTTCTTAAAATACTTTCTAGGACAGAAAAGCATGGAATAAAAAGATAGAAACAGTTTTTAAAGTTCTTGCCAGATGGTTTTCTAGTAAATCTGAAGTAAATTGCTCTAATGCCTGGAATGTATATGAATGCGCTTCTATTATCCCTTACCATGATTCTATCATAAAGCCCAGAGCACGACACTAATTTGTCATCAAGGTGCAGAAACATGGGTCTGTCAGACCCACATTTATTCTTTAGAATATTTCTATTGATGAATTATTAATTTTACTTTTATGAATTTTATTATATTAAACAATGAGTACATAACAGGAAAAAATCACAAAAATAAAGTATTGAATTTTTAATATTCATTGAGTTTTTATAAAAAAGCATCCAAATTTTCAAAATCAACTGTTTTTTGGTGTACTGTGTAAAAAAGAATAGCACAAATAAATTCTTATATGATCTACAGTGAAAACACAAATAGCACTTTACAAAAATAAAATCTTTACTTCAATTATCACACCTAAGGCAGGCTGCTCACATGACAACAAGCACGTTCCATACACATGCATCTCTTATACTGACGGCACATGTGTTTTGCTTTCCTGGTCTTTCTTAAGACATACTTGACAACTCAGTGGTCTTCCTGTTTTGTCAGGAGGTCCTTATTATATTATACAGTCTGTAGTTAACAGGAACATAAGATATTAATAAAATAAAGTATTAAATTCTTAATATGTATTGTATATTTAGAATAGACATGTTTTCACATCAGCTGTGTACTTGCCTACAGAACATAAAAGATAACATCAGAAATAAATTCCTATATGAACTTCAATGAAAATACCAATAGAACTCTTTGCTTCAACTGCCACACCCAAGGCAGTCTTCATACATGACAACTGCATGTTCCATGCATATATCTCGCTTACACTGATGGCACATGTGCTTAGATTTCCTTTCCTATATGGCAGTCTTGTCAACTCTCTTCTCTTCCTGTTTTTTTTTTTTTTTATATGGGTACCGGGAGTCGACCTCAGGGCCTTGCGCTTGCCAGCAAGCACTTGTGCCGCTGAGCGATATCACTGGCCCTTTTTTCCTTTATGTGGGTACCAGGAGTTGAACTCAGGACCTTGTGCTTGCCAGGCAGGTGTTTATGCCGCTGAGCTGTCTCACTGGCCCCCTCTTCCTGTTTTGTCAGGAGCTTCCTACTATATTGTATAACATGCATTTAGCAAGGAAATAAGATTAAAATAAAATATCAAATAAGTAATCAGTGCTTAGAATAGACATCAACATTTTCACATCAGCTGTTTACCTGCTTACAAAACCTAAAAGATAGCATCAGAAATAAAAACTTATGTGAACTACAATGTAAACATAATCAAAATTATACCACAGAAATAAGCTTTGCTTCAACTATCACACCCAAGGCAGTCTTCACACATGACAACTGCATGTTCCATACACAAGTATTGTTTACACTGATAGCATGTATGTTTTGCTTTCCTATATTTTCTTGTAGGGCACAGTTGACATCTTTTTTCTTTGTTGTTGTAGTAGGTCTTTGTGATGTTGCATCTGCCTGTTCACGTGTCAGCTCACCAGTGTGCTCTACAATTTTTTTGCATTGTTCCCTGGGCATAAACGTTTTGTTTTTCCTCTGCTGTAAATGATCTCTTATGAGCTCCAGTCCCAATCCTCTAAGAAAATTTCTCTGTAATATTTTGCACTTGTTATTTTCTTTGTAAACTGTCAAACTACTACTTTATGCCACACATGTTTAGAATTGTGTGAAACACAAACATTGGGTGATGCTTTGTGTTTCAAGACATCATAGTTGCTCCACAACTCATCAACAACATCTACTCCACCTTTGACTTTGTTGTGTAAAGTTTCCATCTCAGGCTTCCATTTTGTTGAGGTTTCCCTATCAATATTTCCATCATGGTGAAATGTTGACATCAGCAGTACCAGTTTGTTTTTCTTTGCCATGTATGAGTTCAATGTTATATCTTTATGAAATCCAAAGATTGTACTATACAATTCTCTGTTTTGAAATTGCAACATTTGATTTGGAATTTCTGCTTTGTTCCTGCATGTGTTTCCTGAGCTGGTCAACTTGTGTTCTGTTAGCAAATGTAACATCAATTGTAAACTGGTAAACCAATTGTTGAATGTCACATTTTGTTTAGTTCAGGAGATGGCAGCAACAAGTCTGTTCATAACATCGTTCAGTTTATTACTAAACAAATAAAGACCTGATGGCTGAGTTCCAGGATAAATGTCTAAATTGAAAGCATAATAAGTCTTTGCAACTACAAGGGTGTAAATTTTCATGCTATATTTTGACCCATCACTTTTTAATGTCTTTTACACTCCTGCAATCACCATGAGAAATCCCTGCTAAGTACAGCAGACCTATGAATGCCTTCAGTTCAGCTAGTGAGGTGTCATAATAAATACACGTTTAATATGGCCATTGGTGCATACAGAATGTTTTACTTGCATTTCAGCCTTTGTGTATTTCACAGCATCTTGTACCATTTCATTTGTCACAATTTCCAACATCGAATGGCAGTGCTGGCATCCTGTCCAATACCTTTCAACCCTGCCAAGACCTTCACTGTATTTGCAGACCTGGTTCTAACATTGGATCATCCCATTTGGTTGTGTGGCCATTTTGCAAGATTTCAGCTAGTCAAATACATACTCGCATTGCCATTTTCTTCATCATCTGAATGTAGAAGGGCTGCATTCCCTGTGTCTGTATCAGTCGATTCTTTTTTTTTTTTTTTTGTGGGTACTGGAGGTCCACCTCAGGACCTCGCGCACCAGCAGGTTCCCATGCTGCTAAGCAATATCGTCAGCCCCTTTTTTGTATGTAGGTTCCAGGAGTTGAACTCAGGACCTTGCGCTTGCCAGGCAGGTGTTTATGTCGCTGAGCCATCTCACCGGCCCTATCAGTCGATTCTTGCTCTATTTCACTGTCACAGGAACTTCGACTCACTTGACCAATGTCAAAGTCATCATCATCATCATTATACACCTACAACACTCTTCTGTTATGAAATCATGTACTTTACCATAATAGATCATCTTTGTCATCCATGTGTGAGTAATCTGACGATTCACTTTGATCTCCTCCAAAACTTGCAAATCTGGTTTTTCATGTGTCATTGTACTGAATTGGGCTACTTCTACCAGAAAAATCAAAAGAAAACTTTGTAGCAAATCCTGGAGTGCTGTGGGTCTATTGGACCCCCTGTGATGCTCAGGTAAACATATGCAAAACCAGTTACATGGAGCATAAGGTAAGAAAAATATCGTATTTTGCCACTTTTACACATGTGCACATGCCTTGTTGTTCATCATACCAAGTGGGTAAATACATAGATTGCCTCCTGTATCCCTCAGGGGAAGTTACTGAGATGCACAGCCTGCTACTATTATGCTAAAGTACAAATTTACAGTAGAAAAGTAAGGTATGGATCCACTGGTTCCTAGGGATTTAAGGAAAAAATATAATTATCTTTGTTTTAATAACTTGTATAATAACCTGTTTCAAAAGTTGCCAATGAAGGCAAGCATTTCCATAAAATTATCCACTAGTTATCTTGGCCTGAGGCAAGGGTGAAGGGCTAACAGTGTATTTGGGGATTTGATCTCCCCACCACAATAGAACACAGCAGAGTGATACGCAAACTTGTTTGTGAGAAACACAAACACTTTCAATTGCAAATAAGAAAGCACCTTGGAGTACCACATGAAAGAGAGAAAGGAGGGAGGATTTATCTGCTAGTTGGAAAACCAGCTCCCAGACCCCATGGTGCAGACTTGTATCCATCCTGGACTTGACAGGTAAGCCACTCCACAGAAAGGAAGGAAAGATGGCGCCACCCAGGGAACTGGGTGAAAGAGAACATGAATGTGCAAGTCAAAGCTGTGTCTTTGTGGCTTCTTTTAAATCCATTTCACACTTTATCCATTCGAATACTGAGGGTGTAAAACTGATTGATGAAAAATGCTTCACAAGCTTCACGGTTCAGGCTCGCTTCACAGTCCTCTTCCATAAGTTGAAACATTAGAAGACAAGACTTAATATTCTTGATTTGTAAGAAGAAAATTTTGTAATTTTATAGTTTTTTATCCACTCACAACGTTGTTAGCATGTCACCATAACAGAAGAATGTTTTGAGGTATGAGTGACCAAACAAAAAACATCAGATTTTGGTGGTTCTTGGAAAAAAAATGTTCAGCCACCTAAAAACAAACAGTACACAAATGGCAATTAAAAGACAAAGTTTGGGGCCGGTGAGATGGCTCAGCGGCGTAAGCGCCTGCCTTGCAAGTGCGAGGGCCCGAGTTCAACTCCCAGATCCCACATACGAAAAAGGGGCCGGTGATATCACTCAGCAGCATGGGTGCCTGTTGGCGCACGAGGTCCTGAGGTCGACCCCTGGTACCCAAAAAATAAATAAATAAATAAAAGACAAAGTGTGATTATTTGTACTTATTTTAATTTCAGTGAAGCCATTCAGATTTCATTGTTTGGTTTCATTTTTTGAGAGGACTTAAAAATATATTACTAACTCTTAGAAGGTACCTTATTCAGTCCTTCGGTTATTTTTACGTATTTGCCAAGCATAAGTTATTAGACATTCCCCCTTCCAGTTTCCTAATGTTTAAATATTTAATCTGGGCTGATCCACCCTCTTTTTAATTTTATAGATTTCAGACGACAAAAAAATGCATTTTATAATCAGTCCTGTGGCTGTATTTAGAATGGTTCTTTGACAATTATATCTTCAACTGATTTCAGTGCTCTTGGCTTCTCTTTTCTGGTTGCAAGTTCCTCATTCCTTTGTTGGAAGATTGATTCATTTTTATTGTTCTGGGAAAAAAAATTCCAAACTGTTTCCATGATGAACACTTGTGTTCTTGGTACTCTTAGTATCTGAAAGCTTTGTTATGATGTTCTTGAAATATACAAAAAATATTTTCTGGCTGTGATTGGTTCCACATTTATTTCATTCAAAGATATGTATCTATCCCTCTGATTGCAGACTGACCGGTGTTTTGAGTTGTGAGAACAATCTGTTTTCTTTTTCTTTACACAAAATTGTAATTTTCCCTATTTTTAGACATTTTAGTTGTATGTCTATTATATTTTAATCTACAATGTTATGCTTACTACTTGCACTGCAATTTTAAATTCAGGAATTGTATTCTTAAATTCATAAATATAAGAACCATATCCATCCTTTTTGGGTACTGATCACCAAATATAGGCAATGTGCTAGGCAGTATTATCCAGAATGACACAGCCAGTAAAGAAAAAGAACCAAAACTTTGAAACCAATCTGCCCAACTCCATAGCCTGTGCTTTGCCCACTTTGCTCTATCATTGTGTGTACTTATGTCAGTCTTAGTTCCTCTCAGCTCACACCATTTCACTATTTTCAATATATATAGATATATAGTTATGGATAAATATAGATATGGATGGAGAGAGAGAGAGAATGTCTAATACAGTGATGCCTATAAGTGTAGTGCAGGTATAGATATGGATAAGAATGTATATATAGATATATATTAGTGCCAGTGAGATGGCTCAGCGGCATACGCGCCTGCCTGGCAAGTGCAAGGGCCGGAGTTCGACTCCTGGGACCCACATATGCAAAAAGGGCCGGTGATATCGCTCAGCGGCACGGGCGCCTCCTGGTGCACGAGGTCCTGAGGTCGACCCCCGGTACCCACAAAAAAAAAAGATATATATTAGATACATATTATTGGTTCTATTTCTCTAGAGAACACAGATTAATACAGAGGTGATATGTGATCAATAGGTGGGTTTTAGGGAGGCCATACAACTCCTAACATTTTATACAATTATTTCTGCACATGCATGTTGCCATGTGTATTTTTCAGAGTAGATATCTACAGTTTTTTGTAAGTATCTTAGAGCTCTTTCATTTAAAATATACTTAGAAAAAATGCTATTGACTATGTTTTCTTTCAGACCTTGTTCTAGATAGGAGTCATATTTCTTTTTTTTTTTTTTTTTTTGTGGGTACCGGGGGTCGACCTCAGGACCTCACACGCCAGCAGGCGCCTGTGCCGCTGAGCGATATCACCGGCCCTTTTTTCGTATGTGGGTTCTGGGAGTCGAACTCGGGCCCTCGCACTTGCCAGGCAGGCGCTTACGCCGCTGAGCCATCTCACCAGCCCTAGGAGTCATATTTCTACATGTTTCCCTTCTCCCTCTGCTAACTTCAAGCACTCTGGTTTCTCACAAACAAATACCGTAACAAATTTGAAATGTGTTATGCTATATGTTTTATTTCTTTTTTGTCTGTCATCAAAAGTATAGATTTACAGGTATCCTATTGGGCTTACATAAACTAGGAATTTAAAGTGTCCCGAGAAGATGATATTGATGGATCCGGCACTGTATTCATAGTGTTCACATAGTCTCCTTGATCTGGGTGGGAAAACTTTAGGAAGATAAACAGAGGTAGGTGTCACTTCTGTTCAGCAGACTGAGTGGCCACTGAGCCATTTCAGAGATTTTTTCCACTCCACAGTAGTGCCAACTGGGTACATGTGATGACGACACATGTCTCGGGTGTTTTATGCCACTAACCCTAACCCTAATCCTATCCCTAACCTTAAATCTCTCACAGTAAGACTAACCTTAACCCTAACCTTAAACTTCTAACCCTAACCCTGGCCTTTACCCCGAATCTATCCCTAACTTTAACCACAACCGTAACATTAACCCTCTAGCCCTAGCCCTAAACTTTAACACTCTAACCCTAACCCTAAACCTCTAACCCTAATTGTCTAACCCAACCCCAACCCTACGCCAGATTTTAAACTCCTCCAGCCATGGAGATGCCATCTCCCCCAGCCCTCAGCTGCCTGCCACAGGCGTACTGGAGACAGTAACTCTCCTTCTAGCTTCCCTGCATCATCCTGTCCTCTGGTATTTTGTCATACATTGTGCCAACTCCAGCTCACTGTGACTTTAATTTGACTCCACTGGCAAAGTAACAGACATTCTTTCACTTTCTTGAAACAAGATACCTATTTCTAATTACCAGAGTTGATCAGGATTTTCCTCCCTTATTAACAAATCTGGATGTTTGTGGTTTCACTTGGTTTTGCGTTTGTTTTGTTACAGTATTGGGGACTGAACCCAAGACCTTCGCACTGGCCCTTTTTGTGTTTTAAGGCAGAATTTCGCTAAGTTGCTAAGTCACCCATATCAGACTTGAATTCACAGTCCTCCTGCCTTCGCTTCCAAAGCGCCGGTGTTACAGGAAGGCACCAACACGCTCAAACAAGTCTTGTCATTTTAACGAGCTTGTGCAAGGAAACAGTGTACAGAACACCTTCAAAAAGGCCTCTCTCTCACTGTTACCAAATCCTGGAACCCATATAGAACAAATGGCATTCGCTCAGTGAAGCCTTCTCTCGGATGGTAGCAAAGGCTGTGGCCCCTGCCTCTGTGAAGGACAACTAGACAGCACCTTTCCGAGTTCGTATTTCTCCCAGAGCCCTGACCTCAAGGTGGGAAGATGCTCACAAAACTGGTTTCCTCACCTTTGCTTGAGAGCTGTAGATGTCTGAGTCAGGATTTGCTGGGTAGTGGAGTCTCAGCCGTCTTTTATGTTATCTCTGACACACAGGCTGGCTTTATCTTTATCAGTGTCACGACTGTAACAACAAAATTGCTCCAGCTAACATAGAGCGACAGGTAAATCATTTAAAAACAGTTGTACAAAAACTTCTTTTCTGTTATGATTATCTTTCTTAATAGGAATCCCCAAACCTGTCCATTTTAATGATTCATGAAATCACTCCCTAATAGTATCTGAAACATGGGGCGTCAAGATTTTCAAATTTTATAGCGGTTATAAACCTGAATAAATGTCCCCTTGCCTCTTCTCACTGGGTGAAGAAATAACAGTTCGGGTTTACGCTTTCTATAAAATAAATAAAACCAGAAAACCTCATGCAACAGAAATCGATTCTTTCAACAGCAGCAGAACGGAAAGACTTCCACCAGCGCAAGGAGCAAGTACAAATCTTGTTGCCACCCACACGATTGTTTTCTGTGATTTTTATTAATGTTTCATTTTATTACCTTGTGAAAAACGTGATTGAAAATACATGTTGGGCCAGCGGACACGGAGTACCGTGGTCGCGTTACCATCTGTTGGGCTGACATGGAGATGTCCCCAAGAGCCTCCTGCACCCATAGGCAGGGCTTTAGCAGGTGTGGGCTGTGGGGCTCACAGCTGGCTTGCAGTTAGGAGGCGGGGTCTGGTGGGAGGCAGCATCACTGCGGGTGGGGCCTAGAAGGGTCCCCCAGCTCCTCCCTTCATCTCTCTCTGCTTCCTGGCCGCCAGGCCGTGCACAGCTTCTGCTCAGCCTCTGCCTCTGCCGAGCCACCTGCCCAGAGCCTGCTGACCATGACTGAAATCTCTAGGGACTCTCAAGCAAAATAAACTTTCCACCCTGCCCTGCAGGTGTCGGGTATTGTGTCCCAGGAACTAAGGAACTAAGACACCATCAAGATGAGAAAAGAATTAGAGGGACAATAATCCAAATATTTCTCTCAAGAAAGTCTTCCTGACTTTAACACTGCGGGACATTGGCTCGACTAACCTTTCTTCTTAGTTTCTCGTTGCAGCTATTGCTCTTCTAGGTTCTGTAAATTAAAGACCAGTAAGATTCAGTGTGGAAGGAGGGAGAGCGGAGAGCGGTGGTGACAGACATGTGGTAAAAGATTGTGCCAGAAAACAGTAAATGAAGTAACGGAAGTGTGCAAACGCTGCCCCGTGCTCTGCAGAAATGAAGTCAGCCTGTAACTCCGCTGGGGAAAATACACACAGGGCGCGCAGTCGATGGGATTCGGCCTCACGAGGCACAAGGTTGCGAGCATCACTCAAGGCAGAGGGCAGGGCAAAGGAGCCTGCTCCGCAAAGTCACCTCGGAAGGCGGGGAGGGAGCGACGCGCGTCCACTGCGTTAGCTGAGCGCAGACGGAGTTTTGCGCATCTTGCATCTCACCACAGCGCGCGATGGCACTGAAGGCGAAGGGCGGAGCAGGGCGCAGAAGACCCGGGCGGAGGCCCCGCGAGGCGGGAAGAGCTGCGGCGCCGCTGAGAGCCGAGGCGCAGCGGAACGGGAAGCAGCAGGACGAAGGCGGAGGGACGTGGGAGGAGAGCGCGGGGGAGGACGAGGGAGTCCCCGGACCCTGCAGCCAGCCTCGCAGAAAGAGACGCTCGTCCCGGAGCGGAGGGCTGAGTTGTGAGTGTTCTCGGCGGCCGGGCGGAGCCAGGTAGAGAAGCGTTCTGTTTTCGTTGGTGCATCTGAGTGAATGGGTTTGTTTTCTGAAAGCACACACTTTGAAAAAATAAAATAATGTATTGAAACATTATTTGTGAATCATGACGAGTACATTTTTCTTTTCTGTGGAAGTGTATTACAACACTTCCTACACAATCAAAACACCAATCTAATTTTAACTATATTAACAACTCCACGAGCATTAATGAGGAGCTTCCCATGGCGTAGGAATACACTGAAGCAGTACAGACGCACAAGTAATTAAGACACGGTCCCTGTCGCCAGGCCCTGTTGTGCAGCGGGTGGGGAGAGGCAGAGAAGCGACCGAGTGTACTCAAAGCTGCAAACGAGGCCTCGGCCTCAGAAGCCACAGCGCAGAGCCAGGGCCCTCGCTGCAAACCAGGGCTCGCTCTGCAAAGGGGGAGGGGTCACTTTCTGAGCAATTCAAACGCAGAAAGTGGGTAGAGGGGAAACTGTCCGACCCCTTGATCTCGATCCCAGTGTTCTGCCTTCCACAAGGGACCTGGGTGTGCCAAGGACCACGAACTCACACAGGCGTGTTTAGAATGTGGTTCATCTGGGAGTTTCCCCAGTAGTTTGATGCAGGAATGAATTTGCATCTGATTTCAGTGCCTTGCGGGGATCTTAGTGGAAGACTTGGAAAGGCTGCTTTAAAAACATCATGCTTTGCACTGAACACTTTTGATTTTGAGACATGCTTCCTCAAAACATCTTTTCTAAACGTGAAAGTCAGTGTCAAAAACCTAGAAGATTGATGCGCCTGATTACTCTATCATTCAACATCTTTGTGTCATCAGTTAAAAATGTGACCAAACATTTTTAAAGGTATATTGATATTATCTGTCAATGAGATTCTTTGAAATCAGTGAGAATTAGATATAACCTCGTTGCAGGATGTCTCAAAAGGCGTGACTCACCCTGTATTTCCTGCACACAGAACTGGAGGAACGGAGCAATAGGGTCACAATTTGAGACGGACGACACAAGAAGGAAAACTCCGGAGGAGGCGATTGCTTCAGTTTTGTTCTGGGGGAAGATGCAAACGTGAGATTCTTCAGCTACACTTGGATCCATGCACCCCTCAAAGGGATGAGAGTTCTGTGGGGGTGAGACCGACCAGCAAACTGGGTAGACGCAGAGCAGCTGAACAGGAGCAAAGCACTCACATTCCCAGGTGCAGGAGAAAAACCGGAGATCTCTTGAGAAATGGGGACCAGAAAGAGAGCAGCTGAAGGAGAACCGCAGCGAGCGACCCAAGAAGGCAGCCTCTCGGGGGTGGTCACGGGGATCCACGCTCAGAAGGGTTCCTGCGAGGAAGTCCCGGAAAAGCCCAGGCTCCGGGGATCAGGAAGCCATCAATGACTGGTGGGTACAGCTCAGTGAGATGCTCTGGTTATGATGTGATATCAGTTAAAAGAAAAAAGAAAACTGAACCCAATGTCATATGCAAAGTGTCATTTCAAATAGATGTAGAAAAACATTCTGGAAAGGTGGATTACAAAATGCTAGTGATTACTGTCTGAAAAGAGAATTTGCTCCTCTTTACATTCTACATTTTAATAAATTCCACAAAATATATGAAATAATTTAATATTCATAAAATATTATAGAAAGAGGAAAAAATGAATATTCCTATATATCAGCAATTACCTGTTAGAAAACCTAGCCAACAAGAGAAGACAATAGGTAGGTATTGTGCAGGGCATGGTGGCACATGCCTGTAATCTCAGCGCTTGGGAGGCTGAGGCAGGAGGATCGCTAGGAGTTTGAGGCCAGCCTGAGCTACACAGTGAGTTCAAGTCCAGGCTAGACTACATAATGAGATGCTGTCTGAGAAAACAAAACAAAACAAAGATAATAATAATAATAATAGATATTGAATAAATAGAATAAAATGTGCACTGCCTACATTAAAATTAAACATCTTGTTAAGAATAAACATTACTTGAATAAGATAAAAATTAATAAATAACCAAATTATAGTGGGCCAAGGAACAAATACAAATAATTACAGTACTGACATATTTGTGACTAAAATGACATCATATCCTGCAAAGAAAGATAACTGAGATGCAAGAAACAGTGGCGAAGCACTGATGCTCCCTGCAGCAGGTGGGAGGGCGTGGGGTTCTGGTTCATGACTCTCTACTGCTGTGTAGGTGATAAGTAAGATTTCCCAGTATAAGAGGAAAGTTAAAATATATATTACAATGCAAAAGGAATAAATCGGACCATGACAAAGCAAAATCTCCCTAGGACACTCAAAGTGAATACAAAACTTTAAATAAGCACTATTTAAAGGAGGAAGGCAGTATTTTACACAGGAACTTGCAAAAGCAAAGTCTAGAGGTGAATGAGAGGAAATATAATAAATAATAAATGTCCGGGCATAAAAAATGAAAGAGACTGCAGACCCAAACACCAAAACACTCAGCCCAAGAATTACTTCTGACAAAGTAGAAAATCCTCCGTAAAGTATATAAAAATGAGAAGTAAGCATTTTACATAATTCAGTAATTTTATAACTAAGTACCTCCAACATTTGCATTTCGATTATCTGGATATTAACAGCACAAGTAAGAAAAAAACAATAATCTAATGAAATTGAAGTAATCACTTTCATCAAGCAGTTATTATCTCCTTTCTTTTCATTCTCCCAATAAACATGCAAAACATATTAATCAGTTGCTCACAGACTTCCTGAGAAGTGCTTCATTATCTGTTCTATTAATAGTTCAGGTTTTCTGAATCAGGAGTTGGTTGCTTAGAATGATTAATATTTAAATAAGCTGTTTTCTCCCTGTTGAAATCAAGATGGGAATAATAAAATAGAAAAAAGCACCTTGAAAATCATGCAAGATAACCATGTCTTCTCTGGTACAAGCCATGGTATTTCCCTTTAGGAATAAAACAGTGGTGAGAGAACTGGTTTGGAGGGGGAAGTGGGGACATGCAGGTCAAAGGATACAAGCAGCAAAAATGTAGGAGGGACCAGGAGACAGCTCTAAAGGACATGAGGACTGCAGTTCATAGTCTTGTATTGTGCTCAAGACTTTTGCTAAATGACAGAATGTAGCTGCTTTTGCCATAGGAAGTGTGAGATTGTGAACACATCAATTTGTCTTCGCCATGGTAACTATTTAGGTACCACAGCATCATATCGCACAATGTAAATATCCACAATAAAATTTATTTTTATAATATATCTAGAACATATAAAGAATTGAAAAAAATCGGACCCCCCAAATTCAAAGACCCAATCCAAAAATGGGTATCTGAGATGAATATGCACTTCTCAGATGAAGAAATACAAATGGCAAAGAAATGCATGAAAAAAATGTTTAACATCATTGGTCATTTGTGAGATGCAAATTAAAACAATACTGAGATCCCATCTCACCACAGGAAGAATGGCTATCATCAAAAAATCAACCCATAACAAATGCTGGAGGGACTGTGGGGAAAAAGAAACCCTTCTCCACTGTTGGTGAGAGTGTCGACTGGTGCAACCATTGTGGAAATCAGTGTGGAGATTCCTCAAAAAACTAGGACTAGAGGTCCCATTTGATCCAGCTATTCCCCTTCTGGGTATCTTCCCAGAAGAATTAAAAACATCATACCACAGTGATATATGCACACCCATGTTTAAAGCAGCACAATTTGTGATAGCTAAATCTTGGAAACAACCCAAATGCCCATCAACCGAAGAATGGATAAAAAACATGTGGTATTTTTACATAATGGAGTAATAGTCATAAAGAAGGATAAATTGGAAACTTTTATAGGTGAATGGATGCAACTCAAGACCATACTCATAAGTGAAATAAATCAGACCCATATGTGTAAACATCGTATTGTCTCCCTACTGTGAGAAACTGAATGAGTAAATAAGATCCCAAATGTAGGGGCTGGTGAGATGGCTCAGCAGCGTAAGCACCTGCCTGGCAAGTGCGAGGTCCTGAGTTTGACTCCTGAAACCCACATATGAGAAAAGGGCCAGTGATATCGCTCAGCAGCACCAGCGCCTGTTGGTGCGTGAGGTCCTGAGGTCAAGCCCCGGTACCCACAAAAAAAAAAAAAAAATGTACAGCAATAGATACTGTGAATTGGGAAAAAGCTGTTCAAAAGAAAAGACAATCCGTGATGGGGGAAAGGGGAAAGGAAGGAAGGGAAAAAATATATATGTATTTATACACAAGATAGTTAAAATAGTTATACAGCTAGTTTCTCTTAGTTTATTGAAAAGAAAGGTTTGGGCTAACATTGTTTGGGCAAGGTATCATGCCTATGTCTTGTACTCGAATAACTACTACGAAGACAACAATACGTGATGTATTAATTATTGTAACTCTCCTACTAACCTATTTTGAAATTCTGTTTTACTGTTATTTTTATTTTTTCTCTTTAAAATAAAAAATAAATAAAGTGATAAATTCTTAAATTAAAAAAAAAAAGAGTGATCCTTCTCTTCTACCAGCCTCCTCCCTTTAAAATTAGCAACCTAATTTTTCTCAGGCTTCATTTAATTTTGTTACAAATGCAGCAAATTCTGAGTTCCCATAGCCCTGTTTCTTCGTTTCTGTCAGGGTGTTGCTTTATCCCCTGAAGACACTGTGTAAGCGTTATTAATGGATTAGGTCTGTAATTTTACAGTTACTGAAATGGGTTAAGGCCCAGACACACTCAGACATAACTTCCTTAAATCACAATGTTCTTGGGGCCGGTGAGATGGCTCAGAGGCATAAGCGCCTGCCTTGCAAGCGCGAGGGCCTGAGTTCAACTCCCAGATCCCACATACGAAAAAGGGGCCGGTGATATCGCTCAGCGGCACGGGTGCCTGTTGGCACGTGAGGTCCTGAGGTCGACCCCCCGGTACCCACAAAAAAAAAAAAAAAAAAATCACAATGTTCTTAAAATGCCTTTCACCAAAAGCTTCCTGAATCCACTCAAGGATGGTTGGAACCTGGCTTTTCAGGGTCGAGTGTGAAGAACCTGGCTTGTCTCGTCCGTAAGTAAGAATTCCAGTTATTGGAGAGTGAAGAGTAAGTCTTTCGTCAACAAAAACAGCAGCTGTATCTGATAAATACAAGACATAAAGCTGCTCAGCCATGAATGAGAAGAAAATGCACTCCCACGATTTGCTTCTTAACACTTAATTTTATAGTTGGTGCAAGGGTTTTCTGAAGATGATTAAATAATAGTTGACATCACAGTCATCTTGAAGCTGATTAAGGTTCTAAAAATATAAACTGACTAGAGAGAGAAATAAGTAATGTGACTACACAATACTTATTCCAAGTTTTTATCATTTGTATCTCATTACTATAAAATCATTGCTTTTTTACTTTCTTATGCTTGTTTCAGATTACTTTTTGGATAATGTAATGACTTTTAATACAAGTGCTTTTAATCTTCGGTACATCATGTACAAGGTACGGGGCTCGAAGCCTGCAGGCAGAGCTCGTCTCTCCTCACCACGCAGAACTAGCACCCGGCTCTTGCTCACAGTTCCGATGCTGCAGTTCTGGGGCACAGCCCCACCCACCCAGGTGACGCAAGCAGCCGGGCCGTCAGCCCCTCTGGCCCACGGGCCACATCTTAGGTTTCCTTGGGCATCCTGTGTTGCCCTAGTTTTGAGAAAGAGCAACATTCACTTTTAGATTAAGATTTCCAATATTAAATCTCCTTAACAACTTTAATTTCTGTCTCAATGTGACTCATGTTTTACTAAGAATTCCTAATGATACTTGCAACACATTTTTTAAAATAATAATAAATACTTTGGGAGGCTGAGGCAGAAGGATGACAAGTTCAAGCCCAGCCTGGACAACTTAGTGAGACCCTGTCTCAAAAAAACAAAAGGGTGTGGGTGAGAGTTGGAAATGTAGCTCAGCCCTCTCTGGGTTCAATCTCCAGTACTGCAAAAAATAGAAAAAATAATGATATTAGTCATTTTAAATTTCTTCCTTTGTAGAAGTTCTCAGACCTTTCCAGAGGAGGATTTTTGGTGTTTCTCAAAAATTTTAGGCACAGGGCCCTTCTTTTGTGGATCATTAGAATTAATGTCCAAGGTGTATTCTTTGGGAAACACTACTATTCTAAGTCATGCATTTAAACACTGAGAAGCAATGCCAGCTTGTTTTTCTAGATTAATTCCTCAGCAAGTTAGAGAAAATCTCCAAAGCAGTAGGAATAATTTATACCTGGACTTTTTCTGTGAGCATCTACCTGTGACCTTGTTCCAAAATACCATATTATCAGCACAGAAATATGAATATCCCAGACACAAGAACCTAAAAATTAACCAGAAAATGGATACTGAAGGAAAAATAAGACATATTTAAAGTTCCAAGTCTCTCAGAGTGCTGGGGTTATAGGCATGCACCACCACACCCAGTTTAACTAATTTAGTTTTAATCTGCTGTCATATTATTGTAACTGATAGAGTTGATGGTAAAATGAAGCATTACTAAAACGCAATCAGCTGGAAGATGAAATTCTAGCCGTGCTCACTGAGCACTGTGAAACTGAGCTCTTCGGTGCATCCCCACAGTTTCGTGTATCTTGTCACTCGTTTTCAGCGCTCTAACACTCCATGTTGAATTTCCAGCAGATAGGGGCATAACAGCTCCTTGCTTTCCTTCTTTAATCTTCGTGGAAAGGTAAAATCCATACAGATCCAAACTTCCCAGCCGTTTCGGTGGGAAATGCTCGGACCTTCCCAACTGCAGACCTGAGCTCATCCTGCTACCCTGAGTGCAGCCGCCTGCTCTTCAAGGCTCTCTCGTCAGCGCAGGGAAGGGCCAGCGTCTCCTCCAGACGGAGCCTCTCCCTGGACAGGGGTTCCTGCACAGCCCGGACCAGGGCAGTGCCCCATGTGAGTGGACAACTGAGAGGTCTCCTTCCCTCTTCTTTGTCACAGCCCATAAGGACTTCAGGAAGTTCTTAAATAATACGGATGGCTGGGCTAGCTTTTAATTTAACTGAAAATGTTTAATTTTCAACATTTAGAAGCAAGTGTCATACAATAGAGGACAAGAAATAGAGAGCGATAATGTAACATTTTATGCTTACACAAATTGCGTGGGAAATAGCTGGCTCCAGTGAGAGCATTTCTGCTGTCACCACAAATTCAATTTCTGCTTCAACTATAGGAGTGTGTCAGGCTTGAGAATAGCTAACAGAATAATGCTGCTAAGTGTCGGCTTCTAATCACCATTGTCTATCTAAACCATGCATGCATACATTGATTAGAAATGGAACTATTGGTTATTAAATATCCAGAATGAGTGAATGGAGGCAAAAATCATATAAGGTTAGCTATTGTGACGTTTGACCCAAGTCCCAGGTCAGAATTCCAAAAGATTTAAACATATAAAAGGAAGCGTCCATGAGTACACCCACTATAATAATAACTCATCACAATACTTTGCTCAGAATATGTTTCCATGATGTTATGAATATAAAATGCAACTTAGTCAAATAAGTCCCTGTCAACGTGCCCTGCATCACAGGTTAGTGAACACAGTATAGAAGGTTCCTTACTTCGAGTTGGGGCATGAAGTGAAAAGATAAATGATCAGGTTGAGTAATTATCAAAGATGATCAGACTCCAGTGCTGAGCTAGAGGACTGGATGCCAGGGAGAATCTGGACCAGAGACCGCAGATGAGATCTCTCTGGGCAAAGGTGGCAGAGGGGCAATCGGCAGGAGTCCTGACCCCACTCCCTGGAGGGGCTGGGACATGCAGGCTGCTGCTCTCCGAGTCAGGGGACACGTGAGAGGCCAGGGAAGTCCAAGAGCTGCTCACGCACAGGTGATGTGGGGCTTCCTCAAGCCATGGCGATGGGTTTGTTTACCGGGATAGGAAGTAACGAGAGCACATTATTCTAGTTTAGACCTAAAGTACCCCCAGAGCTTGTTCTCCTAGGCAGGGCTTCGAGGAGGTGATTGGACTCTTGGGCTTACAGCTGACTTGCTGTTAGGAGGTGAGGTCTGGCTGGAAGAGCTGGACTCAGGCACTTCTTTCATAGCTGAGACAAAATACCCAACACCTGCAAGTTGATTAAAGGAGGAAAGCTTTATTTTTGCTCACAGTTTGTAGAGGTTGCTGTCCACAGTCTGCTGGCTCCAAGGCGGATGCTCGCGGCATGGTGGCAGGAAGCAGAGAGAAATCAAGGGAGGAGCAGGGAAGAGATAACCCTTCCAAGCCATTCTCCACGCCACCCACCTCTTCCTACCAGATCCCTCCTCCTAACAGAAGTCAGCAATCAACTCATCAGTGGATAATTCACTGACGATTATCATGGCCCCATGATCCAGTTACCTCCACGAGCACCACCTATGAGCACGTGAGGCTCTGGGGGACATCTAGATAGAAACCATAACAGCAGGTTACTGCAACTGTGGCCTGAAAGGATGTCTCTCCCTCCCTACCTCTTCTCCTCTTGCTCTTTCCTTCCCGCGCGCCATGATACAAATAACTCTTCTATGCCAGGCCCCTCTCCCATGCTGTGGTGCCCTAGGGCCAACTATGGACTGAGACTTCTACAAACTGTGAGCCAAAATAAACCTTTCCTCCTTTAACTTGTGGGTGTCAGGTATTTTATCTCAAGTATGAGAAAAGTGACTAAGGTTTTTGTACCAGAAAAGTGGAGTCATTGCTATGACACTACCTGACCATGTGGTTCAAAAGCATTGGGAACTGGTTTGTGGGAGGAATTTGGAAAGGTTAGGAGATGCCTGCTGGAGAACCCCTAGGATGCCGCAATCTGAGCTTGACGGAAGATTCTAGTCTGAGCTCAGAAGACCAGAATGCTGAAGTAACGCAGCCAGTAAACAGGAGGATCAGAAAGTTTCAGTTGGGAACAAGGACTCCATTGGCAGTTGGACTCTAGGCCACATGCTCTAGCAGAAAATTTGTCTACATTTTGCTTATGTTCTGATTTTGTGAGAGACTGAGATAAAGATGGTGGACTAACTAATCTGGTGGAGGAAATTTTAAAGCAGCCCAATCTTCAGGCTGCAGTATGGATACTGATTTCTGCTTTTAGCTAGGTTTATACTAAGAAGCAGGAGAAAAAACACATTTAAAAAGTTTTTAATTTTGCCCAAAAGAAATTTCCCACAAAGAGGGAAAAGAGCAGAGCTTGGTTGCTGAGAAGATTAGCATTAAAAAGAAGTTAAGTACTTTACAACAGAACAATAGGAAAAATGCTCCAATGAGAACGTGCAAAGAACCAACAAAGCCCTACCCTTCCAGGCTCAAAATTGCAAAGGTGACTTTGCTTTGAGAAGAGAGTCCTAGGGTACCATGCTCCAAAATGGTGGCTCCCTAGGGAATTTGCTGCCCAAGATTAGGTTCATAGCACTCAGTCATCCAGCCACTTGGAGGCCTCTGCAACCATGACACAAGGGAGCCTGGCTGCTGCTTGAGCTGGCAGGAGACCTTGACATCGTCAACCTGGTGCAGAATGCAGGAGACATGAGGTCAAGGAAGCTTCCATCAAGATCTCAGAGGAAGACTTTGGAGGCCAGGCAGTGTGCCCTTAGAGTGCAATGTGTGAAGCTGTGAGAGTGAAGCCAAGAGTGCTGTGGAGACCCCAGGATGCTGGAAAAGCCAGGAACATGGAACATCTGAGGAAAGCTACCAAGAGTGAGTAAAACCAGCCCAAGAGAGTTGCCATGAGGGCTACAGCAATGGGCAACACTGTAGGGGTTGGGCTGCCCAAGCAATTTGTAGTTCCTATATCGTGGCCACAACTTGCCCTGGGTGCTGGACACAGAGCTACAGGACTTAGTGTTTACTCTGCTGGGCTTCAGTCTTACTTTGGTTCCACTGGTTTCTATCACCCATTCCTCCCTTTTGGAATGGGAACATTTAAACTGTACCATTGTATGTCAGTAATATTTAACTTTCTCTTTGATTTTTACAGGGGCTCAGAGCTAAGAGTTTGAGTCTCAGAGGAGACTTTGGACTAGGGATTTTCAGCAGTGCTGAAACTGTTAAGATTTTGGTGACTCTTAGAGATGGACTAAACGTACTTTGCACAGACATGCACATGAGTCTTTTCAGGGCCAGGGACAACATGTGAAGGTGTAGATCTAAAATCTTACATCTAAAACCTCCCATCCTCCTAAGCAGTGCTTTTGGAAGATGGTTGGACTGTGGGAACTTACAGATGACTTGCTGTTAAGATGCAGGATCTGTCCAATGGGACTGGTCACTGTGGGTGTGGTGGGGAAGGGTTCACCTCCTTCCCTTCTCCTCCTTTCATGAACTCTGCTTCCTGGATTCCAGGACATGCGTAGTTTTGTTCCTCCATGCCCCTCTGCCTGAGAGCCAGCAACTATGAACTGCAGCCTCTACAAAGTGTGAGCCAACATAAACCTTTCCTCCTTTTAGGTGCAGGTGTCAGGTATTTTTTCCCAGAAATAAGAAAAGTGACTAAGACGCATGTAAGTTGGAGGAGTAACATAACTGAACTAGAGTCTTACCGTGATCTCTCTGATGGCTGGGAGGAAGCTTCAGCACAGATGGAGGGGACAGGGCTGGGCGAGGGAGATGAGATGGGATGCAGGTGTGGAGGCAGCAACAGCAGAGCAGGGGACGTTGGAACCAGGGAGGCAGTGGTGAAAACAAACAGTGGATGTGGTACAGTATTCACAGATGGGCTTTGAACCAAGGTTCTCTAAAGAAGCTGCACTCATCTCCAAGATTCTGCAGATTGTGTTACCTGGCCAATTAGAGCCTCCTGATTGCACAGAGATGCTGTGTTGCAGGTCAGGAGTCAGAATTATCTTGGACAATCTGTGCTCCTTTAAGCTTAGCAGACCTCTAGCCTTCACCAGCTTTAAAGCTAAAGATGCTGTAAGATGACATCTGAAACCTGGAGAAGGTTAGAAACCACCTCCCTGGTCCTCCCCCAGTGCCACTGGGAAAAACGCTGGTCTGTGACTTTCTTTTGTTCTGTGGCTGTGGGTGCTTGTGTAACCTGTCCCATGGTGGGACACGTCATGCAGTACCCATGTACCTGGACCATGATCACTTATATTGGGCCTATAATAAACCATTTTCTTCTGTCCTTCACAGCAGAGATATTGTTTCTATTGAGAGACTAATCTTTTGAAATATTAATTTTTCTTCACAGCCCCACCCCTGCTAACTTTAAGCACAGGATCCTTTCTGGACACATTAACTCACAGGTTGCATTGGTTTCTCTCTCTTTTCCAAAAGGCATAACCCAGTAAGAAAATGATTTTAGTTGTTTTTCTTCCCCCATCTGGTAGATTTCTGCGTCTTTAAAGAATCATCCCCATGAATATACAAATATCATCTTATTTCCTCTATTAAAATAAAGTAGCACTTCACACACAAAACTGGAACAAATTAATGATGGAAGGTAAGTAGCCAATTGGAAGAATAATTGTGATGGCATAATTTCTAATGCATATGCATTTCAATCATGCTAGATATCATGTGTTTCATACAATGTACCAGAAAGAAGCAACATTACCCCACTTATGGGGTAATGCCTGAGTTTATGGGGCTATGGTTGCCACATGCCTGAGGTGATGGGGCTATTGTTGATACTGTAGACAAGATTCACATCATTGTAGCTTTGACATTCAAGCCCAGGGTCATCAGAGTGCATGATCACTTTATAATAGCAGCATTGTTTTGCTAGAATCATATCTTCATGCTTTGCCTTTACCCCACATTAATCACATAGTATCTCCAGGGTGAATCAAGGAACGAAGTGGTCACAGCACAGGAGCAAGACCCCACGGCTGCCCCTCGAGCCCCACACTTCCGTCCATTCCCTAGCTAAGGAGACAGACAAAGAGTCCAGAGGGGTGCAATTCACTGCCCAACACACCAGACAGCAGGAGCTGCCTGTGTGTGTGAATCCCTTCCTCCCTGCATCCCATGTGTGCCGTGAAGACTTCCGGTGAGTGTGACGCCCACCACATATCCAGGACCCCGCTGAGCAACTCCAAAGCTGGGAGGTGCTGGTCTTTCTAGGGGCTGCAACCTTGGCCTTCCATCCCTCTGGAAAGAGACATTATCTCTATTTCCCCGGAATTTCCCCCAGGAAAGCTGTTTCTAAATCTCTCCTGTGGAGCACTGTTTCTCTAAGACCAAGGCTGTCTCCTCTGCAGACATCCTGGAACATCCCAGGAGCTCTGTGTCCCTCACCCAGATGGTGTGCAAACCATGTCCAGACCATGGAGAATTCTCTACAATGGAGGGGTCCTGTGGCCTGACTTGGAGCAGGGACCCTAAGAAGCAGAAAATTCCAAGATATTTATGGGAGATCTGAGAGAAGAAGGATCTTCCCTGAGTTTTCCAGGGAATAGGACTAAGAAAACACAAGACCCATGGCATTTACTCTTCCACAGTGTCAGAACTATGGGGCAAGAGGAACCCACAAAGGGTTTCCCTGAAATGGTGCCATGCTGAGGCACCTTACTCCTAGCCCTCACACCATTAGTAGTAGAATTCCCAGCAACCTGAAGGACACAGCAGGGTGAGACAGATGGCATGTTAATCATGACTTATTGGGGCCAGATGGGATGTCCTCCCCACTGGACAATGAGCAAGGGACAGATTCCTCCCCAGAGTGCTTCATGTTGTGGAAGGTTGCAAGGAGATTCTCAAGGGAACATCTTTTCTTGACTCAGTTTCAGGACAAATAAGGATTTTGATGAGCTATTTCTTTTTTAAGGCCTGTTACTGGGAGAAGTCGGTCTGTGGAGCCAGGTGTGAAGGCTGCCATGAGCTACTGGCTCAGGAGCTTGGCCACATGCCTACACTGTAGCCACCACCTCTAGAGCTGCCATCTTGTTCTGCCACCTTAGCTGTCCCTGTTCACACCTCTCCCTCAGGAGTTCATTTTTAATTATAGCTTGCCAGGTGTCCATATGCAATGGACTGAAAATAAAATTAAGAAGGAACACAAATACCTTTGGCCCTTCACCACAGATAGCTCGAAAGGGGAAGAGGATAAAAAAGAAATAGGATGTTTTATGCGCATTACCAACTCCCCATGAAGAATGAATCATTATGTACTGCAAACATGGACTAAAAAAAAAGAAACAAAAAGAACAGAAGGATGTGGGACTCGCCCTCCTCTGCGTGAATCTCTAGGGTGCAGGGTGCCACCCAGGCCAGGCGCAGTTGTGCTGCAGTAAGTTCACAGTGAAACGGGCTGAGCTGAGGCACCGAGGCTGTTTCCCTGCCTGGGCGCTGGCTGAGCAGGCAGCAGCGTCGCTGTACCCCCTGCCACCTCGCCCACCATGAGCAGCACCTGACCCAGGGCCCAGGATCACAAAGCTGACTGTGCTTTGTGTGGTGCAGACAGTGGGTACCAGCAAGGAAAGCACGGCAGAAACTTTGAAATCAATACAACTCAGCAGCTTCCACCACAAGGCCATTTATATTTACGCATTTTCTTGCATGTTTTTCTTTTTTTCCTTAAAAAAAAAAAAAAAAAAAAAAAAAAACACATTTTCTGAAAAGTGAAGGGGACCAAACAAATCAATACATAGCATTGCTGTCTCAACTCCTGAAGGTTTCCGGGATAAAAATATATTCACAGAAGCTGATACTTTTGAATCCTTAGCAACATTCACTATGTAATTTAGTTACGCCTCTTTCTTTTTCTAATACTTCTCTCTGCTTCATTCCTAAATCATCAGTTTTACCGCATTTTCCTCTTCAGTTATTTAAGTAGTAGAGCAAGCTTGTTTGCAGCTAGTTTTAATTAAAATATTATCTATGAGAACTTTCAAGCCTGGTTGTCATCATCAGAGCAGGGGAAGGAGGAGGCAGTTTTGGGGAGAATTCAGTGCCAAATCAAATTACTTAGATGGATGTTTTAATTTGATGATTTTTCTTCAACTGACTTTAAAATACATGGGGGATTATTTTATGTTGGGATTCACATGGTACAAAACCAATGTGAATCCAAATTCATAGGTGAGAGGAGACTGAAGGAAAGTCCTGGAGTGGGTGGCGTCCTTCCGAGTGGCCCAGCCTTCGTCCCCAGCAGAGTGGGTGGGGGGTGCAGGGCAGGAACATCTTGGCTGCACAGTCTGCTGGCTAGAGGGGTACAGACAAGTAAATGGGCCCAGTATGGAGACTATTTTTAACTGGACTCATAACGTGGGTGGTCTTATTAAGGCCACAGCTCGTAGGCTCTTGACAACCTACCTAACATCTCTCTTTGCTACATCCTCTCCTCCACAAGAAGTGTGGCAATCTGACCCACTCCTCGTATTTGGGCTGTATGTCCACAACCTAATTATCTTTCTCCCTTCTAACAGTCACTAACTCTTTTCGCATTGTCTTTTGACAGGAATTTTTCTTCAGTCCCACCAGTGAGCCACAAAATCCCAAGATAGTTGGAGAGCAAAACTCCCCAGTGGGTTTGGCCTACAGCCCGTTCCAGCAGGATGGCGCTGTGTGAAGACAGAGCCCTCCACTCCCTCAGCACCCCACAAAGAACTGGGATTTGTGTCTCTTGGGGGGAAATGAGGCAGGAGATTAGGGAGTGGCAAAGCTGGCTGAGGAAGTAGGTATGACCTGTTGATTACAAGATCCCAGGACGCTGGCACAGAACAGTTCCCAGAGCCCTACGTGTGGACTTCTTGTGAGAACTCAAGCAGGTTTTTGATAGCACGGCCTTGACCTGAGCTGGCCTCGGGTGGAAAACACAAAAATGACAGCTGGCCTTGAGCCCAGGGAAACTGTGTCCCTTCACAGCAGCCTGCTCATTTCCTGTGGCGTGCACTTCTTTTCCTACTTTTACTTAACCCAAACTCACTCTGCACAGCCTGTTTCTTGCCTACCTTTAATAAGTGTAAAGCCTCGCTGCCTTTGTACTTGGCCGATTCTTTCTCAGAAGAGGAAGAACCTAGAAATCACCCCTAGAAGGGGCGTCCAACACCCCAGAACCCAGTAACGGCCTGATGGTATTAGGAGATGGGATCTCTGAGAGGTGACTGTGTCACTAAAGATGGAATCCACGCCCTTCTCGGGGACTTTGGAGAAACCACATGGGGCACGGGGAGGAGACAGCTGTCCGTGGTCAGGAAATGTCTCCCAGCCGATGCAGATCTTTGGTCTTGGACATCTCAGCCTCCAGAACCATGAGAAATCACCTTCTGTTGTCCTCAAGCCGCCCAGTGGGTGGCACTAAGTTACGGGAGCCCAGAGAGAGGGAAGCAATGCCCACAACACAAACGAAGACTTCGGAGCAAGTCCCATCACCATGCTGGCAGTGCAGTCCCTCCTACTTCCTCGAGAGTTCCCGCCCTTCTCTACATCAGCCCAATGGTGAACAGGGCGGGAGAAAATCCTTAATCCATCGTTGCCACGAGGCCGAGTCACAACATGACTGTGTAGCTCAAAAACTTTTATTTTAATATCTTATTTCTGACTTTTTATGTTCCAAATGCACTGGCATTTCAACCCTTGAGGAGCCCAAATTTTTGGACATTCTGCATCCAGATCAGTCCACTTTTTCCCGAGTGCTTCTCTTCCCTTGCCTAGCATGCAACACACACAGCCAGCAGCAATTTCACACTTTCATTTTTTCAATGCTTTTGCTGGAGTTCTTGACGCATGAAACAATCAGTCTATCTCTAAAGTTATTGTCAATTACCATCTTCTAAATATTTCCCTGGTATGGTGTGGATCGCTCTCTTTTGGCCACTCATCATCTGACTACCTCAAGGTCAGACGTAAGAGTCTGCTACTACACCACTCCCTTTTGAAGGACCAATTTTGTATTCATCCTGATAGCCTAATTTTTGCACCAGTTCTCCCGTATTCACACCTACGCGCTTCTTTCTTCACTGCCTCAGAATCAGGTCAGAGTTGGCTGGTTCTCCTCCGTGCAGTGACTCGGGACGTAGACTCGTTTTTCTGCGCCATCTCGTCCAACATGCAGGCTCCGTGGTAGCCGCTGGACGGGGAAGAGAGCTCTGTGTAAGGATATCAAGTCCACCGCAAGCCACTGCCCGGAGCATGGTCATGGGGCCCAGCTCACAAGGCCACTATGAGGTCCTCTAGTTGTGTTTCCAGGAAGAGGGAAAAGGCCATACTAGAGCCGTCTGGCAGCCTTGGTTTCACTGATCATAATAATCACAAAAGCTTCCTGTAGTCCTTCCCTCGAGAAGTTTCCAGCAGAGATATAGTAAAGCAAATCGAATGAAGAGGAAATGCGGATTCCCACGAGGCCACGTGGCAAGCGCTTGTGTCCAGTGTACGCGTTTCGTGCCTGTAGGACAGGTGGGCTTATTATGTTGAGGATCTTTCTGAAGCACACGCCAAAGCACACGCCAATAACAATCACAGTGGGTTCGCTATTCAGGTAACAACCTTGCACAGTGCTGCTAACAGCCCGGCAGCAATCAAGCAGAGCTGACAATGGAGCAGTCAGCAAATCATTTCCGTCCCTGCTCTTGTCATTTCCACCCTAATAGGAGAGAGAGATAAGCAAATAACAATTGAATAATGTGACACAAGATATCCATAAACAAAGCAGGATGATGTAAGAAGACAGAAAGATAGACCTGGCTCGGCGGTCAGTGTGGGCTGACAACAGGAAGCTGGGACCCTGAAGATAAAGTTAGTCTGGCAGAGTGGGAAGAGACATCAGGGCTCCTGGCTTTGCGCTCAGGGTGGCCTGAGGAGCCTGTGCTTGTGCTCATGGCCTTGGCTGGGAAGGTCTTGCACTCGTCTTAGGCGCCCTGACTCTCAGATTCCTGAGACCTCAGGTGCAGACATCGAGCAGGCCCAGAATATCTGCAGCACCCTGGGGAGGCCTGCAGTGGGGCTGCCGTTGGAGGATGTTGTCAATGCTCTGTCTTGCCCCTGCCATGCAAGGGTCTTGAGGGTCCCCCAAAGGCCTGGTCCCCAGGTGGTGCTGTTGGGAGGTGGTGTAACCCTGGAGAGGTGGGGCATGATGGACAGTTTTCAGGTCTTTGGCTCATGCCCTTAACATGGAGTGTGCCCCCCTCCTCTTTCTCTCTGTTTCTTCCTAGCCCCCAGGGGAGCTGTTTTACTCCACCATCATGTCTTGCCTTGACAATGACCAGTGTACTATGGACGGAATCCTCCCAAACTGCAAGCCAAAAGAAACCTTCCTCTTTGTAAGTCAATTACCACTGGTAGTTTGTTACAGCCACAGAAAGCTAACCACTGTCCCACCCCTTCCCAAACTCATTATCAGGTGAGAAAACTTCCAGAATCCATCATCACCTGCCATCATCAGTCCCTGTCTTACCAGCAGGATTAATTTTAATGGAGGCATTTTCATCGGCAGCTCAAAGATTTTTCCAAAATAGTGAATTTTTAACACACCAGCAAGACAGGCATCCCAATTTTAAATGTCACTTCTCAGACTAGGTGGAGGACAGCACCAGCACTAGGAGAAACAGCCACAAAGAACAATTGGCCCCTTGAGGAGCCAGAACTCCACGCTAATAAGGAGCAGTGTCCCACATGGAAGAAGTTGAGGCACCGGGACTCATTCCTCCATTTTCCTTCTGCCTGGCTTATTCGGTGCCTGAGGCAGCAACCCCTGCTCTCAAATTCAGCCTCGTCATGTCTTACACACGTACCTTTGCTTAGGAGATGAATGTCCACCGCAGATTCTGAATATGAATACATTAGGAGAGTGCAACTATTTTAACTCATTTGATGATGACTTTACTAAAGCTTAGGAACCTTCATTTCAGAAAAGCTCAGAAAATTATTTGAAATGACTCTTCAGATAAATGCAAACACGGAAAAAGAGAACCCACTGAAGGTCATCTCACAAAGAGCCAGCATTAGCAGCCATAATTAAGAGTGGCATCTATTTTAATTTTTCAGGTGTGTGTTGATGAGGAGAGTTAGAACTGTTTTAATTGCTAATCTCTCAGAGGAAGGAACACACCATGTTAATTAAATTCACTGATGATGGAAAATGTGGAGGTGGATTAATCACTTCTAATGGCAGAACAATTTTCTTTAGAAGCAAATTTTACAAAATAAGAACTGGAATTAACCAAAAGAGAACCGTGTCCTTAGAGAACGCACACACACACACACACACACACACACACACACACACACACGCATGCATGCAAGCACGCATACATGTACCCGGGCATATACATACAAATGCCCCCAGTGCCTGGATTATAGGATGTTATACTTTTTTTTTTTTTTTTTTTGTGGGTACCTGGGGGTCGACCTCAGGACCTCATGCGCCAGGAGGCGCCTGTGCCGCTGAGCGATATCACCGGCCCCTTTTTCGTATGTGGGTTCCGGGAGTCGAACTCGGGCCCTTGCGCTTGCCAGGCAGGCGCTTAAGCCGCTGAGCCATCTCACCGGCCCCTGGGATGTTATACTTTTAAAGTTCTCTGTCTTTATGAATAAAGAAGACGGGAAGTAAACCACGAGTTATGAAGATTACATAATCAAGCCTCTGAACAGGAACATGGCTGGTTCTTCAGACCCTGTAGCAGGAATATTGTAATTATCGAACTCTAGAGATGGAGCACTGTTGTCAAGCTAGACCTGGCAGTTAAGATGGCTTCAGATGCAGGAGCAGCCTGCAGAGCTGCGGTTACCCCTGGCAGTGCAGGGTTTCTGTAGGTGCCTTGTCCTACACAGTGCTGGGACAGGGCCACAATGGTCCCCAAGCAGAGAGGCCAGCGTGGCCAGGAGAACCAGCCACCCATGCTGAAATGAAAACGCAGCTTTAGTGGTTGTTTTCCTCCCAGAGCCCAGGGGTGTAACTGGAAGCAGCAAATACTTTTTTTTTGAGCAATGTACATCACCAAATCAGGAGTTACGGTCCATAGCGTGTGTTTTCTGGGTGTCTGTGTACGCAGATCCCACAGAATGGTGGAAACTGTACACAGCTCCCCAGCTGTGCCTCCCTCCCCCCGTGCAGACACAGCAAGTCTGTGCTTCAGTCCACAGGTGCTGGGAGAGGCCGGAGGGGAAGAGGAGCTATGGGTGCCTTGCGTCTCCACATCCTTTTTGTCTTCATTTTCAGCAGAAGTGGTTGGCTTACAGTGGGAAGTGAGAAAAGAAATATAGAACATAATATATTTTGTGGTTGTTCATGCTTGTGAGGAAGCAAGTGCTTTCTCTGTGCATTGAAAGTAAGTTCTGGTTCTGATGGAAAGCATAACGCCTCCTGGCTGCGGCAGCCTGCTCCCCCACCGCAGAGGTAACCCTCGTCCTGCAACTCATTGCGTGTCTCCCTAGATCCAGCCCTGCAGGTCCACTGGAATTTTGAACTTACAAGGAGTATGAACAGGGCAGAAATGACTGTAACATCAAACACACTAACTACTTCTCTTTTCACAAATTCAGGCATAAATTATTATAGATTTCAAGATGGCGACGGGAGAGCATGAAACCAAGCTCAGGGTTCTTTTGCAAGTGGGACTTTCTGAAGGTGGCGCCCTTTGTCACCAGAGCAGTCACACACCCATGGCCAGCCCTCTGGGAAGAAGCGACCATGATGGTTTGGGTAGAGGTGATAAAATTCCACCTCCATTTCATCTTACCAGGGCCCTGGGAAACCAACATTAGATTAACAGATGAGCATCATGCAAATTTTACAAAGCACAAGAGCTCCCGTAAGGAAATGAAGAGCCAAGGAAGCAGGTAGTGTCGATCACTTTCATAGTGACTTAGACAAAGAACAGCAAGTTACAGAACTTGATAAACCAAAGGGACTTAGGCTAGGGTAGCTAATTTTGTAGAAAGATGACTAGGAAGATAAGGGTTCATTTAACCAGCTCAACTGCATAGACTTCTTTTTTTAATTAATTAATTTTATTGGTACATTTTAGATATACATAATGATCACATTCATCAAAGGGAATTTGTACCTGTACATGGTTTATCTTTATTATTCTTCTTTTTCCATTCCCCTCCCCTCCCTTCAACCCCCTTTCCCCTCTTTATTTACAAAAGCTTTGTTTCTATTTTTTCCTTCTTTTTTTTTTCTTTTCCCTTCCTTTTCCCGCTCCTTCTTCCCTAGTTCCCCTCCCCATTTGAACATTTCCTTCCTATTTCACAGTATTTACTATATATTTTGGTCCTTATTTACACTTTATCTTCCCAATAGAATTAAAAGTGTCATACAACAATACATGTGCACCCTTGTTTACAGCAGCACTGCTTGTAATAGCTCAATCTTGGAAACAGCCCACATGCCCATCAAACGATGAATGGATAAAGAAGATGTGGTTTCTTTATACAATGAAGTACTAGTCTGCCATAAAGAAGGATAAACTTGAGAGATTTCTAGCTAAATGGATGCACCTTGAGACCATACTCTTCAGTGAAATAAATCCGACATGTGTACAAATTTCTTTGGCCTTAACTTTCTGTCCCTGGCAATGAGAATGTTTTATAGGGAGAATATCTTTCCCACAGTACTTTCATCTCCTGACTTAAGGAACACCACACAGGTCACAGTGGTCTTGCCCTCGCTGTTTTTAAGCACCTTTAACTTACACTGTCAGTCTGCTGGTATAATATATTTGTGTGTTGAGGTTCTCTAGAGGAACAGAATCAGCACAGAATATATGTATAACTGCGCGAGGGGATTTAGTGGGTAGCTGGGAAACCCGCAATGGCCATCTGCACATGACAGCAGTTGGATCCACTGGCCACTGAGCCAAAGAAGGCAGAAGGTGCAGAACAAGAGGGATCAAGGATGCAGCTCCAGTTGAAGTCAACGACCAGAGGCCTCAAAGCTCATGGAACTCAGCTTGGGGTGTCTGCGCTGGAAGGCAGAAGAAGCTGGAGGCCAATGTGCAAAGGCGATGGAGAAGACTGGGCTCTTCGGAACTAGCAGACTTTCTTCTTCTTTCCTTTTTTATTCCATCCAGGCTGCAAGCTTACTGGTCGGTGCCACACATATCTGAAGTGGGTCGTCCCCCTGGGATTGCTGGCCTCCGTGTCAGTCCTCCACAGACATACCCAGAACCCTGTGCTTTACTACTTCGCTAGGCCATTCTTACCCAAATCAAGTTGAGGGATCACAGTTAACAGCCTCATTTGGCGTGGGGTACTCTTAATCCCTTCAATGGCTTCTTGAAGGTGTGGTCTCTATAAGTCAAACACTCCTAGATCAAAGAAGGATGAAGCCCAGCACAAATTTCCACCTGGCATTAGAACTTTTCAAGTTTTTATTTATTTATTTATTTTTTAATGCACGTACCAGGAGTCAAACTCAGGACCTCGCGCTTGCCAGGCAGGTGCTTACGCCACTGAGCCATCTCACTGGCCCGAACTTTTCAATTTTTCTGCCTACTCCATATGTAGAAGAGCCAGGCAGTAAGGTAGGAAAAGTTGTATCTCTGCAATACCAGCACTTCTCCTGACCGAGTCCACACTGAGCAAGTGCTGCCGCGAGCACGTTCTGGAGGAAGGTTGTCCATCAGCCGAACTTGCAGCCTCAGCTTGTGAAAACACTGGGACCCCCACCCATGGGGCTGTTTCCTCATAGCAGTTGGACAGAGCTCCTTGGAGAGGAATAACTATCTGGCTAAAAAATCAGGATACAAAACTCTATGTGTAGAATGGTTCTACTTTATAAAAGACTAGAATGAAAACACCCATATATTTAGAATTCTATTTTATTTCATTTTATGTATGTTTTATATAGCAATTGTTATAATGGAAAAAACAGGTTGCTATTCTTTGCAGAAAAGCAGTGAGGTTTCTGACACATGAGCATTGTGGTTTTCTCTTCTCTAGAGTCTGATGCTTGCATTGTTCTTGCTATGAAAGGTACAGCCCCGTTCAGTAGAATAACAAGGTGCAAGGACACATGGAAGGCACCTTCCTTTTTTTATCTTGGCAAGTCAGCTGATGATGATAAAATATGTTTGAGTGTGAGGCAGATTAGAAAACAACCTTTCTTGTAAAAAGAAGCTGGAATAAAATTAAAACATAATAGATCATCCGGCCCTCCACCTCCAGGAGAGGAGGAGCTCTGTAAGAATGTATGAAATTGCACTAAGCATTTTCGTGTTTGTTCTTTGTCTCCATTCGATTAGTTACACAGGTTCTGCTTAATATATTAGAGTCAGAGCACAAAGGAATCCTGTTTGCTTGTTTGTTTTCCCTCATCTATGCCTGTAAGATTTATACTTTGCATACAATTTGGAGATTTTGAGATATTTGAAACACATACGTGCATTCTCAGCAAACTACACCAGAGAACTGAAAGCATAAAATCAAATTACATGTAAGTGAGGAAGTAGCAGTGATTTCTTTACAAGTGACTCACAATTTATTGCCCAGGACTCAATCTGGGAACAGAATGAATAACTTAAAAAAGCACTTGCACTTTTAAATTCACCCTGCTGCTCCAACTCTCAAATCAGAGGCTTCATCTTTTAATTTTTGCTTCCCTTCCCCCTTCCCATTGTCCTTAGTGCCCCTACTCTTTGTAAATTGCACAAAATCAGCCAGCTACTCCGAACCAAAAGAAGGGGCCTAAAGGGTTCTGAAGGTGAGAGGCGTTCAGCGCATCTCCCTAATGATCTACAGACAGAACCTACGTCAATGTGGCTGTGGTGCAGCTCATGGTAGAGCACTTGGCCAGCATGGGCAGTGCCCTGGGTTCCATTCCCCACACCACACACACACACACACACACACTCACCTCAAAGGATAAAATTAACAGGAGGAAGCCAACTGTCATAACCACGTTGGGCAAGAGTATCAAAAAGCTAGAACATTAAGGCAGGTCGGTCTCACCTGAGCAATGGCACCACCACAGAGACAGCTGCGAACCGCCATCGCACCCCTTCCTCCTCCTCCGCTGGGCCACACTGGTGGACTGCAACTCCCAGCCACCCTTGTGCTCAAGGTGGCCAAGACAGCACAAAGGAGGGTGTCTTCCAATGGGCCTTCGACACTGTTCCACCCAAGCCCCCATCTCCTGTCTCTAGGTCACACGGTACCCGATGAGGCTCACAGATCGCACCTCAATTCTCTGGTATGTCTGACAGGGGCAAGGTTTGTTTCCTCTGCAGATCTCCCCCATCCCCTCCCCATTTCCCTTTGAGCACATCTCCCTATCTATGTTTGTCAACTTTTCAATGCTGTGACAAAAGACAGGAGAAAATTACCTTAAAGGAGGAAAGGTTTATTTTGGCTCCCAGTTTTAGAGGTCTCCGTCCATAGTCGGCTGGCTCCATGGCTTCAGGGCTAAGGCAAAGCGAAAACATCATGGTGGACGGGTATAGCAGAGGAGAGCTGCTCACCTCATGGCAGCCAGGAAGCAGAGAGAGGGAAAGAGCCAGGGAGGAAGGGGCCAGGGATAAGATGGAGTCCCCACATCCATACCTCTGTGTGGGGAGCGACTGAAGCTGGAAATTGATCACTGGGGTGCTCCTGCTCCACCTCCCCCACCACTGGCGAGAAGGGCCAGCCAGAGAACAAAGAGAAACAAAGAGCAGCCCAGGTGGGCTACTTAAACAAGCTGCTCCACCCCAGAAAACACCTAGCCCCAAGGCATTCCAAGCAATGGGTTGCTAGGGAAAGGGGTGTCCTGTGACACCAACTTGCTAAATGTATAAATAAACGCATTGCTTTGGTTGAGCAGTTCCTTTCCTCCCATCAGGGGAGAGGGCTCCACCTGACCTCAGCTTTTGTCTCTTTTCTTTATTTCTCCATCCTCTCACTGTCCCCCCCCCCCCCCGAACTTTGAGAGTTGCATGGGTCGGGCACCTCTGTGACCCACTACCTTCAACTAAGTCCACCTTGGACAATTCTGTGACTTTCCTCCCAATAATACCATCAAATATGAATCTGTCAGTGTGTTAACCCACTGATGAAGTTCGAGGCCTCATGATCCAGTCACTTCCCAGATGCCCATCAGCAACTAAATTCCACCACAGTGAGCCTTTTAAGGGATCATTCAGATCCCAGCCACTAACACTGACTCAGTTACTGAAGACGCTCACCCAGCTGAGTGGTAGAGCTTCCTGCGATTTCAGATTTCAGTGCGGAGGAAGTGGTCTGAGAGGCTGCGGAGCAGCAGCATCGCGGTGAGCGCCGTGTAATTTAATTGCCTCATTATTTGACAACCTGACTGAATCCATGGTGCTGCGTGTGGGCGGGAAAGCGTGTTATCACTGCACTGTTCTCTCTTAAATGCGCGACCACCGAAGTTCCGAGAGTGCAAAGGTTCCTTAAACCCTTTGCTTGTCCACTCACCCGGTTAAACTTCCACATTTTCTTTCTTCTTGTCATCCATGCCTTCTTCTCAGACTCCCTCTCGGGGGGCTGCTGGCCACCACCCCATGGGGATCAGAGCAGTCAAGGAAGGGCTCAGCCGTCGCTCCTCTCCTCACACCTCCACACGCACCCAAACCTGTGCCTGCAGACGCGCGGCGGTCCCCCCACCACTGCCCAAGGAACACTGAGGCAACTTTGCCATCACTGCACCAGATATTATTTATTATTATTATTATTATTTTACTGCAGCAGTTGCTGCTGCTTCTCCTCATTCTCCAATTCTTGCTCTGTTTTCTCCTCCTCCTCCCCTCCCCCTCCTCTTTCTCCTCCTCCTTTTTCCTCTTCTTCTCTTCCTCCTCTTCCTCTTCTCTTTTTCCTTCTTCTTCTCTTGCTCCTCCAATCTCCCCCTCACTTATCTCTCTTCTGGATCAATAACTTCCCCTCTTTTCTTGGTTGCTCCTATCATTTTGGAAACATTGTGTTACTTTTTGAAGCTACTATGCTGTTTTCCAAGCTCCACTTTGTCAGAGAATTGTCTATATGCTTGTTATTTTCAGCTTTTCTCCTCCTATTCTATCCAAAATCCACTGTGTTATGGTTTAGATCTTAAATGTCCCCTAAAATTCTCACATTCGGAGGTGGGTCTGGTCAGAAGAGGTGGGCCACTGGGGTGTGACCTGGAAGGGTGCATTCTCCACCCCAGCGCCTCCCTCTCTCTCTGCTTCCTGGCCTCCATGCCGTGAGCCCTTTCTCCACCAGAGCCCTCCGCCAGGCCCTTCCCGCCTTGGAGCAGCCAGCTCTGGACTGAATCCTCTAACAACCATGAGTCAAAATAAACCTCTCCTCCTTTAAGCCGTGGGTGTTGGGTGTTTTATCCCAGTGATGTGGAAGTGACTAAAACATACTCAATCAATTTTGTCTTCACTGTTGTGTCAACGACTTCTGTGTTGTTAGATCCAAATATTATTTCCCAGGCCTTACTGAAATTTTGGTTCATCACTTATTTATATAGCCACAGCTATTCATTATTTTTAGATTTGAGCTCTACTTTTTTTTTTTTTTTTTAATGCGGATACCGGGAGTCAAAGTCAGGACCTCGCGCTTGCCAGGGAGGCGTTTATGCTGCTGGGCTATATCACCGGCCCTGAGCTCTACTTTTATGTTTGAAAAATGTTTTCTTTCTTCTAGTACCTCTAAAGGTTTATTTGAGCTTTCTTTGAGTACCTTAAGGCTTTTGTTTACTGCACCTAGGCTTAAATCTCTCTGAAATACATTTCAATACACAGGATCAGATACCAATTAAACTTAGCGTTTTTCCCCAAATATGTAGTCAATAACCTCAGTTATGTCACTTATTCAAATCACCTTTGCTGCTTGAGAGAGAGGCATTAATTGATTGAAGGTGATGTTCTATGTTGCAGTCAAACCTGATTAGGTTTTTCCCAGTTTTATGCAAAACTCATAGAAATTGGCCCTAGAGGTCTTATGCAGTTGAGATTCTTCGTAAGTTCTGAAGGAAAAGCTTTCTGTGACTCTCAGTTTCTAGCAGTGTAAGTTTATGTGTTTTAGTGGAAAATAAAGAAAATCAACCTCAAGAGCTAGACCTTTCATACCATTTTTAAAATGATTACCTCAGATTATAATGCCCTTTTTTAACTTGCATTGGAGCATTTCATAAATCATTTTATCAAATTACTTTGTAAACAACACCACCCTAACGTCAAGCAATCAAGTAAATTTGAAGATCTGCTTTTAAGAATATTTAGAGTATTCTAAGAATACTACATAAGAATATTTGGAAAATATTCATTGTATTCAGAAGAATGGATAATAGCTCCATTGCTATTTGTGAAAATATAGCATATCAGAATTCACATCTTTATCATCTTTTGTTTGTCTGTGATAAATATATAAAAAGGACAGTGAATAATTTGATAATACTGCACAAATACATACACTCACTACTGCCATGATTAATGTAATTCTGGAAGTTCTGGTTCATGGAAAATGCTCCACCAAGGAAAACTTAAATGCCAGCAAAAAGAAGAATTTCATAGAGCTGAGGTTGCAGCTCAATGATAGAACACTTGAGTATCATGCACAAAGCCCTTGGTTCAGTCCCTAGCACTGGAGGAAGAAAAAGAAGAAATTTATAATATTTTCAGGTGAGACATTCATACATTTGGTAGTTTCTGAGATGCTATGCCAGGTATGACCATCTGTCTCACTATCCCAGATAGACGATGCAAAAATTGTATTAAATATGATGATTCAGATGAAGGCAAAATACAGAATAAATATATACACTAACTGCTCTCCTACTGATATCCCATCAAAATACCCAGTAATGAAATAAGATGGACAACGCCACCACTGACGCACTCCACAGCCAGCGCCGTGCTTCTCGGGGGCGGACCACAGCCAGGAGCTCCTGATGCAACATCTTGGAACCTGGGACAAAGACTCTGCAGTTTTCAGCAATCTCAGGCAGACCCCCCCACTGGTTCTTTTGCTCTTAAATTTTGAGATTCCCTGATGCGGGAAATAAGAGGCGACTTTGCGAATTTGATTGAAGTATTCGACCACTTCAGGCTCCAATTCTCTTATCTGCAGAAAAGGGATAACACTAAGACCTCCATCATGGAAAACTTTGGAGGAATGTGTAAGGTAGGTAAGGGTTTGGAGTTCCTCCAAGCGCAGAATAAGTACTTAATTATGATTAGGAGTTAGTGTGATATATTGAAACAAAAATATAAAATAGGTCCCGTAAGCATGGGAAAGAGTATTCAGGAGTCTGTACGTGAGGATAACAAAAGATGACTGAGGTTTACTTTAAAAATCCTCTAAACTGAGATGCATACTCAGTTCCCTTGGGGCTGATGGGGTGAGATGGAGAGCCAGACGATGTGATATTATAAAGAAATCAACTTCTCCAGAATTAGTTTTTAAATTTCAAGTAGTTTTATGCAAAACTATCAAATGGATGCTTTTCATAACTCAACTAAACGAGCCATCTTGAGAGAATGTAGAAAAAAAATGCCCCCCCAAGCAGAAGGAATCGTTTTGAAAGCCACACTTTTTTTTTTTTTTTTTTTTTTTTTTTTTTGTGGGTACCGGGGGTCGACCTCAGGACCTGGCGGGCCAGCAGGCGCTTATGCCGCTGAGCGATATCACCCGCCCTTTTTTCGTATGTGGGTTCCGGGAGTCGAACTCAGGACCTCGCACTTGCCAGGCAGGCACTTACGCCGCTGAGCCATCTCACCGGCCGGAAAACCACACTCTTGATAGATGCCGCACCTCACGGTTACAATGCACTTCACACCATGGTGCCCGTCTCAGTAGGGGAAGGCACACAGGGAAGTAGAGAGGAAATACAGAAATCTATCTCAGGACGTGATCCTTGAGAATGTGACAGAGTTGGAGTCTAAGCTCAACAGAAAAAATTGGAATTATTTAACAAATGGTAATTGGATTATTGATTAAGTAATTAGAAAAGCATAAGATCACTCAAGTTTATTTGCAAATGGATTAAAGAGCAAATTAAAGTTTAAAAAAGGAAATTGGAGTATGTAGGATGATTATGTGCTTGGATGCATTCTGTATATTATATTAACAGAAACAGAGTCCACGAAGTAGGGATTTTAGGGAGCCATGTTTGACTGGTAAAATGTAAGAAACAGGCCGAAGAGGGGTTGGGCAGCGCAGTCCTCACAGTCCTGGGTCTGCAGGAGCAGGGCAGCCGGGAGCTCCCCCCCGTGGAGGCAGCCGTGGCGAAGGCCCGCCGCACGCGCCGCAGGCTGCTAGTGGGTTTCTGAGCGCGCGGACGACGAGCAGCTGCGGAAACCGCGCTCGGAGAAGCCCAGCGCAGCGAACGCGAAGAGGACGCCCGGCAGGCGGCGCTGCAGAGAGCTCGCGGCCAGAAGGCCCTGGCGCCGCGCTGCCCCCGCCTCCCCCGAAGTCTGAGGCTCGCCTCTGTCATCCAGATGTTCCCCTGCCTCCTGGATCCAGAAAGCAGGCTCCTCTCACCAGCCTCCCGGCCACAGAGCACGCCGCCCTCCCCACTGAGGTTAGAGACGCGCCGTGTCTGGCACCTGGCAGCTGGCACCTGTGTGCCCTGCAGAAGGGAGGGGCAGGAGACACGGCGGACCCACCGTCAGCTGGGGACCAGGCTCCCCCACCTGGAGATCGGCTTGGTGCCCTGCATCCGCACAGGTTCTGACGCAGAAAGCTGACTTTTAGTATAGCAAATACCGGAGATGATTTGGAAGCTATTCAGGGAGGACTGGTTACAGCGATACTATGTATCATGTCCCCCTAGAAAGAAACAAGCTCTGTTTTTAATAATAAAATGTGACCCAAATAAGTTACAGTACATTCGTAGAATGTAATACTGAGACATGGAAAATCGTCTTATAGATCAAAGATTTTCTTTACAGAGGATACATAATGCAAGTGCCTCATTTTGTAAATATCAAGTTAACTCTTTCAAAAAGGAACGAAAATGAAGAGTGAGCTCCTGTGAGGTGACGGAGCTGGGGGAGGCAGTTTCGGCCCCAGCAGGGCGATGTTCAGAGAAGTCAGAGCCCACCTGTACTCGCGCACGAAGATTACACCGCGTTAGGAGGAGTCGGTCGCGTTCCCTTCCGTTACTTAGCTGTAATCCAGGTTCTTATTTTAGAGGGGGACTGGAACATAAGCTTTGAGAGGGAGGAGAAACAGGGAGGCGGCTAGGGTCGCTCAGCGTCGCACAGGTCGCGAGTTCCAGTCAGGAGCACCTTTCAACCTGCTGGATGAGAGTGGATGTGGAGGAAAAGAATTAAGATGGCTGAGCAGGAAATCTCTACAGTGACAACACAGGCTTTGCTGAACGCTGAGTGAAATTATTCTTTAAAAACAAACAAACAAAAAAAACACATTAAAGAGAGTAGTGTCAGTAACGCATGTGCAAACACACACACACAACTGAGTTCTGCCGAGCGTCACAAGAGCGTGGTGAGGGGCTCTGAGCCCCCGCTCCTAGCCTGAGCTGGGGACGCCGCAGCAGGACCATCATTTCACTGATTTGCTTACACTTTAGGTCTTTTATATAAGAGGAAACACACTGTGGCTTTCTGAGTCTGGGTCATTTTCCTTAGCTTGCTCGTCTCCATCCGTTTTCCTCCAAATGCATGGCTTCATTCTTCACAGCTGAGTAATATTCCGTGTGTACAGAGACCACATTCTCTTTATTCATTCATCTATTGATGGACATCTGGGCTGTTTCCAGAGCTTAGCCTCTACATTTTACTGCTATGAACATGGGTATGCAGGTATCACTACATAAACATGCACTAATAAAGAAGAAAGAAAAAGACTGATAGCAAGCATGTCTGTTGTTATGCACAACAGTTTTATCTCGACAATGGTCCAAGAAATCTCAAAAGGTGGGGAGGAGAAATGTATCTGCAAATCAGCGGGCAAGAAGGAACAAAGGGAACATCCTTTTAATAGGGTTTATAGTGGCAAAAATAATTATTTTGATCTTTAAACTGCTCACGAATACAGCTCACACCCAGAGAGAAACCACGCATCCTCCTCGGCTGTCCTCCCTACCTGTCTGCTCGGTGCTGTCCTGAGAACAGGTGGCCACGGGCTCTGCAGGTCCTGGGACTCAGCACAGCTTAGCCTTGTATCCTGGATGGGACAGAGAGAGACACTGCGTCTTCCTCTCCCTCTTTCTCCAGATCCTTCAGTCACTTCCCTTGCTGCCCGCGTCCCCCGGGACTCTGGATCCTCTGTTCAGCCGGCTCTGGGCTGCGGAAACATCACCTCGTGCTGGGAGCCCAGCATGTGTGCGTGATCCTCACAGTCGCCTTGCTCTGTGGCCCTTCCTCTGGGGAGAGGGCTTTCCTGGGTGAAATCGCCCCTGCTCCAAACAGTTAATCAGCTCCATCCCGGCCGGAAATGAGGGTTTAGACCTGGACTCCACAGCTTAGGACCGAAACAAGCATGAGGGCAGAGAAAAGTGCAGGGACCAAGAGGAAAGCATCCAAAAACATATGCCTCCTGAGAAACGGGAAAATGTCCTACCCACGTGCACAGACAGTGACACGGGGGGAGTCATGTGCAGAGGAAAACCTGATGGGTAAAACAAAGTCAAGTGAAAGAGTTTGAGAACAAGCCTAAGAAAATACCAGAAAGCAGAACAAACAACAGAGGCTCAAATTATCAAAGCAAACGTATATCTCAGAGACCAGTCTAGAAAGTCCCATCTCAAATAACCCGAGTTCCAGGGAACGAGACCAGCGAGATGAGCAGAGGACGCCATTCAGCCACTGCGGCCGCGTTCACACTGGACTTTCAGGTCTGTAAGCGAAGGGCAGCTGCTGGCTTCAGGGCTCCCCATACGGGGCAGCTAAGGGCACAGATGAGAAGAGAGCACGGCAGCCTTCACACCAAACTCTAGAGTCCAACAGAGCTTCCACTGCCGCACCTGCCAGTGGGAAGAGCACGGGATTGGTGACTTAAGACATCATCAACCGTAGAGACACAGGCAGGTAGAACCAGTCAACCCAGAGAGAGAGTCAGCATGAATGCAGAACCTCTGAACTCCAGTCAGGACACGGTCTCGGTCAGTGCGGTCACACAGAAGGACTCCAAAGTGAGTAGGAGCTGGGTGTGGCTCACCCCTGTAATCCCAGTGCTCTGGGAGGCTGAGGCAGGAGGATTGCAAGTTCAAGCCCAGCCGAGGCAACTTAGTGACTTAGCGAGACCCTGTTTTGAAATTAAAAATAAATAAATAAATAAATAAAAAGTGAACGGAGTGGGAATGGCAGCCACAAGGATGTCTGCGTGAATCAGGTCCAAGGAAGAGAGGTGGTGAGGAGAAACAGGACGGGCTGCTGTGCGCACAGGAAACCGTGCGTCTCACTCTGTGCTCTCGGAGTGGACGGGGCACAGCTGAGGGAGGGAGGAGAAACAGGCAGGTGGCTAGGGTCGCTCAGCGTCGCACAGGTCGCGAGTTCCAGTCAGGAGCACCTTTCAACCTGCTGGATGAGAGTGGATGTGGAGGAAAAGAATTAAGATGGCTGAGCAGGAAATCTCTACAGTGACAACACAGGCTTTGCTGAACGCTGAGTGAAATTATTCTTTAAAAACAAAAAAAAACACATTAAAGAGAGTAGTGTCAGTAACGCATGTGCAAACACACACACACAACTGAGTTCTGCCGAGCGTCACAAGAGCGTGGTGAGGGGCTCTGAGCCCCCGCTCCTCGCCTGAGCTGGGGACGCCGCAGCAGGACCAGCGCGGCCAGGCCACCTCCTGCCCCGAGCTGCAGCAGGAGGTGTGTGCGTGTGTGTGTGTGTGTCTGACACAACGTTGTGATGATTTGTTACACAGCAACAGAAACCAATTACCAAAGCCTACACCGAAAATAAAGTAAAATAGAACTGGTATTATTCAGTGCACAGATAGTGCTGTTAATATTCTTAGAGTACAGATACTATAATGTGGGGGAGAAAATTATGTAGAAATAAATAGAGAAATGTAGAATAAATCCACTGATTAATCGATAAATAAGAAGTGAGGGCTATTAATACTAAGAAGAAATTAAGAATTCTACATGAAAAGAGAAACGTTAACCCACATGACTCAAAGGTATATTTTAAAAATGATATTGATTTAAGTGTAAATTACGTTGTAACTATCTTAGGCAATTTGGTTGTGGCGAAGCAACACAGGAAGTCAATACTCCGTGTCTGATGTTAATAAATCAAGGGAGGGGATGTCTTGTTTTGCTCTTAATGAGGCGCACACCAGTGAGCGAGCCAGTGCTCCGGGAGCAGACGGGGGAGGAAGAGGTAAAGGGGAGTGGTCCTGCGTCGTCATAAGCCATCGAGCCTTCCGCCTTCTACGTTTGGGTTGACAGTGGTGCAACAGAGCTGCCTTTGGTGGTCCGTGTTTATGGTTTACCTTTCCAGGACTCTCGGCTCCAGCGAGCAGACGGTCACTATTTAAAACAAGTCACGTGACATTACAGCTAAAGAAGTTACACTCAGAACGCATCATTTCCTAATCACTTCACTGGATCTTGCTGTGTGAGGCCGTTTAATTCATCTACCACATTTCATGGGGGAAAGATGATACAATGGTGTGCCCAACTGGTCACTTGATGTCCACTTGGAACTCTCAGTTGACTCTGGTGCACAGAAATTAACAGATACTCCAGTCCAGAGCTTGATTTGTTGCATTTTTGTTGCCTAAACTTCATAAATTGACAAGTGAATCTTTTTCGGTGTCAGGGACTGAACCCAGGTTCTCACACATGATAAGCAAGTGCTCTGCTACTGATCCACAAAACTCACCCCGAAGAACTTTTAATCATGAAAATTAAAGTCAAAATTGGGCCATCTCTTACCTGCTATAGTGTGAGTGTCCCGAAAGTCCTGAGAAATATCCTCCCAGTGTCTGAAAACTGTGGTCCATATCAGCATAGATATTGCTCACTGGTAGATTCTGACAAATATCTTCACTGTCTCGCTTCCATCTTTCTTGATAACAGAAATGAAGGCATCAACCAGCATCCAAGCCAATGCTCACTAATTCACTGGCCATGGCCACCAGCTGCCCAGAGGTCGGGACAAGACTTTGGCAGTTCACCAGTGAAAGCCCTCTGTGAGAATTGGTTGACTACTTGAAGTTTACCATAAAAAATTCAACATTTCATTATTATTTGTGAGTTGAATGCTACACATGATTTATATCGGTAAACTCTGTGACAAATGTGTGTACATATCCGATGCATACTTTTTAAAACCCAGAGCCAGATCTACCACATCAGGAAGTCAAAGCAGTTGCTCTATTTCTCAAATTACATTTTCTCTCATTTTTCTGTGTCTAGAGTCACATGCATTCTAAAATAAATTTTAAATAAATTGGCATCTTATAGTACATTAATATGTACATTGTTTATGTTTTATGTATTTTAAAGATATTAATTTAATTAGTAAAAAGGTTTTCACAAATGGCCCATTAAGATCCAACCTTATATATGAATACAAAGCCCTTAAGACTATTTGCTTTGTTTTAAGAACCTTAAAAATCCTCAAAATTGTTAGCAAATAATTATACATTTAAATATACTTTACACAGGAACTTATTAGAAATGTGAACATTATATAGATGCCCATATTATTTGCAAACATGGTGAAAAAATTAAATATTTAGAGTCATTGTAGTACATGCATGTAGTAAAATGTGGAAAAGTAATATTTTTTCTTATAATTTTTTAAATATCAGGTACATTTATATTAACAACACATAAAATAATATATAAAATGTCAACTATGAAAAGAAATAAAATTTTGAAAACTATCAACATGTTAACTGTTATTATTTAGAATGTATGGTATTTTTATTTTTGCTTCTTTTCACACATCTGTGATTATCAAATTTTTCCAATAGAAAAAATCATATTGAAAAAATATAAGGATAATATAGCAAAATTGTGAAAATAAATTGAATAGAACTTCATTTGACCTTTACAGAAAGAAGACCTTGCCATATTTAGACACCATGAAATGAGGAGAGAAATCGGGTAAATAGGCAAAGGGCATAAGCTGGTGACTCATTTTATATCAGAACACAGTATAGTAAGCAAGAATACGACAAAATGTTCAGCTGTAGTAGTAAAGAGGAAAAGCAGCATAAACTGAATAAAATAAAGATAGGATATGTATGGGGAACTCACCTGACAGCCTCTTCTAACTGCTCCAACTGAAGCATGAACCGAAAGGAGGTCTGCCGGAAATGTGGATGGGGTTCATGTACACACACACACACACACGCACACACACTCACTCACACTCCTCCACATCAGGACTAACCGCTGACTGAACAAGTCCAGCCCTGGATTTCTATACTAAGCACCTGGCTCTAAAACCAGCAAAGTTCTTCTCCCAGTGCAAACTACTTGAAGAAACAGAAAGGCAGTGTGCTAGCAACACGCTGTATATACAGACGCACACCGGCCTACAATGAAAGCATTAGAGACACTTAGTTAAAATTGTCTCTAAAATTTTTCATTAAAATACTTACATTTGAATGTGGAAAAGGACACAGTATCATATAAAATAAGACAAAGTACAACAATCTACAACCCTGTGAATGTAAAAAAGCACTAATAGTCATTAAATAGAATGTGCTGAGCACTGTGCCCTGAGCCTCCACAGGTTCACTTTTGTTTAGTCCCCACAGCTCCATGCATGGGTACGAATATTGCTCCCTTTTTGTAGATGATGGACCCATACAAATCAAAAATGACGAACAGCAGGGCTGGGGCAGCTCCGTGGTAGAGCACTTGCTCAGCACATGGGAGGGTCTGGATCCAACCTCAAGAATTGAACAAAAATACACATAATAAAAATTAAAATGAGGTACAAAAATATTAGCATAAGATAATGGCTTTGATTATGAATGATGTCTTTCTTAGTTTTATTTTTCTGTATTTTTTAAATATCCCATAATTGGGAACTATTATTTTTATAGTTGGGATAAGAAGCAATTTGCTTCCTTTATTGAAACTGGTCATTTGACAATGAAAACAGCTTGAAAAGTGTAGCAAAGAAACAATGGGAAAACATTTGATCTCAGTGGCAGCAAAGGAAGACAAACAGAGAGGTCAAGAAAAGTGTCCATAAATGCACGATTCAGTCAGCTGCATGTCAGGAATGAGGACAAACTGAATGCCGGCCCTCGAGATAATGCCCTTCATGCCCACAATCCTGTAAAAACTCAATAAGATAATTCCAAACAAAATAACTTCTAGATAAAATGAAAACTTTAAAGACCTACAAAGAAAATCTGCAAGTAATACCATAGAATATTCATCAGGTCTATATCATGCAAAGAATCTCAGCCTTGAAGTAATAGAAGAAATCACAAAGGGATAAACAAACATATTTGAATATTAAATATTTACAACTCTTGGAAGAAAGAAGAAACTAAAAACCAGTAGACTAGGAAAAAAAATCTTTTAAAATATTACAATTGGGAAATAGTCATTTTTTAAAGTTTAATTTTATATTTTAATTAGATCTTCATATTAAAATCCCATCATATATTTGGGAAAAGATTAAAGTAGCTCATATAAAGTTGTATATAGATTTATAAAGGGCAAATAAAATATTAGAAAATATGATTCTAAATAATATTAGAAAATTCAAATTACAGCAAGAGTTGAGTATCATTTTCACTTACTTAACTAGCAAAAAATGTAGCATAAAAATTATAAAAACACCCACAGGGTGTGACTATCGTAAAACTAGACTCATGAAACTTTCACACCTCCCTCGAATCTTACTGCCTTGTGGTCAGGAGAAATAAGTCCTGTTGTTCTCCTGCAGAGCAGGGTGACTATGGACAGTGGCAACGTAGTGCATATTTACAAAAAGCTAGAAGAAAGCATTGTGAATGTTTTATTGTGAAAATGATAAGTATTTGAGGATATAGAGATGCTTACCCTGATTTGAACAACAGGCAATGGACACGTCGCGGGTACCCCACAAACGCGTCCAAGTTCTATGCGTCAGTTAAAATACACATACAGGGGGTCTCGGGGACTTTCGGGGGAAATGTTTGGCACAGCAGTCTCGCATCATTTGACTTCCTACTGCCACACACGGGACTTCGAGCTTACGAAGCCTGCTTAGGCCCAGCACAGCAACAGCGCACCACTCCCAGGGCCGCCGGGGAAAACAGTGCTGCAGTTTCCCTTTGCGGAGAGAAGGGGAGGCCGGGCCAGTGGGATGTCACCTGTGGCCGGATCGGCCCCCTCTCTGCTCCTGGAGACCATGTTCCTCCCGCTGGCGCCGTCAGGGTCAGCTCTGCACGCTGCTCAAGGAGGAGGGTCGATGTGTCCTGTTTCCTGCTGGCTCCAAGGCAGGACAGCATGGCAGAGGGGCAGGCGGGATGCAGCCGGGGAGGAGCAGGTGCGCCACGAGCCTTCCTAGTCCCCAGCCTCCTCCTGCCAGGCCGGCTCCTCACGGCTGGCCGGCTGCGCCTCAGGTCTGTCACCCTGCAGGTCCTGCCTGTGGTCACACGCGGCTCGAGGCGGCATCTGGACACACACAGTCACAAAGAGATTGGACGGAAATCAAGTAGGTGAGGAGAGGGAAGCGCCTGGGCCAGGTGCCAGGTGCCAGGCTCTTTGGAAAGCCCAGCGCGGAGGAAGGAGAGAGCAGCCAGGAGCCGGCTGGACAGAAGAGCGTGCAGGCCGAGGAGACAGCAGGTTCGGCCGTGGGTGAGTTTAGGGGACAGGAGGGACAGCAGAGACACCAGCGAGAAAACCCAGAGGGGATGGCGTGAGATCTGTGGGCAGCGGGAGAGATGTGCGACTCCAGGAATATCTCAAAAACAGAGCCAACAGGATTTGCTGATGGCCTTGACGTGGATTTGAAATAGAGAGGGCAGATTTTCATTTGGGCTGACCCTCTGAGCCTGTATAGATGCGAGGAATTCAGGTCTAGGTGCGGGGTTGGAAAGGAAACCTGAAAGCCTGCAGCACCCTGAACAGACGCATCCCATGGGATGCCCGGTGAACAGATGAGAAATGCGCCACACGTTGGCCACGAGGGAAGGCGACCACAGCCACAGCGAGAACAGCTGTCCTGAAACACCAAAGGAAAGCTGGAGGGGACATGGGCTGAGGAAAGCTGCACGGTCCTGAAACACGGAAGGAAAGCTGGAGGGGACATGGGCCGAGGAAAGCTGCATGGTCCTGAAACACGGAAGGAAAGCTGGAGGGTACATGGGCCGAGGAAAGCTGCACGCCGCTCCAGCCACCATAACTGACGCTGTGGTGCACTGTGAGTTTCTGCAAAACCCAAAACCAGATCTAGATGGGGTCCAGTGAGCCCACTTCTGGGGTTGTGTCCACGTGAAATCAGCAAATCGAAGAGATCCCTGCACACCACGCTATGACAGCACAGCGCTCAAGGGTGGAGATGCGGGACCAGCCTCGGTGCCTGACAACAGATGAACAGATAAGAAAATGTGGTCTGTGGATGTGGTGGAGTATTATGCAGCCATAAAGAAGGGTGGAATCATGTCATTTGCAAGAAAATGGATGGGATGGGAGAATATTATAAGTGAAATAAACAAGACACAGAAAGACAAGTCCTTCATCTTCTCTCTGGAAGCTAAAAATTGACCTGAATAGAAGGGTGTGGGAGAGAGGAGAAGTTGGATAAAGTGAGGCCAGATTTGACCAGGCCTACTATCTGCATGTATGGAACTATCACAGAAAACCCCATGAACACATAGAATTAATAATGCTAATAAAAAAATAATAATAATTCATGAGTGGGCCCAGGAGGTGGAGGAATTAGAAACTGTCGGATTAAGAAAAAGTCCTGAGAGTTATTTGACTGTAATTTTTGTGCCTGCACGAGCTTGATAAAGCAGAAATGAAACACAGATAATGCTTACATCTGCCCTCGTCGTCCGTGCACACGCTGTACCCACACTCACTTCGGCTCTCGGAATCAGATCTGGGCAGGTTCCAGCCGAGTCCACTCCTCGCCACCCCCGCTGAGAAGCTGCGTCCCCCTGCCTGGCGGTGCGGCCCGTCACGGGCACTCAGCAGGAAGATCCCAGACTCAGGCACAGCGTGGGGCCCAGAGCCTGTGAGGCGGGCGGCATCCTCACGGGAAATGCTCCACAAGGGCTGCGGTTCTGGGGACCAAACAGCTGGGACGGAGCCACAGCACAGCCTTGGCAGCTCGGTGCCCCCGGCCAGGCCCTCCCCGTGGGCGCTAAGCATGGTGGGCGGAGAGGACCCTACTCCCAGTCCCCCTGTACCATGGAGGAGCTGGGGGTGAGGAGGTGCTGTGACAGCAGAGTCCGCGAGGGCCCACAGGGTCAGAGCTGTGGGACAGAGGCTCGAGCAAGCGGCGGAGCCTGGAGTGGCTGCGCTGAGCCCACTGTCCTGGCCCTGGCTTCCAGGTGGCAGCTGAAAGTGACATCTGGAGGCGCAGAGGCCGAGACCAATGGCAGGGGGCAGTTGTAGGACGGGAGCCACCAGGGAAGGGAGGGGCCCCAGCCACACCCACGGCCGTCAGCTGTATGGGCCAGGCCCCTGGGAATCTGCGGGCTTCCAACTGCCAGAGCCAGCCTTGGACCAGCCTGTGACCCTACCTCCTTTCTAGGAGCCTTGCTGAGCAGAGGAAGAGTTGAGCAATTCCAAACACAGCCAGGGTAAAGCTGCCAGGAAGTGGTGTGAGCCTCTGATCCCAGCACTCCGGGAGGCTGAGTCAGGAGAATCCCAAGTCCAGCCCAGCCTGAACAACTTAGAAACTTAGCTATACTCTGTTATGAAATAAATAATAATAAAAAAAATGGGCTGGAGTTGTAGCTCAATGCGAAGGCCCTGGGTTCAGCTCCAGTACCACAAAAAAGAAAAATATAAAAAGAGGATTAACTATAGAATGGGACCGCACGATATGCGTCCTAGTTTGAAAATGAGTTCTGTCTTTTGAAGCCTCCGTAAAGCTTTCTGTTAACTAAGAGCGACTGCTCAGAAACACCCAGGGCCAGCTCATCTTGAGAGAGAAAAAGGACTTCCTCCCCTAAAAACACTTCAAAGCTCAACGAGGGACTGAGAGATCCGTCCAGCTGCTGTCCCTGTCCAGCGCAGGGGACATGAGCCACACCAGCACTCGCGCGTCGCTGCTCCCGACTGTCGGCAGCGATCGCTGTGAGCAGGCTGCTCATCTCTTCGCGGATTCCTGGTCTGTCCCCCGAGACACATTAGACTTTCTTTCTGGATGTTCTGTGTTGTACTACGGCCAAGTGTGGATTTGTTTCTCTACCTAGCACAGAGCGCGAGGCTGCGCTCCTGACCTGAGGCCTCGCAGTCCTGTCTCCAGTTTCATTTGTTGCCGTGAAACCGTAGTTTGGCTCTGGAGTGTCCCCACGAAGGGCCCGTGTGGAAGCCCCAGGCGGGGGCTGTGTAGGGTTCAGCGGAGGCTGGGGCACCTGAGAGAGCCTGTGGGACCCCGACCTCGTCTCTCTCTTTCATTTCTGGCCGTGGAGGAAAAAAGGTTTGCCCCAGCTACTCATTTCTGCCACGATGCATGGCCTCAGTCACCCCAAGCCAAGCAGTCCCTCAGTTATGGACTAAAACCCCAGACTGTGAGCCTAAATGAGACTTGATTTGTCTTGGGTGTCTCTTATTTTATTTATTTTTATTCGTACATATTTGCATACACGATGATTACATTCGCCACGGGGAGCTGCTGCATGCAGGTAACACGTCTTGGCTCTTCGCTTCCCCTTTACCTCGGGGGTTTCTCACAGGGACAGAGCGGACGCAGATGCTCTGAACGCCCTCCCTCTCTCTGAGCCGCTGCCTCTTCCTCCTCCCCTCTCCCAGATCTCAGCCGCTCAAGCCCTGCTCCGCGTCCCAGCTATGCTTGCCCACTGTGGCTCTGGGTCTCTTAGTTCTCTGGAGCTCTGCTAGGGGCCTGCTGCAGGCTCACTGTGTCCACTCACTTGTGCCTCCCCCCAGATGCCTCTCACCCCAGTCATTAAAGGACCTTTTCCACGACCACACTGCACTCTGCTCGGTACCTTCCTGTTCAAGTCTCCTTCTTCACTTTCGTAGCATATTGTCATTCAAGTCTCACAGATGCTTCCCCTTCCGTGCTTCAGCATCTTAAATGTAATTGCTGCAGACATTTGCCAACTTACCCGGATAATTGTATATGCGGTACAGTTAGTATTCCATTTGGTCATTTTGTCTTGAGTCTTTTTATCATTCGACATTTTAGGCATTTTGTAGGTTTTTACAAGGTTGTGCCGGGTAAGTTCTTGGTTGTGGTTGTTTCATTTTAGATCCTCTCTGTGCCTCCTCTCCTTTGGAGACCGTGCACTGGCCTCCGCCTGTCCTCTGACGCCGTTTGGAAACAGTCTGGGGGTCCAGCCGTGCTTGCGGTGAGTGGTGGGACCCGGCCCTGCGTTGTTCCGGTGCGGGCCTGAGCCGTCTCTGTCCAGCGGCTGGAAGTCTGCGCGCCGGACTTCACTTTTCTCTCTCTGCTTCCCTCCCGAGCAGACAGAAACCCTGGAGCAAAAACCTGTGAAGTCGCTTCTCACCTTGACCAGCACCCGCTGGGCTCACTGATTTCATCCTCCGATTACCAAAAAAAAAAAAAAAAAAAAAAATCAGGCTTCAGAGTTTGACTAAATCCCATAAATTTTTGAATAAGTTTTCTCATTAATTTCATTTTCTCAGTCAGCTCTAATTATTTTTTATTTCTTCTTTGGCCTAAGAGCTCTTTAGAAATTTTGGTTCTTTTGCATCAGAAATATGAATCAGTGTTATTCACCCCTTTTTCTAATTTTAAACCTTTTTCTCAGCGTTCCATATATACATTTCCCCCATATCTGCCTTGAAAGAAAAATCTCAAGTCATCAAATTCCTATTTATCTGTCCTCAGAAGGAAGCACAGAAATCCTACCTCAGCAAATCCAGGGCTGCTTCCTGTCTCCCTGCGATGAGGCCCCGGCTACCCCCGCAGCTGACGATGTCGCCATAAGGAGGGGCTCAGGCAGGGCACCCCCGTACCCCTAATGCCAGCTTCACACTCTCTTCCTCTCTACCTTATTCCTACTCTGACCATTCAAGGTGAGAGAAGAAATAAAAAGACTTCAGGAGACTCATTCCTATCTTTCTATCAGATTCAGACTTAATTCAGGGAGGCCATCCAGAGTGCGCTGGGAGCGAACTGGGACAAATGTCTGTATTTTGTCCTACTTCACTCTGTCAGATTCTGTAAAAATGTATCGAGGAGGGGAATGGGATGAATTTAAGTCTACCTGAGCGTCTGTCTTCATCTGATAAATGTATTCTCCTCTTTGCAGAGTGAACCGATGTTAAAATTTGAAAGGAGCTCTCTGAAAAGTGAGCAAAGGATGTCATCAAAGCCCCGTGGAGCCTCCTGTCCACCCTCAGCCTCCCGGCCAGCAGGTTCAGGGTTCTGGTGGCCTGGTGGCTCCAGCCGGGGAGCCGACGGAGCAAAGGAAGCTGGGGCTGGCCAGGCAGAGGGCGGAGGGACATTCACACAGGCTCTCGCCCCCACGGCGTTTGATTCCAAATTCTGGTTTACACGGCGGTGCCTGCATGGACCTGGAGCTTTGGTTTGACTGTGGTTTGTCAAAAATGCACGTCACAGGCCCTTCTGTGACGTACTGAGCCAGAATCTCTGAGAACAGAGCCAAGAAAGCCAGGTGGGAGATGGGAGAGCCTGGTCAGAGGCACAAACCTTCAAACTGGTGGAGGAGTTCTGGGGACCCAAGCATAGCACGGGGATGATCGTTGGTGATGCTGTGCTGTGCGCTTGATGTTGCTGAAACAGAGCTTAGCTCTCTCACAGCACACACACGCATGCACACACATACACACACATACACACACGGTAACTATGCGAGGGGGCCTGTTAATTAGTTTAATCATGGCAATCATAATATACATACCTATCAAATCATCCCATTCATTGCTTACCATAAACACCAACAATTTACCTGTTGATTATATATTGACAATATTATTTCAATAACAATTATACAGATATAGATACGGATATATATTGCAGGGTAAAGAAACAGTAGTTTTGTTAATAACACTAGGTAACAGATTCAAAATAAAATCAATCAAGTTTTAAAATTTTCTTTAAAAGTAGCTCTCAGGAGATTCCTGGGAAAACCAAATTTGAGAACCACCGAGGTAGAAAAAGAGATTCAATTAAGCAAACTGTGTATGAGAACACATTGAAATTAGAAGAGTCAGAGTGAATTAGAAAGACAGAAACTCACCACGGTATCTGGAATGGGCACGGCCGCAGCGCGCCTTGGCAAGGAGGCGCCGGGAGGGACGGGGCCTTTGTCAGAACTGCTGGAAACAATTCCACAGGATTTGGGATCCAGGGAAGCCAGGTAATGCCAACTGCATTCAACTCCAAGCTGAGAATTGGATTACTAAGCAGAAAAACTGAAATTTAAGTCTGATCATAAGTTTAGAATCAAATTAGAATCTAATATAAACCAGTGGTGCATGGGGCAGGATAAAGTAAACCCTGCCGTGCCAAGTGCTTCTGATGTCGAGCACCCTTCCTCAGCACACACACACCATGCCAGAGTCGCAGGCACTTATGTCTCCATCACACCAGCGAGTAGCATGAGGCCCTGACTCAGTTTCTCCTTTGTCAGTACTCACTGTAGAGCCAGTTCCGTCATAACAGTGCCTGGCAGGTGGGGGAGAGGGTGGAGTTAGAAGATGAAGGTGGAAGAATGGGGGAGCAGCTGTCTGGCTTTGTCATTGAAAATCCAAGACCCTAACACATCCCTAAGTCCCGGGAGAATGGGACAGTTTGTCACTCTGTATTCCAGTAAATAATTTCTAATTTCATGAGACAAACGTAAAGTTTAATTCACTCTTTGTTAACTTAACACCTGGTCTGTTGAAAATGCTGCATCAATAAGCAATTTCAAATATTTCAATTGATTCACTGGTTTGGAAGCATGTCTTTCCAGAAATTCCATAGCCACATTCTTTATAAATTGCAGAATAAAAATAATTACAAGCAATGTGGAATTGTATGCCACCAATTTCTTCTGCAATGCCGCTGTTCAAAACAAAATAAAAGCTCACATTTTTAGCTTCGCTTTAGCACTTACTGGGCAGATACATAGTTGAAGAGCTATGAGACATCTGGCGGACAACGCTTACCGAAACCCAGTGACAGAACCGTGGGGCGGGTGTGCTGCAGAGAATTGGGAGAGATGGCGAAACACTGAGCCACACCACTGGGTACAAATGAGGATCCAGACAGGTGCGGGATGAAGGAACCAACTCCACTGTTTTGTCAAATCAGAGGGCTTACTCCATGTTACTTAGAACTCTTGTGAAGAAGACCAATTCCTTTATTTGAAAAAGTCTCAGCTTTTCTTTTACATCTTTGGCATAAATCACTTACATTAGAATTTCCCCAGATGAATCCTGAAAATGACTACATCTGTGCATGTGCCGGTGTGTGCCTCTGAGGGCTGAACTCAGAGCTTTTGCTCTGGGCTCCAGCTCCAGCTTTTTTTATTTACTTATTTTATTTTGAGACATGATCTCACTAAGTCAGTTGTCCAGGGTGAGCTTGAATTCGTGACCCTCCTGCCTCAACCTTCCAGAGTGCTAGAACTACAGGCACACCCCACTATATCTTTTAAATAAAACTAATTTTATAAAGTTTGTTAATATGTGTAAGGGACTTGGAGACCATTTTTCTAAATTATGATTCTATAATTACAAGCTCTAGGTTCTAGGTGACATAAATAAAAATCAAGGGTCACCCAAACCCAAAAGATGCAAATATTCCTTGCAGAGAAACAGCTGTGTGGAGTTGGTGGCTCAAGACCCTCACCGGAGCAAGCATGTTTATATGAAGTGTTCTAGAGAAATCCCTCCTGCCACCTCAACAGTGCACACCTGAGGATGGGAATTAAGAAAGAGGACTGTCCTGATGAACTGGGGTCCCATAGCTTGGATTTTCTCAAGCAAAAATTAACGTTTGTTCTTATTTCATATAATAATAATAGGCAGTTTTTTATCCTAAAAATTCAGATATCGCGATGTTCTTTGTTTTTGAGCCAAATCCCCTGTTGTGAAGACTGCACTGCCGTTTGAGTCCTTGTGTGGCCTCAGAACCTAGGCGCTCTCAGGCTCCCCAGGCTTCTGCAGAGTTTGCTTCCCATGGGAAAGCTGGCCTCTCCCAAATGCAGAAGTCCTTCGGCTCCCATCACTGGTGTGGTCAACTCATCTCCAGTATCCACCGAATTCCTCCTCTGGACAAGGTAGAGTGGCACGGCCCTCTTCGAGGGTGTCTGTCGTGAGCTCATCTTTCATCAGGACAATCTCTCTTCCGCCTCATGCTTGTCTCTCCTTAGTCCTGTATCTCAACATTCCCACTGCCTCTTCCCAGCAGAAACCATCTGCTGTGTGGTAGAGCTGGGATCTGAGATGTTCCTGAAGGCTGATGTGCTAAGGGCTGTTCTCCAGCCTGGGATGCTGGGGAGTGTAGGACCCTCAGGAGCTGGGTCTGGAGGAAGGGCAGTTCACCTTTGTGCATCCTGGGAGTGTGCTGGAATACAGTTTTGCTCCTCAAGCTCCTCACCAAGATGCTGTCTCATCACAGGCCAAAATACAACAGGGCCACCAAACCATGGACTGAACACTCCAACTCCATCAGCCCAAGCAGATCTACCCTCCCATAGTTTATTTCAGGCATTTTGTCTCAGCAGTGGAAAGTGCACTATCACATTGGTTCCAAGATTCCCATCTGTGATGGGAAACTTGTGAACATTTTGGGAAGAGCACTGCTGTCCCCAGCTGCTGTGCCCATTTCAGATCACTGGGCTGATCTTCTTTGGCTCACTGATTGGCACTACTCTTCTGGTGTCAAAACTCATTCTTGTTCAAAATTTAAGCTTTCTTCTACTTGCTGAATACTTTCTTCTTTTAGGGAAAGATACATGAGTTCTTTTCATGGATTCCTAGAATGTGTAATCATGTTATTTAGTTGAGTTTCAGCTTCAAGGATTGTGTGTGCGTGTTTCTACATAGCAGCACAATTCTTAGTTAATTATGAAGTCCACGTAAAAAACTTGTAACTGAATTTTTTCCTTTTCACTTTTAGTGTTATTGTATGTTTGTACTATGTAACAGCTACATGAATTTGGGGTAACTGGTGCATGTACTTAACATTTCCAGGCCATTTTCAATTCTTTTACACTTTATCACTGTCCGTACTCAACCTGATCTTTCGCCCAATCTCCAAAAAGTTGACCTTTTTCTTTTTTATACCATTAATCCTCAACTTACTCTTGTTTATTTGTAATGTCAAGTTTCTCATATAAAAGAAGCCACGTGATACTTAACTTCCTGTGTCTGATTGTTTCACTTAACATTATGGTCTTCAGTTCCATCCGTTTTCCGGCAAGTGCCACGATTTCCTCTTTAGAACCAACTAGTATTCCATTGTGCATGTTTACCGTACTCTCTCTATCCATTGATCTGTTGATGCACCAAAGCTACTCACAGAGCTTAACTATTGTGAATTAGGCTGCTATAAACATGGGTATGTGTAGATCACTGTAGTGTGCTATCTGTAACTCTTTCAGAAAGAATTTGCACAGTAACATCTTTCACGAGTTTTGCCTCTTTGTGAAAGCAGTTTAAATTCTTGCTATAAAAAATGATACAAACTCTGGGCGGCTGAAGCAGGAAAATTGCAAGTGCAAGCCCAGCTTGGGCAACTGAGTGACTTAGTGAGACCCTGTCTCAAGATAAAATAAATACATAAATAAATAAATAGGGCTGGGGATTTAGATCAGTGCAAAAGCTCAGGGTTCAATTTCCAGTATGAAAGAGAGACAGGGAGAAGGAGAGAGAGGAAGAAAGAGAGAGAGAGAGACAGAGACAGAGAGAAGAGAGAGAGGAGAGACAAAGAGAATAGCACTGTCTCAAACTTGAGAAGCACAGGAAAGTAAAAATGAGGACATAAAACGAGTCCCTGTGACGCACTGAGAGTGAGCAGGGGCCGCATTTTAGTGCATTTCCTTCAGATTTTTCTAGTCATCCGCATTTGCTCCTTTAGCAAATCCACCACACCGTGCATGTTGCTAGGCACGGAGCTACACTTCCAAGCCCTCTCCCTGCAGAGCCCGCTGCTGTGACACGACGGGGACACACTGAACACGGATCGCAGGTGCCACGTGAGCCGGGACGGCCAAGAGCCCAGGAGTGTGAAGTGCAGAGCGAACCTCGCTGAGCATCCTGCGCACGCGTGAGGCGCGAAGGGCAGGCACAGGGGCGGAGAGGGAAGGGAAACCGTCCGCTGGGTGTGGCACCTCGGAAGCGCGGGCTGGCGCTCGGGCGTGGTGGAGGCTCACAGAGCAAGGGGAGCCCGTGGGGACAAGTGTGCAACCTCGGCAGGCCCGGTTCAGGCTGCTGGACTCCACCCCAGGACCCTGCGAGGCTGAGGCTTCTTCAGCCAGAGTCCCGGGGAGAGAGGGGAGATTTAGGGTCTCACGCTGGACCCGGGGCCCCAGTAGGTGACGCGGGAGATCTGGTGGAGGTCGCTGTGTGCAGATGCCGATGGTGAACCAGTGTCGTGGGGTTCGTGTGCGCCCCAGAAGACCTCAGCTCACAAACGGAGGAAAGAACTCCTCCCCGAACATTCCAGCGATGTAGATTTCTCATCCTCAGCTCCCCCAGTCTGCGCTCTCTCTCTCTCCTCTCTAAGGCAGTTTAACTCTAGCTGATGTCTCTGACGTCACCACTGTCTAGTAATTTGCAAACTCGCCACCACCCTTCCCTCTTTTGCATCTGTCTCATTAGAAGGCAAGAGTCGAGCTGCAAATTAAATATTTATTAGTTTTGATTTTATGCTCGCCATTCCATATTAAAATTATTTCACTGTGTAGTATAAGTCAATGATCTTGTTTCAAATCTAGATACTTGGATAGCTGTTTTCAAAGCACTATCTTGGTTACTTTCTCCTTGCTGAGACACAGTACCGGACACCCAGTACTGTAAGGAGGAGAGATTTATGTTAGCTCACAGTTTGTAGAGGTTTCAGTCCATAGTCAGCTGGCTCCAAGGCAGGGTGGCATGGCAGAGGGGCCTGCTGGAGGAGAACAGCTCATGGCATGGCGGCAGGAAGCAGCCAGGGATCAAAGGAGGAGGAGGGAGACACACCCTTCCGGGCCACGCACCCAGTGACCACCTCCTCCAACCAGGCTCCACACCACACCACAGTCAGCTATGAACTCGTCAGGGGACCAATCCACACGGAGGGCTATCACACCCCCATTATGGAATCATCCCCCTAAAGCCCACCTATGAGCACATGACGCTTTGTGGGGACATTGAAAAATAAACCGTAACAACCACCCACTGAACTGCCTTTTTCCTTTTGGTCTGCTTTATGCACAGTTTATGTGGGCCAAGTGTACTTGGGGGCTGCTTCCTGGAAGTATTTCATCTGCTGATTCTTCCAATGCCATTACAGATTTAATATTTTTCAGAATACTGCCTCGTCCAGTCTCATCTGTATTACTGTATTACTGTATTAGAATTGCTGTATTAGTTTTATCATAGGATTAAAGAAACTAAAAGATCAAGTTGCATTAAACCAATAAACTATTCGATCCATGAAAGTTGTGTCTTTTTAATAGTTGGTATTTGCAGCCATAAATTATTTGTTTCCCTCAATTTATTTAGGTCCTCTTGTATGTTTTTAGCAATATTCTAGTTGCTTTCATAGAGCCCTCACATGTTTCTTAGTTAGTACAGCTTTTCCCTGCTGTTGTTATTCTTCCGACACAATTTAAATTTGGCCATTCTGTTCATTAGCCACTTAGCAAATACTTTTTGAAACCCAAGCGTCAGACACTGTGTGGCGTAAGTGCTGATGAGCTAGACAAGTGCAGTGTGCTCAATATTTTTTAAAAGGAATTCAGATGTGCTTTGGTACATGCAACAGAAGCACTTACATTTTTTAATGAAATGTCTTGATGAAATAATGTGTAATAATGTTTTTAATGAAATGATAGTTAAATTAAGTGGTGATCTTGAATAGGAGCCCTGAGATGGATGTGAGAAATCTTTGTGGACAATTCAGTTGTCACCGTTAATGAGGGCACTTCTGACATTTTGTGCATAGGAGATGTGACTGACATTTTGTATTCAAGGATGCCTAGTGACAAGTATGACAAAACTTGATGGGAGACAGTGGGAGGGATGTGGATGGAAAGAGCCAGGAAATTCTGGAGTGAGCCTAATGAATAGCTGACATTAAAACTCAGCCAAAGCACCGAACATCAAAGCTGTTGATCACTGGCGCAGGAGCAGACAGGGCAGTGGAAGAGACGGAAGTGCAGAAAGGTTTCCTGCAAGCTGGGAGGGTGTCACCGTCACTCGGTGTTCTGAGATAATCATCCAACCATGTGGAAAATAAAACTTGATTTGTACCTTAGGACATTCTTCCAAGTGAATTCTAGGTAGATTGGAAATTCAAAAGGAAAAAAATTACGTAAAGCCAAGAGCGAGGTGAGTACAACAAAGCATCGTTCAGTTCTTGGAGTAGAGAAGTTTTCTTAAGCATAAAGCAGGAGAAAATATTCATAGCTTTGATGGCTTAAAAATGTGAAGTTCTTCGTAGTCCTAACTGAAATAAAGCGGACTCAGGAGGTTAACTATCTCATCGTTTTTCTATTTAAGAAAGCCGAGATGCAGATAAACTTAATGAGCAAAATGAAAGAGAGATGGTAGGAAACGGAGGGGGACTGTGAGGAGATGATTAGGGGTTTTGGGGTGGAGAGAGAGGGGAGGGAAGCGAGGGAAAGGGCAGTAAATATGATTATGACGCGATGTGTATGTGTGTCAATACCCCGTGATGAATATAATTATTATGTCTTGTAAACATATACCAATAAAAATGTGAAGTTCCATAATTCAAAATATACATTGGGGCTGAATACTAGGTGCTACAGAAATGTTGCTAGTTTTATTAAGCATAGTACTGGTATGTGGTCATATAGAAAATTCAATATCCTCACAGATGCAAATTGAAGCACTAAAGGATGATATATCATGATTTCCATAAATTATTTCCAATGGCTTAGGAAATTACATAGAGAACTCATCATACAAATTTGGAAATTTGTTAGCAAGTGAAGATAGATAGAGAGTATATCAGTATTCATTGTACTTGTTTAATGCCTCTGGAAGTTAAAAAATACTCGCAATGAGATTATGAAAAAATGCACTATAAACAAAATTAAAAGGCAAATTATACATCAAAAATTCCTTTGCAACATTCTGTGCCAAAGAAGCCAAAGAAATCTTACCACACCATAAAAAGACTTTGGCCATTTGCCATGTAAAAAATATATCCTTCTTTCATCCAGAAAAAAAAAAAAAAAGCTTGGAAAGCTGATCCTAGAGTATTTTAAATGAGTTATAATAAAGAGAGCAGGAATATAAAGGTAGATATAATCACAGCTTATTCTGTATGGTGAAGACACCTTCATGCAATATGTACAATACTTCACTATACGCTTCGGCCCTACCCTCTCCATGATGTACCAGGAAGGAGGTGTTGTGTGATTGGATGTCACCCATGCCAGTCATACCATAATGAACAAGAGGGCAGATCCCTACACACTGGGAAAGGCCATGTTTTACTTTTCTTGAGATACAGTAGCAATACCAACAAGTTAAAGGAGGAAACATTTATTGTAGCTCACAGTCTGTAGAGGTTTCAGTCCATTGTCAGGTGGCTCCAAGGCAGGGTGGTATGGCATAGGGGCACTGCAGAGGAGAAACAGTCCGTAGCAGAGCAGGCAGGGGGCAGCAAGCAGAGAGCCTCCCTTTCCTTTTTATCCCATCCAGGTGACAAGTCCCAGCATGGGACTTCCCATTACCCACACCCTGAACTATGATAAACCAATTAGTGGACTAATCCAGTATCACACCCTCAATCCCAAGATCACATACCCTAGATCCAGCCACCTTTGAAAATCCCCACATATGACCACATGAGGCTTTTGGGGAACATCTAGATACAAGCCATAACAAGCCGTGATGAGATCTTGTCCATAAAGGTCATAATGAACCACCCTCCTTCTATCCTCATCTCTGAAGTGTCCGTTTCTGCCTCAATCAAGAAATGGATCAAAGCAATCCCTCTTGCCAACAGAAAGCAGTAAACACAGTGCAGGTTGTACACAATCATCTATCGTGTTTGTCCAGAAAATACAGGGCCGCCTCCAAAAGCCAAAAAGGCTTTCTGGTGATGTCAACCTCTTGACTCCTCTCTGCCTTTGGCAGAGAACTAATCAATGACCATCAGTGATCGTGAGGTCAGCAAGGAGAAGGCATCTCCCCAAATCTTTACTTTAGAATCCCTAAAATGCATACGGGCATAGAAAAGCTAAAGTTCTCTGATACTTAAAGAACCCTAACAAACTGAAAGGAAAAAAATTAAGAATAGAAACATAGGCAAAATCCACTACCATGAAATTCACAAAATAAGAAATAGAAGTTCAAATAAAGAAATGAAAACAAATTTAATCTTACTATTAATCAATGCAAAACAAATATGGCAACCAAGAAATATCACTTTTACCCAGAAAGGAAAACATTCTTTGAAGGCTCAAAACATGTAATAATAGACATTCCTTATGTATGGCCCAACATCACAATTATGGAAATATACATATATATGTACTTGAAATATATATATGTATATATATATATATATATATATATATATATATATTATATAAATGAACTTGTGTGAAACAATAGCGAACTAATGAAATAAATTATGTGCATTCATAGGATACAGATAATAGAAATGAAGTTGAATTAAAGGGTTTACATTTGGATTAAATAAACATATGTATATTCTAATTTAAAACAAATATCAACTCATACATAGGCAAAACATATTGGAAGCATTCATACTAATCTTAACTGTGTCTCTCTCAGCAGTGGGATCTGAAAAATTTGTTTTTCTCTCTCTTCTATTTCTTCCTCCTTCTCTTCTCTTTGCTTTCTTTCCTACCTCCTTTCTTTTTTCTTTTTTCTTTCTTTCTTCCTCTCTTTCTCTTCTCTTTCTTTCTTTTACTTCCTTCCTCCCTCTTCTGTGTTACTCACTCTTCATGAGCACTATTTGAAATACATTCCAAAAGAGCTGCATGAGGACCTGGCTCGTCCTCCCAGACGTGGCCGGTGGGTGAGATGGCAGGAGGCAGTCCCGCACTGTACAGTGAACACAGATCGAAGCATTGTATTGGGTCCTGTGAATATGTGCAACGATTACATGCTATCCAAACAAGAAAAAGTTGGTGTGAAATGGCAGTTTGTAGAGATACCATAACTTACAAAAATCAACCTGGTAATGGGTGGTAAAACCCAAATTCCAATGAGTGTTTGTCCCTTCAGTCCTTGATCATGCCATATAACTTGCTAGTTGAAAACTTACTAGGTTTCAACAATCAAATAGAAATGTGCAAGACTCCTGAGAGCACGCAAGTGGGTGGGTGAATTAGAAAATAATTCTTTTCCTCAGCTGGCACTGCTCAGGCCAAAGCACCAGAGACATCATCACCAACCACGTCAGCCTAGCACCTTGCGTCTCCCACAAATGATGCCACCATCACTTCGACCAGGGAAAGGAAGACCGTCAAGGTCAGGCAGACGTTGTACGTAGGAGCTGCAATTCCTTCTCGTTCCCTGAGGATCTGGTAATCACAGGCATGGGCTGAGAAGCCGGCGACCCAGGAGCCTCCTTGTTTCCGGAGATGAAATTCCTGTAACCAGGGAATGCTAATGATGCACACAGAGAAGTAAATCACACAAACCAGCCCGGGACAGGTATTTATCAACCAGAGCAGAGAAGAGGGAACGCCACCTAATAAACAATAACAGACCGTTAATAAGGCCTAAAAATCAATCTTTTCCCCACAACTGTGCCAGAGCAATTCAGGTTAAGATGAAAAAATATATAAAGATGAGCAATTTTGTCTACAGACAAAATGCAACTGCATTCGAAGCAAGAATCATAAGAGAGATCCTGAGAAATACCTATAAATATTGAGATTTAATAATGTAGTCAACAAAATATATATAAGGAATTTAAGGTATTATAACAAATTAATGATGCACTTGATATACATTTCAGAAGAAATGTTAGGTTGGGTGTATAGTATTCTATTTCCAGAATCAGGACCCAATCATTTCAGTTCTGCCCAGGCAAGTTTTTAGCGGCAGTGCTGGAGTCAGACCTCAGAGTCTGGGCCTCTGCCTACAGGCTGGTCTTAAGACACCCAAGGGACTTGGCCACAACGGAAAAGGTACATTTTCCAGTAGCTCCCAGCCTGATTTCCATGCCCTCCACTGTGGCTTTTTGCAGACAAAGACATTGATGGTTCTGTGTTTGGCATGTGTACCTGCGATCCCCAAATCCCAAATCGGCTCTGTAGTTAGGGTAGGGTGCCCTCTAGAAAACACAAGACTACTATGGTCACTTCCCATATTCGGTCCTCAAGGATGATTACAGAGAAACCACACACACACACACACACACACACACTCACACACTCTCTGCTGGTCATGTGGGAAGAGTATGCAGCCCCCAGACCAGCCACATGATACTGAGGACACATAAGAAACACAGAATCCTGCGAGAGTTCCCAGAGGGCAGTGGTGAGGGCACATGTGAAAAATGATCAAGTTGTGTGCTCAGGAAGTGTGAGCTTTCTGCATTTATGTTATAATTATAAGAAGGAGAAATGCAGGGAGAAAGATTCAGTAACTGCAAAGCACTGGACACTGCAACCAACAGCCCCCTCTGTGTGTCAAAGCTGACAGTCATGTGCTGTCCCCATGTCTAGTTACTTTTCTCTCATTGCTGAGACAAAATACCTGACACCCAAAGTTAAAGGAGGAAAGGTTTATTTAGCTCACAGTTTGTAGAGATTTCAGCCCACTATCGGCTGTCTCCAAGGAAGGGTGGCATGGCAGAGGGGCAACAGTTCATGGCAGTGGAAGACAGCAAAAGCAACAAGAGCAAAAATGAGAGAGCAAGCCTCTTTTCCTCCCTTATATTGTATGCAGGCTACCCGCACTACGGTGGGTGTAGTACTCACACCCCAATCCCAGCACTAAATAATGAACCAATCACAAACTCTAGATTCAGCTGCCTGCAAAAAGCCTGCCCACCCCCATGACTACATGAGTCTTTGGGGGGGGGGCATCCAGACATAAAACATAACATTCCGCCTCTCGCCCCGCAAAGACTCATGCACATCCCTTTATGCAAAAGGCATTTAGTCCATCTCTAAGAGTTGCCAAAGCCCTAACAGTTTCAGGATTGTTGAAAAGTCCAAGTCCCAAGTCTCCTCCAAGATGGAAGGCAAACTCTTAGCTGTGAGCCCCTGTACAAATGAAAAGAAAGTTAAACACTTCCAACATTCAGTGGCACAAGATAGACATTTCCATTCCAAAAGTTACAAACAAGGGGATACAAAGGAACAGGACCAAAGCAAGTCCAAAATCCAGCAGGGCAAACATTAAGTCCTGTAGTTCCATGTGCAGCATCCGAGGCGATCTGTAGCAGGTCATGAGCTCCAAAGGGCTTGGGTGGCTCTGCCCCTACGGCATTTCCAGTGGTTGTACCTCTGGTGCTTATAGGACCAGGTCTGCTCCCTCCTTGCAGGTTTCCTCAGATGATCCACACTCCTGGCTTCTCCCAGCTTCTGGGGTCTACACTATGCCTTTGGCTTCACACTCACAGCTTCACACACTGCTCTCTCCAGGGCCCACTGCCTGGCCTCCCAGGCCTTCTGGAATCAGGGTGGAAGCCTTCTTAACCCCATAACTCTTACATTCTGTACATCCCTAAAACCAGTGTCATGTGGATGCTGCCAAGGTCTGCTGCCAGCTGGAGCAGTAGCCAGGCTTTCCTCTCTCTTGGCTGTAGGGTTCAAGTGCCTGGGTCGCTGGGCACTCTGAATCCAATTCTAAGGAACAAATTCTCTATGCTGCCTCCATTCTAGCACATGGTGCTCTTCAGCTTTCTTCTCAAAGCAAAGTTTCACCTTTGCAGTTTGGAGGCTGCAAAGGGTGGAGTCCTGTTGCTTCTTGTGATGCCCACAGGCCATTTTTTTCTATTCTCCTGTTCCTTCTTAGCAATTGTTATCTCCTCAGCTCTATCTTTGCAGTCCACAGCTTTACTGGAACTTCCCTTCTGGCCAAACTCACAACATTTTAAATCACCCAGCTGGGCTCTTTGCTCTTGATTCTCAACATAGATCTGGCTAAAAGCCCCCAGCAGCAGCCATGCCGCCACCTCAACATTTGACTGCCTTGAAATTTCTTCTGCCAGATTAAATAGTCCCACCATCCTTAATCTCAGTCTCAGGCAGTCTCTGGACATGAGTAAAATGCCAACGAACTTTCTGCCAAGCCACAACACACACAGTCTGGAGTCCAACAACCAATGCAGTCTTTCTTCCCAGCAGAAACCTCCAATTCCTGGACTTTACTGGCAGGATTTCTATCAGCCTTCTGGTCTTCTGAGCTCTGACCAGAATCTCCCATACAGAACAGCCTAAGGCGTTCCAGCTCTACTCTTTCAGGCAACATCTCTGAACCTTTCCAAACTCTTCCCACAAGCCATTCCCAAAGGCTCCTGAACCACATGATCAGGTATAGTCACAGCAACAACCCCACTCTCAGTACCAAGTTCTGTTTTAGTTACTTTTCTCTCATTGCTGAGACAAAATACCATCACTCAAAGTTAAAGGAGGAAAGGTTTATTTAGTTCACAGTTTGTAGAGGTTTCAGTCCATAATTGGCTGCCTCCAAGGAAGGGTGGCATGGCAGAGGGGCAACAGTTCATGGCAGTAGAAGACAGCAAAATCAACAAGAGCAAAAAGAAGAGAGCAAGCCTCTTTTCCTCCCTCATAGTGTATGCAGGCAACCCACCCTAGGGCAGGTGTAGCACTCACACCCCAAGCCCAGCACTAGACAATGAACCAATCACAAACTCTAGATTCAGCTACCTCTGAAAAGCCTGCCCCCCCATGAGTACATGAGGCTTTGCGGGGGACATCCAGACACAAACCATAACACCCCACAACCACCATTACTACTAATGAAGAAGACAGAAGAGAAGCAATTCAGAGAGCAGAGCACTGAGATCTAAGCTGGAAATGCAGGGGAGAATTGAAAAAAGTATGAGATAAATAAATGGAAGACTAGTTATTAGCATGTTACTATCTATTAAGAAACCCTTTGTCACATAATCCAAACTGTTGTGTGAATTATCTGCAGAGAACATCTCCAACTCATAATGACTTAAAACACCACCATTAGTGTCTTCAAAATGCCATTCATGTCCTCTCAGCCCTGTGTCCACATTTTGGGAGCAAGTGGGGAGGACACAGCTAGGACTGGGCTCACTCACGCTTTGTAGTCAGCTATGGGTCATGTAGGGGTCTATATTTCTTGTCTGTAGCTTCAGTTTGGGGTTGTGTCTTAGTTACTTTCCTGTCATGGACAAAATACCTGTTATGGCTTGTGTCTGGATGTACCCCCAAAGGCTCAAGTGGTCATAGGGGAGCTTTTCAGAGTTAGCTGGATTTAGTATGTGATTCTGGAATTAAGTATGCGATGCTGGGATTAAGGGTGTGTGAATACTAAATCAGTCCACTGATTGGTTTGGCACAGCTCTGGGTGAGGATAATGGGAAGGCCAACCCTGAGTGTGAGTGGCACCACCCAAAGGGTGAGTAGCCTGGGAAGGATGAAAGGCAGAGGCAGGCTGTCTCTTCATTACTTTGCTGCTTCGCTGCCTTCTACATGTGATGAACTGCTTCTCCTCTGTGATGCCCCTCTGCTGTGCTGTCCTTCTGTGGAGCCAGACGAATATGAACTGAAACCTCTACGAACTATGAGTGACAATAAACCTTTCCTCCTTTAACTTTGGTGTTGAATATTTTGTCTCAGCAATGAGAAAAGTAACCAAGACAATACCCAACACTCATAACTTAAAGGAGGAGAGGTTTATTTTGGCCCATAATTTCAGTCCTTGACTAGCACCAGGACAAAAACAGCATGGTGCTGCTCACTCCATGGCAGTGGGAAGCAGAGAGAGAAGGGAGGAGCTGGGGACAAGAACACACCTTCCAGGTCACACCCTAGTGACCACCTCCAGCCAGCCCTGCCTTCTGTGGCACAGTCAGCCCTGAGCTCATCTATGATGAATCCACTGAAGAATATAGTGCTCCATGACCCAGTCATCTTCTAACCACAGAAGACTTTCTGGGACATTTTAGATCTAACCATAACAGGTTGCCTATGTTAAATTTTGCTGTCAGTATCAGTTTTGGTTTCATTGAACTTAGGAGCTTTCCATTCACAGTCTAGTCAACATCGCCCCCTTCTTGTGGCCGAGGGACAGAGGATGGTTGGACTAGTGTCACGTTGATGTGAGGTAGCATGAATGGTTAACAAATTCTCCTATTTCTTGCATGAGAATCTGGCCTTCAGTAATGTTTCTAGATCTGATATCTTGGAGGTACCATAAAGGTATAACGTCAACTAGTCCCTAGGCAACACTGCTTAAGATAAAAAATTAACTCCTTAATTGTGAAAAAGGATCTTGCCCAGGAGAACTGTATGTGCTGAGGGGACCGTGTGTTTGGGCTTTCCTGAGCCTGGTGACTCTGATAAGTGGGTACTTTCCTTGCAGAGACAACCAGCTTTACAGATTTACAAGTTCTGTGTCTATTTTCAGCTTCACTCACCCACCTCACAGATTTTTGTCCCTGTGGCCACGGGTTGATTAGGGGAGAATTTTAACATTTCACTGAAATGTTTACACAGATGAACTTCCTCACTGATCACCTAGCAATTTGAGCCCCATTGCATGAAAGATACAGTTCTGTTTCCTCTTTCCATCTTGCTTATCCCACAAGCAAATTCAAGAACCGCCTCTGGCATCTAAACCATATGCCCTATCTGATGTCCCTGTAGCCACTTCGCATATTTAACATGCTTTAAATGAATATCCTTTTTATATGTGACACTTGAAATTTCCTGGCTAAGAAGTCAAAAGTTTTATCAAAATTTATTCTGCATCTTCATATTTTTTCCATTTTTTTAACTGCCACATTACCAGAAGTCCAAGTGCTACGCACTTGTCTAGTTGTTAGTCTTCTCTACAACATGGCAACTGTGGCAAAGGTAGGTACTGTGTCTTTTACTGACTGTGTCTTCATGCTCAATAAATGTTTATAACTGACCAATAACAATTACCACCTTCAAGCGCTAATGTCTAACGGAAGCAGCCATCAGTTCTTTCTCTTCCGGTACAAGACATTTCTCACCCCAACAAGAAATGGAATCCATTTCCCAGCCCTAGAATCTGAGCTGGCTCTGTGGTTTGCTTTTAGAATAGAAAACAGTGGAAGTCATGGTCTGGGACTTCCAAACCTATGCCCTAAAGGAATTACTACTTCAACTTTCTTCTCTCAAAACTCAGCCATTTAGTATAAGGAAGTCCAGGACGGAATGTTGCATGATGGAGAGGACACAGAGACAAGCTCTGAAGAAGAAGGTCGCCTTGAACATCCTTGCTTCCTGCTGAATGCACCTGCAGAACATCAGTCCAGCAAGATCGTCAGAACTCTCCAACCGAGCTCCAGCCAACCTGCGACAGGGAAACAGTAAATTGCTCCTGGTTAGGCCACCAGATTTTGTGATGGGTTCTACATAACAATGAGTAATGCAGACATTTAGCTAATGATCAATAAGTAACCGGATGTACAGTGGAAAGAGACAAGGGAGGCTCACCGACATGTCTCTTAAAGTTGTATCAGAATTTTAACGAGAAAGTTCTAGAAAGAATTATTGCCTCTAAGATGACACAACTAAAATTTAAACCATTATTCTAGGGAACTTTTGATCTTTTAAAAATTTATTCTAAGACAGATATAATGATATTTGGTGACTGGTCTTTTTTGGATTCAAAAGAGTATAGTTAATCATTTTGACTTTGTCAACCATTGTCAGAAAAGACCTACAGAATTTGAGGCTGGTTTTCATATGTGCTCCACAGCTTGGTTTTATGCAGCAACATTTCTGAAGTAGAAGAAAATATGCTGCCGCCTTTTCACATTCAAATGAATTCGGTTTCTTACCCAGGGGTCTTTAAATCCAGCATTTAAGATAAAACAAATGATTCCACTTCAGAGGAAGCCCAGTAAGGACTTCAGCAATAATCACCCTGAAGACGGAAACTTACCATGCTTCTGACATTTCATAAATTCTGACTCTAAGTTGTAGAGAAAATGGAACAAATTGTAAATCGCTAACCTATTTTATTACAAACATAAAATAACACATTTCCCATTATAGCACAGTAACTGTTATTTTATGAATGTCCACATCAAGGCAATAAAGCCATTGCCATGCATTCCAGCAGACTTTTCCAAGAGACGCGTCAGGGTTATGAGGGAACCGGGGGGTGGAGCTGAGCGTGAAGACCGCCTCAGCTTTATTATCAGTGATCACTGCTGCATCTGCGCAGGAACAGGGCTTTCTCTAACTTTTACGTTCTTCATGTAGCTTTGTAGAAATAAAGTATATTTATTATCCACAGCACTGAGTTTACGACTGTTTAAGCATGAAATAAGAGAAAAGAGGAGAAAAGAGGGTTGCTGCTTACTGCTAAGCACAGGTTAATGAAATTGCTGCTTTCTGTGTGTACTTTGAGCATAAAACTGTTTTTGGTCTTAAAATAGCTCTTCCAACACAGTTCTGACATTATTCTTCCATTAAATCATCACCTAGATAATTGTATTCTATTGATGAAAGAATCTATTGAAGCTCTATTTCCTTTTTATCAAGTAAAGGTCACAGTAAGTGAAACCGGCTATTAAGTAAATAGCAAATAAATTCAGTCCTATAATAAATGTCTTCATCTGCTTACACCACAGAGAGGAAAAAAATGAGGCTGCAAATATAGATTCAAAATGGGTTTAATATAAATGCAAAAATATTGTAGTATCTTAACAAAGCACTGCATAAATGAAATTCAAATGGCTCTTAAGTGATAAAAACTTTTAATATGGAAAACTTCTACTATTGGTCCAACAGAACATTGATGCTTTTCTGCTGGTATGAACAGCATTTCTACATAACAGTAAACATCTAGGTGCATAACGGAGTATTATATACATTTTATTCCTTTATTCATGAAGTGTCAAAACACATTAAATAATTTTTACCTGAGAGGATCGGCCTGCACTGACCCAAAATCAACAGGTCCCAGCTCTGTGAGGAGCCGGGTGCACCGGGGACCATGGGACACATCTTGGAGTCAGGTGAACCCAGAAACACCGAAGTGAAGGGTGCACAGGTTACCTGAAACAATGCTTTCTGGAACTGCATGCCAGGTGGCTCAGAGTGGGAAGGTGTCCCCCCTCCCGCAAAAAGGGCACTGCCACCTCCTGGGAACACCAGATTTGGCTCACACACATGGGAGATCCAACTGCAGCCACCTGAAGAGATGGAGAGATCATTCCTGCCCTGTCCCCACAGAGCTGGACGGGCCTCGGGAGCCCTCAGAGGCTTCTGCACCACCCCTTCATCTCCAGGGTGTAGGAGGGGGCAATCTTGAGCAGAACTGGGGGTGGGGAGAGGTCTCCAGTGACCCCCTCTGGCTGGGTGCGGGAGCCTCCATGTTTCCTACGACCCAGAGTCACAGCTGCCGCTTAGGGTCATGTCACCATGCGACACAGAGCTACTCCTGCCAGCCCTGATCATTCGTGACTGTGATCCGGTAAAGTGAAACCTGGAGAGCAGGTTTGGAGGACCTGGCTGGAGGGCCCCACGGTGGGTCTGAAGGACAGCCGTGGTGTAGCTTGATGGGTAGACACCAGTACAACCGCAGGAAGGTGTGCGGTGGGAAGGGTCTTGGCTGGGGACCCGTGGGAGGCCAGGCACCAGCATCTGACACTGTTCTGCACACCCAGCCCACTCCGGTCCACTTGGAGGGGCAATGGAGAAGGTGGCATAGTCCCGGCCAGCCTCCGGCCAGGAGCAGGCGCAGATGTTGCTCCCCACCCAAGACCTGCCTGCAGTCTCAGGGGACGGTGTGGGTCCTGGCCACAACCCCCAGGAGTGGAAGAGTTTAAGTCTGTGGCTGGGAATTAATCCAAATGCTGCTGGCCCACAGCAACAGCTATAGGGAAGGGGTGCACAGCCCCCCAAAAGCTCTGCCAGGCCTCTGCTGTTGGATCAGGCCTAATGCAGACGCTAGTGTAAGTACTATCCTGAGTAGGACTGCCACACTGGGTGGGTTTGTTTTCCTTGGTGCTTCTTTCTGAAAGACTGGGGGGCTGTGTGCTTTGTTACTGCTTTCGCTTCCATGGCATCTCACCACGCTGTGCTAGGCTCTCCCACACCAAGGCTGTTTCACGGGGTGTGTTACGTTAGTGTTTCTGTCAGGTGGTGCAAGGGACCCGACCTCCCTGTACTCCATTTCACCATCGCCCGTGTCTGTCCCTACCTCCTCTCTCGTACCTCTCAAACCTCCCTCCCCCCCCTCTTCAGCAGTTTGTACTGCTCCCTCTGATTCATTCCGGCGATGGCGTGGTCCACAAACACGGGCTCGGCTCTCTTGCTGGCTCCCTGGCGTGGCCCAGGAAGTGCTGGTGTCCGCCTCACAGGGACGGTCCTCCCTGCGCTCCTCTCCCCACCCTTCCTCCTTCCTTCCTCCATCCCCGCCCTGCTCCTCTAGGATGCAACTCTTCCCCCAAACCCAGGTGCAGCGAGGGTCCAGCGTGGCCCAGGAAGTGCTGGTGTCCGCCTCACAGGGACGGTCCTCCCTGCGCTCCTCTCCCCACCCTTCCTCCTTCCTTCCTCCATCCCCGCCCTGCTCCTCTAGGATGCAACTCTTCCCCCAAACCCAGGTGCAGCGAGGGTCCAGCGTGGCCCAGGAAGTGCTGGTGTCCGCCTCACAGGGACGGTCCTCCCTCCGCTCCTCTCCCCACCCTTCCTCCTTCCTTCCTCCATCCCCGCCCTGCTCCTCTAGGATGCAACTCTTCCCCCAAACCCAGGTGCAGCGAGGGTCCAGCGTGGCCCAGGAAGTGCTGGTGTCCGCCTCACAGGGACGGTCCTCCCTGCGCTCCTCTCCCCACCCTTCCTCCTTCCTTCCTCCATCCCCGCCCTGCTCCTCTAGGATGCAACTCTTCCCCCAAACCCAGGTGCAGCGAGGGTCCAGCATGGCCCAGGAAGTGCTGGTGTCCGCCTCACAGGGACGGTCCTCCCTGCGCTCCTCTCCCCACCCTTCCTCCTTCCTTCCTCCATCCCCGCCCTGCTCCTCTAGGATGCAACTCTTCCTCCAAACCCAGGTGCAGCGAGGGTCCAGCGTGGCCTGCCCCGCCCCTGCCCTCCTCTGCTCCTCCAATAGGCCCTGTACTCTGTGTCGGTCTTTCCTGAGGCTGCCTTAGATGCTCAAATAGCCATTTTATGTTTACAAAAGAAAAACTTGAACTTTCACTTTCACTAATCCCTTTTCTTACAGGAAATGTATTGGTTTTGACTGACTAGCAGAAAGCAAATTTCAAGTGATCAGTTATAAAAAGCACAAAGCTAATGGTTTTAGGTATTATTTCATCATAACACCTTCTCTTGAAACAATGTATCATCCAGGAATCTTGTGGAAGAAAAGAATTATGAATCCTGAGAGGATTCACCTCCAGCATCTGCCTTTTGAAATCCAATGCACCTTAAGAGGCTCATCTTTAATACGAGTTTCGCAAGGTAACCCTTCTCATTCCCAGTAGATACGCGCAAATGACCATAACGCTTATGTATCATTGCCCCCAGTGGAGCCAGTGGGTTCCTGATAAAATGAACCCCCATCCACGACCTTGCTCCATGTAGCATGGCACCGACTGGTAGTCTAGGAAAGTCTGGAAATACAAAACCTCAAGCCCCACTCCACACTCTGAGTTAGAATCTTAGCCACACCCTCAAGCGATTCAACTGCCGGGTAAAGTGTGAGAAGCTCTGCGCTTTAATGGCTGCTATCAACAGCAAGGAGAAGGGCTGAGACCCCACGAACTCCCCCCACCCGCAGTTCCCCCTGCCTCACTGGCCAGGACTTCCCGGTCTTCCCTCAGAGTGCTCTGTAATCCCCTCAGCTGAGGTCATTTCCCTATTTCCAATCCCATTTTTCACCGCTCCTTAGCTCCTGGAACTCTTCCGCTCTGCGCTTGGGAATCCAAGGGCAGCCACAGCACGCGCCAAACACTTTGCGCGTGTCCCGGAGCATTCCCCCCGCCGCGGCGCTGCAGCAGCACTGCGGCCTGGAGCCCCGCCATGGAGAGCTCGCTCTTCCCGGTCCTTCGTGTTCTTGACTGCAGCCTCACCTGCTTCTCACGACTCCCCCCAGCTTTGAACTCAGGTCATCGACCAGGACCCCCACTACCCATCCCGCAGCATTCATCTCGAGACTCACCCCCACCCGCGGAGAGTCGTTCCTGACTTCCGGTCACTTCCTACAACCCGCTCCCATCGTGATTCTTGGTGGTTTTCATACCCACCAAGACCACCCTTTCAAATGCGCAGCGCCCGCCCCCGTGTCCTGACTTCCTCATCTCCGAGAACACTGATTTGCACCCTGTCCTTGCTACTGCGTCCCGTGTCCTTTCTATGACGGTCACTGCCCATAGCCACAACTCCTCCATACCACGGATTTCAGCGGCTTCCCAAGCACTGGTCCCCAGTTTTCCAGTGCTCACCCCTTGAGCCCCAGCTTGCACACATCGCTGACCCGCTGGGAACCACAGCCTATAGCCCCTCTTCCAACACTCGCCTATTTCTATTTCTTAGCCATCCTAAATTCATGGGGCATCACAACATCACCCTCCAGCGTCACCCTCAACCTAACTCTCTTTTCCTGCACTTCACTCGGAAGAAGGTCGTTCTGTACCCACTCTCTATTATCAGTGATGAGCTCTCCTGCCTCTTCGGCAGTAGGTCTCTACCTGCTCACCCTTGCTCTATCAGTCTTCTCCACTCTTGGACCATTCCTAGCTCCGTAAATGCACATTATTTTTTCTCACATATTAAAAACAAGCCCTCTCTTGGCTCTGATACTCTTTTAAGGTTCCACCCTGGACAAAAGCCGTGGCAGCTTCCATAGCCTGCCCAGCCCTTCGTTTCCACCCTTCCGGGTTAGGCCTCATCAAGGCTGCGAATAATCTCCACGTTGTAAATCCGACTATTCGTCCTGGAACCCACCGCCAGGTCGTGGCCCGGCCACTCACTCACTCGCTGGAGCCTTCTTCTCCTGGCTTCCACAGCACCATGGCTGGCCAGTTCTCTTTCTGTCTCATGGTCTCCTTTCCTCTCCGACTTCTCGCCACACAGTTCCCCAGGATTCCATGCCAGGACGTGTTTTCCGCACTGGCACTAACTCCTTAGGATGATCTCTGGCCACCTCCGCCTTGCAAACACCTCTGCCTTGTAACTGACCACCTAACAGGCATTTCAAACGCACAGGCTCCAGACTCTTGGTCGTCCTCCAAAATCCACCCAGTGCCTAACACTTCCCATTTTCACAACTGCAACATCAGCAAACCAGAATTTGTCCGTGAGAGATTCCCCATTCCCTATGATTTGTACACAATTATTCACACAGAGGAAATATTTCCTTGCTCAGATGATTTTTCAGGGACTTTGAAACTGAAACACAAAGTGAAATAGATTTTTTTAAGTTAGCAGGAGATGACCTGCTATCAGCTGGAATTAATTCCACACACACAGGAAAGGTTTGGAGCAGATAAAGCACTAGTGGTTGCATCAGAAAATCAGAAATTCGAAGGTTTTTTATTTTACTGACCTCCACCCTCCTCCGCGTGGCTACTAAGCTCTGGGTGATTACTCAGCTCGGTGGGATGATGGCGCGGTCATAATTACTTTAGAAGCACCTCCTGTGGACGCAGCGGCCCTTGTTACTGAGTGGTCACCGGGGAGTAACTACAGAGTCACATTTGATCTACTACAAAGGTCCTCACGACACCAGCCGGCGACCTCTGCTCCCGAGCTCTGGGTGCAGCTGTGTGTCTCGCGCTACCTGACGTTAGAATCAACGTGGAAGAGCACACTGCCAACATACGGACTCCCCAGCCAACACTTGAGCGGCTGCCTGGGGGCCGAAAGTGGCTCCCAGCACCGCATTCCTGACAAACGTCCAGGCGAGTCTCGTACTCGGAATGCTGAGAAAGCCGTGGTCTGTGAGGAGGAGGCTGCGCTACCCGGTATGAAGCCACAGCAGTAACGATCATCAACAGGAACCAAAGGCACAGGTGTGAAGTGAAAATATTGATACATTAAAAACGCTAACATTAGGAATTCTTTTACCCAGAGATACCATAAAATAAATAAAGTACCTGCCACAAAGGTAGGTACAACGTAACACCAGGAGAGCACAGAGCAGAGCTCCCCCGCTGGACGAGCCAGCAGTTACCAGGTCACTTCGCAATGACGGCACGGACGGGCTTGAGCCCGAGTTCTACCCTTAAGTGGGCAGTAATCTTGCAGTGCAGTGTTATACAGCAGAGAGAGTAAACATCCCATGGTAGCTATAGCTACGCGTCAACATTTATGAATCTAACACAACTCGTGGGCGAGGAGGCAGGCATGGAAGAACACACAGCCTGGTGCGACTGTCTGAAGTTCAGGGACGGGGAGCCAGCAACCCGCTGTGCACGTGTGCATACACGTGGTTACCGCATGAAGAAAAAGGAGAGAAACTCTGAACCGTTAACACTTCTCTGTGAAAGAAAAACAGGGACATAACTTGGGAAGTGCACTGAGGATTTCTCATATCATTTGATGTTTAAATTTTGTGGAATATTTGATTTTTCACTAAATTGTTCAGTCCTACTGTATGTAATTTTGAATGTTTAACATCAAGCATTTGAAAAATTAATATCAGTTTAAAAACAGTAATGATCTTTTATTGAACAATGACATTTTTCCACTTAGTGTGGAAGGACCTTCTTAAAAATCAATTGAAAATTTACAACAACTTTATATGACACATACTTTCCCATTTTTAAAATAAGGCAAGGAGGCAGGTATGGCACATGCCTGTAATCCCAACTTCTGGGAGGATGAGGGAGGAGGATTTGAACCCAGCCTGGGCAATTTAGTGGCTTAACAAGACAGTCCCAAAATAAAGAACAAAAAAAGGGTTGAGGATGTACCTCAGTTTGAATGTCTTGGGTTCAGTCCTCAGGACCAGAAAAAAAAGAAAAAGAAAGAAAAAGGAAAAGAAAAGATAACCTAAAACCCACTAACACTTTTGAGTCCTTATGGCTGCTAAAAGCCAGGCCCAGGATTCTAACCAGGCTGACTGCAGTTCTGCTCTCCTGCTTCTCTTATTAATAATGTCAGTCACTAACGTGCCCGCACTTACCATCCTCCAACTCACAGACAAGGGAACCAAGGCAGAGAAGGTATGGCTTATCCAAGGCTCCGCAGCTGGTAAGTAGACTGTACTAGCAAAAGGAATGACTCGTCAACATCTTAAAATTATGAGAAAATGTTTAAATTATTTAGAAATTGGTTTCTTTTGTGTGTGTGTGTGTGTGTGTGCACTTGTTTTTTTGGTTTTTAGACAGGGTCTCGCTATGTAGTTCAGGCTAGTCTTGCACTATGTAGCCCAGGCTAGCCTTGAACTTATGGCAATCCTCCTGCATCAGCCTCCCGAGTGCTGGGATTACAGACATGCACCACCATGCCTGGCAAGATCCTGGTTTCTTATATGCAGCTAAACTATCAATTGTGAGATTATATTAAAGATATTTTGACCTCTGGCACACTTCATGTAGGAAATCATTTGAGGTTGTACTGCAGCACAGTAAGAGGGCAAGGCAAGAAAGTAAAGACTTAGAATCTGGGAAACAGAATCTCTAGCCCAAGGAGGCAAGGGAAGAAAGGCAGCTGTGCTCGGTCCACACTGGAGGGGAGGGTGGGGCATGCAAGGAAGATCAGCTGCCACGCGTGCGACATTCTGTGACAAATGGTGGTTAAGGCAGGCAACATTAAGAGGTAGAAACTGTGAACCCACAAAATACATACAGCTGATGAAAAAAAGTAACGTAATCAAACTACATTGCTTAACTGGGAAATTAGCAGTATTTACTTTGTTGTAATAATATAAACACTATCTGTAAATTCTTAACTTCCAAAAATCTACTCATATCCATGCAAAGTCACTGCTGTGAAGGCTGAGGATGAATAACTAAAGTCCAGGTGACACCACCGGCAGGGGACAGGAGAAGCCAAGCATCCAGCCTCATCCTCAAGGAGGGAATCAAAAGAAAGTATCTACAGCTTCTAAAACAAGAACGAGAGGGGCAAAGGTATTCTTTAAAGTTCCAAAGTTTAGAGAGATGAGGAAGAGCAGTTTAACTGTATTAGGAAAGGGAGCGTGGACAGGAAGTGAACTGAAGCATCACCTCGAATACAGGAAGTCAATCATGCAGGTGAACAACGAATCCAGAAATTACACAGGACTGTGGCACTAAGATTGCCACCTAAGGAAGAGCTGAGCTGAAGAGTGTTCTGGAGAAAGGGGCGGGGCAGAGGCCGCTGTCATGGAGAAGCCTCTCCCCGACTTCCTGGCAACCCCTAGAGCAGACTAGTAAAAATGCATGGGTGCAAGGTGCAAAGATCTACCGCAACAGCTTGTACCTGGAGTAAATCCTAACCAGTCCAGGATGTGGGAAACTCTCCTCTGAAAAACACACATTAAACTGTTCCAAATGCCTCACACCACAGATTGCCAGGAACTCTTCTCAGCTGCTTCCAATTCTCCCTCCACGCCCTATCCTGCGGAGGCCCTGACAGTCAGTAATCTCGGGCCTTTAGCCCATGCTGGTCACCAGGGAGCAAGCTCATCATCTACTCCTCAGTGCTATCAAGGTAGGAAGTAGTATCTAAAGAATCCACTCCTCCAACTTTTAAAGAAATGAAACAGAATATGACGAACAGAAAATACTGCAGTGCACAAAGGTAGAGTAATCTGAGCTCAGGAAAACCCATACCTGAGGCAGGAAATCAGGGCGTGGCAAACTCGCTGGGAAAGTAGGTGTGACCTGTTCACTGTGAAGTCCCAGGACACATGCGCAGAACACTGCCCAAAGCCCTGCACGTGGAACCAATCCAAGGGTGCTGTCTTCAGTTCTTCTCCCAAGGACTCGCGCAGGTTTTTGATAGGACAGCCTAGACCTGATGCCACTAAGGAGTGGGAGATACAAAACGATGTCGCCAGTGAGCCCGCCACTGCTGCGCGCTCTCAGCGGCCCACTCTCAAGCCGCAGTGTACATTTTCCTATTTCATTTGGCCCAAACTCACTCTGTAGAGCATGTCCATTTTCCTACCTTTAATGAACGTAAAACCTTTCTACCTTTTGTCCTTGTTTTTTCCAATTCTTTGTTCAAGACAAGAACCTAGAAACCACCGCTGGAAGGAGACCCCAGAAAACCCAGAACCCGGGGTCATATCCAGGTCCACACACCCTCAGCTCTCGAAGCGCCTTCATGCCTGAGTATGACATCCTTACGACACGGAGGGTGGGATCTGCTATTCCAATTACACGTAGAGAGAATGATGCCAGAAAAGCTGAAGGAACTGTGCTTCCCTGCAGCCATTCTGGAGAAAGGAAGCAATATTTGACGCTACCTGGGCAATCCCAGAAGCCTCTCCAGGATTCCACACTGTCCTTCATTCGCCCTCCTGGGCAAACTGCAGGCCCCCCCCCACATCCTGTGTGGCCTTCAAAGCAGAAATAAGAGCCAAATTATATACCGTGCTGACACCACGACAAAGGCAATCTCATCCGAGGCCTAAAATCACACCGCCATCATGAAAGAAGACGCAGGCCCACGGGAGGGACGGACGGCGGGGACAGCGAGTCAGACGATGAAAGCAGGTGTGTCCTGGGCTCTGACTCGAGATTGCTATTGCCAGAGAAGACCGGGGCTCCCTTTGTGCACCACGCCGGGTCACCGTCCCAATCGCCACCCGCTGTACTGACGAGGATTCAACTCCGCTCACTCAGCATTGGCACCGAGTGGCCACCCTGTGCAGTGCCGGCACTCGGCCATGACAGTCGCACGCACAAAGCTGCCCTTCAGTGGGGCCAACTCTTGTGGGGTGGAGGTGAAGGGTGACAGCCCCCGGTGAGGGGTGTGTGGCCGTGAGCGCTGACACTGTGGATGTATTTTGAAGAACACAGTATCAGCGTTACCAAGGTTATTGTGAGGATTAACTGACGCGTCTGAAACCTTGACACAGGTAGCATCGGCACCACACAGCACACGGCCCCCCACACGTCAGCCGGCATCCGTGACAAACTGCATTCATCCAGAAATTCACGAGCGCTTCCCGAGGGCCTCGTACAAAGCAATCAAGCAATGGTTTTTGGAGGGCAGATGTGGCAGGTTGGGAAAATGCAAATGTATTTTGATTAAATTGTAATTAGTGAATTGTCTGATGTTCCACGTTAATGAACTCTGAATTGTGGAATGAAGACATTGTGTGAGTCTTTATTAGGCGCCTTCTAAAAACCCTAAAAAACAGCACTAAAAGTGAGATTGATTTTTTTTTTTAAATCAACCAAGCTCTACCAGGAACTCAAAAAGTACGAACGAAGCACTGGCGATGCCGCCCACTGGCAGAGCATCAGCCTAGCACAGGCAAGGCACCAAGTCTGACCCCCACCCAGCACCACAAAACAATTGAATGCAACTGCTATAGCGGCCACACGGGTCACAGGCAGGATAAGCCCCGTGAATCAGGACCGCGTCCCGGCAGGGAAATCCACCTGAGAAGCCCCCGCTAGAGCCCAGGTCAGGCCCGTTTAACTTCAAGGTGAACCCCGCGCGTCTCCAGTGGTGCCTGTCTGACCGAAGGGGCCGGTTTTAAGCACAAAATACAAAGGCTGCTCCTACTCTCAGTAATATTTTTTCCTACCTTTTCCAGCACGTTTCAAACAAATGGGGTGAGGGGGACTGAGGCAAGGCTTGCCCGGTAGGGAAGCTGCAGCTGCGCCTGTCTGCTGTCACCGCCTCTCCCTGGCATGTCTGCAGCTGCGTTTTCACTCTGGTGGACCAAGTGGCTGAGGGTTGCTCTAAGTCCAGGGTACAGCAAAGCGCCGCGAGAAGGGGACGGCATATTACTGCAGGTATTCAGAAAGGGCTTTTAAGCCATCCCCTCAGGTGATTCGTATGCAGGATGGAGTTGCAATGATTTGCAACACAACAAACCAAAAGACCCCAGAGCATCCATTTCTTCCCGTTCAAGAAACTGACCGGTTGCTTATGAAGGTTGTTCTGCTCCATCAGCATCCTGGGTCAGTCCTCATTTCACTCACATGGGTGAATACAAAACGTTTACAGACCACTCTACCGTGTGTCAAGAACCAGTTATGTCATCAACTGAGCGGCCGAAATGTGCGACATAAACAGAAACTTACAGTCCTCGTGTGAAAAAATTAATGTTCGCTCGTTTTCTCCTGCAACAAAAACTCAGCAGCAAAGCACTCTGGGATAATTGTTCATGCCGAGCAGAGATACGGGTCTCTGCGCAGGCATGTACACGTGTTGTAGACATGTAAACACCTGAACACACACACGCCTGTATGCACACATATGCACAAACACGTTTGGCCTCTCAAGTGGCAAAAGACGTCTGGAAGAGGTGGGTGTACGCAAGTCAGCCAAGGCTCCACTGCATTTCCAGTCTCCCAAGTATACGACCTCCAGATCAACACACTCGGCTTTCAAAATCAGAGCGCTGTTCTGTTACTACGAAAGTACACTTCGGTCTTTGAAACACGGGTCTCAAAACTGAGGAGTACTGGTTACTCGCAACCCCTGGACCCTTCCGGTGGCTCCAACGTGCTCCCCAAAACCATGCGCTGGGAACTCGACCCCACTCCCAAGTGCAGGGAGCAGGGGCCTCGAGAAGGACGCCAAGGGACAGATGGAGGCCCCCACAGAAGCCAAGAGGCTGGGCGACCCCGGCTGCCTGCACGGCTGCCACCACAGGACCTGCCAGGGACTGGCACCTCAACACCGGCCCTCAAGGACTTCCAAGGCAACACAGAGACTGAGGGGCTTACTCGCTAAGGGCTGGGTGACGTTCACCTAAATGGACGCTGTCGCCAGGCTGTGAAGCGATTAGAAGCCACTGAGCAGAAGATCCAAAGCTGGAGCCCAGGCTGCGCAAACCAGTCACTTAAAGAGATCATGGGTCAATATTTAAAGTACTTGGGCCGGTGAGATGGCTCAGTGGCATAAGCGCCTGCCTTGCAAGCACGAGGGCCCGAGTTCGACTCCCGGATCCCACATACGAAAAAGGGGCCGGTGATATCGCTCAGCGACACGTGTGCCTGTTGGCGCGCGAGGTCCTGAGGTCGACCCCCCGGTACCCACAAAAAAAAAAAAAAAAAAAAAAATTTAAAGTACTTAAATAAAACAGCAGGGGATGCAGCTCAGTGTAAAGGTCCTGAGTTCAATCCCCAGTACGGATAGAAAAAAACAAGTCGAGAACTCAGAACATAAACACTGAGTGAACAAACTGAAGTAGTGGGATACCTTTAAAAAAGAAAGAAACTCATTCTGGACTCCCTGCTTACAATTTAAGTAGTCATGGTCAAAGGTACTACCACACCCTCAGGCTGTGCAGGAGTTTCCCTTCCCTGCTGCCCTTTCCTTGTTCGGTCTCCACAGGAGGAAGACACTCGTCTGACAGCAGATGCGACCGAGTGCAGGCTGAGTCCTCCAACACTGCCGCAGAAACCTCGCCTCCAAGCTGACAGTATTCAGGGGCGGATGCTGGTGAACAGGGTCTGGACTCCACAAAAGTGTCCCAGGTCTGACACCCCTATCCCTGTGTCCCACTCTCCGGGTGAGGACTCGGCATGAGGCACTGGGACCCGGCCTCACGGACTCCAGACCTGCTGGCGCTCTGACCTCACACTCCGCAGCCTGCACCGCGAGAATGAATGTGTGTGGTGTGTAGGTGAGCCAGCCTCGGGACTTCACTACGGGAAATCGGAAGAGTAGAAAGAAGGCTCCGAAAGTGCTGTATCTCACCAAACCTCCTAGTTCATCCTACAAACCAAAATACCCGAAAGGAAGAGAGAGAGAGAGACAGACAGACAGACAGAGACAGACAGGGAGGGAGGGAGGGAGGGAGGAAAAGAGCAAGAGACAGAAAGAAAGAATTATTTTTTATCTTTAAACTTTGATAAATATCTGTGATGGGAAAAGGGAAATTTGTTTATTTTGAAATTATTTTAATTTACAAATAGAAAACACTTCAAAAGAGGGGAAAAAAAAAAGAAAAACACAAAGCATACAGGCAAATTTTTATTTCATTAGCTTCTCCAACCCCTAAGATGCCAAGAAGAAAAACACTCCTCCAAAGTGGTCAGCCACCCCTGCAAAAGAAAGAAAAATGGGGTCGGTTTTGAGCATGCATAAGATATTAATAGTAACAACTATCTGAAATGTAATGTGCTATAATTTTTTGGAATCAAAAATTTCTCATTTACTTGAGAACCACACCTAACTGTGCCCCAAGATAACATTTTTAAAAAGTACAGTGAACTTTAAAACCCTGGAACCATAAAGGTCTTCGGTAAGAGGAGGCTTCCTGAGCAGTGCTGTTTTAAAGCCCTCCCTGCTCATTTGGGAAATGTCCTCTTGGAACTGTCTGGCATAATTTCCTTCTGACCATGACAAAAATATATTAATCACATGACAGAGCGGTTGGCTGAGAAGTCTGCTTTTCACTGTGGAGTCAACAAGCCAGCTGGGATTGGAAACTGCAGATGAGACCTCACGCACCAGTGCTGACCCCTGGAGTGTGTGTGCACTGGAAGCGAAAGCCGCCTTTGTGCAGACGCAGGGTTAGCAGCACAAGCCCAGAGTAGGCGCTAGAGCCTGTGCCTGCAGTCCAGCTCCTCTGAGGCCGGCAGAACCAAGTGTGAGGCGATCTAGCCTAGACTCGGTTTCCAAATACCCAGTACTGCGCATACCCAGAGCACAACTGGCATGGGGCTGGGATGTGGCTCCATGCCCAGCACGCGAAGGCCCTGGGTCTGATCCCAGCGCAGTAAGACAACAGACAGAGCACGAACTCCAAGACTGCACTGTCAGGTGCACACTCAGTACTGCGAAGCCAGACAACCAGATCACCTTCAGGACTAAGCGAAAGCTATGAAACGTCCCTGAGTGAGACCTCACAGCTAAGCACTTTAACTGCTTATGTTATCACATCAGACTGCTATAGCCACACCACCAGCAAATGCTGAACTCCTTTAAATCAGAATACTATGGATGTTGTTTTGATTGTTATTACTGAAAAAAAAAAAAAGAAAAAACATCAAAAGGAAAAATGTGGTAACTCGATCTAATGAAAGAAAAGCCTGTGGTTACATTTTCCTTGCTATCATCTCAAAATGATTTAAGCAGTGACTTATGCTTTCAAGTAGGAAAAACAAATTTCTTTCAGTTTTACAGCTATAATGGCATAACATGAAAAGAATTAGTTTTCTGTAGCTTTTCTCACAAAATGTTTTATTTGGCCTTCACTTTAAGATAAAAAAAAAAAAAATCCGGAAGATTTTTAACTCCTGAAACACGAAACCAATTATTTAGCTAGAGTTTTTCTAAGCAACTCACACCCGAAAGATTCCTATGCTGCTCCACCACTCACGACTCATGCAACTGAAATGATCTGGTCTCTCTGGTCCTCAGTTTCCTCCTGAGGACTGAATGAGCTGACTCACAAGGTGTAAGACCAGGCCCTGGTGCAGAGCAAGGGCTTGGTAAAGGTCAGCTGTTATTGTTACCATCATCACCATTACACAAAGATGAAGAACCTTAAATTAGGGCCAGGGAGACAGCTCAGTGGCACAGTGCCTGCCTGGCAAGTGCAAGGTCCCAAGTTCAATTCCCAGTACCAAAAAAAAAAAAAAAAAAAAAAAAAAGAACCTTAAGTTGATGATGCATTTACCTCACGTTTATTCTGTGCTTTCAATGGCTGCAAAAGGACACTAGACTGGGTTCTACAGGAAGTGTGTATGTTTATGTATTCATTTAACATAAATAAACTAACAGGTTTGCCTCAGAACTCACAATCTTAACAAGACAGGCACACGTACCTAAGGGGACCCACAGGAGACAGCGAAGTCTGGCAAGAGAGATAAAAATGCAGGGCTAAGTGCAAGGGGTCATTTGCATATCAAAACATGTAAAAGGGATTATATGTTGTTCCCAAGGCGAGTGATTATTACAGCCAACGAACTCCACATCAACTCAAAGATCAGTGAAAGCCTTCTGACCATGGACCCTAACTGAAGCAAGAGCAGGAAAGTGTGAAAGCTGGGACCCGAGGGAGGCACTGTTCTACCTCTTCTTTTACTAATTAGGAAACTGTGGGCAGAGCCGGTCTTCGGTTTTCTCTCCAAGATTTCCCAATTTCGGAGATGACACTCCTCATTAATAACATACAAAGCACTTCCGAACTAACAGAAGAGGTGAGTGACATGGCTCCTTCCTCGTCTAACTCTTCATGATCCTGCAGTGTCACTCTGCGGCACTTAACCACGAGGGCCACTTGCTTAAGACAGCCCTCTGACAATGTTCTTTCAGTCACCTGTCACTTAAAAGACAACCTCAAGTGCCAGTGATAAAATGCCGAGTGTTTAAGAGATTCATAGCTCAGAAAACTTTTCTAATTGCCTCATACTCCACCACCCCATAAAATAAGACAAGCATTGTTACCTCTAAATGGCAGATGAGGCTGAGAATCAATAAATGCAGAATCATAGGGTATGAAACTCACACCAAGCCCTCCCACTAAACTTAATTATCTAAACCTGATTACTCTAACTGTTCGTGCCATAAGGCATCCCAAGGACTTGTAATGATTTAAAGAACAAAAACATTTGTAAAATAAACCCACCTGGGCGTCTCTCAGCCTTCTCCTCTGCTCTCCAACACACCCACACCACTCTGGCACTGCTGCCAAGGGTTCTTTACCACACAACTCCCACTGAAGGTCTTACCCAGCTTGGTTTCAGGCTTTACTACAATCCAAGTAAGAACCACTCCCCACTTTGGAGAAACCAGGCACAGAGAGGCGAAGGAAATTTGCCAAGGTCAGGGCAGCTATTAAGTAACAATCAAGAGGATATGAATCTAGGTGATCGTCCTCACTTCCGGACAGCAAGCATTTCCTCCGCACTTTAAGTATCAGTAAGATACAGCATAACGAAGATTTGCCTTTGCTTCTGTCACTGGATACTCAGTGATATACCAAGTCCATCTGCTACTTCCCTGACAATTTTATTTATTAAAGAAAAGCATACCCAGCTCACAGAGTTGCTGTACAGATGGTGTAAGATGTAAAGCACTTTAAATGATCAGGTACACGATAAATGTCAGCAGACTCCACAGCAGTAAAGAGTCGAGAGATGTGTCTGTGTATTGATGAAGTAGGCTAATTTTCAACCCAAACAGTTTCGATTTTCATTCATTCCTAGACACAGCCCATCTCATAATGTTTACTTACACAATGATGTTGTTAATGGGGATATGGATCAATTTCACAAAGAAGCCGATGAATCCCATGATAGCGAATCCTATTGCGGTTGCCATGGCAATCTTCTGGAATTCTGCATTTACAAACAATATTCTCATTAATTTTTTAAACTCCCATTCAAAGAATAGGGGAAAACTATCAGTAACACGAATAAGCTCACTGGCTGCACACTTCCCCTGACTAGTAGGTAATTTTTTAAAAAGTGAGGCTATTAATATAGTAATAGAAAAGCTTTTAACAAGTTTTTCATTTCCATATTTTGTTGATATTTGAGTAAACACAAAAATAAAAGTGTATGTGTGTTCTAGTGAATTTATCAACAAATACTGAAAATAATTGCTCCTCTCAGCAAATGACCAAAATTAAAAATTTGAGGATAAAATAGAGTATTTTTCTTAAAATTTTTAATGTAACAAACTGATAATGAAAGTAGAACCATAACCTTCTCAGTACCTAATAAACAACTGATCTAACACTTCTGACACCATGATGAAGCCAAAAATAAGGCTTGAAAAATCAAATTAGGTCAAGTACAATGGTAGAGAAAAATTACAACTCTGGTATGTTTCAGTTTTTTATATTACTTCATCAGGGATGCTGTCCCAGACCGTCTGACTTGGCTAATCCTATGATATACTACCTACTTATCTTCCCTCTTACCAATTTTTTTTGGAAGTAATTTTTTTTAATTGCAATTATTTATGACAGTCTTCCCCAGTAGTTTAAGCTTCATGAAAACAAGGACTATTCTCCATTATATTTATTTATATATTACATATTATAGGCTGTATTATGATTCCAACTTCTACTCAGTCAATTAGTCGATAAAAGTACACAAATTCCGGTGGTGATATGGAAAATATTGAAATATAATATATGACTAACTTAAATACAATATGGACAATAAGGTTCTAATAAATAATTTTACACCATCTGAAAATACATAAAAGAGAAAACTTTAGACAACAAAGAATGCACATAACTTAAGAATAACATCCCAAAGCAAGCCAAATAAATCAATAAAGATGTTGATTAAAGTAATGGTTATTAATTAAAAAGATATTAAATGAAAGCCCTAGAAAAACAAGCATTTATTTTCTTCAATTGTATAAACCTAATACCTTTTCTGTCTGGTTTGGTGCATCTTTTAACCAGCCGAATTGAGTCCTTCACAAACTGCCGACTTGGCTCAACGAACTGCATTACCTGATCCATGATGACCTGTTTAAAAAAAAAAAAGATAATCATTAGTATTATTTACCAAATAACATGGACTTGCTGACTTATATAAAGATGTACATGAAACCAGTCATGAATTCATGCCTGACATGGGTCAATTTCACCTTGTAAAGTAAAAGAAAGGCAGACTTCAAAGTCTAAATGTACATTATATTTGTAAACTCCAGGAAAGCAACACACCAAAGACAATGAGAAAAGCACCGTTCTCACCGGCATTACCATTTACAAAGGAGCACACAGATATAAAAGGGCTCTCTCTACTACAAGGTTAAGCAACTGCAACACATCCATCCCTCTCCCACTCTGCATCCCCCTCTATTCTTCCTAAGAGGCAAACGGTGTGCGCTCCAACAATTATTTTTTTCTCACTTTAACGTAGTACTCAGAAACCAGTGTCTAATGAGGGGAGGCCACGTATGGTGTTGCAGGAGCCTAAAATGGAGGAAAACGTGGATTTCAACCTGCTTGTTAAAAAGCACGCCCATAAAATCTATTCAGAGGCGTGTCCCGTGGAGGACGGACAGAGACACGTAAGGTTTTCAAAACCACAAAGACTGGCTAAAGCAAGATCCAGATTCTGAGGAGCTGCTAGCTAAACTCCCTTAGGTTGGAACAAAGCTTTTAAGCAAACAAGGTCACAGAGTTTATCACACAGATTTTTGAGAATCTAATAGAAATGTCATCCAATCTTGGCTTTGAAAGCCACTGCTCTAACAGCTAACGAGGGCAGAGTACTGCGGTTCAAATCTGTCTGCAAACCAGACACCGCTCTAGGGCCGTTTCCTCACCTAGCGTGGGCAGTGGACAATTCCATGGAAAAATGCGCCCGAAATACTTCATGTCTACCAGAAATTCCACAAAGGTCTGGGGCAAAAAGACAGCAATGCCTGTCTTCTCACTATCCCACTTTGTTCTTGAGACCCAAGGTCTTAAACTTTATGTAGTCATAGATGCCATAAAAGCTAAGCAATCTCTGTCCAGAAAAACTCACACTGCGCTAAACTCTGCACCCGGGCTCAGAGGACCAGGAAGCCGCCGCGATCGCGGGAGCGGGACCCAGACCAACTCCCGCACACCAGGGACGGCGGCGGGGCCGGGCCGCGCACGACCCGCGAGACGGACAGGGTGGAGCCCAGACCACACGGGCAGACGCGCACCCACCCCGGGTCACGGCGGCCCCGCGCGGAGCGTCCACACGGGGCGCGGGGCCAGCACCGGACTCGGGCCCCGCAGCCCCGCCAGGCCGGGCCCGGGCCCGTGCTCCCCGCGGCCGGCAGGGTCTCTGTGTCGGGCGCTGGCCCACGCCGCTGCCCCCGCGAGGCACAAAGGCCGTGCCGCCCCGCACGCCCGTGCCGCCCGGCTCCCCGGGAAGAAGACGCCCACCTACCCGTTTGCCACTACAGATCCCAGGGACACGTAGAAAAGAGCCAAGGACCCACCGGAACCGGAAACCAGGTCCTCCCCCCGCAGCCCGCCCACTCTTCCGTCCCATTGGTCCTCTACGCGGAGACGTCAGCGCGCAGGGATCCGCCCACTCTTCCTTCCCATTGGTCCTCTACGCGGAGACGTCAGTGCGGGGACGCAGCGTGCCGGCGTCGCGGCCTTGCTTCCCGGAAGAGGCGTGCTGAAGAGCGTGCTGGGGGCGGTGTCGCTGGGGCGTTCGCTGTCTGTAGAGGTTGAGTGTCGCCGCCGGCTTGTTGTCCCTGCACTAGGACCGCTGTGCGGCGTCCGCTTTCACGGCGAGTCGGCAGAGTGCGCCGCGTTTGGCTGGCAGCTCGGGTCGGGGCCCCTTACTGCCCCCGGATTTTGCATGTGCTTGGTGCTGTTGGTCGGGATCGGGTGGCCGGACGAAGGGGCCCGGGCCGGGAGGTCTCGGGGAGGAGCCGACCTCCGTGCGTCGCGACCTTGCCGCGTGCGCCGGGTCCCTCGCAACCTGAGGATTTGGGAAGCGGTGACCTTCCCCTCACGGTGCTGGTTTTAGGATGAATTGTTACGTCCGGGGGGTCTGGGCTTTGGGGTCCCCAGACTTGCTCTCCCCGGGCTTGTCTCTCTCTCGCGGTTATAGAAAGAGGAAGTGGAGTCAGAACAGATGACCAGTGCAAAGCGAAAGTAGTTTTATTGTGGGTATTGCCAGAGGAAGTGGGGAAGAGCCACCCCAGAGGAGTGGGGGCGCCCAGAGCTGGGACACCGCTGAATCGGGCTGCAGTCCTGTTTTATGGGGTAGGGGTCTCGCCTCCACCCCTCAGAAGGTCGATTCTTGACTGGATATTGGGCTTGTTGCTAGGGGTTTGGTCTTGTGGGCTAACGGGAATTTGGGTAGGCATGGCAGCCTGTTCTAGGAGGGACAGTGTCGCCTGAACAGACGCAGGTGTCAGTACCACAGGCTGTTAGCTTGGCTGCTTGCTGAGATGCAGAAGCTATTTCCTTTCTACCTCTTAAAGTGACCCTGTTCCCTAATAATAATCCTACCTAAAAGTCCCAGCTGTCCCTACGGAATCATTCCCTATGCAGTTGTTTCCTAAGCACTTGCAGTGTATAACATTGGGTACTGTGACCGCTGGGCCAGCGCGCACACCCTCTTGGAGGTTGGCATGGTAAGGAAATCAGTATAGAAAGGGGGCAGACGCGTAAATAACTGTTAAAGGTCGTATCGGTGCTTTGAAGCGAGTAAACAGTGTTGTGAATAAATAGGAAAGACGGGGAGGTGAGGGCAAGATTTCTTTGGATGGTCACTCTAAGCCTAAACACATGGGCTGAAATCCAGAGGATGAAGAGTTAGTTGAACACATCCCAATCTGTGGAGAATTTAAAAGTTGCTGTTAAAAGTAGGCAAGGTACACGCATTGTGTGTGGACACCCACAGTACAGTGTATGAGAATGTGTTAAAAATACAGGTTCCTGACGTCCAACCCGAACCCACTGAAACCACGTCTCCAGGTTCTAGGTTGGACATTTACCTTTAAGGAAGGATTGGGAAGAATTGGATCAGACAGGGCCGTTCAAGGATGGGTCCTTCTGCAGATTACACGTTTCCCCGAACCCATAGAACGTACAGCACCAAGAGTGAACCCTAGTGTAAACTGTGGGCTTGGGTGATTGTGATGCGACAGTGTAGGTTCATCAGCGGTAACAAATATGCCAGTGACAACCAGTGATGGCAAAGCTTTTAGAGTTTTCAGTGATAAACAGCCTGCTGTGGCAGAGGTGCCATTGGTTCGCCACCCCTGGATTAGGCCATGGGGGTGGGGTACGGGTAGGGAGTTCTCCATACCTTCTGCTCAGTTTTGCTGTGCACCTAAAGCTATTCTAAAAAATAAGGAGTTCTTGGGCCGGTGAGATGGCTCAGCGGCGTAAGCGCCTGCCTTGCAAGCGCGAGGGCCCGAGTTCGACTCCCGGATCCCACATACGAAAAAGGGGCCGGTGATATCGCTCAGCGGCACGGGTGCCTGTTGGTGCGCGAGGTCCTGAGGTCGACCCCTGGTACCCACAAAAAAAAAAAAAAAAAAAAATAAGGAGTTCTTAAAAGACTCAAATCATACATCGTTTTCTCTGACCACTGTTAAATAAAATTAGAAAGCTATAAAAACTAGATAACTAGGGAATTCCCAATATTAAGGAATGCTTTAAACAGTGGACTTGTAAAATAACCATGGGTCAAAGAAGAAGTCATAAGGGAAGTGAAAAAATAATTTGAACTGAATGGCAACAAAATCATAGCACATCGTGCTTCTGGATCCCACCAACGCTCATAAGAATGATTAAAAAGGGTAGCCACACCACAGCTGCAAAAATATAGATCAGTCAGAGTACTCATACATGGTCATAGGGGTGTAAGTGCTGGCATAATCCTTTTGGAAAAGTTTTAGCAGTTTGTTAATAGAATTAAGCATACACCAACCTATGTCTGCACAATTCTATGAGTATTTACTAAAGAGATAGGAAAATCACTAAAAGACTTGCACAGGGATATTTAGAGCAACTTTATTCATAATAGGGAAAAATGCATTAGGGGGTCCATCAATAGTAAATTGGATAAATATACAGGAACCTACAGTAGACTACTCCACAATTGAGAAAAAAGCTATGTAAAAATTGGATACAATTTCATTTATAGGACATTCTAGACAATCAAAATGAATATGGTAGAAAAACATACTTCTGGACATACTGATTGAGCAGGAGGAGAGGTAAGGAAAGTGGTGTTCTGTCTTAATTGGGCTATCATAACATTATTAAACTGAATGGCTTAGGAAAAGACCTTTCATTTCTCACAGAAGCCTGCAAGTCTGAGGTCAGAGGACCAACATGGTTGGTTTCCTAGAGGCTCTTTTTCTTCTTTAAGAATGGCGAACTTCTCGTGTCCCCACCTGGTGGAGGGGCCGTAGGCTTAGCTGCCTTCCACAAAGCCCCAGCCGTGTGTCCCAAGGTAGAATGCACAGACTTAAGAGCACCGTTCGCTATGGACTGATGTTTGTGTTCTCCGAGAACGTCGTGGGCTGAAACCTGTACTGGGATGGGGTTTGCAAGTGAGGCCTTTGGGAGATCAGGATGCACTGTACCTCAAAAGCAGGCAGATACTAAACTCTGACACAACTAGTGACATTTAAGGGTAAAGTATGCAGGTAGGAACAAGATTTTTAAAAAACTTACTTGTGGTACTGGGGATTGAATCCTTCACCCTTCACACTGAGCTACATTCTCAGACTTACTTATTGTATTTATTTGGTTTTTTTTGAGACATTCTTGCTAAATTGCCAAGGCTGGGCTCAAACTTGTGATCTTCCTGCCTCAGCTTCCCAGAGTCCTGGAATTACAGTTGTGTAGCTTAGGTTTTTTTGTTTGTTTTTTTAAGTGGATTCTGGCTCGATAGAAGAATGAACCAATGTCTGATAAAGAAAATATGGTAAAATGTTAAATGTTACTTGTAAGTGTAAATTGTTCACTGAATAATCCTTTCAATTTTGTCTATATTTGAATGTTTTTATAAGATGGAAAAAAATCTATGCAGTTTTCTCAATAAAGTTTTTAAAATAATGACATAAATAATCATGAATATAAGTGAAATGTATAACAAATTTTTAGTGCTCCTTAATTTAAAAATAACTGGTGAGATAATGATGTCATCATTTGAAATAGAAGCCGAGTTAATGTCCACTTAGATTCTTTGATCTCTGCATGAAACAAGAAAAAGTCTAAAATGATCCATGAAGAGCCAAGATTTCGATGCCCCTGCCTTTGTGGATTACTTCAGTAGTATCGTAACAAACTGGGAGAGCTGTCACTCGAAGGGGAAGCTGACAGACATTGTTGTATATGATAAAGGTTGGAGTGGTACAGTTACGAAAGTGAACAGTTCCCTGGGGTGGGGAGCTGAAGATGGGCACAAATGCAAGGAGTCTTAGACAAGAATATTTAGGGTTAAATGTGATCAGGTCCAATAAACCCTCCTGGAGAAATGATGGCATTGTAAGTACTGTGGAAAAGTCTCTTTTTTGCAAAAATACAATAACTGGAATAGGGCAGTGAAGGTGACCTGAGAGATTTAGATAGCATATTCTTTGCATTGTTGCCAACTCAGTCAACAGTTTTCTTTGACTACATCTTCGCAAAACTCTGCTCCTTTCCACCTAATTTTTTTTTTTTTTTTTTTTTTTTTTTTTTTGGGTACCAGGGTCGACCTCAGGACCTGGCGCGCCAGCAGGCACCCGTGCCGCTGAGCGATATCACCGGCCCTTTTTTTGTATGTGGGTTCCGGGAGTCGAACTCAGGACCTCGCGCTTGCTGGGCAGGCGCATACACCGCTGAGCCATCTCACCGGCCCATTTCCAGCTAATTTGATTTGTAAAGCAAAACAGAAAAACTTCCCTGGCTGCTTCTGACTCTGCTTTGTGGACTTCTTTTCCTGCATCCGTCTTGTCTTAGGTGAGCTGTCTGCCCCCACTTACACTGTCAAATCCCTGCCCAGGCCTGAGTCTCAGGTGGATTCCAGGTAGCGAAGTGTGCTTCGGGTTCCTTACATTGTGCAGTGCTGCCGTGCTGCTCTTTGTTCCTTTTAAACAACTTCATTGAGATACACTGTATAACCAATGAGATAATAATGTCATCATTTGAAATAGAAGCCGAGTTAATGTCCACTTAGAGTCTTCATTCTCTGCATGAAGCAAGAAAAAGTCTAAAATGATCCACGAAGAGCCAAGGTTTCCACGCCCTTGCGTCGAAATATACAGGAACCTACAGTAGACTACTCCACAATTGAGAAAAAAGCTATGTAAAAACTGGATACTATACAATTCCATTTATAGGACATTCTATAAATGTCCTATAAAATGAATATGGTAGAAAAATTATAAAGGTTTACTTCTGGACATACTGATTGAGCAGGAGGAGAGGTAAGGAAAGTGGTGTTCTGTCTTTGTTTACAGATAACGTGATTGTCTATGTCAGAAATCCCAGAGAATCAGCAAAAACTTTGTTGAACTAAAGAGCAATAATAGCAAGATTTCAGGATGCGAGATTAATATCCAAAACCCAATGAGCTTTTAAATAGTGCCTACGAAATTGAAACTTGAAAAAACATACCATTTTTACTAGGACTAGATTGGGGCAGAGACCACATGAGCCCACGAGCCAAAAAGTAAGTCAGATGGGTTAGGCACAAATTTAACAAAATATGCAAAGGATGTACCTGAGAAAAACTGCAAACCCCTGAGGAGAGGACTCAGAGATACAGAAAAATGGAGACACTCCTGTTGCTGCATGAGAAGGCAATATTGTTCAGATGTCAGTTCTCAACTTAGTCTACAGATCCAATACAATTTCTGTCAAAATCCTAGCAGGTTATTTTGTGGCTTTCAACAAAATTCAGGTTCTTTTAAGATAGTAATTGTATATATATTTTGGGGGTTCATTGCGATGTTTCAGTACATGTGTGCTGCGGTGTCACCTCACACATAATGCTTTTGTGGTGAGAACAAAGTCCTGTCTTCAAGCTCCTTTGAAGTTTCAAATATGTTTCTGTTAGCCATAGGTGCCCTGCTTTGCAATAGACCCACAGAGCTTATTCTTCCTGTCTGACTACAACTTTGTAAGCACTCACCGACCTCTCCATCCTCCCATCCCAGCTTCAAGTAGTCACAATTCTATGCTCAACTTTAATGAGATCAACTTGTTTTAGAGAGTGAGATCATGTGGCATTTGTCTTTCCATGTCTTACTTCACTTAACATAATGTCCCCAGTGTTCTTCTGTATTGTCACAAGTGGCAGGATGTCATTCCTTTGTGTGGCTGAGTAGTATTCTGTTGGTTTTTAATCCATTCATCTTTTGGTACACACATAGGATGATGCCCCTTCTTGGCTGTTGCGAGCAGGGCTGCATGAACATGGGAGTGCGAACATCTCTTCAAGAGAGTGATTTCAGTTCCCTTGGGGACGTACCCACTAGTGGGATTTGCTAAGTCATATGGTGGCTCTGTTTTCAATTTTATGAGGAGCGTCCATCCTGTTACCCATAATGGTTACTTTGATATACACAAACAATAGCAAAAGAAAACAAACAAATCCCCCAGTCTGGTTTTTAAAAAAAAGTTCCCAAGGCCTAAATAGAGAGTGAAAAGATACGCTGTAGACTGGGAGAAAATATTCACAAAACACTTATCTGGTAATTGACTTGCATCCAGTGTATAAACGAACCCTTAACACTCATGATTAGAAAATAAATCAATTGCCGGTGAGATGGCTCAGCGGCGTAAGCGCCTGCCTGACAAGCGCGAGGGCCCGAGTTCGACTCCCGGAATCCACATATGAAAAAAGGGGCCGGTGATATCGCTCAGCGGCACGGGCGCCTGCTGGTGCGCGAGGTCCTGAGGTCGACCCCCGGTACCCACAAAAAAAAAAAAAAATCAATTAAAATATCAAAGAATCTGGACACTGTGGATGGCAAATGAGCATACGAACAAGTGGTCAGTGTCACACATAATCAGGGTAATGCAGATGAAAACAACCAGATGCTTCTACAAGCCTGGTAGAGTGACAAAGCCCCAGAACACTGACAGAATCAGGTGCTGGCAGGGATGTGGAGCAACAGGAACTCTCAGTCATTGTGGGTAGAATGAGGATGGCACAGCCAGTGTGGAGCGCTGTCTGGGTTTCTTAACAAAGCTGCACGCAGTCTGCCCTGCTACACAGCAGCAGCCCCTTGTTATACAAGAGGAGAGCGCACTTACAAACCTACAAACAGTGATAGCAGCCTTACCCACACTTGCCAGGTGTGGAGGTTAACGCCCTTCGGTGAATGAGTGAATGCACTGCACATCCAGACAATGGAGTATTATTCCGTGCTAAATGAAACGAGCTATCAAGCTGTGAAACGACACGGACGAACATTAAATTCACATTGCTAAAGCAGCCAGTCTGAAGAAGCTATGTACTGTAGATTCCAAGTCCCTGACTGTCTGGAAAAGGCAAAACTACAGAGACAGCAAAGCGATCAGTGTTTTCCAGGGGAGGGGGAGGAAGGGAGACAACTTCAGCTGGAGCCTGGGAGATTGTCAGTGCGGTTGAAATCATTCCGTATGGTGCAACTGCAGAGAGCGAACCCCAGTGTAAACTACGGATTTTAGTGAATTTATCAATAATGGGTCATCAACCGTAACAGATAGGCATTAGCCCAGGGTATTGACAATAGCAGAAGCAGTGTAGAGGAGTAGGGAAAGGGCTATGGCAGCGCTCTGTACTTTCGGTTCAACGTTCCTAAAAACCTAAAACTCAAAAAAATAAAGTCTATTAGTAAAAAAATCAAAATGTAAGACCCACAGGAGATGGAGAGGAACCATCCATTCCACCCTTTCCTCTACACTTGATCTAAAACAATGCTGAGCGACGCTGAGACTCTGCCGTTTTCCTGTCCACTGCTGGTTTAATCAACAGTCTGAGAAGCTCAGTGCCTGCTCCAAGACAAAGAGCTGGCCAAGACGAGGTTGTCCACAAATTTAGTTATGACAGGTTGACTTATTTTAAGAAGGCCAGGAGTTCTGAGCCCTTTATTCCATTTCCCAGGGCCTAAACAATGACACACCATGGCCTCCAGTCGTACTTTCTCTACACTGTGAGCTGTGGACAATGTTAGGAGCTGAGCTATGTCTCCCCAAATTCACATGTTGAGGTCCTAACCCTGGTACCTCAGAATGTGACTAGATTTGGAGATCGGGTCTTCAAAGAGGTGACTGAGTCAACGTGAGGTCAGCTGGGTGGACCCTAATCGAAGCAACTGGGTCCTGACGAGAAAGGAGGTGGACACAGACGTGTACGGGGAGAGGCCGCCTGCCTACCCCAGATCCTTCAGGATAAGTCGGGGTGCTGTGCTCACATCCCGACCCCAGACTCCCGCCTCCACAAGTACAAGGAAGCACACTTCTGTGGTTCAGTCCCCCCAGCCTTCCGTGGCAGCCCATACAAATGCACACAGAGGGTGTATTACCTTTGTTCTTTCTGTTTCCTGGAAGAAATATCGAAAGTGAAGGCATGTATAATTTTTAGACACAGCAAGTATAATTTTTAGGAAAAAAATAACAAAATGTTGTCTTCCATTGTTGCAACGTAGAATTAACCTTTAGGATGTCAGGCTTGGTTCTTGGAGAGAAAGGGACAGTTTCTAAACTTCATGTTTAAAATAATTCCTTTTTCAGCTAAATTTTATTGTCAAACAGTTTCTCTAATCCCTCCCTCCCTTCCTGGCTTTGTGACACTGAATTTCCTGAGCTTACTCACGTCTGAACCTATCTGCCTTTATACTTTCGTGATGAGGACATTAAAACCGGGTGCAACTTTCTTTTCTTTATGGCTTGGTTTAAATATAATCACTCCATTTATTCTAATCATTTCTAAGGACAAATCTGATGCTAGCTCAAATTTTTCCATCTTTTGTTCACAGTATGTGATTAAAGATTTCTTTCTTTTTATTTATTTATTTATTTTTTTGTGGGTACCGGGGGGTCGACCTCAGGACCTCGCGTGCCAACAGGCACCCGTGCCGCTGAGCGATATCACCGGCCCCTTTTCCGTATGTGGGATCCGGGAGTCGAACTCGGGCCCTCGCGCTTGCAAGGCAGGCGCTTATGCCACTGAGCCATCTCACCGGCCCGATTTCTTTCTTTACTCCTGAAATTCAATGACAGGGGCTGCCTCAACAAAAAGTGATATTCTGTATAATTTTTTCCTCCACTATCTGATTCTTCCTTCAATTCAGGGACATTTATGTGCTTATATCTCTTAAAGTATTTTCAGTTTTATCTATTGGGGTATTTGTTTAAGGTGACTACTCTCTTGTTTGCTTTTCTTGTTTTTTATAAGATTTACTTGGTTGTTTTACCTTACTTATTCCTTCTGTAGTTATTAGAGTCAGGTTTTTATGCACTTTATTAATTCAGTTTTTAATTTTCTGTTTCTTGCTGCTTTTAAATCATTCTCTGATATTGGCTTTCTGGTTCTCAATTTACTCTCCTTGGTATAATTTTTCTTTTCTTCCACGCTACATTTTAAATTAGTTCACTGATGATGAGCCATTTTGTGGGGATTGTGCCCAGCTGGTGACTTTGGTAGCAGGAACTAGTTGTGAAGAGGTCCCTCCTGTGTCTTTGAGTAGAAGAACAGATTTATCTGTCTTAATTTGCTTTTGTCGTCTCTACGTGCATATCTCTCAGTACTGTTTGTACAATTTAAATTCAAAAGAGCCTTTAAAAATTTGTTATAAAAACTGTACACACCCAAATGCAGAGGATGACATGATCGCATCATTTTTGTCTTGCCCCAGGGAGCACAGGCCGCTCTCTTGGAGCTCTCCTGGCTCTGTGGCGGAGCTGAGTGCGCAGCCCCTTTGTCCCCTCTCGAAGTCCTGTTTGCCTCCGTAGAGCTATGTGGTGCTTCGCTTCACTGCTCCATAGCCTGAGCATGCGAGAAAGCACATAGGTCAGCACTGGCTGCTTTTCCTTGGCCTGAGGATGTGGATTCTGTGTGCTCCTCCTAAATCTGACCCTGTGTTCTATCCTAAGATTCCTGTGGCCCGAAGCACCCCGGCCACATGCAGGAGAGCTGTCCCTCGGCTGGACAGCTCTGAGCGCTCTCCCGCCTCTGCTCAGGATCTTGCTGTGGTCATTTCTACTCTTGAAGATTTCTTTTGAATTTCCTTGAGCTTCCTACTCAACTCCTCACTGCTTTTCTTCAAAGTAAGGAAATAGTTATGGAAATTCTCAATGGGAGCTATGCCAAGCCATGTCATAAACTTTCTTTTTTCTTTTTTTTTTTCACTACTTGCTGAAGTTTATGGCATGAAGTTGTATGCTTTGTTTTCTTGGTTCTTGCTCTTGACCTCTCCGCTGCTGTTAGTTATTATTGTTCATAACATTAGATGTTGAAAGAGACAAATTCTGGACTCCTGTTTTATTTCACAGGCGTTGCCTTTTTAGTAAAGTAGGAAATGAAACATAGGCTCTGCTATCTGGGATCCTCTTAACCCAGAAGTTGTGTTTAACTGGAAATCCCAGAGATCCCTGCAGTTATTCCGAGAAGCCATTTGGTACGCCCTGCTTTCCCCTTTCATGCCTGCCCCGAACTGCTTTTAGCACTTGCCCTGTGTTAGCTGATCAGAAGGAGTAATTTAACCCTAAGAAGATAAAGATTCTAGCCAACCAATAGTACACCAATTAACATTGCCACGAAGAAATGCGAGAAAACAAAACAGTGCCAAAATATGGTTAAGCCAGAAAGATTGTTATAAGATAAAGAGTTCAGTTGCCTGTTTTACAGACAAATGGAAGCAAATGAGGAAAATATAGAGGCTTCTGAACCAACTTTCTAACTGTAAGGCCAGAATATTTTTCCATTTTATCTGTTACTTTACTATCTCTGCCACCATGGTTACTTTCTAGATGTTTTTAGAAATAGGAAATTTAATATCTAGCCCTCAACTTAGTTCATTCTAGTCCAAGAAGGGATGGGTTTCTTCTCTTCACTATAACTGGTACTGATTCAGTGGACGTTAACCTCCTCTACCTTCGTATTGCTCATATCACATCCCCCCAAAGTGTGATGGTGCTACCAAGACCCCTGACCAAAGGTTAGGACAACCTGGAGGAAGGGAAATCACTGTTTTTTCAAGCGCATACAATTAAATTAAATGGATGATTTTTTTTGAAAAAAAGTACTGGTAAATCCATTGCTAAACTTGAAAAAGGAAAAACACACATTTTCAACATGGGCAGAAGGTAGCACTGCAAACTTAAGTAGATGCTGATAGGAGAGTGCAAACAAATTTATGCTATGAAATTTGATCACTCAGAAGCAATGAATAAATGCCTTAAAAAATTAGTAGGGAATCTGAATAACTACACATTAAAACTGAACTCACAATTTATAACTGTGGAAAGAAAACTCTAGGTCCAAATGCCTTCACTAGAGAATTTTACCAAACATTTAAAAAATAGTATTAATACACAAACTCTTGTAGAAAATAAAGAATGGATAACCCTCTCCAGCTTAATTTTGAAGCTAGAACTATTGTGATAGCTAAAACAGGCAAACACTTCAAAGAAAGCTAAACACCACTATTCCTCTTTGAGTTTGATGCAGAAATTCTTAGCGAACTGTTAACAAATAGAATCCAGATATGTACAGTAAATTGTGATAGCCAAGTGGGATTTTTTTTAGAAATGCTAGAAAAAAAGTGCATTCGACAAAATTTAGCCCACATTCATGACAAAAACGTTCATTAGAATGGGAATAATTACTTATAATAGTCAAAAGCTGGAAACAATCCAAAGGTCCATAACAAGAAAATGGGTAAATAAATGGGTATATTCATTCAGCAGTTAAACTGAATGGTGTACTGATAAATGTAACAATATAGATAGATGCACAATGTTATATTGGATGAAAGAGGCACATATTTATATAGACGCAAAAGAGTATGTGGTGTGTAATTCCATTATATGAAATTCTAAAATAAAAACTGAGCTCAGTGACATAAAGCAGATCAGCAGTTGCCTAAGATAGGAACTTGGGCTTAGATTATTTGAAAATAGGCACAAAGGTGATTCTGGGCAGTGATGGAAATGTTTTAAACCTTGGTGGCTTTGGTGGCTGCCTGGGTGTGTTTAATTTGCTATAACTCCTTGAACTGAGAAACTTTAGAGATGCATTTTATGGAATGATGATTATACTATTATACCTTTTTAAAAAGAGTTTCTGAGACGGTGTATGTGTATTTATGTTCTTTGAACCTTGAAACAAAAATTCTTATTTCTCGTTAGGAAATACGTAGAGTCCTTAACAGAAAGTTTTGCATGTTTTTATCAGAAATATCTAGAAAAGCCACAAGAGGGCGATGTTTCCCCGAGAAAGCTTAAGTGGAGGAGTAGGTCTCTAAACCAGGTTCCGCCGACCCTGGCGATACGTCAGGTGTCACCCTCCTCAGCACTTTCTTTCCCAGGAGCTTTAGGAAATCTTGGTAACATACTTAGTCATTGTCTTGATTCAATAACTCTGCCACATATCCTGTGAACATCTCACAGGCTTATTACCAGCTTTTGTCTCTCTGTTGTTAATCAAAATAAAAAAGGTAAATAATTTGCAGTTAGTCATTTCCTATTAGGGAGAGTCTTGCCTACTACAATTCGTTACCGACTGAACCGTCTGAAGAATTGCCTGACCTCCATTTCTGTAGACTACTTTGGCTTGTATTTCAGAGAGTGGCCACCAGAGGGCAGTGCGGAAGCATAAATCCCACCGTGCGCGTCCACCTTGGGAAACCGCTTGCAGCTCTGCACCGTCGGTCCGCAAAAGCAGACTATCAGTGAGCGCCACGAAGCGCTCATCCCGTGGACACCGAAGCGTGGAGAGCACTCGAACCCATCCGTGGGAACCAGCGGTTTGATCCGGAATCTTTAAATTTGAAACTGTTTCTCAGAAATGACCAAGTGGCTACCACCGCGCTAGCTGCCCTAGCTCACCGCTCTCCGGGCGGAAGTCACGCGCGGTGCGCAGACGCGAGAGGAGCGCGCGGGGGATCCGAGCGCATCCCGGGGCAAGGGAGGCTCCGGGAGGCCAGGTTCCCGGTCGGAGACTTTTACCCCAGTCCGCCGCGCGGACGGCAAGAGCGGGCAGGGCTCCACGCACTGCCCGAAGGGGCCGTCGACTTGCAGAGCGACCGCGCCGCGTGGACGGGGGCCCCGTGCTCCCACGGAGTCTTTCTCCCCGATGCGAAGCCGGGCTCGCCCCGGGCGGACTGGAGCCCGGAGGCTGCCCAGGAGCGGCCTGGGCTTCCTGGGCTCGGCCGAGCCTCCGCCTCGGAAGAGGAGCCTGGAGTTGGGACCAGGGCGCGCGCCCAGGGCCTCCTCCTCCTCCTGCCGTGCGTCACGGCCCGGCCCGCGAGCTCCGGTTCGCTGCGCCAGCGGCGAAGCTCATCGTGCCCCAGGCTGCCGAGAAGGAGCCACGGAGGCCTGGTGCGCCGAGCGCCGGCACGCGGGACTCCACGCGGTGACGGGTTCGCGCCCGCCTCTCGCGGTTCCCCTGGCCGCTTGCGACGGACGCTGTTTCTGAGGTGGATCGCAGTGAAATCTCCGAGTCGGCTTGGGGCTCTGGCCCTGAGCTTCTGTAAATGCCTGTGAGTCGCTTTGACAGCTTCTGCGCCCCTTCCACTCGAGGCTGGACGAGTGCTCTGCTCCTTTTTTGCAGGGCGCACGAGACAGGGCTCCCGAGAGGACCCCGGGTGGCCGCGCCCTCCCGAGCGCGAGAGCCGCCAGCTTCCTCTCCCCTCGTCTATGTGGGTTAACCTTCACTCTAGCGCCTCCCGGCTCCTCCGTCCTTGCCTTTACATGATTCACGCGCTCACAAAAACCAGTCTTTAAGAGGACTGCAATCGCAGCTGGGGCTGGATCTCATCTGTCCCCCAGGGGCCTCGGGTGGCACCGTTAGAAGGTTTTCAGACACGTGAGAAGTGGCTTAGTGGGAGGTTGTTAGGTCGTGGGGAGCCTGCCTAGCAGGGGACTGTGGGGCCCTGGCCCCTTCCTCTTCCTCTCTGTCGCTCCCCTCGGGCTCCCACCACGTGTGCTGCCTCACCACGGGCCCACAGCCTGCCACCTCCGAAACTCTGGGCCAAGCAGCCTTTCCTCCTCACAATGACGACCCCGGCATCGTCACGGGACGGGGAAAGCTGGCTGACGCTTCCTCTGTGCAGGAGTCACCTGCGGGCCTGTCTCCCAAGTCTCCCGTCCGGCCGCATCCGTCCTCAAACTCCGCAGCCTGTGTATCCTGTGCCCTCTGCCCCATCCTGGCTGGTCCAGCGCAGCGGCCCTACCTGGACTCTCTGTCCACACACATGCCAGGCTGCTCCGCATCCAAGAACCCTTCTCTTGAACTTCCCCCACAGCTCCCTGTTGTAGGTGAGATGAAGTGGTCTCTAGCGGCTCCTGGCTCCCACTCTGCAGCCACCCTTGGCTTCTCCTCCTCACCTGTGCTTGGTCCTGGCTTTCCTTACGTTCCTCACACGCATCCGTCTTACCCTCTTATCCGCACCTGTGCACTACCGGTTCCTGTGCTCGAGTCCCCTGTATTGGCTTGGCTCCCTGCCCTCCGTCATTTCTGCTTTGGTTCTCTTCCGGTCTCCTCCACGACCTCTTTCCTGGCTGCCCTGCGTGAAGCAGTCCACACCCCGCCTCAGCCTTCTCCTCCCTGGTGTGGTGTTGTGTCTCCTTCATCCTATTCGCCACTACTGCAAATTACCCCTGTTTATATGTTGCTGAACCAGGTGTGAATTCAGGCGTGAAGTCAGAGTTTATTGGAGAAGAACAGAGAAGCAGAGGAGTGCATAATGACCGTTTTCACTTATCAGAGCGTGGACCACATGTGGGTGGTCGGCACGCCCCTTGGCCAAGGTACCAAGGAAGGGCGATGCCCCCCAGATGTTCTGTGCACTCCTGGTGTGTACTTTGGGGAAGCAGTGGGGTCGGGGAATACCCATGGCATTACATCAGTTCCAGTAGGGGAAGTGGCTTTGCTGGAAAGAGAGAGTCCAGAAGTCTGCAACCGGTCATTAACCTGCCTTTCTGTTAAACTAAATGAGATCGTCTTATCAAGCTGTGCTGAGTGTCCAAGAGCAGGGAGAAGATAAACTCTCAGGGCCATCCGGTGTGGGCTCTCCTCACCCAAGTATAAGAACCATCAAGGTAGAGACTTTTTCTTTTTACCACTAAATAGTAACAAGCACACAGAATAACCCAGAAATCTCTGTTGATTGAATGAATGCATGAATGAATGCATAACGAAGAGATAAATGAATGAAAAGGAACAGAAATTTAGAAAGACCTGCAGTTAGGTCTTGGTAGTGGACCTGGAGCCAGTAGGTAAATGGGGGCCTGAAGCTCAGAGTGGAAGACCCTCGCTGGTGCTGCTGCAGCCACCAGGGTCCCCCTACTGCTCTCAGATGCAAGCCATCTGTGCTGGTGCTATCCACAGCTCCAGCTCCCAATCACTCTGATACTGGAACCAGTTTCATGCTCATTCCTACCAGAGCAGCAGACTGGGATGAGACCTGTCCCAGTCCCTTAATACCAAGGGAACCTTTGTTCTGACTGTTTCGTTCATCTCAAAGATCAAAATCTGTCCTGGATTAGCTTTTGGCAACAGGAGTGATAATGAAGTCATTTCCACTGGTATAAGGTCAGTGCTGGTAATGCTTACTCCAATCATGGTCAATTTCTGGAATGCTTCTAAACTAGAAAAATAAAAGAGAAATTGTTAAATGGAGGAAAAGTATGGGATGAGCTAAACCCTGAAGAGAGTGACTAACACTACCGCATAAAATGCTCATCAAGCTTGATCCAACCCATCCCTTGAGGATTTCTCATTAGCAGAAAGCTCCTGAGGGTAAGTCAGCATGCTGTTTGTCCTTAAGTCACAAATATAAATCTTTGGGATGGATGCTATTGACTTGTAAACTTAATAGAATTTATTTTCATGTCAATAAAAATTGTATAAGGGGTGAAAAATAAATCTTCTGTCTCATCAATGGCTCATTACTGGAGCCACTTTTCTCCACCAATGTAATTAATAGCTGAGCTTCGAGTCTCTTAGGAATTGAAAAATTACATGATGGAGAAATTACACAAATTAGTTCACTATGTATTTCTACAAGTCAAGTATTCTGTTGCAATAATTGTAAACCAATTTTCTTAAACTAGTAATAGTTTAAGACAAACTCTGAAATTCCATATTCTTGACCACATTTTTCTTACAATTCTCTTCAGCCTCGTTTCCCCCCATTTTTCTTCTTCTCTTCCTGTTTCTTCTTGGACTTTGTAATAAGTTCTTTTCTTTGATCGCCCCCTATGTATTAATAAGACTTCACAATAATCCATGTTTCTTGCATACTTTACCATTTAAAGAACCTCATTTGCTCTCATCACTTCAACTTTCACATGAATATAGGGTTTAAGTCAAACATCTGTCTGACCTTTGTAGCCACACGTAGAAAACTGGACGTATCTCCACGTACTGCTGCTACAGGTGTTTCGGACTCAACTGATCCACGTATCCTCTCCCCGCCGAACTCCCTGTGGGTTTTTGTTGTTGTTGTTTCAGTATTCCCACAAATATCATCTACTTTTCTAGTCTGTAAAAGCATTGGAGACTTTCTTTATTCCCCTTCTTGCTGAGCACCACTTGCTGTCTAATAGTAGATATTCCTAGCTTTTCCTTCCTCTGCCTCTGCATTCTAACTGTAGACCAACTAACTGTAAGCTTAGTCCCCCATGCTATCGTCACGCAGTGTGTGTATCGACTGCGGGGTGGGGGCCCCAAATCTTCAGGTCTTACCTCAAGGCCTCTTGTATGAGATGTGGCCTTTGTAAGGCTCTAAATTCAGTAGATTTAAATAATAGGAAATATACCAGGATAAAATAAAAATTATTCTAGTAAATATTTTTTCTGTGTAGAGGGTACACATGTATTGGGAAATAAAAGCCATGAGAATGAAATATTTGAATGCTAACCTCCATAAAGATGAGAAATAAGTGAAAAACCAAGGTAGAGTGACATGGGTTTAGATTTTAGCTCCACTACTTATTTTCCTCTGGGCAAGATATTTATATTATTTTAGCTTTGGTTTCCTTAGCAGTAAAGCAAATATCCTAATACCTCACTCAGAGGCCAATTTTGATAGTTAAGCAACATTGTACATAGAGTTTCCATCCCAGAAGTGGAGACATGGTAGATGTATTGGCCAGCTTACTGTTCCTGGACAAAAATACTTGACACTCACAATTTAAAGGAGGAGAGGTTTACTTTGGCTCATGGTTTCAGAGGTTTCGGTTCATGGCTGGCTGGCTTGAAGAGCCACAGAGGAAGGGGTCAGCGACCACATGTCCCCAGGGTCAGGCCCTCACAACCCACCACCTCCAGCCAGCCCCACCTCCTCTCAGCACATTCAACTACAAACTCATCCACTGGTGAATCTATTGACGGGGTTGGTGCCTTTGAAATCCAACCCCTCTCCAGGATTCTCTGAATCCAGTCAGACTGAAAATCAAGATTAACCAGCACTGCAGATTATGATCAAGTCATAGCTACTGCTGCTTAGGAGCACAAGACTATTACACTTGAAAACTAAAATGTTTATGTCTAAGTAACTGTTTAAAGAAATAATAGCAAGAATGTCATGAAGAAGTGCCATTTGTCAAGGAGTAAAATTAGCAGCCATTCTCGAAGAAGCAGCCACTGTCCGGGATGTTGAGAAACTCTAGACAGAAACCTGCAGACACAGCAGGGCCACACGCTGCTGAGCACCGAGAAAGAAGACTTTGCTGCACAAAGCAAGAAAATCCATAGGTTTTTTTAGTGTTATAAATAAGAGCCGTCTGAGACTCTCAGCTATTCCCAGTGACTTCTAGGCTGGAAAGCATTTCCGGCACTATTCTCTCTGAGAGCTTTGGGGGAAGTGGACATGAACAGAGCTTCCTGGTGGGTGTGGGCTGGGAGCGACGGTGACACTGGCTAGAAACTGCCATTTGTGTCCCCCCAGACAATAGGAAGAGAGCTGCAGCTTGGTTTGGGATCTTAGAGGTCATTCAGTCCAGCATTTCATTTACCGAAGAAGAAACCCAAAACTGGACCAGCTGAGTTGGACCAAGTCGAAGAGCGTCTGAAAGGCAGAGCCAGGCCTAGAGCCCAGATTGCTCAGCTGCTGCTTTACAGTGCTGAGGTTGGGAGTTTGCTCATTCAGATGCAAATGCTGTGTGTGCTTTGTCTTACTTTACTAACTAGGGTTTGCTCTGCTGAGTAAATGAGGTGGATTAGAGGTGTCGAAATCATCAGCCTCTCCTAAAGCATCATTATTTTTCCTTTGCTTCTGCTTATGATGTGAAACCCTTGCTTCTTCTACTTTTCTTACAGCTTGAAGGGGGGACAGCAGCACACACAGCTTGATTTACTTGTTCAAGTGGATGATACAAGTAGTGCGAAGGAGATGAAGAAAATAAACGGCCCACAGGGAAGTCTTCGCTATTCCCATTCCCACCCCTGCTTCGGGATGTAATCCAGCAGAGCCGTTGCTAAGCAACTGGGGCAGCTGGACTCAGTGGGAGTCTGGGTGGTCTCACAAAAGCTTGCTGAAGCGGTGAGGAGGCTGAGACATGATGGGCATCCTGTATCGCGCCACTGAGAATAAGTCAGCAGCAGCACATGTCTTGGTGAAGCCATTCATCCATTGTTTCCTGACAGTGTTCTATAGGCTGGGTGTTCCGTTCCATTGTGGGGATTTGCAGTCCCTGCCTTTTAGTCTAGAGAAGAGACAAGTAAATGGAGCATGGTAATGAGTGTGATAGGTGCCATGGTGGGGTAAGATGAAGTTAAGATACGGACACGCCAGCGTGGTGTCTAATCCGTCCTTCAGGTCATGAAGTCTGTTGGGAAGTCTGCTGAGGAATAGAAGAGGGTACATAGCTGAAGAGCTGGAGCAGAGGCGCTCCTGGCAGAGGAAGCTATAGTCAAGGCATCAGAGGTGCCGGAGAACCTGCGGGATGCAGAGAGGGGCAAGCCCAAAGCGGTTGGTCCACAGTGTGAATGCAAGGGCAGGTCCAGTGGAGGAGGCGGTGAGGCAGGACAGGGTGCGAGGAGCTGATGGGCCTTGAGTGCCACGCAGAGCCTCTTCCTGACTGCCCAGGACTTTACAGGTGATAACTGTGTTTCCAGGATGGGTAGGTGCCACCTCAGGTCCCTTGGGCACTGTGATATGGAGGTGATATGGAAGCAGTGGTGAGGGCAGGCCAGGGAATGCGGTGAGTCTGGCCATTCAGGAAGGCGCTGTTGAGTGGAGGAGGAGCATAGCGCGTGGCTGAATCAGAGCCTGTGTCCTGGAGCAAGGGCAAGATGGCACAGGAGGCAGGACTGGTGTTAGCTAACAGACAGAGAAAGATTTCAAATAATTACAGTCGCACAAATCATGGATCTTTCCTTTCCTCACCTGCGTGCAGGCAGACAGGCCAGGCGTGGGGGCCGCAAGGTGTCATCGGAAAGGGAGTCCTGCTCTGACCCTCGGGTGGGGCTCTACTCCCTGGCTCCCTGAGCTGCGCTCCAGCAGTCTCTCCCGCACCTTCTTCCTGTTTCCTGATGCTTCTTCCTGTTTCTCTCCGGGCCGGGCCGGCTGCTGGACTCTGAGCTGCTGTTGAATCTCAGCCTCGCCCCACAGTACTGCTGTTGTCATTAAGCAACCATGGTGTGCCCGGAGGTCACTTACTACTACGTCCAGTACTGTCATGTCTTCCTGTCTTTTAAAAAGGCATTTCTTATGTTTTTTAACTTTTTTTTTTTTTTTTTTGTGGGTACCAGGGGTCGACCTCAGGACCTCACACGCCAGCAGGAGCCTGTGCCGCTGAGCGATATCAACGGCCCCTTTTTCGTATGTGGGTTCCGGGAGTCGAACTCGGGCCCTCGCGCTTGCCAGGCAGGCGCTTATGCCGCTGAGCTATCTCACTGGCCCTGCTTTTTAACTTTTTATTCTTAAATAATTACAGACTTCAGAAAAAGATATACTACAAAGAGTTAGATGTACTTTTTCCCCATATTTGCCAAATGTCACTGTCCTGAATAACTGTAGTAAAATTACGAAAGCCGGCAATGCAAATGGGTAGAACACTAGAATTCCGTCTACACTCGTTCCTGAGATTTCAGGGTCACACCGACGTCCGGGTTCCTGGTTCAGGATCCAGCCTAAGACTGCGGGTCGCATTGGTTGTCGTGGCCCCTCTTCTCCTCTGCACTGCCTCTGTGCTCTTCGAATGCGTAAAAGCAGAAGACACTCGGATGACACTGAGGTGCCGCGGTGCTGGGGTCTGAACTGATCTCTTGGTTATGTGCGTCCCCCGCGTGGGGAAGAGTGAGCAACGTCCCTCCTGGACGGTGACCTTAGAACCCGCGGTGGCCGACTGCGGGTGACCCAAGCAGCAAGTGGCTTAGGAGGTGCCCACGGCGGCGGCTGGACTCGCAGCCTGCCCCGGGGGACGCCTTCCCCTCGGAACAGCCCCGCGGAGCTTCCCTGGGCACTGTGATCTGGAGGCGCAGCGCATCGCTCCGCTGCCCGCCTCGTTCAGACCTCGCCAGCGATCTTCCTGGAGGACCCCGCGCGCCTCCACCCACGGATTCCCAGATCCACGCAGGACGTGAGTGAGGCACAGGAGTCACGAGGGAGCGGAGGGGTCGCGCCCCGCTAAAAACGCAGAGAAAGAACAAAAGGAGTGGAGGCCACGAGGGAAAGAAGAGCCAGGCAAGAACGCGGACCGTCTGGTAGGAAGCGCTCGCCCGCCGCACCTGCGCTCCAACGCCGAGGCCTCTCCAGAGTGCGCCCGCAGCCCCTGCTCCAAGCCACCCGCCCCAGCGTCTCTGCCACCCGTCTCCTCTCTTCCTCCAGCGGCTGGAGGGCGCGCGTCTGACTCGGAAGGACTGGGCCTCACCGGACTGTAGGTGTCAGGAGCAGTACCCTGAAGAGAGCTGACGGTGAAAGCACGGGCTTGCATCCCCTCCGTTTCGCTCCGGAGCAGCATTTCTGTGAGCGCGACTCTCCCGCGTGGAGATGCTGTTCCACGCACCTTTCCTCGCGCGGCGCCCACACCGGGGGTTCTACTCTCGCGTTCTGGCCCAAACCCTGCGCATCCCCTTAACACGGCCCTGCTCCTCCGCCCTCCCTCCAGCTCAGGTGGAGAGCCTAAGTAGCCTGGCCTCTTCTCCAAAGGTTTATACATTGGAAGACGAAGACGCACTCATGAATTCCACAGCCCCGCGTGGCTTCTCGGGTGAAATCATGGATCATCTATCAAAGAGGCATAGGTCAGCCGCCAGAGCCAAAACTAATTTGAGAGGCATTCCAGTCAAGGTACACGATGTGATGGTTTGATACACAATACATTGCATAACAATTACCAGAAGCTAATTAACACATACGTCGCCACCCACAGTAATCACGCTGTGTCATGAGGACCCTGAAAATCCTGCCCCACCTGATTCCAGCCAAGAACCGCACTTCTCCAAGGCCCCTTCCCTCACTCCCTGATTCCCTGGTGTCCTGGAGCCGTTCTCTGAAAATCCCATAGCTCCCCTCTGCAGCCTCCTCCTCTCCTCCGCCCCGTGCCTGATTGTGTTATTCCCTCCCCAACACCCCTCCTTCCTCTCGGGTTTAGTTTCTTCTCATTTCTCCTGCTTTTCATGATTATTATCAGAAAAAAATCCCCAAATTGGGTGGTGGAGAAAGTAGGTTAAAATAAAAAATAGAGAGAGAGAGGACAGAGAGAGGAGAGGAGGAGGGAGGGAGAGAGAGATTAAGATAAAGATTAAAATAAAGAATATAGAGAGAGAGGAGAGACGGAGAACATAGAAGAGAGGAGAGAGAAAGGAGACAGAGAGAGGGAAACAAAGAGAGAAGGAGGAGAGAAGGACAGAGGGAGGGAAAGAGAGCAATTAAGATAAAGAAGATTGGGCCTGTGAGATGGCTCAGCGGCGTAAGCGCCTGCCTTGCAAGCGCGAGGGCCCGAGTTCGACTCCCGGAACCCACATACGAAAAAGGGGCCAGTGATATCGCTCAGTGGCACGGGTGCCTGTTGGCACGCGAGGTCCTGAGGTCGACCCCCCGGTACCCACAAAAAAAAATAGATAAAGAAGATTAAAATAAAGAATATATAGAGAGAGGAGAACAGAGGAGAGAGGAGAGAGGGATCTTTCTGCCCATTGCCAGAGAGAATGAGGCACGGATAAGTTGGTTCTTATAGGTGCCTCTCAATGACTCCATTTTGCTCTGGGAAGATTCAAGAAGTTAAACAAGTGTTTTGAACACATTGGCCTTAAACCCTTGAGGAAGCGGGAGTTGATCGTCCTGGGTCACAGCGCTGGGCAGTGCTGGTGCACGCACTCACTCAGAGCCCAGCAGTGCAGAAGGGAGGGACACCGCTGGGATAATGAGGTCAGTCACCCCGGCAGCCCACTTCCGGTGAGCAACACGCAGCAGCTAGAGTTCTCTGGGGAATGAAGGTGATAAGGAAATGACCTTTGGGCCTCAGACCCAACCTAGAGAGTTCTCGGTCTCTCCTCAGCCTGGGCGAGTCCAGTTCTGGCAAGGGGACCTGCAGACCACCTCACGCTTGCTCAGTCCCAGCCCAGTGCCCTGCTGCCGTCTCTGGTACTTCTACTGTAAAACGATGAACTCCTCCATTAAGCCGCAGGAAAAAATCACCCCATTCCCAATTCACTACAGTAACTGTCTTTCCTGCTCAGTGTACTCTTTTGGCTTGTCCTTAACTACATAAATAATTGTAAGTGCAGCCTTAAAATACTATCTCAAGAGCTTTTATGTTGTTACAGCGGGTTCATTTTAGTATCTGAGGGTGCCGCTGAGCTACCGTGTCCTAACTTCCTAGCCCCCTTCTTGTTAGGTGGGTTTGTTTTTCGTATCTTATGCTTACAGGTCATCTTATAATTAGTTCTTCCACAGACCTGGCATTTTTACCTTTTTACTATTTCCTTAGGCTAAATCCCCAGGGCTTAGAATACTGGTCTAAATTATAGAATATTTTCAGGGCTATTTCACTTTCCCTTTGGGCTGTAGCAGTTTACACCGCTTGCTTCATTGTATGTGTGTGTTTTATTTGTATTTGGCACTCAGTCTTCTCCTGTATTTTAACTTCACTCCTTCTTTTACTTAGATAAAACTTACATTTTGTGTAATTAATGTGTTATTTTTTTCTTCTACTGCTTCAGTTTTTAGGATGTTAGCATCATTTTAAAGTTTCACTCTTACAGGTTTTAATTTCTCCTTCTTCTTCTTCTTTCTCCCCCTCCCCCTCCCCCTCCCCCCTCCCCCCTAGCACTGCTGGTCCTGGCCCTGCCACACCCTCCTTTCTTCCTCCTCTCACTCCTCTTCCCCCAAGGCCACTGTTGTCTCTGCTGTTTAAAATGATGGGTGGCTTTCCAGTGGGGGGGTCACTCAGTTCAAATCCTCCCTCAGCTTGTCCCACACAGTGTGATCTGCCCCCAGAGGGCGCTACTGTCCCCTTCCACCCCCTCAGGACCCCCTCACACAGCACCTCCACCCGCCTCATTCCTCCTCCCCGTGGCAAGGCGCTCCGACAGTGAAGGTCCCTTATCACTGTATAACTTATCACTGGCGTGTGCCATTCTTTCAGTTGATTGTTAAACTCTTCAGTGAGAACGTCACCTCTGACCTGGAATGTTATTTTGCCTGGAGAAGACAGGCCTTGCTTTCCTCTGGTGTCCACACATTATGTCCTTTCCATTTCAAGATTCTTCCTGCCACTTTCCCCTAAAGCATTTTCCTCTCCGCTGAGCCATGTGAGGCCTCGCCTCGCTCCTGTGGCAGCCCATGGTGCCCGTGCACACTCGCTCCCTCTTACCCAGCGCCCCCGCCCGCTAAGTGAGTCACTTCTTCAGTGGGCTCTCAGTGCCAAGTTGGCTCCCAGCCAGGGCTGGTGGTTGTAACAACTCCTGAGAAAGATTCCTGGCTCTTGGCTGAAACTAAGTTGCTTTGGCCCTTCATTTTATGCCTGAATCTCCCTCCATTTTCCCTCTGATCATCTTACCCATGATCTTCTGGGTTCACCATCCCCCTCCACTCCTTCCTCTGTGATTTCTGTGGAAACAGCCATTAAAACCTGCAGCCCTAGAGATGGGCAATCTCACTGAAGATGGCAGAGCCCCTTCTGTCTTTTCCAATGTCCGCGTAACCTCACTGTGGCTGAAGCCTGGCCATGGATGAGGAAACCATCCTGTATTTAAGAGCAGAGCCCCTGGGGCCCACCTTGCCTTCATGAACTCACCCTGGGCTCCCGACATGTGAGTCATAAAAGCAATTTTGACTCAAATCTCTATTTCTTTTGGCTTCTGGGAAGAACTATATAAACTTTAATTTGGCTACACAGGTCAGGAAAGTAAATGTCATTGCACGCCTTCATTTCAGATCAAACTTTATATCTGACACCTTTTCTGCCAGAGTCGAGTGCTCAGGAATAACTAGCCATGCTCATAATGCAATCAGTTTAATTAGTGTCTGTGTACTAATAAAACATCAAGTGTTGGCAGGGCCACTGTCATCTGACCACGTCCCGTTAGCGTGAACGCACACAGGGTTGCCCTTTAGTTTCATGTTAAAACATTACTCGGTCACCTCACACTCCCAAATCCATTATTTGTTCAGTCCCTTGTGCCAGGATAATTGGGAAAGAGAAAAGCAGACTAAACACAAAGCCAGCCTTTGTGTGAGTAAGGGATTAAAGGTCATTTTAATCCTACACCATTGCTACTTTTTCTTGAAATTTCCCTAAGTGGTAGAGTAAGGAGCCTGCGGAGCAGTTAAGAACTTGAAGAGACAGTGAGAACTCGAGAATCTGTCCTGAATGCTGAATGCTGACTCAGAAACTGGAGTGCATAGTATATGGAAGAAGTAAGCAAAGAGGACAGCCACTGGGTAATCCAATTTGGTTCATGTTCTTTGGCCACCATTCCAGAAACTGTGCTGAGTGTTGAGACCCAGAGATGAGTAACAAGCCAGTGCGCAGGAATCCCGTTACAGCATGAGTAAACGCCACCGTGGCCATGTGAGCCAATGCTGTGTGAGCTGAGGAGAGTCATCCGTCCAGCGGGACTGGGGCGGATTTCACAGGACAAGCCATGCAGCGGGACTCCTAGGTAAGGAGCTGCCGAAGCTGGAAGAGGGACAGGTCCTCTCAGTATGATTGAAGACATGAGGGTTTAAGAGGCTGCAATGTTTCAGGAACCATCAAATAGACCACAGGATTTGTGTCAAAATTCCCAAAAGCAATAACTAGAGTCAAGCCTCATTGGGATAGAACCACTCCCCTGAAAATGTGCACGTACAAAGACAACAGCTTTCATGAACAGCTCTGGGCTCTGTGGTTGAAAGGAAGGCCCAGTTGGAAGCCTCTGCATTTATCTGTACAGGACACCAGTTAGGCAGCGTCCTGTGTTCAAAGAACCAGGATTGGGGCTTTGCAGATCAAGATATTTATTAGGTGAGTGCTTGTCTAGAGCTTTGGAAAGTGTTTGTTATCACACAGAGCTACATTAGTAAAAATGCAATAAAAAAGGATTTTCCTAGCACTAGAGGAACCAGAAGAGATGGATGAGTTTATTCTCCCTTCCTCCCTAGGAAGACTTTCTTCACTTTAAACTTACAGAGGGACCTGAATTTCTTCTCGAAGATATTCTAAGCCAGGAAGTTCAAGCTCCAGGATTTCTCTCAAGGTTCTATTATTGCAAGAAATATTTTCTCTTTTATGTGACGTATTTGTGCTTTGTCATTCTGTGTAAACATTGAGGAATACTGATTAGGATTTCTCTGAAAAAATTGTTGATTTATCCATCATCAACAGACTCTTATGTGTGTTCTGTGGATAAGGACTAGAGGAACAAGAACCACAGCCACTTTGTCAGCACTCCTGCGTACAAGTCAGTCATGTTCCCAACAAAATTCCCAGTATGTGAGAATGTGACCAACTCGCCTTCAGAGCTTTGCTGCTTTAGCAACCTTTGGCATAATGCCTCCCCTTGCATTGCTAGTTTTGAAATTTATTTTTCCCGATAGCATTCATTTCTTTGTACAAGCCCTTTACAAATGACATAGTCTATTTTCTTGAAACTTAACCTTAATGTCCATGGATAGAAAAACACTTACTGATAACTTTCTTTCTAAAACAGTAGCATGTCTGATTCTTAATGTTTCTTTTTAAAAATATTAACTTTACTTCAATAATCAATTCATCTAAAAACTTTTATTATAGAGATTCTGCTATACACAAGTATCATGTTCTTGAAGTAGTGAAATATTAAAGAAGTGTTTAGTTCCCCCGAAAATTCGCTGTTTAGGTCAGTGTGAAGATAATTTGTTGTTACTTGATCCTAATGGTTCAGATCAAGAATGACCCCCAAAACCCTCATGTGCCCAAAGGCACGACCTTTGGAAAGTGCTTGGCTCCTGGGCCGTTCGTTATAGCCGACTTGTCACTAGGAGGCGGGGTCTGGCCGGAAGAGGCGGGGCCTGACCGGAAGTGTCCCCCTCCCTCTCGGTTCCCTCTGTCTCTGCTTCTGGGACGCCGTGATGGGAACAGTTCTCTGGGGCAGCTCCGCAGAGAGTGACGAAGACGGTGATTAAGCAGAATTCTCCGAACAACTTCTCTGCTGCTCTTTGATAAGAGGAAAGAGGTTTATATCACGGTGTTTCACGCTGAGACTCAGCGAGGCACGGAGCGAGCAGAGCATCTGTCCCCAGCCTCTTCTCCAAACAGAGAATCCCTTTTCTCATGAGTATTGGACAGCGTACCTTATGGCGCTGTCCCTTTGAGCCACTAAACGCTCAGCGGCAGCAGCACATCAGGATGGGAAGCTGGCAAGATGCTGTGACGTGTGGTTATTAGAAGCCTTTCAGACGGCCCTGGTGTGCTGGGAAAGTCTACTTTGCTAGGCCGCAAGGTGAACGCTGAAGTAACAGCTGGGTGCGAATCCGCCCTTGGGGACGCAGGTCCAGTCCCCCGGATGCTTCTGTCCTGGAGAAAGACAAGAACCACTGCCAGCAGCCCCTTCCCAGCAGCTCTTAGTCTTCGCCTCTAGAAAAACACTGGCACGGGGAGAGTGCTCCTTTCAGAGATTCTAGATTACTGCTCTGCCCTAACGGAACCCGGGTTGAGCACCCACTTTCATCCTTTCTCTTTGTCAGCAGCCCCATCCTCAGGGAAGTCAGGACCAAGGCAGCTGCCTTTCCCGTGGAGTTCACGCTCAGCAAGGCTTTTTTGGGCCTGAGTATGTTACCCTGTACTTAGACTTGTGGAAAAAGTCCTGTGCTTGAATTTCTAGAAGCGGAATTGAGTTTTCCCCTAAAAGCAGCACTGTGATATTAGGATCCATTTGGCCAGAGGCATCATATAAAATAGTTTTAGTGGACATTTCTTCACTCTTCTCACGCACGCTAGGTACCAGGTTGGATCTCACTCCTCATAAACAAGTGTGAGTTGCTAAGGAAACATGCCAGAACACTGTTCTGGAAACCTTTTGTTTTGTTTTTCCAGAATTATGCAAGCTACCGTGGCATTCCAAAACATGTTTATCTATTTTCCATCACCATTATTACTTTTTTAAACAGCTGCCATTCTACTTCTGTCCTCAACAGATGCAGGCACCCAGCTCCTCCATGCCACCTGGTGTCCTGAACCCCAGGGAGACAGCACTTGGAGTCATAGAAAGACTTGTGTTTTCACGTTCCTTCCTGCTAACTTCCTGCCTCAGTCAGTGCACTGAGCTCTCAGCACTCCAAAGTCTGTGCTGGAGCATGAGGAGAGCCCAGCTGCCTCCCTGAATTCTCACCAGTGCAGACATAGATTCTTTTCACTGCGATGTTTGCCGCTTCCCCCAAAGAACTTCCAAGGCAGAGACCAGTGTCCGTGCACCTTTCATCCTAACACAGTGTAGTGTTCAGTCAGTCAGTGTTTGCAGGATGAATGAGTGAACTTTCAACCAGAAGAGGATCCCGGTAGTTTAGTTCATCTAGGTCTCCACATCCTCACTGAAGCCGGCTGGGACAGGCACAGGAGTCCAGGGTCTAGCAATTGGAAGGTGTAAAAAGAAGCAATGGTGAGGACCACGTGGGCATCGTGGGGCCGAGGCAGGGAATGCTTTTGCGCTGATCCAGAGGGCAGGGAGAGGCTGCCCCCTGAAACGTAGGTATGAGGGCCAAAGCTGCAGGAGAAGGAGGCATTAGAAGTGCAGAAATAAAAGGGCACAGGAAGCAGTGCTCCGCTATTTTGAGTTTGCACGCATGGTCCCATTGGTTGCCACAGGACAAAGCCTGCTCTGTAGAGGCTGTTGTCCCACACCCAGTGAGAGAAGGGGTGGGAGTCTGAGAACCTGCAGGGCTATGGCGCTGAAGGGGTCACTGCCATTGTAGTTTCTTGTGGCTCGGCTTTCTTCTTTCGCGGCTCCCTGCCCCCACTGTGGGTCGTGGGAGCAGCACACTCTCATGGTAAGCTGCCCACGTCCTGTGATGCCGTGGCCCAACAGTCGTTGGAAGAAAGCATGTTCCTATCTAACTGACTCATCCATGTAGAGCTGGGAATAACTGCCAAGCTTAAAGCTACTGACAGATATTCACTTTACAATTATCTTCCTTTCAGAGAATTCCTGAGTGAACAAGAGAAGTTGAGGGCAGATTTCCGGTAGCTGAGTCTTTCCCAACACCAAATCTTTTTCTCACATACTGAGGTAAAAGTCATCACCTTGGGATGGAGTCTGGAGTCTCCAGGACCTGGAGATTTCCTGAGTCACCCTTCTACCTCTGCATTTGGGTTACTTCCTTCCCCAGTGACTGCCGCTCTGAACTTTACTTGGATCACTGGACTGAAAAGCAAGAGGAATTGCTGACTGCAAAGAAATATTTTTGAATTTGTCTCATAGGAGGAGGAAAGCCAAGTAGATGGTTTGCTGTTGTGTAACTGGGGCTCATAAAACATGAGGTGGCTTGAAACGAATGATGGTGATGCGGGATAAACTGCTGAAAGACTTCGAATTCGAACTGGGCTCTGTCTGGTGGAATGCACTATCCGCTTTTTCACAGAGGAATGTGACAGAATGGAATTGCTTATGTGTTAATCAACTTAGGGTTTGGGAGGAAACCCCAGATAGAAGAAAATAATCATAGATAAAAGTCCTGAAACAAATATTAGTAAGTTCTTGACTATGAATCAAAGGTGGGAAGTCAAATGAGTGGGAAGGAAGGAAATATTTCTAATAAACTCAGCCATTAGCAAGTACACTGGTGAGGGTGCCAGCGCCCTGAATTCTAAGCTGTAATACACCCGGACCTCTCCTTTCTCTACCTACATCCTTACCACTCCCGTCTTCATCCAACACCAGCCATGTGGAATTCAGCCTCATACCATGCTCAATTCTGCGCTCTCAATTCCAAATCTGAGTGGGTGATTACTGAGTACTGGCACAGAAAAAATAATTGAACGGTCTCACAGAACACATCAAAATGTAGGTGGCCTCACAATTTTTTTATTTCTTCTAGTTTTCTTTGGTCAGAATTTTCCCATATATATTCTGCCAAAAAATGTATACACACTTTAGGAAAACAAAAAATTTTAGAAATATTTTAATACTAAATTTATCAAAAATAAAAGTAAATAAATAAATTTATCAAGACATCATGAGATTAGTACAAGTTACCTTTGGCTGCTACAATTACAAGAGGAGCTCAAGGTGGTGGCAACGAGCCTCCAGACGTTTGTTAGTACGGCAAGCTACTGCTCGGGCGGCCTCGGTCGCTGAGAGTGCTGCATATGCATTTTCAATTTCTTCTCTAAGGGCTGGGCATGTAGTGGGTTTTTCTGAGACATGTGACATCCTCTAGGGTCCCCCATACAAGGGTAACACCATGTGTTGATAAAACATCGTACTAGTTTTCTTTTCCTGAAGTGTGTTTGGTGGTTTCTGTATATATATATTAATTGACAAGTAAAATCATATATATTTAATAATGTTTGTATTTTCCTCGAGCTTCCTACACAATCACCCCCACCAGTTTTACACATTTACTTTGCATCCTTTTTCTGCAAGAAAATTGAGAATATCAGGCACGAATGAAGAAATTAGGAACATCATGATCTGTAGCTTTTTGATTTTTTGTTTTTGTGGTGCCGGTGATGGAACCCAGGGCCTTGTGCATGGTAAACAAGAGCTCAGCACTGAGCTGCGCTCCCAGCCCGGGTCACGTCAAGTTGCCTGTCCCGAACTCTAAGTGGGCTGCGTGTGTGTCTGTGTCCTTTTGACTCCCTTTATGATTAGACAACAGAGTTGCTATCACAGGCGTATATCCTCAGCTGTCCCTCACACACCGTAAGGCAATTTATTCCACAGTAGGCTCTTCTCTCTCCTGATTTTCTACCTCTCTTTTGGATCTTCCCTCCTTTGTTTGCTTACCTCCTTCACTGATTTATATATATGTTTTTTTTTTCCAGACCTTAAATTTTTGGATCCCTTTTCATATCTTTTGCACACCCCCATTAATTTGTTGTTCTTGATTCAAAAGCCTCTATTTCTGATGACTCTCAAATCTTTCTAGTTCCTCCTCCCACCCTTCAGAGGTCTACATCCGATTGTGTCCGAGCATCTTCACTGTGTGGTCCTCTCGTGTCACAGTGAAAACATCACCCACTTTAACTGATCCCTGTTCTGTACTTTTCAACAGGTGGTAAAAGCTGCTGCCAGTTATCAAAGCCCAAGACATTGTCGAACTTTTCTTCTCGATCACTTTCTCTACTCCGTCACGATACTGCAAGTCCTCCTGTTGTCCTTTATGAATACTTCTCCAGTCTTCCCCTCATTCTTGGAGCTGCTCCCACTGTACTGGTTCATACTCTTAGCATCTTCCCTAGACAGCTCATGGCTGTCCCAAACAGTCTCCAGCTCTCTTGTCCCGGTCCCCAGCTCTCCGGTCCTGGTCCCAAGCTCTCCGGTCCTGGTCTCCGGCTCTCTGGTCCTGGTCTCCAGCTCCCTGGTCCTGGTCTCCAGCTCCTAAGTCCTTGTCTCCAGCTCTCCGGTCCTGGTCTCAATCTCTCCGGTCCTGGTGTCCAGCTCTCCAGTCCTGGTCTCCAGCTCCCTGGTCCTGGTCCCCAGCTCTCTGGTCCTGGTCCCCAGCTCTCTGGTCCTGGTCTCCAGCTCTCTGGTCCTGGTCTCCAGCTCCTAAGTCTTCGTCTTCAGCTCTCTGGTCCTGGTCTCCTGGTCTCCAGCTCTCAAGTCCTGGTCTGCAGATTCCTATTTCTTGTCTCCTGCTCTCAAGTCCTTGTCTCCAGCTCCCTGGTCCTGGTCTCCAGCTTTCTGGTCCTGGTGTCCAGCTGTCCAGTCCTGGTATCCAGCTCTCCGGTCCCGGTCCCCAGCTCCCTGGTCCCAGTACCCAGCTCCGTGGTCCTGCTCCCCAGCTCTCCATTCCTCATCCCCAGCTCTCCGGTCCTGGTCCCCAGCTCTCCAGTCCTGGTCCCCACCTCTCAAATCCTGATCCTCTAGTCAAGCTCGACTGTCTGGAAGCTTTTCGTGTCTCATCCTCACATTACAGGAAAGCCCAGGTCTGTCCTGAGAGCTCAGGGATCACCTCCTGCCCTGCCTCCTGGCTGTCACCACCAGTGGGGCCTTGCAGTTGATGACTCCCACACTTCCATACTTTCTCTGTCCACCTTGCATTTTTATTCTGCCTGTCTGGCTATCATCCCTTTAAACACATTTCTCTGGTTCACTCTTATTTTCAGACTCAACAAAAATGTCACTACCCAGCCAGACAAGGTGATGCATACCTACAATCCCAGAAGTCTGGGAGGCTGAGGCAGGAGGATTATAAGTTCAAGCCCAGCCTGGGCAACTTAGCAAGTCCCTGTCTCAAAATAAAAAAGGCTGGGGAAGGAGCTCAGTGGAGAGGCCCTGCCTGGGTTCAGTCTGCAGCACTGCAAAGGGAAAAAAAGCCAAATTCCCTGACACCATCCCCAACTCTACCTGCTGTGGGAAGTTTCCAAGACGAATTTGCTTATGAACTTTCAAAACCCCTTGGGTTGGGCTGGTGAGATAGCTTAGAGGCAGAAGTGCCTGCCTGGCAAGCGCAAGGTCCTGAGTTCAATTCCCGGAACCCACATAAAGGAAAAAAAGTGTCAGTAATATCGCTCAGCGGCACAAGCGCTTGCTGGCAAGCATGAGGTCCTGAAGTTGACTCCCAGTACCCACATTAAACAACAACAACAACAACAACAACAAAAGAAACCCTTGGGTTATTTCCCATTCAAATAAGTTAGTTATTAACTAATTTATTTTCCCCATGGCTAATTACTAGACGGTGGTGCAGTGAGCTGGCCTTGTTGCTCACTACCTGTGAACACAGGTATTTCAGGCACACGTGCACTGTGCTTTATCGACACACACACACACAGCTGGCTCACACAACTGACCTGCATTGTACAAACCTTCCCCAGTGCTGTCCTCAGAGCGGCCAGTCCTTCCAGAGAGGTCAGCGTTTCGGGGATTTCTGTAACGCTGTGCCTGATGGGGTTACTGGCGAAACAGGTGTGATCCATAACAATTTGTTGCATTTGTGAGATCTGAACGCGTTCTTCTTCATCACAGGGTGATATCCTTCCTCGTATGATGAGAATTACAAATTTTGAGGTTTTTAGCCTGCCGTGTGACAGTCGAGGGATACCTGAATCTCTTTTCTCACCCACTGTGCAAAATAACAGTACCCGTGAAATGCGTTCTTCGCATGACCCTCGCCCGTGAAGGGGTGGTGGGGAGAGGCCTCAGGTGAAACTGCAACTGGACTCGAGTTTCGTGTTCCCTGCTAAGCCTGGTAAATACACGCCCGAGCCCTTCTGAAGCAGTTTGTTATTTAACAAGTAACAATTCACAGTTGACTTCCTGGAAATGTTCCAGCAGAACGTGACACGGACCTCTCAAAAGCAGGGAGATAAAGGCCACAGCAGCTGTGGCGGTAAAGATAGGAACTTAGCCCCAGAGTCTGGGGGATCCACTCATTCCCAAACCCCCGTAGCCAGAGCAAGACCTCGGCGGCCAGAGCGGCCGACAGCTCGCGGGCGAGGGGCCGCCCAGCGCCCTCCGAGCTCTGCACGCCTGCGCCCGCTTCTCTTGCCCAGGCCCTGGCCGCGCGTGCCGTTTTCCCGGAGAACGCGGCACTCACGACCGTCCTGGGTGCGGACGGTGCTCTGCTAGGAGCAAAACCGCCAGCGCAGCTTCCCTGGCCTTTGGCCTGCCGTCCTGACTCCGATGTGCCGTCCTCACCGCCACGCCCGATGTGGTGTCTGCGGGTCCATTCCCATGGCTGCCCCGCGGAGCAGCAACTCCCTCTGCGTTTGGATGCTGGACCGAGTGAGCAGAGCGGACACTCCGGTGCCGTCGCGTCCCGACTCCGCTCTTAGCGTGGCTTGCGGTGCTGCTCCGCCTTCGTGCTGAGTCACACGAGCCGCTGGGCCTCGGGGGAGCCTGGCGTGGGGCGCTCCCTGGGGCCTCCCGCTCCCCGGTGTGCTGCGCGTGCTTCCTTCCGCAAGGTTGCTGACCGAACGCAAAATTTCCCGCCCGCTCCTTCTCTGCTGCTCCCCCAGATGTACTTCAAAAGCACGCTAAGCTGTCGCGAAAAGTCGTTCTGAAATACCAGAAACTAAATGTTGGCTGGCTAATCCTTATGCTGCAATTATTGTGATAATTATTATAAAAAATGCATAATGCGAGCCTTTCACAATCCAATTCAACTTTAAGAAATAAATCAGATCTCTAGACTGAAACTTGTAGCCAAGTAGCTTTCCCACATTTCTGGTATCCTGTCTAACGCAGGGTAATCTCTCTTGCCCCTGGAGAAGTGCCGTCATCCTCTGCTGATTCTCCTCTACTCTTCCTCCGGGACTGTGATACAGTCGTGTAAGTGGCCTTTCTGAACTTAAAAAACAGTAACAACTCTGTTTGCTAGCAGTCACGATTCCTGGGCATGGGCATTGCCATCATGGTTGACTTCAAGAATTAAACAGGTTTAGCAGCCTGCTGCGCTCAGCGCCCCAGCAGCTGGCTCCAGCCCTGCCCTGGCCTGGAGTGCATCCAGCTGAGATGCCCACTGTCTCTCTGATGCCCCACTGAGTTTCCAGCAAAGTGCAGGACCAGTCCAGGGACAAACTGGGCTCAGCAGTGAGCAATGCTAATAGACTCCTCTCTGTAATTAGAGTACACCACACATCACACACAGGCTTTCTGATTTATGCAGTGGACTTTGTGTTTTCTGTAGCTTTTCCCACAATTATGCAGTTAACAGAGACAAGTCCATACTTCACACAGTAAAGAGGTATTTTTCTCATTTCAACACCTTTGGCATGGATGCTGCCTGGAATATTCCACTTTAATTAAAGTGGCCGCTGTTTTGGCACTGTGTTGTAATGTGTGGCGCACCCATGCTAAACTTGGTAAACACAACATTCTTTAAGAGTCGCTGCTTAGATGGCAGCACCTGCTGGGATCCCCCAAGCTGTACTTCCAGTCACTGGGAGGATCCGCTAGTCCAGGAGGTGTGTTGATTTTAGCTCTTGGCTTAGTAGGAAAATGCTGTAGGAAGTCCTCAGTCCTTGCAAATGCTTGTCCTCAAGGATTCGTTGAGGAGTACTTTTGTCACTGTCACAGGAAGACTGAGCTAGCTAACTCGCCCTGCCCATAGAATAGGTTTGCAGGTTCACTGACTCCTGTTGTGGAAAAACAGTTTTCAGCACATGTCAGTAAGACCAGTAAGACATGGGAAGCCTTTATTAGGCAGAAATTTAAAAGGTGAACACTCAAAGAAATAGAGTACAGGCCCGAGAGAGAGAGAGGGGTGTTATTTCCTGGATTAGGAATGTTTGGGAACATTTATGCTTCCTTTGAGAGCTGGGAGCCCTGGGAAAGCTGGCCACCCCAGAAGGGTGCTGGCCCACTTTACAGGATGGGCCAAGTTTGTTTTTTTCTTTTTTCCTAAGACAGGTAATTTAAACTTTTTTTTTTTTTTTATGGGTACCAGGGGTCGACCTCAGGACCTCGTGCGCCAGCAGGCACCCATGCCGCTGAGCGATATCACCGGCCCTTTTTTCGTATGTGGATACCGGGAGTCAAACTCAGGACCTCATGCTCACCAGGCAGGCGCTTATGCCGCTGAGCCGTCTCACCGGCCCTAAACATTTTTTGGTTTCTCTCAACCCTTTCCTTTATCTTAGGATCTGGTTCCTGCTCTATTTTCTCAAGTAAGCCAATTGGTGGACGTTCAGTATCCTGAGGAATTGGGTGTCATGGATTTAGGAGGAAAGAACCCTCTATTTAACCAAGGAAATGCAGATGTGGATGTCTTGGGTGACATCGGCGGGTCCCAGAAGCTGCAGTCTTCTTAAAAGTACAATTTGTAGTTATCATTCTCTGTCTGCTTTTTGCCTACCTTGTACTTCTTCTACCCTACCCTGCTGTCCCTGGCCCTATGGGTCTTGGCGTTCTCTTGTGACATCCTTGTCTGTGACCCAGCAGCTGTTCTTGTCCTGGTTTCTGTCTCATGGTGACAGGTAAGGAGGAGTCAAGGGGGAGTAGAGGACATTTTAATGCATCTGACTTGAAGTTAATTTCTCAAAACAAGTTTGCTGTAATACTGAGTAGTGACATTAAATTCCCCTTCTGTTACTCACAGGGTCGTTTTCTTCTCAATGTATTTGGGGCCCATAGCTTCTATATGTGAAGTATTGTGTGGGAGAGACATTGGTATAAAACCGGGAGATCCATCTCTTTCCTCACCGTCCACCCCTGGAGCTCGGGGAGAGAGACGGCTGCTCGGAAGTTCAGAGTGGTGCTCTCTCCCTAAAATAAGCAAATAAAGTCAATTAGGAGCAGAAGTGGTTGGTGTTTTGTGTTTAATTCTGCTGTAGTGTTTCCCTGTTTCTTTTTGTAGAGTTTCTCCAGTTCCATCAGACATGTTTTTCCACAGATTTTTACTTTGTGGCAATAAGATTCTTGACAAAGTCCTCGAAGATGGTTTCCTGTACGATTCTCAACCCCATGCAGCTACTCATCTGAATAAGACGATGAGAAACTGCAGTGGTTGTCATCTCCCTTCGCCCTAAACTCATTTCCTGCAGGGCAAAACTCTTGAAACTGCTCTTGGGAATCATGCGAAGAATATGACAAATTACGTGCTGTTCTCCAGGAGAACGCCAAGCTCGAGGCTTGCCAGAAGTTCATTTCTAAGCAATGCTAAGATGGAACCCTTGCCAAAAAGTTGCCACTGAGTGATTCAGTCGAGTAGTGATTGATTTTCAAACATTCCCAGATGTTCAACTCCACCTTCATTTTAAGAGGCCACATTTCAAGGAACAAATGACCTCTGCTTGCGGCCACTCTGTCAGGTCACACGCCTGGCTTAAACGCGGGGTGAGATAGACCCTGCTTGCTTGGCTCTGAAGCCCTCAGCAGTGCAGGCACTCAGGAGCTGCGGGACACTACTGTCACATCTGCTTGCAGTCTGATGGCCCCGTGAGGATTCCACACTCGGGCGGCCCTGGGAACTGTGGCTCTTGCAGCCTCCCACTGCCGGAGACAATGAGAGAGGGGCCGCCCTGCGAGTGACCTCCGTCTGCCCCGCGCTCCGCTAGATCGCACGCTTCTGGAAGTGGACGTCACCTTCCCAGACGGAGCCTGCCAAGGTGGACCCATGGGCCTCTTTGCACCATGGCTCAGAGCAGCTTCTGTCAGAGAAGAGACGCTTGAGAGAACTCGCAGGATGATTAACAGCATGGACCTCTGACTGGCTGCGCCTGAATTCAAAGCAGCTCTACCACTTCCTGGCAGGGTGACCCTGGGCAGGTCACCTCTGGTCAGGTCGCCTCACTTGTAAGATGCAGATTTTTGGTCCTCTCCCACCCCCGCGTGAGCACGCGGTTATGCGTTAGCTACGACATTGTTATGGACGTGGCACATAGTAAGCTCTCAGTGTGCAGTATTCCATTGTTGTTAATATTGTAATTATTTCTATGATTGTTCTCTTCAGCTGTAGACCGCCTTAGTTATCTGTTGAGGGATTCTACAGTATGTCTGCCTGAAAAAGAATTATGTGAAGGAAAAAGCAAAGCTAGGCTTCTTTTCTCAAGCTGTATCTTTTACTTGGCTGGGTTTGAGCGTCCTCTGTGGTTGCCTCGAGAACACACTTGTCCTTTGTTGCTCTCAGATGGATCATTTCCTCAGCCCGTCCACATAGGAGATGATTATTCTGTTCACAGAGCAGGTAGAGGTTAGGAAGCCTCAGAACCCTCTGAGCTCGTGGACAGTGGCACGTGACCGCTCCGAGTTGGAGGAGATTTCCTGAACTTGTGGCTCACACCACCACTCGGCTGCCGCATCTCGGCGGAAACCAGCGTTGGACATGAAATGAGAAAGCTCACACCCCGAACTCGGCTGCTGGGAAGTGTGTCTGTGTTGACAGGAAGTGAAGGGACGCTGAACAAAGGGGTATACACTTTCAGCCCCGATGCCAAGTAAGAAGCCACTCTGCCCGCCAGCGAGGCCCGAAGGCCTGACTCCCTCTCCCGATCTGCTTCAGTTTGGCCGCGGCCTCCTGGATTTCATTCATTTCGTGAAGTTATGTTTTCCTGCATTTTTCTGAGGACTCCTCAGATATGAATTTCCTAGGCAAGACTGCCCTGGTGGCCCCGCCTTGTCTTCCATTTGCTGCAGGCTTATTTCCGGGGCACATTTTTCTTGGGAAGACACACCCACCAGGCACAGACTTGGTGAGTGACGCTCATTCTGTTATGCAGGACTGCACCCGCCTTTCAGAACCGATAAGAATACCCACGTTTTGCAAAGCGATCCACTTCAGAAAATAGACGATATGGTCACGCCGACTCCGCCGTCAGGCAGCGAGTGCAAAGCCTCTGCCTTACTCTGTCCGTGCCCCTCTCCCTGCTCTGTGTCGATCCTTCGGTTCGTTTTCCCAATTGGAATGTGCCCCACACAACGGGATCTTGGCCGTTCCTGTTTCCAGGCCGCCTGAGTCCTTTGAGAGGCCCCTGCAGTGAACACCTCTGTCCTGCCCCGGCACAAGCCTTTCCTGGCTCTCTCAGCTGCCCGGTCGGTCCCTGCTGTTGCTGGTCTCGGGTGGGAATCACCACCCATCTCCGCCGCCAGCCCTCTTGAGGAACCTGCAGTGCTGTGGTCTCAGAGGATCTAAGTGGACGGAGGCACCGGGGACGGAGCCGCAGTCCTGGCCGAATCCGGTCTGCGCTAGCCCTAGCGGGAGTTTGCTCAGTTTTCTGTTCGGTGACTGCTGCGTTAGGGGCCTGCAGAGAAATTCTAACACGTGTCCTTGCCAGGTGCCACTCACCGTCCACGCTGCTGCTTCAGGGAGTGCAGTAAAACATTGAAAGTGGATTTTTATGCAACCCCACTGCTGACGCAGTTATTAAAATGTTTCTGTTCTAGGTACACGGAAATACCCATTTTTAGTAACCTTGATTTTTCCCCCTTGTTTATGTTTCCTTACATCTTTTCATGGAACATCTTTTCATGGCAGAGAATAAACAAAGCACCACTATATTGGCATCGCGTTAACTTCAGATTCCCAATTCAATTAGAACCTGGTTCAATTAATATCCTAATATTTCGGAGAAAGTTTTCTACCCTGTATGCAGACGTGCAGCGGTCGTATGCCTGTGTTAAGGCTGTGACGTGGTGACACCAGCATGAGCACAAGCGTGTGCACGGGCGAGGCACCGGAGCACCCCCTGCCTGGCGAGAGGCCGCGGCGGAGCCGAGGGCCCCTGCAGGGACGCAGGCAGGGCCCGCGATCTCCACCTCCTCAGCCTTGCGTCACACAGCTCTGCGTCAAATCTGACGGGCCCATTTTGGGTGAAGTATCTACGAGTAGCAGAGGACAGAGCTGCTTAGCGCAGCCGTGACTCGCGCGGGCCATTTTTCAGAGGGGGTGAATTGCAGTAAGACAGCGCTGACAGCTAACTCCGGTGTCAAATCGAGTGGGTTAGGAAATGCCTGTGGCTCGGTGGTGTCACCTCGGTGTCTGGATGATTGACAGCCGCTCGCGCTCCGCGGAGGCGGCCCGCCCCGCACGTGGCGCCACCACCCGCGAGGCCGGGGCCCGGGTGGACTGACCTGGGGGCGGGAGGCAGGGCGGGGGTCTCCCTCCGCTGCTGGGGCGCGTCCTCTGCCGTCTCCCGCGCACGTCGGGCTCCAGGCGCTTCTGGCCCTGGGCCAGACCCTTCCGCCTTCCAGGCGGACCCCTTTTCCCGCGCGGGTTCCGGCTCGGCCTTCTGCGGGCCGGCTGGGCTGACCGGGCCGGGTTCCTGCAGAGGCGGCCGCGTGCACCGATGGCCAAGCCCAGGGGCGGCCCAGACCCGGGGAAGCCATCATCTGGGAGGGGCCGCCTGGGGACAGCGAGGCCAGGGAGGGACAGACCCGCAGCTGCCCCACACCGTGAAAGCACCGGCCGGCGGACGCCCCGAGGGGCCGCTGCTCACCTGGACACCGGGGCACGGGGTGAAGCCCCGGGAGTCCAGACCCAAACCACAAGAACTCGATGGAGAGGCCACCGTGCTGAACGGAAGAAGAAAGGACGCGCGGAGTGGGTGGGGAGGAGAGGGCACGAGGGAAAAGAGGAGGGGAGGGGAGGGGGGAGGAAGGAGGGGGGGAGGGGAGGGGGGAGGGGAGGTAGGGGGGAGGGGGAGGGGAGAGGAGGGAGAAAAGAGAGAAAAAAGAAAAGAAAGAAAGAAAAGAAAGAAAAGAAAAAAGAAAAAAGGAGAGGAAAGAGAGAAGAGAAGAGAAGGGAATTAATTTACATTTCTGGTGTGCTTGAGGCTTTAAACTGAGAATTAGACTTGCACTGTTTGCTTGTTAAAACTGAATTGTGCCATCATAACTTTTACTGTTCTGTGAAACCATTTATGTGGAATGGAATTAATTTAGTTCCTGAAAAATCAAGAGCTTCCACCATCAATGCATTGGGGGAAATGAACAGAGAAAAGTCAATAAAATCACTTTAATATTGTCACACTGAGATAATGATCATTAATATTTTAATGTCTTTTTCTTTCCAAGTCTTTACATGTATATACAAACATACACAGATTTTGATTATATGATATGTTGTTTTAAAATTTGGAAACTTAAGTTTTTATTCATATATACTTCATTTTTTCATGACTAGATTTGCTACAATTTTTTATTCCAGTTATCTTCTAAAATAGATTTTATCAACTATTACATATATTCGGTTTATTTGAAGTATTTCTAATTTAGTTTAATTATTTCTTAATTCTTTTTCTCTGAAGAACTATTTTGTCGCCATTCTTTTCTTGGCTGGGTGTTTTTTTTCCTCCTATATTTGGAATAATGAAGATATCCATGACTATGGCAAAGTTAAGGCTAAAAGTATGTAATTTTACCTTTATTTTCTAATTTTATATTCTTGTGTTTTTCTTTTTCTCTCTTAGCCCAATAGTTATTTGAAAGATAGGATTTAAAAGGATATACAAGTTATTTATTTTTGTGTGGTTGTCACACCTTAGACAAAAATACAAAAAGCATGATAAAAATAAAAGTTAACTATACTCCATAATATGGAAATAACTATTGGGCCAGGGATATAGCCAGCAACACAGTGCCTGCCTGGCAAGTATGAGGTCGTGATTTCGATTCCTGGTACCAAAAACAGAAACAAAAACAAAAAAAGTCTTAGAAATAACTATTACGAACGTATTTAGTTGCATATACAAGCACATGCAAATACATTAAAATGAGATGATATTGTATATATTTGTTTGTGAAATGCCTGTTTCTGCTCAGTAACATGACAAGCGTATTTCACCACAGTTTTGTTTTATAATGAGCCATAGAATCTACTGTTTTAGTGTGATTCATATAAGTGCTATCATTTCTTTGAATGTTTGGACTATCTGCTCCACTTTATTTCCCCTGCAGACACCTTGTACATAAAATCGTCCTGTGTAGTTCAGGTTACTTCTCCAGGAACATTCAGAAGGTTAAATTAGTGAGTCAGTCTTTAAAGGCATGCAAAGTGTTCAATTCATAGCAATAATCAGTCGCATGGGATAATCACCCACATTACACTGCCGTCAGTGGTAGATGAAAATGCCCTTTCTCCCTAGTTAGCTCCACAATGAGTATTTAAATATATTTCCACTTTGAATTTAATTTCCATTTTTATAGTCCTTTGATTATTGGTACTTTTTGTATTTTATGAATGACTTCACATTTATCTATTAAAATTGATTTTTTTGGGCCGGTGAAATGGCTCAGCGGCATAAGCGCCTGCCTTGCAAGCGCGAGGGCCCGAGTTCGACTCCCGGATCCCACATACGAAAAAGGGGCTGGTGATATCGCTCAGCGGCACGGGCGCCTGTTGGTGCGCGAGGTCCTGAGGTCGACCCCCCGGTACCCACAAAAAAAAAAAAAAATTGATTTTTTTGTTGTTTTTTGTTGTAGCTTTAATAAGGTTTATTGTCCCTTTGTGGACCACATTTTTTTTCCCTCTCTCTTAGCATTTATCTTTTAAATTAGCTTTTGTTTGATTTTTTATTTTAAACATTAATTTCCATTTTTAAAAATTTTCATTTTCATTGGTACGTGTTTGCTGTACTGCATACTGATTACATTCATCATGGGAGCTGGTTCGTGCACAAGACACATCTTAATTCTTTTTACTTCCTCTCCCCATCCCCTCCCTGCACCTCTTGGTCCCCTCCCATTTGCAAAAGATCTACTCCCTGTTGCCTCTTATCCATCTTTTACTTTGTTCTTTAATTTATTTATAATTGGGGTTTCTCTTATAAGAGAAATGTACAATATTTAAGCTTGCGTGTCTGACTAATTTGTTGCATTCTGGTCACAATTTTGTTGCATTTTGGTCACTATATAAATATTATGCAATGGTAAGTGCTCCTATTGTACACAGACAGTGCTGTCCCATGGCGCTCAGTGCATCTTATCTGTTCCTGGTTATTTCCCTTTGCCTTGGGAAAGGCTGTCTGCTTGGAAATGTTGTTCCTGGTTAATTCCCTAAAAGCCTTGCTTTAAGTCATTTTCTAACTCTCTCTCTCTCTCTCCCCTGTTCTCCAGGAAATAGTTTGAAAACAGTTTTACATTTCTTGGTACAATATTCAAAGTCTTTTTCGAAGAATGAAATATTACTCAGCTAGGACGTCATTGACTTTAGCGTTAATGACTGCTGTGGTTTGAAGATGGTTTGTTCCCTCTAAAACTCGTGCTGGCCTTTGTCACCATTGTGGTGGCTTGAGCAGCGGGACCCCTAAGAAGTCATCAGGAGACTACACCCCGAAAGTGGGTCGTCACGGAGAGACCCGACCCCTGGCTTTCCCTTCCCCTGTGCCCCTCGCCCCTCCATGTCTGTGCCCTGATGTGATGCAGCATGGAGTCTCTCTGAATGCTGAGCGGATGCAGATGCCCTTGGCCTCCGAGCTGCGAACCACATAGAGTGCCTTTCCTCATAAACAGCTCAGTCTCAGGTACACTGCTGCCTTGATTCACACGTTTAATTTGTTCCACAGTGTTGGAAAAGATGGCCAGTTTGTGTTCATGTGGGAAAGATGGCCATGGTCATGTTTGTCACCGGATGCAGAGTTTGCAAACAAAACCAAAATTTTGCCAAATGCTTTTGTTTGTGAACAAAACTGTTCACAAACAAAAGTGTTCGTGAACCAGAGTGCCACTGTATTCAGTCATGGCAGCAGAAAAGGTCCTCAGAGAATAACATTTCGGATTTAGTTTTGTGAGGATCTGGTATCTAAGATATAGATGATAGATAGATAGATAGATATAGATAGATGATAGATTTTCTAATTAAAATATGCTAGACTGTGGACTGTGATTATCTCAGCAAGTAAAATCAAATTGGTGGTTTTAGAATGAATAAAACAAGAGTACCTGAGATCACATATGAATAATAAAAGGATTCTTAGTGCAGTATTTGTATTAAAAAGTAAATAGTTGGGGCCGGTGAGATGGCTCAGCGGCTTAAGCGCCTGCCCGGCAAGCGCGAGGGCCCGAGTTTGACTCCCGGAACCCACATACGAAAAAGGGGCCGGTGATATCGCTCAGCGTCATGGGCGCCTGCTGGCGCGCGAGGTCCTGAGGTCGACCCCCCAGTACCCACCAAAAAAAAAAAAAAAAGTAAATAGTTGGCAATTAATAAATTAAAAGGAAACTATTTTCAAATAACTTCAAATTGTTACAATTCCATTTTGTTTTCTTCTGCTATTATTCTTTCTACTGAGTCATTTACTATTTTCTCTCTCATTCCCAATATATGAACATGGGTGGGTATCGCCAGCATAAAATGAACAAACAAAACAAAGCAAATAAGAATAAATCTGCCTCCCTTGATGGGCCATCAGCTAATGATCTCTTCGTGTTCACTTCCTGCTGCTGGGTTCCCTTTGCCCCTCCTTGGAGTCCTGGGCACCTGCTGTAGTCCCACCGTGTCCTCAGTTCCTAGCTGCTGTCCAGGTCACTAGGGTGCCCCAGTTTGTAATGTCCAGTGACCTGTCTTGGTCACTTTCCTCCTGGCTGGGACACACTTTTCTGGAGCACTCTAGAGTTAGTACTGGACTCATTTTCTTCTCTACTCACATAATCCCCCTGTACAACATCATCCTGCCCTATGGATTAAAACTCCACCCAAGGCTGTTTTTCGGGTCTGACCTTTTTCACTCAAGAAAACGTTTTTTTTTTTAATTCATCCAGAGAATTTCAGGGTTAATAGTTTGTTTTCTCATGTTTTTGCTGGGTTGTATTACATCATGTGGCAACAGTACCGTTGGTTTATTTATTCACCTGTCCGTGGACATCTGAGTTGTGTTTAGTTTGGGGCTGTTAACTGTCACGAACATTCAGCTGAAGTCTTTGGGTAGACATAGTTTTCTATTTGGGGTCGAGTTATAAATGCTACCACGAGGATTTGCTAGGTCTTTGGTGAGCGTATATATTACTTTCTAAGAAACTGCCAAATTGTTTCCTCACACATCACATTCCCATCGGCCACCTGTGGGGTTCCATTTGCTCCACATTCTTGCTACTATTTGCAATTGTCACTTTTTTTTTTTAGAATTTAGCTGTCTTTGTAGCTACATAATGGTTTCAGTTTATATTCATCTTATGATTGATGATGTAGCACATTTTTTATACCACTGATTGGCTAAATGCTTGCTCAATTGTGTTAGATTATCTGTCTTTGTAGTCCTGAGTTGTAAGAGTTCTTTGAATGTCCTGGATACATTTATCACATAAAGGTGCTTTGTTTGCTTCCAGTTTCTAACTGGCTGTCACCTGCTATATGAGGCCCTGCTTCTCTGCAAATAGCCAGCAGCACATGATTCACCCCCTTCTGCTTCCCTAACCATTGCTGCCCTTCCACACACGGCCCACACGAGGGGCTGCACTGCCCCTCCATGTACCGTTGTTTAAACGCTTCCTTTGAAAGAACAGCAGACTCTCCTTGAGCCATATGTCTCCTTCGGGCCTCTTCTTTGCTTTCCCTCTTCTTGCTTTTCCTTACCGTTATCTTTCTTTCTATCATCTCCCACTAGAATATAAACTTAATGAAAGAAGTGACCAGAATGTCTTAGAAGTGATCACTATATGTGTTTTAAAAGCATTGCTAAATACATATTTGTTGAATGAATACACACATGAATAAATAGTAAAATTTTGCCCAGGAAGGAAGCCTGATTTGATTCTAGACAAATAGATGATTAAAGAAACCTGCAGAGAAATATGGAGGGAGAGCGTCTCATTCCACAGAACCAGCACAGTCGGCCTCTTCTGCAGGGTGGGAGTGGGGAGCGGGGCCTCCGCCTTTGGGAGCAGAGTGGCACAAGAGAATCGCAGCAAAGCTCTCCTGCCGGTTCCCAGGCTCACCATGCCTCCTGAGCCGGGTCAGGGAGAGCTTGCTGGTGAGCTCAGCTCTGCCAGCTCAGCAGCCAGGGCGGCCCAGGCCTCTCTGGCTCAGAGTCGAAGGTCAGTACCGCATGGCGAGGCACGATTTTCAGCCAGAGCGGCCCGGCCTCTCTGGCTCAGAGTCGAAGGTCAGTACGGCATGGTGAGGCACGGTTTTCAATGGAAGAAGAAACACTGAGTGCCTATTTTAAAAACTCTAGTAGTGCTTGGATAAAGTTCTTTCAGTCTTGGTTCTTGAAAAACAAGTATCAGTTCATCACTGTATTCAGAGTCAGAATCCTGTCTTAAATTTGGGCAGGAAGTTCCAAACTTGGTAAGACACGGTTGTGCTCTGCACAGTGAATTCACGTCATCCCCGAGCTGTTTGTTACATCATCCTGTTAGAAAACCTTATAAGGGATTAGGCATTACGATGAACAACACTCCTTTAAATCTAAAGTAGATTATAGCAAGGAGCCTGTTTTGCAGACAATCTCCAGGCTCTGAACACACGTTACCCCCAGAAAGCCTGAGTCAACACGGCTTTACTCCCGAAGGAAACCTGAGCGCCACGCAGTCCCGGCTTACGTATCCCCCTTCTGGGTTCATCTCCAGGACCCTGCCCTGCCTCTCTCACTCGGCCTTTCTCTTCACACCCTTGTTGGTGTGTAAACTACCTGGATTGCTCCAAAACCTTCTCACTCATTTCAGTGACTTCAAGCCCTACGGCTTTCCAAATCCTCCCCATTATGAACAAAGCACAGTTCTGCTGTCCCCTCAGAGTCCAAGGCTTGCGATCTACCTCACCAGTGTCGTCGCCTCACCATCTTCCACAGCCACCGTGCATATTCCAACCTCTCTGCCTTGGCTTCACATCCTCCTGCTTATTGGCAGGTGCAGCGTTGCCATGAAAGAGCAACACCGGGAGAGCCTTTGACTGGGAACACTTACTATCGGAGGACATTTGAAGACGTTATTTCTATTATCATTGTCGCTCCATTTGATGGGGTTTGGTGGGGAGATGAAGACTACAGTGATTATGCAGTGTGGGGTAGGGCAGCTAAATTCTCTTCTGGACCATTCCTGGTGTCACCATTGATATTTTTTAATCTCCCTTAAATGCTTTTCTTCATCCTATTGACCATTAGTGTCTACACATTTTCAAAGTTTACCTTAAGTTCTAACTCCACATAAATTGACTCTCAAAGTCTCAAGTAACTCTTTGAAGGCTCCTTCTTTTTACTCCAGGTCATTAATTATAAGTGCATTTTTTCCCCTTGGCTAGATGAGAGCTAGATTGAGCAAGTGCTGTATTCCTCTCGTGCTGAGACACTTAACAAAGTCCCGGTGAGGGAGCCGACATTTGGGTGACGTTTTCTGTCCATTCATTTGTGTAACTCATATTGTAAGGGAAACAAAAAATACTAAGGGCTTGCAAGCGAGTAATGATGAAGCCAAATCTTGACATTTAGAGTCTAAGGTTCGGGTCTACCACCGTGACCTTGCTGAATAAGTCAGCCACATTCGTGCCCAATTCCCCAATATTTACTTTTTTTTTTTTTTGTGGGTACCGGGGGGTCGACCTCAGAACCTCGCGTGCCAGCAGGCGCCCGTGCCGCTGAGCAATATCGCCGGCCCCTTTTTTGTATGTGAGATCCGGGAGTCGAACTCGGGCCCTCGCACTTGCAAGGCAGGCGCTCACGCCGCTGAGCCATCTCACCGGCCCAATTCCCCAATATTTACAAACCACATGTGTGATAGTGTCTGATAATAGCTAATTCCTATGACTCATAAAGAACTATAACAGTTTAAAATGGGCTAAGGATCTGACAGACATTTCTTCAAGAAGGAATACTACTGACCAACAGTTATATCAAGAGATGTTCAGCATCGCTAATCAAGAGAAAATTGCAAATCAAAGCCAAAATGAGATATCTCACACCTGTTTAGGGTGGCTATTACAAAAACAAAGACAAAAAGAAAATAAGACGAAGCTTTGATGGGGATGTGGACAAACTGGAATCCATGCATGCTGCTGGGTTTGCTAAAGCAAAATTGAACAGCCGGCCTGCAGGCAGCGTGGAGGATCTTCAGAGCATTGGAAGTGGAATTACACTGGGTTCCCTCAATGCAGCTTTTGTGAATTCATCCATAATGAACTGAAACCTGGATCTCAAAGAGATCCTATCGCTCCTGTGTTTATTGCATCACTGTTCACTGTAGCCAAGATGTGCGAGCAGCCTAAATGTCCGCCGACAGATGAACGGGTAGAAATGTGGTTCATCACACAATAGCGTGCTATTCAGTCTTTAAAAGGAACAAAAATCTGTAGTATATGATGGTGTGGATGAAATATCAAGACAGTGTGCTAAGTAAGCAATCCCAGAAAGATAAATAACTGCATGATTCCAAGTGTGTAAGGAGCCAAAAGAGCCAGACTCACAGAAGCAGGGAGAAGAGTGGTAGCCACCAGGGCTGGGGGACAGGAGGCTGGGGATGTGTCGTTCAGTGCACAGGAAGCTCCAGTGTGCAAGAGGAAGAGGTTCTAGACATCTGCAGTGCTATACTTTTCCTAAAATTAATGACACTGTGTTGTACACATAAAAATCTGTTAAAAGGGTAGATCTTATACAGCATTTTTACTGCAATAAAAGATAAGGGAAATGAGAGCTATTTCACAAGGCTGAAGTCAGGACCGAGTGAAAAAATGAGCGCAGAAATACATTGCAAATGGCAAAACGTTGCATAAATGATAACGCGCAACACACCCGGGACACTCTCATTAATATTATGTTGTCTCATTCTTAAGCCTAAAACCCTTCACACATGGATTTCACCTGGAATAAAAGGCTCTTTCTAACTCTTGCTTGTTTCTACATGGGTACATGCACACACACACAGCAGACAAACACACACACATGATCACACACACACAACACACTCCAGCCAATCTCGCTTCCCTTCCATTCTTGCACTGTCAGGTCCTTTCTGTGTCTGAACATTTTTCCTTCAGCTCTTAGTTCAAATGCCACACAACAGAGAGCGCTCCAGACCACCCTGTCCATAAGCAGCTGCGGGTTCTCTGGCTCCATTTAGATAGCAATTATAAATCAGCAGTGTGTGGTTCTACCACTGATGCCATCGGCAGACACCAGTTCATGCCAGACACCATTGCCCGACTCTGCTGATTGTTGCTCTCTGTCTATGGTCCCTGTTGGTCATAGGTCTCTGGAGCTCTTCAGGGCTAACAGCCCCTTACGTTTATTCCTCTGTCCACATTATTGAGGAAACCCGAGTGGGTTTTTGTTAATGAACAGCACATGAGGAAACACCCAGAGACTGAGATGGTGGGAAAGACTACATTTCTGTCTACGTACAGCCAGGCTGAAATCGGAGTGATATCAGTGAATATCTGGGGGGAGACTTAGTGTATGTAGGGTTCGGGGTTGGGGGTCATAGTCCCAAAGAATCTGGACAGAATGTTTGAGGTCAAAGCTGCAAGGACGATGAGCACAGGTGTGCATATAAAGCTGGGTCTGCCGGTGTCAGGGAGACTGCAGGTCCAGTCCTGAATTTCTTTTGGCCATTGGTTCTGTTTGCTGAGTGCAGCCTGGATTCCTGTTGTCTGTAGAGGGCACCATGTTTATTGGGAAGGTCTTTCTCCGGTCAGGTCTGACAGTTTTCAGGATCTTCCAAGCCCACACTACCTGAGAAGTAAGTCAGGAGCAGATTTACAGACCACCAGAACGAGGCTTTACTTTTCACAGGACTACGCAGTCCCAGAGGGGAGTACACACACCAGAGGGGGCCCTCTTACACCAGGAAAGAGTGAAGGGAGGGCTCACATAGCAGCTGCAGGCCTGCAATCAGTCCAAATTCAAGTCTGCTGATTGGTCTAAGTGAAGGTCTGTGATTGGTCCAAATTTGAGCCTGCTGATTGGTCCCGATTGAATTCTGAATCTCCCCTTAAATTTGAGCCTGCTGTGGTCAGGGCAAATATCTTCCAAAGCAGGTGTCACTCTCCAGGCAGCTGCACTGTCTTGGAAGTGGGTGGTTAGACAATTGGGACATGCGAATGTTTGGTGACAGCTGTTGTCTCTCCAGAGGAAAAGGTGGGGCCAAACCAGAGACTTCTGGAGGGCTGGCTCTGCTGGTCACAGCTCACTGACGCTTGGGGTGGTGGGGCTGTCAATAACAGGCTGGGTCTCTTCCTCATCTCTGGCACGTTTTGGGTGGGGTCCCCCAGCCTCCTTGGGTCAGGGATGGTGGAAGTGTGGGATGGGTCACAGCTGACAAGTGGAGGGGACACTGAGGCAAGGGCAGGTTCTCCAGTCCATCCTCTGGGACCCCCAGGGAGTGAGGGGAGCAATTCTGGGTGAAAGAGCAGAGCCAGGCGCCTCCGCCCTGTCTGAAGTCCCCTCTCCCCACCGTCAGCGGCCCTGCGTCACCTGGTTCATTTGCTTCCCATTCTCACCACCGAGAGGAGATTGTGTTCAGCCCCTCGTTCCAGTGTGCTTTGTGCCTCCTATTCCACGGGCGCGGGACTGGCCGACCTGCTCTCTCCTCTGTCCCTGCACCTGTGCAAGGGCTCACTGCACAGTGGGCACCACGGATGGGTTCGTGAAAGTTGAATGAATGAGTGTGTGATTTCAGTAATGATCAGAAACCAGAAAAAGCAGGGTGAGGGGATCATTAGAAGCACGCACAAAATGGGAACGATACAGTCAAAAAGCAGTGAGATGGAATAATAATGTAAAGTGTTAGGAGAGAAATGACATTCCTCTGTGCAAACCGGAAAGTCGATCGTGTTAGGAGTGAATATGTTATTTAGAAAAGCAGCTTTCAACACGCCACTGGGGAAAATATTGTATTAGTCACATGTTCAGCTGTGCTGTGCCTGCAGCGTCTGCTCGGACCTTGCCAAACACGGGAAAGATGAGGTTTATTTTAAATGACACATATCTAAGAAGGCACACAGTGACCCTGAGTCCACACACTCAGCGGGTGGCTGGGGCTGTTTCTTAGGTCAGTTTTCTCCTCCAGGGTAATTTCTTTCTTGATCGGCTTCCGAGACAGAAACCACCGCTCATGTCCTCAGCAAACTCCTTCTAACCTCGTCATGAGAGTGAGGCCGTCTGAGGACCAGACCCTGCATGCCCAGGCGTCAGGGCTGCTCGTGGGTGAGCAGCTGAGTAACAGCGACCGTGTTGGGCAGTGAGCAGCTGAGTAACAGCGACCGTGTTGGGCAGTGAGCAGCTGAGTAACAGCGACCGTGTTGGGCAGTGAGCAGCTGAGTAACAGCGACCGTGTTGGGCAGTGAGCAGCTGAGTAACAGCGACCGTGTTGGGCAGTGAGCCCCCACTCCTCTCTCTCCCCTTCTCCCGCACCCTATGCGCAGCTTTCCCCTGGTTTACTGTTTTCACTGACATACTCCTTCCGGCCTGGAATAGATCTAGCCCAAGGTTAAACTGTCAAATAATGAAATACTTGAGGTTTCTTTCTCTCTACCCCCAAGGCTGCAATATTCAGTCTCTCCTGGAAGAAAAGGAAATCTTTGCTTCACAGCCCCGGGCCCCAGCTCACACTCTCCCACAACTAGCACTGCGCTCTCATTTGCCCAGCAGAGTTTGCTTTCAAAACAAGGTCTTGAGCCAGGCGTGTTGGTGCACACCTGTGACCACAGCGTGTGGGGAGGCTGAGGCAGGAGGGCTGCAAGTCCAAGCCCAGTCTGACTACTATAGTGATCTAGCAAGAACTGTACTCAAAGAATAAAAAAGGCTGGGGCTGTAGTTCAGTGCAAAGGTCCCGGGTCCAATCCTCAGTACCACTCAAAACAAACAGAAAACACCACCACCAACAAAACCCCACAAGATAAATCAATGGAGTTATTTTAAATATTTAACTTGAAGAAGTGGACCTCAGCTCCAGCTTGTCCTATAAAGATCATTTAAAATATACCTGTGTCTGAGCCCTGCCCTTGACAAAACTCTTTCCCTCTACCAAAACTTAGGCTCCTGCACGTCTTTTTGTGATTAACCCCAGCTCTGGCTCTCTGTCTGTTCTGAGGACCCGCTGGCTGGAGAACCAGCTGAATTGGTCTGCTGCTTCCCTCGCCCTTGGTACCTGAGTCCTGCCCGCTCATCACCCTGTTGGTCCCACCACGCATGGAGCACAGGCGACTCCAGTGTCGTCCCCTGCTGACCCAACCTCCTCTCCTGACCACCACCCACTGCCTGCTCCTGTGTGAGCTGGAGTTTGACCCGGCTCTCCTCCTTCATCCCTGCTGAGGGGGTTCCTGCTCCTGCCCCGACCCTCGAGGAAAGCCGGCCTCTCCCTCCTAACATGCATCCAGATATTCGCATTTGAGTCTGGAGCCACTGGCACTGGCAGGTTCTTGTCCTGCTCCAGGTGGGGGCTTCTCCGTGCAGGACTGAGAGTCCCCAACCTGAAGCCTTGCCTCTGGCCTAGTGGAGACAGAGCTCTGCCTCCTCTCAGGTGATTTCCAGTAATGCCAAGATTAATGCCAAGATGGTCAATCGGCGGGTTCTGCTAGGGAAGGAGCCCACCCTGGGCTGTGGAAATAGAGATGCACGCCGGGGGGCACCCAGGTCCACTGTGCGAGGAGCAAGGAGGAGAGCACTAGCCAGGGGACACAGCACAAGGCCGCACGGTGGCCCTGCTGAGCTGTGGACGGTGCATGGGGAGGGGTCTGCCCCGGGGCGGGAGGAGGAGGGGACAAGTGGGCCCACTGCCCGTGTTCCTCACAGCCCCTGACCCCGAGCCCAGCAGAGCCCCAGCCCTGTCACCTTCCCCTCTCTCCTGGCCAAGTCCCACCTGAGTGGCACAGAAGGGAGGGCAGTTTCAGGGTAGCCAACGGGACACCTGCCGTGTCAGGAGGGGTCACCACAGGGCTCAGGGCATCAACATCAGTCTCCTGACGCCGCTATGCTGTCACTTCATGTGCAAACAGGGCGGTTCAAAACCATCCAGCCACCTCTGCCCTGGTGGGCATATTAGGAAGGAAGGCCTTCGCCCTTGATTTGATTATCCTTCAAGTTTCTAAGAGAAGCCACGTGATATTTAAGCTTGTGTCTGATTTGTTTCACTTAGTGTTGTAAGCTTGAGGTGCATCCACTTTCCTCCAAATGCCTTAAGAGTATCTTTCTTTATGGCAGGGCAGTGGGCATTTCAAAAAAGTACGGAGAGCTTGCCGCCTTCGAGCAGCCCCTTTCCTAGGCAGGAGGAGGTCGACCATCACCACCGCGCTCCCGAAGAGGCAGGAATCCCCCGGCCGGCTCAGTGAGGGTACGGAGGTGCCCGGCCAGCAGCCTGGCACACTGCCTGCTCCTCTGGCAGCGAGGGCCGCTTGCCACTGCTGTCACAATGGGGGCACCGAGGCGGACAGGACGCTGAGTGACTTGTCCATAGCAGAGGCGTGAGTCAGCAGCAGGCCAGGCTCCGGTCAGAACCGTTCATCCGGAGCCAGTTCCATGCCGACAGCTGGCGTGGGGAGCTGGGAGCCCTTTGTGACAAATGCAGGGCATGCCGTGGGTCTGGGTGCCCAGCCCTGCCAGGCTGCCCCTCAAGGCAGTGATGTGTGGCTTTCTTCTGAGGCTGAGGAAAGACGCACCCATTTTCTAAAAGCATGGATCTTGCTCAGCTGGCACAGTGAGGCGGAGACTGCACAGGCTGGTGGCCAGGACACCTGGCTCCCCTCCTGCGCTGGGCTTTCACTCGGCAGTCACTTGCCGTGCCCCACTGGTGCTCGGGTTTCTGCAGCACCATGGCCAGATGAGTCATGGGTCACCAAACAGCTTGCTGAGTGCTTCTGGAGGCTCCTGGAGACCCTGAGCGTTACCTGTGGAAGTGCCTATTTCCACACTGCAGGCCTCGACAAGCCAAGATGGCCGGTGCTTCTCAGCAGCGGGTTTGGAGCCCATCCAGGGACCTCCCCTTCAGTGCCACTTACGGTGACTCTGGTGACTGCTCACCAGACTGGCTTCTCACCAGCAGCTCTCAGAACAACCCCAGAGCTCAGGACCCCACCCTGATGCTGGAATGGGGCACCAGGGCTTTGGGGTGCTCAAGGCCCCCTGCTTCAATCAGCAGCAAGCATGGCTGTCCTTGCCCCCAAGAGATTGCCCTGACTTGAGTGCGATCAGCCAGCCAAAAGCAGTCCAGGGTGCCCAGGGGCCAGGCCCCTGCTGCTTGCCTTTTTCCTGTTTTTAATTTTTAACTGATACATAACAACATAAATATTGTACCTGAGTGCGGGCTGCCGGGTGGCACTTCGAGAAGTCCATGCCATGCCAGGTGGAGTCAGGCAGCTTGGTGCTAGGCATGGGGTTGGTGTCAACAGGGTCTCCTCCCTGATTGTCCTTTTGTCATCGCAGAACCCAGATCGGGCCACTGCTTCCTCCAACACTGCCTCCACCCTAACGCTTGGATGACACCAGAGCCTCTCCTGGCCTCTCTCTGCCCTGTGCTGCGGCCTCCCTGAGGGTCCTGTGTGGAAGAGCCCTGTCTCCGTGCTCTCTGGTGTCCTTGGCCACCAGCCTTTCTCTTGGCCTCTCCGCCTGGCCCTCATCTCCACCTCCAGTTAGCCCTTCCTTCTCCTGTTCTCCTCCTCCTTTCCTCCCCCTCTTCTCCTCCTCCTCTTTCCTCTTCTCCTCCCCCTCCTCTTCTCCTCCTCCTCTCCTCCTCCTCTTCTCCTCCTCCTCTCCTCCTCCTCTTCTCCTCCTCCTCTCCCCCTCCTCTCCTCCTCCTCACCCCTCCTCCTCTTCTCCTCCTCCTCTCCTCCTCCTCTTCTCCTCCTCCTCCACTTTCCTCTTCACCCCCTCCTCTTCTCCTCCTCACCCCTCCTCCTCTCCCCCTCCTCTTCTCCTCCTCCTCTCCCCCTCCTCTTCTCCTCCTCCTCTCCTCCTCCTCTCCCCCTCCTCCTCTTCTCCTCCTCCTCTTTCTCCTCCTCTTCCTTCACCTCTCCCCCTCTGCTTCTCCTCCTCCTCTCCTCCTCCTCCTCTCCTCCTCCTCTCCTCCTCTCCCCCTCCTCCTCTCCTCCTCCTCTCCCCTCCTCTTCTCCTCCTCCTCTTTCTCCTCCTCTTCCTTCACCTCTCCCCCTCTGCTTCTCCTCCTCCTCTCCTCCTCCTCCTCTCCTCCTCCTCTCCTCCTCCTCTCCCCCTCCTCCTCTCCTCCTCCTCTCCTCCTCCTCTTCTCCTCCTCCTCTTTCTCCTCCTCTTCCTTCACCTCTCCCCCTCTGCTTCTCCTCCCCCTCTTCTCCTCCTCCTCCTCTCCTCCTTCTCCTCTCCTCCTCCTCTCCTCCTCCTCTCCCCCTCCTCTTCTCCTCCTCCTCTTTCTCCTCCTCTTCCTTCACCTCTCCCCCTCTGCTTCTTCTCCTCCTCTCCTCCTCCTCTCCCCCTCCTCTTCTCCTCCTCTCCTCCTCCTCCTCTCCCCCTCCTCTCCTCCTCCTCCTCACCCCTCCTCCTCCTCTTTTCCTCCTCCTCTCCCCCTCCTCTTCTCCTCCTCCTCACCCCTCCTCCTCCTCTTTTCCTCCTCCTCTCCCCCTCCTCTTCTCCTCAACCCTCCTCCTCCTTTTCTCCTCCTCTCCCTTCCTCTTCTTCTCCTCTTCTCCCCCTCCTCTTCTTCTCCTCCTCTTCCTCCTCCTCTCCTCCTCTTCTCCTCCTCCTCTTTCCTCTTCACCCCCCCTCCTCCTCTTCTCCTCCTCACCCCTCCTCCTCTCCCCTCCTCTTCTCCTCCTCCTCTTTCCTCTTCACCCCCCCTCCTCTTCTCCTCCTCACCCCTCCTCCTCTCCCCCTCCTCTTCTCCTCCTCTCCTCCTCCTCCTCTCCCCCTCCTCTTCTCCTCCTCTCCTCCTCCTCCTCTCCCCCTCCTCTCCTCCTCCTCCTCACCCCTCCTCCTCCTCTTTTCCTCCTCCTCTCCCCCTCCTCTTCTCCTCCTCCTCACCCCTCCTCCTCCTCTTTTCCTCCTCCTCTCCCCCTCCTCTTCTCCTCAACCCTCCTCCTCCTTTTCTCCTCCTCTCCCTTCCTCTTCTTCTCCTCTTCTCCCCCTCCTCTTCTTCTCCTCCTCTTCCTCCTCCTCTCCTCCTCTTCTCCTCCTCCTCTTTCCTCTTCACCCCCCTCCTCCTCTTCTCCTCCTCACCCCTCCTCCTCTCCCCTCCTCTTCTCCTCCTCCTCTTTCCTCTTCACCCCCCCCTCCTCCTCTTCTCCTCCTCACCCCTCCTCCTCTCCCCCCTCCTCTTCTCCTCCTCTCCTCCTCCTCTTCTCCTCCTCCTCCACTTTCCTCTTCACCCCCCTCCTCTTCTCCTCCTCACCCCTCCTCCTCCTCTTCCCCTCCCCCTGCTCTTCTTCTCCTCCTCCTCTTCTCGTCCTCCTCTTTCCTCTTCTCCTCCTTCTCACTCCTCCTCCTCCTCTCCTTGTCCTCCTCCTCTCTTCCTCCTCACCCCTCTTCCTCCTCTTTCCTCTTCTCCTCCTCACCCCTCCTCTTCTCCTCCTCACCCCTCCTCCTCCTCTTTCCTCTTCTCCTCCTCCTCACCCCTCCTCTTCCTCCTCCTCGTCCTCCTGCTCTTCCTCCTCCTCCACCAAGTCCCTTTCCATTCTCACTGCTCTCAACCTGAGTCACTTCTGCCCACTTTGAAGCCTCCCAGGGCCAAGCAGCGAGTCCACACAGCTGTCATGGCCGAAGCTCCTGTGTTTGTGTGACCTTTGCCTCCTCCCCTGCTCGACTGTAAGCTCCAAGGGCAGATCAGGGCTCTCCTGCTTGTCTCTTACACCCCTGACACAAATAGGTGTTCAATAAACCTGCACAATGCTCTGAACAAGGCCTGCTCCCCTTTAATGCCACAGTTTCTAATCAGCAGGGAGACACAGTCCGGAGTCCGGCTCTTCCGCTCGCTGGGGACACACAGGTGCCGCCGGCGGGGTCTCCAGCGTGGATGCTCAGTGCAGCCCTGGCCCACGTGTTCAGGGCTGGATCCCAGCTTGGTGTGGTGGGAGACAAAGGTCCTGTAAAAGGGGTGTGGGACGACTGCAGCTCCCTGGGTGCCCTGCAAGGGGACGGGACCCAGCCTCTTCCCCCTTGTCTCACACCAGACCCCATGAGCAGCTTTGGTCCGCGGCTCGAGGCCCCCACAGCCTGGAAGCTGGGCCAACCGCCCAGGAGCCAAAATCTCCACACCTCAAGCCAGAAGAGGAGCTCACTCTTTCCAGGCAGAGATTCCAGGTGCTGTAAGTGGCCAAAAGCTGACAGACTCTCAGCTTAACTGAAGGAGTCTGGGACATGAAGGGACGCTGGCACCAAGAGCTGTTGGCCCCTGCCACAATGCAGGCCATGAGGAAGGTGACGACTCCTTTTGATTTCTACCCACTGGTCCCTCTCACCTTCCTAGCTTCTGTCCTATGCTGACCCTGGCAGGACCGTGAGGTCACAGCGTCACCTTTGCTCCCCTCACTGAAGGCAACCGCTCAGGACTAGTGTTTGGGCACATGGACAGCTGGCGCGCAGGTCCACCCAGGTCCACCCAGGTCCTTAGACCTCTGCTCTCGGCCTGGGCAGCAGCTCCTCACGGGACTTGACTCGTGCTCCTGTCCCCAACCTCCTCGCCTTTCTCACTTCAATCTTTGCTTCGTCTCCTTATTGCACGTGACTCAATATTTTCTCCTCCTTCCTTCATCTGTGACATCTAAGCTGGTGTCCTTGCTTTTGACTTCCGGTCTTATGTTCAGGCTCCTAAACATGGATCATCTGTTCTGACGCCATGAGCATGATTTTTTATGATGATCTCGGAATGAACATGTTACTCACAGAAGGAATATCTGTGACCAATCAGCACAGGAAACAAGTGTTATCCTCTGGCAAAGAAACACAGGTAGAGACTACAAGGAGAAGCAGGCTTCCACCAAAGCAGGAAAGTATTCAAATTATAACAGTGCTAAGAAAGCATGATGAGAGCAGTAATCGCAGGTCCTAGTGATGGAGTCGAAAGGAAATACAGTTTCTGTAGAACAATCTGGCAATGTTTGAAAAGATTCTCAAAGAGTTTTCACTCACATTTCTAATAATTCCTCGTCTAATAAAATATGTTGGAAATGTAATCAGAAAGATAGACAAAGACTAAAAGCAACTTTAATATTTACAGGGAAAAGCAGGGAGCCATCTGTCAGTAGGACAACTGAGTGAGCCCTTGATGCCTGGTGATGGAATGTGCCACATACTTGGGACTTTTTGACTTTAGAAACATCGCACAAAATGGAAATAAAGAGAAAATATCACATGCTAATGTTACATGATTTCAACTGTGAAAAAGTATATAGAAAAGGAGTAGGAAAAATAGACAAATAATAGATGACAGTAGGTGGTTGACCTGTGTTTTATTTTCTTTTATAGTCACCCTTTTTCGCATTTTCCAGATTTTCCTGACATATCATAACAACTCAAAAACAATAGAAAAAGTAAAAAAAATTTGCAAAAGTCCTGGTCAATATCTAGCATTGATGGAGAGTAAAAGTATAACAAACCAAAATATCCAACAAAAATGAGGTGCTAATTAGGTCATTGGCACAATTTTGCACATGAAAAAGACACACACACCCCTTTGGGGTCAGGTCGGCTGAACGAGGTGAGCATCTCCCAGAGCCTGCAGTGAGCGGCGGGGTGGACTGGAGGCGACTTCACACCCTCAGGCTTCACCCTCTGCAGGATTTAGAGACCGGGCACCCTTGGGCCTACTGAGCAGACCTTCCCTCCTCCACTCTTCTCCATCCGAGAAATTCATAGGGCAGGGCAGTGCAGGGACAGGAATGGTGGTGAACAGGACAACAGAGACAAAGCACCAGGGCCCCTTTGGTGGGAAGCCTGCCTGTTCAGAGATATGACTTCCGGAGGCAAACGCACTCTGCCCCACTGTGGAAATAGATCCTTGCTCCACTTAACTGCAATCTCGCCATCCCCAGTGGTTTGCAGCTTGTAGAGCAGGTGGAGCCCGGAACCAATGTCCACACTACCTGGACGGAAAACACTATCCGATGAGCACCACGACAGACGTGTTTACAGCACTAGTGAGCAGTGGAAATTCTGGAAATACTTCTCAGGAAATAGCCCTGGTGCAGGAGCTCTAATTTAGGAATCTTGCCCAATTTTTCCCAGCAAGTGATAAATTTTGAGTTTCTAGCATTGTGTGTGTCAGAAGACTCAGAGTTACGAGGCTAGGTTTGATTTAATTGTTTTCTTTGTACACACCTGTAATCCCAGCACTGGAGAAGCTGAGGCAAGAGGATTGCCGCAAGTTCAAGGCCAGCCTGGGCTACAAAGTGAGTTCAAGGCCAGCCTGAACTGCACAGTGAAACCCTGTCTCAAAAAGACAAAACAAAACAAAAACCTAACTCTAAATATTAAACTGAGTCAGATATTTTGGTATATTTTGATTAAATAAACCTTTGTTTTTTCAAAGGAAAGCAGTAGGTTGCTCTTATCCCCAGTTGAGTAAGTGCGTGCATCCTCATGCCCAAAGACTGAGTTTCAGCTCAGGGTCCCTACACTGCCAGCCCTGCCCACACAGGGCCAGGTAGCTTGGAGCTGCCAGCAACAGGTTCAGGGGTGAGTGTTGGGGGGCACTCTGAGAGCTCAAGAAGGGTTTGGGTGAGCATGCCCTCATCAGCCTCACACGATGTCACCCTGAGCCAGAGGTTTGCAATGATGTTGAGCTGAGCCTACCTCGGTGAACTCCATTTCCCAGAGCAGCTCTGGGTGTCCACGTCACTGTGACATGGTAATGATAATGTGCACTGACTCGCTGGAGGGCCTTGCGGCACTCTGCATTGCAGATGAAGACTCCGGGAGCAGCTGCACTTTGTCCCTGGATGCCCAAGCATGCTCCTCCAGCCAAATCAACTGACAGAAGGCCAAGCACTACCAGGAAATTTGTAGTGGGACATGCAGAATGAGCAGATTTGCTGTTGTGCACACAAAATCATTGCACATCTGTTCTTGGATAAAACAATGTAATGCGTTAAAACACATACCTTATTGAGCTCCCTGTGCTATAACGAAATATCTGAGGAAGAAACTCAAGAATAGGGAAGGTTCATTTTGGCTCACAGTTTCAGAGGCTACAATACATGGTTGATGCGTGCTATTGCTCTTAGGCCTATGGCAAAGCAGTGCATCATGGTGGGAGCAGGAGGCAGAGGAAGCTGCTCAGTCCTGGTGCCTGAAAGCACAGATACAGAAAGAGGAGGGGGCAGGGAACACATCCTCTTTCAGCACACGTTGCCAACATCTGATTCAGTTCCACCAGGCCTCACCTCTGGAAGCTCCCAGCACCTCCCAGCAATGCCATGGGCTGGGACAGCATCCAGCACCAGAGCCACACTAGAGTGAGGAGTGTCAGTGCACAGAGCTGTGCAAATCTGATAGCTGTTACAGCACAGTCAGCAGAGCTCTCATTTTCCACTTTTCAACAATCGACAATGACAAGTGCGCCTCTCTCCAAGCCGTGGTCTGCACCCTGGAGGTGAAGCAAGAGACATGTTTGACAACCCAGTAAGAGTCAGGAGAATCAGCGATGAAGAGGGGAAATAAGCGGCATGTTAGAAGACGAGCAGGCGAGAAGGGGCAGTCAGTGCAGGCTCTAGGATCCCAGGCCAGCCGGGAAGGCTCCATGGGGATGGGGTGGAGCTGGGAGGCCCCTCAGGCTTCAAGGAGCTTGGGGAACAGACGAGCGCTGGGAACAGCAGGACAAACCGTGCACACATGTGGCTGGGGCATCGTGATGACATCGCTCTTCCTCTGAGTGACGCGAGAGGTCACTATGGGATTCCGCACAGGCGCTAAGTCTGTCGCTGTCTTCTGCTTCGAGCCCTTTCTTGACCTTGGTTGTATTGTCGTCAAAGAGACAACAGATCTGTGTGCCTGTCCCGTGCCAGGCCTGATGTGGCCCTCAGCCCACTCAACCCGGGAGATGGGCTGTAGGAGCTAGACTTTATTCCAGAGCAGAGCAAGGTTCAACATCTAACCCAGAGTCAGGCAGCTCCCGATCGTCCAGGTGAGGGTTGAGTCCAGTCTTTGGTTTTCCATTCTAATAACCACGCCCCTTTTAAAGAATAAACGAATCTGTCAGAAGAGTGGACAGTCCAGTCTTGGGGACATAGGTACACAGAGTCCAGTCACTGAAAGCCCCGGCCAACATATGACCAGTGTGACGCTCGTGGACCCGTCACTAGTCGGCCCTGGAGGCACGGTGAGCACAGCGCAAGTCACTCTGTCGGACGGCCCCGAGGCACCGGGGAGTCCACCACCGGTTCTGACTCGGGCAGGCTCCGGAAGGACAGTGAGCACTGGGGCAGAGTTCTCCTGTCAGATGCGGGGCACGCCAAGTTCCGCGAGTTTCAAAGCAGTCACGCACCGAGTCTGACTGTGCCCGTGATTCACGGAGGCCTCGCGTCCATCGCATCACTGGAGAAACACCACAGTGATAAAAATGTTGTCGCAGGGACTTCGGAGCAGGTTCTTGAGGCACAGCTCGCGGAATCCCTGCTCGGACTCAGCTCCCACGGCGCTCCCAGCCGGAGCCTGCGGGCTCGGAGTGGATCCCAGGGCCTCCGCTGGTCTCCGCTCTGCACTCTGCGTGCTGGCAGCTCCCTCAGCTTCGGTTTGCTGTTCCACGCCTCGTCCTTCTCAGGCCCCTTTTGCGGTCCACCCATACCCGTTTCTAGTGAGTCCCCAGCTCCTGCGGAGCACGGACAAAGCCACCGCTCTAGACCCGCAGCGAGCGGACGAGGATGCCACGTGCGGATACCGAGGAGCCACCAGCCAGAGGCATTCTTCCCGAAAGCTGGATTTCTCAAGAAGCTCAGGGTCCTTTAGAGGTGACAGCAGAGGGACCCATGGACCTGACAAATGTTTACTACCATGTGCCCAGTGCTAGGGGCCCACATAGGGAACCGGATTTACACAGTGTTCCTGGGTCTTCCGAGGCAAGGTCAGCCCAAGGACAGAAGAGCAAGGACGGACAGAATGAGATCCCGGCTTCGGTGTGGTGTTTCTGACGGCCACGCAGGATTCTTCCGCGTTGACTCGGGAAAGTCCACTGCTGAGACGCTTCAGGGATTCACAGCTGCTCATCGTCGTCCTCAACGACGCTCTCAGACCACGGCCACGTCGCAGGTGCAGGCACGCGGCGCGGAGACCCCCAGCCCCCCACGGCGGCTACGCCAGCAAAGCGCAGCGTTTCCCCGTGTGTGGGCGTTGAAACTGAGACGCGGGAGTGCCAAGGTCGCGCGGGGAAGCTGAGTTCTTCCCACAGTGACCTGGGCGTGAGTACATCTACACGACGGGATACGACTAAGATACGAGGTTTATTGCTGTTACTAAACATAATAGTAAAAGTTGTAAAATTTGAAATAAAAATTGAGACTTTAAAAAATTTAGCAGATACCTGTGACACAGATGGCCACCATTTGCCATTTACCTTTCAAAATATCAAAGTTTTTATTTTATATTGTTTTTTTGCTACAAATAGATGCTACCTAATTGAGATCTAGAAAATTGTAATATAAAATGTATATAATGACACTTAGAAATACTATCTACATCTGATTCTACATAATGGACATTCACTGAAAATGGAAACAAAGTAGAAAGCAAATTAAAAACACTCAGTATTTTCAGATCACATAGAGATTATGAGAATTAGATGGAAACGCAAGAGCACCCGTAAGCTACAAGATAACGGGAAGGACACACTGCCCGTGCCGTGGCAGCTGCGGGCCTGGCTCCGCTCCACGCGGCCGTTTCGCTTGCTGCCTTTCTGTTGCTGAAAGACGCACCTCAGATCTGTCCGCTGTCTTACTTTGTACTTTAATGGGTTTAATATTATTGAGGCAGCTTGAGAAGATATTCAGTTTCCTTCCATAATTATCTGCTTTTCATCTTCGTTCAGGACAAAAAGATACAAAGAGTTAATGATATTAGAAGAGGGGTTTAATATAAAAATGGGTACACATATGTTGTTAATTTCTCTAGAAGATGGCAAGGGGAATAGAGATATTGTAACTGAGTTGTTTTTTTTGTTTTTTTTTTTGTTTTGTTTTTGTAACTGAGTTTTTATATTATTGCCACACTGCCTTATGTATGTTATGCTGTTGTTGTTGCACTTGGAGATTTTCTCTGACTTGCTGAGGAGTTAACAGAGAAACAAGCTGGCATTGCTATTCGGTTATGTTTAAATGCATGCCTTAAGATAGCAGTGTTTCCCAAAGAATATGCCTTGGACATTAATTCTTATGATGTTCCATCCAAGAAGGGCCCTGTGCCTAAAAAAGTTTTGAGAAACGCCAAAAATCTTCCTCTGGAAGGATCTGAGAACTTCTACAGAGGCAGAGAATTAAAATAATTAATATCATTATTTTTTCTATTTTTTGCAGTACTGGAGATGGAACCCAGAAAGGGCTGAGCTACGTTTCCAGCTCTCACCCACACCTTTCTGGTTTTTTGAGAAGGGGTCTCACTGGGTTGCCCAGACCAGCCTTGAACTTGTCATCCTCCTGCCTCAGCCTCCTAAGTAGTTGGGATTATAAGTATGTACTGCCATGTTCAACTAGTGTCATAATTTCTTATCACTTTGAATATCTCAATTAGTTTTCACTTCGTTTAAAGGTATCGTTATACCTGTGATATACATCTTACACACTGGAAGATTCCAGAGTCGGTCATTAACACTGACGTTTTCCTGCCCTGTCCCCTGGAAGGCTGTGAGGCCAACCCCAGGGACCCAGTGGCCTCAGTTTGCTGTGGCTTTGGCAGCAGCACTCTGCTCTCCCCTTGCTGCTTTTCTTAAGTGCCCTGGGGACTTAAAGTAAGCCAGGTCATCGGCCACACTTGGTGGAGTCAGGAGGGTCTCAAAACCATAGATCCCCCTGCGCCCAGAGGGAAGGATCATTCTTGGACATGAGACCTGGTCTCCAAAGGACGCCCGCCTAGGAGAGAGCAGACCACCTGAGCTCCTCCGGTGCGGACCTCAGTCCTTCCCAAGGAGGGGCGCGTGGCCTCGAGAGCGCCGGGCCCTCAGACGCCTGCTGTTTGCAGGTGAGTCAGCTTGACTTCTGCTGCGCTTGGAAACTCAGACCCACGTGGTCAGGAGGCCTAATCATCTGAGGAAACAGCGGTAGGGTTCTGGCACTTTCGCCGGCTCACAGGAAAAATACTTTCCCATTTGCTGTTTCCTGCCCGTCAGCAGAAAGCCATTCCCACACCAGCAAATGTGCCTTCAGATCCAGTCCTGCGTGAGACCGGATTCTTGGCTTCGGACGGCCTCTCCGGAGCGAAACCGATTTCCAGCAGCAGCTCCTCTGCGGCTTTTCTCAAACAGACGTGGCCTCTTCTGGCTCAGGCCCGGCAGCCACTGAGAGGCAGCGCGTGCTTCAGAGCCACCTGGCCTTCGCAGGCACCACGCAAGTGGCCCTGGGCTGCGACCCGGGTGCGTGTTCGTCACACACTAAGGCTCTGCTTTATTTAGCTGTTTTTATTGTTTTTCAGGAATAATTTTAATGATATTACTCTGTACATAATGACACACTATGTATAAATACGTCAACATACTTCATATAAGTTATGTTACAGCTCAATATTTACAGCAAAAACATATACAAATTCCTAAATATATACGTAGGAAGTTCCAGGGAATTTCAGATTTTCAAGACATGTAAATATGTGGTCTCATAAAAATTTTCTCTGTTGTTTTGGGTGAACAATATTTATACAACCAAGAAAAAAAAACTTTTAAAAAGTTACAATTAATCCCAAAAAGAAGAGGATTCTCTTTTTGCTTTATAAAGTTATATTTTCTCTAGAAATGCTACTCTGAGCTATCAAGGGCTTGAAGAAAGACTATTTTCAAAGAGAAAGCGTGTGGAATAAGGTAGAAAAGCCTGGATTAGGAAATTATGGGGCATCTGGACAATTTTCCTATATATATTTTTTACTACCTAGGTGTCGTAACATTTTTCTCATGGAGGGAATAGTTGCCTTGACATTTGCTATAGTTATGACTAGAATAATATTTTTCTCCAAAATATGTATGAAATAGTCTCAGTACTAGGAAATTTTTTAAGATACCAATAAATGAATTTTAAGTATGAAAATGTTCTTTTACTTGGCTTAGACAAAATACTTCTGGATTTCTTAGACATGAAGCCATAAGATGTGGTTTTATGGCACTAATACTAATTGAAAAAACAAGTAAGTCACACATCACTGCATTAATATTATACGATGCATTAACGAAGATGTTTTCCTTGAAATTTGCAATGAGGCCTTATAATAGTATGTGTTGTGTATCTACTGTGCTGTTAGGTGCATGGATAAGTTTGCGCTTTTCTGTTTCTCAGAGAAGAATCCAAGATGGAGGTTAAATAGTGTGTTGGACAGCACAACTAGTAAGCATGGCATTAGAATTCAAACCCTGATTGCTTAACTCCTTGGGACTTTAACCAACACAGATCCCCTCCTGAAGCGAGAACCCAAATGCATATGTAAGGGTCTCCTCTGGACACACTCAAAGCAAAGATACACAAGCAAACATGCATTTCTGCGCCTTTGACGCGGAGCAACTGACTTTCCTCTGGACAAGCTAACAACTGAACTTGGATTTGAGTAGATGCAAAAACCACTAAAAGGGAAATCAGGAGTCCTAGGAAGTGTGTTTGGTCAGACTGCAGCACCTCCTAAACCACGTGGCCACCCCACGAGTGCAGCCGTGTAGCCCTTTGCGTGTGGCTCGACTACCCCAAGCCACACACTCATTTTTCCATGAATAATGTGATTTCTATTTCTTATGATTCTCAGACCTGCTACTCTTAAGTTCTCGCAAGTACAGCACTTCTAAAAAGAGAACAATACAAACAGAAAGACTACGTTTCACTTTCCCTCTGTGGACTACGGCACCACACGAGGTGTCTTAGTAGCGGTCAGTTCTGTGACACCTGGAGTTGCCCCTCATGACAGTGGAGTCAAGGCTTCCACCGTTGAAGCATGTCCAGCATTCAGTCTTCTCGCCACCCAATTGCTACTACGACTGAACTCTTGCTCCAGCTCTGAATTCAGACCTTCCTGCCAGCCACCCTGCCTGCACCGCAGCCACTGTCGCCAACTGTCTCCTGGTGGCCATGCTTGTTCACGTTGTCCTCAGTGGGGCAGCCAGAGTGATCCTGAATGCCCTCAGGCTTATCCCTCTGAGAGGGCTCCTCGGGGCTGCGAGTCCCCCAGGGAAACCATCCCTTTCTTGTGACGTGGATAGCTTATCTCCCCTGTGCTCCTCCCTGCTGACTCAGGCTTCTTGTCATCGATAAAATACACCAGGTCAACCTCCACACTCCCTGCACACACACGGAGACGCCCCTGCAGGGCTGCCTGGTTGTGTAGACCCGGAGTCCTCACTACTCCAGATGCAGGGAGATTGCTTGAGTCCAAAAGCTGGAGACCGGCCTGGACAACACAGTCAGAGCCTACCTCAAAAAAAAAAAAAAAAAAAAAAAAAAAAAAAAAAAAATCCCTTCGTGTCCTGTGCAATTATCTTATAATTTATAACTTCCAGCATCCTAAATAATTTCCCCAATCCTTTCAAAATATTTTTTTTATTTTGAGACTGGGCCTCACTAAGTCACTTAGTTGCCCAGGCTGGAATTTGCAATTCTCCTGTCTCAGCCTCCCAGAGTACAAGGATGACAGATGTGCACCACACCCAGCTCCTATATTTACTACTTTTGTGTATTATATGTCTCCCATGATTAGAATATAAGCCTAAGCAAGCATAATTTAAGCCTTTACCATGTTTTCATCACACCTTATATAGCCATAGGACTCTCTGGAAGAGAAAACATCTCTCCTCATGTTGTTATAACAGTTCGTTTGAGTCAGTATTGCCTGATGAACACTAGTTTTCAAAGCTGACGTGGGTGTGAATTGGTGCTGAGACCATCGGCCTTTGGTGGGTAAGAATCCGTGGGAGAGAGGGTGCACGCGCGTCTCTCGTTGGCTAATGCCACGCGGGGCCTGCCGCGTTCCTCAGCCCTCTTAGTCTCAGGCCTGCTTTACACCCTTAAAAATTACTGCGGACTCCGGAGAGGATTTATACGAGTTACACCTTCGGTATTTTTTGTATTCAAAGTTAAAACTGAGAACCTTTTTAAAAGTATATATTAACTCATTTGAAGTATCAATGATAAACCCATTAGACGTTAAACATAAATAACAGTTTTTTAAAGAAATTCCAGTGGCGGCGGGGGCACTGGCTCACGGCTGAGCAGGTCTCCGTTCTGTCCAGCACCGCAGAAGAGAACTGGGCTCTTATCCGCGTTTGCATTCGGTCTCTGTGACAGCACGTGTCCCGCGGCCTTGGGAAACCCACTGTCCTTCGTGAGGAAACGAGGGCGAAAGACAAGCCAGGGCAGCACTGTGAAGAAGACTGTCCCTCCTCGTGGCTCTGCAGGCGTTGAAGAGACCCTCCCAACTCTGCCTTCCCTGAGAACCTCCGGAGACACTAACCCGGGTTGTGGTTCTCTTCTTTTTCCCGTGAGGACTAATAAAAATAGAACAATCTATAATTTTCACATATCTTTTCCACTTCTTTGCTGTTTCAACAGCCATCTGATAGAAAAGCTTAAAAGATGGAAATTAAACTGTATCCCTTTCCTTTAGTCCTCAACTGAGGAAATAAGTTTTAGACCCGAGATTGTAAGAGATTTAAAACAAAGATTAGAATCATTGCTCCTAACTGAATATGCAGAAGTCTTTCCACCACAAAATAGTTGTCCAAGGTCCAACCTTCACTTTCAAATGGCTTGTGAGATAATTACATGAAGCACTGAAAGCTCTTTTATGCTAAAAAATTCAAATTTTTCTTAGTTATCATTTTTAAAAAATCCCAGAAAAAGTAGAAGGTGTCACCCCAGTTTTCATTAAAGTACCCACGAAAACAAATAAAAAAGGGAAATTTTCCCTTAAAATACCATGAGTCAGCATTGGAAAGGAAAGATAATTGTCGACATTTACTAAAAATTGGAGAACATTTTACTAAGTAAACCTCCTACTAGGCCAGATTTAAAAACTTCATTAATGAGCAACAGTGCTGCTCCCAGCCAAGGCAGTGAGGGGCCCACCCTGCCCCCAGCTCCCCAGTCCCTGCGTGGCACCAGGGCCTTCAAGGAGGAGGTTTGTTCAAGAGACCCCTGGGGCTTCTGCTGTCCCTGCTGACCAGTGTTGTGAATACCCTGCCATCAATTAAACACAGCACATTTTTAAGGAGAAGTTTTGGGACTTCCTTTAAAAGAAAAACAGCTGAACCAGGTGGGGTTTTGGCCTTGGGGTGCAGAGCCCTGAGCTTAGCTGGCTGGCCCTGAACTGAAGCAGGGCCGGCGGTGGCGAGTGCAGGGTTTGCGGAGTCTGGAAAAGCTCTGCTCAGTCTCTCTGCACCTGGGGCCCTGGCTGGGGTGCAGGCTGTGGTGGGGGTCAGACCCTGGTTAAGGGGCTCTGTCGCCCTGAATCGTATGTCTCATGAATAGCGTGTTCTCCTTCTGCCCACTCTCTGGGCCACAGGCCACTGAAGAACACGGATCTTCCAGTTCAGACCCGAGGGGGCCGCCCATGTAGCTTGACGGATCCCTCCACGTTTGGCCAGCACTGGCCAGGGCCTTGGCCAGCCCAACGGGCTGAGAGGGGGCTGAGTGGATTCATTGCCTGGTGACAAAAACACTACAGTAGAAGTTGGCCTGGAAGTTTCTCCTCATCTAGGATAAATAACCCTGAAGGATGAGTGTACATGTCTAGGCCGGCCTAGTATGCTGATGGCTTCCTTCCTGCCTGTGCCAGACCTGCAGGGCTCTGTGAGCAATCACTGCTGACATGCAGCACTCAGGTGTGCACGCCCAGGGCTCGCTCCTGGCCTGCTTCTCATCTGCCTGGTTTCTCTGGTTTCGGTCCCAGGGCTCAGGACTCTGACCACCACAGGGCATGGGGACCCCTGTCCTCATAGGACTTCTCCCAGGTTTTCTCCAGTCATTTCCTGGGACTTCGTGGGTGCAGCCGGGGTAAGAGGGGCTTCGTCCTGGGGTCCCTCACAGCATCCTCTCTGCCTCTCCGCTCAGCGCCAAAGCTGCGGGTTCCAGCTATTGGGAAGTCGGGGTCAGGGGAATGCAGAGCAGGCTGATAAAGATCTGAACACAAGAGCAAGACCTGGAAGGGAGAGCTGTGGATTCGCTGCAGAACACAGAAGAACAACTTGAAACGTGTTCGCTCCGTCCTCTCAAAAACACGAGCTGAGATAAGAAGAGACTGTGGGAACCAAACCGTAGGAGCAAACTAAAATCTCCGCTGGGAAGAGCGGATAGAAACCTGACACTGCAGACCGTTGTCCTGCTGCATGGGATGTCAGAGAGCGAGAAAGTTCACGCAGACCCAAACTGGGAATGGTCTGGCTTCCCAGAGGAGAAACTTGAACCAAAGAAACAGAACAAACAGTTCAAGGGAAATAAGTAAAACAATGCATAAAAATGAATCTCTCCCCAGCGTCAAAAACGAATCTCACTTTGGAGATTTAAAAAGCTGGAGTGACTGTGCTGTGTTAATGAAGGCAAACAGAACCAGAAGGATCCCCCACGCCCATTCCCACTGCTGACCCCCTCCTCCCAAAAACCTCCCACCAAGGTAGCGACACTGCTGTGTGACAAAGCCCTGAGCAAACCCTCCACCACCCTGAAGAAGTTTCCTGATTTCCTTAAACAATGTTGGCACCTCTGTCTTCTTAACTCTCAACCAAGTTTTACCCACTCTGTCAGTGTTGATCATAATAACGCGGGCTCCTGTGTTCGTCTGGGTCACCTGGCACACCAAGGCCAAGCCGCTGCGCAGTGTGGAGACATTCATCTGCGGGAACACCCGGGAAGGGGAGGGCAGGCTCCCTGCGTGGGGAGACTGTGCTGGCCCAGCACAGCGCAGAGAGGGGAAGTGGGGCGGCAGCATCCTCCTCGCGGGTGGTGCTCGGGGAGTGGTGCAGCCGGCGCCTCCCGGAAGGAGCCTGCCTCAGACCCCGGCTGCCCTTCCTGGGCGGCTGGGAGCAGCCCTGAGCGCCAGCGTAACTCGGAGATGAGTTTCAGAGCCCAGAGATCGCGGGCTGGAGACGCTGCCTGCGGTTGGAGGTAGCCACCATATTCCCATGGCCACCACCGTGCTCAGCAAGAATGAACACTACAGCCGGTCACTGGGCAGCTGGGCACCAAGCATACAGGATCACACATGCAATGCGGAAGTGAGCGCCTTCCATTTGCAGAGCTCAGAATCTGCACGGGAAGACAAACAGGTGGGTGCAGTTGCTGCAGAGCCTGCGAGTGGAGAAGCGTGTCCTCAGCCCTGCAGGCGCGAAGAGGAGCAGAACAGTTAACCCCTCCTGGCAACATGGAGGCGGAAAGCACAGGAAGCGAGGGCTAAGCTGCGCGCCTGGGACACCCTCGTGGAGGACATTCCCAGGACGGGGGGGTGCCTTTGTGCGATGGGTGACCGACCGCACCCCATTGCCCTGGGGTTCAGGCTGCACTCCAGCCTCAGGGGTGCTCACTTGGCACCTGGGGGGTGACAGGGAAGGCCCCGGGAGCTCTCGCTGGGGTTTACTGTACTCTCCAGTTTCTCTTTCTTGGAAGGGCCCAGGGAAGAGGCCCATCAGTCCTTGTTCCAGAATGAGAGTGACATGAACCGGGTCAGCAGCTGAACCACGAGGGACATGGAACAGGAGAGAGAAAGAAGATTTTGTTTTTATAAAGCAGGAAGAAGGCAGAATACATGAAAGAGGGTGGTGTTTGCAAGGGACTCACCGGCCCGCCCTCCGGGCCAGGGCAGAGCTGCTGATGGCCAGCGATGGTGCGTTTGCAGGGAGGATTGGATCACATGGCAGAGTCTGTTGATGCGCTGCAGAAATGGTGGGTCATTCACAGGCAATGGAGCCCCGTGAGGTTCTTTGTTCTGTTTTATTTTGTTTTGTTTTTGGGGTCCTGGGGATTGAACCCAGGCCCTTTGCACTGAGCTACATCGGCAGCCCTTTTCTGTTTTGTGACAGGGTTTTATCAAGTAGCTCAGGCTGGTCTTGGACTCGGGATGCTCCTGCCTCAGTCTCCAGCGAGATGGGATTACAGGCCCTGGAGGGTTTGGGGGCTGACAGGAGCAAATCTAGCTCAGAAGCGTGGTCAGGAAGCTTCTGCGGACAAACCAGAGCGGGGCAAGGGGCAGAGGGAGGGTGGACGTGGCAACTCCTGGCAGACAAACCGCACGTGGGCATGAAGGGCTGGGAGGCAGTGAGTGCAGTCACAGAGCACAGGGACACGAGGACCGTCACGTTCGGTGCTGTGACACCAGTCTGAGGTTCCTTTGGGGCACCCATGTAACAACATCTGGTAGGTTCTTGGAAATCTTCAAGTTGGGACAGCACAGATTTGAATCATGGTTTTTCTTGTGATTAAATCTCCACATTCAATATTCAAAAGCAGAAGCATGGCACTTAAGTCACTTTGATACAATTGACTCGCTAAGGTCAAAATACCAGTGTTCAGAACGTTTCGAAAGCCTGTTTTCCGTGTCTCTGTCTCTTTCTCTCGCTTTTAAGGTTATGTATTCATTATTATCATTATTATTAATAATACTAATTGTACAAATTAACACGATCTATTTTGACGTTTCAACACGCGCATACCTCAATCCTATGCAATCTTCCATCCACCCAAGCATCCTTCTGCCCCCACCCCACACACATTCTTCTTGGCCTCTAGTAGTCACTCTTGTGCTTTCAGATTGACTTTTTTCCTTTTTCTTTTCTTTTCCTTTTTTTTCTTTTTTGGAGTTTCCACATATAAGAGTTGAGTGCAGTACTTGTCTTTCAGTGTTTGGTTTATTTCGCATAACACGATCCCTTCCATTCCATCCGTGTTGCTGCGCATGACGGGACTCCTTGTTCATGGCAACTACTTCCTCTCCACAAAAATGCACCACGTGTTCTTTATCTGTGCATCTGGTGACGAGCTCCTCGCTGTCTTCGCTGTTGTGAATAACACCACGGTGAGAAAGGCATGCAGGAGCCTCTGCTGGATGCTGACTCTGATTCCTGTGGGTATAGACCCAAGATTGGATCACAGGAACATAAAGCAGCTCTGTTTTAGTTTTGAGGAAATTTCATACTGTTCTCCACACTAGCTGGGCTAATTTACACTCCCACCGGCAGTGTATGACTTCCTTTTTCGCCTTATCCTTGCCCCATTTGTTGTTTTGTTGTTGTTATTGTTGTTTTAATAATACCTCTAACTGGACTGAATAGCATCTCCATAGTTTTGATTAGCCTTTCTCTGCTTGCTTATGACACTGAGCATATTTTCCTGTATTTATGGGCCATTTCGATGTCTTCTTTTGAGAAATGTTTATTCAGATCTTTTACTCATTCAGAAGTGGGTTATTGGTTTGTTTGTTACTTTTTTCAGTTTCTTATATATTCTCATTAATCTTCTGTCAGTTGTAGCTCACAATTATGTTCTCCCATTCTGTGGGTTCTCCCTTCACTCTGTTCTTGATTGTTTCCTTTGCTGTAGAGAAACTTTTTAATTTGATGTAATAGCATTTGTCAGTTTTTCTTTTTGTCCTGTGCTTTTGAGAGTCCTATCCAGAAAATCATTGTCCACACCAGTATCTTGAGGTGCTTCTGTTATGTTTTCCTCAGTAGTTTATTCATCCATGGATGATTTCATGGCTGACTGTGCTGTTAGGAGGTGGGGCCTGGTTGGAGGTGGTCACTGGGACTGTGAACTGGAAGGGTCTGTTCTTGACCCTGGCTTCTCCCATCACTTTCTTTGCTTCCTGGCTGCCATGAGGTGAGCAACTTCCCTCTGCCAGGCCCTTCCACCACACATTTCTGCTTGGAATCAACTGGCTGTGGACTGAACCCATTGAAACTGTGAGCCAAAATAAACCTCTCCTCCTTTAAGTTGTGGCTTCTGGTATTTTGTCCCAGCAATGGGAAATCTGACTAATCCATCTGGAGATTCCTTCTTAAGTAGACCTTGAGCTTTGCCATTTTTTTCCAATCCCATGTGACCCTACAGGAGCCCTGTTGATCAGTAGCAAGGTGTACAGGAAAGAGAAGTCCTGCTCTTCAGGCTCTTCCTTCTACTGAGCCTATGTCTTGGACTGTGACCATCACATGTCCTTCTGAGCTTTCCCCATCAAGGGAGACAGAAAGACTAGAGGCAAATAGCATTGTGTATTTTTCTTCTCCTGTTTTGAAGGCTACAGAGGGCTGGAGTTTGGTTTTCCTTAACCTACATTGGTAAGGTTGTGGCTCGGTTGTTTAGGCTTTGTCCACAGTTTGTCCTGAGGGCAGGGCCTCCTCCAGGAGCGCCGGATGCTTGGGGTAGGTTTCAGGATGGCTACTTTTCCCGTCCTCACCAAGAGCGAGAGGCCACTGCTGTGTTCACCCCGCTGACCTGGAGGGGCTTCTGCAGGTCAGACTAAGACCAGTCCCATGGCTTTTATCTCTCCTGCTCCTCCACATTCAGCGCCATGACACTCACCATGGGCTACAGCACTGGCTTCTGCCCCTAGGAAGCTGTGGTCCTTGTATCCGCCTAGCTGTCACCCCATTCTCTAGGTGGCAGTTTACCTTCTGGATGGAATTTTCTTCAGGACCTGAGAAAAGTTGTTGATTTTCAGTTCATTCAGCTTTGTTTCTCATTCCAAGGACAGAAATGAAGGCTTCTGCCATCTTTATATGTTGGGCTGGACACTGGAGTTTGCCTGTCCCTTCTCTCATCAGTTGCCTGTCACATTTCAGTCACCTGCACTTCCTCTCCATGGAACAGAAACCCTTGGTTTACATTCCAAAATGTCGTAGCTACTTTTGTCTTTGGGCTTTTCCTTTTAAAATTTGTCCACAAACACTCTTCGTTTCCCTAATTGAAAAGATATTCTCCTGGTTTTTTCTACTAACTGTGTAATTTTACCTTTCACACATGGGACTTCAGTCCGTCTGGAAGCCACCTTTTGATCTGGAGTTATGGAATGAATTGGAGGGACTGCTTCCCAGCGGACCCCACAGAGCAGTCGCCCCCCACTCGGCCACAGTGCCTCGGGTTCCCCTCGTGCAGCCCCTTTCTCGGGCTCTGCTCACCTCCACAGGTCCGCTTGTCTGTTCTCGTGCCAACACTGCAGGGCTTTAAATATTATGCTGAGATTCAATAAAGCAAATTCCCCCTCTTTCTTCTGTCATTTGAATGTGTTTTTCAAAAATGTACTTTTCCAGGAAATTTCTTCTGGATTTAAATCTCTGCCTAGCACCACCCCCATCTCTCATGAAAACAGGAACACAGATTCCTTTAAGGCAATGTTTAAAGAAGCAGACCGACAGACATCCTTTTCTCTGTCTGCGAGGACTCGAGCCTCAGCCCAGCCTGGCAGGCGGTTTGTGCAGCTGTCCCTCCATGACCCTGTCCCTCCCTCTTTTCTGCTCTCCATGGAGATGGGGGTGTGCACCTCATACGGAGATGACTGAGGTGACGATGATAAGAAGAAGCATCTCCGCTGACAGCCACATCTTGGACTTATTAGTGTCCTTCCTTACAGAGGAGCCAGCCAACCTCAGGAGTCTCGGCTCACTCCTGTAATCTCAGAACTCCGGGAGGCTGAGACAGGAGGATCATAAATTGGAGCCCCTCCTGGGTAACTTAGACCCTGTCTCAAAGTATAAGATTGTTTTTAAAAAGGGCTATGGATGTAGCTCAGTGCAAGAGCCCTGGGTTCGACCACACATGCGCGTGCACGCACGCGCACACACATGCACATAAACACGCACATATAGAGACACACACACCCGTGCACTCGCATACAGGCCGACTCTGCTCCGAGAGCTCTGGGGTGCAGGCAGTTTCCTCCGTGGAAGCACTGCTCACGAAGGGAGGTCGTTCTCTCCCTGGGGTCGCAGAGGGCTTCCTCTGCACACAGACTCAGATCTCAGCCGCTCTCCTCCCCGGGGGCCTCCCTCGGCCGGGCAGACGGGGTAGAGCGGCGGGTCTGCCGAAGACGTGAAGACCGGAGAGCCGCTTGCTTGTCTCCGTGCTGGGTGGGACGCCACGAACTCCTCACGGCTGAGCCGGAGCTCGGAGATCTGTCCCTCCCGTTGGCGCGCGGGCGTCCCAGGCTCAGTGCGCAGTGCGGAATACGCCCGGCCACCTGCAGAGGCGGGGACAGCACAGCCCCGACGGCACAGGCCCTGGTGGGAGCGGCCCGGCCGCCGCCACTGTTGCTGGAAGACTCGAGGGCTCTGCACGCAGCTGCCGGCCGCTTTGTTGGCGTAAACCCTGTCTCACCGGACGTTGACGCGCGGTTTCCCTCGGCTCGGGCAGCTCCTGGGGGCAGAGCGGTTCATCGGTTGGCGATGAGCAGGGGAGGGAGAACGTCCTTAGCTTTCCGCTAAGGAAAAGCACGGACAAGCAACAGTGCGTGGAGATAATATGCATTTTACTGACTGTCACACTGTCGGACTGCTTTTCCATGCCGTATGATCCCTCTGCCCTAAGGAAACGGTTACGTCTGTTTCCCGCGTTTGTGTAAGCGCATGGTTACAATCACAGTGTGCAGACGACTTTGGGCTCCTCTTCACCACCCCGAACAGTGTTACTGGTGAGCCCGCTGCTCCGGGCTTTGATTTCAGGGCTCTGTGTACTTGGCTGCTCCCGCAGGGTGAGAAGGTGGCTCTTCAGTTTCCTTGGAAGTGGCCAAGGCCACGCTTGACCACACGGCTGGCTGCGGCCCAACAGGAAGCCCTGGTCTGGAGAAACTTCCCTTTCAGGTAGGCAGATTTTCAAGTGAGCCAGTCCAAAATCAGTGCGTTTGATTTCTTAATCAAATGAAAGGAAATGAAGCCAGAAAGTCATTTCAAAGGGCTGGTGAGGTCCCACGGGGAGCAGGGCGTCACCTCCCCGGTCCAAAGCTGTTAGGTGGGGGTCTTCAGGGCCACACCCTAATATCAGGGCTGAGGCAAAATCCACAGAGCAAGATCTTTCTGGCAGCACTGTGGACCCCGGTAAGCAGTGAAAACGGGTAAGTGTCAGCCTCTCAGAGCATGCTATTATTCACCCAAGAAGCTCTACAAAAGCTTGTCTGAAAACATAGATGCGGACAAGCAGAAACGTTGATTGGTGGTCTCTTTTTACTGGCATGTATTAATGCACATAGTAGCAGGGAATAGGACTCTGTGCGATATTCCGTACACGCACGTGGTACGCACTGAGCAAGTCCGGCCTCCCTTTGTCCACCCCCACGCACCCCCGTCTGCACTCTCTCCATCGCTCTTCCACGTGCAGCCAGACAGGCAACACGAGGAACCTGCTTCTGCTTACTTCACTTGGCATAATCTCTCTCGGTGCCATCCACGCTCCTGCAGAAGACAGGGTTTCGCTCTTCCTTAGGCCTGAATGAGATTCCATAGTACGTGTACCACGTCTTCTCTATCCATTCAACGACGCGATGCGAGACTCTATGGAAACAAAGATTCTAGTTACACAGTGTGTTCCACACATCATAGATTTTCCCTGGGGAGGAAGCAGCCTGTGTGTCTGTGCTACATGTATAAATGCTTCTGTGTACACAAAAATAACCCCACAAGAAACTATCTGAATTTTCACATTATCTGGATTGCAAATTTATGGACTATTTAAAATCAATTCTGTGTACGCATTTTTGTGTGTGTGTGTGATACTACACATTGAACCCAGGGTCTTCACACTGAGCTGCATCCCCAGCCCTTTTTATTTTTTATTTATTTAGGGTCTCACTAAATTGATAAGTTGCTCAGGCTGAGCTGAAACTTGTGGTCCTCCTGCCTCAGCCTCCCAGAATGCCAGGTTGACAGGCGTGTGACACTATGCCCATCTCCTCTACTTGAATTTCTAAAATTCAAGGTTTTCTATAATTGGTGTCTCTTATTTTTAGAATCAAGGGAAAGAGATATTTTAAAAATATCTCAATTCTGCTCTTTGCTATTAAAGGTGAACAAGATGAGTAAGGTCGAATGAACAGAAAGGGCTGTAAAGCCCAGCTGCTGGGGCGCTTACAACTGGCCGATGGATCGTGCCTTGAGTCTCATGGGCGTGGGAATTTAGGGTCACCTGGACGCAGGCTGAGGGGACGAGTGGGAATGGGGCCCATATGACGTCAAAGTGTGTTGAAGTTCTAAGCTGAGCTCCTGCACTGGTCAGCTTCACCCTCCTGTCTGGTCGAAGTCACCTCCCCGGTGATGACAGTCAGCGTGCTCGGGGTCTCAGCCTGCTCGGCATCAGCAGCCCAGGGAGGACACGGCTGGGCTCGGGTCCTGCACTGCTCCAGGCTCTGACCCAGGCCCAGCAGGCACCAGTGGGGCCCAGAGGACGCTCAGAATCAACTCAGTGCCCCCCACCCGCAGTGGCCTTGGCAGGCCTGTCCTGCTCCGGAAGCCATGTCCTGGTGTCCAGGCCTCCAGTGCTCAGAGAACCGTCCAGGAGACATCCAGCCAGTCCTGCTGAGCACCGTCCAGGAGGTTCCCGGTTGGTCCCGCAGCCCCTTTCCCAGCGTGGAGCACGTGACAGCGCAGCCAAGTCAGATCGGAAACGCAGTACCAAGTTAGACAAAGCGTCCTGCCTCAGGCTCCCTTGGGCATGGGGAGCCAAAGCCCACCGCTCCACCCACCTCTGACCACCCCATCAGCCACGAGAGGACATCTCAGCCGCTCTCCTCCCACAGCAGGTGCCGCTCCTGCTCCTCCAGGGCACCGGACTCTGCCCCAGCCTCTGCGCCGCTGGCCGGGTCCCCTCCTCCCCACACCCCCGTGGCCAGATGAAGGGAGCTGCTGCCCCTGCACATTCCTGGGAGTGGCACCTTTGTAACAGACAGACTTTTCTGTTCCCGATGGAAGCACACATATTTATTCTCCGGCAAAATAAGGGATTAGCTGCAGGCCGGTTCTGGTCTAGGAAAGCATCCATCTCCGGAATCCCGTCCAGGCCGTCCCCTCCTTCCCTCAGTTTGGGCCCTGTAATCCCTCTGGGTACACACGGCCGAGGCAGCTGCAGACATCGTAAACACGGAAGCATGGGGATTTTCCCAAGAGCTTCTTTGTAGCTTTAAGAACCTATTTTTATTATTCAATTTTTAAAATGCACGTACAGTAAAAATTACTCATTTTTGATGTACCCGTCTGTGAGTTTAGACAAAGACATAGTGACATAATCATCATCAAAACCAAGGCACAAAGTCAGTTTCATTTTCCCAGAAACTTCCCTCCTGTTGCCCCTTCCCTTCGTAACCAACCCTCCCTCCAGTCTGGTTCCCAGCAACCCAGATACGTCTGTTTTCTCTTCCGCAGCTCTGCTATTTTACAAGATGCCGTCTAAATGGGGTCCCTCTCTGTAGCCTTTGACGTCTGGCTCCCTTCCCTTCATGTAAATTACTGAGAATCCACGGGGCTGTGCAGAGCAGTGCCTTGTTTCCTTTTATTTTTTTGTCTGCTTTTTTTTTTTATAAATAGAACTCTATTGGAAGGACATAACAGTCTATTTCTACATAATGGTGTTAGTTTTATTCCGTGATCTATGCAGAGTTAATGTTTAATACCCCGTGAAGTGCAAGGTCCTGGGTGAAGACTGACACTGCCCCCAGGAACGGTCATTGCACTTTCCTCAGTGGTCAGCTGAGTCCATTCCGTTGATCTGCGTCACCGTTGCAGTCTTCAGTACTGTCTTCTTACAGCCATCCCTTCAGGCAGATAAGGCAGGTCATCAAACATTGTTCTTTTCCAAAATTATTTTGATTATTTTGGTCCCTTTGCCTAATCCAGTAAGTTTCAGAATCAGCTCATCATTAGCTATGAAAAGTTTGAATGGAGTTGAATCCATAGATCGGTTGCTGCTATCGCAGCAGTACCGATTCCTCTAGTCCGCGCCAGGCCATCATTTCCTCTATTAGGTCCTCCTGGATTTCTTTCCTGAGTGCTCTGTGGTGTTTAGCATACTTATTTCGCACATTTGGTTATATTCATAAGTAAGTGACTCTTAGAAATGCCGGTTTCTAATTATTCATTCTTGATTGTGGTATTTTTATGATATTCGTCACTTCAATTTCCCTCCTCTTGAATGTGAGCTGGACTTGGTGGCAGATGTGGAGACAGCAGCATGAGGAGGAAGCACCAGCGTTGACTACAGAGACCAGGTCATGAATCCAGGACCCCACCCCACTGGGAAAAACCAAGGCCCGCGAGTTCCCCAGGAGGAGCTGAAGCCCCGTTCAAGCATCCCAAGAGGGCCTGGGGGGCATCTTGCACCCCCACCCCCAGATGCCGAAGCCCAGGCCCCCGTCTGGACTGCAGCCACAGGAGAGCCCCTGAGCCAGAGCCAGTCGCCACAGTCCAGCCTGGCGAGCTGTGCCATAATCAAAGGTTGTTACTGCAAACCACGACATTTTGGGATCTTTTATTACACAGCAGTAGAGGACTAACACATGACTCTATAGAAACGCATTTGACTTTTGCGTACTGACCAAACAACCTTGCCAAACTCACTGAGTAGCATTAGGAATTGTTAATGTAGATTCATTCAGATTCTCTCCATAGACTGTCTTGCCATCTGTTAACAGAAACAGCTCCAATTCTTCCTTTCCAGTACCAAGTCCAGTGACTCCCACGAGCATCGAGTGCCTGGTACATGGGAGCGGGACAGATGTACGGCTGCCCTGACCACATCTTGAAGGAGAAACATACAGTACTTATTGATGCCCTCTTATCAGGTTACAAAAATTCCTTTGAATCCTAGCTAGCTGCGACTTGTATTGCAAAGGGATGTTGAATTTTGTGAAATATTTTTCCTACCTATTGAAATAATCACATATTTTTTTCTCTGTTAATCTTTTGATCTGATACATTATATTTTTGGATGTTAAACCAGCTTTGCATTTTTGGGATAAACATTACTTGTTGAAGATATACTATCCTTTTTATGTACTTCTAAACTTCATTAGTATTTTGTCTACAAATTTTGCATCTCTGGTAATAAAAAATATTGTTATCTAGGATTCTTTTCTTGTAATTTTTTCTCATATTTTGGCTTCTGGGACTGCTGTCTTCATAAAATGAGGGAAATGTCTTCTCTTATTTTCTGAAAAGGATTATTTAATATTGCTATAAATCCTTAAAAGTTTGGAATAATTTCCTAGTGAAGCTGCTGTGCCTGGAGTTTTCTTTATTGTAAATTGTTCAGCTATTTTCAATTCTTTAATTGACACATACTACTTACTTGTTTCTTTTTGAGGGAACTTTTAAAGATTGTATTTACAAATAATTTCTCCATCTCATCTAAGTTACCAAATTCATAGGCATCACAATGCTTTTCGTGTCCCCTAACAATTCCTCCTGTGTCTCTTTGGTCCATTGCAGTGAGTAAAGATGGATCAATTATACCTGTCACTTCAAAGAACCAGCTTTCAGCTGCACTGAGTTTCTCTGATGATCTTCTTTTCTATCTAAATATCATAAATTCTGCCTTACGCTTTCCTGCAGACCTAGTTTCCTCTCCTTTTCTTAGCTCCTAAGGATGAAAGCTCAGGTCAGTGAGTTCAGACCTTCATGCTTTTCTAATACAGAAATTTAGTCCTATACACTTTCCATAAGTATATTTTAGTGGCATCACAAAAAATTTTATGTTTTCATTCAGCTTGAATTACTTTCTGATTTTCCTGGGACTTACTCTTTGAACCAAGGGATATTTCTAAGTCTCTTATTTGATTTACAAATATTTGGACATTATTTAGGTATCTTTATGTTATTGAATGCTATATTCTTATCTGGGTACATGCTTCATGTTATTTCATTACTTTTATGTTTATTAAAGTCTTTTAAATGTCTCAGCATGTCACCAGCCCTGGCAGGTGTTTTGTGGGCACTTGCCAAGAATACACAGTTGACTGCTGTTGAAAATGAGGCTCACTTACACGCGTGGTCGCACCGGCTGGTGGAGTGGTTCAGATATTCTCTATCGCATCGTCTTCTGTCTCAGCAGCAGTCACGGAGAGGCTCCAGATAGCGCTATGGATTTTGTTACTTCCCATTTCGGTTCTATCTGCTCTGCTTCATGTATTTTGGAAACCTGTGTTAGGCCCGTGTTTACTGAGGATTGCAAGAGCTTCTCAATGAACCTCCCTTTACCTGTATTCCATGTCCTGCTTTATTCCCAGTAACCATCCCCTCTGAAGCCTATTCTGCCTGATGTCACATAACCATCTTCTTAGTGTCCATATGGCATATCTTCCTGTTCTTTTACTGTTATCCCAACTTGTATTCAAGGCACCTCTTCTTAGAGAGTGCATGGTTGGGTCTCATACTTTCAGTAAAATCTGACAATCAAATTTTAATTTTTATAGTTCGACCATTTTAAATTAAGGTAGTTATTTATATGTTTGGATTTAAATGTATCATCTGTTTTTTTGGGGGGGTTTGTGTTGTTCATTTCTTTCACTCCTTTTCAGATTTTTCCATTATTTACATATTTTTCATATTTATTTATTTGTTGGTCTTTGGTGAGACAATGTTTTATTTTAGTTGTCTTAGGGATTATAATGTATACACCTAATATTTCATAGTCTACTCAGTCCTGGACATAATGGGTTTTTGTTTTTCTTTATCCTGCTTGGGATTTGTGAGGCTTCTTAAACCTGTAAATGTATATCCTTCACTAAATTTCAAGTTTTCAACCCATAATTCTTGAAAGCTTTTTCATACCACTTCCTGTCTCCTTCATCTGAAACTCTGATGACAGAAATGCTCGGTGCTCCATTATGAGCTCGGAGGCACAGGAGAGAGACAGGATGAGGAGGGTCCCTTCCTGTCTGCTGCCAGCACCCCAATGACCTACAGACCTTCCGCATCCCACCCAGGTCCCAGCACCTCCCATAGCTCCTCCTTGGAGACCGAGCAGGAGCTCATGGACAGTTCTGAGTTGTGCTCTACACATTTGCAGGATCATGCTGTTCGGACTCTGTCCTGGTAACACTTCTGGAGAAGGCTGTTTTCACCGACAGTCTGCCGGGTTAATTTTAGACCCCTTTCTCGCCCCCCGTGGTTGATCATACCACTGCCAGTTTAGTTTTCCAAGTTAGTGCTGCACTGCTGGGCTCTGCAGTACAGTTCAGGGGTGAGCCTCCCCTTCTCCAGATCTTTCCTGCCTGAGACTTGCACCCAATGGCCCTTTTTCTTGGTCTTTTGAACACAAAGCCATGGTTTTCGTGAGAGTTTTCCCTACTAAACTTCTCAGGGGAGGAGGTGTGAGAGCAAGACCACACTCCACATGTAGAAAGTCCTGACAGGCAAGGTGCAATAGTTTGAGCCTGTCCTACTAAACCACGTCCAAGGAATGTCACCCTCCGGCAGCAGGGTCAGGCCGTGGGGTCTCCAAGAGGTGCCGAGAGCCTGGCTCAGTACTTTGGCACGGGAGCATGGTGTGGAGGACCACTTGGAAGACTCTCCTTAAAGGAAGAGCAATTATCTCCATTTTGGCTAAACCTGGCCTTATTTCCATGTACTGATGTGTACAGAGCTGGCTAGGGCGTTTCCTTATCCCTTTAATTGGTGCAGTGAGTAGGGAGAGCCATGCTCCATGCTGTCAGCTGGGTTCAAGCCTCGAGTAAGAGGCTATGACTTCCCAGGGCATAAAAAATTACACATCGGAGCTGAAGCACCGACCCCAAAACTTTAGATGCTACCTTGAATTGTGTTACGCAGATTACTCCTGCATATCCTTCCCTCTGCATATTGCAGAGGTGATTTCAGGCCACCTACCTAGCCCAGCTCACGCACTCACATACTTCCCGCCACTCTTGCAGTCATTCATCCCGAGCCACTCCCCTCATCAAGAATTAATAAAACCCGGGTTCAGCCCTGGGTCAATGCCTGTGTTCCGGTTAGCCATCACCCTGGCTGGATTTAGGATCCCCTTGGCTCCCCACAACTACAAATACGCCTTAGTGTCTTTATTCTCACCGAGGGTTGCACTGGAAGTAGTGGACTGGAATTAACTTATTGGAATTCCAATAACTTTTCCATGGAATTACAAATACAACCGTCCTAGACTGTGATGAGGACCGGGAAGGGCTCTCTATAGGAGCCGGCTCGTTGTCATGGGATGAGCTTGTTCAGGCCAGGGCCAGGTTTACTGTGGCATAAGCCACACTCTCCTGCTCTCCCCCCATGGACAAGTCTGGCCAGTGACAGCCATGGGCTTCTCGGGCTCCAGGACATGAGAAAGAAGCTCTGTTCATCATAAGGAGTGGCCTCAACTGTTCTACAACAGTGCCACAAAATGGCCGCGGTCATCAGTCTTGTAAAGGCGTTTTCTCCTAGAAGTCCTCGCACAGATCTCTCCCTTATGACAAAGCCCACTCCGGAGGTGTTGAAATGCAATTTCCTCGCCTGTGATGGACACATCACCTCCTACCTCCTCTTTAGACAAGGCACCTTAGATCCCCTTAGATCTCCTTAGATGGCCTCAGGTCCCCTCAGGTCGCCTCAGGTCCCCTCAAGTCCCCTTAGGTCGCCTTCCCCAGGTGCCGGCAGCTCCTCCCGAGCGTCGTCCTCAGCCACCTGGCGCGAAGCCTGCACCCTTGGCTGTGCCTTCTAACTGAGCCGTGCCCTGCCGCAGAGTAGATTCGCTCCACTGGACGGACACAGGGACTTTTACATCCGGTCTTAACTCGAACAGTTACAGCACTCACAAAATGGAGAAGTGAGTTAAACACATCCCCGAAAAGAAAAGGACTGTTAAAGAGAAACTGATGAAGAGCACACACAGGAAGGAAAGGGGAGACGGCCGCGCCGGGGCGGTTTCATCCGCGCGCTGACCGCGAAGCGCCCGAGCGGTGTCCGCAGAGGCGGCCTCGAGATGTGGTCCCTCTCACTTCACAGACACCTCCGGCATTCGGAATGAAAAGAGGTCTCTTCTTTCATTTATCGACAAAACTTAATTCAAAGATAATTAAATCCAGTAGTTTGCAAAATTTTACTGAACTCTGCTAAATGTTGGGAAATCTCTCTTAGGGCTTCTTATTGTAGTGAAAGACCGCATATTCCTGGTTTGTTATTTTTACTACTACTGCAAAAAGAATTATAATAATAAGTGGCAATAATCACACTATAAGCCAAAAGCTCATCTTTGTCAGCAAATAAAAAGACGCAAAAGACTGCTGAAAGTAGGAAGTAACAAGGATTAGAACAAATGGGTCGTAAGAATTTTGTTGTGCAGTAGGGTAACAATGTAGATACTTTAATGTATCGGATTGTGGTGTTCATTGCGATGCATTAGGAATATTTTGTAATAAATCATAAAGAGAAGTGGAAAAGAGACATTCTCTGTAATAACTACTCTTTTTTAAAATAAAACCAGTATTTTATGGAAAAAAAACATACGTATATGAAGCAATATTAGTGGCTGCTTTTACTAGCAATAAATACAATCATGGAGTAAGACTATGGAGAGACTCATTTGTGAAATTCATTCTTTGCTTGTCTTGCAAGTGAAATATTCTAACAGGCACTGAATTCAGAATCACACAAAGTACAATATACGGTCACACAGTAATTACTATTATAAAGCGACCTTTAGGATACGGCAGAATCTTTACACTAATTTCCATGGTGAAGAAAAAGAATGAGGGCCGGTGAGATGGCTCAGCGGCTTAAGCGCCTGCCTGGCAAGCGCGAGGGCCCGAGTTCGACTCCCGGAACCCACATATGAAAAAGGGGCCGGTGATATCGCTCAGCGGCACGGGTGCCTGCTGGCGCGCGAGGTCCTGAGGTCGACCCCCCGGTACCCACAAAAAAAAAAAAAAAAAAAAAAAAAAGAAAAAGAATGAAAATGTCTGTACAGCACAGGTATGTGCTGGGTGCCACGGCTACTTCATGCCAAGGTATTTTCTAAAACTTCAAAATTCAGTATTAGCTGTGCATGAGCTGACGTTTTAAAAATGAGTGTGTGTGAGGAGCATGCTGTCAAGCAGATAATCTGAAAAAGAAAGAACCCAGCTCATCCAGGGTGAAAGTGATATCTTCTCATTGTTATGATGCTGTGGTTCTACAACATCATGTTTTAATTGCAATCCATTCTTGTGATTTTTCTAAAAGCACAAGCTATCTATTAAAACAAATCATCTCCAAAATGTTAAAAAAAAAAAAAAACACTTCAAGACAAAATTGTAACCTATTTTAAAACTGCTAAAATGGCCAGATCCAAGCGATGCCCATGAAGCTTTGAGGACTAAACTGAGTGTGGTGCCCTGGTTGGACTCTGGAGCAGGAAGCGGACACAGGAGGAGAATAAGTGAATCTGAATGGTGTAGACCTTGCCCAAGAACAATGCATCAGCACTGGTTCATTAATGGAAATACTGCACACACTAAAGTGAGAAGTTACTAATCAGGGTATGTCTGAACTCTACCATCTTCAGTTTTTCTGTAAATTTAAATTTTTTTCTAAAAAATAAATTTTTTAAAAAATTACTTTTACATGAAAATTTAGTCACATACTCATGCTCATAATCAAGACACAGAATACTTCCATTGCCCCTAAATCCCCTTCCTGAGTCTGTTTTGAGGTTGGTCCTCAGCCCTCAGCCCAGGCCCTGGAAACCTCTGATTTAATTTCTGTCCCTGTAATTTGTGCTTCTTCCAGAATGTCACAAAAACAACACAGCATGATCACAGAATATACAGCCTTCTAGGCCTGTGTTCTTTCTGCTGGTGTAATATTACTGGAATTTATTCCTGCTAATGCATGGATACATAGCCCTTTCATTTTTATTACTGACCACACTGCGTGTTTTACCCCAAATTGCTCACACCTTCAAATATTTGAGTAATTTCCATTTCAGAGGTATTATGAACAGAGCGAAAACAAATGTTCATCAGGTCTTTGTGTAGACACATGTTTTCATTTTATTGGCTAAATACCTACAATAGTGACTGATGGATCATACATTAATTATTTAACTTTATAAGAAACTGACAAATTGTTTCCCACACTAACTATGGTACCTTGAATTTTGATGAATAATACCAGTATATGAGATTCCAGGGTTCCACATATTGCGAGGAATCAGTACTGAAAATACTTTTGATTTCAGCCGGGCTGGAAGGTATGCGGTGGCTGTGGATTTAATTTATATTGGCCTGCTCTCTAATGATGTTGAGCCTTTTCTCTTGTGCTCATTTGTCAGTCATCTGCCTTCTTTTGTAAAATGTCCAAGCCTTTTGCCCATTTTCAAATTGGGTTGTCTCTTGCAGTTGGATTATAAATGCTGCGTTATATTCTGACTATAACTCCTTTATTATATACACGAGATTTTTCAAAACCTGTTTCCTTCTAGTCCATGGCACAAATGACCCAGATGTTGAAATTGTCAGGTTGAACTTTCAAATAACAATGAATTAGGTGAAAAAGAGATAACATAAAAAGTAAACCACACTAAGAAAAGATGAGAAATGTCAGCAGAGACACAGAAACTATAGAAGATTCAAATGCAAAGAGCACAAGTAAAAAGCACACACAATATCAGAAACGGACCCTTAATAAGTTTGTCAGCAGACTGGACACCTTTCAGGAAGGAATCCTTGAACAAACTAGGTCAATAGAAATTATTCAAACTAAACTCAACACCAGAAAAATGGTGAGCAAAGAACAGGGCATCAAGAGCTATTGATAACACTGAGCTATCTAAAGCACATGTAATTGGTGTCCCCAAAGGAAAAGAAAAGAAACATGGGAGAGAGAGATTTCAGAAAATAATGGCCAACCAGGCAAGGTGGAGCATGGGTACAATCCCTGCACTCTGGGAGGCTGAGACAGGAGGATTAAAACGTGGAGCTCGGCTTAGGCAACTTAGCCAGACCCTGCGCCACCCCCGCAAAATGGGCTGGGGATATAGCTCAGTGCAAAAGCCTTGGGTTCTGTCACCAGTAACACAAGGAAAAAAGTGCATGGAAGAATACTCAGTGCTGAGTTGTCCTTCTTCTAGCCTTTTGAGGACTACTGATCATCACCCACTGAGCAGGGGTCAGTGCTTGGGAGACAACTCAGCCTTCCCTCCACTGAGCACTCTCCTGTGGACAAACACAGGCCAAAAGAATGGGCTCTGGGCCCCAACCAGAGCAGCAGGCTCCTGGTATTAAAGATGTGCACCAGCTCCCCACAGCGAGTGCAATGGTCCCAACAAAAAAAGAAAGATGGTGTCTTACAAATACTCTCATATGCATCTTTGACACGTGTATCGTTTCTCTTGGGCTTAAGTCTAGCAGTGGAATCTCAGCTATCTAGGACGTGCATAAATCCAGCTGAACAGATGGTGGAAACGGTTTTCCCAAGTGACTGCCCAGCCCACGCCCCTGCGGGCAGTGAACGGAGCGAGGTGTCCTCCAGCTGTCAGCGGAGTCCGCTGTAGCCAGCTCAGTGCATGTGCAGAGGACCATGAGGGTCTTAGCTTACCATCCTCGTGGTTCATGCACGTGGCTGACTTCCCACGAGTGCTTGGCCATTTGTTACCATCTCAGCGAAGGTCCAGCTAGTCTACTTGTTTGTGTGTCCTCGTCATGCAGACTTTTAGGAGTTTTAAATGTTTTGGATCAAGCTTTTTGTCAGTTATCTGTCTCTTGTCTGTCTCCTCGCCAGAGACTCACATTTCATCCCCATGCTAAATGCTTTAGTTTTAATCCAGTCTTTCATAATCACTGTTTTTCATAACAGTTAATATTTTTAGGCATTTAAGAAAAGTTCCCTTGCTTCTAAAGACACACATGCTCTCCTGTTATTTCTGTAGAAATTGTGTTTATTTGCATTTCACAATTAGGCCAATAATCTACATGGACATTTCACAATAATCTACATGGATTTCATCTTTGCGTAGGACACTTTATTTAAAGGTTAAGATTTAACTTTTGTCCCATGGATACGACATGAAGCCAGCGCTGCTTATTAACCACCTCCTCACGCCTTTCCATGAAGTGATCCCTTACACACGGGGTTTTCTCTCTACTCTGTTCGGTCGACTTGTCTGTTCGTCTATACTTGCAGAATAGCAGTCTCTTCTTCACTGATATTTTTTGAATTGTGAGAGGTTGCATCCCAATAAACCTACCATAAATTGAAAATACTGTAAGCAAAAAATACACTTCATACACAAAACTTGCCAAATAGCGTAGCTCGGCGCAGAGTTCTCTGTAGAGACTCAGGGATTACCCTTGTGATCCTGAGACACAGCACCAGACACCCATGCGCTGAAGGAGGGCAGGATTGTTTTGGCTCACAGTTTATGGAGGTTTCAGTCAACAGTCAGGCGGCTCCAAGGCAGGGCGGCGTGGCGGAGGAGGCCCCAATCGCTGCCGCAGAGGGAAACAGAGTGAGGAATAGAGGAGCGAGGAGGACATAAGCCTGAGGCCACCTCCTCAGACCGAACCGCACCTCCTACCAGAAGTCAGCTCCAACTCACAGGGGACTAATCCAGTGACGAGTGGCACGCCCCCAGGATCCAGTCACCTCCCAGAGCCCCAGCTATGAGCACATAGGCATTGGGGGGACACCTAGACATAAAGCATCACACACCCCCTGTCTGATGGTAAATTCTGCAGGCAGTGAAGGGCAATGTGCAGAGCCTCGCAGGGGAGGTCTTTGTGAGCTGTGCAAGCAAAGGGACCCCTGCATAAGGGGCGGACACTTGTGGATCTCTGGAGCATTCAGGGGCATCTCAGGCCACAGCTCCGAGCTCTCCACTCGCCAGCCCTACCGCAGGTCTGCGTCCCTTTTCCCTGCAGAGCTCAGTATTTGTTCTCTCTGCAGACCTGCTGCAGCAGTACCTGTAAGCACCTGGTCTGCGCGAATACTGCCGCGGCAGCCTGCAGGGTTCAGTGTGCTTAGACTGAGCAGTGGACGCAAGCAGGTCACTGTTAATCTTCATGGCTCTCACAGCTGCTGACCCAAGCCAGCTGTGGATTACCACCCCTTCCTGCACTGTCCCCAGTGCATTACCTAGCACTTCCCTCTCTGATCGCATCACGTCACAATCTTCCACTGAGGAGTCAGATCATTGATGCTGCTGTCAGGCATGACCATTCTGCATTCACAGTCGCAAACGGTGTCCTGTTTCCAAGGGACCAGTGAGCCACCAGCTGTGAGCCCCAGCCTGGGGGCTGTTTTCTAAGGCTCCTGTGCGGTTGTCGTGATTTCCACAGCTGAGGCTGAGCTACAGCCGCAGACTGGTGCTGTGCCCTCCTCACAGTGCGAGGAGGGGCCGAGGAGGGAAGGGAGGCAATAGGAAGACACGCGGGAAAGAAGGAATGAAGGAATGGAGGAATGGAGGGGTGGAGGAAGCGTGGCCCGGCTGGGCAACACCTGCTGTGGGCTCCAAGGGTCTTCATGGAATCCGTTTCCTTGGGGAGACCAGGAGACACGGTGTCCACCCCTCCATCTTCCACTCTGAGCCGAGGCCCCACAAGCTTTACCTGTTCTATGTGGTCAGCACAGCGCAGGTCACTCTGTACTTTGGTCCACAGCACCAGGCAGAGGAAGAGGGATCAGGCACTGCACTTAGAGACAACCTAACCCAATGTGAGTAGCCAGGTCCTTCTTGGACTTGGCGACGACCCGACCCAATGTGGGTAGCGAGGTCCTTTCCGGACTTGGGCAGGACCCAACCCAATGTGGGTAGCGAGGTCCTTTCCAGACTTGGGCGGGAACCAACCCGTGAGTAGCGAGGTCCCTCCCGGACTTGGCGATGACCCGACCCGACGTGAGTAGCGAGGTCCTTCCTGGCGGAGCTGCAGCATTTGGTGGGGCTGAGCGACTGGAAACAGCTTTTCAGGGCCTGAATTAACAGTGAGCATCGATTCCCGGACCCACTTTCCTCTGTGGCCTTGGATCCTCTGTCCCAAGGCTGCTGACCGCAGTTCAGCCTCAGCTGTGCCCCAGGAACCAGCAAAGGCCCCGAGGGTCCTGGCTTGGAGCTTTCCTGAATATCAGTGCTCTTATGCTGCCCAGCAGCTATTTTACTGTATTTCTTAGTTTGCTTTTTTACTGGACTAGTTTGTCCGAATCATCAATAAACAGTGACATAAAATGAATTCTAAATGGTTAGTACACATAGGAACCATATCAGTATCCTAACTACAACAACTCCAACTAAGAATGAGACGCTTTCCAACGTTAAGACAGCAAGTACAAAGCAAAGGAGGGTTACAGCCAGGGTTGCCGGGCAATCTCCACAGCGCAGGTGAGAAGCAAATTCTCCAAAATGGGTTTTGACAACATCAACAAGAAGAGTATTTTTCACATCTATTGCCACTGTGCTTCCACTTCTGGACAATCTATTTTAAGGAAATAGCGTGAAATATGGACAAAGATTTTAGCCACATCTATCCAACCTTGGATTGTTTGTTATCAGGACAGCATTAAAAGTCCTTTATATTTGGCCATAGATAATGAAATCACAGCACGTAAATAAACAGAGTATGGCATAACCTTTAAGATCACATTTACCAAGCATCCCTCCTATGCTCTGAAATGACAGTAAGTGTGAAAAGAAACATTTCAACAACACATAGTGTGACTTCGCTCACCCTAAAAATGCATGGGGAACACTTGAAAAACAATCCAGATGTTAATATGGGTGTTCTCAGTGGAAATGTGACAGTTTTTCAATTATTTCTCAAATTTTCTGAATATACATTTCATTTATAATCAGAAATAACTAGTAGGAAAAATAAGACATAACTCATTAAAATTAGTAATAGTAAATTATTTATCAAGATAGGCCATCCTGGTTAGTTTAATTTTCAGGTAATTATATATTTATGCCCCCCCAAATAGAGCTGCTTTCAGTAGTAACATCGTAAAATAGCTCTAAATTATACAACCCAAATTAGCTTTCCCAATTCATAAGGGACTTCCGGTGTGTTCCTTCGCCGGGATCACAGAACACAAGGGTTGGCGTCCCTCCGGGAGAGTGACCGAGTTAGCCCTCCGCTGCTGCACGGCGATTTCCCTCACTTTCTCCGCACTCCACAGAGGGCGACATCCTTGCTGCTCACCAAGGGTGGCAGAGCCAGGGACGCAGGTCGAGCTGAGCCGCTGGGCTCTACATGGAGCTCAGAGTGGCTCCGTGCCCTGCCTTGGGCTCCCCAGCCCCCCGCGGCCCCTGCAAGGAGGCTCACTGTGTGTTGGTTCAACTTGGTTTGTTCGGTCACTGGGATGCTGATTTGCATTTTCCTCTTTGTAGCCTGGCCCCTCACACGTTCCCACCTCCTGGGTGTGTGTGGGGGGATGCTCGCTCCTTCATTAGCCTCACTTCGCTGTCTTTTCACACAGGGCTTTCTCCGAGTTCCCTGCCAGCCACCTCCCGTCACTATGGTGTCCTCGCCTGGTTTTACAGGACATCCTCAGCAGCTGCGTGGTTGCCTTGCTGGGCTCGGTGCAGCACAGAGGACTTGGCAAGGAGAGTGTGCGGAGGGAGAGAGCTGTCCGGAGCCTGAGATGTGCACCAGGGCACTAACCCCCAGGATGCAGCACAGTGCCACACCAGGCTGTGACTGCCTGGAACTTGGCTCTGGACCTGATTCTCATTTAACTGAGAGAGTGGAAGAAAAACTCAAGAACACCCATGGCCCACAGAGGAGTTCCCCATCCCTCTGACACTTCTGCCTGTCACCCAGTCCTCCTGCTCCCAGGGACCCTCTGTCCACATGTGTGAGGTGCTGCAACGGCAGACTTTTAGAGGTCACCTAAAGTACGTGGATTGGATACCAAAGCATGTGCTTATAGTCTCAGTTTAAAAACTAAGATGCAGGCCAGGCATGGTGGTGCACGACTGTAATCCCAGCACTTGGAAGGCTGAGGCAGGAGGGTCGGTGAGAGTTCAAGACCAGCCTAGGCTACATAGTTAGTTCAAGGCCAGCCTGAACTACATAGCAAGACTCTGTATAAAAAACAAACAAATGAAAAACAAACAAGCAAAAAACTAAGATGCAAAACCTACTCACACACCCAACACCACTAACAAAACACTGGCTAAATGACAGGTAAGTTCAGTGCAAGTTTTTAAAAAAAATTATAATATTTTATCAAATTGTAATGTGTACTCTCTAACAAAAGGAAAAGTTCTTTTAAAGCAAAAAAAATGGAATGAGAAAAATTCATATTATGAAACATAAAATCATATTCAAAAGATAAGTACCTTTTCCTTTCTTCTTTTTTTTTATTCTTTCTAACTTTCTAGCAGCTCGGGAGACTGAGGCAGGAGGATTGTGAGTTCAAAGCCAGCCTAAGAGATCCTATCTTAAAGACAAAAAGAAAACCTCCTGAAAGCAGCTGTTCGCAGGGAGGGAGGAGCCCTGGCCGGGAGCCCTGGCCTCACCGCCCCGCTGAGGCTCTGCTATGAGAGGAACACACGGGAGCCCAACACAGTAGGAGCTTAGCCTCAGCCAAAGCCCCAGTCTTTCTCCTCCCTGCCTACCTGGAAGCCTACTATTCAGTGTTTTAACTTATAAGCACCATCTTTCAACTGAAAGCACAGAACCGCAAGAAGGAAAGAACAAGACGCACTGCACGGCGTTCGCCGGCCGCGTTTGCCGTCTGCTCGGCACCGGGCCCCTATGCGCGTGATCTCGCTTAACCTCAGCCGTCCGAGGACGTGGGTTCTGTTATCCTCATTTCCCAGGTGAAGAAACCAAAACCGAAGATGTTAAATAACTTGCCCAGTTTCCACAAAAGCTATTTTGATGTTTTGGTTTGGGTTAGGCTTATTGTACCAAATAATTCCAGGTTAATTGACATGTTTAAGTATAATAAATATGTCTTTTGATGAGCATTGTTTTCTTTCTTGCTCTTTTTTCTTTCCTGGAAGTATTACCATGTTGGTTTCTAGAAATTTTATAGGTTGAGTTCTTATTGTTTTGTAATTATTATTATGTGGAATAAAATTGATATTTATTTATTAATCTTAGCCTCTTTTTTGTTATTCTCCTGAAAGTTTTTGTATTAGCATAATCTGTCAAAACCGTTAGCTGGTTCACTTTTTTAATCTCATTTTTAAAATTTTAATTCCCTATTAAATAGCTTTTTGTCACTATTCCTTTGTAATACATCTATTTGTATTCTGCTAAGTTTAGATAATATTATCTGTATTTTCCTATCTTCTTTAAATATGTGTTGAAATTATTTACAGCCTAACATGGGATGGAAATTATTTAATAATTCATTGATATTAGAAGAGATTGCCATTTGTTTTCTTTGAGAATAAAATTTGTTAGAAGCCTAAAATTCAAGTTTACCAAGGATGGTTAAATTCTTTGTAGACTTTTTTTTCCTACTTGAGCCATCAGTTTCTAAGAGTTTTCTCTCCACTCTGTGGATTAGCTAAAAACTCCTGGAATTGATGAGTAATAGTAAACATATTTTGATCTTCTCGCTTGGGGAACAAAGCCTGGTTATGATCACCTTCTTGATGAAATGCTTTTTTATTAATAAGTAATATCTCTCATATTTTTATATTTTATGCATGGTATTCATTTCATTTATCTTGTTAAATTGAAAACTTTATTTCATTTTTGTTAGACTTTACTTGGCATATCTTTCATCTTTTCTAAGTCTATTATTTTTTAAAGATGTACTTACAAACATCTGTCTCTGAATTTAGTTTTCTTCATTTTTAAAACCAAATTTGAGAGTTGCCATGTTTGAAGTAGGGTATTTAACCCGATCATATTTATTATCTCTGTATTTGAAATGATTCCTACTAGTTTGCAAACCCTTGTTTTTCTTTCTTTTTGACTTCTTTAACAGTCTCCAAAGACGTTTCTGGTAATTCTTTTGTGTTTGTCCCATCTTGGCTTTTACCCTAGTGGTTTTTAAAAAATTTTCCTCTTATAGTCTCTGCTGAGCTCATTTTTCAAATTTTGTGAAGTTTTTCAGATATCCCAAAATATGTAAAACACTAAGAAGTAGAGCTAGGTATCTACCTTCTTGTGAAATAAGAACGCAATGCAAATGTGCCTCCCCAGTTCCAACCCCAGACTCCTCCCCCTGGAGGGAGCCAGGGCCTCGTGTGGCGACCTCCCAGTCCCCTGAGACCCACAGTCCTCCGCTCCCACCTCGCTGGTCTCTCTTCTCCTCCTGTCTCAGTCCCCGTACCATGGGCTGGAGGCCTCACCAGCAAGGGCTTGGGGGGTTGTTTTCCAGCAGGTCTCTGGCCAGAGGGTGCAGGGTGCAGGGTGCCGGGTGGGGGCCAGTGCCCCTGGCGTGGCTCTGCAGCTCACGGCACCCACCTCCTTCCTGTCTGTGTCCCCTGTCACCTTTCCCATGGGTGGGTGCCTGTAGAGGGAGCACATTCCCTCTCTCCGAGCCCTCTCCTTTCCCCTTCTTAGATAGCCAGCAACCCCATCAGATTAGGTCCCCACCTTGCCAGCCGTGCCTGATCACCTCTTAGATCTCCCGTCTCTGCACGCAGGCACATTAGGGGTTAGGGGTCCAGCACACACATTCTGGGGGACTCGCTCCATACACACCTCCTCCATTGCTGTTCCTCTCCTGGTCCTGCCTCGTGTCATCGAGCTCTAAATGCTGGGTTGGGTCTTTAGAACTCCTGGTCGTTTTCTCACTGTGATGCCCTTGGCGACCCCTTCTGCCCCCTGCACTGATGACCCTGCTGTCTTTTCTTTTTTTTTTTTTTTGTGGGTACCAGGGGTCGAACTCAGGACCTCGCACTCCAGCAGGTGTCCATGCTGCTGAGCGATATCACTGGCCCTTTTTTGTATGTGGGTACCGGGAGTTGAACTCAGGACCTCACGCTTGCCAGGCAGGCACTTATGCCGCTGAGCTATCTCACCCGCCCTGAACCTGCTGTCTTGTCCCTCAAATTTCCCTGTCTTCCTCCCCTATCCTGTCCCACCCAACATCACCTCCACCGGAAGCCAAGTCTCGGTCACCAACTGTGGAGCCGCACACGTGGAGGTGACTCTTAACACCTCTTCCTTTTTAACACCTTACACCCAAACCTTCAGGCTTCAAAGCTTGGTTTGCATTCCAAAATATTTCCCCCTTGGTTAGCTCCGTCTCTCCTCATGCTTCTTGTCCATTCTTGCCCCGTAGGATGTATTCTGGGCACAGGCAGAGATGCCATTAGAGCACAAGCCAGTCAAGACAGAGGAAAGCTGGATGAAATTGGATGAATTGGAAAGCAGATGAAATGCGGCTGAAGACCCGCAGCAATGCACAGCAACAGCTGGACTGAAACTGAATCCTGTCGTGAGGGGGAAACGTAACCAGTCAATTTACAGATTGGATATTAAGATGTTTTTCAATGCTAAGTTTACTGAAATTAATAACCACACGGTGCTCATGTGTATGGCTTGTATCTAGATGTCCTCCCATAGCCTCATGCACTCACACATGGGACTTTTGGAGGTGCCTGCCTCTGGGTATGTGAATGTGGATTAAGGGTGTGATAATTGGGTTGTTCTCTTGATCGGTTTAGCTTTATTTTGGGTGTGGATAATGGAAGTCCCACGTTGGGTGTGGGTGGCACCAGTCGACAGGCTTGAGCCTGGGTGGGATATAAGCGAAAAGAGGGAAGGCAGGCTGGCTGCTGGCTGCTGGCTGCTGGCTGCTGGCTGCCTTCTGCCTGCCCTGCCATGGACTGTTTCTCCTCTGCGATGCTCTCTGCCATGTCCGCTGTCTTGGAGCCAGCCAAGTATGGACTAAAACAGCTACAAATTGACCCAAAATAAACCTTTCCTGCTTTAATTTTGTGTGTTAAATATTTAGTCCAAGCAATGAGGAAGTAAACGAGACACCCTGTTAGAGACTATCTCTATATCAGGGGACCTATGCTGAAGGTTTGGGCATAGAAAGACTTGGTGTATGTAACATTCTCAAATGTTTGGGGGAAAATTGTGTATACATATGTATATGAATTTTTCTTCCCAAATGTCATCAGTCACTGTGCTAAGTCAGCTTTCTGTTACTGTGACAAACACTTGAGATAATCAGCTTATAAAAAGATGAGGTTTATTTTGGATTCGTGTTGGAAGCCTCCATCCTTGATCAGAGGGCCCATCACTTTGGGTCTGTGGTGAGGTCATTGGGCTGGAAGGGCCTAGAGGACCAAACGCTCCCTTTGTGGGGGTCCAGGCAGCAAGAGAGGAAAGGGAAAGGGCCAGGACCCCAGGGTTATCTTCCAAGCTGACTCTATGATCTGAACACCCTGGCAAGATCCCACAGGAGGAGGAAGAGGAGGAGGAAGAGGAAGAGGAAAAGAAAGAGGAGGAGGAAGAGGAGGAAGAAGAGGAGGAGGAAGAGGAAAAGAAAGAGGAGGAGGAAGAGGAGGAGGAAGAGGAGGAAGAAGAGGAGGAGGAAGAGGAAAAGAAAGAGGAGGAGGAATGGAGAAAGTGGCTGCCAGGGTGATCTCCAAGGAAGACAGCCTTACTCATAACTCAATGCAATCTCAAAAATTGTATAAAATGCAACAACAAGGTAAACCAAGTCCAGCTGTAGGGCAGGGAAACGAGAAAATACCAGGTGTTACATAAAGATAGATGAGAATGATTGAATCAAGAACTGCTGCTGAAGTGAAAATAACGTGATATTTTGATGATGAAACATTAATCCTTTTTGCTTGTTTTTTTGTTTTTTGTTTGTTTATTTGTTTTTTTAAACGGGGTCTCACTATGCAGTTCAGGCTGGACTTGAACTTACTATGTAGCCCAGGCTGGCCTTGAACTGAGGCTGATCCTCCTGCCTCAGCCTCCTGGGTGCTGGGATTACAGGCATGCACCACCACGCCTGGCAATTAATCCCTTTTGACTGATAAAAGTATTCATGCTCTTCTTTTAGCTGCTTCTTTTTGCTGAATTGATCTTTTCTCTATGGCTGCTTTTTCTTCTAATGATTTTTTGTTTTGATTTTTGCTTTATTTTTGTTTTTGTAATTTTTGACCAGGATAAGGAATGGAAGAAGGAATGGAAGGATAAGGAATGGAAGAAGAAAGAAAAGTTGTTTCAGCAAAAACTTGACTCAAACTGTCAGTCAATGTTAGAAATTAATCAATAGCTAAGCAAAACCCATACACTAAGTGATTAGTTTTTACTAGGTTTTTCTCATTTCGCCAACAACAAACATTACTTGTTAAATCATACAGAATTTTTGTTTCAAGACTTTTACATTGCACTTTTCTCATGCATCACAACCCATTCTCAACCACTGTATCAGAAAATTCTGCTTAATTCAAGTATCTGAACTTGTTTTAAGTCTCATTGGTTGATTTCTTCTGATACCCATCTTTCTAGTATCAAACACCTACTTTTTCAGATGGGCTCACTTTTTGTTTTGTTAGAATACATCATAGGTGATTTTTCTTCTTTTTTACAGCTGGCATACTGAGTGATCCATGGCTGTGCTTACAACTCTGTCTACTTCGTGAATGTCTTAGCAATGTTTTTTGTTTATTTGCTTATTTCTTTTAGTTTTTTTTTGTACCGGGAATCGAACTCAGGACCTCACACTTGCCAGGCAGGTGCTGCGCCTCTGAGCTAACCCTCCCGCCCATTAGCAATGTTTTATCTAACATCTTTCTCTTTTACCATGCTGGGGATCAAACCCAGGGCCTTACACATGCTAGGCAAGTGCTCTACCACTAAGCTACATCCTGTGCTACTTTCCCTAAGATTTAAAAAAAAAAATGATATTGACTGATCAATTGGTTGCAATACTGTGGACTGAACCCAAGGACTTTTCACTGAGCTATGTTTCCAGCCCCTTTTCAGTTTTTTTGAAACAGGGTCTCACCACATTGCTAAGTTGTTCCCACTGGGTTCTAACCTGTGATCCTCCTGCCTCAGCATCCCAGACTAGAATTACAGGTGAAAGCCACCAGGCCTGGCTTCCCTTAAGAATTTTAAAGCACTACTGGCTCTCCGGAGACCTCTAACAGCAGTCTCATCCCAGTTCATTAGGTGGCTTTTTTCTCTCCAGAAGCAATCCGAGTCTCTCTTTCTCAATGGGGATCTGAAACATGGGCATCATAAGAACTCTCCAGGGTCACAGTGTCCCTGTGGGCTCACTCTTGCATCCTTACCATGTCGCTGCCTTCAGTGACAGCCTTCCAAGTTCTTGGCGTCAGGATCTGTTTGTGCTCATACAAGTTACTGAGATCTCTGAAGAGATTTTCAGAAAGATAAGGAATGGAAGAAGAAAGAAAAGTTGTTTCAGCAAAAACTTGACTCAAGAGAAATGCCTGCCTGTTGTAAGAACAGGAACATTAGAGAGATTGGCACAGGCCACACATCGCTAGGTTTGCAAGAACTTTTAAGGAATTAGACCTCAGAAAGAACCATGGAAAGACTTTCATCGGGGCCTGAGAGAATCCAAAGCAGCCTTTGGAAAGCTCACCCTGGCGATGGGCAATGGGGTAGGAATGGGCAGGGCTGGGTCCAAATGCCTGGCAGCCCTGTGGTGTCCAGGAAAGGCAGGTGCGGCTTGAGTGGCTCAGCATGAGGGAGGGCCATGTGAGATGTGGGGACTCGAGGGGAACCTGCTGATTTGTTGTCTTAGGCAAGTGAATGCATCATGAAGATGTGGAAGGGACAGTTCTGAGTGGTTTTTTATGTGTATGAAAATCCATTAATTATATCAAATTATCTGAGCCACTTTACTCTGGATTCCAAATCTCTACCATTCTTTGCTAAATAACAAGTTAATAAAGAACAAAGAATAAATGTGATACTCATTACACACTTAGGTGAGCTGTGTTTTATTTCCTCATATCCATTAAGCACTGACTTCTCATGAGAGCCGTATGAGTTACGGGTGATTATTACTCCTATTTTATATTTTTGAAGAGGAGGTACAGACTCCAGGTTGGTATTGGTACAAAGATGAGGGGAGTTGACCCCAGGGACTCACCGTGAACCACAGTTCAAGAGTGTGAGTGGGTGTGTATGTGTGGGTGTGTGTGTCTTTTCCTACCAAGTCGTAGGGTTAGATGTCAATAAATTGATTGTAGAACCCATTTTCTTCACTAATGATTTAGTACTTCATTTCCATTTATTTAACCATTAACTACTGATTGAGTGCCTTGTATTCACCAGGCACCTTGGTAGATAAATATTCAACTTTAAGATGCCTGGTCCATACCTTCGGATTTATCAGTCAGTCGGGGATGAGAGCCGGGGAAATGCAGCCAGGCTCAGCCTCCCTGAGGCCCAGGAGCATCTCCTAAAGACATCCAGGAGAAAAGCCACAGGTGTGAGGAGAGGAGGTAGCAGAGTGTGAAGCTCCACGAGCCCAGAGGAAGGGAAGCCACTGGAAACACCAGTGGGGTGGGGAACTCCGCACGGCTTACCGCACGGATATTGCCAGTTCCTCCCCTCCTGTCACTCATGTGGCAGGGGAGCTGGTCACACGGAGTCTTGGAGACAAGGCTGCCTGCAGGTCATCGGCTGCCCCAGTCAGAGACCAGGGTGACGCTGAGGTCCATGTAATCTGAGGGTCCCCTATCTCCTTTTCGAAAGTATCGTCCCACCCGCTGCCCAAGTTAAAAACAGAGGGACAGCAGGGCTAACGGTTAGATACGTACTTGTGTGTACAAATATAAAATATTTTATCTCAGAGAAAAACTAAACTTCTTTTGAAAAGGGAAAATATGTGGGTGTGGGCTGGAAAGAAGAGCTTAACCACTGCTCCTTGGGATCCTTGGTGAATTTTGGTGGGTGGGAAATATTACCAGCCCACGTTACCAATACAGACTCACAAATTTTGCCAGGTTAGTGGATTAAAAGAAACAGAGAATAATTATCTGTAATTACATTTTTGAAAGGGCTCTTATATAATTTATCAAGCATAACTATTTGCTTTAAACAATATAAATCTGTCAATTTTTAAGCAAATGATCAAACTATCTAACGGTATTTCTCACAATGCTTATTTGCTATGCTCATCTTTAAATGTTAATCATATTAAGGATCGAACGACCTTAAAGACTCCAAAACTTGGGTTGCAGTATGGAAATGTCTTGCCCTCTGGAGAAGAATATTGACCTTAACAGTTTTATTTCAAATTAATTGGCAAAATTTTATGACCAAGTCAATACCAGAGACCTCCACCTGCTTTCGCAGGGGGACAAGCCAGGACAGAACCCAGATTCGATGTTAAATGTCAGGATATAGAAGATGTGTTCAGACAGGGAGAAGAAATGTAAAAGCCTGGGAACTGGTCTGTGAGGAAATTGCAAAATCATCTCCCATCTGAGGTCATCCTGTCCTTGAATCCCAAGGACATTTTTTTTTTTCTGAGCTGAAATCTTGGCATCCCAAGAGGATGGTTAAGCACAAAATTGTGGAAATGAAAGATAGTCTCATTTAATTTCTGCTTTTTACAGCTGCAAAAGAAAAAAGATTCCTCACAGAGGTTGAGTCATGACCTGAAGCAGTTGGTGAGCTGGACTCGAAGGCAGGCCTGTGTTTGTGCAACTGTCAGCAGACAGAGCGGGACACGTGTGCACACACACCAGGCCCCAGCACGAGCCACAGGCACTGGAGCACTCAGTGCCTGGGGAAGCCAGCCCTTGGCGTTGCGTTAACCCCATGCAAACAGGGCTTCGCGTGTGACCGGTTGGTAGCCTGGGGGACTAGTCTTACTGCAGGGTCCCTAAGGCATCTTTTGTCTGCACCGATCTCCAGAGGGGTGTGTGAAAGACAATGCACAGTGAGTTGACGTCTATATCCACAGATTTCACAGCCACGGATGAACCAACTTAGGGCTGAAAATACTTTTATTTTATAAATGTATAAAATATATTGTTATATATTGTTATATTGTTGTGGACATGTACCATGTAGTTACACCTTAAATGGCTGCATCTGTACTGAAATTATACTGTTTTCTTGTCATTATTCTCTAAACAATACATTTTAACAACTATTTGCATAGCATTAGATTATATGAGGTATTATAAGTAATCTGGAAATAATTTTAAGTATGTGCATAACTCATATGTAAATACTATGCCGTTTTTATATCAGGCTCTGAGCACGTGTGGATTTTGGTATCCGCAGGGGTCCTGGAACTAATTGGTAATACAGAGTGTAAATTGTATGGAACACTGTTATGGTTTAGATCTAAAGAAGCCCCCCAAACCTCATGTGTTTGGAAGGTGATTGGGTCATGGGGCCATAGCTTGCTTGCCATCAGGAGGTGGGGTCTGGTCAAAAGAAGGGGTCACTGGGGTGTGACCTGGAAGGGTACATCTCCCTGCCCAGCTCCTCCCTCTCTCTGCTTCCTGACCACCATGATGTGAGCAGCTGTCCTCCCCCACAGCCTTCCACCTGCCTTCCCGCTTGGAGCCAGCCATCCATGGACTAAAGGTGTGAGCCAAATACAGCTCCTCGTCGTTAAGGCGTGGGTGTCTGGTATCGTGTCCCAGCAATGAGAAAGTGACTGAGACAAACACCAATTAATAAGTCTATTTTCTTATTATTAATTTATAGAATAAGGTTATTTCAAGTTTCTCTACTATATAAATCCAGCTTACTTTTGAAGTGTCTGCACTTTGTTTACTACCTTACTCTGCTTTTACACTTTCCATAAAACTCACGCTTTCCATGTGTGCCTATACCATTCTCTTAGGCTGAAATAACCATTCTTCCATCTCCACTATGCAGAACTTTATAACCTCTCCATATGGAATTATCCTTAGTCTTTTTATTGCAATTCATTTGTTTCCCTTTTATCATTCACTAATCTATTCTTTTATTTGACAAATGTTTGTAGAGTGCCTACTATGTGCTTGATATCATACAGGGTATAGAAGATACAAAACAAAAAAATCACAGCCCCATGGAATTTGCATTCTTTAGTATGTTCAGGTTGGGAGAAAGAAAAATTTTTAAATCAGTAAGTAGGTACCTACAATACAACATCTTATCTTTGTGCTTCTCATGGTATTTTGTGGTTGCTTACAGACTTGTCTCCTTGTAAACTTGTAGAAGATGATAATACTTCTACTTTTCACATCTCTCAGAGCTCAGCAAGTATTTCCCATAGGCTAAGTCTTCAATTAATACAAATGAATCAAATGCTTCGGAAAGATGTCCTTTGGCACATCCAGAGCAGGCACAGTAAGCATGCCCAGTGCACCGGAGCAGCCAGCTGCCATGGGACACCTGGTGGCATTCTTTGCGTGAGGGTGGAGGACATAGCAATGGTTCACTAGGCTCTCCGGCTCCTACCTCTTCACTCTTCATCCTGTATCTTGTACTGACCTTGTCAGGATTCCTTAAATGTCCTCTGTCAAACTCTTCCCTCTAATTTACAAAAATTCAGCAGGTAAGGCTATTTTTCAGATTAACTCAGCACTTACTTATTTCCTCGTATGGCGATTTTTCTTTTTGCACACCTGAAGTGGACTGAGACTTTCATTTCTGAATGGCTCTGCTAGGTAGGGACAAGAGTCCCAGGGAAAGCTAACACTACCTTCATGTATATGCACATTTGTACTTGAGCAATGTGTGAAAGGAAGCTACCTCTCTCTTGCATCTATGGAAACCGAGAGTCCTTTGTCTAGACGGGAAGAATTTGCTGTACACCTGGAACACAGTGCCAGCTCAACAGGAGGGCCTTCCCTAAGCTGTTAGAGCCAGAGATCTGCAACCCTGAGGCAAATTTCTGTCCATTTGCTGACCACTGACTCAGCCAGCACCCGCCGAGACTAAGGAGAAGAGTGTGGAAAGATAATAACCTCTGGGTAGCACAGTGGTGATTTCTTTTTATACTTGATTAATTATTTATTCATTTAACTATACATACATGTTTTTCATACTTATTCTAAACATACTTGAAGCAGCTTCCATTGACATGCATTCCTACATGACAAAATACACTAAAAAATAAGCGAGGGATACACAACTCTAATTTTTAGGGTGGAAAGCTTCTAAGAAAAAGCAAGAGTAGATGTGCGAGAAGAAAATATGAGAAAACTATCTACATACATCATGAAAATATATATAGTTATATCTCATTTAAAACATACACATACTTAAAATTTAATCCACAAAGTTTAAAGGTAAGTAAAGAGGGAAACATGCAATGCATATAAATACACGTGGTTAATATAAAATACAGGTGGTTAATAGAAAAGAACGTAATAAGTCATAAGAAAAAGGTAAACATTTCTATCCAAATGGGGCTGAAGGATACAGACTATAGAGGAATAGCATAAAGGATCAACTAGAAATAGTCTTTGGTGCAAGGGTAGTGTTGTATGATCTTCTGCCCTAATTTCTATTTTCTTGTCAGCCTTCTCACACAATCATCTGATATTACAGTAGTTTGTGAGCATATTTCTGTGCAATTGACATGGTCAGAAGTCTCCATTCATGTCCTAGGTATCTGTGCCAGTTAATCTAAATCATCACCTTGACTAGATTAAGAGACTTCTGGAGATGCAACAAGATCACTGTGCCTATCAGGGTGCTACTGCCCTGATGTTCTAAGTGTGCAAGGGGAAGTGGGTCCAGTGGAGGTGATCACTGGGGCTGCCTCTGGAGGATGCGATTCTGGATGGTACCTTTCTGCAGTGTTCCTCCCGGGGTCCCACCATGAACTGAGCAGCTGTGCTCCTCCATGCCCTTCCAGCATGATGTTTCTGCCTTAGACCAGCTGACCATAGACTGAACCCTTTGAAACCATGAGCCACATTCAACCTCTCCTCCTCTATGTTGCAAGTGTCAGGCATTGTGTCCCTGTCTAATGCAGTATCCCTTTCAGACTGAGTTTTATTTTCCAGGCAGAACTTTTATCATGCATTTTCACAAGGTTGTTTTTAGGCTCACATCCCCACTTGTATACACACACATTCACATGTGTGCACACACACTAAATCTACTAGCACCATATCTGGTATACAACAGGAGCTCAAAATAAGTATTCCCTGCTTTCAAGCTTTGTTTTAGACAAGAGTAGTTCTACTGCAACAAGGGAAATCTGCCAGAGCGTATTTAAGGAGTGTTAGGGTTTAGATCTCGAATGTCCCTCTAAAAGCTAGTGGGTTAGAGGTTGGGCTTTTAAAAGGTGATTGAACCATGGAAGCACTGTACTCATGAGTGGATTCATTCATTGATGTGTTTATGAGCTGAGAACTGAATGTGCTGTTAGGAGGAGAGACCTGGCTGGAAGACATATGTCACTAGGGTCCTGCCTTTGAAGGAGGGACTCTCTCCCTGGCTCCTCCCTTCTCTCTCTGCTCCCTGGCTGCCATGAGGTGAGAAGCTTTCCTCCACCAGACCCTTCCACCATGCTGCTTTTGCCCTGCAGCCAGGTGACCATGGACTAAATGCCCCAAAACGTGAGCCAAATTAAACCTCTCCTCTTTAAATATGGCTCTTTTGTCCCAGCCCTGGGAAAGCTGACTAAAGCAAGGAGGAATCATCAGAAGGCAGTGGGTATGTCTCAAAGAGTTTACAGGAAAAAGGAACAGCCAGTGTCACAGGCAACTGGGATGAAAAGAAAAAAGGAAGAGAACTCTCCCTAAAGAGCAGCAAGGCCAGAGGCTTTTGCACACATACACGTGCATATGCTCTCACACACGTATGCTTAGATACTGCTTTAAGCACACACACTGCTCACAGGTGCTGCTGGTGCCACAGAAGGATCTGAGTTTAGTGTGATGAAATCCATGGAAGAAGCTCAGACCTGGGGACCCGGCAACCCTGACTCAGATCCCCACCTTCCCACAAGCTCAAGCTGTGCTGGCTTCACCTCCTTGATCGTCTACAAAGTAGGGAGAGTAGAGCCTTCATCACAGGACTGTTGCAGGTGCTAGAAAGCTACCACACATTGGTTCATGGTGGACACTCCATCAGTTCTTATCTCTCTTCTGCATCTAGCTGCATATGTGATCATAAACACCACCAGGTCAAAGGCAAATGAATTGAAATGGAATACTCCATTAAACACACATAAATGCTATGTTCTAACATAGCCACTCCCAGAGTGGAATTCTGTTCTTGCAGGAAGCTTATTGAAAAGGCCACATCCAGGCAGGTAAGTCTGAGATGTGGAACTCTCTCCCCACTTAGAGACCTACACTCTGTACGTATCTGCACCTAGCACATGCACTTTCTAGGTCTCAGAGCAAAGGCACCTGACTAATTTAGCTTAGCCCAGCAACTTCCAACTCTCCAAACTGCTAATTATGAAATAGGTGTGGGGGGAAGGTTCTTTTGCTAATTACTAAAATCTTACACAACTAGCTTTCTGTAAAGCACACTTTTCAAAGACATCACACTACAATGATTCAAAGTTAGTCCTGGATGAATTCTTGTTTTTTTTTTTAATTACAAAACATGTATCGTGTTGTCATGATTAAGTTTTGTGCAATACTTATTCATATATATTCAATAGCTATAGTTGAAGCATTCACCAATAGCTGTAAAGTGGATGTAGGAGAGCCAGATCCCGATGTCACAGAAAGTAGAGATTAGCAGAGAATTCAGACAGTTAGCAGGAAAATTACAACTATCATAATGGAGATACATGGCATCCTCTGAGAGGATATTCAAAGGATGGCATGCAAGTGTAAATGCTAAGACCTAAAAATTATCAAGACCTTTTATTGAAAACACATTCCATAGAATGTTTATAAGTGTATGTTACTTATATTAGAGAACATTCTATATTATACTTCACATCTGGAATTCTCTAAATTCCCATGGGTTGGAGTCTCGGTCTCCAGTCTCCGATGCAATGTGGATATGGTAGAACCTTGGAGAGGTGGGGCCTAATGGGAGGTCTTAGGTCTCTGGGCATGTGACCCAGAAGGAGAGAGTGGGACCCAGGCCCTCCCTCTTCCTTTCTGCGAGCATGACCTGGAAGGAGAGAGTGGGACCCAGGCCCTTCCTCTTCCTTTCTGTGAGCATGACCTGGAAGGAGAGAGTGGGACCCAGGCCCTTCCTTTTCCTTTCTGCGAGCATGACCTGGAAGGAGAGAGTAGGACTTGGCCCCTTCCTCTTCCTTTCTGGGAGAGTGACCTGGAAGGAGAGTGTGACCCAACCCCTTCCTCTTCTTTTCTGGGAACATGACCCAGAAGGAGAGAGTGGGACCCAGGCCCTCCCTCTTCCTTTCTGTGAGCATGACCTGGAAGGAGAGAGTGGGACCCAGGCCCTTCCTCTTCCTTTCTGCGAGCATGACCTGGAAAGAGAGAGTGGGACCCAGGCCCTTCCTCTTCCTTTCTGCGAGCATGACCTGGAAAGAGAGAGTGGGACCCAGACCCTTCCTCTTCCTTTCTGCGAGCATGACCCAGAAGGAGAGAGTGGGACCCAGGCCCTTCCTCTTCCTTTCTGCGAGCATGACCTGGAAAGAGAGAGTGGGACCCAGACCCTTCCTCTTCCTTTCTGCGAGCATGACCTGGAAGGAGAGAGTGGGACCCAGGCCCTTCCTCTTCCTTTCTGGGGGCATGACCCAGAAGGAGACAGTAGGACCCTACCCCTTCCTCTTCTTTTCTGGGGTCGTGACCTAGAAGGAGACAGTGGGACCTGGCCTCTTCCTCTCTCTTGCCTCTCTGCCATGAGGTGAGTAACTTTGCTTGGCCATGTGCTACTGCTCATGATGAGTTACCCCATAGGGCCCAGAGCAGCAGGGCCAAGTGACTGTGAATTGAAAGCTCCCAAATTATGAGCCAAAATAAATCTTTTTACTTTATAAGTTGATTATAGAGATATTTCTTATAGTGATTTGAAGCTGACAATGCACCCTATTTCTCTAAAAATGGTATTTGCTTAAGATCCCATGATAACATACTAAAGAAAAAGAGCAATCTGGCTTGCTGTAGTTGGAATGCTTTATTTTCTTTTTTTGAAGCTAACATAATTTCTTCTAACTACCTCTAAATCATCCTACCCGTAATATCACTAATAACAGCTCTCACTGTGACAAATAGAGACACCAGCAAGAAAAGACACAGGGAAAAGTTCTGATGAATTTCTTTTCAGAAATATCTTCCAAATATTTTTATTTTCTTGTAGTGTATTTGAAATGTTATGATCCTTCAGCCTATCATTTAGGCTGAGCCTCTTTAATGTATAGAAGTGACAATAATGAAGATGTTAGATAAGACATTGTCCTCTTGACTGAACAGATGTGAAACCTGCCGAAAATCTAGTGCAAATCCATTCAGCAACATTCTTATCAAATAAAATATTTCAAAACTTATCTCAGCCACTTTATCACTAAACACAACCAATTGACCTAGCTCCTAATTTTCAGTGTTAGGGAGCATACTTAAACTTATTTCACTTCTGAAGAATGAAGCATGATTTCTTCACTCATCATTGACACAAGATTGGATGGAAGAGCAGAAGTTGCACATGTGTGGTGACTTGGGAAATAAGAGATTTACATGGCACAGGTTTGCTTCCTACAAAATTAAAATGAGTTCCACATGCAAAAAAGGAAAACAAATATATCTCATGAGAACTGAGTTCAGGGGAGACTGTCAGAGAATGATGAGCACGTAGGATATTTCACAACCTTAATCCGTGTCATTTCATTCTGTCACGTACAAACTGGAATGTTTAATAATGAATTAAACATGTAACATCCTTTTTGTGTTTCTTGGTATAGACACACCCTTTAGTTAGGTCAAGGGTTTTATGCTCTGCAATAGATTACCAATATTGGTTTTATTGTCTGTATAAATTTTTTCTTTCCAAGAATTTCTCCTTTGCCTTCATTAGGAAAAAATGGATTTGTATCAAATTGGATAAAACATTTGTTTGGAAGAAACTGATAAAGCAAGCAAACAACCATGAAGACAATAAAGAAAATGTGTAACAGGTCCCTGCCCTGAAACAATGTTCTCTTGAGCATTGTTGCTAAAAACTAGAGAAGTCAACTGTGTCTTTAAGCGAGAAGACAGCAATATGGTACTTCAAGGAATATGGAAAAAGGGAAAGGGAACATTACACTGCCAAGGGAACCCAAAGATTTTTCTGGAAACAGACCTCAAAGAAACGGAGACTTAGGAATTGTCTGGAAAAGAATTAAAAACAACTGCTTGTTTTAAGAGAGCTGATCAAGCTACAAGAAAACACAGATGGACACTGGGACAAACGCAGGAAAATGATACATGAATAAAAATAAGAAGTTCAGCAGAGATATAGAAATCACAGAAAAGAACCACACAGAAAATCCGAAGCTGAAGAATACACTGAATTCAATAGAAGATACGCAAGAGAGCATCCATAGTACACACAACCAGGCAGGAGAAAAAATCACAGAGTCAAAGACAAGTCTTTGAAATTTACAGTCAGAGAAGCAACGAAAAGTAATGAAATGAAGTAAAGAAAGTCTGTAATATTTATGGGCCCCCATCAAGTGAACCAATATCTATGTACTATAGCAGTACCAGAAGAGTGAAAGAAAAGGGGTGTTAGCTCATTTAAAGAAATAATGGCTGAGGAATTTCCAAATCTTGAGAGTATCACAGATACCACATTGTAAAACTTAAAAATCTACAAATAAGATAAACCTCAAGATGGTTATACTGAGACACCTTATAACAAAATAATCAAAAGTCAAAGCTAATGAAAAAATTTGAAAGCAAAAAGAGATAAGAAGCTTGCCATATACAAAAGAATCTCCATAAGGCTTGGTGAAGGTTTCGTCTCATTGTTTTTCTGTGTTCTTGAGATGATGCTCTAAATATCACTTCTCACAATGTATTTTGGCAATAACTAGACAGAAAGTTAAATTTATATTCCTTCTATGAAACTTGGAGTTGCTGGTTTGTTATGGTCCCTATTTGAAGAAAATTAAAACCAGTTTGTGATGTAGACATTTTACTACAATACCTGAGAAACCTGACAAGAAATCCTAACTGGAATTTCATATTTGTCAATTAAAATTATTTTAAGAAGGAAAAACTAGACTAATTGGCCTAGCTAGATAAGGACTCATGTATAATTGACAATGGGTAAAATGTAGAACCAAAATTTTTGTTTAGAAATCACTTTGAATTCTCCCAGCACTTGAAGACATCAACGGATTAAGAATACCGAAACTATAAAGTTATATATATCTCATCAAGAATTGGACATTGCACAGATTGTAACAATGTTCGCCTAAAATGCTTTAAAATAATTTTCCCAGTTCCTTGTCTTCCCATGTGTCATGATGTTTGCTTTAGCACTGTGTATATTTGTTTATATTTTTACTTCTTTTTGGCTGTCTTCATGCCTCCTTATCTGGCCAGTCTCTTACTCATCCCCAGAATCTGAATGAGGCCTGGTACACAACAAAAACCCCACCTTCATAGACTAATTGGCCACCTCGACATTATGGGACCAAGACAAGGGGGAGGAAGAAGAGGCCTACAAAGGGGGACTCTGCACGCCAGCGTAGTCGGGTGCAGCATTTATTCTGGCCAGCTGAGGCGAGAGTGACTGTGCTCTCAAAACTCAGAACCGGAAAAAGAGGCCCTTGAAACTTGAGGATCACCCAGGTTGAGCCCAGAAAGGCACAGGGAGCCCAGAAAATCAAAGTTATTGTCTCTGCCGACCCAGACAGCTAATGAGCAGTTCTCCACGCTGGACCATTGCGTGTTGGTGGACACACTATCAAGGAACCATGACTTTTCTGAGAACTTTTAAATGTTGTATGTTAATCCTCTTTTTAAGCCCCTAAAATTAGTGTCAGTGCATCGTGGATCACCTTTTAAGTGAAAACTGCCTTATAACCCAGTATTTGAATGAATATTTGTGTTTACATTCAATATTTATAAGTATTTTGTGTTTCTTAGTGTTTTGTCACTAAGAGAAAATGTAAAGATGAATTTGAGTGGGCAAGTCTTAATGCTAAAATATCAGTAATTAACCTTATCCCAGACATGCCGAAGCAACCAACGGTAAAGACAAACTTCTGTCTTGCTGTGAAAATGTGCCATCGCTAAGCATCATCCAGCTGTAAGACCTCAGTCCCTCAGCTGAGACCCCGAATTGACAATATGAGAACTCCTTGTGGCGAGGCGCTGCTTTACTTGCTGTGTGCTGGTGATTAAAGGAAAACACGGAGGTGGACTTAGTGCAGAGCAATGCCCTCGAGCCCCATGTACCCTAAATGATACTACAGCACGTCGTGCTGGGAAGGCTGCGAGGTTATTGAAATAGAACCGCGGGGAGGAGCCCTGAGCCAGCACCGCCAGGTCAGCAACATCAGGTCACGCGCTGAGTCAGGGCCTATCTGTGCTGATGCAGAATTTGCTCATCTTTATGTCCTACTGGAGCATGCTTTAGTAGTGGACATACCAGTTAATAAACATTAAATTTAAGAAAATTAGATTTTAAAAAATGTATGACATACTTGAAGTACACTACTAAATTGATGATCACAGCTAAATAATGTAACAGTGATTAAAATGTTAATGAACATAACTTGCATGTTGTTCTTTGCATGCTCAAATATAAGAGTTACTATGGTAAAAAATAAAACACAAAATATGATTTTCCAGCTGTGAATTCTAACAATATTTTTGCTTCAGTAAAATATCACTAGATGTCACCGTGCGTTAATGTTGTTTTTGGATTTTTGAACAGTGCTGTGGTATTTATGGTATTTGAACAGGCTGTGGTATTAAATGTGCTTGGTTTTATGAATGTGCTACTAATGTAAAAAATTTAGGCCTGGAACTTGGGCTTAGTGCTAAGTATGTGCTTAACATGGGCAAGGCCGTGGTTTTAATCCTCAGTAGAGAGGGAGAGAGAGAGAGAGAATTTACAAATATGAAAACATTATAATGAAAATAATGTAAGAGATTTAAGGTAAAATATTGATAGGCAGACTGACATATGTTTCTTTTGAAGGAACTCCATAGTTACTGCCATTTGAATAATACATCAGCATCAACTCTTTGTTACAAATAATGAACATTTCAACTCTGACCACATAAATCAACATCTGGGGACAGGGAACCAGGGGTGACTGCGTTTATCACACTGTAGGTGAATTCATGATCTATGCACTGATGCCCCCCGACCTGGGCCAAATTTTATGAATTTTGGTTGTTTTATTCATATTTCCTTTTTCTCTTTCAAATTAATTATTTTTTGTTTTGCAATTTAAATTCTTATCACCTTATTTCTTTTAGTGGATATTATTTTTTAATTCTTATAATGACTACAGAGTCCACAAAAATGTATACACACTTCAGGAAAAGAAAATCTTGTATAAATATTAAATTTATATTTATATTAAATATAAATATAATATAAATTTATATTAAATACTAAATTTACTGAGAAATGGTGAGATTAATACAAGTTGGCCTCTGCAATTACAAGAGAAGCTCACAGTGGTGGCCGTTCATTTCCAGACTTTTATTAGTATGGCGAACTGCTGCTTAGGCATCCTTGGTCGCTGAGATTGCTGCACATGCATTTTGAATTTCTTCACTAAGGGCCAGCAGTGTAGTGTCTTTTCTATGATATACGACAACCTCTAGGGTCCCACATTCGAGGGTAACAGCATGTGTTGAAGAAGCATCGTACTATTTTGCTTTTCCTGAAGTGCGTACACATTTTTTTGGTGGACTCTGTAATTAATTTATTTATATTTATTCCTTTAAAAACCAAAAAGATTATTTAAAATATGCACCTTACACTTATTAGGTTGAAGAGTTAGTATACTTCAGAATGTCTTTCCTAAATAACGTGGAAGGGAGCTTTGTCTTTAACTTAGTATTTACATATGGTAGATATATCTGCTGATGATGTCCTTATTTTTAAAATGTCTACTGGTTTGGATTTTGTTTAAGACTGGCTAAACTTTTGGTATTAATGTTTAAAGACTTTTTCATTTGTTGTTGAATTTTGCCAGTGATATTTCTGTATTTTAAAAATGCATTAAGAGGGCCGGTGAGATGGCTCAGTGGCGTAAGCGCCTGCCTTGCAAGCGCGAGGGCCCGAGTTTGACTCCCGGATCCCACATACGGAAAAGGGGCCGGTGATATCGCTCAGTGGCACAGGCGCCTGTTGGCGCGCGAGGTCCTGAGGTTGACCCCCCGGTACCCACAAAAAAAAAAAAAAAAATGCATTAAGAGCATTGAACCATAAAAATCCAGTACAATCAAAGCCACTTTGAGCAAAAGGAACAGCGCAGGAAGCACACACCTACAGTCCCGCTACTCAAGAGCAGGGCAGGAGGACCCAAGTCTGCGGCCGGGCTGGGCAACCTGGCAAGACTTCGTTTCAAAATTTTTAAAAATCATTTTTAAGAAGCTGGGAAGGTAGCTCAGCAGTTGAGTGCTTGCCTGTCATGTACGAGGCTTTGAATTCAATCTCTAGTACCACAAAAAATAAAACTAAAAAAATGTATAAGAACTGTCATTATTTTTATAAATATTATATATATATTTATATATATATATATTTGTATAGTAAGTGTACTTTTTGTTCATTAGATTAAAAATCCTAAGTACATTTATTTAAGCAAACTTATTAATTATATTTTTAAAATTCCATCTGTCCTGGTTTATTATTGCTTATTTATCTATTGAAGAAATAAGAGGATGGTAGAATAGAAAATCACAGTTGAATTTTGTCGATTTATTTTTATTTTTGAAGAGCTTTATTTTCATCTTGATGCCATATTTTTTCACATAAAAGTTTGTGAACACCAGCCAGCTGTGTTGGAGCGCCTGAAACCCTAGCCATCTGGGAGGCCGAGGCAAGAAGATTCAAAGTTCGAGCCCAGCCTGGACAACTTTCTGACTTAGAGAGACTCTGTCTCAAAATAAAAAATGGAAAAGGTCCTGGGAATGTAGCTCAGTTCAAAGGCCCTGAGTTCAATCATCAGTATCACACAAAAAAGTATGCGAACAACATAATTACAGAATCCATTATCTTTATGAATATAACCTAACCATCTGCTACTCCCATTGAAACCTCTGCACCTTGCCCATTGAGTCCATTTTGTCTGCTCCAAAGCTACTTACATTATCACCAAACTCCCCACCCTCTTCCTCTACTGTACATCCTCTTTTTTTAATCATTAAACTATTTATCACTTGGCTTATGCTTTTCTCATGTGTAGACAAACACTGTATTCTTTTTCAACATTCAGCTTTCAATATGGATGTGATTAGTTACATAAGCTCCTATGTACATGGAGGTGTAGTTTCGCTTCTGATTTATGTTTACTCCTTTTCATGTTTTCATTTCACCGTTTTTCTTTACCTACTGATAACTGATCACGTGTTCTTTGCACCTTTATATACTTTTTATGATTGAAAGTTAGAAGTTATTATCTTTATCCAGCTTCTAGTTAACCTCAAATACAAAAGAATAAATTTGGAAGATGCTGTCTATGTAAAGAACACAGTATCTAGGATCCCCAGCAGCAAGACATGAAAAGTTGAGGGTGCTTTTATGCCTTCGGCTTTCCAGTATTTTCAGTTTCCAATATTTTACAGATATTTTCTTGTACTGAATTTTTTTGTTTATTATGCATCATTGCTTTCAACCATCATTTTAATGTGTGCACTGCTATATAAAACATAGACAATTATTTAGCCACACTAAGTTTAATTGTTTAACACCTTTCCCTTTAAATACTTACTGCCTCTTCTTATAATGCAATACTGTTATTAATTTCTTTCTTGGCAAGACAAAATTTTCAAGTATTTTTAAAGACACATGGGTATTATGGATAGAACTGTACTCCTCCCACCAATGAGATGCTGAAATCCCTTCCCTCAGAACCTCAGATTACGAACTTCCTTGGAAATAAGTTCCAAAGGTTGAGGGTAATTAATTATGACGAGTTCATATTGGAATGGGATGGGCTCCTAGTCCAGCAAACCAGTGTCCCTACCCAGGAGGAGAGAGACAGACGCGCAGCCACGCCGGGGACCGTGCCGCTGCTGGTAAGCACAGGCTGGAGTTCTCGTGTAAGCCAGTGGCACCGAGCGCTGCCGACGAACCACCAGAAGGAAGAGAGGACCCAGTGAGAACTCTGCCCGGAGTTTCAGAGGAAACAGACCTCGCCAACGCCTTGATTTCAAGCTATCGCCTCCAGAACTGAGTTAATGCACTTCTGTGGCTTTAAATAGCCCTGTTTATGTTATTTTGCTATGGAAGTCCTAGAAATTTACTAGGATAAGATAATATCCTTTATGACTTTTGGTGCTCTTGGACATGTATTCCAGTTAATTAACACAGTACATGTCCCCAAAATGGAGATTTAGGTGCCAGATTTTTTTCAACCTTCGAATCAATGCTTCATTGTGTTTCTGTGGGGTTTTGTTCTACATGGTCTCCAGCACATGGAATCCTTTTCAAAAATTTTGAATATTGATCCTATAAAAATTGATCCATCCTGATCCACCCTGATTCTGCAGTGCAGTCTGCTTGAATTCCTAAGGAGGCTTTATTGGGAGGTTTTTTTAAATGGATTTACGAATCAGTGTGTGTCTTCGTAGTTACTAGATTCTTTCCTTAATCTGCTTAAGTTGCTCTATATTGAAAGAGTTTCCTTATATTTCCTGACACTTTCCAGTACTGACATGAGTTTTTCCGTATTATTCTATTCTGTCAGCTTAATAGACATTTGGTGAGGGTGGGACTTTTTCTCACATGGATAAATCAGGAAATGTAGCCCATAGGAAAAGTGTTTCAAGGACAGTACAAGTGACACCAGCCTCTTGCCTTGTCTCTTTGCCTTCTAAGATAGTTTTACGCCATCGACCACCTCAGCTGAGCATGGGTTTGCTTCAAAGCAGGAACCTTTGGTTTGTGAGAGGCTGTGACTTGGAGGACTTGGGCTGGCGAACCACCCATCACCGCTTCCCTGAAGTCGTTTCATCAGGGAAGCAAGGGTCCTCGTTGAAGTCCCTGAGCCTCCCAACAGATGTGCGCACCCCTGCAGCTACAGAAGAGCGTCCCTCTGGACTCCAGACATGAGGACCATGTGGCTTCATCTGACAGAGGGACTGAGGGTCTTCGTCCGGCAATGCACCTGCTCCATGGGCATGAACCCATGCTGAACGTGGACTGCCAGCAACACAGGCTTTTCCATCTGGCCTTGGCAGAAGTTCTACAGCAGCTCTGGAAATTTTTGGAAGGGTCTTCAAATGCATCTCTATTGCTGAGGAGGTTTCTTTACAATCATAAAAACGGAGTAGTTTAGGGTCATTTTAATATGTGTTGACTTTAGTCACCTTCCTAACACCAGACCCACAAGCATACATCCCAGTCATAAAGATGGACTCCTTGATTCTGCAAAATCTCCAGTGAACGATACCAGCTGGAAGACCCGGCTCATCATTGCCAACTGTGGCTAGATATTCCCAGAAGTCTTTGTCTAGAAGACTGCCTGGCACTCCGTGTGCGCTTCTGCAGACCATGACACAGAAGGACTGCCGTGTAAAGCCCCACGCAACATGCATAGGTGCAAAATTGAAAAACTGAAACTTACGCAAAATGTGCTTTCCCAGAAAAATACACTTAAAAATGTAGACTCATTAAAAACTAAAAAATTCATAAAAACGGCCGGTGAGACGGCTCAGTGGCTTAAGCGCCTGCCTTGCAAGCGCAAAGGCCCGAGTTCGACTCCCGGAACCCACATACGAAAAAGGGGCCGGTGATATCGCTCAGCGGCACGGGTGCCTGTTGGCGCGTGAGGTCCTGAGGTCGTCCCCCCGGTACCCACAAAAAAAAAAAAAAAAAAAATTCATAAAATAGAAAATGCAGAAGGAAGGAAAAGAAGGGAAGAAAGGAAGGGAAGGAGGGAAAAGAAGAGAGGGAGAGATGTTTTCAAGCTGTAACGGGACAGGTATGCTTATTACTAATATGCTTATCTATGTGTGCATTATAGTAATATAAGAAAAAGAAAAAAGATGCAAATATAAGTGAAAAATTGGAAGAAAAATGATTTCATTTATGAATTAGTAAATTAAAAAGTTTACTACTTACTAATTATAGAAATAAAAGTAGTAAACAAGCAGTGAAGAAGTCAGAAAAAAGCTTTTTACAAGTAATCAAAATAAACATCAGAAAGAGGAAAAGATTATTGTGTGTATTTTTGGGAAGTGCACATACATAATTCAATACCTTAGAAAAAAACTATTACCTAGATTTAATCATAAGGAAACTTCAGACAAACCCAAGTTGAGCTGTGCTTTATTAAATATCTATCATGTGTTCTTGAAAGCTGTCAATGGCATGAATGATTAACAATTCTCAACAAAAACACGCTGAAGAGATACAACAATAACGTGCAATGCATAACTTTGGACTACATTCTATGCTGGGAAAAGTCATTACTATAAAGGAAAAATTATTGCTGCAGGTGGCAAAATTATAATATAGACTATAATTCAACTAAAGTATTAATATTGTTTCCAAATATTGTAAACTGTGAATATTTTAAAAGATATTGTTAAGAAATACACACTTATGCCAGGCATGGTAGTGCATGCCTGTAATCCCAGCACTCGGGAGGCTGAGGCAGGAAGATTGTCATGAGTTCGAGGCCAGCCTGAGATACATAGTGGGTTCAAGGCCAGGCTGAATTACATAGTGACACCCTGTAAAAGTACAAAATAATTACACATTTAATTTTTATGTAGTAAATATATATACTATTTGCATTTCATTCTCAAATGTTTCAGAGAAATTTTGAGCTAGATCTGTATATCAACATATAGATAAATATGATAAATATAAATATGAGAAAGTGTTTAAAATAGTCAAGTCTGTGTTGCATAAGAGTTATTTTCAGTATTTTGTTATTTTTTGTAATTTAAAGTGTTCTATGAGTTTAAAATTATTTAAAAACTTAAATGTAGCAAAATAAGGATTCAATATAAAATAACTATAAAATACCAATGAATAATTTTAATAAGAGATAAACTTTCGGGAAATACTACACATATTAAAGAGAACTTATAAAATGGAGATATATACCATGTTCATGAATAGAAATGTCCAACACCATAAATATTTATAGAACAAGGACAGAGAATGAAAATGGAACATGACAGCCTCACCAAGTGGAGGGAACAGAGACTAGAGAGAGATGAATCTGAGATAGCTGGAATTTGCAAAAAGTGTTGGGAAAGAGTGACCAATGCAGAGAAAGAGCTCTGGAAGCCTGCAGACAGGTCCTCTAGAGCCTTTGGCTGGAGACTGAGCAGTGCATTCAGGAAGTATGAGTTCATGGGACTAGATGGAAGTGTAGAGGAAAGAGAAATGACTAGGAAGCAAAAAGTGAACACTCAGAGGTGCACAGTGCACCTCCGAACAGCCCATGTGTAGAACGCTCACGAAACACCAAAGGCATCCAGAGAGAGCCTGGACATGCTGTGCCTTGATAGTGAGGCTGAAGAGTGTCTAGCACAGAGTTACTCTAAACCTGCCTTAGCAGAGCATCTTCAGAGACCTGAAGGAATCCATCTGAAGCCGAAGGAAACTAACTGCCCATCCGAACAACTCAGTACTCTTTTCAAAGATAACAACATCCAGACATTAAAATGTGGCATTCACAGTGCACAGCACTTAATTTGAAAAAACTGAACATGAAGAGACAGGAAACTAGTACTGATAACCAGCAGAGGCTCAGTGAATAAAAACATAGTTAGAAATGACAGAGACGATGCAGTCGATAGATAAGGGCTTTGCAGGAAATATATGTCAAGGTTCTAAAGGAATGCATGAACATAAGAAAGAGCAAAATGGAATGAAAATAATGACATAATCCATGGAATTTGATGTATATATGAAGAAATTAGATTCATCAAAATTCTACAGGAAAAGTGAACATATTGGGTCAAGGTGTAGTTGTTAAAATTAGAAACAAGAGGCTTTTATTTCTCTAAGTAGGAAGGAAAGGAGTAGAGAACAAAGAGTAACTATTAAAAATACATAATTGTACCCAAGATATAGGAAGAGACTTCATGTCAGATGGCATTTTCTGAATATGAAAACTTTCATAGGTCAACTAGGAAAACAGTCTGTTAGAATTAAGAGAAATAAAGTGGTACAAAGACTTGGAAACAAATTATAGGACTAAATTGAAAAAGTACAGGTTATTATTGAAGACACAAATATTAAACTATATCAATATTTAGTGGAAAGTCCAATGTACTGCATGATATTCTTATCATAATTTTAAGATAAGAAGGCCAATATAGTGCAAGGTAGCATGCAGGATATAGAGTGAATAATAGAAAGAGATAAAATTTCTAGAAATTAAAAAATAGAGTTGACTGAAGACAATTGTAGAAATGACAACAATAAGAGTTAACTATGGCTAAGGGAGCAAACCACTTCTGAAGGAAAAAAGTGTTCTAACATGCAGTTTATTGAATTAGAATGGCATATGGTTCCATAAAGTAAGAATAAATGGATCTCATCATTTATGATATGTGCATATCTTATAATGGTGTGAAGATGATTACCACAGTCCTGAAGAAATTTGGAGGATTGTTTGGCTGGGGTGTCTATAGTAAAACACATGCTGCTCTTTTGGAAGGAAAGTGTGGGAAGAGGCCATGCAGAGACACGAGGTACCCAGGTCTCATATCCATCTTAGAAGGGACCTGGGTCTCAGAGTAATGGGAAGGACACATTTTCTCTGGCTTGTCATGTAGCAGAAAATGCCCCCCCAGTCAGTATATTTCAGTTTATTAGTTGCCCTGGTAATAGCTTCTTTTCCAGTTCCAGTTGCTCCTATCTCTTAGAAATGGCTGGTCACTGTGATGCATAGCTGGTCACTATGATGCACACTGTATAAACCAGTCCCCAATTGATGAGCCATTCTGCCTCTGTACTTCCTGCTTGCTTATCCAATATGAGCCCTAGACCATCAGAGATCAGGCCTGATATTTTGGGAATGATCCTGATCAGTGACCATCGACGTAAATAAATCTGCCTCCAAATCCTGGGTGTCGTTTAGGTGTTTCTGCTTGCTGTTGCATCTGGTGTGTTGGCCGGGAAGACTGACCATGTTGACCTCTTTGGTCACCAGTTGTGGCTCTCATGGACAGAGCAAGGACCTCTCCAGGTCCCAAAGGGAAGGTGCACCCTCAAGATTTCTCGAGTCCCCTCAGAGGTCTGGAGGAGGATTCCTGGCTCCCCACTTGAGCGGTTCATGTTGGACCCCAAAGGGAGGAGAACACAATCTGTCTGTCTGTCTGTCTTATCTGTCTGCCTGCCTGATTCCAGTAAGACCCCCAGGGGCACCCCAGTTAGTCAGTCTGTCAGTCCTGCTCAGTTTGAGCAGAAGAAGAGCTTGATCACCTCTTGGTAGTTAAACCCACCCTCAAGGGAAGGGGGTTGGAATGTTTAACCTCTGAGTGCTGCTAAATGAATGTGTGAATGAGTGGAACAGACAGCATAAGCAATAGGCTGCTCCATCTGTGCACCAAGACTGGGAAGCACTGGGCATTGTGGCTGATTGGCCCTCACCTACGGTTCCGTGGTGATCAACATATGGCATAATGGAGGCCTCGCACCCTCCTTACCTAAGTCGCACCTAAGTTCCCGTGAGGGGCTCAGCCAGTTCGGCATCTGAATGGTCTCTCCCTGAGGGGTGCCCACCCTTTGTCTGTTGTGCCATCATTCAAGAGTACACAACATACAATGTAGGGAAACAGAATGGGAACTAATTAGTTATAACCCACAGTCCCTGACTGCAGGAAAAGGGGCTTTTACGGAGTTAAAAATAAAACCAAACTGCTTCCTGCATCTCAAAGAAAAAAAAAAAAGGAAAAAGAGGCCCACTCTTCCTGAGAATTCCACCTTGGCACCCTTGACAGCTGCTGCGGTTGCTGCCAACACCTATAGCTTCACGCCCCACTCCCAACTTGTCAACTTCCAGCCAATTGAACTGGTTCCAGCTAGCCATTGCTTGCATTTGGCCACAGAGGCTCCCTCCAGAGACTTCTGCTTACACGTCTATCCTGGTCAGATGGCTTCATCTAACACCCACCTGAGTCAACTGTCAGCAATTCCTTCTGAGTTCCACATTTTGACCAAGGAAAAATTGGACTGTCAGCCCTGAAAAATGAGTTGTGCCCTGTTAGGCCTGAATAGATAGGACAGACTGAGCTCTATCAAATTGGGCCCCTGAGAGCCCAAGGTCATTGCAAAAGTCGGGTGCAAACTTGTGACTTTCCTGGTAGACAATGGAACAGAACTCTCTGCCTTCAAAAGTTCCCTCTGTCAAAAAGTTACCATCACTGGGGCAACTGGGACTCTTGCCTCTTTCCCCTTCTGCCAGGCATGAACTTACAGCCTGGGAGGACATCTCCTTTGCACCAAGCCATTCAGCTTCCCTCTCATTTAACCCTGCACTTTCAACTTTGACTGTTCCCCGAGAGGAAAATGATGCCTGCATCAGCCTGAGACAGATAACTGCAATCCTGAAGTTCTGAAAACTCTCCTCCCAGAGGTATAGACTAAAAACTCACCTCCAGGCCTGGCCATCAACCATACCATCTCACCACAACCCCCGTTGCCATCAGATGTCACAGAAAACACAAACAGGCATCCAGCCACACATCAGCCTGATAGACTGTTAATCACCTTGGGCAAGATCTCCGTGCCATCAACAACACAGCCATCATCTTGCACTCTGCAGTTCCCGACCCATACACCCTTTTTGGACTGTTCTAGCTTTAAAAGATGCCTTCCTCTGCTTGTGAATTCCTCCCATAAGCCCATTCAACTTGGAAGATACTGAAATAAAAGGCCAGCTCACTTGGACTCAATTGCCACAATGGGTTAAAAACTCCCACTATTTTCATGGAGGCTGTAACAACAGATTTGTCCAAGGCATCAGCACCTTTTCTCTGAGGTTTCTCTGTCTCTTCCAGCTCTGCCACGGTCCCCCAAGCAGACAGTATAGATTGTCGAACTGCTAAAATACACCTCTCCTGCATGTAAAGCCAGTTCAAGATCTCCCAGTTGCCAATGCCACCACAATTGCTCTCTGTATACATTGCCTCAGTCTTCTGCCACCACAGCTTGCTGGTACACCTGCCAGGACCTAAAAAAATGCCTTCCTCTGCCTTCAATTGGCTCCTGTTAGCAAGCCCCTCTGCAACTGACCTGGACTCAACTTCCCAGAGGTTCAAAAACTTGTTCCCTCTTTAAAAAGCACTTCTGATTAATGACACTTATGAGCTGCCTGCTACAAAGACACAAAAGCTCTGCTGCAATATCTGGCAGAAACTGGTTACAAGAAAAACTTATACGCCAAATGTCTGCACATACCAAGCTTTTATTTTTTGTTAAAGCTTAACACCTTCATAAAAGGTGTATTCATATCATCTGATCCTTCATTTCTTTTGTGCGGCTGACAGATTTATGATCTTTTTCCTGAAAATAGTTTTAATAAAAAAGAAAGGAGAGAAATTCTTAGTCATAGAGAAGTTTCAATAAGAAGAAACTAATGCAACAAAGAGGAAGCTGAGAACATAGCTTCATGATTTTAACTTCGATCAACTTTCCATGCCACACCTGACACATGCCTGGAACATGCACCTGAAATAAGGTGTGGCCATGGGTTTTAGGGTGAGTCCAGGCAGACTTTTCCTGAACCTCTGTCAAATTTACTGCTTAAAAAATTGGGGTTTAGCCAAATCACCTAAAAGACACAGTGCCATTCCTCAAGTGGTAAGCTCAGTTTCTCCCCTTTCTCAGCAACTGATTACAGAAAACAGAATGTGAAAAATTGTTAATATAACCTCTGGGTGTGTCTGGCAGGAAGCTGGGGGCGGGGTGGGAAAGTGAAGAAGGGAGCATGTTATTAGTCGTCTGTATCTGGGTAGTTAATCCCTATCTTCAAACAAGTCAAAATGATTTGACAGCTAGAATAATACTAGATTTTATGTTAGAGCTGGAAAACAGATGAAAGTATATTTTTTATTTTCCTACCTAAAGAGATCTGCTGTTTATTTTCATCTCTCTTTCTGTGTGTGTGTGTGTGTGTGCGTGTGCATGCACGTGCATGCTTGCATGTTTTCATTTATAAGGAAAGCAACAAACAATTTGAAACTCTCTGTCCTATCTTGAGTCACTACCAGTGGGAAGCAGCGATCAAATCTCAAAAGAACCTTGACCTTCAGCGGTGGCTCAGGGTTTTGAATCTCACCCTGTTCATGCAGGGCTAGGATAATAACCTCCTCCTGGCATCCTAGACCAGTGTCCTTCCAGTGCAACCTTTCTGAAGAGGTCAGACGAGAAGTACGCAAAAACGGTTACACGCTGAGAATGTGCTATGCAAGTCTCCAGTTCGCTGATTTTGACAAAGTGTTTCAATTATCTACTTCAATGTGGTGCTCAAAATTACCATTTATCATCTTATTATAGTGTTTCCAACACCAGGACTTCATGAACACATTCTCTAAAGCTAAGGCCTCACACAAATAACAGTGTAATGATGTAGATCTATGGTATTGACCATTAGTAACTAAATGCACATTTTTAGTACTCAAAACTGAATTTAGTGAGTGATGCCAGTAAAAATGGCAGAGAAAGGAAATGAAACAATCTCTTTTTTGAAAAAAAACAAAGAAAACACATAAAAAGAATGAAAATTAACAGAGTCTCAAAGAACTGTGGTATGCTGTCAAGGATACTAATATAAACAGAATGGGAATTCCAGAGAAAGAGAAGAGAAATGAGCAGAAAGAATATTTTAAAAACATAATTGTCACAAATTTGATTTTAATTTAAAAAATATTAACGTGAACATTGAACAAGAATCTTAATGAATTTCAACCAGTATAAATTGAAAGTTCTCTGCAGCTACACACATCATAATCAAACTTTCTAAAACCAAAGACAGACATTAAAGGCAGTTGGAAAATATTTTGAAATAAATTCATTTCAAATAAAGACATAATATATAAAAACTTAACAGCATGTATCTAAAGCAGTGCTCAGAGGGGAATATCCAGCTTTATATCCTTAAATTAAAAAGAAGTTTCTCGGACCATAACCCAACTTTTTACCTTAAGACACTGGTAAAAGAGAAGCAAACTAAACTATCCACAAGCAAAAGAAAACAATAAAGATCAGAGTGGAAATTAATGAAATATACAATAGGAAAATATTGGAGAAAATAAGGAAATCAAAAGGTAAGTCACTAAAAAGATCAAAATTGACAAACATTTAGGTAGATTAACCAATGAAAAGAAAACTGAAATTACTTGAAAGAGGGAATATTACTACCTATTCTACAGAAAAAAGGATTATAAAGGAATAGCCCAAACAATTATGCCAATGAAATGGACATATTTACAGAAAAACACAAACCACCTTCCTGACTCTAGAGAGACAGATACTCTGAATGGACAGATAAAGAGACTGAATGAAATATCATAAAACTGTGAACAAAAAAAAATCCCAGACCCAGGTGGCTTGACCGCTGAATTCTACATATGTTTAAAGAATAGGTAAAATCAATTCTTCAGAAACTTTTCCAAAAACCAGAAGAAAATGAAGTATTTCCAAGTATAAATTACCCTCATACCAAACTCAGGCAGCTATCACAAGAAAAGAAAATCAGATAAGAGTTGTATCCATAACACAGGAAGAATTCTTATAACTCAGCAACAAAAAGACAAATGATCCAAGTAAAAGCAAGGAAAAAAACACTTGAATTAGGATATACAAATGTCCAACATGCACATAAAATCACCATCAACATCACTAATCTTTAGGGAAATGCAAACCAAAGCCATTTCATTTCATATTATAAAGAATGGCTATTAAAAAAAGAAAAACTGAAAATACCAAGCACTGGCAATGATGTGAAATTGGACCACCCACACCTTGCTGATTGGAACATAAAAAATGATGTGCTCATAGTAGCACAATATTGGAAAGAACTCCTGCAGCCATCAATGGATGAATGGATAAACAAAATATATCCACTCAATGGAATACTATTCAACCGTGCAAAGAAATTAAGCAGTGATTCAAGCTACAACATGAATAAACTTAAAAAAATTTATTAAATGAAAGAAACCAGTCATGAAAGACAATATTACTTATATGAAATTCATTCTATTTATGTGAAATATAAGCAGAACAGGCAAGTAGATAGAAAATAGATCCATGCTTTCTGTGGGTTAGGAACAGAGGAGGAATGGGGAATGACTGAATTTCTTCAAGGGCTCATGGAAATGTTTTAGCATTAGATAAAGGTTATAGTTGCAGAACTCTGTGAATGTGCTAAAAACCACCAAATTGCACATTTCAAAGGGTACCAACTCCTCAGGATGAATGATTCATTCTGTATTGCAAATGTATACTAAAAAGTTTTAAAAAGACAAAAAGTTGAATTTTATGGTATAAGACTTATATCTCAATTGTTAAAATGAGTTTAGCTCTTTAAATGTATCAAGCTGAGTTTAAAAGTGCTATATTCTCTTTCACTTCTTAAATGACAGTTACCTCTTGTCCAAATCAGCTCTAGACAACATCTGTATCCCTGGAGAGGCAACTTACTCTCTCCGATCTTGGTCTCTGTGATTCTATTTCAACATTGAAAAGCAAACCTGAGAGCTAGATAGGTAAGGGAATCCAAGTAAATTCTGGGGAGGGCAGAAGCTAGAACATTATAAACATTTTCAAACCATGATTAAAATTAATACTGGAATATATGGGTTCTGATTTCAGAGTCAGTGCCCTCTTTATAGTATTTATTTCCTTTAAAGAGGTAAATAAAAAGGGAAAATCCATAAATCCAGTAACATAGTTTTCTCATCAATTTTTAGGCACTTACTAAATAAATTTGGTCCCTGCATCTGTGGCTTTGTCCAAAATTATATATATATATGTAATATATTACATATATATATAATTATAATAATTTACATTATTATATTATATTATATTAAGTGTCACTTTCTCATCACTGAGACAAAATACCAAATACAGCTTAAAGGAAGGGAAGTGTATTCTGGCTCAAGGTTTCAGTCCATAGTCCACTGGCTCCCAGGCACGAAGGGTGTGGCGGAAGGGTCTAGTCCAGGAAAGCCACTCGCCACAGTGACCAGGAAGCAGAGAGAAGGGAGGAGGCGGGGAGGAGACACACGCCTCCGGTCACGGCCTTCCGTAGCCCCTCTTCCGCCAGGCCCTGCCTCCTAATAGGACCTGCAGCTGTGGATCTTCAGTGAATCAACCCACACATGAGCAGCCTTGTGATCCAGTCACCTCCCAAGAGCCCCCCTCTGAACACACGAGCCTTCCTGGGACTGGGATGTTCTAGAGCTAAATCTGTAAGTTTGTAAAGTGGCTTCAGTCTGGGAACTGAGCGACCTTGACCCCTACTTGACATTTGCGTCCAGTGCCACACTTCAAATTTCAATGAAGAGAGATAATACATCATTAAAGAAAAAGTAAAGAATAAATGCAAAAATTATTACTCCACTAAATAAAAAGTACTCCTCAAAACATGTAAGTTTCAGAAATTAAACTCCCAGAATTATGCTATTAAATTGCTTTATTTAAATATCTATCTAAGTCTAAATTCAGGAACCTCAGTGGTAACATAATAATAAAAACATTAATATTTTGAAGAGCCTTGAATATTTGAAAATTGCCAAGAGGTATGATCTTAAGTGTTCTCATCAAAAAAATGGCATGTGAGATGATGGGTAGGTTAATAGCTTGATTTAACAATTTCACAATGTATACAAGTACCAAACATCACTTTGTATAGCAAAAATATGATCAACTTTTACTTGTCAGTTATATCTTAATGAAGGTGGGGAAAAAAGAGAATAAGCCGGCAGTATAAAACCCCTGCAGATTAGACTATAGATGCAATGTGAAACATTTTATGAAAACTTTCCTCAAGTTATCCCAGGAATTTTTATTTATTACCCCTTTAAAACATGATTTGATCTAATTCAGAGATATTTGAAAAGTAAAAATCATAACAATTAATTCCTTTATAACACAATATTTGTGTAAACAATCTAAATTTTCTTGTTAGCATAAAATGTCAAATATCAATTATATGTTCAATATACTTAAATTAATTTTCCACACATTGCAGACAGCTCTATTTCAGTAGCATTTTAAGACTAAAATTGCTTTACAGTGTATACAAATACATAGATAAACATCCTTTAGCTGTTACAAGGGCGAACAATGGAAATGGAGACTTATTAAATCCCAATTCCATTTCCTAGGTATCCACTATTAAATCTATATTTTAATTTCTCCTGCTGCATAGCATTGTGAGTTTTAAAAAAAACTACAGTGTTACTTCCCAACATCAATTTTTTAAGATATAATTTTTAGAGAATTTGAAAAATTTGACATTTCCCAGATGCCCCGCCCTGCACATGGATGGTTGCCCCCACATCAACATCTCCCACCACATGGGTGCATTTGCTGCAGCTGATGTCAGCTGAAGTCCATAGGTTCATTAGGTTGTATTCTCAGTGTTGTTTATCTGATGGGCATCAGGCTGTATAATGACACATGTCTGCCTCTTTAGCATCATACAGTGTTTTCGCTGCCCTAAAAATCCTGTGCTAGCCAGACATGGTGGCACACACCTGTCATCCCAGCACTCTGGAAGGCTGAGGCAGGAGCATCACAATTTTGAACCCAGCCTGGGCAACTTAGCGGCTTAGGGAGACCCTGTTAGAAAATAAAAAGGGTCCAGGGATTTAGCTCAGTGTGAAGACCCCGGATCAATCCCCAGCTACCCCTCAATCTCCTGTGCTGTCTTCCTCTCTCCTTTACCTTCACTGCCAGTAAGCACCCATCTCTTTCCTGTCTCTGCATAGTTGCAATCGTGCAGCCTGTATACTGCTAATATTTCACTTAGCGTTGTCCATTTGAGGGTGCTCCTATCTTTTCATGCTTAATAGCTCATTTCCTTTTAGCACTGAGTAATCTTCCGTTGTCTGCACACACCATGGTGTACTTATCCATCCACCCACTAAGTCCATCTTGGATGTTTCCTTGTTTAGACATTAATGACCAGAACTGCTGCAAACATCTGTGTACAGGGCTTGGGGGAGGGGTGCAAATGTCTTTTTGATAAAAACCAAGAAGCATGGCTGTGGGGTTTCGTGGTAAGAGTGTGTTTACGTTTGCAGGAATGTCTTCCAAGGTGGCCGAGCCCTTTCTCACTTCCTCCATCCTGGACAACAGTTCCTGTAGCATTCTGGGTCCTGCCCACTGTCAGGTGGTGTGGAATCTCACTGTTGTTTCAGTGGGTATTTTCCTGATGACGTGTGCTGTGGAGAATCTTCACCTGTGCTGGCTTCCTCCCTGCACGTCTTCTTTGTTGAGCTGTTTGTTCAGGTCTTTGCCTATTTTTTTTTTTTTTTGTGTGTGTGTGTGTGTTCGCGTTGAGTTTTAAGAGTTTCTGCATTTGTTAGCTGACAGTTCTTTACCAGCTGTGTCTTTGCAAGTGATTTCTCCTGGTCTATGACTTCTATTTGCATTCTTTTCAGTCTTTTACAAAGCAGCAGTTGTTAGTTTTGAAGGAATCCATCTTACGAATTCCTTTTTTCATGGATCATGCCTTTTGGGTTGTAGCCAAATGTCATCACCGCACCCCAAGTCATCAGGGTTTTCTCCTTTGTTATCTCCTAGAAGATTTGTGGTTAACATTTAGATGTAGGATCCATTTTTAGCTAATTTGCATGAAAGGTGTAGGACTGTGAAGTGTCCCTTTGTTCCAGCACCACTTACTGATAAGACTGTATTTGTTACTTGTACTGTTCATACTTCTTGGTCAAAGATCAGTTGGGTTACATTTATTTTGGGGCTCTCAATTCTGTTCCATTGATATATTTGTCTATTAAATTATCAGTATTGCACTGTCTTGATTTACCGTAGTTTTATAATAACACTTAAAGTTGGAGAGTATTTATCTTCTAATTTGTTCTTCTCCTTCAATACTGGATTGGCTATTATAAGTCTTACTTTTGCATATCCCATTTTCAATCAGTTTGTAGATATCCACAAAGTAGTTTTCTAGTATATTTATTGGGATTGCATTGAATCTAGATATCATTTGGAAGAACTGACATCTTGAGAATATTGAATATTCCTCTCCATGAACATGGAATATCTTTCTATTTATTTATTTTTTAATTTCATTTATCAAAGTTTTTGTGGATTTACTTGTACAGATCTTTTATGTATTTGTTAAATTTATATCTAAGCATTTCATTTTTGAGATATTAATGTAAGTGATTGTTTTTCATTTCAAATTCCACTTATTCATTGCTGGTATATAACAAAGTGATTGATTTTTGTGTTACTCTTGTATTCTGAAAAATTTAAATAATTTATGACTTAACCTCTGTTAAAATTGTTTTAATATTGAGATAATTTATATTTACAGAAGTCTGCCCTGATTTCTCCATCATTTCCACCCTATCTTTTCTCTCTTTCTAGGATGTCATTATATTTTTGTTGTGCTCATGACTTCTCTTTTATTTCCGAGAATGATTACAATTTTTTTTCAGTTCATTGGTGGAAACTTGAGACCCAGTGAGGCTTCCTGAGAGATCTCTGGGAGACTTTCTGAGAGTTTGGGAGATGAATAAAGGTTGTTTTGACCTAAAATCCAAAAAGATGGATCTCTTATCAGTGGAGATGGGTATGTTTCATGTGGAGCTGGCTTCAGAGAGAAGATGAAGAGTTTAGTCTGCAGGAACTAAGTATAAAACTCCTATCTGACATCCAAAGGGAGATTATGACCCAAAGTGTGGGAGACAGCCTGACTGGAGTCATAAATTGAGGAGCTGTCGCCTTGCAGATGTTACATGACGCTGGAATGGGTGAATGACATCATTCTGGGAAGGAGTGCAGACAGGAGTGTAGATAAAGGCCCCTTAAAGACAGTGAGATTTCTAGTACCAGAAGCAAGCGGCCAGGCCTCCCTGTCCTCAGCAGTGGACAAGCCCCACCCCACTCCCTGGGCTTCTGAAGCAGCAGAGAACAGATGGAGACGTTTATCTTCTGTGGATACTTCTCCACTTAGAAGGGAGTTCTGTCCTGACAAGCACATCGCAAATTAAAATATCCTAAGTTCAAAAGGCATTTAATACATTGCATGTACCAACATCATAGCTTAGCCTTGCCTTCCTTAAACGTGCTCACAACACTTACATTAGCCTGCAGTTGGGCAAAATCATCTCACACAAAGCCCATTTTATAATATAGTGTTGAATATCTCCCATAATTTGTTAAATATTGCACTGAAAGTGAAAACACATTGACTGTATGGGCTTTTTTTGTACCACAGTGACACCAGAATTCACTTATGGAATCTCCCCTCCTCTCCTCTCCTCTCCTCTCCTCTCTTCCATTCCTCTTTTTCTCCTTCCTCCTCCTCCTCTTCCTCTTTCTTCTCCCTCCTCCTCTTCCTCCTCTTCTCTCTCTCTCTCTCTCTCTCTCTCTCTCTCCATCTACCTCTCCCTCTCTCTCTGTAAGTGGAACCATAGGTAAGTGTTTTCCTCTTACAAATGAAAATCAGTCCACATCCCTAGGCTTCTAGACCCTGGAATAGAGCCATTTAGTGGACACTCGAATTTTGGCAGCCCTGTCTGTGAGTGGGGCCTGTTTTGTACGAGGGAACCGAGAACGAGGGTGCTCTGCAACTTGTTCTATTACAAGGAGGCTTCTGTGTATTGGAGACTTTGGTTGGTTCACTGTTGGCTCCCATTTTGGAGGGCAAGCAGTAACATATTGGTCAGCAAATTTTAGTCTCTAATGACTTTGATGTGTCAAAATGAAAAACAACCAAAATCAGCCATGAAATTCCTTTAATAAAATACAGCATAAAATTGACTGAAAATTTATTCAAAAGTCCCACAAATTATTGGATGCACTTTGAAACAGAAGTTCACATGGACCAAGATTGTTTTCATCTATTTGCATAATAAATTAATTTTAGCAAAGAGAAATGAAATTCCCAAGCACTTAACTATATCAGAGACCAACTATTAAATCATCCTAGAACTATTGAATTGATTTAATTTTTTCATGGATGACTTGTCATTCACTACCCTAGTCATGTATTCATGTGACTAAATTAAATGCATTGAAAATAGCTTCACATTCTATGTAAGATTAGAAGAAGAGATGCTGTGTGTATGGAGGCGCAATCTTACATCACACACATCGATGACAAACAAAAAGAGGGAGAGGGGGAGGGGCAGGAGAGGGGAGGGGAGGAAATTCCATAGGTGAATTTTTGGTTTGGTTTCTTGTATCTTTGGCATTCATTTGCATGAAGTATTTTTCTCCCTCCTTTTCAGTCATGCCACCATATTTAGCCCTTTGACAAATAATATTTACACTGCATACTGATGTATGTGATGTGTGAAGAAGGAAATTTTATTTTATTTCCTAAGTTTGAAAGCAGCCCCATCAGCCTCACCTTGTAAGAGCTAATTCTGGAGTGACTGCCAAGTCAGTCAACAGAAAGTTTGAAAGAAGCTGTATTTGCCACAGAGTGGAGAAACAAGAAGCAGAAGTAAAATTGCAAATCCTGCCCATCATGGGTTCTGCCCTTCTGAGGTGCAGAAATAAAAACCAACAGCCCAGACCTGGGCCCTGGGATTTCCTTTTCTCTGGGTCCAGCTCTTTGGACTCCAGTCAACCTCAGCAGCTGGCGTCCCAGACAAGCCTTAGTAGGTCATTTTGGAGTCCTGGCCATTTCCACTCAGCCTTCATCTGTACCCACAACACACAGGGTGTTTGAATGAAGCCTTCAGAACCAGAGCTCTGCCTATTCTTCGTGTTGGCCAGATTCGTCTTTGTCCCCAAGACAATGGCTGTGCTCTTTCCTCTCCACTGAACGCCTGGCAACCCACACACAGCGGGGCATCTGCTGTGGCCTTAATTTCCCACCAAGCTCACTTTGTCCCTGCTGCGTGCACCGACTCTCCCAATCCAGGCCAAGTATGTTTGTGGCTCTGAATGAGTGTTGGAGCCTCATAGCTGGTCGCCTGTCCTCCTCAGCTGCCTGAGTTGGGAACTGGAGATGGGAGCAGACATGACGAGGTAGGAAGAACAGAGGCACTAATCAAAGTGGTTAACAGCTCACACCTGCTCAGTCAGCCTGAATATGGTTTTCTCTCCATCCTGGATGTGAGCATTTGATCCTGAAAGACATGGTGAGTTCCTAATATCCATGAGGGCTGTGAAGACCCCAGACTTCGAGGTTATTTCAAGTTAGTGATTAAGAAGAGTTTGGAAGTGACCTTTACTTACCCCTTCAATGAATATGAATTGTGTACCTACTGGGGTTACAACAGCTTTGTAACCGATGACACCCACATCCCCCCACTGCAGATCCTGAGTGCACTGCCTCAGTATATCTTCAGAATCCATCCACTTCTCCTCATGACCACAGCACTTCCTTGAGTTAGTGGCACCTCTAGCATGAATTAATAGCAGGATCTCCTAACTGATGGCAAAACTTCTACTTTTTACCTCATTATGCATTAGCAACCCAGAATGGCTCTGTTAAAATGCAAGTCAGTAACAAGATGCCCTCCCTCAAAACACTTCAGTGGTTCCCACACAGGTGGGAAATGAAACCTGTGTCTCCTTCCCAGGCCATAGTACGACATCCATATAACTTTTGTGGGTATTCTAGTGCAAGAAGAGAGTGATTGCCAGTGCAGAACACAAAACTCAGCACACCAGGAAAAAGCTATTGGAGGGACAGGAGAGGACAACAGTCCTGAGACAGGCATTCCAGTTAGCATCACGTCAAACATACATTAAACAAATCCACGAAGAGTAATTAAATAGAAAGTGTCAAACTTCAGAACTAGAACTAAAGAAAACAACTCTGTCACATCTTTGATTTGGGAAATATTATTTTATGGTTAGATTATGGGGAGAAATCACAAAATAAGGTACTGGTAAGTTAAACTTCACCTGGTTCAATCCTACAGAAAAAATTTGATAACAGTGAATGAATGAATGAAGCAGCAAGCGCGCATGTTGGAATAATAGCTTCAGACATTTACTAATGTGCACTCCCCGTGGTAGTCCCTGCTACCAGTCCTGGCTCTCTGCCACTGGGCAGCTGTTGGGATAGCCTAGGCTTATTTACTTAAAAAATGGGTGGCACAAGATAGGAGAAAAGGAATGATCTTTCCTTGACTTTTTTAATTTTTTTAAGTCTTGTCCCTCCCGGTTAAAGGCATGGATAGCAACAGACTCAAAGTGAGGGAGCACATTTAGCGGGGAGGCACAGGTGGAAAGAAAATGCAGAGCTTTCAGGCTCTGTTGAATACAGTCCTGAGAAGAGAATGACTTGGGCAGAACTGCTGGCAAGGGTGTGGAAACCTCAGATAACTGGAGGGTCTGTGTGGTCAGCTTCGCATCATTGTAGCAAAGTGCCTGAGGTGGTCAGCTCCCAGGGAGGAGAGTCACCTTGGCTCACAGTTTTAGGAGTTTCCTCCAGAGTCAGCGTGTGGCAGAGGAAACTGCTCACCTCATGGCGGCAGGGAACAGACAGAGGAAGCGGCTGGGATCCCAGCGGCCCCTTCAAGAGAGCTCCTCCTGTGAGGCCTCTCCTCGTGTCCCAGCAGCACCAAAGACTCCACCCAAGCTCTGGACAAAGGGCTGGGGAGCACTGTTCCAAAGCATACTGGTGGCCCACTGTAGGGGAGGTGGGTGTGCTTGTTACGGAAGATTCTCCAGAAGACTGGTGGGGTCGTGGCCGTGACGCAATGGGAGAGCTGGTCTGGGGTCTTCACACAGGGCTCCTGCCCATCATGGAGCCGGAACCCAACCACTCCACAGGTCTGAGAACTGCCCTGAGGTAAAACAAAATCCATCTTGGTCCTAAAAATATGGAAACAAAGTGTGACTCAGCAGCAGCCCACCCACAGGACCTAGAGGCCAGGACTGGAAGAAATTCCAGTAGCTGTCAGACTGGTGGCCAAGCCAAGACCCTGTGGCCAGAGGCCTCTGGACAGCACCATCGCAGCGGCCCCTCCCTCCCTGTTCTGGGAAAGCCCCTGACAGCCACAAGAGCGGGTGAACAGAGAAACATCCTATGCGTGGTCTTGAAGGTGCTGTACTCTAAATAGTCAATTTTCTGCCAGTCGACCTGTAGATTCAGTGTAATTCCACTAAACGTCCAAGCAGGATTTTATTGTTGTGTTACAATCGATAAGATAATTCTAAAAGCTAACTTGGAGATAAGAAGGCTCAGGAATAGAGAAGGCAATCATGAAAAATGAAAACGATGCTGAAGGAGTCACACTTCCTGTTGTGAAAACCTATGATAAACTATGATATTAACATAAACTGGTACTGGTGTAAGGACAGACGAATGGACCAATGGCAGAAACTCCCAGAAATGGACCCACAGAAGTACTGCCACCAGGTGTCTGTAGTTTGTTAGTGTCTTTAGTTGCACTGTCATTCCTGCCTTGATGTCCTGAATAGACTCAAAACCTTTCCCTTTCATGGTCATTCTGACTTTGGGGAAGAACCAGAAGTCCCATGGGACCAGATCTGGTGAATAAGGTGGATGAAGACACAGCGTCATGATTTTACAGCTGTGCCTTTCCATTGGATGGCACTCAGCAGCAGTGTTCACTGTATTTTATTTTATCACACTGAGTAAAAATGCTTAGGAAAGAGGACTTCCAGAACAGTTTTAGAAAGTGGCAAGAATGAGGAAATAAGCATGTTCTAAGTGAGGGGGGATGTTTTGAGGGAGACTAATGGTAATGTGTCTTTTACTACAATAAATTTTAAAAATTGAAACATTCACCATATTTTTATGTCACCACTTGTATAACAGTCCATAGGGCACAGTGCACAGGAGACAATCTTAAACAATTTGCTTCTGGCTCCCATCTGATGTCACACACGCGCGCACACACACACACACACACACACACACACATGATTCCAGAAATATTTAAAACCTTTTAAAATAAAACAAAGTGAAATATCTTCAAGTAAATATGCAAGACAAATATTCAACAGGGCATACAAAACAATAACCACATGAAGGGGAAAAATAATAGATGATCACTTTAATTCAAGAAAACTTACTCATCAAAGACTTTATTAAGAGAATAACAATAAAAGCCACAGAGAGGGAAATATGTTTGTATTATGTATATTCAACACAAGACTTATATCTTCAATATATGTAGAACTACAGAGCCTTAAGGGAAAAACAAAACAAAACAAAAACAGACAATCCCACTGTTAATGGAGTTAAAACTTAGGCACAATCTCCCAAGATTTTATTTCTTTTTCTCCTGCTCTTCTAGGGCACTTGGAGTCTTAGCAGGCTTCTCCCTTGGATATTGTTGTTTAGTTCTGGTTGGTCTTTTTCATCGACTTTGCTTGGTGGAAATCTTTGTTTCGACTCTTTTCTTCCTGTCTGCATGGATCAGTGACTGACTTTCTTGAGAGGACAACAGCATCAGGAAGCATGGACCCCTCCAGTGCAGACTGGAGGCTTGGAAGGCAAGGCAGCCCTCTGTTCTCGGGGTCTCAGACACAGGAGAAAGAGAGGCAATCCTGGGACAACCACTGGATCCAAGGGGAACTCTGCTCAGGGCTGCTGGCCCTTTTGCTCTGCTGGAGCCGGGGACAGCCCTCTAAAGAATTCTGGACAGCAATTCCTTGCACCCAGGTGGCATTGGCTGACATGTCCTGGGTCCCCCACAATATAAGCCTCTCTTCTGGGGTCTCTTTCTGAGGGGTGAGGCTTCACCCATGGCCCTGGGCTGCAGCCCAGCACACTGGGGCTCTTGGCCTCGGGGTTGTCCCTGGAGTCCCCTGAGTCCTCCGGCCTGTGGGTTGCTCAAGCACAGAGTCGGGAAGATGAGGACACGTGGGTGTCTTCCCAGACACTTTCTCGGAGAATTGGCCTTGGAGTGGAGACCACACCACTTGCCAGCCATGCTCACACAGCCGCAGCTCCGCCCAGCCCCACACGTGTCTCCTCTTCCCCTCAGCCTGGCGCACACGCTCACTGTGTGCCTGGTCTGCAGCCTGGCTCTCCTTAGCCCCAACACCAGCCCACCCGCAGGCCACGCCCTGCCCCAGCGGACTGACGGGAAAGCCAAGCCCTTGCTGTCTGCCTGGAGAGGGGCCCTCTCCCCTTCTAGACCAGCTTGGAGACCTCAAGGAGTCACGCCGTGGGTTTGCCTCTTGGACAGAGAACCCCGCGTCTCCTGCATTGGTTTTCCAGTCCCAGGCTTTGCATTTTTCCCTTGCTGGTCCATCCCTCTCATTTCTGAGGAGCTCTTGAGCAGAGCCGTAGCGCGCCTGCTTTAGTCTCTTTTCTCCTTTGTGTACAATGAGAACCTAACGAGACTTCTATTATGACTTTCTATTGTGGGAAAATAAGTACAACACAAAAATTGCCATTTCAATTACTGTAAGTATTCAGTTCGGTGTCATTAGTTACACCGGCAGTGCTGCACAAACATCTGCACTCTCCGGTTCCCCAATGTTTTCAGTACCTCAAGCAGCAACTGCGTACCTAGTAATCTACCACTAATTAGAATCGGATGTCCTTCGTCTGAACTGTGAACGTTTGCTTTTTTCTGGATTACTAATACAAGATAAAATGAATTCAGTGACCACTTAGTAAAGGACCCTTTCTTATATTTAAATTTAATTATAGGGTAATTCCCTCAGGAACAGAGGACTGAGAATTGATTCTAAATATGGTCTAGTGACATTAACTGCTACGGAGCTAATGTCCTCTGCCTTGAAAAGGTTTGGTTTAAACCAGGCATTAGCTGTGTCTTTTTCTTCATGAATGGATTTTGTGCACAAATTAGTGATATTCTAGCTGTTGGGTGGACACACAACAGGGTGAAAGATGTGTCCAGGAAAAACATGGCATCGCATTTCAACAATGTCACTCAGCCTCTCCTTCTCTCTCTCTCTCCCTCTCTGTCTCTCTGTCTCTCTCTGTCTCACACACACACACACACACACACACACACACACACTCCCTCCCTCCCTCCCTTTAACAACACCTTCATGAGCTCAGATGGTATGAGATGGAACAGGGGTGGGTGGAATGAAGACAAAGTGACCCTCACGTGGAAAGCACACGAATTTTAGTGCTACAATGCCTGGCCATCTGCTTGACTTTTCCAAGTTCTGTTTGTTTTTATTGGTCAACCATCACCCTGCCCTGTGGTGCCTAAGGATGTGGGTGGACTGGGAAATTAAGCTACCTTGGTTTAAATTAAAGCCATGGAATTTACCAAGTATGAGAATTCACTAAGGCTTTTGCTTACCGAGGCAAGTTAACAAAATTCTCTAAGTCTCTCTTCCTTTAATGCCCATAAAATTAGTAACTCTGTCACAGGGCTGCCATGTGGGTTGGCTGAGGTAAAACTTTTAGATGGCTCAGCTCAGTTTCTGGTCTGTACTTAGAGCCGTTGTTATATTAAGATTATAAATGAAACCTCAATAAATAATTGTCAGTAGCTGAGGTGTTTACATGCTGCTTTTGAGATGTACAAAAATGGCTGGAAAGACAAGGATTTTAATGAAGAAGACTGCTCAAAAGGCCAAGTTTACAGATTATCAAAACTGTTTCTTGAAATAGTGCTTGGATGCCAAGTTTTGGAATGGAGTAATTTAAACATTCTTTTTGCAGTCTTTCCCTTCCAATTCTCAGATGCCAAGGCAGACAAACATCTGAATTCCAAGTAATGTTCTAACTAGCATAGCCCCAATATAAGTGCTTTCATGATTGCTCATCTACAGCCCTAACTTAGGCAACCTTTTTTCCAGGAGAGGCAAGAAAAATTGACATTTGATAGCTAATGTGAGGAGTCCAGAGGAAAATTCCTGAGAAGTTTGCACTTTGCACTGTTTGAGACAATTCTGTTTCCAGTGGAACATCCCATTTCAAAGAACTGTGATATCCCAGGCAATCTCACACCTGAGCATGTGCTTGGAATGCACAAACAGATGCCAACTATTCCAGTTATGTTTCCACAGTCGGACACAGTCGGTGATCTCATTGTTTAAATACGGAGGAGCTCAAACCATGCTCCCCGCCAGGTCACAGGGCAGATATTTGCCAATAAGGAATATTCAGACTGGAATCCAAAAGATGAAGAAGTGACCCCAGAGCAGCCACAGAATGGAACTTAGGATTTCTTAGAGATAGTGGGTAGAGCAGTCCTTGAGCCTATTCATGATTAGGTCCATGATTTCCAAAAGTCTAAATTCACCCAACAGATGGGACACTGTAGACATCTATGACCTCAGAAATCTGGTCACCAATGGTACAGAAGGAAGCGGTAGCAATGTTTGATACCTTCTGGAGGTTCATCTGAACTCTCTGAGGCATAAGACAGAGTCTAAACATAATATTTCAACAGAACCTTACATGGGTTGGAAGAGCTGGAAAAACAAACCCATAGCTGCAATGGGAACTAGAGTGTAAACCAAGACCTAGTGCCTGGTGGGTCAGCTATGTAACCTGGCCACGCCTGGTCCTGCAGAGAGGGAGCCAGCCTGGCTCACCTGCAAACGCTGCCCACCCTGTGCCCAGGCTTGCGGGCAAACATCACACGCAGCCTACCCTCTGCACTGGGGGCTGCCGAGGCCTGGAGTATGTGGACAGCAGGCTCAGAAGGGCTGGGAATGTGGGGAAGTTATGGTTGGATACCAGAGAAGAGACAGACATTTGCAAAGCTTTTAAAACTGCCAATATGAATCAAAAGAATATACATATTTTATATTAAACATGAAGCATTTAATAACATCAGTAAATTTTAAAATTTATTTGCTTAATTGTTAATTTAAATCAATGCCGCTACCCCAAAATGCAAAACTATTTCCACTACTGAAGAAAAAATACATATATGTATATAATTTCTACAGGGTTATATACTGACATGGAAATAAGCATATATTTTGCTTTTGTATTTGTGCTAATGTCAAGCATTGTACATTAAAGTCCACAATTATTTAAATTCTGCATTCTATCATTTATTTCAGTTTTTATCATAGAATATTGAGGTTGATGTTAATATTTTGCTATTCCATATAAGTGTCACACCTTTTAAACTTTAGAGTCTTTAGTTTGAATTTTCAGAAGTAAAATTCTGATCAGAGGTATTTTTGTTTGTCAGGATGTAGGTGTCTTTTTAATGTTTTAAGTAACTTCAAGAAGGTTTGATTAATTCACATTATGCTTTTTATGAATAAGGTCACCACCTTTACCTCCAACACACCAGGTATTTTGCCACCACATTAAGCATCTTGCTGGTCTTCAAATATAATTAGTTTTTTAAAATATAATCTTATTCATGATAACCATTTGACCACCATTTGATATTAGTATATTTAAAATATTTCCTATTGGGTAAACTTTCTCTTCTTAAACTTGGAGATCTCATTGGATGCTCATTTGTTTGCATAACAAATACATTTTCTCAAATAAGCTGAATAGATTTTCTAAGGTACTTCTACTGGTGATCATTATTTTTCATATATTTTAATGACTTCCTCCATTCTTGTGATTTTTGGGTCAGCTGTAGATCCCACTCCTTCCAACACCCACAACCCCACACACCAACAAGCATAAGGACTAGTGGCAGCGTGAGCTCACTCACAAGTGGAGTCTAAAGAGATGAACTCCTGAAAGTAGAGGCTCGGTGGTGGCCACCAGGGGCTGAGGTGGAAGGCCGGGGCGTGTTGGTCAGCTAGAGCAAATGCTTCCCAGCACTCTAGTGCACCACATGGTGACTACCTTTAATAACAGTGTGTTGTACTCTCGAAAATCATTAAGGAGGGAAGGGTTTGGGTTGTTACCACAGAGACTCACCATGTGTGTTGACTCCTGTGTGAATCATGTTGCCTTGCTGCTGTGGACTAAGTCCCTCAAAGGGCCCAAGCTATAGGTTTGGTCCCAGCTCCAGCCTGTGGTGCTATTGCCAGGTGTAGAAGGCTTTAGGAGGAGAGGCCTAGAGGAGGAAGTGAGGTCCTTGAGGCAGGGCCTTGAAGAGTGTCTTCCCCTTCCTCTCCTTGCTTCCTGCCCACCATGAGGCAAGCAGTTTCCTCCTCTGTCCTGATGCACTGCCTCACTACGGACCCACAGCAGCAGAGATGTCAAACACGGTCTAAGTAAACCCTTCTTCTTTTAGGTGGATTACCTCAAGTGTCATGCACAAGGCTAACATGTGGTCGTTCTGCAAGCTGTATGCATCTCAAGACATCATGTTGTGCATGATAAATATAATTCTTATTTGTCAATTAAAAATTAACTTTTAAAAACTCTTGAAAAAACAAAAACTTAGGGACAAATGACAAACATTACAGATCATCTGAGGAATAGTGAGGAGATGACACTAAGCAATATAGAACAGAGCCCTCCCCAAGGGACAGTCCCTGTCAGAAGTGGGGGGAGGGAGGCACCATCAGGACTTGCTGTGTGTGCCAGGGACAAGGTGATGTGAAAGCTGGTTTCGGAAGAAAGCAAGAGGAGGCTACAGAAACCAGCCTGCCCCACAGATCCCACAAGGCTCTGTACCTCCCCATGCCCACCCTTGCCAGCCTGGATGATGCACTCAGCTACAATTCAGTATCTTCTCTCCAGATGTTTGGACTGGGGTGGGGTGGGGTTGAGATTTCCAGTTTGTGCAAGATGCTACATTAATGAACAGCTTGCTTTTGTCTTCCCTCTGATAACTGTTTTCTAGCTTCATATTTTCCCTTCCAAACTGGTGCATCAGTAGCCTGGTTGTGCACATTCCGAGTAAGTGTGAATTTCCCTCTGAGCCAATCTTCAGCAGAACCCTTGTGATAAGGAGGCACCAAGTAAACTACCCGATGTCAAATAAGGCTGCCCCAGGACATGTTGGAGAACCCACAAAACAGCTCCAGTGGTGAGGGCAGGGTTGGTGTTGAAGATGCATGGGAAAAGATAGACTACAGACTTTTGTAAAAAGTGAAAGCATTAAAGATATCTTGCAACAGATCTGTATTTTTGCAAAAATTAATGTTTCCTATAAATAAAAATCGCTGAGGTTCAAGGGAAGTGAACTGTGTCAGAGAGTAGAAAGGCTTTTTATTCAATATATTGATTATGAATTACAGGAGAAAAAATTTGTAAAATTTTTTCTGAGGTTTATTTATTTATTTTTGGGTACCGGGAGTCAAACTCAGGACCTCACGCTTGCCAGGCAGGTGTTTATGTGGCTGAGCTATATCACCGACCCTCTGATGTTTATTTTTTAACTATTAAAAGAAATGTCACAGCTCTAAAACCTGCAAACACTGGAGAAGGAAGTATGTGAAATACACAGCTCCATTAGTGTGACATTCTGTCCCCTACTGTCCTTGGGTCTGAGGTCCTCCCCTAGCCTGACAGGAGCAGATGCAGCCCCTGTCTGGATGAACACACCCTGCACAGAGGTCCACAGAATCCACACAGATGAACCAAGCAGGAAGCCACAATCAATGGTCAGCAAAGAATGTGAGACAACAAATAGCAGCTCTCAGCCCAACAGCTGACGCAGATTATCGAAAATGAGCATGGAGATATTAAGAGGACTCAAAGAAAGGCACACACCACACACACACACACTCTCTCTCTCTCTCTCTCTCTCTCTCTCTACATTGGAAGGTGTAGCAGAAGACAGTAATCAAGATGCTACAGGAAGTACAAGAATATAGAATTTAAAACAACCTAAAAGAAGAAGAAAATTACACTGTCTAATTCTGTATAATCAGAATCCCAGAGACAAGGAAGACAACAGAGAGACAAAGGAAGTGTGGGAGAGAATAGGAGAGAGAGAAAAGGAGACAGAGGGTGAGAGAGACAAATAGGAAATGAATGGCGGAGAATGTTGAAAGTTTAATGAAAGAATAATGGCTGAGGATTTTCAGAAATTATGAGAAAATGAGTAGATTCAGAATGCCACTCTCCCATTAGTGGGACAAAACACCCTATATTCATCACTTAAAGGAGGAGAGGGTTACACTGGCTCATGGTTTCAGAGGATTCAATCCATGATCAACCAGCTGCAAGACAGAAACACATGGTGGAAGCATATGGTGGAGCAGCACAGCTTATCCCATGGCAGCCAGAAAGCAAAGCAAGAAGGGAGGAGCCCAGAAACAAGATCATACCCTTCCAGGTCACAAACCAGTGAACACCTCCAACCAGGCCCCATGCCTAACTCATGAGAGTTTTGGAGGACATTTTAGATCTCAACCGTAACACTCACCAAATGTTAAACTGAAAACAAACTGTATTAGGCCATTTTTACTATAGTCATCATTGCAGCAAGCACTTTCCTGAGGTACAGCTGACAACATCTTGCTTGGTTGTGACTCGCATCCTTTCCTTTTGGTCCTGGCTCATCTCTGAGGCATGCGGAAGACAGATGGATGCCCACACTAGCACCAACCCTGAAAACCCAAGGCAAACACTTTGTGGACCTGTTCTTGAGCATGGGGAATGGGAACTCATGGATAGAGGCCCCCCTCCTGCATCTCCCACAACCCAGGCTGGGATGCATTCTAAAAGGCACCTCCAGGGCCCCACCGGCCTTGAACCCCGATTTCCACAGTAGTGACCAGATGTAGAGTGGACCTTTGCCTTGGGCCACGCTACCTCCTTGTTTCATTTTTCCTGGTCTGTGGTAGTCAGGGTTTACAAGGGAAAGGAATTAATACAGGATACACAATTTATAGACTTATTTTATAATAGTCACCCAAAGAGTCAAATGCAAAAGGAATGCATCAGATCTGTCCACGCACTAGAGACCCAAAGAATCCAGCTGAAGGCCTGGATCCCACAACAATGTCCTCCACGAGTCCAGCTGAAGACCTAGAGCCCATGGCAATGCCCCCCACAAGTCCAACTGGAGGCCTAGAGCCCATGACAATGTCTTATGCAAGTCTGTTTCACAGATCTGCACTGGAAGGCCCAAAGGTCAGTAGTAGAAGCTAGAAAGTCTTCACCAGCGGGATGAAGGATCTGTGCCAGCAGCTGAGGGATCTGCGCCAGAGCCAGGAAGCAACGCTCAAAGTAAGGACCAGAGCTCCCCCAAAGTGAACTGCAGCCGTCCTCAGCAACAGCGAGGTCCCAAGCTCCTCCGATGACGAGAACAGCTGAGTTCATATCAGGAAAGCCTGCTTGACCTGCTTCTCCAGGAGAATCAACAGTGCCACCTCCTCCTCTCCAGTTCTCCTTTTAATGCCGTTGGCAACAGTCCTCAGGTGGGCCCTCCACACCCAGCACCACGCTGATTCAGTTCAGCTGGGTGTTACAAGTTGACCACCGGTTGTCAATCCATCACATGGTCCCATTTTTCTTTTCCCTTGTTCAGTTCCCAAAATAAACTATTGGCTTTCCGAGTCTGTGTCTCAGGTTCAGGTATCTGTCGCGAGATCAGAGATAATACAAAGCGTCATCCCATGATATAATGGCCTATAATTACAAAATACCAAATAGAATAGAAAGTCCTGAAATTTTCCAGAGAAATCATCTGTCTTTGTCACTTTGTCCTCGCTGAGACAAATACTCAACACCCACAACGTAAAGGAGGAGAGGGTTACTTAGGCTTATGTTTTCAGCCCATAGTTCACTGGTTCCAAGGCAGGAAGGCATGGCAGAGGGGCCTGGCAGAGGGGCCTGGCAGAGGAGAGCTCCTCCTGCTGTGGCAGTGAGCAAGCAGAGAGAAGGAAGACCCAGGGAGGGAGATGACCTTTCGGGGAATGGCCTCTTCTGACCAGACCCCACCTCCTCACAGGAAGTCAGCTATGGAGTCCCCGTAACCCCAGTACCTTCCAAGTGCCCCACCTATGAGCACAGGAGGCTTTGGGGACATCTAGATATAAACCACAGCATCTTCTACAAAGAAATGATAATTAGAATGGCAGATTTACCCAAAATAATGGCACACAGAGCAATAGAAAAATACTACAGAAAGCCACTATCATTCTAGAAATGTATTCCCAGAAAAATCATATTTTAAGAGCCAGAGTAAAATAACGAAAATTTTAGTTAAACAGAAACTAGAAATGTTACCATGAAAACATGTACACAAATGGATCTTCTAAAAATGTTCCTCCGGAAGTAGAAAAATAAACTTAGAAAGATGTTTGGAGATGTAAATGAATGGTAGGAAAAGAAATTGGCAAACACCTGTACAAACCTAAACAAGCAAAGTCTTTATGACATAATAAAAGTAATGTCTAACTTGAAGGCTAAGAAAAATCTTGGACAACAATAAAAATTTTTAAAAAGGGAGCAAAGTTAAAATGTTACAAGTTTTTATAACATTTGTAGGGAGCTTAAGATATTAACTTTCTTCCCCTTTGTGGTACTGATGATTGAACCCAGGGCCTTTGTACTAAAGTACATCTCCAGCACCCAGACCATTTTTTTAAATTTTGAGCCAGGCCTCACTAAGTTACTAAGTTGCCCAGGCTGAGCTCAAACTTTTGATCCTCCTGCCTCAGTCTCCCAGAGTGCTAGAATTACAAGTATGCCCCACCATGCCTGTCCAAGATATTAAATATATATATATATATATATATATATATATATAGCATTTATCCTTAAATGTGTTTGAAAATTTTAAATCTTATTTATAATTTTATGTTTAAATAAGATTTTAAATTTTCAAACACTTTTTTTAATCAAACACATTTAAGGACAAATGCAATATTAAATGAAGAAAAAGGAAACAGCAAAGTGGAAAACTAAAGAACTAAAACATAAGATGGGAAAAGTAAGTTTAAACATATCCGTGATCACAAAAATTGTAAATGATCTAAACTCTCCCAATAAATTGCAGAGAATCACAGACTGGTTTAAAAACTGAGAATAAAATAAGTCTATTTCTATGTTGCTTGCAAAAGCACTATGTAAATCATAAAATCACAGAAAATTTCAAATTAAAAGTATTAACAATGTTATCAATTACATCCTGGCAAAATGTATATTTCTAAATGCTTACAATAGAAAAATTAGAAATATTGAAAAGGAGCAGAGATTAAAAATAGCGGAAATCTCTTCAATAGAAAATCAGTAGAAGTGAGGGGGAGTATTTTGAGGGGGATTCATGCCAATGTATATTTTGCTCTGATAAATTTTTTAAAAACTTCAAGCAACTGTATTTTTTAATAACACTTTGTCTATCAGGGATATACACATTTTTTTTAACTGAAAATACAAATTTTATAACATTCTGTTAGCATTTTCCTGGCAAGTATTTTTAAAATTTACTATAGAGTATAATTCACCCATTTTTGTGCATGTTCCGAGAATATTGGCAAGCGCACGGTCACCTAGCCCCACCAGTCAAGCTGCAGTAAAGTCCACCACCCCGTAGCACCCTCTGCGGTGGCGGGACTGTGCTCTGAGCACGCGGCGGTGACCTCCGTGTCACGTGAGCATCACAGAGTACCCTGCGCAGACCGAGGAGGTAGAGGGCGATGCTTGGTTTCTTGATACAGTGAAGAACTGTGGTAAACACGAGAGGTACACGGCTGCTGCGAGCACAACGTGCCATGCTGCCTCAATAAAAAAGGGTAAGTGGGAGGTAAAGAACATCACGGTAGACATGAAACAGTAACATCTACTGGCTTCCATTGTTTCCTGTCGTGAGTGACTACTGTGCAGCGTGCACCATCGCTCGTGCCGCACTTTCACGACCCTGGCGCCGGAGCAGGTGCGTCCACACCAGCGTCACTGCCAACAGGCAAGCACTGCGCTGCGCCACGCGTCACAGCCTCCTGGCCACTTGCTGCAGCAGCTCCGGAGTCCTCTCCTGGGTGTCTGCACTGTCCTGGCTGCCTCAGAATCGATTCAGACGTTTCTCTTTCCCGGTCATTTTGACTCTGGGGAAGAGCAGAGTCGCACGGGGCCAGGTCCAGTGAGGAAGGTGGATGAGGGCGCAGCAGCATGTCTTTACAAGCGGCCTTCCCTTGAATGGCACTCGGCAGCAGCGCTCATCGTATTTGTGATCCACCTCGTAATGGCACAAAAAAGGACTTCCAGAACTACTTCAGAAAGTGGCGAGACTCGTGGGAGAAGTCTGTGTGGAGCAAGAGGGAGTACTCTGAAGAGGATTAATGACAATGTCTTTTACCATATTACATTTTTAAATTTATACATTCACCATATTTTTACCACACCTCATATACACAAATAAAGTGTTTATATCCCTGATATCCACATAATAAATAGCCCTAATAAATATCCTTAATATAAACATGCATATATATAAAACCCCTAAGCAGAACTGAGCTACACACACATGAATAGAAATAACGGAATAGGACAGGGCAGCAACACAACGTAATTCAAGACAGTCTTTACCTGAAGGAGGGTGTGGGGAACAAATCCACAATGAAGTTTGACAACAAACTTTAATAGAAAAAATCACATAGGTATTTGCAAAGTACTAGAAATGCCTGTTACCTAAAGTCAATAGAAAAAATAATTGATGTTTATACTATAATTATGCTTTTTACTTACACTGATTTTACATACATTGTTTTTACCACACACTTTATTTTTAAATGTTATGTGTATAAATTTAAATAGAAGATGAATATGAGACCAATAGAAAGCTGCATAGATATAAAAAATGATTACTGGATCTTAAAAGGCAAAAAACCCTGATGCAGATTAGACTGTATCCTGAGGAAAACTTGATTGCTGGGTGTCGCCCCATGGGAGAGAGAGAGACAGAGACAGAGACAGAGAGAGAGAACACCAGGAGCAGAAAGAAAACTACAGGAATAAGAAGAAATAGTGAAATGAATCGTAAAGGTGATTTTTGTGGGAAGTCCACACAGCCAGCAACCTGGCTCTTGCAGCCAGCGACCAGTGTCACCTGCATGGTACAGGGGGTTAGGGCTCCAGATGCAATGGCAGCTGCCACTCAACCAACCTTGAGGTGTTGAGACGGAGAGTAGCCTGGGTTATCCAATGCCGAGGGTCCTTGCAGGAGGGAGAAGAGGAACCAGAACGGACAGGACCAGGTGCACCGCAGGGATTCTCCAGAGCATCCCCAGCCAGCACCTTGACCTCAGCGCCCTAAGCCCATTTCGGATTTCCAACCAGTGGGGCTCTAAGGTAATGAGTTTTTATTCTTCTAACTTTTCTGATAACTTTTGTAGCAGCACTAGAAAACTGAGACTCCAAATAAGGGCTTGAGTTAGACTATTTGGAGTCATAAAGGGTCTGCCTTAATTTGTTAGAATGACAAAACAATCAAGGGTATCTATAGATAGCCAAAGTGAAAAATCTGTGAATCAAAATTCAACACCAGTGAAAATGAAAGAATGCAACGAGCACACCCATTCAGATAGTCATGGAATCAGAAAGTAGCACAGCCTCAGAGCTTGCGAAGACCACTCAAGTTGTCCATAGATTGCTCTACAGATAAATGTTAAAAAAGAGAATGCCTCGGTATACAGAAAAATATTGACCATTAAAACTAGTTAAACACAGCCAGGTTTAACGCATTGGTTTAAACTCCATGGTATTTTGTAAAATTAACTCCTTAATGGGCTATGCATATGTTAAGAATCATTTAAGCATCACAGAAATGTGGAACCTGCATCCCAGATTGCATCACAAAACCCCGTGAGGAGAGAAAGGACCCAAAGCAGAGTGGATGTCCATCCCCTCTAGGGAAGGAGAGAGCTTCTTGCCCGTAGATGGGAGGCCTTCAGAGTCTGAACCAGGGACCTCCACCCTTCCAGCCAGCTCGTGCTGCCCGTAGGACCCATCTTCCCCTCGTTGATGTGTCGTCTATCCCCACAAAATGGCCCCTTTTGGACTCTCCTCTATCCCAGCTGGGCTCCTTTGTTCCTCAAGGCTCCAGCCCTCAGATCTCTTTGCATTGAGTTTTACCCTCCCGGAAAGACCTAACGCGACTCCTAACAAATTGCTTCAATTCCAGCTTTGCTCAGCAATGAATCCGGAGAAAGCCCAACAAAAATTCCTAGAGGTTCCAGTACAAATTCACAACGCGCTGCCTCTCCAGGCCCTTGCAGGCCCTGTGGCCTCAGGAATCTCGCTGTCCGCTGCTCCAACTTGCTTCTCTCTGACTACTTCTGACTCCACACTCGTGCCCAGCACTGTCAACTAATGCAGTCGCTTTTCACTGTCAAGGGAAAGTAGATCTGACTCGTTGCTCCCTCAGGATCCAGACCACCGATGTGCACACTCACACACCCCACCTCCTTCCCAGAGGAGCCTGTCTTCCAGTCGCCTCTGTCCAACTGACCACAGCCTTCATTGCTGCATGTGTTAAGCTTTCCCTTCCCGTGGTGCAGGACCAGCAAAACAGAAATGGAGGACCCTGATGCAGAAATGGTCGAGAATTTTAGGAAGGCAACAGCAGGGCACTAAACCAAGGCCTGGCCCTTCTAAACACAGGCCCTGGGGGACTGCACAAGGCCCACTGGTCTCACCGCTGGCTTTTCCCATCTGCTCTCATACAGGCTCATTTAAAACCACCAATTTCCCAGCACTCTGGGAGGCTGAGGCAGGAGGATTGCAAGTTTGAGTCCAGCCTGGGAAGCTTGGTGATTTAGCAACCCTGTCTCAAACATGGGTTGGGGGTGCAGTCAGTGTGAAGGCTCTGAGTTCAATTCCCACTACTGAAAGCAAAGAACCACAATCTTCCTTTGCCATGGACGCCCGTCCCACCCACCCTTAGCCTCCTGCTCCCTTATAAAACTCAGCCTGTGCCTCTGCATCTGCTGTCTCCACTCCTCCACCCACTCCTGCCCCAGCCCACTCCCAAGTGTCTTCAGCCAGAGGCAGCACAGGAAGTGTGTCCCGGAGCCACCTGGCCGGCGCTGCTGCCAACTCCAGCAGCTGTCTTTCCGTCCTCTCCCTCCTTCCTGCAACCCTGATTGGCCTCAGATGCCACGCTGTCCTCTTCTTCCCACCTCCTCCTGGCTTCCTTCCTTGTCTCCCTTGCAAAATCATCCTCCTGGCCTAGCTGGCCAGCATGCAAGCCAACCAGCCGCCTTCTTTCTCCAATTGCGATGTTTGCTTCAATGTTCTTTTCTGTTTTGTTTTTTGTAGCCCTGGGGATTGAACTCAGGACCTTCTCACTGAGCTCCACATCCAGCCCCTTTTTCATTTTTATTTTGAGACAGGGTCTCACCAAGTTCATAAATTGCCCAGGCTGGGCTGGAATTCGCAGTTCTCCTGCCTCAAACTCACAGCCTCACCTAACAGTTTCAGAATTGTGAATGAGTCCACGTCTTCTGCCCAAGCTTCCTTAGGGTGTCCAAAGCACGCCACACTCGTGTGTCTCACGGGGCAAGAGCTGCCTTTGCCTCTCTCCGTAGTAGGGTCACTGGGCTATTTAGAAAGTATTTCCCCCCAGTACCCCAAGAATAACCTCTTATTTAGTTTTTACTATTTATGGTTTTTATTCTCTTTTATTGTTTTTAAGATTTTATATGTAATTTCAACAGTTTATTTTATATATAATATTAAACATTTTTAATAAATTATCAATGGTTTCCAAAAGCAAATGGCTAACAACTTGAAATCATATTTTTATAATAGTTTTATGATCAGAAAGTAATAAATCTTAAGTAAAAATAATATTGTACAGAATCAAATCTGTATTTATACCATAATTTATCACAAAGTAATAAAAAATTGAAACTAATTCCTAACATAATTTTGGATAATTTTCCATACTTTTTATTTTCTATTTAACTCTTAAATAATTATTACTTTTTCTTCCCTCAGAATGTAAGCTCTATGAAACCAGGGATTTTTTCGTCTTTTGGTAATTTCTACATTCATACTTCAGTGTTTGGAATAAAGGCCAAGAAGTGTGTGGGTGCATGTGTACGTGTGTGCCTGTGCATGGATGTGTGTAGAGAGAACAATTAATAACTCAATAAATAATTGAATCAGTTAATTACTTGCTAAGTGGTTTCTCTAATCCTTTACTCCTTTATTTTTTCAAGGTGTTTTAAATTGCCTTTTCAAAATCAATTAATAAATTCCAATATATCATTCATCCATAATTACAATTATAAACCCGTTTGGTTCCCCTGACGTGACCATCTAGGCGCCTGCCAGTGCAGCAGCATTCCAATGACTGTGTTCGTACATGACGTTTTCATACGTTTCGGTGAAGATCCATCTGAATTAATCTTTTCAGATTAGTCTTCTTTGTTAAGTTTATGGGTATGATTTAGATACACATATTCTCACATTCATCATAGATAATTTGTACCTGTATGTGATATATCTTGATTCCTCTTTGTTTTCCCATTCCCCTCCCTTCAGCCCTCCTCCCCTCATTTAGAAGCTTTGTTTTCATTTTATTTCAGATTAGATTTTGATAGCCTTGTATTTAGATAAATGTGATAATCATACAATTGTGTTAGACAATGATTATTTTTAACTTGTATTTGATTCAAATCCATTAATTCATTGGAGGAAATCCATGTTTTAACTTATGCGATTGCACATGTACAATCTGGGATGAGGGTGTCCATGGGGAGTGCTACTTCAGTGTCAGAGAAGAAGCGGTGACGACGGAGGAAACAGTCAAGTCTGGCCAGCCAGGAGGACTTTCCACCGCAGACTTCCCGTGCCGCACCACCGTGTGAGAGCCAGAACGGCATTGATAGCAGAGCCTTCTGGGGATCCAGGACTGATCTTTCAGGACAAAGGGAGGACAGAAATAGGAGGAAGCACTATAGCTTTAAGCCTGCAGGTGAGAAATAACAGGTGTTAGAACAGAGGGCTGCTAAGTATAGCTCTAGAGTGTACCCAAAAGGCTCGTGTGTTCAGAGGGGGAGCTTTTGGAAGGAGGTTGGGTCATGGGGTGCTATATCCATCAATGGACTCATCCATTGATATGTTCATAGCTCATATGCTGTTAGGAGTGGCACTGGACCACAAGAGGTGGTCACTGGGACCCGACCCAGAAGGTGAATTCTCATCCCCGGCTCCTCCCTTCTCCCTCTGCTTTCTGCCCGCCATGGGTGAAGCAGCCAGCTTTCTTCCTCTGTGCCCATCCACCATGCTGATTCTGCCTTGCATGGACTGAACCTTCCAAAACCATGAGCCATGTAAACCTCTCCTCCGTTAATTTGGAAGTGTTAGGTATTTTGTGCCAGTGACAGGAAAGCGACTAATATACAGGCTAAGAAGAGGAGCTCAGCACCAGGCCTAGGAAGGAAGGAAGGGAAGGGAGGAAGCTAGGGAAGGGAGAGAGGGAAGGGAAAGGAAGTGAGGAAGGGAGAGAGGGAGGGATAAAGAAGAAGACAGAATGACTTTTGCCCCAGCATTTTCTGATCAGAAATACTAGGTTCAGCATTAGAAAATTAAAAAACAAAAAATCATGAGAAAGAAAACAAAATTCACTCATAAAGTGACAAGTGAGAGGTAATAACTTTTACTTGCCAACATATTACTTTGCAGTCAATAAAACTGAATATATTTGTGTTTTCATGTTTGAGTTTCACTTATTCCTGGACAAATGGCCATACTATTTGTAAAAGTAGAACTCTGATCCTGAACTTGCAGTAATATAGCCAGGAAACCAACCCTAGCCAGGCAGCAAGCCTGCTACATTAAGTCAGACTCATAGAAAGTCAGACTTCTGTTTCTAACAATGATCTAAGAAGCCCAATAACAAATTCTGTAACAATCAGTGTAAATGACCAATACTTGATGAATAACTGACAGGTTCCCTAACTTTGTCCCCATTTCCAACTTAGGACCAGTCATACAGTGTTGTGAATACACAGCCCTAACCTTGTATCTAGTTAGCCAGCCTTTCCCGTGACAAAGCATCCATCAGCACATCTGAACCTTCCTTCTGTTTACGATGGTGGAACAAGAGCAGTGATTTCTCTACAACAGAAGGTTCTGGACAAATAGCCTTTGCTTGTTCTCATCTGGGTTGTCTTTGTTCACAGTCCCTCCCTTCTTCCAGTGGATGTGGAGGAGACATTTTGTGGATGCCTTAAATAAATGGTACCAAACCCTATATGTAGTATGTTTTTTCCAAAATATACATCAAGCTTAATTTATATGTTAGACACATAAGAGATTAACAACAATAAAACCATTCAAACAACACACAAGTTATTTAAAACCCAGGGATTGTTTATTTCTAGAGGTCCCCATTTAGTATTCTTGAACTGCAGTTTACATCACCGAAACCATGGGATGCAGAACCGTGGCTAAGGGCACTGTGTTTCCACAGTTAGTCATGGAGAGCAGCTGAGACCTGGCCTTTGCCACTGTCACAGTTGATCTATGCCTTCGACCCAGTGCAGTACTGACAGAGGCCCCTCCTGCCAAGTCTGTACTGGGCCTGAACTCCACTTGATTCTTGTTGACCTCCTTGGGTAGTTATTCTTAGTTTGACGCAGGGTTTTGTTACTGGTCCCCTTTGCTTGCCCTCCTCAGTGGGATCAAGTTGTTTCTTTTCCATGCCTTCTTGCTGTCCCTCATGTTAGTATTTTGAACTATGATGTCTAAAGGGGTTGTGGGAGGAGACTCTTGGGCCGAACTCTGGTGTGAGCCTTAGAAGGCTCCAGTTTGAGCCAGACTCACAGGCTGGGGAGCCAGAAGTTGTCCCTAGGTGGGAATTCACTAGCACAGCCTTTACTCTGGGTCGTGAGGTTCTCCTTTGGGTCGGCCAGCTTTCAATGCTATGACAAAATACCTTAAAGGAGGAAAGGGTTATTTGGCTCACAGTTGCAGAGCTTTTAGTCCCTGTATGACAGGCTGGCTTTTAGGCCTGCAGTGAGGCAAGCCACCATAGTGGAAGGGGACAGCATTTAGCAGCCAGGAAACAGAGAGGTAGAGCCAGGGAGGAAGGGTCCAGGGACCTGATATAGTCCCCAAAAGAACACACTCTCCCACTAAATCTCACTCCTACATTCCATCACCGCCAGTGATGTCATGAAATTATGAATCTGTTGCTATGTTTATGTCTAGATGTCCCCCAACAGCCTCCTGCGCTCTTCGGCAGAGCTCCTGGAAGGCGACGGGACTATGGGGCGACACAGCTGACTTGCTGTTAGGAGGTGGATGCTGATCAAAGAGGCAAGTCATGGTCGCTGCAACCTGGAAGGGTCCATCCCCCTCGCTGGCTCTCCCTTCTCTCTCTGCTCTCTGACCACCATGATGGAAGCAGTTTTCCCGCGAGGCTCTTCCACCATGGTTTCCTGCCTTGGAGCCCCCCATGGAATGAAATTGTGAGCCAAAATAAGCCTCTCCTTCTTTACATTGTGGGTATTGAGTATTTTCTGTCCCAGAAATGAAAAAGTAACAAAGCATCCATCAACAGAAGAATCCACTGATGGAATCAGCATCCCCATGATCCAAGAACCTTCCAAAGGCCCATCCTGGAACATCACTCTACCGGGAACCAAGCCTTCAGCTCAGCAGCCTTTGGGGATATTCGATTTTTGCCCGTGAGTGTGGCTGTGAGCAGGGTCAGTGTTTGCTCTTTCCTGCCTGCCAGTAGAGACAAGACCATAAGGTCTGGATTTGAGGGCAGCTAAGCCTCAGATGGAGTCCAAGACCTGGGGTTCCACCTGGAAATGCTCCTGCTCCTGCGTGTGCTCTCACTACCGTCCCTATGCCCACACTTCCTTTCTAAATGGTGCAGCTGCAGCAAAGAGGACCAGGCCTCCAGTGGCCCCTTGGGGAACATTCAGTTTGAATAAAATCACACATTTGAGAAGCATCTCAGAAAAGAAAGAGAATAGGATTTTACAGGCCCCGCCAGTGAACAGTGCTTCTTTATTGGTATGCAAAAGCCTCAAGGGCAATTTGGAATCCAAAATTGCTTCACTGAAACATTCTTTGGCCAAAGGGAAGGAGCAAGCTGACCAAGTGAGAGTAAACTGGACCCTTCTCCCGATGGAACCCTCCTCCTCGCGCCCTCCTGGGGCCTCTCAGTGTCCAGCCCTCTCCTCTCTTTGGGTGACCTCCAACCTTTTCTTCTCTCCTCCCCTCTCCTGCCCTCCTTGTCCAGATCTTTTCCCGGAAACTCCAAAATGCCAGTACCTTTGAAGACCTATGTCTTATGAGCCAGGGATGCAGGTAACAGGGAGTTAAACCTTGGATCCAGACTAAATCAAGAGCTGTAATTAAATATTTCCTAAAATGAGAACAACAAATATCAGGCAAGAATTTAGAGTTCATTTGGGAGCCTATAACCCTGGGTTACCTGGTGTGTATCTGTCTGTTTATACGCACAGGAGTCAGAAGTTCAGATGCTAAGAGGACCTCAAGATGGCGGATGAGTAAGAAGCAGGCAGCGAAACTCTCTCTAAAAGTTACCATTGGAACACGGGAATATAGCGACCCGGAAAGCGCAGGAGGGGGGGAGATGCCTCCCCGAAACCCAGAGAAGTTCTGAAGCGCAATCTGGGACCCCCGGCACCAGTGACGGGTGACTTCCAACAAAGAAGAAGGAAAGAAGGAGCAGACCGCGCACGCGCATCTTCCACTATCCTGGGAGTTGGAGCGCCGCGGAGGCTCAATTCTACGGACACACTGTGGCAGCTGGCGCCCAGGGAGCCCCCACAGAGGATCCTGAGACAGTGGCGGGGCAGGGGAGCGGCGGAGAACGGCACTGACCGGCGGTGAGTGTCTCTCAGCCACAGCTGCCCCGCGCCAGAGAGCGACCAGACGGGCGCCATTGTGGGGGGTGTGGCGAAACTCAGAGCGGCTCGGAAACTGCTCTGGGAACTTGTGCTCCGGACAGGGCAGCACGGGGCCTCTCAGGCCCACGAAAGTGTGCTGAGGTCAGCAGGCGAACGAGACTGGACTCTCAGCCACACCTGTCCCGCGCCAGAGAGCGACTGGCCCGGCGCCATTGTGGGGGGCGTGGCGAAAAACCAGAGCGGCGGGAACCAGTGCAGGGAACCCGCGCTCCGGACAGCGCGCTGAGCCTCTCAGGCCCAGGGATCGTGAAAGGGCGCTGAGAGCGGAGGCGAGCTAAACTGGTCTCTGCCTGAAAGTACGCGCATCTGCTCACCGCCCGCCAGAGGGCGCTCCTGGCTTACTGGGACGGACCTGCACAGAACAGGACTCTGTCACCACAGGGTACCTGCCTACAGCAGAGTCAACACCTGGAACTGATTCATTTTATTTTTTTATTTTTATTTTTATTTTTTATTATTTTTTTTCTCACTGATTTGTTTTTTGTTCTGGCGAAGGGTTTTTTTGTTTTTGTTTTGTTTTGTTTTGTTTTTTGGTGGGGTTATATTTTTGATCTGTCTGTTTTATTGTTTTTATCTTCGTTTTTGTTTCTGTATGTGTATTTGCTCTTTCCTTCATTATTCTCTCTGGTTTTTTATATGAGTGTAAATAGCGCCTCTAACTTCTTTGTGATTGTGGTTGTGATCTGTTCTTCCTTTTATCCCTTCCTTCTCTTTCTACCACCTGTCCTCTGCACTAGTGTCCCAATTTTAGTGGGATCCCTCTTGGTCCTCTAACCTTACATCTAATTCCTTCCTCTTCTCCCAATACTCTATTTCCTCCTTAACTCATTTTAAATTTAAACTCCTCAGGGGAAAAATTGACATACACAGGACTTGTATACTGCATATAATTTTTCTGGTGTGTTTTAGATTTTGTTATATAACCGCAACTCTATACAGCTAAAAGTGGTAAATAACTGGTTAGCTCAGTCTGTCATTTTCTAGGCTGTGTTTGATGCTTTAGTTAACATTATAGCCAAATGTGAAATAATTGTTCTAAACATCTTTCCTTCCTGATATTTCATGATTGAGATTGACTAAGGGACACAGAAAATACAGTGGCACAGTACCAAAGAATCAAGGACTGGGCCAAACAGGTAGCAACTTCGCATACCCAACGAATTGAAGAGGTAGGATCTGGCAGAAAGCTCAAAACCTAAAAGCAAGCTCCACTTGGAAGATACTGCAGAGAAGTAGTCATCTTCTAAAGATCTTAAACACTAGCAATAAAGTAACCTACTATAGGTAATTTGCAAACATCACCCCAGGAATTAAAGAAAGAAAAAATGAGACGACACTTAAACAAGATGCAACCACACACATCCAATTCACCAAAGGCAAACCTAGGGAGCAACGAGGTGGGACAATCCGAAAGCCACCCACTTGGCCTATCTGAAGTGGTAACAACAAAGCAACTGAATGAGGTTCTGGAAAAAATTAAAACAGAAATAATCTCACAGATAACTGCAGAGATAATGTCTACAATGAAGACCATGCTTAAGGACACTATAGTTGATACAGACAAAAAAATAGATGAACTTAAGAAAACTATAGAAACCATGAATGCTCAGCATAGGAAAGAAATGGACTCCATAAGGCAGATTCAAGCAGATACCCAAGAGATAAAAAATTCCATTGAAAGTATTTGTAGCAGAATAAGCCAATGCGAGGACAGGATCTCAGATATAGAAGACAGGCTTGCAATTAGTGATCATGAAATGGAAAAATTCTTAAAAATAGCAAGGGACCATGAAAAATCAATTCAGCAGCTGCTAGATGACTCAAAGATAAACAACTTAAGAATAATTGGAATAAATGAAAAAGCAGGAGATAGCATCAACGACATTAAAACCTTGTTCAAAGACATAATCAGGGAGAACTTTCCTGGAAGAGAAAAGGAATTTGACACCCCTATAAGTGAAGCTTTTAGAACACCAACTAGACATGATCAAAAAAAAACTTCAGCCAGACATATTATAGTCAAGATCCCAGAAATTCAACAGAAGGGCAGAATCTTAAAAGCTGTTAGGGAGAAGAGACAAATCACCTATGAAGGAAAACCCATCAGAATCACAGCTGACTTTTCAGCACAAACCCTCAATTCAAGAAGAGCTTGGAATGATGTATTGCAAGCTCTAAAGGAAAATAATTTTCAGCCCAGATTGATGTACCCTGCAAAACTATCTTTCAAAATTGATGGAGAAATAAAATACTTTCATGACAAAGAACATCTGAGAAAATTTATGACCACCAAACCAGCACTCCAAAACGTTCTGAAGGACATTCTAGAAAGAGATAGGAACCCCAACAGAAGGAATCCACCAGGCAGGGCCAATAATTAAATAGCCGGAAAGCAGAAAAACAAAGAGTGGGAACCAACAACAGGAAAATATCATGACAAGTCAATACATATCAGTTTTAACCATCAATGTTAATGGTCTCAATTCACCAATCAAAAGGCACAGACTGGCGAAATGGATCAAGAAGCAAGATCCAACAATATGCTGTATACAAGAAACACATTTAATTCAGAAAGAAATTCATAGACTGAAAGTCAAAGGATGGAAAACAATACTCCATGCCACAGGAACCCAGAAAAAAGCAGGGGTAGCTATTCTTTTTGCAGACAAAGTGAACTTCAAGCCAAGAAGGATTCAGAGAGATAAAGACGGTCATTACATCCTTGTAAAGGGAACAATCCAAGAGGAAGAGATAACGATCATAAATATATATGCGTCAAATACCAATGCACCCAGCTATATAAAACAAGTACTAAAGGACATGAAAAATCAAATAAGCACTAATACAATTATATTGGGAGATCTCAATACTCCACTGTCACAAAAAGATAGATCAACTGGACAGAAAATCAATAATGAAATAGTAGAACTGAACCAAACTTTTGAACAAATGGACTTAGTAGATGTCTACAGAGTGTTCCATCCCACAACATCAGAATACACATTTTTCTCAGCTGCACATGGGACGTTCTCCAAAATAGACCACATACTAGCTCATAAAGCCTGCTTAAGTAAATGCAAAGGAATTGAAATTATCCCATGCATATTATCAGACCATAGTGCAATGAAATTGGAAATCAATGGCAAAAGATCCCACAAAAACTCCCTAAACACATGGAAATTAAACAGCATCCTCCTGAACAACCAATGGGTCACAGATGAAATTAAAGAAGAAATTAGTCACTTTCTACAACTGAATGACAATGACAGTACAACATACCAGAACTTATGGGATACAATGAAAGCAGTCCTAAGAGGGAAATTTATAGCATTAAATACTTATATCAGGAAAATAGAGCAAGCACAAATAAACAACTTAAGGGTGAACCTCGAGCTTCTAGAAAAAGAAGAGCAGGTTAAGCCAAAAGCCCGTACAAGGGAGGAAATTATAAAGGTCAGAGCAGAAATTAATGTATTGGAGAATAAAAAAACAATACAAAGAATCAATAAAGCAAAAAGTTGGTTCTTTGAAAGAATAAATAAGATTGACAAACCCTTATCCAACCTTATTAAAAAAAGAAAAGAAAAGACTCAATTCCATGCAATTGAAAATGAAAAGGGTGATATCACGACGGACCCTGCAGAAATCCAGAAGATCATCTATACCTATTTTGAAAATTTATATTCTACTAAGATGGAAAATGCAGAAGAAATGGACAGATTCCTAGATTCGTATGAATTACCAAAGCTAAATCAAGAAGATTTAAAAATCCTAAATAAACCAATATCAACCAATGAAATTGAAGATGTAATTAAAAACCTCCCAACAAAGAAAAGTCCAGGCCCTGATGGATTCACTGCCGAATTCTACAAGAAATTTAGAGAAGACCTAACGCCCCTACTTCTCAAACTTTTCAATGAAATTGAAAGGGAAGCAATACTCCCAAATTCATTCCTGGAAGCAAGCATTACCCTGATACCAAAACCAGAGAAGGACCCAACTAAGAAAGAGAACTACAGGCCAATCTCCCTAATGAACATAGATGCAAAAATCCTTAATAAGATACTGGCAAACAGAATCCAACAAATCATCAAGAAGATTATACACCATGACCAAGTTGGATTCATCCCAGGGATGCAGGGATGGTTCAACATACGTAAATCAATAAATGTAATACAGCATATTAACAGAACCAAAGACAAAAATCACATGATCATCTCAATAGATGCAGAAAAAGCTTTTGACAAAGTCCAGCACCTTTTCATGATAAAAACCCTACAGAAAATTGGAATAGAGGGTCTTTATCTCAATCTGGTAAAAGCTATCTATGACAAACCAACAGCCAATATTATACTAAATGGCCAAAAACTGAAAGCCTTCCCTCTAAAATCAGGAACAAGACAAGGATGTCCACTGTCCCCACTCTTATTCAACATAGTTCTGGAAACTTTAGCCAGAGCGATTAGACAAGAGAAAGAAATAAAAGGAATAATGATTGGAAAGGAAGAAGTTAAATTATCATTATTTGCAGATGACATGATACTCTACGTAGAAGACCCCAAAAACTCCACTAAAAAACTGCTAGATTTAATAAGCAAATTCAGTAGTGTAGCTGGATACAAAGTCAATACTCAAAAGTCAATAGCCTTCCTGTACACAAATAACAAACTTACTGAAAGAGAAATTAGGGAAACAATACCTTTCACAATAACATCCAAAAAAATGAAATACCTAGGAATCAACCTCACGAAGGATGTAAAAGACCTCTATACTGAAAACTACAGTACTATGAAAAAGGAGATTGAAGAGGATATCAGAAAATGGAAAGATATCCCTTACTCCTGGATAGGAAGAACCAATATAGTGAAAATGGCCATACTTCCAAAATTGTTATACAGATTTAATGCAATTCCAATCAAAATTCCAACAGCATATCTCACAGAATTAGAGAAAACAATCCTAAAATTCATTTGGAATCAGAAGAGACCTAGAATAGCAAAGGCAATTCTGGGCAACAAAGGCAAGGCAGGGGGCATCACAATCCCCGACTTGAAATTATACTATAAAGCTACTGTGATAAAAACAGTGTGGTACTGGCAAAGAAACAGACCTGAAGATCAATGGAACAGATTAGAAGATGCTGAAACAACCCCAGACATACTAAGCCACCTTATCTTTGACAAAGGTGCCAAACACATTCGCTGGAAGAAAGATAGCCTCTTTAATAAATGGTGCTGGAAAAACTGGCTCTACACATGCCGAAGATTAAAACTAGATCCATATCTTTCACCGTGCACTAAACTAAATTCAAAATGGATCAGAGATCTAAATATTAAAACAGAAACATTAAATCTGCTGGAAAGTAGGATAGGTAAAACCCTTGGAGACATTGGTATAGGCAAAGACTTTATGAATAAAAACTCAACCGCACGGGAACTATCCCAAAGAATCAATAACTGGGATCTCATCTTATTAAAAAGCTTTTGCACAGCAAGAGAAACCACCAACAGAGTGAAGAGACAACCCACAATGTGGGAAAAAATGTTTGCCAGCTGTTCCTCAGACAAAGGACTACTATCGAGAACATATAAAGAACTCAAAAAAATCAGACCTCCCAAATTTAAAGACCCACTCCAAAAATGGGCATCTGAGATGAATACACATTTCTCAGATGAAGAAATACTAATGGCAAACAAATATACAAAAAAATGTGCAACATCACTAGTCATTCGAGAGATGCAAATTAAAACAATACTGAGATACCATCTCACCCCAGAAAGAATGGCTACTATTAAGAAATCAACTAATAACAAATGCTGGAGGGGCTGTGGGGAAAAAGGAACCCTTCTTCACTGTTGGTGGGAGTGTCGACTGGTACAGCCACTGTGGAAGTCAGTGTGGAGATTCCTCAGAAAACTAGGGTTGGAGGTCCCATTTGACCCAGCTATTCCCCTTCTGGGCATCTTCCCAGAAGAATTAAAAACATCGTACCACAGCGATATATGTGCACCCATGTTTATAGCAGCACAATTTGTAATAGCCAGATCTTGGAAACAACCCAAATGCCCATCAACTGAGGAATGGATAAGAAAGATGTGGTATTTTTATACAATGGAGTACTATTCAGCCATAAAGAAGGATAAACTGGAGACTTTTATAGGTAAATGGATGCAACTCGAGAAAATACTCATAAGTGAAATAAACCAGAAGCACATGTGTAAGCATCGTATTATCTCTCTAGTATGAGAAACTGAAAGAGTAAATAAGATCCAAAATGTACAATAGATATGGTGAATCAAAAAGAAACTGGTCAAAAGGAAAGAGAGACTGGAATAGGGAAAAGAAAGAAGGGAAAGGGAAAAAAAAATTGTATATATATATATATATAAGATGGTTAAGATAGATACACTACCATTTTTACTTAGTTCATTGAAGAGTAAGGTTTGTGCCAATAATGTTTGGACAATTGAATGCTAATGTCTGGTGTCCTGAATAACTAACTTAAAGATAGTAATACGTAATGTATTAACCATTGTTACCCTCCTATTATGTTGTTTTGAAAATTTGTTCTTCTTTTGATTTGTTTTGTTTTTTTCTTCTCTTTAAAATAAAAAAAAAAAAAAAAAAAGAAGTTCAGATGCTAAACCCCGTGTGATGAAATGTGATTTAACTGACCCAGAAAAAGGATCCATTTCATAATAATGTTGACAGACAAAAACAGGCCAGAAAAGCAGCCAAAGCCTCCTAAAAGCCATACCTGAACCATTTCCAGTAAGAATTGAGCTGGGCCTGGTGGCCCACACCTATAATCCTAGCACTGTAAGAGGCTGAGGCAGGAAAAGCAAAAGTTCAAACTCAGCCTCAGCAACGTAACCACTTAGTGAAACTTTGTTTCAAAATAAAAATTTAAAAAAGGACTGGGGATAACCTCAGGGCAAAAGCTCTGGGTTCAATCCCCCGTACCATAAAAACATTCATTGGAGCGTAGTTCAGATCGATGGGAGTCCTCAGAGGAGGGGAGCAGCACTCAGGCTCCTGCCAGACCATAATTTCCAAAACACACGGCTCAAGGTGATCGCTCTGTATCACATAGGACTCTCGTCCTCATCGACTCCTGGCAGGTACGGGCCACGCTTCACGCCCACTTGGCCGTCAGCACAGGTGCAGCCCTTGCCTCCTGGGAGGCCTGCCCAGCTCCCACGCTGTCGCAACTTCCTCCCCACACCACGTGCGCAAAGCCCGCACCAGCAGTGTGCCACCTCCCTGCCCACTGCGAACATTTCTCCCGCAGTTTAGTCCAGACACAATCCTTAGATGATTGCGCACCCCGTTCAGATAGCAAAGATGCCGGGGAAAAGGGTCTTCTCTACTCGTGCTCAGCCTTACCAGGAAAGGGACATAAAAGTTCCGAAGTTTAACTTATTTCTCCAGAACACAGCCTGTTATTCATGGCATGAGAGGGACGAGCTCTCTGCTGATGGACAGAAGGCTGTCTACACTGATCTTGCTCCCTCCCAAAGGACAGCTGAGAAGATTTCTCTAGATTTAATGGATACTGTGGACAGTGGGCACAAATTTCCCTGCGATCTCAGTGCCTCTTTATGAATTGACCGAGTTCTGGGAAGGAGAACCCGCTGCCCAGGGAGCCCAAATGGGAACAGGCCTGGACCCTAAGAAAGCCCTCGGAGGGTTTTTTTGGGGGTGGGTGTTTTGGTTATTTTGTTTGCTTGTTTATTTGTTTGCTTTTGCCATAAGGTATGAACCCAGTGCCTTCACACTGAGCAGCATTCTCAGATCCTCTATTAAATTATTAATTTTGTGACAGGATCTCATTAAGTCTCTAAGTCGCTGGGCTTGAACTCATGATGCTCCTGCTGAGCCTCCCGGAGGGCCGGGAGTACAGGTGTGCACCACCCTGCCTGGCTAGGACTTGCAGCTTTAACTCTAAAGGAACCATAAAAATCCCCTCGGTAACTGCAGCCATCGGGCAAGAGCTGCTGCTGCACAAGGCTTCCATGGTGCCGCTGAGCCTCACTGAGGTGCCCCTTGTGGTGTAGATGCTGCTAGCACTGGAAGACACCGTGCTCCTCAGCCAGTGGTTACGCTGCTCTGTGCAGGTGCCCTGGGGACTGCTCTTCCATAGAGCTCACTAGACTGACCTGAGGCTGTCGAGCTGAAGGCTGCCAGTGGCCTCAGGTCTCCTTTAGACCCTGATCCTCCACCAAGGCGAAGTCAGCAGATGCTGACCTTCCTGAACCTCCTGAGGTTTGCGACCTCTGAGGACTGCAGGTCAGGCACAGCCAGACTGCCGGCTGACTTTGGGGGAGCCTGTGCTTGGAGAGTCTTTGGAAACAAAGGGGGGTTCTCACTCCCACCGGAAGCCCAATCAAATACAGACAGCACTCCAAGGACATTTAGATGGATTCCCACTTCCTAGGCAGGGGTCTGTTATCGAGATTGGTGCCTGTGTAAAAGAGATTGATGGAGCTGGACGTGGCGGTGCATACTCGTTCTCCCAACGCTCCAGGAAGCTGAGGCCAGAGGATTGCAAGTTCAAGCCCAGCCTGGGCAACTTAGCAACTTAGTGAAACCATCTCTCAGAATAAAAAAGGACTAAGGATGCAGCTTAATGTGAAGGTTCTGGGTTAAATCCTCAGTGCCGGGGGAAGAAAGGTATTCTGGAAACTAAAGGAAGTGTTCTAGCAGGTCAGTATGCCAAATGAGCTGCTTGACCAAAGCTACGACTCTCTCTAAACCCTCAAAGGATAAGTCTCTGGAAGGATTCCAAAAGGTGACTATAAAATATCAGTGTTTAGCCCCTGGTTTTGAAAAGGAAAAATGGACTAAATCTGGTTGCGACCTTGACTTAACCTTGGGCACTCTCGGGACAGCTGCTTGGTGCCATCAGTGATTTCCAAGTGATATTAACTAAGTTTCTCCATGAACAGCTCATCATGGAACAGACGAATTGGCCAGTCATGTCTTAAATCAACAGTGGTGAGTAAACTTTAAAAAGACAGCTGAGGTCACTTTCAGGTCATGGGTCCTCTGTCAACAGCATCCTACTGGAAAAGCCATAAAGATGGGGTGCGGCCGGGACCCAAACCTTCAAGTCCTTTGAACACCTTCGGGTGGATTTTATCCAATGTCCACTCTCCATGAGACTCAAATATGTTTTAGTTATTGAATGTTTATTTTCAGGGTGTATTAAAACATTTCCCTGCTGAAAAGTTACAGCCCTTTTAGTCGCTAACAAGCTATTTAATTTTGTTTCCAGTATTGGGCATCCTGGACTTTATATCAAGTGATTGAGGCCCACATATTACAGAAATCATTATTTTTAAAACTCTGTAAGGTGTTATCCCTTACTGAAAAACACCACGCTGTGCTTATCATCCACAACCTTCCTGAGAAGTTGAAAGGATGAGTGTATCCTGGAACTAAAATTACCCAAACTACCAGGAACTCCAAAGGCCCCGTGCCCGCAGAGGCTCTGCTAGCAACTAAGACCACGCTCTCCTGGGGACTCATTGGTCGTCGCCCTCGAGTTAATGACTGGAAAGCCCGTGCGTCTTAGAGAGCGTGCCTCCCGCACCAGCCTCGACTTCCTGCAGGAGACATGGCAAAACACCGCAGCACAGTCGTGTTCTGCTATCAGCCCTCTCGCAGACGGGAGCCGGTAACTTCCCGTGTCCTCGCCCATCTGCGCGGTCTTCTGCCGTGAGCTTCCGTCTGTTAGAAGAGATTCACTCAGGTACGGTCCTCGGGACGCAGTCCTTGGACTCACATTTTCAACTAAGGGGGAATTCAGACTCTCATGTAGTTGGGGGGTTTCAGGAGGGTACCCCAACCTCAGGGTTGTCAGAGATCTCCGAGAAGCAGCTGATCTTCCAAAGCAAGCGGCTAACCCAGACCTCCACGCAAGCCGAGGACGGTGGGCGGTGGACAGAGGAAAAGGCCCAGTCCTGAAGCTTGCTTTGTTTGCGCTCCTGTCTGCAGTTGTTCTTCTTGTCCTCCTTAGACTCCCTGCTGTCACCCCCTTATCGTGGTCCTTTTACTCTTTCCTGCCCTTCTCACAGTGCGCTAGGTCACAGTGTGCTGGCAGTGCACCCTTCCTAGATCATCCCCAAGAGTAGCCCCTGCCTTCAGCCTGATTCCAGTTTCATCAAATCAGACCATAGGCAGATGGTGTTTCCGCATGCACCTACATGGACAGCTGACTCTAAATAAATCAACTTACGACATTGCAGTTGCACCCTCTCCCAGAAAAAGAGCCAATCATTACACTCTAAGACCATAGTTAATTCTAAATTCAAATTCAACAACCGTTACGGAGCACTGAGCCAAATACCACCTGGCAGAGACTGATAAAGCCCCAGTATATAACCCAGCTGGGCGGGGGGAGCTCAGCCACAGAGCACTTGCCTGGCATGCGGGAGGCCACGGGTTGTTTCCCAGCACCACAAAATAAACACACACACACACACATGCACATACACACACAAATATATAACCCATTTAATGAAAAGCCTGATTTTAACCTTAGGATGTGCACAACTCCTTTTATGTAAGCCGTACCCCTCCCTCATTTGTGGCCAGGATGCTTGGTCTTCTTTTGCCGAAGACTAATGCCTCTTGCACACTGGTTCAGGAATTCTAAGACATGTCTTAACAGAGACACCTAATTCTGTGAATCACTAAGGTTGGAAATTTGGACTCAGAATTGAGCTCCAAAGTGAGCTCATCTCGATTGTTTCAGGCATGCTACCTGAGGGGAATCACTGACTCACTGTTTATGTGAACAGTCGGCACAGTGTCCCCATGCGTGGGAGATGTACACAGAGAGAAAACCGGGGAAACCCGTCACTGGCTTTGGCAGAAGTCCTTAAGGATACTACCTCTTCTCTAGAAGGAATACAGATCAGTCTCGATACACTGCCGTGAGCAGATGGACAAGCAGCACGGCTCTGGCTGGCTCTGGACCTCGCCTTGGATAGCCATGGTGGCGTCTGTACCTTTGCTAATACTTGTTCCCGGGCCAGTAAAACAGGCCAGGTGGACCAGGCTCACAAGGTTGATCCTCGTGCCCCATGGGGTTTGTTCTCTTGGCCAGAGCTGGCCAATTAGAGTTTCAGGTTTTAAAGGACCATACAGAGACTTGTAATGACGTGTATTGTTGTCACCGTAGTCATGATGCTGGACCGCTGGACTTCATCTGGAACTTCAAAGGTTCCACAAAGGCCTTCTCTCCTCAGATGACCCCCATGAAGATACAACAGTAAAACATCAAGAAGATCTTGCAATGTGGTTGACAATGGGGATCACTGGACATTGTGCAAGCAGTGAAGATTTGGAGCTCTGGTTTTCCCTGAACCGGTCAACTTCTCACAAGTGAGAGAACGACCACCATGGGAACTAAGATACTGAACACAAATGAAAATGAGCAGGCCAGTAGAAAACCAAAGCCCTGCCACAGGCTGCCACCACCTGCCTGGGAAGCCAACCCACGAGCTGCAGCAGCTGGCTCAGGAAGCTGCCTGCTGGGCTGCAGACTTGCGGGAAGTGAAGCCCCTGCCTCCAGCAGCAGCCCAGGAAGCCGAACAGACGCTTAGCGGTCAACCCCAAATGACAGGGATCTAATGACTGATGACTTCCTCAGTTGTGTCCCCACTTCTAACTCAGGATGAATAAGGGAAAGCCATCGTGTGCCCCAAACCATAGGCCCCACTCCATTAACCCATCCCCAGCTTTCCTGTGCCTGGAGCCCGAGGCAGGGCACACCTGAAGGCTCTCTCTTCCCCCTGCAAAGGGTTCCTGCTCCTCTGCCTGCCTGTGACTTGTCACAGCGCACATGCAAGGACGACTCCTCGCTGCAGCAAGCGCCGCGTAAGTAACATTTGGTGTCCTCATTTGGTCGGATTTCCTTGATTTCCCCCATGGGAGACACGTGTTCCTTGACACATGTCCCCCTGCCTGGGGCAGGTCACGTGGCAGAGCTGTGACCACAGAGCCAGTGACGAAGGAAGAAGGAAGAAGGTGACAATGCAAGACAGCAACTCATCTTTGTGTCACCTAGTCTCCATGGTGACATCCTTCCCCATCACTGAGTTCCACTCTTAGAATCAGGTCATTCCACCCAGGCCTCACTTGGGAGAGGACTGCACTGGAGGGGACCAGTGCTGTCTGCCACACGTAGGGTGCCAATCAGCTGACTTGGTGACATCCAGTGGCAATGTGACCACTTTATGATGGTTTGTCCATTTGTTTTCTTCATTTAAAAAATCTTTAAATATCATTTCCACGTGATTACTTTGAGTTTCCACCATACCATTTCACAAACGTAGCTGTTCTTCAGCCCACTGAAAGAGACAGAGGCCTGTGATGCTCCTGTTGTTTAAAGCAGGGGCCAGCTCTTTTCTCTCCGTGGAACTCCGTCTCATCTCGCAAGAGGATTCCTTTAAAGTAGTTTCTTCTGTCGCTCAAATCTTCCTTCGCTCCACCCCAGGCAACACCAGCATTTTGCTGTATAAGTTAGTAGCGCAGAATTTCCTGAGAGTTTCTCTGTTTCAGAAAGTACTCACACTTACATTTCTCCTTCCTACGATGTTTAGTCTTCGCAGCTTACACACACACACACGCACACATACACATGCACACACAATCACCCAGTTCTTCGTCCACTGCTGAAACTCTTCCTTTTCCAATCGCCATCCAAAGGTTCTGTTGGTTGGCTTTTATGTTTTTCAACCCTTCAGTGAGGTGTAAGACACCTGTAGCACGGCTCATAAATCAAAAGTGAACAACTGAGTGTGTGACCACGGAATGAGCACACTCTGGGACCTGCACCCAAGGCAGGCAGTGACATATGGCCACGCTCCAGAGCCCAGCTCCTCCTACTCCTCCCTCAACCTGAAGGTGAGCGCCATGCTCATGTCTTCACCCGAGAGACTAGGTTGGCCTGGCTTTGAGTTTTATATCAAAGGCCAACATTTGCTCTTCCGAGGCTGAACTCCTTCCCAAAAGTACGTTTATGAGATTGGTCCATGAAGCTCTAACTCATTCACTGAGATTTATAGGTAGGACTTCCTCATATGGACTAGCACAGTGTATTTATCCAAGCTACTTGTGATACGTATTCGGGTTGTTTCTAATTTGGAGCTATTATAAATACTGCTGTAAATATTTTGTGTATGTCTTTTGGTGCACGTGGGTGTGAATTTCTGTCACGCCTATATTTAGAAGTTAAATTACTAGTTCACAGGGAATGTGCTTTTAATTTTAACAGTTTCCATTTTCAACAGTTATACCTCCTTGATTTCTATCAGCGATACATAGAAGTTCCCTGGTTTGTTTGTTAAGTTTAATAAAGACCCACTTGAATATTGGCACCAGAAACAAGAATTTCAGAATTCTAAACTCTACAGTGATTTACCAGGGCTACTCCAGAATCTTCAGAAAGTCAGAAACCTGACTGCATCCCTCACGAGTCCAGTTCGGCATAGAGTGCTGGGAACTGGGTCAATCAGAACATCCACCAAGGCCGCCACCGAGGTGGCCAGATGACTCCTGCCACCTGAAGTTCACTTATTTCTTCTTCTCTGCGAAGCTTCTATGGTAATCACAGCAGCTAAAGTCAAGCAGTCTTGGAAGTTTAATAAGGAAACATATTCTTACATCCAAAATCAGTGGACCATAATAATCTTTTTCTTTCACAATTTTCACAATGGGAACGGGTTGTTAATGAACCATTTACTCGGCTTGTATATGGGAAAGTCAGGAAATGATCAAAAGTACCAAATCTGCCACAGCTCACTCAGTTATGGCACTCAGAGTCAGGCTGGGATGCTGCTTTTGGCTGATTGCAGCCACTCTCGCTTTCTGGGGCTTTTGCCTAGGACGGGACAGATGTTATCTGCACAGTCACCCCGTAATATGTCCCTTCTGCATCCACATGGAGAGATGAAGGACAGAGCTACCACTTCTTAGGGAAGATGAACAAGCATCTCATTTGACTCCCTTGAACCCTCCAAAAAAGTCCCAAACCAGTGAAAGGGAGAGGGGAAACACCATTCTTACGAATCAAAGAAACTGACAAATTCCATGCATCTGACAGTGAAGCCCAAGACCCAACCCCTGCAGGCCTGGACAGAGACCCAAGTGTGGCCACGCAGGATGTAAGACCCCTCCCAAAGCCCTGTTGGGAGGTGCGTCAGCCACAACACTGATGTGAAGATGCAGCAGGCCATGGGGACAGTAGAACGACGTCGCCACGATGACCACCCAGGGGATGGGGGGACAGCTCCATCCAATGGTCCATCTGTCGCCTCCCAGTGCACAGAGCCTGCCAGAGGGAGAAGCAACTGCTATCTCTAAAGCACAGAACCATAAACAGCAAACAGAAAGTATTCCAGTGCACGAGAAAGCTCTAAACGAAAGAAATATTTGACAATGCACTGGGAGCCAGAACAAACACGTGCAGGGAAATCACAGTGCCAGGGAGAGCCTGGGATGTGAGTATCAGGGAAAAATGTCCCTAAAATAACAGGAAGAAACAGAGCCATGTCCAAGACGAGAGCTTCTTCTGAGGGTGGGACCAGGGCTCCTGCTCGCCCGGAGCTTCACCCCACAGGATTGCACACGACCTTCAAATCTTCCAAGTAGAAAAGCCACAAGTACTCATTACCATGGAGGGATGGAGGGGCCACAGCGCCAGGACAATATTAAAATAAGATTTTCTAAACACAAACACAACAATAAAAGCACTTATAAAGTTCCACCACCAAAAATCATACAGTATTCAACTCATTTAAGTATATAGCTATGGAAAGAAATCATCATGGATAGTAATTATAGGAAAGGGTATAAAGGTTATTTCCATGGGCATTTTGAAATAAGTCCGGTAATACCAAATGTCTGCAAGGATACAAAGAAATGGGGTCCTGGATGCTTTGTGAGTGGGAACGTGGCGCGATAAAGCTGCTCTGCACATGGCAGTTTCTCACAGAATTTAACCTATGCTTTTATCCTACCCAGGCAGCTATACTCTTGGGTGTTTATTCAGGGAAAACAAAAACATGTTCACTGAAAATCCGGCACTGGAATGTGCATAGAGGCTTTATCTGTGATAGCTCAAAGTTACAAATAAGCCATGTGGGATGGTGCACGCCTGTAATCCCAGCACTCTGTGGGGCTGAGGCTGGAGGATGGCAATTTCAAGCTCAGCCTGGCCAATGAGCAAGACTCTGTCACAAAATAAATTTTTTAAAAAGGAGGTAGGGCTGGACATGTAGCTCAGTGTGAAGGCCCTGGGTTCAACCCCAAGTACTGAGAAATAAATAAATAAATAAATAAATAAATAAATAAATGCTGTAAATAATCCAAGTGTCCACCAACAGCTGACTGGCTAAACACATGGTGGCACAGACATCCATGGACTCCGATTCAGCCATAAAAAGGAACGAAACACTGGCCATGACTCGGGTGGGTCTCAGGGGACTACACTGAATGAAAACAGCAATATCAAAAGGTTACATAATGCCTGCCACATTATCACATTTGTATTATAGGTATATGCTGTTCTAAATCCTAAACAAGCAATGAGCAAAAGCAAACAAAGGAACCACCAAGCAAAGAGCACCTTTGACCTTGAGGAGGTCACTGTCCAGGGTAATGACAGGAGTAAACAAAAGATTTCAGGAGGGTCAAAGTCTGTGGAGCACAGAGCAGGAAGAGGCTACCCTACCCCGCTTGGGCGCACTGAGCTGTCCGAGCTGGAGAAGCGTTTGTGGGACTGTTTTTAAGACACACATTTCTTGGTAATTTTAGGAGTTCTGGCTGGAAAAACACAAGGTAGATACTATTTGCAGTCAGACTTCCCACTGTGAAATCCACTTTGGTTAGTTTTGATGACTTCTTGGCACAACTTTGGAAAGGTGAGAACCTGGGGGTTCTCATGGGGTGGAAAATGCCGGGTCTTGGTTATTTACTTTAATGAACAGTTGTGATAAGTAGAACCTCACTTAAGTAAGAACTTCAAGAACACATTTCCATCATTTCAGCTGTCATTTTCTTGGTATTTCCACAGAAAATGTTACTAAAGCAAACATTACCGGCTGCTGACCACATCAAGTTTTCATTTACGTTTACAATATAAAAGGGCTTACAGATGTTTGATTTTCATAATGAGTTGGAAATTTTTCTAATCATGCAGGAGCAGGTATTAATTTGTTTCTTTATCTGAATCCCTGAGTATACAACTCATACCTTTTACTCTGGTCTTGGTGTAGCAAGAGTCCATAATCGAAATCTGCCATCGAATCTATGTCCAATATTTGTACAGTTGACTGTGCACATCGCCATCTATTTACAAGGCTCAATTGTGTGAGGACATAATTAGCCATCATAAACTTATGGAGCTGGACACCCCAGGTCTAATCTTGCCCACAATCCTGGCTCTCCTGACATATGGCCACTCGGCACCAGCCTAAGCACCTGCAGTTTCAGGAAACGAGTTCTCCACAATCCAAACAGAAAGACATCCGTGGACTTGATCTCATATCTTTAGAGGCAGCCTGGTATGATTTGCACTAATCACCACTTGTGTTCCAGAAGGCTCTTTAGCGTGCAAAGGACCTAAGGCATATGCAGTCCTCCTCCACACGAGGGGCAGAAAGAAGCAGGTGAGGATTCCGCCGAAGGATGCAGAATAAGTACTAGATTCAGAACCAGCGCCCCAACAATGCCAGCAGTAAGCTGGAAACAGCCTGTAGGCTGTGGCCACTGCAAGCCCCTCCACCCTGGGAATCTGTAGGTTTCCCTCTGCACCATAACCATCGACCTCAGCCACACACTCATCTTTGTCTTCAGTTCCAAAAAGCCCCAGATTTAAAGAAACAGACTGGCTTCTAGGACTGGGGAGGTGCATGGTAAATTCCGAGCAAGGCAAGTGAGTGCTTGGGGAGAAGTGTGGAAACACATCAGCATATTTCTACGATGTTAGCACTGTGATATTATCCACTGTGCTAATTTCACTGAGGCCCCTTTTCCACCCAACAGCCTGCTGGCACAGGAGCTAGAGCGGCTGTGGTTCGGGAGCTGCTCTCTGGCAAAGTCGGTCATAACTTTGTGATTCTCAAGTGTCTGCAGCCACACACGGCTCCTGTGAGTGCTCAGTGCCATCTTCACAACAATGACATATGGCCCAAGCCACTTTCACAAGCTAATAATTCATACACAATATGTAACTGCAAAATCGTCTCATCCCACGTGAAAGAAACGTCGTTGCTGAAGACCAGATGTGATGATGTTTGCGGAATACTTAGCTCGGAATCCGTGTCACATGCCTGAGTGGAGTTTATGAAAACGTTGTGTCGAGCCTCCTGCCGTGTGGATGTAAATACTCTGTCTGGGTTTCGGAATTTATGTGCTTCGATTTTATTTTTTATGGTTTTGAAAAATAAATAGAGTAAGGTGAAGAAGAAACAGGGACCTGTCTCACTCTACAGTGACGGATTGTTCAAAACCACCTTTTTATACAAATATCATAAGAATAATTTGTTGTCTGTGCCTACAGGTTTTAGCATCACAAGTGACTGCAGGAGGGAGGACTGGAAGTTTCGCCAAGACTCTGAGCTGCTCGGAGACGGCAGTAAACGGGCTGCTCGCGATGTCAGGATGATGACTCAGAGCCCCTGGCTCCACCACCTCTGCCTGTAGAAAACGGGCTCAGGAGGGAGGAGGACTGCACGGAGAGAACCGTTCTCACATCACGTCCCGGCTTGGGAGGAAACGCAGGGACCCGAAAGGGCTGCGAACATAGCTCAGTGTGAAGGCCCTGGCTTCAGTCTTCAGTGCCCCCCCAAAAAGCACACACACACACACACACACACACACCACAGACAAATAACAATGAGAAAACCGTATATGAACTCCTTAGCAAAGAATCCAGGCTGCCCTGCGGCTAGCACAACGCAAGCCTGTCTCCTCTCCCTCATCGCCCAGCAGGCACACTCCTCGTTCCTGGAAAGGCTGGCCCACACCTCCGCCCTGCACAACCGTGTCTCTCCGTTCTCATTGCAAGGGAGCCCTGCATGTTCACTCCCTCTGTGAAGACCAAGCCGACCGGCAGCAGGACTCCTCTCTGCTCCCTCTGTACTCCGGGACTCTGTGATCACATTTCTGCACTACCTAGTCAGTTTTATTGTTTGTGTTTCGCTCTATTTTGGGTTTTTTTTTTTTTTTTTTTTTGTCTTGAAGATAGAAGCCAGGGCCTTTGCTCTGAGCTACCTCACCAGCCCTTGTTTTATGTTTTCATTTTGAGACAAAGTCTTACTATGTTGCTAAATTATACAAGCTGGGCTTGAACTTGAGTTCCTCCTGCCTCAGCTTCCCAGAGTTTTGGGATTACAGGTGAGCACTACCACTTCCAGCTACTTTGTTATATTTAATTAATTAATTATTTATTTATTTAGAAACAGGGTCTCACTGTGTAGTTCAGGCTGAACTTGAACTCACTATGTAGCCCAGAATGGCCTTGAATTCCTGGCAATCCTCCTGCCTCAGCCTCCTGAGTGCAGAGATTACTGGTGTGCACCACCACCACCAGTCTAATCTGTTTGTGTATTTTATTTCATTTATTTATTTTGTTTTTTGAGACAGACTCTCACTATGTAGTTCAAGCTGGCCTTGAACTCACCAGGCCAGGCTGCTTTGTTCTGTTTCTAATATGAATCATCCATACTACCCTACACCTCAGGGGCTTGGCTGCTTTCTAAATTCCTTTGGGAATCCTTGCACCCAGCAGTCTCCAGCACATAACTAACGTTCAGTGACCGATTGTTGAATGAATGAAAGACAGAGAGAGGAGCTGAATGGGCCGATGATGTTCTTTAAAGAACAGGGTGTGAGTTCCTACCATACTTGTCTCACAGGTGCAGCACCCTCCAGGCTTCAGGCTGCGATGGCATCACAGGAGTCCTGGGGACACAGAGAGGCCACCTAGTTCCTGTGTGGAAGCTGATGGGGGATTCCTGCCTGGGAGCCACCAAGGCAGATGTGTGAGTGACCTGCATGCTGCATGGCGCTGCTGCAGGCGCAGATACTGAAGAGGCCCTGGCAGCGCAGCCCGGGCCTCCTCCTGGCAGCACCACCGAGGAGCCAGCTTGGCCTCCGCAGCCCACCCGCCACAGCCACGGCCTCCCTCCCGCCGTCCCCTCTGACATCCAGGAAGGGGGAGCTTGTGCCCAGCGTCCTCCTATTCCACGGGAGAGGAGAGCATTTTCCCACCAGAAAACCAGGAGCACCGCGCTCTCCATGAGGCTTCCAGAGAGCAGTGGAAACTTGACGTGAAATCCGATCTTCAGTTCTTACCCAGGGTAGGCAGGAAAAGGGCTGAGAGCTAAAAATAGAAGAGCAAGGGCTGACTTCACTTGAAATTTCAAGGGAGAAAAATGTTGATAAGAATCAATGTAAATAACAAAAAAAGGGAATTTTCAAGCCAAGAGAGGGCTTAACGGTACATTTGTTGCTAGAAAGAACTGAGTCCTTTTTCCAATTTCTCATCCTAAGAGAGAAGCTAATACATGAAATGCTTGATGCCAAAATTCCAGTAAATCATTTCAACTGCTGAGGTTTCTAAGTATAGAGTATTTCTCTTCCAAAAGCCTGATATTTCCTCAGTTCTGTTAAATAAACGTTTTCCTATTTTCTCCTCCTGTTACCATGGTGGCCTATGAAATTCAAACCAGTCCCTAAATTACAATATTTCTAAGAAGGCTACAAAACTGAGTTGCTGCTTTTGGCTCAGAATTTTCTATGAAAAAAGTAATTTTGGTCATTCAAATTGAATACCTAATGCTAATTATTAAGGATGGAGGTAGGGCCTTTCTTATATTCAATAAAATGTCCAGGATGCCTGACCTTTCTCCTAGGATTGTTGGCCCTAAAGACAAACTCACTTTGTGATGAACTACAAAGTCTTTTAAAATAGTGATACTCTGATGATAATAAAATAGTAAATACTCATAAAAAATATACAAACACAAAATAGAAAACAACCAATTCTTAGCTCCATCATCCCAGTGTAACCAGCTTATTCAGAATGCATTTATTTCAGCTTTTCCCTGTGTTAAGAACATCTTGTTTTCATAGTTAGCATCACTGTCTATATGACTTATGTTCTGATTAAAAATGAATTGTTGTCCATTCAATGAAGAAAGTAAAAATACCATTAACTATGTTCATTTGAAAGACATTTTCCTGTTCTAGCTCCCTTGCCTCTCACCCACCTCCTTCTTTGCAGGAAATGAAATTATTTCTCACTGCAAGGACTACCACATCTCTATGTGCGCACCAGGCTGCGCTTTGGGGACTTCTGCAGGTTTACCGTAGGCTTGGACTAGGCCTGCTGAGGCCTTGTGTATCCACACAACAGCACTGTCAAGTGGAAGAGCCCACGGTAGTCGTGAGCATGAAAAGTTCCCTTTAAAATGAGGCAATTAGGGCTAAAGGAAGTTTGCTTGAAGTCACACAGTGACTCCATCTCAGGGTCAACCACCACCACAGGGGCTGGCCACTGCTCTCGGGCTTTTGGAAACACCCTGTCCTTCATCTGTCACTACCTTACTCGCCTCTGAGGGAGGCTGTCTGAGAGTGCCCTGCCGCTGAGACCTGGTCTCGGTTCTGCGACGCGGTGGCTTTGCAGGACCCGTGCCAGCAACGCGTAGGGCTGGACAAGCTGCTGCGTGGCAGAGTGCTTCCTGGCACAGGTGAGATCCTAGGTACTGTGAAAAAAATCTAATGCATTGTGTAAACATTCTATTTTTATCTGTCTTGAAGTCACACACAGTTCCTGCCAGAAAGATGCAAACTTGATCTATAGCTCTCTCGAGCCCTCTTAGAAGCTGACTTCTCTGTTTTCTCCACAAAAAGACATATTCTATAATTTTACTACATGGCTAAGAACATTTTGAGAGCAAGAACAAAAGCATCCTGAAATCTAATCAACCTTTGTTGCTCTGTCTCTGCAGTAGGCCCTGGCTTGGAGCAAGCAGGAACAGCAGGGTATTCTCCGAGCAGAGGACACAATTCATAATCGTAAGGACTCTCCTGCATGGACGATATTGAAACAGAGGGCTGGGGATGCCACAATTCTCCTGAAGGGCAGAAAATCATTTTAGGACTTTCTTCTCTTTACCTACCCCCCATGGTCAAGGCCTCCTTGCACAATGAGAAGGTTAATTTTAGTTCTAATTGTGTAAACCCTGGAAGGCAAGTAAAAACGCTCTGCTTCCATTTCTCTCCTAGAAGCCTAGTCAAGCTCAAGTGCAAATAAATGGACAATGCCTCTGAGAGCAGCCTTGACTTGGCTTGGGGTGAGACACATGGGCCTCCCTCCTCCCACCCTGCTGCCTGTGACTCCACATGACCCTCCAAAGCTGGGCCCTCATCTGTCCAAGGAAACAGGACACCTTATCACATGGGTGAGGTGCCGCCATCGCGGTGAGACAGAAAACCGCAGCATCAGATAGAGAACTGGTCCGTCTGTTTGCCCAGGGCCCTCCCAGGTTTACAGTTAATCCCAGGTGCACGAGGACACTACAGATACAACTGGCCACCTAATTTGCAAAGGCAACATGCGTCATAATTGCCTGGGTTTGTGCAGCGACACCTCACTGCCCAGAGTCACTAACCATGACCTCACTTGCCCAGAACTTGGCCAACAACCCAGGAGCCAAATGGTCCCTGAGCAATGAAATGGATCAGTGCAAAGTTCAGGCTCCAGAGCCTAAGCGTCACTTGTGGGAGAGGCCAGGCCTGAAGCCAATTTCATCTTCATCTTTATGGAATTCTAACCAGTGTGACTGTAAGATTTGTCAGCCCACAAATAGGTTAGAAATAGCAAGTGTTTAAAGGTGATAACTTGATCTGTAGCTAGTAGATGGTGCAGAAAAAGAAAAACACTAGCAGTTCACAGGTGTACAGCAACCTGGTGAAGTCCAGTCGAGGGCTCAGACGCCGTGGCACCCCAGGGCCCCTCAGGGATCCTCCACGTTACTGCCTAGTCTACCAGTGCAGTGCACGCCAGGGCAGAGGAATGTGCTTGGTCCCTTCCTGCCTCTCCCTCAGCAACATCCTCCTGAATCCTTTCTCCCTGGCTGCACCTGGACTGACCTTGGTGTCTTCTGTTCCCAGCACTCTGTATTTCCTTCCCAGCACCCTTTGCAACACACAACCCTGTTACTAACAACTCTCCTTCCTGTGCATATGTCCACCTCTTGCAACCACAGAGATGCAGTGACCCAGGCATCCACTCTCGGGGGAGTGAGGGTGTATCTCCTCAGCACCGCTCCACACCAGCTCTGGGTGCCTGTGCCTGTTTCCCACCAGAGTGTGGGTCTGTGTACCTTCATTATAGGAGGAGGGTGCTAACGTGCCATTCCATCATGAGCATCCCAGTAAGAAACCTATTCATACTCCAGAAAGAGAGAAGTGCTTCTTTATATTCAGAACTGCTCCATAGGAAGATGGCTGAAGTATGCTTGTGTCCGGGGAGGGCAGGGAAGGAGGAGGAAGGTAACTGGCGTTTAGGAAGCACTACCACGTATACCAGGAAACAAATCCTCACAAGAACACAGCAAAGCAGGTACGGTCAGGCCACTGCACTGAGGGCCAGATGGAAATTGTGTGGCTTTTCAATTTGTGCAAATAGTGCTAAAACCTGACTCAAGCCTTAGGTCCTTTATTTTATTTTTTTTACTTTTAATTTTATTTTGATATTGGGGATTAAGCCCAGGACCTTTTGAGGTAGCAGACACTGAGCCACATTCCTAGACCTTTTTATTTTTTATCTTGAGACAGGGTCTTGCCAAGTCACTAGCTGAGTTGCCCAGGCTGGGCTCAAACTTGCAGTCCTCCTGCCTCAGCCTCCCAGAGTGCTGGGATCATAGGCATGCACCATCACGCCCAGCTCTGAGGTGGATATTTCATTACTTGGATGGGTAAAGCTTCAATGATCTTCACTTGAGGAATAGCTCGTGTGTTGTCTGAGATGCCAGACTGGCCAGAAACAAGAACTGTGTTCCAAAGGGGCCAATGAGGCCACGAAGGCCTTGTGTATGGGGCCAAGTTGCCTTTGAGGCTCAGAACAGGGAATTCAGGTTCAAAGGGCAGATGAGGAATCACGAAGACAGAACCAAAGTCGGGAGACTGTGCAGACAGGATCTGAGTCCCTCTTTGCCCACTGAAATCTGCCTTCCACCCCCAAACTCTGTGGATGGCTCTCGTCAAGGTCGCCAGTGACCTCGATCCCGCAGACCCGGTGGTGCACTGTGTCCTCATCCTGTGTGGCTTCCCAGGAGCCTCGGCTCCTTCTCCATTTCCTCCCTGTGAATCACTGCTCTCGCTTCCCCGCCCGCGCGTCCTCCAGGTCTGTACTCACCTCCCTGTCGCTGCTCTCAGTCTTCTCCGCCAGCTCAGGAATGGGTGTAGGGTTCCCGAGGTCCAGAGGAGGCTCCTCATCTGTGTCCCTCAGCCTTTCCTCTTCCCCGACCCTCCCTTCCCTCCCCCTTCTCTCTCTCTTTCTCTCTCTCTCTCATTCTTTCTCTCCATAAATTCATCCTTTTCCATGGCTCTAAATAACACTGACAGGTTGATGACTCTCCAAACCTTTATTTTCCCATCTCACCTGATGATATTTTGAGCGTCAGACTTGGTTCTCCAACTGCCTACTTGGCATCACTAAAAAAATTTAACTACTTCAAACACAAGATTGTCTGGAACCTGAAATTTTTCAATAGCCCAACTGAAGTACGAGCCCATGCATGCACTGGAAACTTAGCACTCATCTTTATCTCTCCCTCAATCCTCACGTAGAAATCTGTCAGTTCAAACCCCCGAGCATCTCTGGACTCAGCCTCTCTCTTTCTCTTTAGACGCCATCCAGTTGGAGAAATTATCTTTGTTCTTTTCATTTCCAGAGCCACTCCCCACCAGACTCTCCACTACCACTCTTAGGTCTGCTAATTCACTCTTCATGTTGCCACTAGAAACATCTTTTAAAAACACAAATATGACCACATTGTCCTTCTAATTATAAAATGAAACTCTGAGTCTTTAACGAGGTCCTCTTGTTCCTGTGGTTTGACTTCTGCCTGATTTCTAGGGCCATCTCCACGCTGGATTCCGGATGCCAATGGCCTTTACTCAGGTACAGAACAGTGCACCCCTCTCCCTCTGGGCTCAGAGCCCCTGTCCTCTCCTCTGCCTTCACCACTGCACCTCCACTATGCTCCACCTGCTTCATCCTTGAACCTCAACTCACACGGACTCAACTCAGTGGACTCCCCAAGCATCCCGTAGTTTTCATCCTCCCAACACTCACACTCACCCAAGCCCATGTAAGGTATAGGTTCATAGGTCCGCCCTCTGTATGCCTGGTTAATATTTCTCCTTCTCCATGGGTTATCAGCTCTGGAGGCCGAGGGCCATGGGATTGCTCATCACTGCATCGCTGGGGCAGGATGGCGCTGTGCACAGAGGTGATTCATGAGCATTTGTCAAAGAAGATGGGGAGGGAGGAGGGAGGAGGGAGGGAGGAAGAGGGAGGAAAGAGGGAGGAGAAAGGGAAGAGGGAGGGAAGAGGGAGGGCAGAGAGAGGGAGGAGAAAGGGAGGAGGGAGGGGGAGGAAGAGAGGGAGGAGGGAGGGGGTCCTTAGGAGTGAGGGGGCTTAGGAGCACCCATATTTCATGCACACCAGGCAGGGTAGGGTCTTGCCCAGGCTCATGATGATGGTCATTTGGCATTGTCCAAGGAGACAGCATGCTGTGTATTTATGAGCCAATAAATGTCTGATTTCATCTTAGATTTCTCTGACTTTACAAAGCTGAGTTATTGCTAACACATTTTTATTGTTGTAATTGTTGCTATTTTGGTAAGCTGTGTTACTTTCCAATTAACTTTCAATTTAGAATATAAGACTCATTGCCATGGTAGAAAGTGCAACGAACTTCTGATTTAACTTTGAACAAGAGAGGAGTTAAAATGTGGTCCAAGGGCAAGCTAGATCTTACAGAATTGAAAGCAACTTCACATGGACCTGATGGGCTGCAGGATGTCCTCCTGGTCTCACCTCTAGCTTTTCCTTCTCCAACAAGAGAGAGTTCTGCAAGGCTGAGCCCATAAATTCAGGATCTTGGATTGAACCAGAGTCCAACCCTCTCTCTTCTGGTCCAGGCACCATGCATACTGCCTTGGCTGCCCCCTTCCTTGGCTGTGTGGCTGGGCAGGGGACTGACACACCCAGCTGCAGCATGGTCACCCTGGAAGTCAGGGCACAACCCCCCAAGTGATGGCTCCTTTTAGGTACCAACTTGGCTACACTAAAGGCAACCGAGAAACCCGATCCGGTAAGCACTGTTTTCTGGGGAACCGAAGTCGCGAGGACGTCGGCATCAGAGGGGTCTCTTCCCCCTTCCTCTTGCTCCCGGCAGACAGGAAGCTCCTATGGATGGCTTGCTCCCCTCCCCTCTGTGTGGAGCCAGCGCACGGAGAGGCAACGGCGGGAGAAAGCAGGACGTTACCTCTCCACACCCTGGATTGCTGGCACCACGAGACATCGAGGACAGGTCCCCAAGTTACTTGATAAAGGGCAGCTCATGAGTTTATTAGACTCAATGGCCACTTGCCCTACTGCAACCACACAGCTCTGCCTTCACCATCAAAACCATCAGAGACCACACAAAATCCACGCACAGGGCTATGTGCAACTTAATTTGTGCATACCGAGATTTGAATTTCAGATGATTTTAAATGCTCTGAAATATGATTCTTTGGATTTTTTTTTTTTTTTGGTCAACCATTTAAGAAAAATGTAAAAATCATCTTTAGTCACAGGCCATCCGTCAGGCATGGGCTGGATGTGGGCTGTCTTTGATAGCAGTCCCTCCGCCAGGGCTTTTCAGGATCCCAGCTGTAAATTCCCTCCTTTAGCTTTAGAAACTTGGAATTCTGGGATTTGTTTTGGTTTGTTTTGCTCTGTTTTTTGTCAGCGAGAGTCCTGACCTTTTCATCCCACATGTTTAGTACCTGGGATTTAGTTTCCCTCTTTTCTTAGACTAGACTACTAAGAAGCCTAAAAGATGTAAGAGAAGTGAAGGCTTGAGCAGCTCTTTCTGTGTTCACTGAGGTCGAACAAAGGCCTGGTAGTACCTTAGTGGGTAAACCGTAGCAGGGCCGGGACTCAACTCACACTTCAACATCTGCATGAAAAAACATTAGTAAAAATACCAAAACCGCGGGTTATAAATCTTCTAAAAGCCTGAGACTTGATTAAAAGGAGCTTATTTAAAAATGTCATATAAGAGTCACTGATAACTAGGAAACATATCTGATTTTAAAAATAACATTTTTGTCATTGCATCGGGTGAATTTGTCAACTCAAAATACATTGCAGCATTATTGTTTTTATTATTATTGTTTTGCTCAAACTGTTTGTTTGTTTGTTTGTTTTGAGCCAGGGTCTCGTTATATAGCCTGGCCTAGAACCCATCAAGCCTGGCCTCAAACCTCCCATCTCAGCCTCCTGAGTGCTGAGATTACAGCACGCAACACCAGGCCGGCTCTTTTAATTTATCTACCACTAATCACACTTAAATGGACTTATGGGAGAGGAGTAGGAGTGGTTCTTGAGGGCTGCCAGGGGAATGTCAGAAAGCCCAAATATGGCCAGCATCACCCACGTCTCTCTTGGTTTCTGGGTAAATCGCACTTCTTTACAGAGGCGTCTGATCTGCGGGTGGAGGACTTCAAATGTCCAGGTGTTTGTGGGAGTTCTTATCATCGCTCACCTGGTTTGCTGGGGAAACTCGGGTAAGAAGTGGCCTTTGGGGTTGCTCACCTGGTAAATTTCAACACTGATGCTAAAAGTCAGGTCAGATGTGTAACGTGTGCTTGTCAATTCATAAAAATCAAATAAAATTAGACATGTTTTACTTTTTTCCTCACAAGATGTCTGAGTCACTTTCCTTGCCACTGAGATAGAAGACCCCATACCCACAAATTAGAAGAGGACAGGTTTATTCTGGCTCATGAGTAGAAGTGTTAGTCCTTGCATGGTGGAAGGGGTTGGCGGAGGAAAGCTGCTCATGCCATGCTGGCCAGGAAACAGGGGGAAGGCAGAGCTGGTTAGGGAGACAAACCCTTCTGGGTGACACCCTGTGACCGCCTCCTTCCCCCCAGAACACAGCACCCAAAGCAAGCAGTCCTGAGTCCCATGATCCAACATAAGGACTTCCCTTCAGGACCCTGACTGCATCCTCAGCCCCTGGTGAGCTCTCGGCGGTGACAGGAACAGCGACAGGGTGTGCACACCTGTAGCCCAATGACTTGGGAGGCTGAGGTGGGAGGACCACAAGTTTCCGGCCAGACTGAGCGACTTAGCGAGAACCACCGCAAAATAAAAATAAAAAGGGCTGCGTGGTATTGGTCAGTTCAAGATCCTGGAATCAATCCCCACTATTGCAAAGAGATACATAGGTAGGTAGATAGATGATGGATCACTAGATAAATAGATAGACCGATTGACTGATTTAAAGATTTTTAAAACAGATATTTAATTTAAAGCAAAGCAGCAACTAAAGGAGATGACTGGGAAATTCTAATCAGTCGATACTATGCCTATAATTAACCTAATATGTTGTACACATTTGAAACACACAAAAATTACTTTTGAGAAAAGAAAATTGATTTTGTTGCTTTGATGAACGTTCGGAAGTGGACGGGTCACTGAGATGGCGCTGAAAGGTTTCACCCGAACTGAGAAACGGAGGAAGGCAGCTCTCAGCAAGTGCCCAGGAGACGCTCTCCGACCCTCACTGTGACAGCGCCACTGCCTGTGTGCTGCAGCGTCGCCTCCCGGAAGGGTAAGGTTTTGTCTGTGCACGTTCACGTTACGAACAGTGACGTTCATTGGGGGATAATTTTTACATTGGCGGCATTGTTGGATCGTAGTGTCCAAGCACTGTATTTCCCATTGTATTTCCACTTGACAGGGAAATTTTGCATTGCTTTGTTTTCCAAGTCTGCACGGCTTTTCTATCGGTAACTTTGCGTCATAAAACATTGCAGTTCCTTCACATACTGGATCATTCCCTATATTTGGAGCATGAAGGTTGTCTTCCCCTCGACGCTGCAGAAAGCACACCGCTGCCTGCACAACCGCGTTTCTGGACGTCCAGGAGGGCGCTCAGATCCCTGAGGACCTCGGAAGAGTGGACTGCTTCCTCCCTGGATTTAGTAATTAACCTGTTTTCTCACTTCCGGCTCACGACGATTTCTCCTTCCACGTCACAGGTGTGCCAAGATCGCAAGCCGCCACCCCTTGCTCTCCGAGACGGGCCGCGAACCCGGACCACGGAGTGCGAGGCCGCAGCTCCCCGTGCCCGGCGGTCTGCGAGGCTCCAGGGTTTTCTCGGGCGCCTCCTGCCCTTTCTTCCGGCTCAAATGCTGAGACCCCAGCTGGAGGACGCCGGGCCGCGGCAGCGCCACAGCACAGCCAAGTCTTCGTCCGTGCGGCTGCCCTGACCACGCTGCGTGGACGGGGCGTCCGACGGCAGAGGCCTCCGAGGCGGGCCTGTCCTCCCCCGGGGTCACGTTCAGATTCTGCCGCAACCGACGTGGCGGGGCGGCGGGGGTCTCGCCTGGCCCGCGTCCGTGACCCAGTCACCCCGAAGATCCCACCTCCTAAGAGCGTCGCCTGGGGGCGAGGACTTCAGCATGCGGTTGTCGTGGGGACTCGCTGAGCCTGTAAGCAGCACGCCGAGGCCCCCTTGCAGTTTCTGCAGAAATCGGGGCTACGGTCTGCGCACTAAATGTCCCGGAGGAGGGGAATCGCCCAAGAGGGGCGGCGTCCTGGGGGCTGGGTCGGGGCCTCCCGGGCTGTCCAGGCTTCGCTCTGCACCTTGGGATGCTGCACTCGAGCTCCCGCTTGTACAATAAAGCCTTGCTCTGAGAACAGACTCAACAGATCCAGGGTATAAACACTTCCGTGGGTTTTGAAGTTCAGGTTATTCTCCAAAATTTAGAAAGTTACCAGCAAGGAATAAACGACCAGCTTTATCCGGACCCTGAAAAGCGATTATCTAAGGTTCTCTTCTCTGAAAAGAAGAAAAGAAAAGAAAGAAAATATTTTTATTTCTATTGTGCTTCCGGCATAACCCGTAACTTGGTTTTTAATTTCATTCCTCTTCTGAGGGTTTTTGTCTGGCTCTCCCAGGCCTTTGTAGCTGACTTGACTGGACTCTACCTGCCCCGTTCCCCTTCTAGATTTTATATGTGGATTACCATCCCTCTCTTTGTACATTTTCTTAAATGAGTGGTAAATAGTTTTCAGTCCCATATTTAGTTTAACCTCTTAAAAACAGGCTCATTTTTGTTCCTGAATAATCAAGAATGTGCAAGGTCCCGGTAGGTTGGTAGTTAGTGTTATATTTTTTGTGCTTTCTTCTAATCGTCATTGATTTAATCGTGAATTCTGACATTTCTGTGATTTTCATTTCCACTATAGCTAAACAGTTGTAATTTTATTAGTACTTTCAGGAGAAACTGGCTGTGCAGTTTCATTACTATCTCTCTGTGTTTCCCAGGGAGTCTGGAAAAGGTCCCTGCCAGGAAGAGTGGTGGGGCTGTGAGGCTGATGAGGGTCAAGCTTCCCCATGTGAACAGGGTGTAGGCAAGAGACGCGCTCTTAGCAAACCCGAGGTGACTTGTGTCCTCCATAACCGGGTCTCCCTGACCCTAGGGTGACGTCTGCAGGCAGCACCCATGCGGTATGGTCATGGGCAGGGAGCAGCAGACAGCGCCCAGCTGTCAGACGTGGACACCAGGAGCTCCGCAGACCCAGCCCTCCCCAAAGCCTGACCCCAGGAGCTGTCCATCGCCTGACCTCCCCCGAGGCCATCGCTATCCACCGGCAGAAACGCCTGGCCACCCAGCGCGCACACCAGCTTCAGGGCAGGGTGACAGCAGCAGATGAGGGACAGGAAGCAGCAAGATACGCATCTGACCTACGGCTCAGCAATTCTGTTCCTGAGCTTTTACCCAAGAGAAATAAAAACCCACGTTCACATGATGAGCTGTTCCTGCATGTTGTATCAACTTTGTTGACATTAGTTTTAGCCCAGAATTGGAAAACCCAATGGCCAGCACTGGTGAATGAATAAACAAAAGGCTGTATAGCCATTCAATGGAGTAGTACACAGCAATGAAAAAGCACAAGGCTGATAAACACAGAAATATGGCTTGATCTCAGTCATTAAACTGAGTGAGACAGACAGGCACAAAATACTGTTCGGGTCCTTTGGAAATTCTAGAAACTGTGAAACATTCTATACTATTCCAGAAGTACTCTAAAGAGTAGTTAAGTATTGTGTGGGGCCAAGGACAGGGGGTGGACTCTGCGGAGGAGCAGGGAATCACTTGGGGGATGGCGTCCTGACACTGGGCAGCGGTGCACCTTACAGCCTTCAAGATGTCACAGCAGATGCAGCTCATCACAAATAATCTACCCAGCACCAAAAATGAATAAAAGCCTTTTAAAAACTAAACCCTAGGGCCGGTGAGATAGCTCAGCAGAGCAAGCGCCTGACTGGCAAGCGCGAGGTCCTGAGTTCGACTCCCACTACCCACGTACGAAAAAAGGGCTGGTGATATCGCTCAGTGGCATGGGCGCCTGCTGGCATGCGAGGTCCTCAGTTCGACCCCTGGTACCCACAAAAAAAAAGTAAACCCTAAATTGATAATGTTTTTAATTGGAAAAAAAGGCTTAAAACATATTTCCCAAATGGCTAAGTACATGAGCAGGAGATCAACATCGTTAGACCACAGGAAAATGCAAATTTAAACAATGTAAAAATGAGCCACTCAGATGTGGGGGTTCATGCCTGTAATCTCAGTACTCTGGGAGGCTGAGGCAGGAGGATCGTGAGCTCAAGCCCAGCTCTGGCAGCTTAGCAAGATCTTATACCAGAAGTAAAATGTGAAAAGAGGGCTGGGATATCGTTTAGTGCAAAGGCCCTGGGTTTAATCCCCAGTAACACACACACACACACTCACACACACAACACAGGCAAGAAAGAATGAAGAATTCTTCAGTGCTCCTGAGGAAAAGAATGAGCTCAGGATATGTCGATCTTCCAGCCTACCCTTGCTGTACTGGGGATTGAGCCCAGGCCATCACACTGAGCTCCATCCCCAGCCCTTTTTTATTTTTATTTAGAGATGAGGTATTGCTAAGTCACTAAGTTACCCAGATTGGGCTCAAACTTGCAATCCTCCTGCCTCAGCCTCGAAGAGTGCTGGGACCACAGACGCAGTTCTCAAGGTGATGCACATGTACGGTGTGACTGAGGTGTTTCCCCAATACACAAAGCCACTTCCTTGGCCTGGGAACCAGCTGAACACCACTAACTGGCCTGTCCCCTACCCCACGCAAGCTACAGACCCAGGCAGAGCCTGCTGCTGGCACTCCATGTCCCCCAGCTGCAGGTAAGAGGCGACGTGCAGTGTGTGTCACAGCTGCGGCCAGTGGGGCGTCGGGGCTGCTGCTGGAGACCAGGGCTGGGTGTTTTCTGAGCAAAGCCTGCCTGGCCCGAGGCTGCTCCAGATCTGCTGAGGCTTCTTTGCAGGGGTCCAGAGAACAGCTGGTGGCAGAGGGGCGTCCTGCTGCCCCAGTGCCCTGGCCACCCATTCCTCCCCCATCCTCCACCGCAGAGCGTGTCTGCTGTGCTTTGCCCTTGTCCGGAGCTGGGTGGAACCCAGGGCCTGAGCAGGCAAAGCAAGTGCTGGGCCACTGAGCCACGTCCACAGCCCCAGACCTGGCCTTGACTGCACCTAGATACGGCCAGGGCTGGCTGACCAGGCAGAGGGCCCACCCCATATAGCAGGCCGGTGGTCCTGTCCACGGCTGGGTCTGCTGGAACCCTGAGGATGGGTGGCAGGTGCCATCAGTGGGGCTGGGCTCGGGCTCCTGTCCTCTGGATGATGTGACATTTCCATAGTCACTGCAGCCAGGCAAAGAAGCATCAGCTCAGAGAGCATGGAGGTAGGGCTGGCGCTGCCATACGGTGCTGGACCAAGGCCTCCCAGGGCCTGTCCCTGGGCCGGGCCATCCCTCAGCTCCTCGAGAGGTGGGCTCCAGCTGGCGGCCACTGAGTGCCTGGGCAGAAAGCCCCTTCTGAGGGGGAGGTGGTGCCCAGGGCCTGGCATAGGGCCACCTCCGCGGAGGCTACCTCCACCAGATGCCCAAGCCTGCCGTCCCCATGCGGGCCTGTTCCTGCCCAGCCAGTCCCCTGGGCTCTTGTGGCCTTGCTCTTCGGTGGCAGCTGTCAGGAGATCTGAGACACAACCTTGACCACATCCTCAACCCACGGGGAGCCCGACACTTCCGTCTCGTCGTCCTGCCTCCACTTCCCCAGTCCTGAGCTCCACTCGTCACTGGAGAGAGAACAATGTAAAAGCAACAAAGTTACCCAGGGAATTTTTAAACATGCCAAACTATCAGGACAAGACAGCTTTAGACAGATCCTGGACATCAACTCACAGCGCAGTGTCGAGGGTCAGAGGAAACCTACTTGCCACACCTGTGGGAGCCTCTGGGAAACTGAGATATCAAACCCACCTTGTCCCAGCCCTGAGCTGGTGCAGGAGCTGAGCCGTTGTTAGGCAGGGACACAGCCGATGTTCACCCCTCACTTGCTGTGACACCCAGGGCCCATGGAATCAGAGGCATCCCCATACCTCTTGGGCAGGGAACAGGCTCCAAGCCGTCTTGGAAGAAAAGCCACCAGGCTGTTGTGCAGGTGCTGGCTTGCAAGTGCCCGCTGGTGCCCGTGTGCCAGTCCTGCGGGCACACGAGGTCCCTGTCCACCTGTAGAAGGTGCAGGGCTGCAGTGCCAGCCTGTTTAGATGGCACCACTCCCTTTTCTCTCCCCTTGCAGCTGCTCCAACAAATAGCAGCCTTTTGAAGACGAGGAACAGTGTGGTGCTCATAGTGCATGATGAGGAACCTCAGAAAGACCACTGTTGCCCAGCGGGGCTGTGGGGACCAGAGGGTTCCTGCTCCCTTGTTCCTGTGACCTTGGAGACTCCATGAGGGGTAAATCTGAGGGGGGCTTGAGAGCGCCATCTGCCATGCAGCTCTGCTCAGAAGACCCCAGGGAAAGAAGCGACGTCACACAGGCTACCCGGAGCCCCATTGCACCCATGCATGAGTTCCACCCAGTGCCCACTGTGGCAGGGCTTCGCAGCACAGCCGCAAGCATCTATGCCACTGACGCAGGGTGAAATAAGGGTGGAAAGACTGAAAAATAATACTGCTACATCACGCATAGTTAAGGAAAATGGCCTGGCATCTCCAGGCCCCTGTCCATCCCGCCATTCTACACTACCTCCACTGTGTCTCTCCCCAGACACATACGCGTGTGATGCGCATATGTACCGCTACCAACAGAGGAATGCATGGATACACATGTGCATGTAGCTCTGCAAGATAATTCTGTATACATTTCAGAAATATATAATACTTGAATGCTTATATATTAAATAGAAAGTAAATAACTTAACCTTAAAGTAGGTAATTTAACTATTTAATAAGGAACTGAATGCCTTCGTATTAAATTAAGATATGCTGGGATTTACCAGAATAAGTAAACTGATATTCTGTAATTCTTTTCTATTTTATTTTTGTACTGTAAATTGAACCCAGGGCCTTTGCACTGAGCTACATCCCCATCCCTTTTTATTCTTTATTTTGGGGATCTTAGTAAGTTTCCAAGTGATTATGTAGAGTGCCGGTATGACAGGCATGCGCCACGCCTCTCTCCAGAGAGTCTCCTTGGCCTAACAAAGGCGTGTCTCCCTCCAGATGTCTCCTAGGTGTCAGCTAGAGGCTCTCTTCCCCATCACCTCTCCATCTGGGGCCAGGCAGAAGAGAAGTTAGGTCACCAGGTCACAAGGCGAGGGAGAAGTGACTGGAGGGGGAGCAGCCTGGCAGAGCCTCTGCCCAGGGGACAGTGACTCCCATGAGCAGCCTGTACAGGGTCTCCAGTCTCCAGGAATCAGAAGTGCAGTCCTCTTCTGGGAGGGGGCGGGTGCTGGTGAGCAAGGACGCAGCCCGCATTTCTGCTCTGGGCTGCAGGCAGCTGGTCCCTTCCCTTCCCAGGTGACAGTGACGGAGCTCAACGCTACATTGTCAGAACAACTCACCGTCCCTAATGATGCAGCCATTTCCCTAGATGCAGGCACTGAGGATGCAAACCCCGGTGTCACCACTAGCTAAGCTAGCTGCGTGTGGCACTTGTGCTAACAGTGAAGCAGTGAGGTAGTGAGACACCCACAGGGGCAGCACAAAGAACTCCGAGCTCCGCGTGAGGAAGAGCAGGGAGTTTTAGGTCAGCACGCACCTGGTCTGCATGGAGGCCAGGATCAGATAAGGGACCCTATGTCCCCAAACACCGGAACCCACGCTGCATAGATGACCTTGACATCAGCTGTGAATTTTCATAAAGTCACCAATAGCTCTGAAAGTGCCTATTTGATTCTGCTAATAAAATATCAGCTACTAACACTCTTCTCCTCCCAAAGTGAGCCCAGGTCCTTCTGTGAGTCTCCCCATCAAGGCTCCGTCACTCAGGGCTGTTTCATGCATCTGCGCCACAAAAGCAACAGCGGTGAGAATTTGCCTGGCTTTTATTTTGAGTCCTAGAAAGAAATCCTAATTTTCCATTCAGCTGCAGAAATAGAAAACTAATTTGCCTTGATGTCTCCAGCCTGGTTGACTGTTTTCAACCTTTTTTTATTTTAGTTTTTATTTTTATGAGCCCATGTTTGCTGTACATCATGAGCACATTCCTCGTGGGGAGGTGGTGTGTATGTGTGACACATCTTAACGCCGTTTCCATCCCCTCCTTTCCCTCCTTCCCTCCTTCCATCTCTTGGTCCCCTTCCCTTTGCAAAAGATCCATCTAATATTCTCATCCTGGTTGACCCCACAGATCCTTGTCCCCTGCAAATGCCACTCGAACCCAACTCCCCAAAATCCTTCCCTGCTCCGGGGCAGGGGGCCCTCATTCTTGGCACCTACATTCCTGTAACAGAACTCGCGAAGCCACACAGCTGCGTCCGTTTGTGAACTGTCCCTAGTTCCTGCTGAGAGGTTACCAGCTTGAGGAGAGGCCTTGCCACACGACCCACATGACCTTCCCATGGAGATGAAACATAATCACATTGATAAAGCAATTCAATCGCATGCACTAAACTGCTTCTGAGGCCCCGTGGCTGTGTCCTCAAGGCACTCTACTGTGGTCGGGTAAGTGTCTCAAAGGGCCCTGTGTTAAAGGCTGGCACCATTGGAGGTGGTGGGCCCTTAAAAGGCGGGGCTTGATGAGAGGATGTAGGGTCATTGGGGGCGTGGCCTTGAAGCCCCCCACCCACCCTTTCCTCTCTCTGCTCCCAGACTGCCCTGGGGTGGGGTCTCTCCCCCGCCCATGCCCACCATGACTGCTCTGCCACCGCAGGCCTTAGGGACACAGGACTGTGGGCTAAGATCTTCAACACTGAGTTAAAATAAATTAGTGGTAGCACAACAATCATGCACTGGGATTGCTGCTAATTAATCAGCTCTTTCTAGGGCACTTCAAGTTCACAGATTGTGCAGGAAGTAGGGAGACTTTGCACACTTGAGCCTCCGTGTGAGGCTCCGTGTGAGCCACCCACCAGGGGCGCACCTTCATCACCTGAGTCCACGTGCACCTCAGAGCACTCTGGGTAGTGCTAGACAAGGGTAAAGCGGCACGGAAGAGTTCTATTGCCGCCTTCTCCCTCAGCGACGCTTGCCCTGTCTCTACAGCTTTGTGTTTTGCACGGCGTCACAGAGTTGGAATTAGAATATGCAGCTTTTTCAGATTGGCTTTTTTTTTTTTTTTTTCGGTGCTAGGGATTTAAACCAGGGCTTTTTTACTGAGCTACATCCCTAGCTAATTATTTGTTTGTTTGTTTGTTTATGTATGTATTTATTTATGTATTTATTTTAATCAGGGTCTCCCTAAATAGCCCAAGCTGGACTTGAATTTGTAAACTTCCTGCCTCCACCTTCCATAGGGAACTGGAATTACGCGTGGGTATCAACAAGCCCAGCTCAGATTGGCTTCCTTTACTTAGCAGTACCACTTAAGTTTCTTTGAGGCCAGGTGTGGTGGCAGACACCTGCAATCTCAGCACCCTGGGAGGCTGAAGCAAGAGGTTTGCATGGTTGAGCCCAGCCTGAGACACTTAGTGGCTTGGTAAGACCCCTCCCGTCTCAAAGTAAAAAAATTAAAAAGGACTGGGAATATAGGGCAGTGGGAAGGTCCTGGGCTCAATCCCTACTACCACAAAAAATTCTTTTTACTTCCACATCCTCTCAGGCTTGCTGTCTCGACGCTTTTAGCATGGATTAGTATTTCCCCGTCTGTGTGTACCACAATCTGTCTATCCCCTTTCTACAGATGGACATCTTGGTTGCTTCCAAGTTTTGTCAAGAATGAATGAAGCTGCTATAAACATCCATCTGCAAATTTGCGTGGACATAAATTTTCCACTCATTTGGCTAAGTGCTGTGGAGCACAGTTGTTGGGCCGTATGGTAAGAGTCTGTGTAGTCTTGTGAGCAGCTGCCAAGCCACCTTCCACAGTAGCTGGGACACTACATCACAGAAGTGCAGAGGATAGCGAGGATTCCTACTGCTCCGCAGCATCACCAGCGTCTGACCTTGTGAATGTGTTGTACATAATAATACCTTCCTGTTTTGACCAGCAATTCCCTCAGGACATGAAAGGTGAACATTTTCCATAGGCTTATTTGCCATCTCTGTATCTCCTTTGATGAGATCTCTCTAGGACTTTTGCCCATTTTAAAACTAGGTTATTTATTTTCATACTGGAAACTATTAGAGGTCATTGTACATTTTAGGTAACAGTGCTTTGTCAGGTAACTTTTACATGTATTTTCTCCCAGTCTGTGGCTTGTCTTCTCAGACTCTTACTCTTGACATTGCTCTCTGGAGAGCAGATGTTTTTTATTTTAATGAAGTCCAGCTTATCAATTATTTCTTTCCTGGATCATGCTTTGGTGTCGCATCTAAAATGTCATCACTGGGAAAAAAGATGGCGGATGAGTAAGAAGCACACAAAGAAACTCTCTAAAAGTTGCCATTGGACTACAGGAATATAGTGACCGGGAGAGCGCAGGAGGGGGACAGATGCCTCCCTGGGACCCAGAAAAGTTCTGAAGCGCAGCTTGGGAGCCCCAGCACCAGTGAAGGGTACTTTTCAACAAAGAAGGAGCAGACCCCGCACATGCACACCTTCTACCATCCCAGGAATCACAGCGGGACAGAAGCTCAAAGCTGCAGACACACGCTGACAGCTGGCGCCCAGGAAGCCCCCACGGAGGATCGCGAGACAGCAGCGGGGCAGGGGAGCGGCGGAGAACAGCGCTGGCCGGCAGTGAGTGAGTGTCTCTCAGCCACAGCTGTCCTGCGCCAGAGAGCGACTGGCCGGGCGCCATTGTGGGGGGTGCGGCGAAAATCAGAGCGGCTCGAAAACTGCTCTGGGAACTCGTGCTCCGGACAGGGCAGCGCGGCGCCTCTCAGCCCCACGAAAGTGCGCTGAGGGTGGCGGGTGAACAAGACTGGTCTCTCAGCCACACCTGTCCTGCGCCAGAGAGCGACTGGCCGGGCGCCATTGTGGGGGGTGCGGCGAAAATCAGAGTGGCGTGAAAGCAGTGCACTGACAGTGGCGGGCGAAGGAGACCGGGCTCCGCCTGAGAGTCCATGCTCTGCTCACCGCCCGCCACAGGGCCGCTCCTGACTCGCTGGGACAGACCTGCATGGAACAGGACTCTGTCATCACACAGTGCCTGCCTACAGCAGAGTCAATACCTGGAACTGATTATTTTTATTTTTTTTTATATTTTTTTATTTTTTTTTTCGGTCTCATTAGTTTTTTGTTCTGGTGAAGGGGTTTTTATTTTTGTTTTTATTTTTATTTTGTTTTTATTTTGTTTTTATTTTTTTCTTTTGTGGGGTTTTATTTCAGTTTTATCTCTTTGCTTTGTTGTTTTTGTCCTCATTTTTGTTTCTGTTTGTCTATTTGCTCTTTCCTTCATTATTCTCTCTGGCTTTTATATGAATGTAAACAGCACCTCTAACCTCTTTGTGATTGTGGTTGTGATCTGTTCTTCCTTTTATCCCTTCCTTCTCTTTTTCACAGCAGTCCTCTGCACCAATGTCCCAATGTTAGTGGGATCCCTCTTGGTCCTCTAACCTTACATCTAATTCCTTCCTCTTCTCACAATACTCTATTTCCTCCTTAACTCATTTTAAATTTAAACTTCTGAGGGTAACAATTGACATACTAAGGACTTGTATACTGCATATAATTTTTTTGCTGTGTTTTAGATTTTGTTATATAACCGCAACTCTACTTTATACAGCTAAAAGTGGTAAATAACTGGTTAGCTCAGTCTGTCATTTTCTAGGCTGTGTTTGATGCTTCAGTTACCATTATAGCCAGATGTAAAATAATTGTTCTAAACAGCTTTCCTTCCTGATATTTCATGATTGATATTGACTAAGGGACACAGAAAATACAGTGGCACAGTACCAAAGAATCAAGGACTGGGCCAAACAGGTAGCAACTTCTCACATCCAACGAATTGAAGAGGTAGGATCTGGCAGAAAGCTCAAAACCCAAAAGCAAGCCCCACTTGGAAGATACTGCAGAGAAGTAGTCATCTTCTAAGGATCTTGAACACTAGCAATAAAGTAACCTATCATAGGTAATTTACAAACATCACCCCAGGAATTAAAGAAAAGATGAAATGACACTTAAACAAGATGCAACCCCACACATCCAATTCACCAAAGGCAAACCTAGGGGGCAATGAGGTGGGACAATCTGAAAGCCACCCACCTGGCATATCTGAAGGGGTAACAACAAAACAATTGAATGAGGCTCTGGAAAAAATTAAAACAGAAATAATTTCACAGATAACTGCAGAGATAATGTCCACAATGAAGACTATGCTTAAGGACACTATAGCTGATACAGACAAAAAAATAGATGAGCTTAAGAAAACTATAGAAACCATGAATGCTCAGCACAGGAAAGAAATGGAATCCATAAAGCAGATTCAAGCAGATATCCAAGAGAACAAAAATTCCATTGAAAGTATTTATAGCAGATTAAGCCAATGTGAGGACAGGATATCAGATATAGAAGACAGGCTTGCAATTAGTGATCATGAAAAGAAAGAATTCTTAAAAACAGCAAGGGACTATGAAAAATCAATTCAGCAGCTGCTAGATGACTCAAAGATAAACAACTTAAGAATAATTGGAATAAATGAAAAAGCAGGAGATAGCATCAATGACATTAAAACCTTGTTCAAAGACATTATCAGGGAGAACTTTCCTGGAAGAGAAAAGGAATTTGACCCCCCAATAAATGAAGCTTTTAGAACACCAACTAGACATGATCAAAAAAAAACTTCAGCCAGAGATATCATAGTCAAGATCCCAGAAATTCAACAGAAGGGCAGAATCTTAAAAGCTGTTAGGGAGAAGAGACAAATCACCTATGAAGGAAAACCCATCAGAATCACAGCTGACTTTTCAGCACAAACCCTCAATTCAAGAAGAGCTTGGAATGACGTATTTCAAGCTCTAAAGCAAAAATAATTTTCAACCCAGATTGATGTACCCCACAAAACTATCTTTCAAAATTGATGGAGAAATAAAATACTTTCATGACAAAGAACATCTAAGAAAATTTATGACCACCAAACCAGCACTCCAAAATGTTCTGAAAGACATTCTAGAAAGAGATAGGAACCCCAACAGAAGGAATCCACCAGGCAGGGCAGATAATTAAATAGCAGGAAAGGGGAAAAACAAACAGTGGGAACCAACAACAGGAAAATATCATGACAAGTATAAGTCAATACATATCAGTTTTAACCATCAATATTAACGGTCTCAATTCACCAATCAAAAGGCACAGACTGGCAAATTGGATCAAGAAGCAAGATCCAACAATATGCTGTATACAAGAAACACATTTAATTCAGAAAGAAATTCATAGACTGAAAGTCAAAGGATGGAAAACAATACTCCATGCAACAGGAACCCAGAAAAAAGCAGGGGTTGCTATTCTTTTTGCAGACAAAGTGAATTTCAAGCCAAGAATGATTCAGAGAGATAAAGATGGTCATTACATCCTTGTAAAGGGAACAATCCAAGAGGAAGAGATAACAATCATAAATATATATGCATCAAATAGCAATGCACCCAACTATATAAAACAAGTACTAAAGGATATGAAAAATCAAATAAGCACTAATACAATTATATTGGGGGATCTCAATACTCCACTGTCACAAAAAGACAGATCAACTAGACAGAAAATCAATAATGAAATAATAGAACTGAACCAAACTTTGGAACAAATGGACTTAGTAGATGTCTACAGAGTGTTCCACCCCACAACATCAGAATACACATTCTTCTCAGCTGCACATGGGACGTTCTCCAAAATAGACCACATACTAGCTCATAAAACCTGCTTAAGTAAATGCAAAGGAATTGAAATTATCCCATGCATATTATCAGACCATGGTGCAATGAAATTGGAAATCAATGGCAAAAGAAATCACAAATACTCCCTAAACACATGGAAATTAAACAGCACCCTCCTGAACAACCAACGGGTCACCGATGAAATTAAAGAAGAAATTAGACACTTTCTACAACTGAATGATAATGACAGTACAACATACCGGAGCTTATGGGATACAATGAAAGCAGTCCTAAGAGGGAAATTTATAGCATTAAATACTTATATTAGGAAAACAGAGCAAGCGCAAATAAACAACTTAATGGTGAACCTCGAACTTCTAGAAAAAGAAGAGCAGGTTAAGCCAAAAGCCCGTACAAGGGAGGAAATTATAAAGATCAGAGCAGAAATTAATGTATTGGAGACTAAAAAAACAATACAAAGAATCAGTGAAGAAAAAAGTTGGTTCTTTGAAAGAATAAATAAGATTGACAAACCCTTATCCAACCTTATTAAAAAAAGAAAAGAAAAGACTCAAATCCATGCAATTGAAAACGAAAAGGGTGATATCATGATGGACCCTGCAGAAATCCAGAAGATCATCTATACCTATTTTAAAAATCTATATTCTACTAAGATGGAAAATGCAGAAGAAATGGACAGATTCCTAGATTCGTATGAATTACCAAAGCTGAATCAAGAAGATTTAAAAATCCTAAATAAACCAATATCAACCAATGAAATTGAAGATGTAATTAAAAACCTCCCAACAAAGAAAAGCCCAGGCCCTGATGGATTCACTGCCGAATTCTACAAGAAATTTAGAGAAGACCTAATGCCACTACTTCTCAAACTTTTTAATGAAATTGAAAGAGAAGCAATACTCCCAAATTCATTCCTGGAAGCAAGCATTACCCTGATACCAAAACCAGAGAAGGACCCAACTAAGAAAGAGAACTACAGGCCAATCTCCCTAATGAACATAGATGCAAAAATCCTTAATAAGATACTGGCAAACAGAATCCAACAAATCATCAAGAAGATTATACACCATGACCAAGTTAGATTCATCCCAGGGATGCAGGGATGGTTCAACATACGTAAATCAATAAATGTAATACACCATGTTAACAGAACCAAAGACAAAAATCACATGATCATCTCAATAAATGCAGAAAAAGCTTTTGACAAAGTCCAGCACCTTTTCATGATAAAAACCCTACAGAAAATTGGAATAGAGGGTCTTTATCTCAACCTGGTAAAAGCTATCTATGACAAACCAACAGCCAATATTATACTAAATGGCCAAAAACTGAAAGCCTTCCCTCTGAAATCAGGAACAAGACAAGGATGTCCACTGTCCCCACTCTTATTCAACATAGTTCTGGAAACTTTAGCCAGAGCAATTAGACAAGAGAAAGAAATAAAGGGAATAATGATTGGAAAGGAAGAAGTTCAATTATCATTATTTGCAGATGACATGATACTCTACACAGAAGACCCCAAAAACTCCACTAAAAAACTGCTAGATTTAATAAGCAAATTCAGTAGTGTAGCTGGATACAAAGTCAATACTCAAAAGTCAATAGCCTTCCTGTACACAAATAACAAACTTACTGAAAGAGAAATTAGGGAAACAATACCTTTCACAATAACATCCAAAAAAATGAAATACCTAGGAATCAACCTCACAAAGGATGTAAAACACCTCTACACTGAAAACTACAGTACTCTGAAAAAGGAGATTGAAGAGGATGTCAGAAAATGGAAAGATATCCCTTGCTCCTGGATAGGAAGAACCAATATAGTGAAAATGGCCATACTTCCAAAATTGTTATACAGATTTAATGCAATTCCAATCAAAATTCCAACAGCATATCTCACAGAATTAGAGAAAACAATCCTAAAATTCATTTGGAATCAGAAGAGACCTAGAATAGCAAAGGCAATTCTGGGCAACAAAGGCAAGGCAGGGGGCATCACAATCCCCGGCTTGAAATTATACTATAAAGCTACTGTGATAAAAACAGTGTGGTACTGGCAAAAAAACAGACCTGAAGATCAATGGAACAGATTAGAAGATGCTGAAACAACCCCAGACATACTAAGCCACCTTATCTTTGACAAAGGTGCCAAACACATTCAGTGGAAGAAAGATAGCCTCTTTAATAAATGGTGCTGGAAAAACTGGCTCTACACATGCCGAAGATTAAAACTAGACCCATATCTTTCACCATGCACTAAACTAAATTCAAAATGGATCAGAGATCTAAATATTAAAACAGAAACATTAAATCTGCTGGAAGGTAGGATAGGTAAATCCCTTGAAGACATTGGTGTAGGCAAAGACTTTATGAATAAAAACTCAACCGCACGGGAACTATCCCAAAGAATCAATAACTGGGATCTCATTTTATTAAAAAGCTTTTTCACAGCAAGAGAAACCACCAACAGGGTGAAAAGACAATCCACAACATGGGAAAAAATGTTTGCCAGCTGTTCCTCAGACAAAGGATTACTATTGAGAACATATAAAGAACTCAAAAAAATCAGACCTCCCAAATTTAAAGACCCACTCCAAAAATGGGCATCTGAGATGAATACACATTTCTCAGATGAAGAAATACTAATGGCAAATAAATATACAAAAAAATGTGCAACATCACTAGTCATTCGAGAGATGCAAATTAAAACAACACTGAGATACCATCTCACCCCAGAAAGAATGGCTACTATAAAGAAATCAACTAATAACAAATGCTGGAGGGGCTGTGGGGAAAAAGGAACCCTTCTTCACTGTTGGTGGGAGTGTCGACTGGTACAGCCACTGTGGAAGTCAGTGTGGAGATTCCTCAAGAAACTAGGGTTGGAGGTCCCATTTGACCCAGCTATTCCCCTTCTGGGCATCTTCCCAGAAGAATTAAGAACATCGTACCACAGTGATATATGTGCACCCATGTTTATAGCAGCACAATTTGTAATAGCCAGATCTTGGAAACAACCCAAATGCCCATCAACTGAGGAATGGATAAGAAAGATATGGTATTTTTATACAATGGAGTACTATTCAGCCATAAAGAAGGATAAACTGGAGACTTTTATAGGTAAATGGATGCAACTCAAGAAAATACTCATAAGTGAAATAAACCAGACGCACATGTGTAAGCATCATATTGTCTCACTAGTATGAGAAACTGAAAGAGTAAATAAGATCCAAAATGTACAATAGACACAGTGAATCAAAAAGAAACTGGTCAATAAGAAAGAGAGACTGGAATGGGAAAAAGAAAGAAGGGAAAGGGGAAAAAAACTGTATATGTATATAAGATGGTTAACATAGATAAACTACCAGTTTTACTTAGTTCATTGAAGAGGAAGTTTTGAGCCAATAATGTTTGGACAATTGAATGCTAATGTCTGGTATCCTGAATAACTAACTTAAAGATAATAATACGTAATGCATTGACCATTGTTACCCTCATATTATGTTGTTTTGAAAATTTGTTCTTTTTTTGATTTGTTTTGTTTTTTCTTCTCTTTAAAATAAAAAAATAAAAATAAAAGTAAAATGTCATCACCATGCCTCAGTTCATCTAGTTTTTCTCCTATGTTATCTTTTAGGAGTTTTTCAGTGGAGTTTACTTGTGAAGTGTGGAAGATCTGTGTCTATATTTTTTTTTTCATGTAAGTGTCTAGTTGTTCCAACAACATTTGTGGAAAAGATTATATATCTACTTCATTGAGCTGCTTTTGCTCCTTTGTCAAAAACCAGCCTACTATGTGGTTCCAAGTTGGGGCTATTTTATTCCACTGTTACACCTGTCATTTTCCAGGACCACACTGTCTTGAAATCAAGCAATATCAATCCTCCAACTTTGTTCTTTCCCTCCAATAATGAACTGGTTCTCCTGAGTCATTTAACTCGTCTTATGAATGTTACGATCAAGTTTTTTATATTCACAAGCTAACTTGCTAGGATTTTGATTGAGATTGTATTTAATCAGGAGGTTTAGTTAGGAAGAATTGAAATCTTCAAGCAACAGCAAGTGGAAACATCAAAACAACACCCAGGGTTTGGAGGCAGATTTATTTTTGTCGATGGTCACTGATCAGGATCATTCCCGAAATATCAGACCCTGATCTCTGGTGATCTAGGGCTTATATGAGATAAGCAAGCAGGAAGTACAGAGGCAGAATGGCTTGTCAGTTGGGGATTGGTTTATACAATGTGCATCATAGTGACAAGCTATTCATCACAGTGACCAGCCATTTCTAGGAGACAGAGACACCTGGAACTGGAACAGGAACTATTACTCGGGCAACTAAGAAACTGAAGTATACTGGCTGGGGGATCATTTTTTGTTACATTTCTCCCCTTTTAGTTTCCCTGACAAATCTTTGCTGAGCATATTACATGTGATCTTCTGAGACAAGGCCCAGCTAGAAGCAGTAACATTAGGGTTGTCAGTGATCCTAGGATGGGCCCTAGCCAAGCTCCCCAAGATTGTCTTATTACAGAGTTTTTCCCTAAGTTGTTTTTAGGAAGAGACATAATTCAGGCCTGTCTGTCCTGTAACATTACTCTGGCAAGGTAGTGAGGGAGCTAATCTAATCTAGGAGAGTGTCCAGTGTGCCTTGGGTGCTCATCAAATCTTGGTCAAGTGTTTGATTGATTATTTTATTCTCTTGGGGTAACTGTCCATAGAGTTTAAGGCCAAACACCACAGTTAACAGAGGGTGAGAAAGCAAGAACTGGGTAAGCAGCCTGAAAAGATGCAAAAACCAAGAGGAATAGGTATGGAGCAATCCTGTGAATGATGGCCTCAGGCTTCAGTTGTGCATGGACTTGTCAGCATCCAGAGTGACCAGAGCAGGGCTTTGAGTGTGTTGTCTCTTTAAAGTGAGCCTTGGAGGAGCTGTCCAGGTAAAATTTTCAGTGAATCTAAGGCTGGATTTCTGAAACTTATAGAGGTAGTTAATATGTACCTGGGTTGTATGTGTGTGCAGGAATGTTTACAGATATAGCTAGTCTTTTAACTGGTTACAAGCTGTTTTTGTAGGGTTATGTTTATTTCTGTGTAATCTATCTATATAACTTTAAATGGGGAGAGTCCACTATATTGCATGAGGTCAGGGCTGGTGACACAGATGCTGAAGCCTGAGCTGACTGCAGGGGTATGGGTGCCAGTGCTGTGGCTTGAGTTTGCAGAACAAACAGTGGGGGCAGGTCTGGCTCTGATCTTCTGGGAATACTGGGTAAAATTTTTTTGACTGGGGTTGATGTTTCAGTCAATTAGATCCCCAGAGGGGGCTTAGGCCTCTGGCCTGGATTATATTATGTCATTGGTGGCCAATTTCCAAACAGCAGCAGGAAGCAGTTTGTTGTGCAGATCATCCCTGCAGGAGAGTTTTGGCCAAAATAGTTTTGTCCATCACGACCACAGCGTTATCTCACCTGTCAGACTTCATTCCTAACAGAGCTACTTCCATCCATAAACAGGGTGTACTCAGCATCCGTCAGGGTGTCCATGTTTTAGAAAGTTCATCCCAGTACATCCCAGTACAGCATGTGGCACCTGGACAGTTAGATATTTGTTTAAGGTGAGCTTATCAACTTTCTTTATCAGAAAGACAGTGACTGTTAGAGCATGGAGGCAAAGGGGGAGGCAGCCCTCAGCTATTGGATCCAAGTAGTTGCACAGGTAGGCCACTGGGTGCTCCCAGGGGCTGACAGTCTGAGTAAGCATCATTGTTTTTGTGAACTCAAGGATCCAGACTTTATAGAAGCCAGCAGCTCCAAGAAATCTGTGGAGTTTCTTTCTTGTAACCATATTGCAGCAGAGCTTTTGTGCCTTTGTAGGAGGCAGACTGGACCAGCAGGCTGTGGGTGGCAGAAGACTTGGGCAATGTATATGGAGGGCAATCGTGGCAGCATTGGCAGCTCAGAGATCTTGAACTGGCTTTACAGGCAGGAGAGGTGCATTTTAGCATTTTGACAGTCTATACTGTTTGCTCAGGGAACCGTGACTAAGCCAAATCTGTCGTCAGAGCCTTCCCAAAAATAGTAGGAGAGTTTTTAACCCCTTATGGCAATGAAGTCCAAGAAAGCTAGACTTTTGTCCCAGGATTTTCCCAGTTGAAGGGGTTTATGGGAGCAACTCGCAAGCACAGGGAGGCATCTTTTAAATCTAGAACAGTCCAAAAAGGGTGTATGGGTCGGGAACCAGAGTGTAAGGTGATGGCTGTGTTGTTGACAGCATGGAGATCTTGCACAATGTGACTAACAGTCTATCAGGCTGATGTGTGGCTGGATGCTTGATTGTGCTTCCCATGACATCTGACAGCAGTGGGGGTTGCAATGAGGTGGCATGGTTGATGGCCAGGCCTGGAGGTGAGTCTTTAGACTGTACCTCTGGGAGGAGAGTTCTCAGAACTTTAGGATTACAGTTATCTGTCTCAGGCTGATGCAGGTGTCACTTTCCTCTCAGGGAGCAGTCAAATTTGAAAGTGTAGGGTTAAATAAGAGCAAGGCTGATTGGCTTGGTGTGAAAGAAATGTCTTCCCAGGCTGTAAGTTTGTGCCTGGTAGAAGGGGAAAGAGGCAAGAGTCCCAGTTGCCTCGGTGATGGTAACATTTTGACAGAGGGAACTTTTGAAGGCAGAGAGTTCTGTTCCATTATCTACCAGGAAAGTCACAGGTTTGAACCCAACTTTCGCAATGACCATGGGCTCTCAGGGGCCCAATTTGATAGAGCTCAGTCTGTCCTATCTATTCAGGCCTGACAGGGTGAAACTCATTTTTCAGGGCTGACAGTCCAATTTGTCCTTAATCAAAATGTGAAACTCAGAAGGAATTGTTGACAGTTGACTCAGGTGGGTGTTAGATGACGCCATTTGACCAGGATAGGCGTGTAAGCAGCAGGCTCTGGAGGGAGGGCCTCTGTGGCCAAATGCAGGCAATGGCTAGCTGGAACCAGTTCAACTGGCTTTGAGTAGCTGAGTCACCAGTGAGGAGTGAAGCTATAGGTGTTGGCAGCAACTGTAGCAGCTGACGAGGGTGCCAAGGTGGAATTTTCAGGAAGAATGGGCCTCTTTTTCCTTTTTTTTTTTTTTTTTTTTTTTTTTCAGATGCGGGGAGTGCTTTGGTTTCATTTTTAACTCCATAAAAGCCCCTTTTCCTGCAGTGAGGGGCTGTGGGTTTTATCTAAATAGTTCCCATTCTATTTCCCTACAGTGTATGTATGTTGTGTGAATGATGGCACAACAGACAAAGGGTGGGTGCCCCTCAGAGAGAGACCATTCAGATGCCCACCTGGTCTCACCCCTCATGGGAACTTAGGCATGACTTAGCTAAGGAGGGCATGAGGCTTCCACTATACCATATGTTGATCACCACAGAACCACAGATGAGGGCCCAATTGGCCACCATGACCAGTGCTTCCCAGTCTTGGTGCAGAGACAGAGCAGCCTATTGCTTATGCTGTCTGTTCCACTCAGTCACACATTCATTCAGCAGGCACTCAGAGGTTAAACATTCCAACACCCTTCCCTTGAGGGTGGGTTTAACTAACAAGAGGTGATCAAGCTCTTCTTCTGCTTAAACTGAGCAGGACTGACAGACTGGCTAACCGGGGTGCACCCAGGGGTCTTATTGGAATCAGGTAGGCAGGCAGTCAGACAGACAGACAGGTTGGCATCCTCCTCCCTTTGGGGTCCAATGTGAGCTGTTTGAGGGGGGAACGAGGAATCCTCCTCCAGACCTCTGAGGGGACTAGAGAAATCTCAAGGACCCACCTTCATGTTGGGGCCTGGAGAGGTCCTTGTTCTGTCTGCAAGGGCCACAACCAGTGACCAAAGAGGATGGCACAGTTGGTCTTGCTAGTCAATGCACCAGATGCAACAGCAAGCAGAAACAGCGAAACAACACCCAGGATTTGGAGGCAGATTTATTTACATCAACAGGCACTGATCAGAATCACTCCCAAAATATCAGTCCTGATCTCTGGCAGTCTAGGGCTTATATTGGGTAAGCAAGCAGGAAGTACAGAGGCAGAATGGATTGTCTATTGGGGACTCGTTTGTACAATGTGCATCATAGCTATGCATCATAGTGACCGCCCGTTTCTAAGAGGCAGAAGCAACCAGAACTGGAACAGGAACTATTACCTGGGCAACTAAGAAACTGAAGTACACTGGCTGGGGGGACATTTTCTGTTACATTCACAGTACTGAGTCTTCCATTCATAAGCCTGGAATATCTCTCCAATCATTTAGTTCTTCTTTGATATTTTTCACCATAGTTTTATGCACATGTGTGTGTGTGTAGTTAGCTTCATACATTTCATTTTGAGGTATTAATATAAATACCAATGTGTTTTTAATTTCCAATTGCATGTGTTCCTTGGTGGTAGGTAGGAAAGTGGTTGACTTTTGTATGTTAACCTGTATTCTGCAACCATGCTAGAGATTTTTTTTTTTATCTTTAAGACAGTTCAGTCTGGCTTTTGTATACAGTTCAGGCTGGACTTGAACTCACTTTGTAGCCCAGGCTGGCCTCAAACTTGAACTCACAGTGATCCTCCTGCCTCAGTCTCCTGAGTGCTGGGATTATAGGCATGTACCACCACACCCAACCCATGCTAGAGCTTTTTGTCTGTGTGTTTTGGACTTTTTTATATATATGACCAGGTCATGTGTGAACACATGATTTTATATCTTTCTTCCAAAATGTATATATATAATATTTCTAATATTGTGATTATATAGTATCATTATATCTTTATTTTCTTGGGACATTACATTAGGACTTCCAATACAATGTTGGGCAGCAGTTCTAAAAGGAACACGCTTGCCTCCTTCCCAATTCTACCAAGAACACTTTGGTTTTAAGTATGACACTAGCTCTGGGTGTTTGATATACATTCTCTACCAAGTGTAGGAAATTCCTCTGTATCTTTGTTTGGTGACAGTTTTTGTCATGAGTTTTGTCAAGTGCCTTTTTCCATCTATTGATAAGATCATGTAATTCTTCTGTAGCCTATTGACATGTTGGGTACATTAATGGATTTCTGAATTTACAATAAACCTCACATATGTAGCATAAATCCCAACCATAGTGAATTATTATATATTAAATTTATTTTTATATACATAACACTTTCTATTTTTTCTCCCTCTCTTTTCTTTTCTTTTCTTTTTTTTTCTTTTTGGCAGTACTGTGGATGGAACCCAGGGGTGCTCTACAACTGAGCTACAGCCCCTGTCTTTTTTATTTTATTTTGAGATAAAGTCTCCCTAAGTTGCCCCAACTAAACTCAAACCTATCCTCCTCCTCTGGTGCAGGGATGATAGGTGTGTGCCACCATGCCATAGGGTGTACTTGATTTGCTAATACTTTGTTGTGGATATTTGTAGCTGTGTTCGTAAGATATGGTGACATGTAGTTTTATTTTCTTATCACATCTTGTTCTGGTTTTGGTTTTGGGGAAATGTTGACTTTGTAGAATATATTAAGAAGCCTTCTCTGTACTCCTATCTTCTCAAAAAGATGTAGAGAATTGGTATCATCTCTTCCCTAAATGTTTTGTGGGTTTACCAGTGCTTTCTGTTTTGAAAAGTTGTTAATAGTTCATTCAATTTCTCTAATGGATGTAGACTGATAGGATGTTCGATTTTCTGTGGGAGTTTTAGTAGGTGTGTATTTTATGAGCTCAGCTGATTTCCCCTGAGTAATGCAGTGGGTGAGTGCAGGGCTGCCCACCATATCCCTTATTGTTTGTCTAATGTCAGAGACATCAGCACCATGTCCTTCTTCGCTCTGCTATCTGTAACTCACATACCTTCAGTTTTTTTTCTTAGCTCAGTTAGAGGTTTATCAATTTTATCGATTTTTCAAAGACTTGCCTTCTGTTTTCGTTGATTTTCTTGATTGGTTTCCTGTTTTCAGTGCCACTGGTTTCTTCTTTTCCTGACATTGTTCCTTTTTTTTCTGGATCTAATGCTCTTTCCTTGTTCTGGTCCCTTCAGGCAGAAGTTAAAGTGATCCTTTCGGGTTTTTTTCTCCACAGATTCACTGATACCGTAACTTTCCCTCTCATTGCTGCTTTCACTGCTTCTCATAGATTTTGAGACACTGTGTTTTCATTTTCATTTAGTTCAAAATATTTAAAAATTTCTCTTGCTATTTTGCCTGGGATCTGTGTGATATTCATACATCGTTGAATCTCTAATATTTGGCGATTTTCCAGCTGTTTTTGTGTTATTGCTTTCTAATTTAATTCTATTAAATTTATTTCTAATTTCAAATTTAATTTTAGTTTTCAGCCATCTTTGTGTTGTTGTTTCTGAGTGCAGATGTCGTCTGGATTTTTATTCTCGCACCTTGCTGAGGTGGCCTTGTAGCCCTACTTGGCGAATGTGCCATGCTCTCCAGAGAAAGGTGCCTCCTTCCATGGCCGGAGGAACCGATCTACAGATGCCCATCAGAGCCAGCTCACGGGTGGTTAGGCCGAGCTCAGGCTTCAAATGCCTGACACTTTTGACTCTGGTATTGATGCTGGCTCTGTCTCTTGTGAGCTGTGTTGAAAGGCAGATGTGATGAGCTGGGTAGGAGGGATGAAGGCAGAGAGGCCTTGGGCCTTGGGTCAGAGTGGGGAGGGGGCACTGCCTAGTCCCCTGCCAGGCCTCAGGCCTGGTGTGAGCTTGTGTGGAGACAGTGGGCTCCTGGAGCTCGGGGTGGCTGGAGTTGGCATTCCCTTCCTCAGATGGGCTGGGCCTCGGGGACCCCCGCCCCGGCCACAAGCACCATGGAGTTGTCTCCAACTCTCAGCAAGAGGATCTGTAGGGCTCCTAGAAGCCAAACTCATGGAAGTGTATCATCCAGCTATGTGTGGCAGCACGCACCTGCGATGCCAGCACTCTGGGAGCCTGGGACAGGAGGATCAAGATTCCAGACCAGCCTGGGAAACTCAGCAACTTAGTGAGACCCCGCCTCAAAATAAAAACAGAAAATAAAATAAAATAAAATAAAATTAGAAAACAGATTTTGGATGCAGGTCAGCTCGAAGCCCTGGTTCAGTCTCCAGGGCCACAGCAGTGCACCGTCCCTGCCAGCACCCTCCCCGTGCCTGGGTCTCCTGGAGCTTTCCCTCCTGCCCTCATTCACTGTGAACTCTAGCAACTTGCCCTCGGCAGCTCCATCTTCCCACCCAGGCTCGGGGTTTGGGTGTGGGGAGGGGAGGTGGGGTCACAAGTTCCTGCTCCAGGAGCTGCTTTCCTGCCTCTTCCATCCTGGGCTCCGATTTGGAGGGCGGCAGGGATTTGCCCTGGGACTTCACCTCTCTGATGGATCTAAGAATTACTGCTGGCTTTTCCATCTGTTCAGCGATTTGCTTGCCACTGAGATGCAGTGCCAAGGTCCCTTTTCAGCCCTGTGTAGGCTCCACTCTAGAGAAGGTGGGAATCATCTACAGACTCAGGGAAACCTTCGCAGTCTGCCACCAGCATGTCCGCCCTGAAAAGAAGCCACTCCGTCATCCTCTGCAGGACACAGGTCTCAGCGAAATCAGACACACACGATCAGGCTGGATGAGAAGGGATAAACAGCCCAAATCCACCAGGAGTGCCATCTCGGAGAGAAGCAGGCAGTGCAGGCACACAGGACTAAACCCTGCGCCTAGAAAAGGTGGAACAGCTGAAACCTGCATCTTCCTCCAACACCTGACCTGTAGACCCAAGCTGTCCTCCCTAGGGGCACCTTAAAATACCTCTTCAGAAGAGCTGTCTGCAAGCTCCGAATGGAGTCCTACTTTAGAAGCAGTCGCTTTAGTGGGATTTTAGCTTTGAGAGCTGTTTCCTCATTCATCCCCAGCTCCCTAGAGACTGGCCGCTTTGCAAAAAGGTTCAGGGGATGAAGAAACCCTGTCTGCTCTGAAGGGAGCGCATCCACTTTAGATTGTTCCAAGAGTTTATAAAAATGCATAGGTTTTTAAAGTTCTGAAATCTGCTACTCTGGGATCTTCCCTCATCAATCTTTCCTTTGACTCTCAAGATCAGAAAAAAAAAAAAAAAAAAACAAAAACAAAAAAACAGATGGTCAAATATCCCCTCCTAAGATGCAGCTTAAAATATCTGAAGCCTTGTTTCTGCATCCAGGCAAGAACCTGTCTCTCCTCCCTTCCACAGGGTGGGTGAAACTCGGTGCTGTCACTCCTAGAAAACACTGGACTCCTATTCAACATTCTCAGAATTTTCTTCTGGGAAGGCAACCACTCATCAGCAAATGGAAGAGTTTCTCACGCACACAGGCACGAGGACAAACAGCCTGTGTTATGAAAACGGACGCGCACTTCGGAGTTTGTTTTGGGAAAGCAGAGTCTTGTATACACTTGCTAGTAGGAAGGCTTTATCTGAAAATATTTCGGCCAAGCAGAAATTTTAGCTGGACCTGATTTAATAATTTCCAAGATGTGATAAAATGGAATTTGGTGTCCAGACGTCATCCCTTGGTCAGGGTTAGAATAGGCACAAGAGAAGGGTGAAGAATCCGCCTTGATAGGGTTCCGAGTTGGGCTTTCCTGCCAGCCAAGTCGGCACCAGGACTTCGGCAGCTACTGAACCTCTCCAAGCCAGAGTGTCATCTGCTCCCGTAAGGCAGGCGTGAGCGCAAGGCAGCTCTCCACCGCACAGGCTAATGTGCAATCCGTGCTCAGCACCGAGCTGGGCTGCGGGTGTCATCCTCCGGTGACAGCAGGAGCGCAGGGCATCCGGCCTCTGCCCAGCAATCTTGGCAGAACCCCTTCCTTGAGGCCCATCTGTGCGAGGCTCCTCTGGTCTTTCAAGAGGAAGTCATTCCTGCCGGCCCAGTCACACAGCTCCTGTTTAATGCATAACACAGTCATCACCACGCTCCAGTGCCTGCCTAGAAGTACAGCACGGACTGACCAGAATGTCACACTGTCTGAACAGCGCGACAGAAACTCAGGCTTCCCGAGAGGTCCCAGGGGTCGGCAGCAAACCTATGCCTCTCCACCCCGTGCAGGGAATACCGGCTGCACCCTTAGCAGTCGCTTCCCCAGAGCCCTGTGTCTTAAGATCCAGTGACATCAAGGTCGCACTGAAGGACATTGTCACAAATACCGGCAGACAGCTCCAGGAGGGCCACGCCTCCAGAGCTGGCACCGAGCTCCCTATCCTAGGGGATTCTCTTCTGGGGACTGGGGAGAATTTCCTAGGAAGCCTTCAAATAGGCTGTAGCTTAAAGTGCTTCACATTTAATACGTGGACAGTATGGTTTGTGTCACTGTTACATTTCCTTGACAGGGTGTGGGGCATGGAGCTCAATTTGCGGCCCTGGATAGCAGGTAGGCAGCACTTCTCGGTCTGCAGACTTTCCAACACTTACTCCCCTCTTCATCTGACTTCTCTCCGTAGGGCTTCCCAGCTGCCATTCTCTGGGTTTTCCACTTGCATTTGTGTTTCTTTACAAACTGCTTTGAGTTCTCGTTTGGAATCTTGGAGGGAACAAGCACAGGAATTCGAAGTGTAGGGGTTGCCCTGATTTGTTAAGACTCAGGAGCTGCCCTGATTTGTTAAGACTCAGGAGCGATTGCTTGCGTCTATCTACAGAAGCAGCTGCAGGCTCGTGGGTGGCAGAGAGCCCTAGCTCTGCTATCGCCCAGGTAAAGCCCAGCCTTGCAGGAGGCCAGGTGGACCACCAGCACAGCCCCCATGGAAAGAAGGTGCGGGGGAGGGGGCCTCGGCTCAGCACTCAGGTCTGTGACTCCTGCTGACCCAGGAGCTCCCACTCCACCAGGCCGAGCCTCGGCCCAACAGCCTTTCTCTCCAGGGCAGGCAGCAGCAGGTCGGGTGGACCTGCAGGAGGAGCTGAGCAGAACTTCTAGCAGTTTCGGGAAGCCCAATTTCCTGGCCAACCCTTAGTCCCTGGCGTTGTCTTGCTGCAGTGCTGGTGGCTGCCCAGGTCATGGGCACCTGGCCTCTGTGGAGATCTTTCTGCTGTTGGTTTGTCCAGGCTTCCTGCCCAGCGCTTCCCTGCGAACGCTGCCACCTGCAGTTCCAGTCCCGGCTGGTTCTTCCTGTGTGAAGGGCCCCGCCCGATCCCTCAGCAAGCGCTCGCTCGCCGAGGTCTCGCTGTGCCCGGGGTGGCTCCCTTTCCCCGGGGTCTCCAGGGATTCTGCCGGCCGAGCGCCCTTCCTTCCCGCTGGCCCCTGGCGCCTGCTAGCTCCGGGTGCCGGGGAACCGGCTTCCCGGCGCAAGAGATCTAACCTGGCGCCTCGGCGCGCGCCTGTGGGAAAACCGGACGGAGGCGGGGCCGGGCAGGGGCGGGGCGGGGCCGGGTGGGCGAGGCGCGGGGGCTCGGCGGGGTCCCCCCACCCGCCGGGTCCCCACCCCCGCCCGGCCCCGCCCCCGCCCGCCCAAGCCCCGCCCCCGCCCCCTCCCGGCCGCGAGCAGACGCCGTCGGGAGCGCGAGCCCAGCGGAGTGGACGACGACCAGCGCCCGGGCCCGACAGCGCGATGCGGCCGTGCCGGGCGGCGGGGCCCGCGCTATGCGCGCTGCTGGTGCTGCTGGGGGCGAGTGCGGTGCCCGAGGAGAAGCGCGGTGAGTGCGCGACCCGGGCCCGAGCCCCGGGTCCGTGTCCGTGTCCTCTGTCCCCGAGCCCCATGTCCCCTGTCCCCGAGTCCCACGTCCATGTATCCCTTCCCCGTGTCCTGTGTCCCCGTGCCCTCGCGTCCCAGACCCTCAGTCTGCGCCCCGCCCGGGACCCGGTAAACTGTGCATACCGCTCCTGTAGGGCGCGCCCGCGGAGGCCGAGACAGGACACGCCGGCGCGGGCCCCAACTTTGCTTCCTTCTTCCCTGGCTGCGCAGCGCTGGCGGCCGTGGAGGAACTGGGCCGGGCCAGGGGGACCTGAGGCACTGGAGCGATGAGGGACCCGCGCCCCCCGGGACCCCGGGACAGATTCCCCACCACCACCCGGTCCCTCGAGCTATGGCTCCGAGCTGCACAGGGTCTGCGGCTGGGAGGGTGGCAGGGATCGCTCGGTCGGTAGCCAGGTGCGCGTCTTGCCTAACCAGGTGACCCCGGCCAGGTGCGCGAGTGGGGCCAGGCGCGCGAGTAGGGCCAGGCGCGCCCCAGCCCGCGGCGAACCCAGGCCCAGGTTCTCTCCAGGTGGTGGTGTCCGGCACTCCCTTGGCGCGTCCCCCAACTGTGTCCCCATGTGCCCCCCCCCCGTGTCCCACATCTGAGGGCTTTGCAGGCTGGGTCCCCGCACCATCTGCCAGCCCTGCGTGTTTGAAAACAAAGTTCTCGGTACCCCGGATTTTCTCTTTGGGATGTATCCTGCTGTTTTGAAGAGTTTGATACTAGGACAACCAAAATAGTGAACTTTTTAAAGAAAAAATGGGATTGTTGTGCCAGGTTCAGGAGGACCTGGCTTGGTGATGCCCACCCTGAGCCCACTGGAGAGAAGCTTGCCTCAGGTCTGGGTCGAATTGCACAACCCGGAAGAGAGTCAGGCCCCTGCTTGCCGTTGATGTCATTGGCACCGCTGGCGTTGGTGCTGAGGAGCTGTCGGAGGAGGGTAGGGCCTGGACTGCGCTCCCAAACTTTACTGTGCAGGAAACCACTGAGAGTAGAGCGCAACCTGAGCGATTCCGTGCCAGTCGCTGGTCTGGGCAAGGGCAGTGGGGTATTGAAAGCCGTTCCATTCCGGTCGTTCTGTTGGGCAGGGGTTGGAGTTTCTGGCATAGAGGAGAAACTGGTGAAGTCTCCTGGGAGATTCCCTGCCAAGGTACAGAGCTCTTTTGGAACACCTGCAGCTGGAGTCTTGCAAAATCCAGGAAAATGGGGAAAGGCGGGGTGCAGCTTCAGAAATGAAGGCTTGGTGACCTGACCAAGGGGTGGAAAGCAGCCTCTCCTCCCTGCCCACCTGGGTTCCCAGGCCGCCTAGCTGCTCTCCCTCTGCCAGCTGACAGGAGAGTCCTTGTGAGCAGGTGGCACCTGTGTGTCTGCCAAGGGGACCCCTCTCCTCTCTTTAAATTGAATTTGGAGAGTATTTGCAGAGTATAGCTTTTCTCACTCAGAAACACGCCTGCTCCGGACTGTCCTCTCCTGAACCTGGCTGGTATGGATGCGGCCTTGGTTCTGAGATAAACAGGAGCCCCACTGAACTTGCATACTGGCCCTGCATCCCCTTAGACAGAGGGATCCCGAGTACCATACGACGGCGGCAAACAGGTTCGGTTAAAGTAAAGTAAAATACCGTATCTTAAGAGACATTGTTAAAAATAGGAGAGTCTTTCTACATGAGGTTATTAAGCGGTACTATTGATTTAATTCAGTTTCGTTTGAGATGTACTTGTTTCAGGTTTGTCGTTGCTGTTGTTGTCTTGGCTCTAAGATGTGTGCTCTCACTTGTTGCACCGGAGCTAAGTACTATAGGAACTGCTTTAAGCCTCTCGCTGATGCTCAGGTCCTCTAGGCAAGGCGTGGACTCTTGTTACATACAGGGACACTGAGGGACAGGGAAGTACAATGACTTTCCTATAGCTAGGAAGAGGGGGAACCAAGACTCGAATCCCTCAAGCTCCAGCTGCATGGCCTGGTCCCTGGAGCCAGGTCGGGTGTGTGGATGATGAGGGTCAGAGGCTGGGACGATGGGACAGGCTCGTGGGGATGGGTCCCTCACCTGAAGTCCAGTGGTCTGCACGCGGACTTTAGCTGCTTGGGGGGGGTGCGGGCGCCAAATCTGTGAATGCAGAGATTGATCGCTTCAAGAATATTGAGCAAGGCGCTTACTCTTGTGCAAGCAGAGATAAATGTGCTATTCTGGATGAGATCCTTTGTGGGATCCCAGAGGAGCAGCCTGCCTGGCCCTACTATGGAAGATGTCCTGGTTCAGGAGGTTCGGGCTGTCTGTGAGAGAAACAAAGCAGGAGTTCTAGTGGGATCCAGAGCAAAGAGCCACACCTTCCTTCCTCCCGGAGATCTGATCTGGAAGCCAGGCCTGGCACACAGCCAGGGGGCCCTCCTGTCTTTCCACAGAGGTGCACAAGTCCTTCGGAGCTCTGGCCTCGAGTTCGGGTTCTGAATTCTGGGCATGCTCACCGAGTGCACAGGATGTGCCTGACAGAGTGAAATGCGGGTGGTCTCCGTGGTGCCACCTCTGCTCCCAGCAGTGCGATGCTCTTTGCCGACCCACCACAGAGGAGTGCAGCCTCCAAGTGTCCTAGCTGCATCTGTCCACACTGGTGCGGCGCAGACGAGCAGCAACCAGGCGATAGCATCACAGAGACTTAGAACAGCCATGCTGGCTTCCAACGGCCAGTTTCATAATCTGTAATTTTTCAAAAATGTATTTTGAAGTTTGAAGAAGCCAGGTGCCAGAATTCGGCGTACTGCATAATTACCCTGGGTCCACGTGACAGCGCCGACATGTTCTGAAATGTTTTCAGAGGTAGTGTCAGGAGAGATGAAGGAGTCGGCCCTGTTTTAAAAGAAAATACTCTTTGTTTTTCCTTTGATGTAAGCTACAGGACTGCAGCCAGGGTCTGAAACTGCTTTGATAGGAGTGATAAATCAACTCTAGTATTAAGGCAGTGAGGATTATAGCACAGAAGGGAGGCAGCCCCAGGTCCTGAGACGGCGGGACCCAAGCGTTGGGGACATTCAGGCTTTGAAGAACCGCCTAGAATTAATGTGGCCATCTGACTCGCTGTAAAAGTGTATGTGTGTGTGCCTGATTTTAACTTGGTAATGTAGTAATGACTTGCTTAAGATTAGAAAACTAAGTTTTGCTAAAAGTGGAATAAGAAAAGTTCACAGCTTTAAAGCACAGCTCACCTATGTGTTGTTTCTCTGTAAGCACAATTTTGTTTTCTTTTCTTTGCGATTCTGGGGATTGAAACTGGGACTCCACTGTGCGAGGCAAGGGCTCTGCAATGGTGACAGCCCTCCCTTGGAAACGCAACTTTAAAAACCAGTTTCTGGTCCTCAGATCCATAATGAGCTAAATCCTTTTTTGCTTTCTTCTGTCATTTGTGGACATTTGAAAGTATGGTAAGAAGCACTTTAAATCTGGTAACTACCATGGATTTATTCTTGAAGCATCGACACAGAGAACAGAGGACGATCCTCGTTCCTTCTCTTAGCCATCCCTGTCTGCCCTCACAGCGCCTTCCTGCACTTCTGTTTATTTTCTTCCTAAAGCATTGTCTGTTCTAAGAAAACTCCAGTGATTAACCCTTAGGACAGCATCTTGCTTTTCCACCCCAGGGTCCATGCACAGGCCAGGTAGATGGGGCTCAGCTAGCTTCCGGGCTAGAATAATTGGTTTTGCTGTAACTTCCCCTTTTCTGTCATTTGGTGAGCCTTCCTCCCCACGTGTTTAGACAGATACTCCCAATCTGGATGTCCCCAGAGCTCCTGGTGCCGGCCGGGAGAGGTCCATGGGTCAGGGGTGGTGGAAGTGTGTTTACTAAGCCGCAAGGGAAGCTCAGCGCTGGGTTTGACATTTTGATCTCCAGAGGCCGTGAAGTACAGGGCCCAGGTCTGGCCCTGTTACTGACCATCTTTGAGCTGCATTGCTTAGAAAAAATCTTGCTCCTCGAAATTTCAGTAGCTTGCTTTAGGAAGTAGGATGCAAAAGGGGTGGTGGAAGATAAATGTCCTCTTTGCTCCTAGTTATATCCCGTTCTGGTTCTCAGGGAAAGACCCTTTCTGACTGTGTTCACAGCTTCTCATTAACAGGAAGCTGGGCTTACATTGGGAGGACTCAGAGTTGGAAGGTCTTGTGTACAATCACACACACACTTGGCTTAGTGTAAATAATTGCATGAGTTAACCACTACTGCTTGTCCTTTGAGAATAAGGACAAGTATTGGTGCTATTACAACTTAGGCGTTTGCTTGCATTTTTTCCTTGTATGTGAGCCATGCTTCGGATTTGCACTGTTCCACCCCAACTTTGAGATTAAGAATGGTCCCCACCCTAGAGTGCCTGGGAAGCAGTTAGCAGGAGAGTGAGCAGAGATCTCAAGTGTGCGACAGTGTCACAAAACAGTGGAGTCTACGTGAGATAAAAGACAGATTTTCATTCTCCCTGGAGAGGAACCAGGAGCTGCCCCCATGGGAAGGAATTGCACTTTGGATCTTTCAAAGAGATATGTGCTTATGAGGTTCCTTCCCTCTGGGGAAACGGGAGGGAGGGGCATGGTAAGCGAAGCACCCATGGGAGTGACTTCTGGAGAGCCCTGGCGTCCGATGTGACAGGAGAGCCATCACGTGCCCACTGTCACGTCCAAACAGAGCCACGCCGGGGTTCTGGATGCCCAGCTTCTTTCCTGACAGGGCTGCCCTGGCGAGTGACCTGATTAGTTGTAGCTATCAGTAACTGATAAGCATGGTTCACGGAAGTGCGTAGGAATCGTGTTTGTACGTGTGCTGGTGCAAGTGCTCAGCTGAGGGACGCTTGCGTCTTAGATCAGCATCGAGTTCCTCATTGCACATCGAGGCTTGAAACAACAGGAGTAGATGACAGTTTCCTGTTCTTTTCTCTTCCCCTCCCCCTCTGCTCCCTTTACTCTTTTCTTTAACTTTCTTTTCTCTTCCCCTCCCCCCTTCTTTCTTTTCTTAGCAGTAGCTTTTGAAGCTCCACTGTTCCTTAGTCACCGGAGGAACAGCTGGAAAAGAAAAAGGCTCAGCGCGCCCGACCTGTGGGGCGCACATCTGCGTGCATCGCACGCTCCCCAGGCAGTGCTGATGAAGGATGCCGCGTTGCTCGGAGCTGGTGACAGAAGGGATTTTGTCTTTGTTCTCCAGCTCCTATTTCATATTCATCTCATGAGCAAGACCCAAGGCCAGTTTCAAAGTTCATTAGTGACTAAGTTTCAGGGTTGAATTTTATTTCCTGAGTCAGTTCATTCGAAATCCTCTGTGGTGGCTCTGAAGTGTGGGTCCTCAGGAATCTGATGGAAATGCGCATTCCCGGGCCCCTGGTGGGCTCCTGGGGCACAGTCTGAGCCTGCCCCTGGGAGGTTCCCTGCACATCAGAGCTTGAGAACCTGGACTCACAGGAGGAAGGGTTGTACCTGTCCTCAGAGCGCTGAGCTGAGAGAGGTGTGCGAACGCATCCCTGGAACGTGGCGTTTGTGACAGACGTGATGTGGGATTTCAGTGCAAGCTTGCGGCAGAGACTAATTCCACGTCTGTGATAGGCATTGTTTCTCTAAATGGGAACATTTTGCTGAGTCTCAAAACAGGGATTTTTGCCTTGCCCCAGGCACAGGGATGTGGAAATGCACGCGGGGCTTGCCCGTCCCCAGCCCCTCCTGGGCTCCTCCTGCCTAACATGCACAGCTTTCCCGAGAGTAGATGCCAAGGCTGCAGAATATCTGTTTTATTTTTCTAAGTAATCATGAAGAAATTTACAGTATCAGAAGTTAAGTGCCCAAGAAGTGATGAAGTACCATTTAAAGGTTAAAAGGGTGATTTAAAAATAAAGTAACAGCCACGTGTGAAGAAATGAACACGAGTCCGGATTATAGTTGATAGCTTTTTAACTTTCTCTTCAACTGCTTGATTTTTCCCTAGAACTTGTTATGAATAAGCAAAATCACTGCTTCACATCTTTTATGTAACTCCTGCTGCAGACAGCAAAGAGCAAAAGGAAACTAAATTCTGTCAAATTCTAGACACAGTGGATCCCCGTCAAATCACACCGGACTCAGAAAATGCCTGTGAGTTAATCAAGCTACTGATGCTTGAGAATTAGAAGACACATCTGTTTCCTGATGCATTGTTGAAAATTGTGCAGATTTACCCTTTACCCATGCATTTGCAGAGGTGATTTGGAAACAAATGGGCAGATTCCCAGCAGATAAAGGCTAAGCCACAGCTGCTGATGGTGTGCTTCTGCTGGTGCGGGATGGTAGATATAGCAGTAAGGACCGCTGTGTGCTCTGCAGGTGTGAGGAGAATTCGTGAAGGGTTTTGTTTTAAGAGCAGAAATGCGATACCTGACGATGTTACTGCTGTGCCGTGCAGGTGTGCACATGTGGGTGATGTCTTGATTGTTTTAGCAGTTGTCTTGCTTATATCTGCTGTCCTTACGACCATTTGCTGAAGTCCCTGCCTTTGACTCTGGGTTTTGGATAAAGTTAATGGATTGCATATAGTCCCTCTACTCTGACCAAGTGACATTTGTATGGGAAAAACAGTGCATGTTTTTATTTCTTTGCTTATACTCATAAATCATTCTTTATTCTTTTGTTTGGAAGTAAAATGAACCACTTTATTGAGTATGTGCAAGTCCTAAAGGACAGGCAAGGGTGTCTTGAGAATTGTTGATCATTCATATGATTTCAGAATGTTTTTCCAGGAGAATTTTTTTAATGCCAAAACTTATTTGCCAGCAAATATTGAATGCTTAAAAGCTGTAGGTAGATTTAATTACAATAGTTTTTCTTCACTTTTACCCAAATGTCTCCTAGTTTATCCTCTTACACTGTTAACCATTGTATTTGCTTAAAATAGAGCTGAGCAAATTAAATTAGACAAGTTAGTTTGTTCTAGTACTAACTCGCAAGATATGATGACTCGTTTGATTTTTTATTAAAGTACATTTTAATATAGTATTAGAAAGTTAAACAATAACCTTTTTATAGGAAACACACCCCCCAGACCCCCTGATTTCATCTGATTTTGATTAATTTCAAATGAATGACAGGAAACATAAGATCATCACTGGAGAATAATTGTATCCCTTTCTGGTTTTAAAAGTATACGATTTTAAGGGGCTTTTGAATGTGATGCATTTTGGAAACGTTTTCTTGGCTTTGACTTGCTGTAAAGTTAATAGAAAATCAGAAACCTTATCTTAATACTTACGTCATGATTTTTTTTACCTCTGCCAACATTTCCTGACAAAATTCTGATTTAAGAGAATCCATGCGTGGGACATAAGATGGGACATAATATCTGACCTTGCTGTTTTATTTTTTTCTCCTTTCCTTCCTAACTTCCCCTACTCCTTCACTCCCCTTTTCCTTTTTCTTTTTTCTGTCTCTCTTTTTAAAAGCTGTTATGAATTAGTTTTTGCAAAGAAAGAACAAATTTGACAACTGCGAATGGAACTTTTCAACTGACTGCAAAAATATACTATATAATTTTTGAAGGTTAGGGTCAAAGACATTCAGTTTTCATGATTATTTTTTAATACAAACATCCATATGCACGAAACACTTTTGGAAAGTAGTGTTGCTAAAGGTGTTTTTCTGGATTCACAGCTTAACATACTTTCCCTATAAGTAGTTAGTTACAGTAGGAAGAGAAAACTGGTTGGAATCTACCCTCCCAGTTTTAGTTTCCATATAATAATTAAACTAGATAATTCCAAGACTCCTTGTAGCTGAAAACATCTATGAAATTAAAAGCAAATCTAAATGTATGCAAGATATGTATTTAAACAAGCTGATAATAAGTGTGCTGTCCCTGTAATTTAAATGCTAAAATATTGATGTCATAATAATAACAACTTGCATTTGTACAGCACTTTGCAGTTTGCACAATGCCTCAGCGTGCCTCTCTCTGGGCGTCCCAGCCACTCCACGCGACCAGGGTAATTATCCATGCAAGGGCCAGGGACCAGGCTCAGCGTGTGCTGCCGTCTGTCCGTGTCACAGCCAGGCAAGTGGTGGGTGCCTGGCGTCCTTCGTGTGGTGCCCTGTCTCCCCACACACTGCCTCGTGCGCCCCGCTTCTCCTTACCCCTCCTCTGAGTCCTCAGTAGTCCATCAGCACTGATGCCTCCTCTTGCTTTTAGTCCTATCTGTGAATCAAAGGGCTGACACAAAATATCCCACCACATTTTTGTTATATTTCCAATGCTTATGCTTCATTGCTCTCCCAATTTTGTACATCTCTGTTTTCTCTATTTCACTCCTTTCCTACTTTTTCTCTTTTTATGAAGTATTGTTTTTAGTCAGTCCTAGGTCTGTGCTTTCGCCCTCATTTGATGAGATATGCATTTGTGAGCCCTAAAAACACTTACTGTAAGAATGGGAAGTATAACTTTTTAAACATTGCATCTTCAGCGTCTGTAAACTTGCCAGATCTAAAAATACTTGCAGAAGAAAGGAGAGTGAAAAACAATGGGACCGCGCAGCTGGGTCAGCGGCAACACAGTGGCGAGGCGGCTGCTTGGGTCTCAGAGTTGGCTCTGGGCTTCGACGAAGCTCACACTGCAGCCCACTGGGCTGTGAGAAGGGAGAAACTGGAAGAAGAGTGTGGACCTCGGATCCACACCGTCTCGGCCAGGCTGGCTGGGGGACGTGGCACTGACATTCAGGGGAAATGGTCACAAACCCGCCTGACTGCTGGGGGAGGAGCCCGATGACCGAATGAATGGAATGTGGCACGTGGTGACTGGCTCGACCTCTCCAAGTGGGATGGAAATTTCAAAATGTAGGGTTATTTTCCTTCACTGGGAAGGATTTTTTTATTGCTTCTTCCTAACATAGTGGAAACTTTTCAGTACTCCAGAAATTTCCCCCAAGTGCACTCACACTTAATGATTGTAGGGAGAGAGGAGCGCCCCGTGCGTCACTGAGGAGTGGACCTCGGCTGCTGTCTGTGTGCCACAGGTGTAGAGGCCCCGCTCGAGGGACAATGCGTTGGCTCCCAAGCCTGAGAAGGTGGTGTGGGTCTCGCGTAAGCAAATCCTGCCAGGAAACAGGCAGCCTCAAGTGACTTCTGCTGGCTGTGGTAACGGCCTCTGAGGCTGCTGCAGTCACTTGGATGAGAGCTCCACCGCTTCACCTCCAGGGACAGCCCCCTCCCCAGCCAGGCGGAGCAGCAGTCAAGCAGTGTGGCGAGGGGGCCGCCTGGAAAGTGAGTTAGAGGAGGTGCTCCGTCTCCCCACTCTCTAGCTCAGGAGATGCTGACCTGTTAGATGCACACCTGGTGACCGTGGCGGTGACGTCACTGGGCTGGGGAAGGTCCCAGATGGGACCTGCATGGCGATTGGGCCGTCCTTCCTGGCGACACATTATGGTTCTCAGCCTTGGCAGGAAAAGCAAGGCTTTTAGATGTGCTGGGCAGTGGCTACTAAATACTCACAGTGCTGCTCAGTCGCAAAAACAAGACTCAGATGATAGCCGGGGAGGTCAGCAGTCGCAAATTCGAGGCCTGATCCCTGCTGAAGCGCAAAGAAGGCACCAAGATGTGAGCACTGGCCACGGTGTCTTTTTTCCTGCAGTCTGTGAGCTTTTGTGGATTTTTCCTTCCCTCCTCAGGGAAGGGAAAGGCTAGGGTTCCTTGGGCCTCGCTTTGAGAAAAGGTTGTGCATTCTTCCGGCCAGGCTTGGTCTCCCATTGAGGTGGAAGAAGGCGGAAGCCACAGGTGAGAGGTGTTCGCGGTCAGTGTCTGCTGAACAGTAGCCACGAGGTTGATTTTTCACAGTGTGACGCAGGAGCGCTGAGTTCAGGGCAGCCACGTGTTGCTCACAGGATGTCCTGCCAAGCCAGAAGGCCCCAGTTTCGACTGAAGATTGTCTTAAAAGTAACAGATAGTAGTTAATGAAGGCCCAGGGTTTGGAAATGAGACACCACATGCCAGCGTGGTGGCATCACCCTAGATGGAGGATGATTATGTCCTTGCGTCTGTCTCTCTTAACACCTTTAGAGGCAGGGGAGAAGTGCGTCCGGAGATGAATCTCCTTTCCAACTGGGCTGTTCTGTCCTCCCCTGGGACGTCGCCTGCATGCCCTTCTCCTGAGGCTCATGTGTGACCTGGGTGGTTGTGACGCCTTGAGGGTGTGGAGGTGACGTGAATACCAGGGTGCAGTCGCCTGCCGCCTGCCCTGCGGCTGCTGCTACTGACCTGCCCCGCCAGTCTCCACTGTCCTGTGCTCTGGTCACAATCGTCATCATCAGCTCCCAGCAGGCACTTCTGGTCTCCATCAGTTGTTTGCCAGCTGGCTATGTCCGTTCGCATCTTTTCTGCTGTAAAGTAGAATGTATTTGTCCTTCGTTAAAAATGGAGAAAATGTCCAGGTGCTTCTTGACCTGAGAAGGAAAGGGGACACCGGGTTGACCTCCTTAGAGGTCACCACTTCTCAGAGGCCTTGGCAAGGCGTGCACAGAGGGTGCAGAGCTCTGGGCACCGTGTCCTTCTCCACCCAGAGGCCTCTGCTCCCAGGCCAGTGCTGGAAAACTCACACCAGCTCTAAGTCTGTTCAAAGTGATCGTATCTGGGAATAACTTGCCCAAACCGAAAATCACTGCCACAGGCCAAGTAACACGCTAGGCTGGTGATCCTGTCTCTCTGTCTCTGTCTCCGTCTGTCACTGTCTCTCTGTCTCTGTCTGTCTGTGTCTCTGTCTCTATTTCTGTCTTTCTCCGTCTCTGTCTCTGTCTCTCTCTGTCTCTGTCTCTGACTGTCTCTGACGGTCTCTCTCACTCTGTCTTTAGATAAAAGTGAGGTATTGGCCCTCGCCGCCCACTGGCTGCAGAGTGGGGAGGGGCTGTGACCCTGGGGACAGCTCTGGGCCACACTGCCTGGGGTTGAAAGCAGCCCCACCTAGGCTGGAGGGGACAGGTTGGGTGACCCCTGGAAGCCTCAGTTTCCTCACTGGCAGAATGCGGGTGATCACGGTCCTCACACCGGGGTTGCCGAGAGGGAGGAAGGAGGTGGTCTGGCAGAGGATGAGCACATCCCACACGGGGGAGTGCTGGCCTGCACCGTGTCCTCAGTGCTCACCGTGGCCTGGACAGTCCATGCTATGGATGAGGAGCCCAAGGCCATCACAGGACAGTGGGGCAGTACCTGAGCAGAGCACCTGGCCTTGTGGCCGCTGCTTCTGCCCTGTGGCTGGATTCCAAAGGAGTCACTGAGACCCAGGAGGACTCAGCCTCTCCTGGGTCCTAGTCCTCGGTGGCCTCCTCGGCCACTGCAGGACTCTCAGATCCCTGCACTGAGCCTGTCCTCCTCCCATGGGGGTCACCGTCTCTCCAAAGAGCCTTGGTCAGTTTCCTGGATGTGCTGGCCAGGTTTAAGGCATTGTTCACTTCGTTGCACACCCCGGTGGTTTCCCGTGCCACTCTGAGGCCAGGACTTCCCTGGAGCACATGTGAGGCCCAACGCTGCGGGTTCTGTTATGCTCACCCTTTCTCCCGCCATCTCTGAAGCAGACACAATGGCCGTGGACATGTCCCGGGCCTCCAGCCCTGACGGTTTCATGTCTCCAGGTGCCTGGACCATCTCACGAGGAGGGAGGTGACATACCCTGCTGGGCATGGCCCTTCAGCAAGGGTTCCTCTTCCTCAGGAGAGAAAAGGACAGATTTGTGTCCCCTTCTTCATGGAGATGTGGCCTGGATGAACCAAGCTTTTGGTCACCGTAACGAACACCTGAGAAAATTGACTTGCGAGGAGAAAAGGTTCTTTTGGCTCCCAGTTTTGCTGGAGCCTAAAGACCTCCCATTAAGCCCCACCTTTTAAAGGAGCCTCCAGGTCCAATAGTGCCTTGCGAACCACAGGGCCCCTGAGGACACTTAGCATCCAAGCTCTAGCAGGTCTGAGCCGCTCTGCATGGTGTCCAGGGACACTACATCCACAGGGTCCGTGCTCAGAGCACCCAGGCACCCTCTCCATTCATGGCCAGGAGCTGCAGGTGTCACCACACCTATGACTCGCCTGTCACCACCTCCAGTCGGTCATTGCTTTCTAATGTGTAGGTAACAGACTGGTGATGAGTTAACATACCCTGGGGGCTTCCTGTTTCTTACCAGCAGCGTATACAAGTTATTTTTAACGTTGTTTTAAGTCTGTGAGTGAAAATAAATTGCTTTGCTGCAAGAAACACTGAAAATGGAAAAGCTAACCATTTGCAGCTGATCGTCCATCTCGTAGGCGTGGCTGGCAGTGTGGCTGTGTGGAGCAGCGGGGTTTGCGAAATGCAAGGCTCCTGGATGCCTGCCTGACTGGCACAGCATTTGCCCCAGGGCCCCTGGACTGTGGGCTGTCACACACTTGGTGGCCTTGTGCCACCCGAAAACCTGAGGCCACCAGGGGAATTGCCACGAGCCTACCAAGGAAGAGGGCAGCACACACCGTCTTCCTCTGAAGGTCAGCCTCATGATAAGTGCTTTCCAAAACGCTGGGAAGGGAGAAAATGCACGATGGGAGGGAGGCTGAGGAGTTGTCCACCGCCTCTGCCCTCAGTGCTGCAAGCCCTCGGTTGACCACTTCAAAACTACACTTCTAACTGAATGTTTTGAGCTTGTATTTTCCCAATCTTTTTCATTTAATAGATAAGTTAAGACTTTTGTTATTGTTGCAGATCCCAGAAAGTCATACTGAAAGCAAAACAGATCTCCCTGTATAAGAATGAATATCTCAGACGGGTGTGGTGGCGAATACCTGTGATCCCAGCACTCAGGAAGCTGAGGCAAGGGGATTGCCAAGAATTCAAGGCCAGCCTAGGCTACATAGTGAGTTCAAGGGCATCCTGAACTACATAGTGAGACCCTGTCTCAACCCCCCCAAAAAGGAATGAAAATCTTACTGTTGGCATGGCCGTGCTGCTGACTTTTTATTGTTAAAGAATTACGGATTCTCAGAAAGTTGCAGAGAAGCTACCTGGATTGCTGTGCACTCTTCTCCCAACCTCCATCAATGGGAAAATCTTAGTAGCAAACTTTGGTATTTTTAATTTGACATCTTTATGGTTAACCTAGGCCCAAAACTCAGTGATTTAATTAGCTAATGATTTAATAGTATAAGAATTACAGCCTTTGACAATGTGGCTTGAAAGTTGTTCTTTTTTGTGTTTGTTGTACTAGGGATTGAACACAGGACCTTTGCCTTGACTTATGTATATCCACAGCCCTTTTTAATTTTTTAAATTTTGAGATGGGATCACGCTAAGTTCCCCAGGTTGGGGTTCAGCTTGTGACCCTCCTGCCTCTGCCTCCCAGAGTGCTGATACTATTGGTCTGGGCAGCTGTGCCCAGCTAAGACTCCTCCTTTAACAGATATCAACTGCAGAAACAGCAGAAAGACTGTGTCAGTTGGAGAACTACGGCTCCTCTGCTTGTCCTTTGAAGAGTCCAGCTCCTGTGGAGCCGGATTCAAGTGCCCCAGGACAGGGAGGTGAGTGTTAGCTGATGCCCTGGCTCATGGCGGATCCTCTGCCCGCTCTGGGCCCTGGTACTTACAGCTGCTCCATTGCACAACTACTCACCACGTCTGCAGCCCTGGCAGGGGTGGTTTTTTTTTTTTTTTTTGTGGGTACCGGGGGTCGACCTCAGTACCTCACGCACCAGCAGGCGTCTGTGCCGCTGAGTGATATCACCGGCCCTTTTTTCGCATGTGGGCTCCGGGAGTCGAACTCAGGACCTCGCGCTTGCCAGGCAGGCGCTTACGCCACTGAGCCATCTCACCGGCCCAGGGGTGGGTTATTTTAATAGATCGCTATGACTCGGCAGAACCTTAGATACACGTAGCACTTTCATTTCTCACTTCCGCTTAGGTGGTAGGCACGCATCAGACGTTCACTATATACCACCTACCAAACAGCTGCGGGTGCTGGGTTACACAGAGAGAAAATGTCTCTGCCCTGGAGGAGCCACATCCCCATTCCCATGTCCCCCAAGAGTGACTTTGCCCGTCAGGTCTGTGAGCCCTCACATCTGAAAGCATGGCCTCAGGAGGGCTGCTCTGGTCAGCTAAGCTGCCCCTGCTGTCTCCGGAACACCTGAGCAGTGCAGGGCCTTCGTGGCTCTCACAGGCTGGGGCACCCTCGTCTCGTCTCCTTGGGTGACTGTGTGGGGACTGCCCCATCTCCCCGGGATCTCTTGGTCAGGGCTGCAAGGTAGACAAGCTTTAAGCCTCAGAGCTCACATAGGAACAACCCAGTATTAGAAATCTGTACACCCTCATCACATTTCTATGTTGACATTGAAAACTATTTACTATAAGCTTAATAGTGACAAATAATCTCAATTACAGGTCCAGTATCCCTTCTCTGAAATGCTTGGGGCCAGAAGTGCTTCACATTTTGGACTTTTGTTTACACTTTACCTGTACAGCATCCCTAATCCAAAAATAAGTCTGAAATGCTCTGTTATGTTGGGCATAAAAAGTTTTAGATTTCAAGCTGGGTGTGGTATACACAACTATAATCCTAGTGCTTGGGAGGCTGAGGCAGGAGGACTGGAAGTTCCAGGCCAGCCTGGACTATGTAGCAAGACCCTGTCTCAAAGAAAAAAAAGTTTTAGATTTCAGGTTTGGAGGGGAGACCAGGGGCTCTGCCTGGATTTGCAGAGTGTTGTCTTCATCAGGTGGCTGTCCACACAGCGTCATTTTTCTGCAGAAAGTCTCTGTCTTCTTTTGTTTCCTCCGAGCACCCTAGTGCTTGGGAAATACGCCTGGCTCTGAGCGCTGGGGTTGGGAGCTTGTTTCCTGCTCTGATGGAAGATGGCGTGAGGTGTGTCATGAGCACAGCCTGGAGGGAATGAGACACCTTGGCGTGGGGTCCCCGCACATGTTGCTTCTGCATCCGGAGTCCAATCCACAGTGGCTCTGCAGTGCGAACTGTCCCTAGCATGGCACCTGGAAGACAGGACAAGGAGGCCTTGGTTTCTAGAAGCAGGAGGAGGATGCAGTGGAAGGGAGGTGGAGAGTGAGCCGGAAGCCCGTGGCTGTGCAGTTGTATCAGCCGTGGGAAGGGAAAGGCCTGTGCACCCGTGGGTACTCTGGGAGGCAGCAGGACCTTTAAGAGGTGGGTGTGGGCCATGTACACCTGTAATCCCAGCACTCTGAGGCAGGCTGAAGCAGGAGGCTGAGGCAGGAGGATCACAAGTTTGAGCCCAGCAAGGGTAACTTAAAGACTTAGACGCTGTCTCAGAATGAAAAATTGTAAAAAAGGGCTGGGGATGCAGATTAGTGTGAAGGCCCTGGACTCAACCCCCAGTACCGTGGGGATGAAAGTGGGGCCCAGTGTGTGGTCTTCAGATCTTTGGCAGCGGGCTTTGGCATGGGGGAAGGAACCCAGCTTTCCCATCACTTTCACTTTCTGCTCTCCTGGCCATGAAGTTAAGAATTAAGAAGTAAGCATTTGCTACCTGGCGCCCTCACAGTGGGTCCCCCTGAATGGGACTGTGGGCCCATGTACCCCTCTCCTCCTCAGAGCTGGTTGTCTCAGATGTGTGACAGCATTGGACAACTGGCTGACATGTCCAGGGCCTGGGACTTCAGCCAAGCTGGTGAAGGAGGAGCCATTCCCAAGCTCTGACACTGCGGGCACATGGGCAGCAGACAGGGTCCCCTAGGAGGCCCTTGCCATGCTGCATGCATGCATGTGACTGTCCCCACAACCCTGCGTGCTGGGGAAGAACTTCGGACTCCTTTTGTGTTGGGTGTGTGAGCAGCCACTTCGCATGCGCCTTGCTGCAGGGTGCATGGCACCGTGGCCCTGGCCCTGTAGGAGCCAGGAGTGCAGCCCGCTGGACAGTCCCTTGCTGGTCACTCCAGTCTGCATCAGGCTTGGGGGCTGGAAGGGCAGCACCCCACCTACCTCAGGGAAGTGCTGCAGGCGGTGTTGTTCACAGCTGCTCACTGCGGGGCCGCCCAGAGCCCTGGGATACCTCCTCTTGTCCTCAAGGAACACTAATCCCAAGACCCGCAGCCGAAGATGGGCTGCAGAGGTGCTAAGGCACAGGTGGACGAGCTCTGTAATACACAGATACTCCAGTGCAATTGAAGGTATTTCCTCATCAGAGAGAAATGTTGGTAAACATAAAGTGGGTGGATTAAACCTTTGCAGTTGACTTTGCCCAGTGTTGTTATTATTTTAGAGTCAGTCTGAAATAGTATAATGCAATATTTAACAGCACTTTTCTAATCTGTTTCCTTACTGTGCATCTCTCCTTAGGTTAAAAAGTAACTGGAGAGAGACCTTTCTATTTTCTTCAGTGTCTGCTTAGTTTTCTGAGCTGTGTTTTTGTGGCAACATGCCTTTTCCCAGAAAATCAGGTTAACATTAAATAGGCACTGGATGTTTATCCGATCTTGTTTATGGGAGCTTAAGAAATTTTTAACCTTTGTAAACACTTTATGCTATTAACTAGGTGAGAGGTCATTGGAATGTTTAGAATCACTCTCTAAGCTTCAGAAGTTATCAGGTAGGGCTGCTGCGTCCACATCAGACAGCATTTGTTACTCATCCAGGGATAAAGTTGGCAGGTGAGGAAGGGGACGCGCAGTCCGGCTGGGAGATCTCTGCATCCAGGGGTAGAAACCCTGCCACGGTGGTCTTCCCTGAGTTCAGAAGACCTCTGGACCATGCCAAACAGCAGAGGACTCCTAAGGGCAGTCTGCGTCTCCTCTGTATGGAAGCGTTTTGGCGACACGTGCGTGGAGTCAGCGATCGGGGGCAGGAGAGGTTACACATGGAAACACAGGAGGAGCCGGGCAGCGGTCATTCAGCACTGGGCTGTGTCTGGAGTGGACACCAGGTAGGTACCTACAGCGCCTGCCCACATAGAACCCACCTACGAAATACTTGCACTCCAGATAAATGTACCAGAGCCTAACACATCTTTGTTCATGGACCACATCACTGTATGAAAAAGGGGGAAGAATGCAGTATACATCGGCAGATGCTTGGATTGCAGTGAGCTCACTTCGTACGTTTTCTCCTTGATCTTCACACTGACCGACTTCGTAGTACCCAGAAAAACAATCCTGGCCGAGGGGGTGGTTTGGCCTCCTCTGAAGCACCTGGGAGTGATGAGTGTTTTCATATTTTAGCCTTCACAGAATTCATCTGTAAAGTCCACTAGTTTAAAGGATTTGTGAGGAAGTAGCTGGGTTAGGATCGAGTCACTGTCAAGGAAAAGCCACCCTGGAGTTCCTGCAGTCACAGGCGACCTCTTCATCCACGAAGCCTGTGTTTTCTGCAGTGTTCCTTTGCCTGAAACTCTGGGATGCAGGTTCTGCTTGGGGTTTTAGTTTTTAATTCACAGTAGTAGAAATTGGCAGGCAGGTGTGATCTCTGATGTCCCCTTGGTAATTAGAAGAACACTATTTTGGATAAAACATGATGAAGTGGTAGCAAGTGCATGAAAAGAGGTTGTAATCATGACAACCCTTAATATTACATCAGAGAAAAAGGTCGGCTTCAATCGACCTTGGAATCAGCTATTGACTGGAACCTCAAGCCACCTGTGCAGACGGAGCCTGCTCCACGCGCACTGCAATGGTCAGTGCCTGGCGGTTGCTCACCAATGGCAGCTTGATGGCACCCGCTGTCTGTGTGTGGGACCTGCCCAGAGCTGGCCAGTGGTGAGAAGACCACAGGCGCTCACCGAGGAGCTGCTGCATGAAATAAAACTGATCTTCAAGGACAGGGACAGCAGAGGCCCTCTAATTCTGTGACTCATGGCCCCTGAGCCACATGTGTTTTACATTTAGCACATGACTGCAAGATCTCCGTTTCCTCCTTGCATTTCCAGGTTGCACTAATGTTGGTGAAAGTCCTCTTTCTAAGGGGAGCTAATATAAACCTTTCTGCGTGTGCACATGAGGAAGCTGTGGAGGTAGAAAAGTTTGAGTCATCAACCAGATGATTTTTTAAACTATCAAACCAGAAGACATAAAATATAGGGAAGCAAAAGAAACATCTGAATCAAATAATGACAGCAGCTCTGAAGTTAGCGGCGATGGGTGAGGCTGGAGATGACGTGTGTGATGTGGAAGTCTACCAAATGGTGTTTTCTCATTCTGCCTCTGGAAGATGAAGTGAGCATCACAGGTGACAGTGTGGGGATAGAGATGCTATCTATCTGTGAACTTCTTTTTTTTGTTTTAGAAATGCAAATCACACTTCAGTATGTCAGGTATCGGCTTTCCCCAACTATGACAAATAGCAGAGATAACCAACATGCAAAGAGAAGTGGTTTATTTTGGCTCACAGTGTTAGAGCTTTCAGGGGGCCTGTTGCCTGGAGGCGTGGCAGCCCATCAAGGTGGCAGGGTAAGGCCAGGAGGTAAGGGGAAGAGAAAGGGCTTGGGTGCCATTATTGACCTTCATGGGCCCGGCCACCTGAGGCTCTTCCACCGCCCAGTCATGCCAAACTGGGGACCGTGCTTCTAACACAGGACTCGTGGGGCAGGTTGAAGAATCTAAAGCATGGCGGGAGTCCTTTATCTATAGAGAGCACCTCTTCGCTGGGATGTAGCTTACTTCTTTCAAGGTGAATGGTACCCATCTGTCAACCTGCCTCTCAGCGGCTCTTTCTGTTCAAGGTACCACCCTCAGAGTTAAGACTGAAGCACAGCCTAGCACTTGAATTGTGAGTCGGGGTAGTAAGGGCTCAGCAGCATGGTGGTCTGGAGCCAGGGTCTCCACAAGGAGCAATCCCATCCCCACCCCACCTCGCCCCAGCAGATGCGTGACAACGCATGGAGAGATCAGCAGTTGCCACCCAGGGCACATTGCTGGCACCCGACAGGTAGAGACAGGGATGCTGGTGAACACTGTTGAATGCCAGGACAGCCCCTACCACCAGCAGTGACCAGTCTGAAATGGCACTGATGCCAGGGCTGAGACACCGTGGCAAGCCGAGCCAACCACGCACAGCCCACTGTTATGCACCCTCGGTGTTCTCTAACCCTCACTCCTGTGGCCTCGCTGTTGATTATCCCCCTGCCAGGCTCACTGAGTGCCCAGAAGGGCAGTGGCAGTAGCATGGGCCTGGCATTCCTGAGCGCTGGGCGGGGGCCACCAGCATCAGCCTGCAGGCTCTGAGGCACCTGCAAACCTTCACAGAGGGGTGCAGGCCTGGGGCTAGACCTGACTCAGGCTTTGCCGTGGAAGCAGCCTGCATTTCACATAAAGCATGTGCTTTTCTTTCTCCTGCTTTATTTCCTTGTTCCTGGCAACATAAGGGTGCTATTAGGAGAAGGAGTCTTTCCCCACACAGCTCTCGGAAAACCAGCAGAGATCCAGCTGGTTCTGGGCCTGCTTTGTCACCAGAGAGGCAGCTGCTTCAGTCCGCATTTTTCTTTGGCAGCAGCCAACCCAGGGGTGGAAACAAATTTAACAGAATTGCACAGCCGCAGCCATGGAAGGCCTGGTCTACCTCGCGCTCCTTTAAACAATGGCATTCTTCCTGAGGTTCAGATTGCTGCACCCAAGGTTAGAGGAAGAAAAGGAAGCCTCCTGCCAGGCAGAGGTCACCATGGGCCTGACCTGGACAGGCTGACCAGAGCCTGGGGGGTCGTTGCCAGGCCCCAGAACCTGCACTGTGCACCTGGGGCATCCACTTGGCTGTTGAGCAGGACAGGGGACCCGGGTCCCGCAGGGCTGAAGGAATCTGGTTGTGAGCTTGAATTCAGTGAAGCTTGTTGATTCCTACATAGCTCACGCAAGTCATGAGACAAAATGATTTCTTGAACTTTAGAGTCATTTGTGCTGGTAACAATACCTGGCATACAGCAGGTGCGTAATAAATCCTTGTCAAGTGAGTGAATTGGCTCAGAGCTACCTGAGCTCTTTGTCTCACTCTCTTCTTTGAGAAAGGCCCATAGAGGCTCCATGGCGGCTGAGGGAAAAGATGGCTTTCAAGCCCCGTCTCCATGTGTTGTGGGATTCCCTTGGCTGCGAGAATTGTGCCCCATTCAGATGCTGCTCCACCTGGGAGAGCTCACAGAAAGCCCACAGGAGGATACAAGGCAGGTACCCCTCAGGGGCCGGCATCCACCTCTCCTAAAGAGGCCTCCAGAATCGCTTAAGGGATAAGCTCATAAAGTCTACAGAAACCCAGTTTGGGAAATCAAGAGAATCAGTAAGTTATTGGGTTAGAGACTTCAAACCTGCAGCTTTAAAATAATGAAACACATATTTTCAAATGTTTGACCTCATTAAGACTCAATAAAATGTTTGCTTTATTGTATTAGTCCTTGTTCTAGTTGTGTCATTTTAATCCAGCAGTTCTTCCTGAATAGATAAGGGTTAGAGAACCAAACAGGTTTTTTTTTAAGTGAGTTAGATACATTTTAACAAATGTAATGTGAGTTAGCTACATTTTAACGAATATAACAGTACATATATCCTGGTAAATAACTGACCAGATCTTACTTGTGTTTGCATATGATTGGGTTTTTTCCAAAAGATCCCAGCTTTCTCACCATGTGAAGCAGGGCTGATACCTCCTGCTGGCCGATACCCTCTCCTCTAACAGAGTGACCTCCTTCACCCCCCTGTGCCTCAGTTTCCCCTATCACATGCTGGCTCTTAGGCCTGGGTTGCAGTGAGGACTCGGGAGGGGGTGTGTACAAAGCGCCTGCCTCGTGGCAGTGTTGGGAAAGATTAGCTGGTTCACTGCTGCTGCCCTGTGGCTTCCAGTCATCCGCCCTGGCATGGGTGCTGGGGTGTGATGAGTCCCGGCTAAGATGAGCTGCAGACTCAGGTGCGTGCTGCCCCTGAAGGCTTCATACAGGGAGGAGGATGCTAGAATTCTCACGAAAGGCTGGGCGTATGGCTCCATGGTGAGCACTTTCCTTGCTGTGCAAGGCCGAGTTCCATTCCCAGCACTGAAAAAAATCAATCAATAAAAATCAGTAATTTAACTGAAATGAAAATATTTGGAGTATATCCAGATGACCAAACATAAAATTCACCTCACCTGTTTTTTCTTACTTTTTTATTAATGCGTACCTCTGTTATGTTTCTGTTGGTCAGCGAGACTTGACCTACTGTGTGCATGGTGAGCCCTTGGAGGGCCCCGGCCCCACGTCCATTAAAGAGGTCCTCGCTTTTCAGGTTTCATTTCTCAGCGAGTTTGGCAGGAGCAGAGTGGAGCATGTGAGCGTCCAGGCTCACGATCCCCACTGGACACCTTGCCCTGCCAAGGGAAGTGTGGCTGAACATCAGCTCCCTTCCACCAAATAGTGTGGAATCCAGCGACTTCCTCTTCTATGAGCCCAACAGGAAGAGCCCTGAATGCACCCATGGCTACACTTCATGGTGCTGGGGTCCCCTACGGGGCTGGGTGCTCCTGGAACCCGGGTTCCCATGTGTACCTTAGGTGTGCACCGCCCCGTAGATATGTTCTTGTGCAACAGCAGTGCATGGTCAGGTGAACTAGGAGTGACGCATCACATCAGGCAGTGTTTGTGCACATTTCTTAGTGAAGATCTTGGAAAGGCGGGGTGGAGCTCAGTGCTAGAACACTTGCCTAGCACACATGAGGCCTGGGTTCCATCCCCAGCACTGCACACATACACAGACATGCACACACATGCACACAGGTGCACATGTACACACATTCTGCAAAGTCCTGCAGTAGACGCCTGCTGACATTGCTGCTGCCTATGCTTTCTCAGTTGATTTGACCACAGAAACTGGCTTTCCAGGAGCACCGGAGACACCCACACTGCCCCTTGGAGCATGGTTTCAGACATTCCCAAAAGTGACAATGAGGCTGCTCACCTGAACAGTGGCTTTTAGTGGGAAAAGGTTGAAATAATCCCTCTGAAATGCTTGCAGACTTGCTCTTTACCAGCTACCTTGTGGAAGAAATCAGTACTAAATATGCTCCTCTAAAAAGATTGAAGGGGCAAGTACAATAATTGATGGGGGCTAGAATGTCCATCTCTAATATCATTCTTACTTCTTTTGAGTTTTCTGTTTGTTTGTTTGTGTTTTGAGGTACCAGGGCTTAAACCCAGGATCTTTGCACTGAGCTACATCAGCCCGTTTTTGATTTTTTATTTTTGAGCCAGGGTCTTGCTAAATTGTTTAGTTGCTCAGGCTGGGCTCAAACTTAAGATCTTCCTGCCTCAGCCTCCCAGCGTGCTGCATGTGATTACAGGTGTGTGCCACCACACCTGGCTCAGGTCTTACTCTTCCTGTGTCTAATGATATCAAAAAGTGAAATGTCATGTTTAAATATGAAACATAGAAAGTTAGAAAAGGTCTGCCCTAGATTGACATTTACTTGGTACTAGTCCCTGTCCTGAATAACAGTCTGAGTAGACTGAGGAAAGTTGCGGTAGCACAGGCTGCTCCAGCAGGACTGTGATGCTGAGAGCAGGGAGTGGAAATAGCTGTGTAGGACAGGCTGTGCTTCAGCCCTAAACTCTGCCCCACTGGGTCCTGCAGGCCCAGGCTCGGTGCTGGGCCAGCTCCTCCTGCCTGTGTCTTAGTTACACAGGGTCGGCTTGTGGCGAGCTCCTGGAACAGCCAGGTCTGCAGGTCTCCTTTTGAAAATAACTTGTGTTGTTTCATTGGCACATAATAATTGTGCATATGTATGGGATTCACTGTGATCTATCAATGTGTGTGTGCATTGAGTAAGCGTCAGATCCAGAAAATCAGCCCAGCCACCGCCCCAGCATTTACGTCTCTCCATGAGAGCGCTCTACCCTGTCTCTCCTTCTGAGGACGCCCCGGGTGCTCTGGGCCTCAACTCCACCTGCGCCCGCTCCCGCCTCCCCTCCGCTGCCTCTGCTCACTGCCGCCCTGCTCTCAGCTCCTGTGCGATCTTCACTACACCATCACTTTTCCACGTAAAGAATTTCATGTTACTCGAGTATTGTCATGCAGAGCCACTGCTTTGTAAAAACACCTGGAGAGAGAACCAAATATAGTCGCTCAGAACGGTGGTTCTTAAGTGGAAACATTTTGTGTATTTGTTCTGGCCCGCTGCTATTAAAAGATTAAAATTGGGGTCAGAGAATCCATGAGATGGATGGCTAGAAGATAATCAAATAAAAATTCCCAATGTATTCACAAACTAGGGAAATAGTTCACGAGGGAGCAGACAGGTAATACACAGTGTTATGGCTTGTGGTTGGTGTCCCCCCAAAGCCTCATGCAGTCACGGGGGGCGGGCTTTTCAGAGGTGGCTGCATCTAGAGTGTGTGGTGCTGGGATCAAGGGCATGAGATTACTAAATCAGTCCACTGATTGATTTGATGAAGTTCTGGGTAGAATAAGGGTGCCCCACCCTGGGTGTGAGGGCTGCCCACCCTACGGGCACATAGCCTGGGTAGGATATAAAGGACAGAACCAGTGTTATCATTTGCCTCTTGCTGCTTGCTCCCTTGCTGCCTTCGGTCTGCCAGGAACGGTTGCTCCTCTGCCACACCTGCCTTGGAGCCAGCTGAGTACGGACTGAAACCTCCACGAACTGTGAGCCAAATAAATCTTTCCTCCTCTAACTTTGGGTGTCAGGTATTTTGTCTCAGCAGTGGGAAAAGTAACTAAGACACAGCTTTTGTTTAATTTTTATCTTGTCACTTTCTACTCATTTTGTGAATTTTTTATAATGTTCAATGTATGTGGATATACTAGTTTATGTTCATTGCAATTAAATAACATTACTTTTTAGGGGGATTGTCAAGAATTGTTTTGATAGTAGGGTTGATGCTCAAAAATAGGCACACTGGCCCCTAGTTTTCATCCGTACTGAGAGGGATGTGTAAGTTTTTTTTAATGACCCTGCCTTGCTCTGGGATGAGGTGTGTTTATGGTGATAGGTGTGTGTTGGTGTCAAGGCCCCAGGGGTCCCACAAGCCTGCATGTACTTATAGCCACACTCGCTGCCAAGGTTGGTGCATTAGAGAAATGCAGCTAGGATGTCCCCCAAGCACTTGGGTGACCGGGAGCTCACTGACCTTTACCTTCGGTGACACGTGTGTACATGTGCGCATGCATGTGTGCATGTGTGTGGGAGTGTGTGTGCATGTGTGTGTGTATGCATTTTAGCACAACAGGGCCTCCTGTGTTGCTTGTAAAGTGTTTTGTCAGTCTGCTTTCCAATCAACAATGAGTAGAGTAAGGGCATCTTTTTGTAGACAGCCTGTGTCTCTCACTGGCCCTGTGACCTTGGGCAAGACCCAAGTGACCTTGAAAGGAGGGTCTTTGCCACTCGGGCTGTTGGCAAAGACAATTGAGGGGTGTTGCGGATGTTCGCTACTGTGTGGAGGGCACTGTCCATGCCGTGAGTGACACCTGGTTCCAAACCCAAATAAGTGATGAAACAAAGCAAATTACTTTGAGCCTAAGCTTCTTTCTTTTGCATGAGGCTGAGGATTTGAATGGCACCAGAACATTGATGGCTGGGATAGGATCAGAGGTGGCACCCAGGTCAGGTCTGCCTGGAAGGATGTTCAGTTGGCACAGACTTGGCATGGCTGCAGTGTATCTGTGGAGGGCAAATGCTCTGAGTTAAGCCCTTGAGGGGCTCCAAGCTCAAGGTGCTTCCCTCCCCTGCTACTTATTTTTGTATTTTTTATTTTGAGACAGGGTCTCACTAAGTAAGTTTGCTCAGCTGGGCTAGAAGTTTGACCCTTCTACCTCAGCCTCCCAAGTGTATGCTACCACACCCTGCTCCAAAATGCTATTTTTAAATAATTCAGTCATTTAAAATAAATGAGTATATGATTTACTTTTAACATTCACACCTAGCAGTGTGAAGCATTTCCATCTTGCTAAGGCAATACAGCATTACAGGGCTTTTACAGTTGAATTAGCAAAAGAATGGGTTCCATCCACACTGCAAATTAAAATGTCCTGTTTACAGATTGGGCTTAGGAAGACAGACTCTCCACAGAAACTCTCTCCCAGTCTGTGAGTGCCCGCAGGCACACAGAAGGAGTAGAATGAGAGCATAACTTGAGAGCATCAGAATCCCCTGTCCCGCGCTGCCTGCCAAGCCACCTCCCCTCCATCACCCTGGGGCCACACAGCTCTGAGGACCTCGGTCTCCAGCCAGCGCAGGAGCAGCTCTGAAGAGGAGACCGGGACCCTCTACAGCTCTGCGGGTGGCTGGAGACAGGGACTCCTCACTGCAGGGTGCTGCTGTTCTCCCCTCCTCTCCTGCAGTCGGCCACATCCACCCCCACCTCCTGCCTCTCCACCTGGACCATCTACTGCGGGCCTCCGGCCGCCTTCCTGGCTCCATCCCTCCCCAGACCTGGTGCCCTGCTGTGCTGCCTGGGGAACTCCTGTTGCTTCTTTCACAGACCCCAAGCCCTGAGCGGGTCTTGGTCTCTATGTGGTCTTCAGCCCAGCCGCTCCCTGTCCTGCCCCATCCTGTCCTTGTCCCAAGCAGACTGTGTCCTGAGTGCCCCCTGCACTGTCCTAAAGGAGGTTGGCACCATGTCCTCAGGGCTGAGGGGTTTGGGGCCCCATCCTCTTTGGACTCCCGGTCTCACGCGGTGCTCATGCACCCAACTTGCAGCCAGTTCCCTCAGCTGGGGACCCGTATGAGCCGTTCAAGAACTCCCGTGGCTTCATGGCCTTGGTTCTTTCATGAGTTCCTGCATCACCAGTGAGTGGCCTGCGTGGTGGCCTTGTCCCTGCAGAACCTCTACACACAGACAGTTCAGCCTCTTCCTCCAATCGGGGTACAGCTGTGCCCAGGGGCTGGCACCATGACAGCTGGACTGACCCGCAGGGCACGGGTCCCAGCTGCACGGCCCCTTCCTTCAGTCTGGTGACACTGGCTGAGTCCCTCACGCTCCTGGGCCCTCATTTCCTCTTCTGTAAATGTGACCCAAGTCCTCTCCACAGCCACCGGGGACTTACACCTCAGGGCACCGTGCCACGAGGAGCAGCCAGCTCCCAGCTCACAGGAGAGACTCACAGCCTTCCTTCTGTGGGCAGAACTTAGTCATGAGTTCAACACAGGCCTGGCCCTACACATCTGATCCCATCACCCTGGTAGGCTGAGGCAGGTTGGTCCTATGTTTGAGCCCATCCTGGGCAACTTGGCAATTTAACAAGATCCTGTCTCAAAATAAAAAAGAAAGGAAAGGGGCTGGGAGTGTAGCACAGTGCAAAGGTTCTGGGTTCATTCCTCAGTATAGATAATGATAGACAGACAGACAGACAGACAATAGCTCTTTGAGTCCATGTCTTGATTGTGTGCCCTGGTCTTTAATGTCACTGTCTATGTCCCTCACTTTTGAATCCTTTTTATTCTTCAGAAGTCAGACTTTTCCCAGTAGTTTCCAGAATCAATCATTCCACTGATAATTGCCAGGAGTGAGTGCAACCATGGCCCATGCTGGCCACGTCAAGTCCCAGTGCGTGCAAACCTGGGCACCTGAGAAGGGATGCAGCAGGGTGTAGACAACCGTGGCCCCCTCCACCTTGCAGCTGTGGAGCCGTGCAACTGAGGCAGGAGGCCCATGAGTCCTGGCTCCCGGCCAGGTTCAAGGGGCCTGCTAGGGACCGCGGCCACCCTCAGCCACCACCATGGGCTGTGTTGGAAACGTAGGAGGCCAGAGTTTGACTGCTCTCGACTCTCCTGGATTTCTTACCCTTTGGATCAGCTCTGCAGATCTCAAAGATAGCAGCGTGGCATGTCAGCTCTCCAGTAAGAGAGGAAACAGCGAATCCCGGCTCTGACCACTGGGGACCCCTCCCCTGCCTGCTCTGAAAGCAGCACCCCAACCCTTCCAGGTGCCCTTCAGTGCGGACTTGAGAGGAATCACGCCTTCCTCGAGTGCTGCTGCACATTCTTCAGCAGACAGTCTTACCTTTTCCCAGCCTAATGTGTGTTTGCCTGAGGAAAATCCCTGTGGTTCCCCAACCTGCCTCATGTTCTGGTCCAGGTTTGTTTTCTGCACAAAGCAGTCATTGTACAGGGCTCAGGAGGCCTCTGTGACACCCGGGAGGGGAGATGGATATCAGGAGGTAAAGTGACAAGTGACGGATGAGGCCGGAGTCACCATTTGTGCCGGGGAGGCCTGAGTTCCAGTCTGGGGATGATTCTGGTCTGCTAGGGCACATGCTGAATTTCCTGTGTCCGCAGTGACTGGTCAAGACCATGTGGTGGCCTGGGTATTGGGCCCTGAACTCCCAGGCTGGATGTCCCTGGAGCCGCCTGCCTGGCCCCATGTCCTCGTCCACTCGGGGAGTTCACAGAGCTCTGCAGAGGGGAGCCGGCTCAGGAGCTGGGCAGCTCAGTTTACACCAAGAACAGCTGGGTTTGCACTGTGTCCACTTAGTGGCCTGGGACCGGGCCAGGCAAGCAGAGCAGCCACTCCCTGGTGCAAGGCTTGGATGCTGGGTGCCTTGGGGCCGCCTCCAGGCCTGTCCCTGTCCCCTTTCTGCCACACCCTGGAGAAAAGCAAGTGGTTATGTGATCGCCTCCAAGCTGTAGGGGGCCAGGAGCCAAAGGCTGCAGTGAAAATGCGAAGGTTGGAGAATCCCACTGCTCCTCCCCTGCCCAGGCCCCTTGACCTAGGGTGGGCATTTCCAGGACACCAGACTCCTTGCCTTTCTTCATAGGGGATTTGCAAGACTTCTGCTTTCTAAAGCTCTTACCTGGTCTGCTTTACTGTGAACCAGCTTTGTTGAAGCAGACACTAAATTCTCTGGTGAGTGATAATGTCGCCAATCCCTAAGGAAGTATTTTGATTTTCCCCAATTTGCAAAAAAGCCAGGTTGCTCCCCACCTCCCTGTCCAGGATGTTTTTGTACATTTCACAGTCACTGAGCCTCTGCAGGGCAGGGCTGCTGGTGACCTCCACAGAGGCAGGCGACGCCCAGCACTGCCTCTTCTCATCCCCCACGCTGGGCTCCTGGCCTCCCCACTGTATCCCACCTGTCACCACCTGCTGCCCTCAGCCACCTGGCCGTGCCTTCTCTGGAGGCCCAGGCCTCAGCCTCAGCTCAGTGTGGCTCCATCAGGAGTGGCCCTGGGCAATGTTCTCGAGCGGCACCCAATTGTGCCCCTGGGAATGCGCAGAGCCTGGCAAGCCTGCCTGGAAAGCACCACTTGTAGGTGGAAAACCACTGTGAAGGTGTCAGGAAAAGCCCTGTTTGTGCAGACAAGAGTGGTGCAAACACGGGCAGGATAAGCCCTCAGCCCAGCCTGCTGGTGGGACCGAGTGCCCGCTGCTCCCCGGTCCTCTTGGGCCTGGGCGCAGGGACAGGGATGCAGCTTGGCAGTCTCCATCACTGTGGCTGAGCCCTGGCCACTCCACGCTGCCCATGGCTCTTGTCCCAAAGGCAGGACTCCATGCTCCATCTGAACTGGGTGGCCTAGGGGCAGGCACGTGGGCGTCTGCGCAGGATGAGACACAGCACTGGCTGTGGCAGACGCTGCCTCTGCATCCCTCTCCTCCCGTGCATCCCTCTGAGTCCCTGTGGCCTCCTCCTGGCCTCCTTGCTTCACCTCTACACGGCTCCCATAGGTCCCAGCTTTTCTGAGATGCTGTCCATAGTCTTGCTCAGCGGCCATCTCAGACCCACGAGGCTGAGCCCTTGCCGGCACCCCAGCTCCCCTGGCCCCAACTGTCCACAGAGCCCGCTGTGCTTTGACCTCACGGCCCCCAGGCTCAGCTCCTCGGGGGGCCTGGGGCTTCCTCCTGTTCATGGGTTTGAAGTCCCACCCAGAGCCACTGCACCCAACTCATGTATCCCATCCTCGGACTCTTGTGATGACTGGCCTGCCTCAGCCTCCCCAGCCCCTAGGAGAAGGGCTGACCCATCTCTCCTGTGCCCCAACTTGGGGCATCTCCCCAGAGTGGCTGGAGCAACCCCCGAAACTGCTTCCCAGCCTGGACCACACATGGGCATCACCTGTGGAGCCCTAAGAAAAGTCCTGATGCTCAGCCCAGACCCCTGTAGTTCTGCGGGAGTCCGTCCGCGGTGAGACCTTCCAGACCTCTCAGAGCTTTCCAGGTGGCCTCGTGTGGCCAGAGTCCAGCATCGCGGCCTGAGACCCCATCTCAGCTCGTCGCCCACCGCGAAGCCTCTCAGATGGCTCTTTTCTCAGGCTCAGAGTGGAGTGGGTCCGGCTTCAGTGCCATTCACTAGGTCGTATGTATATGTAACTTGCTCGTGGAGCTGTGAGCCTCTTCCACAGAGATGCTGCGTGTGAGCTGTCCTTGAACTGTCCTTGAACTGACCCGCATCCTCCGCTTCCCCTTCTTCTTCCTCGCACAGCCCGGACCCAGGCTCAGGGTTGCACTTCAGCCTCTCCAGGCTCTTGCGGCCCTGCTCTCGGGCTGTCTTCACCCGCGGCCCCCACCTGTGGGCTCAGCTCGCGGAGCCCCTCCAGCCCCTCCGGCCTCTGGGCAGGACAGCCCAACCGGGGTCGAGGGCGGGATGCAGGCATGGTGTGGATCTTCACCGGGCTCAGCCGCGGGGGCTCCAGGCGAGCAGGGGTCTGTCCTTGTGCAGTCAGTGCTGTGGGAACCATGTCCATGCAAACCCATGGCTGACCTGCGGCTCCAACCTGAAGATTTCCTCCCACTGACACTCAAACTGTCAAATGGGTGATGGTTAGGATCCCATTTTTTCTCAGAAGTCCTTTTTGTGCTGCTCTGAACAAAGCCCTTGAACACACAGTTGGAATAGGATGAAATTTTACCTCATTTGTTCAGCTGTCACTGAAACAACTCATTGATACATAATATAGTCAGCTTTTAATTCATGGAAAAATGGAATTCCAGGTTAAGTGTAGGTCAGAGACCACATGCCTTCTTAGTCTATTTGTCTCTCAGTCATCATACGGAAACTCGTCAGCATTTGGTGTGGAAATAATTTTCTTGAAGGCAATATTTGTTGAGTGACTGGGAGAATGAAAAACACAAATGACGTAAGTGTGAAAAAGATTGGGGTGTTGCACTGGATCCAAGCTCACCATGAGCCAAAGGCAGAGTGGCATGGATGTTGGAGTCTATTAATAAACCTATGATGTTCCAAGTCAGGAATTAGTCACCCCGCCATGCCCTGTGCCTCTCAGAACGTGTGGTGCGTAGCGTGTGAATTGGGTGAAGTTTGAGGAGGGTCCCGAGGGCCCGGAGTGCGAATCTGTGCCATGTGGTTGGAAGGTGCTCAGCACAGAGGACAGACATGTGGTCACAGGACACTGTCCTCCCATGTGACAGGTCCTCAGGTGGAAAAGGAGGCTGCCTTGCTCTCCTGGCTCCGGAGTCTAGAGCTGATGAGACAAACGTCTGAAGTTGAAGGGGAGACAAATTCGGGGTCAATTTAAGAAAGGATTTTGTAAGCAGCGGGGGATGGCCCCAGGGCGGAGCTGGCTCTCCAGAAGCTGTGAGTGCCTCGCCCTGGCCGGGAGCTCAGCGATGCCTCCCCACAGGGGTCTCTGGGCTTCTCAGACACCTTTTGGCCAAGCATCCCAGAGGGGAACCCAGCCCTGGGCTTAAAGCCCCCATTTCAAGTACGCAGAGGACTCCTTGGCAGTGCTGCTCTGTCGGGGTGCTACGGGAGCACGTGCACCGCTGGCAATAATAACAGTGGAGCTGAAAGGAAGGGTGTGGGGGTCTCTGTGCTACGTCCTATTTGACTTCACTAGGAACTGATGGGTTTCGCAAATCACAGTTTCACTAGCCACCTTCCTTGTTTTGGTCGAGTCATATATTTTTAATTTTTAATGATGTACGGGTCTCTGGAGTAGCAGATGTTTCCACACTATCTACCTTGTACATGAGCACACCTGACTGTTCGACGTCTATTGTCTTGATGGTCAGTGAGGTCCCTTAACAGGTCGGGCACTGGGTTTGCTGCAGAGCAGGGTGGGGACGGAGTGCTGGTGTCTGTGCCCCGATTCCGTTAGTCTGGTGCTGTGCGGAGTCCTCACCCGGGGAAGTTGGAGGAGACGGAGTCCTGCCGCCTCTGTGCTGTGAATCCCTGTGTGGAGACGCATGATGCTGAAGCTCTTGGTCCACGTGTTCCTTTTAAATACTTGACCAATGTCACTTAAAGCAGGTGGTAGTCTTGTTATTGAACAAGTTAAGAGCTGCTTAAATATATAAGTATATAAATAAAATGCATTAAAATAAAATCTTAAGAATCTAACCTGGTAAATGTTGATTTAATAATCTGAAAATATGCGTCTGAGGGGTTCTAGGAAACCAAATAGTTAAGAAGAAGAAGGTGTTCAGTGTGGGAAGCCTGAAGTAAATGAAGAGAGTCAGTGTCCCGCCTTCCCCGTTGGGCGTGGCCCGGACTCCTGAGTGTTCAAGGGCACTGGAGTCACTGAGCACTGACTCCAGGCTCGGAACTGGGCTGGCGTCGCCTGTCCTAGTCCTCCAGCACACAGGTGCAGCTGAGATTTCTGGGGGACGAGGAACAGGGCAGGACGCCTCGGAGCTGCTATGAGCAGCCCCCAGGAGAGTGTCAAGATGCAGGTGAAAGAACATTCTTTCTGATGAAATTAATTGGCAAATTATGGATTAATAAAACATTAATAAAGACTTTATTTTTTCAGTTTTAGGGTTACAGGAAAGAGGAGTGGAAAATGCAGAGCTCCCTTAGGTCCCTTTCCCTCCTCAGTGTCACCGGCTGTGAACATCCGCTTTGTTAAGCCACCAAACTAAATGTATTCCATGGTTCCTGCCAGGGCTCTCCCTGGTGTCCTGTATTGTTTGGCTCTGACAGATATGTACACCCTGATTGCCGCAGGATCGGGGGTTCCGCTGCCCTAGCAATCTCCGTGCTCGTCCCACATGGCTGGGGCTGCTTGGCCTTTCCTTCAGCGCACTCATTCCTACTGTGCAACCCTACGTGCCTGATGCTGATCACGTAAACCTGTCTTTAGGAAGTGCTGCGTAGTGCTGAGTGGACGCATGCGTGTTCAGGGTTTGCTAGACTGCTCTGTGTTACATCTCTTCAATGACACAGCAGACCCAGAACAGGCATCGGGCCTGTCTGCCCCCACTTGCCCTAGGGAGGAGGGCAGGGTGCCCCAGCACATGCCGGCACCCTGAGGACACAAGGTCCCCAAGCAGCCCTACCCAGAAAGGCAGATTCTCTCTGACCCTGTCCTCCAGCTGCCCCTTCCACAGGCTGGTGGTCTCCCACGTTTAGCTGCTGGGGGGTCCTGTGATTGACGTTATCACTGCCTTCCAGTGCACAGCCCTTCTCCCAGGGCATTCGCGTGGCTTCCTGGTGTTTCCATTTTCAATAGTGCTCCCATCGTTTTGCACAGAATTATTTTCCTTTTGGATATTTCCTGGGAGTCTTGTTCAAGAAGTGAAATTACTGGATCCTCATGGTAAACTTTTGAATTTTACAGTGTAATGCTGACCTTTTCAAAGGCCCACATTTTACTAGGAAAGTATAATAAGGAAGAGAAGCTTGACATTTTCTTGGTATCTTTCTGATCCATCTTTGTGGAATGCCAAGCATTTCAAGAACCCCAGCTCTAATAAACATCCCTCCCTAAGCAGGTTCCTCATGACTTCCCTTCTGTTTCAGGAAGGCTGGCTCTTGGGTATTGTTCTTGTTGTTGTCTTGGGCAGTACTGGAATTGGACCCAGGGCCTTTGCATTGAGCTGCATCCCCAGCTCCCCCACTTTCTACTTTGAGGCAAGTTCTTGCTAAGTCACTGAGCAGTCCAGGCTGAGCTGGGACTTGTGATCCTCCTGCCTCAGCCTCCTGGAGTGCTGGAATTACAGGAATGTGCCACCACGCCCAGTTTAGGAGGCTGTCTCTGATAGACAGTAGAGTTCAGAAGATTATTTGGGCTTGTTCCCCAGTGTAGTGATGCAGTTCCTTGTGAAAGGTGTGTACGTGGGTTTTTGAAACTCTGGGTACTGTGCGGCCTGGACAGACCAGGGGACAGTGCTAGCTCTGCCAATTGCCAGCTGTGTAAACAGGTAAACCTCGGCAATCACGTGCCTGCTCCGTTGGCATAGGGAAGGAGCCCAGAAAGGTGTTGCTGTTCGTAATTATGGTAGGTAGGGCCAGCTGTGCTGCATTGTCCCATCCCAAATCAAAGTGGTCCTGAAGACATTGCACTGCACAATGGATGCCGATGCAGGGCACAGACCGCAGCCCACGCTGCTCTTGGAGAGCAGTTTCCTCCAGCGCTGTCTGTTGAAAATCGGCAGGCCCCATAAGTGAAGTACGTAGGGGAAGTGGAGTGGGTTCCACCCTTTTTATTTAATAGGTCACTTAGGAATGGAAGTGTAGGTCTCCGTGTAGACAGGACTCTGCCTCTCGTGTGAGCTTCCAGACCTCAGCCCCGGGGCGGCACAGGGCCCAACCTTCTGGCCACCCACGATCAGAAGCACGATTGTCCGAATGCACTCAGCTTCTCTCCCACCGCTCCCAGCTGCTTCCAATTAGCTCCACGCACAGTGGCCTGGCCGGGTCTCTATCGGCACAACTCTCCCATGTCCATTAAACTCCAAACCACAGTGGATGGAGCAACAGTCATCCGATGCTCCAGACCCACTGTCTTCTTCATCTCTCACAGGGTGTACATTTCTGTTCTCTGATTAAACGAGCATGTCCTGAGCCAGATTGCTGTGTGTGAGGCAAACACTTCCCTCCCGTGGGTGGGGTCCCAAAGGGTGCCCTGCATCTCAGTCTCGGTATAAATATAAACATATCTCTGTGTGTGACTTCGTTTTCCATATGTGGATTTTTGGAACCAAGACAAATGAGACTTAGGCAAAGATGGAAGGTCGATCAGCTATGACCTAATGTCCTTTAGCTACTAAGCAGTTAATGACTCAGTGGACATAACTCACACAGCACCCCTGAAATGAACCCTCTTCTAGCACTGCAGAAGCCAGTGTCGCCCAGTGGGTGAGATTGTTGGGCTCACAGTTCATCCTGATCCACTGCTTGGTGCCTATTTCTGCAGGCTGGAAGGGGGAGGGGCATCTCGCCACCCAAGGCCTTTGGCTGTAATCTCAGTTCTGGGGGAGCTGGGGATGGGGGAAGAGCAGCTGCTGGGCTGCAGCAGGCCAGCACAGGCCTTGGTTGTGGGAGAAGCCAAGAGGTGGGAATTCTCCCTTTGAGAACCAGAGAGGCCTGAGGCTGGGAGGGGACAGGAGGAGGGGCTGCTCTAGAACCAGGGCTCAGCCCTTGACCCAGCAGCAAGCAGGTCTTTCCAGAGGAGGAGACGTCATTGCTCAATTAAGTCAGTCTTCGGAGGCGTGGCACCTTATCTCTTGTACTTTTGGCTTCTGAAAGAGGCAGACATTTAGTTTTAAAGGAACAGAAATCAAAACCAAAGTAATAACATGAAAGGGTTAAATCAAGAAGCGTAGGATGCCACAGCTCACGATCTTAATTAATATCGTAGCCCTAGAAACAGTTTGCAGAAGCATTAGCTGTTAACAATGCGTGCCTGATCGCTGCGTGAACATTTTTTGCTCCTGGGCCCCTGCTGATTTGCAGGGAAAAGTGTGTGTGGTTTCCAGTGCAGCGCTGTGCTCACTGCCTTGCATGTGTGCATTTGGAGGGCACTGAGCACCGGAGGTTCTCATCATCACTTTACATGCAGAGGGTCTGAATTTCCTTTCTGGCCTCCTTTCCTTCCCCCGTTGTTTGAAAGATCAGAATCCAACTTGTGGCGTCTTTTGAATGTGACTTAAAGTGCCCTGCTGTGCTCTGCACACAGATATGTGCTGTTCGGCTGAAGTGTGTGGAGCCGTGTGCCATGCAGGGTGAACCTGTGTGACGCACATGCTGGTCTCCCTGGGCTCTGGGCCACAAGACCGCCGCTTCCCGGTTCAGTGCTCAGAATTAACATCCAGAGGCCCCTCGGGCCCCTCTCGGGGATGTAGAAACAGAGGATCAGAGAGGTGGAGCGGTTTCTGAACAGCTCAGACTCCCAACCCCCTCAAAGGCTCAGTCTGTTTTCCCCACTACTCCTCATCATCTCCATTCTGTCCACGGAGGGTCAGATGGGAAGAACAGACAGACAGGGCTCGGGTTTCAGAAAATCAGGGAAATCAGAAAATCTGTGCCTGGAAGCGAGGAGGACCAGCCTCGTCCAACTGGCTCCCTCTCCTCCTCTCACCCCATCCTCTGCTGCCTTGGCCACTTCCCCCCCACGCCCTCGTTTCCTCCCGAGCGTGTTTGAACCCTCTTCCTGGTGAAGTCATTCAGACCCAGGATTTTATTTCACTTCGGTCTGGAGGTGAGATGGAACCACATGTGCTGATGTGTTTGGAAGGATCTGGAGTTCTCCAGACAGACAGAGTCGTGGCGGGAGAGCGTTTGAGATGGAAAGACCAGGCATGGGGAGGAAGTGAATGAACAGAGATGGATGTTAGTGAGTAAGTACTGAGCCTGCACTCAGGGATTCAGCCCTTCCCAGGAGATTCACAAAGCACTTTACCATCAGCGCAGCTGGAGGTCGCCCAGGCCTGCCCTGTGCTGTCCGGGCTACTAAAGGGCACCAAGGTCACAGGAGAAAACTGAGCCCTGTGCAGAGATGGAAGAGTGGAGAGGAGGATGCAGGAGGACGAGTCACTCACGAAGGACACAGAGGGAAGAGGACAGCAGGCCCCAGGACAGATGTGGCCTGGCCTGGAATCACAGTGCTCTGTCCTTTACTGAAACAGAAAGCTCACCCAGCCTGCAGCTCTGTGACTCTTTGCTCCATACTTCATGTTGTTCTTGCTCACCTTGGCCTTTCGCCTGCACACGCAGCTCTCGGGTAGCAGAAATCCAATAGGAAAATTGCGTCTGGCCCAGTGGGGTTATTAGCCTGAATGTAATAGGAGTGGCTTTTATTTTTTAAAAATAGAACAGTGAGTCTTCCTGGATTAAAACATTTCTAGGCCCAAGGAAACAAATTTTATTTGTACAACAGCTTGTAGTTCTTCAAACTATGTCCTCAAATCATTAATTCTAATTCAAAAATGCCTATCGGTTTATATGTAAGCCTACACATACAGATGAATACCTAATAATAGCTTGTGATACTAGGGATTTCTGAATCCAGGGCTTTCACACTGAGTTGCATTCCTAACCATTTTTCTTTTTTTCTTTTTATTAAGTTGCTAAATTGCCTAGGCTGGGCTTAAACTTGTGATCCTCCTGCCTCAGCCTCCTTGAGTGCTGGTATTAAAGGTGTGCACCACCGTGCTCAGCTCACAGTTCATGTTTGACTGTCAAATGGACGTAGTTTTAGTTTGTGGTACTGTGGCACATTCTTCCCCCGGGATGCTAAGTGTATTGGCTTTGCCTCCATGCATGGAAGGTAATTTAGTGCAGGGCACATTGTGGTCACACCCATCCATAGCTGGTGTTGTTTAGACGTGTTGGGTTGCCCTGCTGAGGTGGATGTACCAGCGCCAGGTGACCAGAAAGGCTCCGCGCCTTCCAGATCCCGGCACAGGCAGACAGGTGCAGCTGTAGCCCGCAGAGACCTCAGTCATCCCGCACACGTGTGTGCTTCCCATCCCCTTGGGTCCCTCGCCCTGTTGCTCAGCGCCCATTTCCTCTTACTTTAGATACGATTTAAACTGAATTAGAAACCGGAACCCCTTATCCTTTCCTCAAGTGATTTAAAAAGCTTAAAGCTGCGAGAAGGATAATGAAGCAATCACATAGCAAAGTAAGGGTGATTTAACAGCACGAAGATAGGTGTTCTTCCTTGATCTTAGTCTTCTGAATGTTGGAAATTCTCAAAGTCTAAAATGAAGGAACTGTCGGGATAAATGGCAGATAAAGTAACCACAATCTTCGTGGGCTTTGTCGTCACATAGCAGCAGGTAGCTCTCATCCCCCAGCCAAGAGATGGGCCAGCCCCTTGCCCCCTGGCCGGTGATGTCCTGCACCCCATGGAAGAGGCAGGAAGGCTTGTACTGAATCCTGAAGTAACCATCTCCAGACTCCCAGAATCTCCGCAGTTGTCCAGAAGACGAAGCTCGGATGAGTGCTTGACCCCTGACAGGGAAGGACAGAGGGGATTCCCCGCCATTTCCTCAGAAACGCAACTCTGGAATTCCCTAGTCTCCTGGAGATCCTGGCTGTGCTCTGGGCTTTAGTGTGTAAACACGTGGACGTCGAAGCAGGTCACTTCCTGGGAGGGGGTGGGCGAGCAGCTGGTTACTGCTGCTGATTCATCTGGAGGTCCCTGTTCAGTGACGGCTCTGGTGGCTCTAAGAGTTCTCCACTTTCCACAGCCCCTGGTTTATTGATCCCAAAGAGCAGTTGACTCACTTGATGTATCTGGGTGGCTACCAACATGTTTGTATCCTTAAAATGATTGGTTGTATCTTAAGATCCAATGTGCAAGGCAAGAGTTGGAAAGTCATTAAAAACTGACAGCATTCCCAATTTTGAACATTTCACTAGAAGGTTCCAACTGCTAAAGGAGTAAGAATCAGCCAAAGGCAGTGACTCAGGCATGTGTGTGCTGCCTCTGGCTGCCAGTGCACCCCGCTGAGGAGGGCTGTGCATCCAGGGCTGGGAACCCCGGCAGGGCTCAGGTCCCCAGGAGGCCAAAGGCCCTGTCTTCCTATTTCTCCTGTCCACAGTGTGCTTTCAATGCATGTGACAGGGCTGGAGGCACTGGGTCAGAAGAGTGCCACACTGTTTAACCATGAGGCTCCTGTGGCCCTGTCACCCCATCGTCCTCTGTGCTGTGTTCCCCTCTGCCTCCCTTGTGGTTCTGCACAACCCTCTGAGGCCTGGCCCTGTTGTGAACGATGAGGAAGATAAACACTTCCAAAATGCTATGGTTTGCTTTTTTAAAATTAGTACATGTCTGCAGCTTTTCCCTAGCAGCGACTGCATGAGTACAGCACAGCACAGATGAGGTGTCTCAGGTGCTGGAGGTGTCTCCGTGGCCCTGCATCCTCCTCACCCTCTCTTTTTCCACCTGCAAGGGTCCCGACCCTTCTGAGGCACTGGGGTGCTTTGCAAGTGATCATAATCTTGTTTGACCTCTGTGTTTCAGAACTGCTACTAAACTGATACTAAAGAATTAACACCTGCTCTTAATAGTTTGGCATTTGATGGCAAACCGGCCACCATTGTGCCTTCTATTATTTTCAGATGTATTAGTGTTCTTATTAAACAGGAAAAAATATTCTGTGTCAAATGTGCTTTGGCCAGTCCGTAAAGGCGGAAGTGACCAGACAGGCGCTGGGCCTTGGCCCTGAATTCCTCCAGCCAGAGAACACTACAAACAGCTCCACACAGATAAAATGTAAAACCAAGACTGCCACAAGTAAGTTGCTTTATAACTCACTGCAACAAAGTATCTACCACAAGTTAGTTTATAGCTCTCTGCAACAAAGTATCTATCAGCAACTTAGTTTATAACTCTCTGTAACAAAGTGTCTACCAGGAACTTAGTTTATAACTCTGCGAAAAAGTATCTTTGATGTATCAGGAAGGCATCTCTTTTTAATGTCAGGTTTGGCTTGCTGAATTACAAAAAAAGGTTCAAAGCTTTAGTTCTTAGATGATATAAGTAAATAATCAAAATCAGGTGTGGTGGCACATGCTTGTACTCCTGGCATTCTGGGAGGCTGAGGCAGGAGGAACTCAAATTTAACCTTGCCTGGGTAATTCAGTGAGACCCTGTCTTGAAAAGGGTGGGAAGGTATCTGGGGACATAGCTCATTGCAAATGCCCTGGATTCAATCCCCAGTATCGAAAGAAAGAAAGAAAAAAGAATCTAAATTCCTCCTCATTTCCCTTGGGGTGGGCTCAGCTGACAGGCGATGGCTGAGGGTGCCCAGGCCTGGCAGGGCCTGGCAGGCACGGAGGGCGCAGCATGAGCATGGCCCTGTGATCTCAGGGTCATGACAAGGTCACATGACAGCCCTCAGGTGCTGCTGTCATTGCCTTTACCGTGGACCAGGGGTGCAGTGTGAAGCTAGGGTGGGAGCCAGGGGACATAGCTCTGCAGCTTTCTGTGTAGTAGAGGAAATTGTCAGTTCAGTCCATGCGCACTTAGGCAGACAGACACTGGATCAGACAAGCAAAGCAGCCCCTAAGCCCTGGGTGGTGAAAACTGAACACGAGGTTAAAACCCAAAGTGAGGACCCCTCCTTGACTCTTTTTCTAACTTTTTTTTTAAATCTTGAATTGCCTTAAAATACACATAAAATGTGCTATCTTAACTATTTTTAAGTGTACAGTTTGGTAGTGCTAATGGTATTCATGTTATTATGCAACAAATTAACTACTTTTACTTGTGTATATTTCTCTTAAAGTTTTTTATTTAAAAATATTTGATTGATAAATTAAAATTGTATCTATTCAAGACATATTACATGATGGTTTGATATACACAGTGAACTGATTATCACATTCAGTTAGTGAAAACTACTCTTATCACCCATGGTCACTATCGTGTGTGTGTGTGTGTGTGTGTGTGTGTGTGTGTGGTGAAAGCAGCTCTTTTATGACCTCTTTAGTGGGAGAATGGTGGTCATTTTGGGGCTGGCTTTTCTGTCTGGAATGCCAGAGGATGCCAGAGGATAATGAGGCAGGAGGATTGCAAGTTCCAGCCCAGCCAGGCCAATTTAGTGACTTAGTGAGGTCCTGTCTCATAAAAAATTAAAAAGGGCCGGGTGTTCTGCTCCGTGCAAAGGCCCTGGTTCAATCTGAAGTAGACACCCGCCCCCCCCCGGAAAAATACCAGCCTGGCATTTTCTCAGACACAAACACCCTTGGTGAGCAGCACACATGCCACGCACAGTGCCTGAGGACTTCTTACTCGGTACTGAGTTTTTCCTGAAAATCAAGGTTACAGAGATGAGGTTCAAACGCGTCTGTAGCAGCACTGGGATCTGTCTCTCCCCCTCTCTGCCTTTTCTAAGTCTCCTTTCCTGTGACTGCAGGCTCACTTGGGGACAGTGTGTCCTTTGACCCTGACCATTCCTGGCAGCGGGAGTCCCTGGGTGGCTGAGGTTGTCTTCAGTCGTGGCTTAGTGTGTGAGCTCCAGGCCTGGCTCCTGTCCGGGCCGCAGTCGCCTCACTGGCGACCAGGAGTACTTGCCCTGCAGTTCCAGCTCTTGTTTCTCCCCCAGTCCTTCCTGAAGCTGACTCCCACCCAGCACAGTGAGTCCTGATGCCCATGTCGTCGTCTCTAGGTGTCTGAGATGAGGAATGACCCCAGGGTTCAGAGGGAGAGTCCCACCCACCTCCGAGGACAGGCCCGGACAGGGCTGCCGGGGGGAGCCTAGGAGGAGCCCTGGGTTCACACTGCTACGCAAGGGGAAGTGGGCTGGGGGTTAAGGGGTGGCGGTGTTGGGAGCCCAGAGCTCGGGGGACCTGACGTGACTGCTAGCAGCAGGGTCTGCTGCAGTGGCTGCTGTTTCTCCGGGAATAATTGGGACACTCAGGGTTTCCGTGGAGCAGTTGAGACGTCCACGTCCAGTGGGTGACGACAGACCTGGACAGGAGGCTTTGTTTCTGTTTTAAGTGAAATTCTTATTTCAGTCAATGCAGAAATACCTAGGGAGGGTTTTGTAACTTTGGTCTCAGTTCAGGTGATGACACTGCTGTGTGTGGGAAGGAGACACTTCACACAGCTGGCCTTGAGTTCCAGGCGGCCCGTGCTCAGCCGCCCAGCCGGATGTCTGCAGGCAGCATGGTGATTAAGTGTGTGTCTGAGCGTTTGCCGAATGACTAACAGCCCGAGAGAGGTGGAAGTGGATGCCTGGGCCACGGCCATCCTGAGAGGACCACTTGTTCTACCCTACCCTGACCTTCCAGCACGGGGCCCCCCAGGCCCCAGGGACCATCCACTTCAGATGGGGAGACCACGGAACCTAGCAGACACTGGCTCCTCCAGGACAGGCGCCCCAGCAGCCTTGTGCCCCACAAAGGGCCTGGGAGCCTCTAAGTTGAGAAGCCATGAGGGCAGGGACACGCTTGTCCCCCTGCCTGCTCCAGAGCTGGCACCACTGCCCATGACGCGAGGACCTAAATAGAACCCATGGCAGGTGCGTGGACACAGCGGCCCAGGGAGGGCCAAGCAGACTTCACAAGTTCCCAGGGACAGAACCCCACAGGGCACCTGAAAGCTGAGGCTGCCTCCGCGGAAGTTTGGTAACACACTGGCCCCTCCTCCCTCCCTCCCTCCCTCCCCTTCTCTCTCTGCTTCATTTTCAGATTCTCGACTTTCACAGACACCCTGTACCAAGCTGAGATATTACCTGGAGGTTCTTTAAATGTAATCAAGAGCACTGCAATTTGTGTCGTTTTTTCAAACACCACAGTTGAAAGAACACCCCACAAACACAACTGGAAAAACAGGTTTTGGTTTATTTCAGAGAATGCTGCTACCTGCCCTGTTCTGCCTCTCTGAATGGCACCTAGCATTCTCCTAAGAAAAGCTAGAGGGACACCCTGGTTTCCCTGCACAGTACTGTCCTTTATTCTGGTCACACAGTGGCCTCTGTGGAGTCATCTTACTACTGGCTGACGTGTTCTCTTTTAATTATTCAAAACAGCCTAACTTTCTTGACTTAAAAAAAAAAACAAAAACAAAACAAGAAACCTCCACTGCATAAAATACAGCATGGTTATTGTTTTGGGGTCATCTCAACTACAGGGAAAAGAACCTAAGTGTAGAAGGACTTAACTAATTTCTCTGTCAGAGTTCTGGGATAGAAATAGACAGACAGACAAACAGACAAACGAGAAGCAGCCTTTACAAAGTGAGGAGACCTGGAGTAGAAGGGGCTTTTGCAGTCCCCAGTTTCCTGGGCTCCTTTTGCGGGTGAAAAGACAGAGGCCCATGGGAGGACTTCTGCGAATGGCCTTTCAGTCCCTTCAGTTAATGTCCACTTTGTAACCTGAGGTGCAGCCATGCAGGAAGGAACCTCACGCCACCTGGGCTGGGCTCTCTCCACACACAGGGCCTCGATAAGCTGTCCTGTGCCCTCCCAGTGCCAGGCCTGTGGAGGGAACCAGGAGCCCAGTTTACAGCCTAGAATAATCTTCCTTAATCCCAGCTTCGGAGAGTCACGCTTTGTTCCACGGCAGTGTGGATGCACACGTCAAGCTGCATGCTTCGGTAGCTTGGGGCAGGTGAGGAGGCCAAGCTCAGTGCTCTCCCGAGAGGAAATGAGGGGCCTAGAGTCCATACAGCCTGCGTCGCCCTGTGTCCCAGCACCCCAGTCTAACCCGGTGCTGAGCGAGGCTGCTGGGCCGGGCATCCCGACTCCGCTAGGAAGACAGGGAGGCATTTGGGGCTTCCACGCAGGGAAGAAAGGGCCACCCTTCCCACTCCATTAGGCATGGGCTGGACAGGGAAAGTCACACAAGATAGAAATATGTGTACTGATTTCTATATTTGTTACGGCCAAGAGAAACCAATCACTTTGATTATAGGTCTTATTTGCTTTCTGTTGTTTATAATTGCATTTTACCTATTCATATTTTAGTTCAGCATATTAAGAAATAAATTAAAAGTTATCTCACAATTTCATTTGAAAAGAAGATTTCGCCAGATATCTGAGTACATACAACACAGGAGCGGGTCGTGGTGCACCTCACAGGCCATACAGTGCTGACCAGCACGGCGCCCGCTCTCTGCCCTTTTCGACCTCATCCTCAGTTTCAGACTGCAAATGCTCTTCCTTCTGGACAGTCTCACCCGTGTGCATGTGTGTACATGTGTGTGCATGCGTGTGCATGTGCATGTGATTCACAAGGAGCTCTATAAAGGGAGATGTTTCTGCCGAATGCAAACATGTGAGATTTTCACTTCAAATCAGTGCAGAACCAATACTTCATTTCAAACTATTTGAAGGGAAAGAGAGGATATTTTACAAAAATCTTCCAAGTACATTTACGGCACATATGCTGGGATGTTCCAGAATGTAGCTTATCCCTTTAAAGACAATTAACATGGTTTTCTGGCCAAGGCGAGGCAAAATATTCAGTAACTTAGCAACATAAACGGAATAGAGCCAAGATTGCAGCACATTTTTCTCTTGCACTGGGTCAGAAAGTACTAGATAGAGAACAGAGTAGAAAAACCTGAAATTCATCTGCAGCAGCCACTGTGATCATGGTCAGGTCCAGAGTCCACTCAGCGGTGACACCAGCACTGACCAGAGCCTGCGTTGCAGGGCTCAGGTCCTGCCAGGACCTGTTGGGGGGGCACGGGATGGAGTCCAGTGCCTGGTGCCTGCTGAGCTGCACCCAGCCCCTGCAGGACCTTGAATACACTTTTTATTTTGAATGTGACCTACGACAAAGTAAATGAACTGTTCACGGTTTACAAAGTTCAAGTGCAAGCTTTCTTTTCAGTTTCCATGACATCGATTTAGTGTCCTAGATGTGACCAGCAGAGTAGCTTGGAGCGCTTCCTTTTGCAAGAAACTTTCAGTCTTGGGTATGCACAGCCTGCTCAAGGTAGATCTGAGGGTTTTATTTGTGGACATTGGGGTCCCACAGGTGAGGTTCAAACCCCTGCTGTCCCACTCCCCAGCATGAGATGTCAGCCTTTTGTGCCTGCGCCTTCTCCTGGGCCCCATGGGGCTGGTAATGGTTCTTCTGTGAGGTCGTGGCTGGGTGAGGCCCCTGGTGGCTAGAGGCATCGCGAAGGCAGTGTATTGGGCATCCTCATGAGTGATGGTGGTGATAGCTTCCCTTCTTTACAGAGTGGACTTTCCCTGGAAAAGACACCAATTCCAAAGAAACAGCTTTGTGTCACTTCATTGAGCCACTAGTTGTTTCCAAGAACACCTGTCCAGTCATGAAATAACTGCTTCTCACTCCCCACTCTGTTGCTTTGTTGGTTTAGATAAACATGGAGGAATGCTTTGAGGGTCCCTAAGTGACCCCAAAAGATGACAGTGTAGATAGAAAGATGTCAGGGACCCCAACATCCCAGATGAAGGGATTCCAGCAACTTTTTAAGGTTCATAGCTTCAGTTCAGCACTGTCTGGGAAATTTCCTGACAATTGGGCTGAATTTTCTCTCCTTCCTAGGTAAGAAGTCCACAGGCTTCCCTGCAGCTGATCATTCCTGGCAGCCAAGGCTCTGCAGCCCGTCCCCAGCCATTTAACCATCTGTGACACTTCTGGGTCCTGCAGGACCCCCCTTCCCAGCACGGATGTGCCCAGGTCAGGAAGGGCAGCCGTGCATGGGAAACAGCCCAGTGCAGCGGCTCGGGCACCAGCAGGTCCTGCCCACCTCGTGTGGCTTCCAAATCCTCTTGCCTCCTGCCTGTGTCCTCGTGCACGAGGGCGGGAGCACAGTGCCTGCCTGGTGGACCTGTGGTGAGGGTAAAGTCAAATCCTCCGCGAAGGCTTGAGCTCAGCAAGCAGACAGGGAAGGCACTGGAGTTGCTTCAAAACTGGGGTCGGTGCTGTCCCTGTGTGCCCAGCACAGTGACCCAAGGTACCCCAGAAACACCCTGATGGGAACTCTGAATGCAGCCACACTGCATGATGCCTACAGGGAGGTGGAATGTTTCTTTTTCATACAGTTCAGAGGTGGATGTGGGTTTAAATCCATCTGACATTATCAGATCTCAGTGTTGTGGTATTTCATTTACATCTTCCCATGTTTCCCAGGAGGAAACCAAGAAGCCCTCTCTGGAGCCACCTGAATCCCATTCCTGCCTTTTTATTTTTTGCCACTGTGTTAATTGCACAGAGACATCCACACATTTTAAGAAGTTATCAGTGTTAAATAAACTAACGAGAAAAGATGCTGAGTGGGGTGGTGCATGCCTATAATCCTCAAACTCTGGGAGGCTGAGGCAGGAGGCCCAGCGCTTAGTGACTTAGCAAGACCTTGTCTCACAAAAGAAAAAAGATCAGTGTCTTGGAGTGTATTTTTAATATAACCACTACAAACCTACACATTCACTAAAGTGAAAGGAGATCTGTAATGGATTAGTACACTGAGAGCTGGCAAAACAAAATTATTTTTTCTTGTTCATTTCTGGCTGTGGGGTAACAGCTAACCCATCATCCTAATTATTAAGTAAAGGCTTGCTGAGGAAGGTCATTCCAGCAAAGCATTCTTTCCCTCTGGAATGAGCCTTGAGGTGGTGTGGTATTTTAGAAATCTGTTGTAGACATCTTCGTCCAAGGCCCCCGCTATCGCACTGGCATAGGTAAGCAACGAGGATAAGAGCCAATCGAGGCCGCTTCCAGCCCAGCACCCCACTCTGGCCACCTCTTTAAAGTGCTGGGGGACACTGGTAAGTGACCAATCGCAGGTCCAGGGTGTCAGGAGCACTACCCCGCAGGACCGGGTTCTGCCCACGTTCTTCTAAGGAGCGAGTCCGTTAAACAGTGCAGAAGCCGGAGCTGAGGGCACCCAGGGCTCAGCACCTCCACCAGGCAGAGGCCCCTGCAACTGCACCCCTCTGCTCCTCACTTCCTGGAGGTCATTTCATCAGCTGATTCATAAACAGTGACACAAGTTCACGCCTTGGGGCTTTCGTGATATAAACAGTTTATGTTTAATTTCAGAATAGTCACTGGGACTTAGCAACAATAACAACAGCAAAACAATGTGTTTTGGAATCAGTTTGCTAAGCTGGTTTTCCCCATGTCAGATCACTCCTGCATCCCAGCTGACACACAGCTGTGTCCCTCCGGGACCTTGGGAATGCGTCTTCTTGGCCTGATGATCAGAGGCCACCTGAGCCTTGGGTCCTATGCAGGGTGCTGGGGCAGATGTACCCCAGCAATGAGGACAGGGCACCAGGGTCCTCCCAGGCCATCCCAGCTGCCGTTCTTGGCAAGCTCCAAGCTACACTATGTTCTCTGTGATTGGAACGCTTGTTTTTTTTTTTTTTTCCTCAGTTGCTTTGTAAATAATAAGATTGCATAAAAATCCATGCACACCCACTCTCAAAATCAGAATTTGCTGTGCTATGAAGAGCGTTAGATTAGATGGGCAGGATTTCAGCCGGCGGGAATACAGTCATCTAACTTTGCAGAACAGCTCCGAACAAACAGACAGCAAGCAGCCTAGGGAAATGTCCACTCAGCTGGAAACGTCCAAGCCTGTTTACTTCAACTAACTGTCTTTGTCCATTTTCCAGCCAGCAAGTGTCCACTGGCAATTAGCTAGGAACGGACGCTGCATTCCTAGTCTTGTGGGAGACACTGCTACGGTTTACTGTGACTTCTTATCAGCCTGGCTTCATCAGCCTGGTGTACAGCACCCATGGGCTGCGGGCTGTAGGGGCTCTCCCATGTGACATCCTTGCTAAATCCTGAGTTGAGGGCCGGTGAGATGGCTCAGCGGCTTAAGCGCCTGTCTGGCAAGCGCGAGGGCCCGAGTTCGACTCCCGGAACCCACATACAAAAAAGGGGCCGGTGATATCGCTCAGCGGCACGGGCGCCTTCTGGCACACGAGGTCCTGAGGTCGACCCCCCGGTACCCACAAAAAAAAAAAGAAAAATCCTGAGTTGAAATAAGACTCGCATCACAGCTTAGCCAACAGAAATGGTAATGGGGGTCAAATAGCCTGCAGACCCAGGAAGCCCTGTGGATTCCTTCATCTAAGGGGGACCGAGGCCATTTCACACCAGGCCGAAGGCATGGGTAGAGCTGCTCTCGTGGGGACAGAATCCCAGAAAAGCACCCCTTATCCATGGGATGCCTGAAATCTTTAGAATGCTATGGGACCTGGACTTCAGAACTTAGCTCATGTCAAGAGAAAGAGTCTCCTTTTTATTTCAGTCAAATTCTTGGGTTGAATGGGACCTCTAATCCTAGTTTTTTTGAGGAATCTTCACACTGATTTCCACAATGGTTACACCAGTCTACACTCCCAGAAACAGTGGAGAAGTGTTTCTTTTTCCCCACAGCCCTTTCAGCATTTGTTATTGGTTGATTTCTTGATAATAGCCATTCTTTCCGGGTGAGATGGAATCTCAGTATTGTTTTAATTTGCATCTCTTGAATGACCAGTGATGTTGAACATTTTTTCATATATTTATTTGCTGTTTGTATTTCTTCATCTGAGAAGTGTGCATTCTTCCCAGATGCCAATTTTTGGATTGGGTCTTTAAATTTGGGAGGTCTGATATTTTTGAGTTCTTTGTATGTTCTCAGTAGTAATCCTTTGTCTGAGGAACAGCTAGCAAACATTTTTTTCCCACATTGTGGGTTGTAGTATATGAATTTTTAAAAGTTAATATATGATAAATAAAGCTGAAAAAATGAAGGATATTGCCATCCTTTGGCATTGAAAGCGGAGCTCACGGTGGGGCAGGATGCTTGCAGGCAGGTAGGTGAAAGTCAGCACGGGAGTGGATTCTTGTCAGTGCCAGCATGCAAGCGTGAACACTAATACCCCTGTGGTCATGGGTGACTCGCTGAGTCATCTGATGCTTTGCCAGATCGACTGCAGATTCTGTTTAAACTCAAAAGACTGCAAAGATGGCATTTTTGTCATCCCTGTGCTCTTGGAGATCTGGGGGACCCTGTGCTGTGAGTGACCCAGATTCTGTGCTCACAGGGATGCAGCAGTAGGCAGAGTGAGGCATCCCTGCACACAAATTCCTCTGTCGTTGCTAGATAAGCTTCCCAGGAATGGTTACCCAGTGAGGCTGTGGGACGTTTTTCTGGCGTGGCTAACACAGCAGACAACTGTATATTGAGCACACTGTAAATTGCAGTGCAAGTATCACCCATATTTTCTGATCTCAGTGTTGTCATTTCTGTAGAAAGTAAAAATCTGTCCTGCATTTTTCTCCCCTCTGGGAAGGGGGTGCCTCTGTGCACTCTGCCAGGACCTTCCTCTCTCCTTTCTTCCTGTGTTATTAAGGGACAGGAACATTTGCCTCCATTGGCCCCAACCCCAGCAACCCAGGTGTGAAGTGGGGTTGTGGCTCATTCTCTTGGCCATGGGCCAGATGTTTCGGCACCATTTGTGGAAAAGTCTGGCTATTCCAAGACACGGGAGAGCTACAGTAACCGGGGTTTTCGTTTCTTTTGGTTTCATCTTAGTCAGTGTCTGCCACTGTGTGTGATGTGTATGTGGGATGCCACTCAGTATTCAAAGAGCAGGGAATCCTGTCTTTTGTGACATGGGTGGACCCCGGGACATTATGACAAGTGGCATGAGCCAGGTACAGAGAGGCAAAGACGACGTGATCTCTCTTACATGTGGGAAATGGAAAGCAGAGCTCACAGAAGCAAAGAACAGAGGGTGTTTAGTTAGCAGGGGCTGGGGCTGGCGAAGGTGGTGGGAGTGAGATGTTGGTCAAAGGACACAGAGCTTCAGTTTGATAGGAGAAATGTGCTCAAGAGATTTGTTGCACTTGGTGGAGACTCGAGTCAATAATAGGGTACTGTGTACTTGAAAATTGCTAGTGGGGTAGATAAAAGTCTTGCCCCCTCAAAATAAAAAGATAAGTGTGTTAATTAGCTTAATTTGGCGTTGCATGGTGGCTACTACATCAAGACGCCGTGTTGTATACCACAGATACATGCAGGTTTTGTTAACTGAAAAATCAAATTGACTAGGAGAGGTAGATATCAGTTGCTGAAACCCTGGACATGGGCAGCATAGATGCGGGACATTCCTGCCTGCTGATCCTGGGCCCAAGCACCACCCAGTGACATCAGCAGCTTATCTGGAGCTCATGCATGCTGGTCATAAAGACAAAGCTTTAGCCTGCATGCTCAGCTCGCACCCTGCAACCTGCATGTGACAGAAGCTCAGCCCCAATTTCAGACACTTACAAAGTACCCCAAGTGCCACGCAAATGTCAGACACTTCCACAGTGTATGTTCTGTATTCCCAGCGACAGCAATTTGACCTGAGCACAAGCGCTTGGAATGTACTTTCTGCAGGGCTTCTGCAGATAGAGTGGGAGTGATTAACCTGCTGGTTATTGATTGTGGATGTCCGGCAGCAGAGGGGCGTTATTGGTAGATGGAGATAGCCTGGGACTCTGAGACGTGCGCTCTGCAGACAGGCTCCTTCCTGTCCGCTGGGCGCTCAGGTGGTGGCTCGAGGAGCAGGCTGCTGCACGCCTCTGGGTTATTCACACTGTTGGAATGAAGGTGTCGTGTCCAGACTGGATCAAGCTTTCCTCTTCTCATGGGGCGTTGACCCTGGCGAGGGCCGGGCCCTATAGCACCATGCAGGAGAGCCCAGGCTGGTCGGTCCCTGGCACCTGTGACCGGGCAGAGACGGGGGCAGTGCACATGCTGCTGCTCAGGGCTCTCAGTGGTGCAGCCAGGCCCCCGTGACCCCTGGGCAGCAGGCAGCGGCTGAGTCACCCACAGGCCTGGTTTGACACGCTGCTCCTGCACAGTTCCTCAGCCAGGAGGCTGGGCAACAAGATCATCCTGAAGGAGGGATTTTTTTTTTTAATTTGCAAGATTTTGGCTCTCTCCAGAACATCCCATTAGTTTATTGCATGAAGGATTCTGAAGCCAACAACAGGCTCTAGGACAATTGAGTTCCATGGCTTTCAAACATTTGCAGCCTCACCAAGGTGTGGTTTGCATCCTAGTACCCTGACACACACACCTGGCTGTAGATGAAGCTCTACACCATAATCCCACATCACAGCATTCCTCGGGTATGGCTCCTCGCTTTTGTCTCTTTTTCTTTTCCTTTACTGTGCTGGCCTCAACCCAGGATGATCTCACACACACCACTGGGTTCGGACCACAGATTGAAATCCCAATCCAGGGCCTTCCTCCCTCTGGACAGAGAAGGAAACTGAGGCCAGTAATAAGTGACCCAAAGGAAGCCAAACCACAAGGCAGAGTTGGGAGGTACCGTACCAGGCAGTGCACCGTACCAGGGCGGCAGAGGCCTGGGTCCTCGCGGCCTCCACAAGTAGCAATGCGATCCTGAGCCGCAGACACCGATAGAGAATGCAGACTCTTGTCATCCTGGTTACCTTTCTCTCCTCTGCACCCCGCCCCACCTCACATTTCCTTCGTAAGAATCTTTGTTTTCCTTTTGTTTCCTTTGCCTTCCGCCTACGACTGATGAGGACGTGGTCTATGTAAAAATAAATGGAGCCAGTAGCACCAGGAGGTGGCTGACACAAGCCAAGCCTAGGGCAGAGCAGCTCAGAATGCAGCCCGAGAGGCTTCTGAGGGCTCCCACAGGGTGGCTCTTCCTGATTCACGAAGCGTCTCAGCTCGGGACCCTCTTAGATGTCTGAGCGAGCATTCCCATCTCAGGGCTGTGTGACTGACAGATGCCGTTGGCCTGGCAGCCACACTCTACCCTCCTCAGGCTCTGGAGGGTGAGGCCCAAAGTGGAGGCAGGCAGGGCCGTGTTTCTAAAGCAGCAGGGAGGCTCTTTCCTCCTGTGAGCACCACTGCCATCTTGCCTCCGTCCCGTGTGGGGTCCATGTGGCCCCTGGCTCTGCATTGCACATGGTGTCCTCCTCACTTCCTGGCCAAGGGCCACCCTGACTTACAGTGACCTCATTGCAGCTGGATGGTCTCTTCGAAGACACATGTCCAAGTGAGGCTCATGCCCAGGTAGCAGAAGTTAGACCCGGGCGGATCTGATTGGAACAATTGAACTCACAGCACATAGACAGTGAGGCATCCTCTTGGGACCTGACTTTAACGGCAGTGGCCATGGAATAGCCCCAGCACTGCTGGCAGCATGGTGTGTGTGAGCTCCAAGACGCACTGAAAACACTGTGTCCACTTCCTTAGTAGCCTCTTGATCCCCAGGAAGGCTCTCCCCTGTGTGTCCTTTGTGACTCACCTGTGGTGGGCTCCCACAGACACAGGGATGCTGGCAGATGCTGTGTGGCCACAACCCAGTGCCCTCTGAGGGACACCACCCTGGGTGAGCGCTTTCTGAGAAAAACACACGGTAGGGCACTCTCAGGGGTGTGGAAACCACCCACCGTGTACCCGAAGCAGCACTTCGGTGCAGCGCACTGAGTGTGTGTGTGTGTGTGTGTGTGCATGTGCGCATGTGTGTGACAGACAGAGAGACACAGAGACAAAACATGCATATAGAGTGATAGTTTTAAATTGTTTGCACCTGAGTAGAGACTTTTGGTGCTTCTATTGATCCAACAAAATCCTTTCCTTCCTGAAAGAAGTAAATTTTGCATTCTAAAATATGAGAATGAACAGAATTCATCCGGGCACTAACGTTCCAATTACTGAGGAGTCATCAGTGAAACAAAGCCCAGAGTCTGCTTGCTGTGCAGAGGAGCCAAGAGGTGCCGCATGGGGAAGTCAGCCAGTTTCGGTGCACACCCCAGGTTCTGTGAATACAAGAAACCGAGAGGAAGGGGTTCAAATCCACAGGCTGGCAAGACGGGGGTCCTAAAAGGGCACCCAATGGACACAACAAAAATTATGAAACTTATTTGCAATATGCTCAAAGTTGAATCAGTTGCAGAGATGCTGGGTTGAAGATGGCTGTTTAACAAACGTACCTGTGAGAGTTGAGACAGCCCCCGTGATGAAGGATGAGGCCCTGCTGTGAGGTCGCGTGGCCATTCTGTGCTCAGGAGCCAGGGCACCGTGTGCCTGGGGTCTCAAGGTCCCGAGGCACTCACAGGCTGCACTCCGGTGTGTTCCCATCTGGAGCGTCTGGTCCCCTTCAAGCTGACCCAAGTTGTTGGCAGAATTCAGCTTCTTGGGGTCGTAGGACCAAGACCGCCATGGCCAGTTGCTTCTCCACAGCCATAGACAAATGTCCCCTCTAGGAGGCCACGGTGTATCCTTGATGGCCTTTCACCAGGCACAAGATACAGGGCAGGATTGAAAAATATGGCCAATGTTTTAATTTTAAACATTTCATTGTGGTAAAGGACATCTTGCTATTAATCCCCCTCAAAATCCTTCCCTGGCTTTCAACACACTCATCCCATTGATTCTGCCCCTTTCTGCAGCAGCTCTGGAGTCATCTTTCCTGAGTGTCTTTACTTGTGCTGTTCTGGCTGCCTCGATGTCCCGAAACAATTCCAGACATTTCCCTTTCATTGTCATTTTGACTTTAGGGAAGAGCCAGAAGTCACGTGGTGCCAGATCCAGTGAGTAAGGTGGATGAGGACACAGAGTCATGTTTTTACAAGCCTGCCTTTCTCCTGGATGGCACTCAGCAGAAGGATTCACTGTGTTTTTATCACACCTTGTAAAGACACTGAGGAAAGAGGACTCCAGAGCTGCTTCAGAAAGTGGCAAGGAGTGTTTGAAGCAAGAGGATTCATGGCTGGAGGGGATTAGTGGCTGCATGTCTCTTACTGTAATAATTTTTGAAGTTTAGCAGTCACTTTATATTTTAATCACATCTCATAATTTCCTTTTTTTTTTTTTTTTTTGTGGGTACCAGGGGGACGACCTCAGGACCTCGTGCGCCAACAGGCACCCGTGCCACTGAGCGATATCACCGGCCCCTTTTTCGTATGTGGGTTCCGGGAGTCGAACTCGGGCCCTCGCGCTTGCAAGGCAGGCGCGTACGCCGCTGAGCCATCTCACCGGCCCATAATTTCCTTTTTTTATTAACTCACCATCAGCCTATTTGGGACCTTGATTATACTTGCAGAACTTTAACTTCCCATATCCCCTGACCTTGGGAGCAGTGTCCATCATGTATTTGGGCTCAGCAGCACTGAAAGAAATAACAAGGCTGGACTCGCTTCTGTGCATCAGCGTTTTCAGAGCTGAGCTCCCCGGGAGGGATATGTGTAACCTGGACCAGTCAGAGGAACGGAGGGCACTTGAAGAAACTCTCAGTGATGCTGAAGATGGACTGAGGACATTTATCTTGGAGAAACCGGGAGAGTTCTGTGTCAGCAACCCGCATTGTGACACAGTGCCCGAGGAAATCACTTTGGAGTGATTTCCCTTCCTCTCCAGTGGAGGAGAGGATCCCCAGACTCAGGGCTTCAGAGCACGCAGTCTATGGCAGGCTAGCACTGCAGCTCCTGGGCCTGTGACATGGACGTGTACCATAGTGGGAGGGTGTGGTGACACACCTGGTCACCTCAGGGTGGCCAGGCAGATGGAGATGGAGAGGAAGGGATGGTCCCTTGTCCCCTTTCCGGCACACCTCTAGCTTCCTCCCACCAGACCCCACCCCTCCCCCACCTCCTGCACCACAGGCTGGTGACCAAGCCTTCGGCACACGGGCCCTGGGGATCATTGCAGATCCAGCGACTACAGGCCAGAAGAGCTATCCTGGGGTGTCTGGGGGCTGCTGTGGGAGGGGACTGTGATGAACTGAGGTTCGAGCTTTCTGGACAGCGGGCGAGGCAGCTACATGGCAGCCCACCAGCTGCCATCATCTATACCCACATGCCTCACAGTCTGAATGTCAGAAGACACAGCCCTGTCCATGCCCTCAGCAGCAGGGAACAGTGTAGACACTCAGGAGATAAAGGAACAAGAGGGAAGAAGGCACAGCTTCCACTCAGGGGTTCACTGGCGGGATGTGCAAACCCACGGATGTGGCCATCACCATGGAGCAGTGGGAGTCAAGTCATAGCCCCAGAAGCCTTCCCAAGTCACTGGTGCCCAAGTGTACGGTGCTTGGCCTGCCCAGCATGCGACATCTGCATGGGCACTCCGTACCTAAACGTGAAAGGCTGTGTACCAGATGGACAGCAGTCCTGCTGCCACACCACGGTTACACGGTGCCTAGTGTCGGAGCAGACACTCAGCTGCTCATTTCAACCTCAATCATGAGAATCCCCTTGAATTTGCAGAAACTCAATCTCATTCCTGTCCTGAGTCTTTTGCATGCGTGTGTTTTCAAGGGATTCTGTGTAGTGGGCTAGAAAGCTGTGGGCTCCGGGCTCGGCTGGGCACTGGCCGACTTCCAATGCCAGCTCTCTGTGGACGCCCTGAACCCTGGGATCCATTCCACCTCTGTTTCCTTGTGTGTCCAAATGATGGCTCTTATTGCTAAATGATTACCATGGAAACCTAATAATATGGATGAATAATGCACATGGTTGGTGCTTCGTAAATACTATTTCTTCTACTTTATGTAAATCACTGCTGAAATAACTGGACAAGAATCCTTGAATATTTAGAATTAAGATGGTTTTAGTTACACTGCTAAATTACAGTGTACGGCAAAACAGAATTTGCTAAGGATGAGGGTAGAGAAGAAACTGACTTTCGGGGAACCTCTTGTGTACTGGCATGGCACTAGGCATTTATTATGTCAGCTAATTCTAACATTAATTTCCTTGTGTACTTTCTTATATAAGAAACCCAAAATACAAATAAAGAGAAAAATAAAAGATAGATAATAGGAAACAGGAAGGTAGACCTTTTGCAAATAAGAAGGGGACCAGGAGGTAAAGGAAAGGGAGGGGGTGTGAAAAGAATTAACATGCACACGGTGAATGTGATCATTATATACAGAAAACATGGACTCAAAAAATACAAATTGAAAAAAAAAAATAAAAATTAGGAAGGAGGGCATCAAAACAGGCCCCAACGAGGTAGTGACCGACAAGGGTGCTGAGCTTATGCGCAGTTCGCTTGGTGCTCTGGTGCTGAAAGAGCGGCTGGGGTTTGTCAGTGCTTGACCTGTGCTGGCCGTCCTCCACCACCCTACCAGCAGCCTGTCCCCTGGGCAGCCCGTCCCCCCAGCATTGCCCATGGTTTAGGGCTGCTGTTAATAGCACTACAATAGCTACTGTGTGCTGGATGCTGGCCACAGACCAGCCCAAGCTACGCCCTGTTTTAGGAATTACCTAATTTCCTCATTGCCTGCATTTCACGGTGGAGCTTGAGCTCAGCGAGGCCGACAACCTCGCTCCAGGGCTCAGAGATGGAACTGACGAGTACCCCAAGCCTGACACACTCTCCTAGCGGCTCTAGAACCAGTAACTGCTCATTCTGAGCTGTAAAAAATGCCTGTGGTGATGCGAAGTGGGGTGATTTTGTTCCTTTTGAGGGGAAAAAGGAGCCCTGGAAGGACATATCGCTTGAGTATGGGAAAATTGAAGCTGCGGCTTTTCGGTGAGCCAGTTCTTTCCTGGCAATGTCTTGGAATGAAAACAACTGCAGCAGCCGCTTCCGGTATAGTGTGAGCCGCAGGAGGGCTTTTTCCCACTCTTTCCTACTTTCATCTTTCCCCTCTTTCTCCCCACTGATAATTTTATGCCCTGTGCACGGGGCATCTGTGCACGGGGTCGCAGCTCTGCACCCTGCACCCTACCCAGTGGGTCCCCGGGTCCTGCGGGCAACAGCGGCCATGATGTGGCCTCAGACTGTGAGATGAGGGTCCTAGGACCCATGGGGACCCCCTCCCGTGTTCAGTCGAAGCTGTGAATCAGTCCCAATCCCTGCCTGACCCGTGTCCCTGCCCCGAGTGTGAGCCTGCTGTCTCTGCAGAATACAGTCCTGATGTTTCTCTTTCCTGTGGACAGGAAATAAGAAGCCCATTTTTCTCGGGCCATTCAGGAAGTTGTCCAGAGTCATAATGGCCCGTTATCTGGCAGTCTGAGTTTACTTAGGCACCCGCCACTTCCACTGCCCACTGGACACGAGGAGGAATGTTTTCCTGCTGCCGCGTGTATGTCTCAGAGCTGACCACAGCCTGACCAAGCCACGTCTGCAGCCAGTGCAGCAACTCATGTTTTTATTTATTGATTTATTTTGTATGGGGATTGAACCTGGGACTGTCACACTGAGCTACACTCCTGGCCCTTTATCATCATCATCATCATTACTATTATTATTATCCTTGACAGTGTCTGGCCAAGTTTTCCAGGCTGGGCTGGAACTTGGAATCCTCCTGCCTCAGCCTCCCAGATTTCTTGGATTACAGGCATCTGCCATTGCACCTGGCTCTGCTCATACTGTTTTAGGTTCCTTTCAAGAAATTTCCCAATGATTTTATTCATTTTGTGTGTGTGTGTGTGGGTACCGGGGGTCGACCTTAGGACCTTGCGCGCCAGCAAGCGCTTGTGCTGCTGAGCGGTATCACCGGCCCTTTTTTCGTATGTGGGTTCCGGGAGTCGAACTCAGGACCTCGAACTTCCCAGGCAGGCACTTATGCCACTGAGCTATCTCACCGGCCCATGATTTTATTCTTTAAAGCATGCTCTGAGCAGGTGTGCACAATCCCTTCATTTAACCCAGCCTTTCCAGAGGCATGGTCAGCACCACCCCTGGCCCCTCCCAGACACGCAGGCTCCTGGGCCTCTGTGGTCTCCATGGTGGGAGAATGTGGGCCTCAGAAACATGTGACCCAACAGTCTCATCCTAGGCACCAGAGAAAGCCGGGCTCCCGCTGCCTCCCAAGCTGGCTGGTGTGTAAAAGGTTCAAAAGGTTTGGGAAACTGTTTTGGTGACACCTGGGATTTATGATTCTCAGGAGCACAATAACAAAACGGCACCCTGGACAAGTCGGAGACTTCCTGGTTGGGTTCCGGGCATGAACACCCACGCGCCCGTCTGAAGCCCACCGCTGGGCACCTGGCACGGTGGTGAGGCCACGTCACTCAGGGTTTGTGGAGCCTACCCGCCCTTTCCCTCTCCTCCTCCTCCTGTCCAGGCTCAGAAGGGAACTGACAGGAGGGACCCTGAGCCCTCTTAGCCCTTTAGTCAGAGGGGAGCGATACCCACCTTGGCCACCAGCTAGGTTGGTCAGAGAGAAGTAACAGTGTGCACAGTCTCCTTCCTCCAATCCTGATGTAACACTGGGCATCTACACAGCGCACCCACGCACGAACCCTCAGTGCAGCACCCACGTCTCCCCTCCAGACGGACAGCCCCACAAACTCTGAGGAAACTAGAAAGAAGCAGGCAGCCCCACAGCCCAGTTCCACTCCCTGCTGCATTACTGGGGTGCACAGAGGACCCAGGAGAGAACCCACAACCCAGGGAGCGGAACAGGAGTGGAAACGTTCCGGGGTTCTTCCCGGCACTGGGGAACCCAGACTCGTTCAGTGTCACTGTACAAACGTCACGATCCGTGGTCCCCAAGTGCAAACACGCTCCTGCTTCAGCCTGTGTGCATCACACTCCTGATTCCATCGGGTGGTTTCAGGGTAATGTTAATGTCCACTGCCAGGCGAGGCATCTGCAGTCCTGCGTTAAGTGCCTGGCCATGAGTTCCAGGTCCTCAATGCAGAAATCACTGGGTGTCCCGTGGGCATGGCCCTCCGATGTCACCTTCTTTTGATTACCTGGGAATCGTTCTGCTGAGAGGACCTCAGCCCGTGACTGACCTATTTCCCCCATGCCAGCATTGCTTTCTTTTGAGAATGGAGGCCTTTGGAGTGGAACAGGCGGTGCACTCGCTCCTGTCCCTGGGGGTGCGAACTCTAGCTCTGGTCACTGCCCTGCTGGCCCCTTACCCCAATCCATTCCCTCCTTCTCTCCTCTCTGCCACCATTGACTTCTGCCTCAACCCATTTATTTATCTGGCTGTGTTTTAACTGCGTGACACAAAAATAACTGCTGTTTGTAGAAAGTTCAACAATTACAGAAAATGTAAAAAGTAAGGAGCATGCTCTCAGCTCCCCTCCAATCCCTCTCGCCGTTGGGAGACTTCCCGATTATTTGTGTTTTACACACAGATATATGTACAGATAAAAGTAGATGAAGTTGTGTTTAATTTTTACAGGAATGAGTTTATAGGATTCATATTGTTTGGCCACTTTTGCTTTTACACTTACGTTCCCTTGGGAGCTTTACAAGTTGCAGTACATGTGGGTTGGCCGCCTCCTCTTGTCCCTGCTGCCTGGGGTCCACACTTGTCACTTGTGGGTGCGGGGAGAGCTCTGCGGTCTGGCCAGGGTGCCGGGCATGGAAAGTTGCCGTGATGGCTTGTCTTTCCATGCATTTGCAGGTGGCTGTGTCAGTGCCAGCTTCTCCATGCACCTATAGTTGGGTATTTTATAAAATGTACAACATACTTTTGCAAGTAAGATTTTTTTAATGTGATTTTTTTCAAGATTGGTGAGGTTCTTGTGCATTTGAGGTGCTGTGTTTAGCACCCAGCTGTGACTACATCTGACCTCCTCAGAAACACGTCTAGAGAGGTTCTGCCCAGCAGCAGATAGAGGCGATATTTAGGCCCCAATTTCTAATATAAAGATTGTTGTTCTTTCTACAGCCATTCATGCTCAGGAGGATACCCTCAACTTCGCAAAATGAGCCTTTTTAATAAAAGCATCAGCCATGCCAGGAAAAGAATTGTGAGGATAGAATATGACAAATGAGTCTTTTACCTGAAATTATCTATTATGGAGTTAAAAATAATTTTAAAAAGCAAATACCACTATCATTTTGAAAGGCCATGGTGATAGAAGTTCCTCTGTGAGAAAGATACAGGGCTGGGAAACGGGTACCAGAAAGGGATGGAGGGACGAAGACGTGGCTAGGGAGAGGTGTAACCACCTGCACCCGGCCTCCCCTGGCACATGCACCCTGTCCTGTTACCTGCCAGACAGCGGGCTCAAGGGAGCTGAATGATCTAAGAGTCCACCTCTGGGCAGTGTGCAAGTGCCTGCTGTGCTCTGAAGTTGGACCTCACTGGTAGCAAGCTCTTACCTAAACTCTTACTGTTGTGCATGCACGCACACACATGCATTGTTCAGCTTTGGCAAAACAGCACACACCCTAAGGAAGCTTTACTCATGACTGATGCACCCTAACATTCCCCATTTTGCTCTATTTCCATAAAAAGAAAATTCTGGTTGCTACCCACTGGCTGGTTTCATAGGTCTCAATGTGCAGTGCCTGTGGAATTCACAAGATCCCGGTGAAGGAGAAGGCACCATAGCACAGTGCAGTGCAGGAGTGATCTCTCTCTCTCTCTCTCTCTATCTCTCTCTCTCTGTCTCTCTCTGCCTTCAATCTGATGATTCCATTGAATGCTGAGTCCTCACACAGCTGAGGAGCCCAGGAAATGCCACAGAGGGTACATTGAGGTTGCCCCTGTGAGGCTGAGCAGTTGCTGTGATTATCACACAAGATTGGCAGCAGCATCAGGGCAGCTTCACTGAGTCCCGTGGCTCGGTGTGCCTATACGGGACCCATGTCCTCGTCATTTCACGGTGTAGGGCACTTGTAGATCAGAACTAGCCTGGGAGCCCAACACTCTCACAAATGCAGCAAACAAAATGATTTCCACTCCCTACGATTGTCTTTTCCACATCTTTCACTGTATTACAATGAGTTTTAAAGAAAGAGTTCTAATTTGATCTCACAGAAAATACCTCTCTGCAGCCAGGTCCATGGCCTCGTCACCACTGCGTAACAAGTTTGCGATGGCAAACGTTACTGTGCATGGACAAGCTGATGGCGTAATTCCCCTGCCTGGCTAAGGCCCCCATCTGACGGGCCAGCACACAGCTCCAACCATGTGCGATGCTGCTAAAGCTCTGTCAGTTTGGAGAAAAGGGACTTGAAGGACTCAGATGCCTGTGTTGTTAAGGGAAACCAGTTAGAGCCCTGCGTTCCAGCCCAGAAATCCAGGAGGCAAAGATCACTTAACAGCCAACACCGTGTGCCTGCCCATCCAAGCTGCCCAGCATTTCCACTCGGCTTTCTGTTTTCATCCAAAGAGTCCCAACTTGGGGCTGGGGCCAACTGGGGTGCAACATCAAGTGCTCGCCTCCCATGCCCAGGCCTGGCCTCAATCCCTGGTCTCCCACCCCAAGAAAGAGCCCAGATGTAAAGGAGATTTTGAAAATCATTTAGCCAACACTGCCATTTTTTTTTTTTCTTGCAGTACGGGGGATTGAACCCAAGACTTTCATATTAAGCTACATCCCTGGCCCTTTTTATTTTTTATTTTGAGACAAGGCCTCACTAAGTTGCCCAGTTTGGCCTAGAACTTGTGATGCTTCTGCTTCAGCTTCCCAGAGTGCTGGGATTTCAGGTGTGCACCACCATGTGTTCTAAATTCCTTAACTAGAAAAGAGATAAGCTAAATGGCTAGAGATGCCTGTGAACTTTTCATGCCAGGGTCCAACTTTTTATGTAATTTTGAGATTTTGCCTCCCACTTCTTAGGTTCTACTATGTTTGCAATTATGGGAAGTGTTTTTCTATGCTTCTTAAGAATAGAATTGCTTTTGCTGGGAGTTGGCTGGTCAGTTTATCTCCTCTTGGACTGAGCGTCCCCGGCCTGGCCAATGTCTACCCTCAGATCAGTAACACAGTTAGCAATAAATCACACGAAGACCATGGTAGCAGACTCCTCGCCGTCCCGCCGCTGGTCTGGACCTCAGGGTCTGGGTGTTGGGAGCAGAATGAGGTGTTTGTCCTGTCTGCTTCTCCTTGTCTTTTCGTGACATTGCACAGCTCCCCGTTTTGGGAACAGCCACTTGAGCGCCTATCAGGATGGTGAGGATGAAGTCATGCTGCGATTCACACTCTTTTTAACCGGTTCTAATTTGACAGGAGCTTTGGCCGGACGGTGGCACTGTGTTGAGTTATTTGTTTTTTCACCTGTGTGGTTCTTAGCACAGGGAGTGGAGGGACTCACGTCTGTCTCACAGCCCTGCATCTGTGGGTTTCTTTCGGGTCTGGTGTTGTTGCTTGGCGTTTGGACCAGGACGGTGCCCCTGCTCCAGTGGCTCCTGGGGTTGGAGGAGGCGTGGGCTGTGGAGGCACTGAGGGACACGGAGCAGTCAGCTTCATGCAGCCTCAGTTCTGTTGCAGATGATGATGGTGATAATGGCAAAACCATATGTGGGCCAGGAAGTCCAACCCAGAACCCACGTCTGACCGGTCCCATGAGCTCTGCTGGGCTCCGAGACCCAAATGTCCATTTAGGAAGGGAAAGTCCATCCTGGGGTCAGGTCGACTGCATGGACCTGTGTAGTGCTGGCTCCTCTGGAATGAGTCTGGAGAGCCAGTGCCCACAGACAGTGAGGAGAAAAGTGAGTTGGCCTGGCCCAGCACCCAGCGCCTCATCCTTGGTCCTGAGAGGTGGCTAAGTGCATGCAGGGGTCTAGGTGGTGCAGCCCTGCACCTCCTCGGGGGCTTCCAACTGTGCAGGTGCTGCTTGGACCGAGCAGCTACTCTCTCAGGAAACGCAGTCGCTGAGACCCTCCTAACCAGGTGTGAGGGCACGCACCTGTGTATTACAAACACTCTGGGAGGCTGAGGCAGGAGGATTGCAAGTTGGAGCCTAGGCAACTTAGTGACGTAGAGAGACCCTGTCTGAAAACAAAAAAGTACAAAATAATGGCTGGGGATATTGCTCACTGCAAAGGCCCTGGGTTCAACCCGTAGTACCACACAAAATAATAATAATAAAAAGAAACAAAAAACCTTCCAAGGCTGAGCATTATTTGAGCAGTGAATATACCAGTGTTTGTGGAACCCTTAAGCTGGAGACCACAGGTTCTGTGGAGGGAGGAGTGAGACTATGTAGGTCCCGTTTCCTACCGAGAGTCTGCAACACAAGCAGAAGAGGGATCTGTCAGAAAGCATTCCAGCAACTCCCTTTCTAACTTTGTCCTTCATGTGCATTAGCTACTCCAACTTTGTGTTACATGGTCACCCATTTTGGAGAAAAGTAGAGTAAAAAAGAAATACAGAGATTTTGGGTATATTTCTTTGGGTATGTCTTACTTGCTGGGGGATTACATTTTCAAGTGTGCTTATCTCCCAGGCTAGAGACCGACCCTGTTCTTTGGCAGGTAAAACAGTTCTCTTTGAAAATGGTAAGGGCCCAAGAGAATCTAGCAGAAACATTTAGGGCCATTCAGAACCATGATTTATAGTAACTCAGATTCTTTGGCTGCTTAGGCAAAAGGTATAGAGTTTGGGGAGGTTGGGATTCCTGGGAGACATACGACTTGGAAAACTGCTGCTTGAAGGCTTTGGGATACTTTGAGCGACCCCATTTTCTCCTATTTTCCAGTAGATGATACTGCTTAAAGGACACTGGCTTCTCGCCCTCCTTCTGTTGAAACTCTCTTGTGGGTGGAAGAAGGTTGTTGATGTGTGGATAAAGTCCCAGTGTGGGTGGGGTGGTGTGCGCTGACCCAGGTGTGTGGGTGCACAGACTGATGTTCGTGGAGACTTAGCGCCATCCCTGCTGGTAGGAGGAAGGGGAGCGAAGGGACCCTCAGTGCTTTCAGGCAGCTCAGGGAGCTCCCATGCCTGTGAGCACCGGACCATGGCTTCCTTCGCTCTTGATAGTTGTGAGGGAAGAATTTCGGGGAGCTTTGGTGGATTTGTTGTTACAGAGAAAGGAGAAAATGATTTTAAGGTTCAAGTTTGTGTTTTGTTAAATTCACAACTCAGTAAAAAGTGCAGAATGGCTTCCTTAGGAGTCATCTGGCCAGAACTGAACATGGTCGTTTCCTGTCCTGGTGGCCCCTATGGACCTTTATGGACTTTTTAAGGAGAAGGACCTCACTTCTCCCTGTTTCCAGGTGCAGGGACATGGGAAGAGGCCTCCTCTCAGTGCCTGGAACAACTGACAAGCAGGGGCCCCTCTCCCAACAGGGAGCCATTTGCCAGTAAATCCACCCCAAGAGCCTGCTGGGAAATGCCCCTGGGGTCAGGCACTGGAACCCCAGCTATACAGTCCTGGGGCTGCCCCCCAACCCTGCACTTGCATTCATGTGACTCGGATGCTGTCCCTCCTAAGATCCACTCTGCCGTCAACTCTCTGCGCTGGGGCTTCCTGATGTCATCTGAGACTCCATTGTCACCAGCACAGGCAGCTCTGCCTGGTGACCCCACGCTGGGCTTCCTGGGGCCCTGGTGACTGTGTTGCGATGCCTGCTGACCAAGGCTGAGTCTAGGGGGCGGTGCCAGTGTGGCTCTCTCCCTGGGGACCCAGCCTGTCAGCACAAGGTGAACCCTGACCTGCAGGGTCGAAGGGAGACCCTGAGGCCAGAGCTGGTGTTTGCACCGACGCTGGGTCTTGGGAGGAAAGTTGCGTGGACAGGGTCAGCACAGTGTGGCACTTTGGGAGGAAGGAGAGCTGTGGGGGTGGCAGTGTCCAAATGACAGAAGGGATGTTGTCAAGGGTCTGCAGGGAAGTGTCCCCAGAGGACCCCCGATGTTCTGGAACCTGCCTTTTTGCACACTGTGTCTCAGAGCCCAGGTCTGCACAGGTGTCTGCGAGTGTCCATGAAGGTTCCGATTTCCTCTTAGGAGAACAAGGGCAGTGCAGAGAAGGCTCACCTCTGCCAGGGCATGTGGAACGACGTGCCTTCTGAGGTAGAGTGCTGGCACTGCGTTGTTTGATGTTTATTTTCCCATGCCAAAGGGTAGAGGTGGCTGTGCTAGTATTAAAATGCAGCAGTCACGGGCTTGCTTGTAGGGAGCACTCTCGGCCAAATAAAGGTAGTGTTTGTCCAGAGCTCCCTGTGCTGTCTGGATGCTGTGGATGCTTATCAACAGCCCTGCATGCTAAAAGCACCCTAGGTAATCATCACAGGGAAACTGAGGCATAGAATGCTCCATTTCCAAAGGCCCCATGGCCAGTACACCACCCAGCGGCATCAAACCCTAGTGCCAGGCTCCCAGCTCACACCTCCCAAGTCTGGGCTGAGTGAGTCATCGAGCTGTGAGCATGCTGCTGGTGAAGCAGGCCGGGTTTGGACACCACCCGTGGCCTCTTCATTCTAGGCCTTTGGCAAGTGAGCTTTTTTGTCTGTTTTTCTCATCTGTACATTAAGAAAACCTGGGGCTGATCTTCAGGGTTTTCTTCAGGATTCCGAAGAGAGACATGGCACCCTGTTCCGCGTGTAGTAAGGACTCCATGGGTGGCCAGTGGGGACAAGGGCTCTCCTTGCAATGTTGTGCAGGTAAAGTTGAAGTCGCTCTGTCCTGCCCCACTGCAAGCCCCTTTGCCCCCCATGTGAGGCCGGGACCTTGCAGCTCCCAGGGAGAACGGAGTCCTTTCACTAGAAACCGCGTGTGGCCTGTTCAGTGTGTTGGTGCTGTCCCCTGAACCTCTAGGAGGTGGGATGCCTGTCAGAGAAGGAGGTTTATACTGACTTAGTGTTTGTACTGTGCCTTCATTTGATCTAATGCAGAACAACTGCACTGAAAGCTACTCAACTACAAGCAAAAATGTCACTATAAGGGGAAATTTAGCCAGGCATGGTAGTGCACGCCTGTCATCCCAGCACTCTGGGAAGCTGAGGCAGGAGGATTGCAAGTTCAAGCTAAGCCTGGGCAGCTTAGCAACAACCTGTCTCAAAATAAAAACTTTAAAGGAGGGGCTGGGGATGTAGCTCAGTGCAAACCCCTGGTTCAGTCCCCAGGACTGTAACAGGCTCAGGGAGGGGTATTTGGTTTAGGGAGCTCTTCCATGATGAAATGTTCATGGCGCATCTTCCTGCTAATGGGGTCAATTCATACTGCAGTGTTGCCCCTTTGCAAATTGATTGCACAATGGAGGTTTGCTCTAGATTTTAGCATTGAAAATGTGATTGCTGATTTACACTGTTATTATTTTATGCTGTTATTTTATAGCACTTAGCCACGTCCTCCAGTGTCAGTTCACAGGCAGGAGTGGTTCCTCCCCGTCGTGCGTGGCTCTCGCGGGAAAGCACCACACACTGGCACAGTATGTGCTGCCCAGAGCCGAGGCTGAGCAAGGGAGGCCAGGTGGGCTGCGCTTTTGAGGCTCGGAGTCTTGAGGAGAAACTGCGTCGTTCACTCATCTGCAGCCGGTTCCTCCTCCCGGTGCCTGTGTCAGGCAGTGCTGCTCATGCTGTGAGGAGGGAAAGATCCACTCTGCTGCTTTCTGATGAACTGAGTCCTTACGATCACAGCAAAGCAGGCTGGAGTGTTCACAGCGGTCTCAGGGGGGCACCGATGTGGGGACACAGCCCCTACCGAGGTGACACACCCTCAACACCCCTCGGCACTGGTTGAGAGCACTTGGACCTGGACCTGGACCTCATGCTCAGGGCCTGATGGCGTCCTGTGCAGACCACAGAGCACGATTCTATACCAAGCATGGTGGTGCACCCCTGTCATCCCAGCACTCTGGGAGTCTGAGGCAGGAGGGTTGCAAGTTTGAGTCCAGCCCAGGCAACTCAGCAACACCTTGTCTCACAATAAAAAGTAAAAAAAAAAAAGGCTCAGTGTAGTTCAGTGTATAGGCCTGGGTTCAATCCTCAGAAGAGAAGGGAGGAAGAAAGGAAGAATAGGGAGGGAGGGAGGAAGGGAGGAGCCACACTTGGGCTTTGTGAGCAGCAGCTGTGAGAACGGAGATTGTCTAGACGTGATATCTAGATATCTAGGAGATATGGCGGAGGGAGCTGCAGCTAGGAAGGCCACCTCAGCACTCACTCACCCATTCCAGGTTGGCTTAGGTGTGGCGGAGATGACAAATGTCAGAAGGATACAGCGGTGACCTTGGGCTCCAGTTCAACTCCCCAGGCTCAGGGTCCTGCCTGCTCCTGGGCAGCCCCATGTCAGGGAAAACAAAAATGCAGATGGAAGCCTGCGAGCTCATTCCTGATGACACTGCGCTCAGTGACAGTGAAACAGGGCTGTGTGCGGAGGGTGAGGAGGGAGCTGGGTGGGGCCTTGCTGAACGGGACAAATAGCAAAGGCAGTAGAGGCCACCTCCTCAGGCCACGGGTCCCCAGCCTGGCCATAAGAGTGCAGAGGAGAGCCACCTGCAGGTCCCCACCATCTCCCCAAGCTGAGCACACTGACGTCCCCACCAAGGCACCTGTGTGCTCCTGCTGTCCCCGTCTCACTGCCTTGAGCCTAGGGGCTTCCATTCTGGTTGCACAGCCCATCTGGAGGAGCCAGAGATGGATGGCGTGAGGATGCGTCCTGGGAACTGACTTCCGGCTGAGCTGCCCTCTAGCTCCAGCCTCCCGTTGTCTTAGAACAGTCCAGGGCCTGCTACAGAGCTCTGCTTTGCCAGGAGCCTGGCGGGAGCAAGATGGGGCAGGTCTGCAGCAGTGACTCAGAGCCTCCTGCTTTCCCATGGGATCCACTGTAGTTGCAGAGACCCAACTCCATCTCAGCCCTGAAAGGGATGCTCCCTCCTGGGTAGGACAAACTTTTGTCTCTCGGGCAGATCCTGCTGCTCTCCAGGGCCCAGGATCGTGTTTATGTGCAGCCCAAAGGAGCCTGTCTGGAATCTCAACAAATAAAAACAAACTTGCAGACCCAGGCTCCAGGGGGCAACGAGACTTGCCAGTCTTGTGAGAAGCTCCAAAGAGGAAATCTTCAGCTTTTATTTGAAAACTTTATTTAAAAAGTGCGTGTACTATGCCCCCACAAGAGGAAACTCTAGACATGGTAGATTTGAAAAAGCATAGTGGAAAATATCCTATTCATTTGCTTTTGCTATTTATGCATTTTGTGTAAGTACAGACGTAGCCGGAGAGGTAGCCCTGGGTCTGCGGATGTGGGTGCACAGTGAGTTGAGCAGCGCTCATCGAGGGGTGGGGAAGCAGACACAGGCGTGTGGGTGGCCGCAGCCATGGCCACGGCCCCTCAGGGGACCAGCCCCCTGTGGGGCACCCTCTTCGCTCTCCAGCCCACCAGGAGCAGACGGAACTTGGGCACAACCCAAGGCTTTCTTTGGCCTCAGCCTCAGTGGTTTGCAAGCTTTTGTTTTACATCTCAGATGTCGTAAGATTACTTAATTGTCTGTAGTCCAGTTCACACTTACCCAAACCCAAGAAATCCATAGAAGACCTCTCCCGTGTCACCAGGGACCGAGGACGGAGGCGGCTGTGTCCATAATTGCTGGGTTTCCGCACTGCTTCCTGTTCCTGTCCAGAAGCAGAATTTCAAATATTCCTTTTCAGGCTTTGTCTGGGGCCTTTTTCAGCCCCCTTCCCTTTCTCCTGCCGCTCGCTGGCCCTCGGCCACCAGACTCTGCACAGTGACCAGCTGGCCCTTGGAAGATCATGGGCCCAGGTGTGGCATAGCTGGAGGAGCAGTTGGATGCCAAGATGGGTGACTTCATTTTCCATCGGCTCTATGCAGAAATGAAGGGCATTCAAGTGCCTTCAGAAAGGCTTCCTCCACTGAGTGGGGCTTTGGGGGGTTTCCAGACCTGCAACTGCTTTTATTCTTGGAAGCATCATTGTTGCTTTGCCCCCCTTCCATTTATATCCCAGGAACTGATTCAAAAAGCATAGAATTAGATTTGGAATTGCTGAATGCTAGCAGACAGCTGACTGCACTCTTCCCAAGCAGCTCTGCCAGCTGGGGTGGGACTGCAGGGCCTGCTCCCTTGGCCGGGTCTGGCTGGGTCCTCAGCACCAGTCGGTTCACATCTCATACTGAAATGCACTAGAACTGAAGTGCCTGCCTCATTCTTTAGGTGTTTGTGGTTTAGGGCTCCATCAGCCAGGACAGAATTTGCAATCCACAGCAGCCGGTTTCAGAGCACCTGCCCAAGTAGACTGGTTCCATCTCGCTCTCTGCAGTGTACGTTTTTTTAACCTCACACCTTTTTTTTTTTTAATTACACTTAGATTCTAGTATTCTGAGCCTGTGGGGCCACTGATTGACACAGGCTCCCAGCCTGCTGGCTGCTGGGAGAAAGGCTGCAATGAAAATGTTAGTTGGTTTACAATCACCCAAAACATGATCTGAAAACCTGAAAATGTTGGGACTCCTCAGAGTGAATCCAGTCCTGTAGAACTGAAGTCCTCCTTGTCAAATGCCAGCTGGCTTTACCTGAGGAGCCAGTGAGTTTTAGTTAAGTGAATTAAAGTAAGACAAGATCAAACACGGACAAGTGTTAACCTGCAAGGCGCTTTCCACACTACATTAGGGAGCTTTTCGGGATGAGACTTGTCCTTTGTGTTAGCCCACCACATAAAGAGACGTGCAAATACCCAGGCTGGGGGCTTGGGGCAATGCCAGCAAAGGGGATAGCTCTGAAAGCAGGAGGAGGTAGGCTCAGGTCCTGGCGGACGTGCAGTGGTGCAGGCACTGTCTACGTAACCTCATCCAACGGGCCAGCACCTGAGGGCGACGCTGGAGTGGGACACAGCCTGGGGGAGGTCGAGTGGGGGGGTTGTGTTCTACAAGGAGTGCCCGACACAGCCAGAACTGGGCCCATAGTGTGGGCCTAGTCACCAGCCTCCTGAGATGCCCTCGGCCAATGGACCAAGGCCCCGGGCAGCAGGTGGCAGAGGCCACCCTGTGAGCTTCCTTTACAAACCATTTGCCACATTAAACCACTCAAAGCTGCCTTGCAGCTGGCTGCTCAAATGTCCTGACGTTTGGGGTGACTCCTCTCAACAGGGACACAATTGTGAATATGGTTTTATCGTGGGGTGGAGATGGCTGTAGTTAGGGTTCTCTCCTTGCCTGGGCATTTCAAATCCCTCACTCACTCCGATGGGCCAAAGGGTCATCAGGGACACATGAGAGCCCGGATGACCACAGGGACAGGAGTCTGGGCCCACAGTGGGAGCAGGACAGCCAGGTGACTGAGGCAGCAAGGAGGTCCCTGCAAACCTGCAATTTGGAGTCAAACAAACAGATGCCTGGCCGGGAGTTGTTGCTTGCACTCAGCAGGGGTTACAGCCCATCTAGACGTGGCTCACATCAGACCTGTGGGCACAGGGCTGTGGCTGCTCCAATCAGAGACCCTGAGTAGACCAGGGTCTGCCCCGCTGCTTCTGGGGTTGGTATCCAACTGAAAAACAAGAAGTCGTGGGTGTGGGTAGGATTTGAAATGTGACATCTTGGCAGTCCTTTCACAGACTGAAATTGCTGTCCGGGGCATTTGTCATGCACCAAGGTCACTCGGTAGTGGATGGCGGTGTTGGCACTGGGTCGTTGTCTCCTGCACACCCCTCACGGCAGCGTGAGCCTCGCAGTTAGAATGAAGCCACAGCCCCAGGTTCCTGGACTCCAGCGCTCCTCGCCCTGTGACAGGGCTCCGCTCATCATACTGGTCCAGGAAGGGAAAATTAGCGCCCACAGACTCTGAGTGATCATATGATTCCCTCCAGAATAGGTCACATTCGAGGAGGAAAGGGGCAAGGCTGAGCCTGGACTAGGACCAAGTGTGGAAAGGGCTGTCTGGTCAGCAGAACAGACTCCCAGGCAGTTTAGAACGTTTCTCAAAAGTCAAGTTGGACAGAAATTTTGTTACCTAACCCCCAGTTACACAGAAAGTTCAGTGAGTTAAAACAGTTCATTCCCTAAACGTTCTGACTAGTGATGACGCAGTGCTGAAAATCCCGCCGAGGCTGTGTCACGGTTGTGGTGACTAAATGCGAGAGTACGGTGCCAGGCGGAGGGCAGAACGCGGAGCCGTGTTACCCCCCGGCCCACACCATGAGCAGGCTCTTGGTCACGTCACCCAGCATCCGGATGCTTCCTCTGTGCTCCTGCAGGAGAGCTGCAGCTGCGGCTGCGGCTGCAAACCCCTGGCACAGCTCTGCCCTGTGCACAGGGGGGTGGTTCCAGTTCCACCGCCCCAAAAGTGCAACCTTCAATGTGTGTGAGCAGGACTGTGCCTGAAGAGCAAGAAGCCCACCTTCTCTTCATATCCTCAGTAAGTTTTCAATGGAACTCCTCCAAAGGTATCAACAAGGATAAGGCATCGGAAGCCCCAGTCAGTTCATTATTTGGTCAAAGATATAGCACAGAAATCCAGTTGTTGCTCAGCAGTCTTGTTCCCCAGGTCCTAGAACTTCAGTTCGGATACACATGTGCCTGAACTTGCAGCTTTGACAAAGGCCACGGGGGATCTGATGTGCAGCGGGGCTGTCTGTGTTGGGCTTGGGGATTTTTTCATGTGCATTAACAGTATATTCTGAGACTTTTTTCCAGTGCCATTTAATAATTTAAAAGATGTTTAATTATTAGAGTACTTAATTTTGAATTTATGTGCAATAATTTATTTAATAGATCCTTAGTATTGGACAGTTAGCAGTTACAAACCTAGTTTTTAGAAAATCTGCATTTGTAATCTTTAAAACAAGGAACCATTGCCTTTGATGTAATTGGGGATGCATTGTCTTCTACAATCACCTGCCTGATAGACTTAGTGTATTAATATGTTGTTATAGTTTGGATCTAAAATGTACCCCAAAGACTCCTGTGTGTAAAAGGTGATGGATCGTGGGGCATTATACTCATCAGTGGACTTATCCATGGGTAGGTTCATAGCTGAATGTGGCGTTGGGAGGCAGGGTCTGGTTGGAGGTAGTCCTGGAAGGGTGAGTCCTTGTTCCCAGATCATCCTTTCCATCTCTGCTTCCTGGCCGCAGTGGGGTGAGCAGCTTTTCCTCCCCCTGGCCCTTCTGTCCTGCTGCCTCTGCCTTGGAGCCAGTTGACTTTGGACTGAACCCATTGAAACATTGAGCCAAAATAAACCTCTCCTCCTTTAAGTTGTGGGTATCAGGTATTTTGTCCCAGCAACAGGAAAGCTGACTAGTACGTGTGCTTATTTGTGTTTTATTATTTTTCTAGCATTATTTTAAAAAACATTAAATATCTTTTCACCTGTATCAGCTTTGAAAGAAGAAAGTGGTGGAGAAATAATGAAACATTATAGCCTTTCATTTATATCATTGTTCTGTAGGTTCACATGAAAATTTAAATTAATATTAAAATATCACCAAGACTTTACTTAGACAAAAGTATCAATGAAAGTGTGCCAAACACTTTTTAGGCACAATCTGTTTTAACTCTGCTTTAGTTTTGTGAAGAGGGACCATTACATTTTATTTCACCTGCCCGGATTATTGTAAAAACGCTAGGCATATTATTCCCCACACAAAGTAAATATTCAATCAATGGCTGCTATTTTTATGAATTTCCACTTAACAAATATTTATTATCCCACATGACATTTAAGAAGTTATATTTATAATCATCTAATATTTGAGCTATTCTATATTTTAAAAATAGATTCTGGAATCAATCACAGGATGGAAAAGTGACTTATAGCCCTTAAAACATGAGGGTTTCCCAGAAGCCTCCTGGGAGGTGCAGCCCACTGGACCATCAGGCCCTGCGCTTCCATGCCCATTCCTTCCCATCGGGAGTCCCAGTAATTTATTTTCTTGGAATCTGCCAATGACACCCACAGTTCCCTGTGTCCTCTCCTCTCTCCCATCTCAATCTCTTGCTACAGCAACATGCCAGGAGTTTTGCCAGGTAGCTCGACTGGTTGGGCCTGAGGTGGCCCAACTGGACAGGAGGATGATACCACTCAGCGCTGAGGTCCTCCAGGTAGTCACACATTGTTGGGATTTTAGTTTCAAACAGCAACAGTTTGTGTGTGGGAGGATGCGTGCACATGGCCTCACTAGGCATCTGAAGTTTGAAATCAAATGCTCTGAAGCAAGGATTTGCAGCGTTTGGAGTGGGCAGAACATGTGGGTTCATGATTATTATTCTAACCTTGCCCATTTGAAACCTGGAAACACATTTCACTCATGCAAGGAAAAGGATTTAACTCATCCTAGGAAAACAAAGACTTGACAGCGTGGGTTCAAGAGAGATAGGCATTCGCCCAACAACTCTGGTGTTGCAGTGGATCCCTGATCTCAAGCCCCAGCAGAGTCTGGGCCTCCCTGCTCCTGTCCTGGGCAGGCCATCGAGTTCCCCAGGCCCACCCCATGCTGTCCACCCTTCCTGGCACTCTCCACAATAAATCCAATTGCAACCAGGCATGGTGCACACCCGTTATCCTGGCACTCTGGGAAGCTGAGGCAGGAGGATTGCAAGTCTGAGCTAAGCCTGGGCAACTTAGCAATTTAGGGAGACTCAGTTTTGCCTCTGTGACAGCTGCATATGATTGATTTACTCCTTAGCCAGGGCAGTTAGGAAAGCAGAGGCTCAGGTCTACCCAGAACCTCAGAATCTGCATTCCTAACACAGTTACTGGTAACTCACATCCCCATTAGAATCTGAGAAGCGCCCATCTAATGAGCTGCCGAGGTCCGGTTACCAAGTGGAGCATCTGTCTGCCTCTTGTGAGCCTGGCTGGGCCCCAGGCACGCAGCACTGGACGAGGCGGCTCTTCCTCCACTTATCTATCATGTGGCCGCTCTCTGAGAGTTTCGGTGCTGCCCTCCCTGGTAGGGAAACTGGACTGAATGACTCCTGCAGTCTGCACAGCACCCCAGAATCCTGCGCTCAGACTAGGAGGATGCCACCTCCCTCAGGGCTCCATCTGCACACGGATGGCCAAGAGGGGCTTATTGATGACCTGACTCTTCTTGCTTCCGTCTGAGTAACCCAGCCTACTACATGGGTATCGAGCACCTTTAGCAATGACAAAGGAAGCACTTTCTTGCTTTGACAAGTAATCACTTCCATTCTTTCATTTGAAAGTTACTCACTTTGGGAGAGGAAAGAATGTGTGATGATAATGAGGGCATTTGTATGGGGGAGACCCTCTGCGGAGACATCCACACCTCCTCCCCTGCTCGGCCAGGGCCTGGGGCCTGGGCAGTGTGCACCTGCGGGTTTCAGTCTGCCCCTGCCTGGACTCAGCTCTGCCGGGCAAAGCCCACGGCCTGGGGCTCACGAGCGGGCACACATGGCACGCTGATCGCCCCTCTTAGGGACATTGCTGGTGTGTCTTAAAGCTCTGGGAGTGGGGTTGTGTGCGGGGCTTCGCATTATTGTTATTGTGTGTTCACTGGCTCTGCTGCCTGCAGACTTAAGAGACATTATTAGCATTGCTTGCAAGAAGAAATGAGATGGGGATGAGCCAAATGCCATTACGGTTAGAAGCTAGCCAGGTGTCATTTTTGGGAGGTGAGATAATGCTGCTTTCTGTAGGGTGAATTGCCTGCCTGTTGCACGTCAGGATTTGCTGGACTGGTGTGCTTTGCTGGGAAGCGGTAAATGGATATCCTAGTGAGAGGTCACCTGTTTTGAAAGCCCGGAAGGTTCCATGAACAGGACCCAAGTGTCCCACACAGGGAAGTGTCCCGACAGTGAGGGGTAAGGCGTCTCCAGTGTAAGATGTAAACGAAACTCCCCACACTGCCCTTCTTGAAGATCCTAAATGATCCAAACCCCCGAGTGCTTAGAAGTTTGTGGCTATGAATAGGAGTGGAGATAAAATTCTGATACCAAAGAGACAGTGGACTTTCCTCGCAGGGTCATTGGCAGGGACGCAGCCCCCTCCCCCAGAGCCTCTGCCCTCCCAGAAGCCATTTCCAGAGGAACTGCTCCTCAGAAGATGCCACCGCAGCCCGCGTGGCGTCGCGTGTCCTGCGCGTCATCACACTGCCCATGGAGGGAGGGCTGAGAGAGGGGCCCTGCCCAGAGAGGCTGTGTGCATCCTGGTGACCACGGAGCCCTGTTCTCTGTGGCCCTCCTTCCTCTCCCTCCTTCTGCCCAGCTGTGACCACCAGTCTCTTTCTTTCTCTGCACCAGAGCTCCTGGTTTGGAGAATTATCACACATAGTCTAGAAATGTGACCTACTGTGGCATAATGAGTGTTGCTCTGTTTTCTTTTGTCTTTGCAGTTCTGGGAATTAAACCCAGGGCCTTCCCACTGAGCTACATTCCCAGCCCTTTGAAAAAGTTTTCTTTTAGTACAGGGCCTTGCTAAGTTTCCTAGGCTAGGCTAGAACTTGCAATCCTCCTGCCTCAGCTTCCCAGGGTGTTCCATCATAGCTGGCTATTGTGGGTGGTTTGCATTACCAAGCTTTCCGGGGCAACTTCAACTCAATTTAATACTCAAAAATCTTCTACTTCCCAGAGTAGGAAAGTATTAAAGCGATATGCTCAACCGTGGACTGTCATTAGTTCAGTCTTGAACAAACATATTTGTATCGTTATGTGCAGTGACTGATTGGAAATTGGGGGCATCCGTGTATGGTCTCTTCTTGTCCAGTTGCAGTCGTGCACTGGCCATCATCAACTCAGATCATCGGGGTGCAGGATCTCTGTCTCAGCCACATTAGGTCCTTCCCTGAACCATTTCTTCCCCGAAAGCATTGGAGGAGGCGCAGGGTCCACTTCCAGGCAGCAAGGGCAGTGACTTGCTGAGGTACCCTGATGGGATTAGCAGGCTCTGGGAGCCCAGCCCTGCAGCCACACCCAGGCCTTGCCCTTCTGTCCTGCCAGACGAGGCCTTTGCAGTCCTTGTCCGGACAGCATGAGCTTCCCGGGCAGCTCCCATCCCACCCGGCACAGGATCTTCCTGCCTCACAGCTGCCCCACCTCCACACCTCCCACACTCTGTCCCCTCCGCCTGCTCCCCTCCCAGCTGCCCAGCACCATGTTGCTCTTCCCTCCCGGCAAAGCTCTCCCTCGGGCCCTCGAGATGCCCCTCAGCCCCGCCTGACCAGAGCACCCTCCAGCTCCCCAAGCTGCGCCTTCACTGGTACTCTTCCCACACACAGGCAGAAGCGGGGCTCTCATGGTGTCTTACACCCGGGGAATCGCTCCTTTAAGTCCTGCCTCTGTCATTTGCATGATGAATTTCCCCAGTGCTGGGCCACCTGCTTTGCATTCAGAAAAGTCTGATCCACGTCAGACTTGATTGGTCAGTGGTTCACAGTGGCACAACCATCTGTGCAAAAGTTCCTCTAGAATAATCTGTATGGAGGGTCACTTTAAAGGGACGGCCAGGGTAATCTGTGGCCAGCGAGACCCAGTGAGACTGGTCATGGATTGATGCTTTCAGCTTCAGGATTGCCACCGAAGATAGGAAAGTGATCTGCCTAACACCTTCCATTTCATCAAGCTGTGCTGGAGTGTCCTGTCTGGAAAAATGGGACACGAGGTAACCCATTTGGGATCCCTCCTGTCTCGCAGGATCTATTCCTATTCCCCATTCCTTTTCTCCAATAAATTTTCCTACTCTTAAAAAAAAGAAAGAAAGAAAAGAAAAGTGGGACATGAAGTTCATATCCTTCCTGGTGTGACCCACTAATTCCCTGAGTGTGAGGACAATGTAGTCAAGGCCAAGGAATAAAAGATTCAAATACCTGGCCAATCAGTTAAAAAAACTAGTTGCCAAAATGTCATCATTCCTCTTACAAACTAGTGTGAAGAAAACTAAAAATACTTCCTGTCTCTACTCCAGATTTGTGTCCTAGAAAAGACCTGTTCTTCCATAAACTCTTGGTTTTTGCTTCCTTTTCACAGTAGACTCTGCAGGGAAATTCCACTCTCCGTACTTGCAGGTCTCCTGGTCAAATGTCGTCAGGGTCTGCTTGCACCATTGCAGTTAGTAGCCATAGCCCGAGCTTTCCACCATGCCTCCTTTCCTGAAGCTTCATGGAGGACCTGTAGAGCTGCCACGTCTCTCTCGTGTGATGTCCATGTAAATCCCAGACGCAGCGCCTGAGAGGGAGAAGTCGAGAGGAATCAGACTGAGTGTGTTGGAGTGGGGGATAAAAGACTAGAGTCACTGGTCTTTCTCAGCTCACACCTAGAATTAAAGCTATGTGTGTACAAGAGCATATGTATGTGTGTTCCTGTGTGTCTGTGAGTGTGCATGTGTGTGCATGCATGTGTATTCGCATATGCGTAAGTGTGTGCATGTGTGTAGTTCTACAGTCTAGTTAGGGAGAGCACATAAAAAATAGGGGGCTGGTGTGTGACTCAGTGTTAAAGCAAGTGCTTAGCATGCACAAGGCCCTGGGTTCAATCCCTACCATCAAAAAAAGCAGAAAGAGTGAGCAAAAACAAAGAAAGGAAGAAAGAGGTGTAGCTTAAGTGACGAGGGAAATCCTTGCTCTAAATCAACTGTGGTTTTGCAATGTTCGGACTTGTTGATAGTTTTCTCTGCTGTTGGCACAAGAATCTCTCGCCATTCCATGCTTCTTCAACGAAACCTAAAAGCTCTGTTTCAGCATGTTTTGTTGATATCAATTTTTTTCAAATCTCTACCACGTTCCTGTAGGGTAAATTGGCCATGAAATTGACTAAATAATCCCAGAGGAAGCTGGCCCAGGCCCTGCAGACTTGCCTGACTCCGTTGCTAAATTTCCAGATTTTCAGAAGTGCGGCATTGAGCCCGAAGGTCACGGGGATGTTCGTGACACCTGTTGTGACCTTTGGTTGGGAAGCGGCAGGGCTCACAGCCACAGATCTCAGGGTTGTGTGGAATCCGTATCATCACTGTCACGTGCGGCACAGCATGCCCGCCTCCCCTGTGTCAGGCCACTGTCCTCCTGTGCATCCCTTCTCTCTCTGTCAGGCCAGCCAGGTCTGTCCCTCCTCACTGCCTTCATCCCTCGGATGCAGTGCTGGCCACAGCTCAGTGGAGCTGTACACCACCGGAGAGCCGGGGCCAGGGCTCCTCCTCGATCACAGCCCACACTGCAGTAGCTCGCTGTCCCTCTGCATCCTGGGGACCTGCGGGGCCCTCTCTGCATGCAGCAAGGCCCTGTTCTGCTCTTATCTTTGTTTTTGCTTGTTTTTAAGTTAGAAGAAGGAAATCATTTAATTCTACAAAGATGCAATACAGCTTGGAGAAAAATAATTCTTAAACATATGCCATTGAAACGACATGTGTTAAGGAAAAAGGCTTCCAGATTTAAAATTTAAAAATTCAGTCTTTGGGGCCAGTGAGATGGCTCAGCGGCTTAAGCGCCTGCCCGGCAAGCGCAAGGGCCCGAGTTCGACTCCCAGAACCCACATACGAAAAAGGGGCCGGTGATATCGCTCAGCGGCACAGGTGCCTGCTGGCGCGCGAGGTCCTGAGGTCGACCCCCTGGTACCCACAAAAAAAAAAAAAAATTCAGTCTTTGAAATGTACAAGCTATTTATGTGGGCCCCATGCACTGGGTAGAGGGATGCGTCACCTGTTACCTGGCAGGGCTGCAAGCCTTGCTCCTGACGAGCTCCTGGCTGCAGCTCTCCCCCAACACGCTGACCCAGACTGGGGCTCTCCCTCATGGCTTGTGCTTGTGGATAAGCCATATAACTATGCTTTTCATTTTGAGGAAATCGTGAATTCACACGTAACTGCAAGAGGTAGCAGAGAAATCTCACGTGCCCCTCTCCCGCCCTTCTGTGGGGCTCATCTGGCACCATCCCCATGGGGCGCAGCGTTGGCACAGAGGCACCCATAGCGTTCCCTGGCCACAGGGTCCCCCACTGCTCTCTGACATGCCTTGGCGTGCAGCAGGTATTTGAAAGACTAAAATTATGCATTGCTCCTGTCTGAAACCTATCTGTGGCTTCCCTGTCGCCTTTAGAGTGAAGTCAGAGCCTCACCCAGCCCTGAGCTGCAATGTCTCCTCCACTCCCCTGCTCTTGGCCTGGGCCCGCCCAGGCTCTGCTGGCCTCGTGGCCCCCTCCCCAGCACACCGGCCAGGCTTCTCTCATCCTGGAGGTCAGCCCAAAGGCTGCTTCCTCCAGGATCCTGCAGGGACCTCTCGGTCAGGGTCAGATTCCACACCTCAGCACCCACCACAAGGCTCCCTGCAGAGAGAGGACCGAGTCACAGCAGGTTCCCCGAGCACAGTGAGCCTGTCTAGGACCCCTCACCCTGTTGGCAGGCAGGAACTTGGGGCCTGGTGAGAAGTTGTCAGCCTACGGTGACACCCACCTCAAAGCAGAGCAGGATCCTGGTGTCAACGCCTGGGGCTGGAGCCCACACATGTCACATGAGGGCGTTCTGCACACACGCACACACACACGCTCTCATGCGCACGCACGCACACACACACACACACACACACACACACACACACACACACACACAGAGGAGGAAGAAAAGCATGTCCTGAGGTGGCCTGTGCTGCAGCTCGTGTACAGAGCCAGTGTGCAGAGCTAGTGCCACGGCTTCAATCCCAGGACCTGTTCCTCAGTAGTTTCCCTGTTCGGTTGACTTTTACATAGCTTAGGTATTAGGTAGTCATGCATTGGAGGATGTAGATGTTTTGTAAGTGTAGACATTGAAGCATTTTATAAATGTTGTTTGTAAGGGGATGAAGAGCATCGTGGGATGTGGCATATAATTTACTATGAAATAGCCACAAGCCTTCGGCAAAACCCCAACACCCCCATTTAACCTCCAGTTGGCACTGAATACTACAGGAGCAGTTGGGGGAGTGCAAGCGTGTTTCTGGCGGTGACGCCGTTCCAGGTGTGGCGAGCCCTGTTCCCGCGTGGCGCCGGGACCACCGCTCTGTGCTGCTGTTGGAGCTGGGGATTGCTGGGCTCTGCTGCTCACCTTTTGGGTCAGTTCCCAGCATCAAATTACAACTGCAGCTAATCCTGTCCCAAGGATCTGGGTCTCATTAGGAGGGAGAGGAAGCAGGAGAGGATCCAGTCTTCCCTCCCCCCAGCCAAACAGCCACGACTCTCATGGTGGCTTCACCAGCGATCTGAACCTTTGGAACCTAAACGTGATGCGCTTTTTCCGTGGAAGGAAGCGTCGCCACATTTTCCGAGGGGGAGGCCCGAGGTCCTCGCTCCTTCATCCCTCGCCCTCGCCTCCACCCACGACACAGCTGTAGTCTTCAGCTAAGAGCACAAATTATTGTAAAAGGTAATTGAGCTTACAAAGAAATGCTTGTGTGGAAAACTGCCTTGCCTTCAAGGGGGAGAAATCGTGCTTCGAGCGGTCACTCAGCAGCGCGGCACTAGCTCAGGAAGGGCTTGTGTGCCCCCAGGGAGTGGCCTCTCTGCCACCGCCCCCCGCCTGCCCGCTGTGAAGGTTTGACTGTGCTCCAAAATAAACAACTTCAGGACAAATTGAGCTAAGACATAAAATACACACAGTTTTTCACTTCTCTGATTACTGCCCTTGATCACCAAGCAATCGGCTTGAAAAGAAGGTAAGAGCTTTCATTCCTGGGCCTCACAGAGTTACTGATATCATCCACGCCACCAGCCCCCAGCCCCTGGCCACCTCACAGGTGCTGGACCCCACCCTGTGGGAGACACCAAGCCCCAGGGCTCCAGCAGTGGCCTTGTCCCCCTACCCCTTCCACAAGTCCTGTCAGACAGGACAGGGCAGCCAGCCTGGATCACGTGCGTGGACAAATCCCAGGCGAGCAGCTTTCGCCAGAGTGGGTTTTGAGGCCCACCTCGCTGGGCTCCTCCTCACTCTCAGACTTCCCAGCACCAGCAACTGGATGAAGTTCCATTCAGTGTGGCCAACGTCTTGTGGGCTCGCTGAACAGAACCTGCACTTTGAAAGATACTTCTGAGGATCAAAAGCAGCTTATGTAGGCAGATGCAGTGGTGCACTCCTATGATCCCAGCACCCTGGGAGGCTGAGGCAGGAGGATCACAAGTTCTAGCCTAGCTCGGGCAATCTGGCAACATAGTGAGGCCCTGTCTCAAAATAAAACCTAAAAAAGGGCTAGAGATACAGCTCAGTAGGAAAGCCCTGGGTTCAATCCCTAGTTCCACTCCCCCCAAAAAATTCTTAAAAAAGCAGCTCATGTGTCTTCTTGTAATTAATCTCTAATTGTCCCTGAGAGAAAAAGAAATTCAAATAGTTTCTTACTAAAAGATAAGGAAGTTTGCATAAATATTAGTCTAAAATTATTAGTCTAGTAAAACAGCTTCTCCTTATTAGTCTTTGTACTTAAATGTCAAAGTTATTTATAAATATATATTGAAGAAGAAAATTACAAATGCTTTTCACAAGCAAAATCAAAACACAGAAGTTGGAGGGAGAAATTTTTGGGAAGAAAATGTGAAATATACTGTGTGGCTCATCTATGTAATTTGTGTGTATTCACTTAGACAGTAATTAATAATGAAGCAATGATATGTTTTTTGTCTACTAATCCAAACCCCATGTTTTTGGAAAACATCAGTCTGTTTAAACCTTAAGAGTATTAAATCAGAAAGTGGGTCTTCAATAACAGAATCTGCCGTCACTAGGAAATTTATTCTAGTAGGCTCCTAGGATGTGATAGGAATCTAAAGGCTAGGAGAGGGCCAAGCAAAGAAACTACTTCCTCATCCAAGCCAGAGAGGAATTTACCATCAGCCCGGTGAGGAGGTAGCCCAGGGCTGGCCAGCACGGTAGGCAGAGCCTCAGCCACTGTGTGGTGCCTGGGCCCATGTCCTGCCGTTGACAGGCAGATCAGGGTTCATCCCGCCACGTTGGTTATTCAGCTTCTTAAAAACGTGAGTCAAATCTGTTGAAAACTTACACATGATACTAATTCAGACACCTCCACAATTCAACAATACACACTTATCTTTCATTGCTCACTGAAGTTCTCAAAATAACAAACTTTAGGAAAGGCAAGAGAAGCACAGTGTTTGTTGTCGCTCTCAGATGACATGTTACCTCTTGAAGAACGCAACATGTGCTGAGGAACAACAGAATGCTTTCAGCAAATGGCTGAGCAAGTGATCGTGCCCGACAGGCTGCTGCCCGGTGGAAGCCAGCGGACTGGGGTGGGCAGGCATGGGGTGGAGGCCAGGGTGCCGGGAGGCCACACAGCTGGGTCCCGGGGATGAGGAGGGGGAGCTGCTGGCAGGCACTGGGGGAGGAGAGTGGAGAGAAGCAGCAGGGTCTAGAACATCTGCAGGCTCGAGGGTGAAGGATGTGCGTTGCATCTGTGTTAAGCCAAGGCTTTGGATCCATGCGAGGCACAGCTCTGTTTCAGAGTTGCTGCTTCACAAGCTCTCAGCAGGATGAAAACTCCAGCTGCTCAGCGTGGTCCAGCAGGATGTGAGAGTCCCTTGTCTGAGAGCAGGAAGGCAGGACTCCTGGGTGTGGTGGGGTATGGGTTGGTTGTCCATGGCCAGAGCGGACAATGCCCGGCACAAACCTGCCACACCCCATACACACTGGAGAAACAGCCATCCCAGCCCTGCTTGTCCCTTTCAGTTTCAATCCTCTGTATCCTCCGTCAACTCCCTGTTTCCTGGTGGGGAAATGGGAAGAGCTTAGTCCTTGGAAAAGCCTGTGGGAGTCTGGACCTTGGGAAGCAAATCACTCCAAGCAGGTTAATGTCTGGAAAGTGCAGAACAGAGGGACTCTGGTCTTATACTTTCTGACTCCTGCCCGGCTCCCACTCCAGCCCACAGGTGGGACCCAGCCCACCTGCTCAGTGAAGGGAGTTCCACTGGCACAGGGCCACGGCCGTGCACATCCTCTGTCCTTGTCCCTGCTGTGCTCACACTCCACCAGCAGGACCGAGGCATGGAGCAGCCAGCACATGGCCTGCGAAGTGCAAATATTGACTCTCTGGCTCTTTGTTTTTTCCAGAAAAAGCTGTCTCACCCCCTTCTCTAGGAGTTCATACACAGCACTTCAGGCTCCCTCTTCCCTAGACTTAGCAACAAAAAGCCAGCTGTGGTTGGCACTGCCCTCACTCACTTAGCTCGCAGACAGGTGAGCCCTCTGATAACGAGTGGCTTTGTGTAAGAAATGTCAATTTATCGGGTAGTTCTCATGAACAGCAGGGCTCCCCCAGGTTGCGGAAGCAACTGTAGGGCCAGTGTGCAAGAATTTGCTGAGTGTAAGTTGAGATTGGGGCAGAACCTTGCCTTGGCTCTGAGTTAGCTCGGAAGTCGTTAGCGAGTTTTGAGTCAGTCCTTCCTGGCCTGTGATCCCCGGAAACGACCGTGGGTCCCAGCTCATGCCGGCGCGGAGCCTCAGATCTCCGTACTGGGACAAGGTGTGTCCCAAAATGGTTCTGTGTTTGGGAATGGAACTTCAAAGGCGTACTGAGCGTGAGTACGAGTGAGTGAAAGAGCATTCCTTTTCAAGCAGGCATTAAATACAAACATGCGCACCGTGAATCCAGCTCCACTCACACCACCCACAAGTCAGCAAGGCCCTTTCCTGAGTGGACAGAAACATGGGCACAGCGTTCCAAGGAGCAGCAAGGGCCTGGACAGAGAACCCGCCCACAGGCGTGGCTTCCTCAGTGCCCAGCGCCCTGGGCAGACGAGGTGGGCTGCTAGCTGGGTCAGTGTTGGCATTCCTGCCTCAGTGGCGATGTCCCCGGCCCCCAGCCAGGCCACACACCCGTGATGCAGCAGCAGGGTGCAGGCTCAGTCTCCCGGTGGCTTGAGGCAGGAAGCAGTTCATCCATGGGACCGGAGCTGGGTTCCCTTCAGACCTGAGTTTACATTGTGATCCAAGGGTCTGCCACGCTTCAGGTGCCTTGGCCAGGACTGCTGCCTGGCTGGCCCTGAGTGAGTCACAAGCACCCTAGGCACAATGATGTACAGGTGAACAAATCAGTGATGAGGAAGTCGCTTTGTCTGGGCAGAACCAGGATTCCAGTCCAGGCCTGTGCGCGACTTTAAGCCCGGTGGCTACTTACTGACAGTGCAATGGAAGTCTGATTGCTCGTTCTGTAGTCAGAACAGCTGGAGCTCTAGTTTTCCACCTTTGTGTTCTCTTTTTTTTTGTTGTTTTTTAAATACTTAATGACATGAACGTGAAGTACTGATTCAAATAGCTCTGCGAAGACCTGACAGGCGTCTGAACTTGAATAAAAACAAGCCATAGGCACTCCTCTTTGGTGAAACCACTCCAGTAACTCTTTACGGGAATGTCATCTTTCCCCTTTTCCCTGCTTCTCAGTTGTTCCCAGTAGTAAAGGGGGAAGATGACACCCCAGGACCATGATCCCAGCCTGCAGTATGCAGTGTAAGCTTAAACTTGAGATATGCAAGGAAATGTCAGCTGTGCCAGCCTTGCGCCATCATGCCTGCCTGACCCCAGCCTCCCCAATCCATTTCTTCTCCAAGGACACATGACGTAGCTGGCTTCCTCTCCACCCAATTTCTTTGCTTCACCTATTTTCTGCTTGGTGATGACAGGAGTTCCACACTTGGTCCTCCAGGAGGGCGCCAGATCCCTTTCTTGCTCAAGATTTCTTGTGCATTGCCCCATGGAACCCGTGTTCCTGCCTCTGTGGTCCACCAGTTCCCAGCACCGTGGTGTGGGTCTTTCTCTGAATCTGCAAGAGCAGCTTCGGGGTGGGTAGGGACCGTCACACAGCAGCTCAGCCACCAGATGTGGGCTCGCTATGGCCAAGAGCTGCCAAGACCTAGAGGGAGGCATTGCTGGGAGCATCTTCGCTCTCAGAAAAAAACAACATTCGGTGTCAGCCTTTCCCTGTACCTGAGTGATTGTTCTGTAATCAGATTTTTGGTTGTCATTTGCTTGGCCCCCCACCGGGGGAGGGCAGGAACTACTTGTGTGTATTGGTTTTTTTTCCCCAGTGTCCATCCGTAAACCAACAGAAATGTGCATATATTTATAAAGATGCCCTTAAAATATGTGTGTGTTAGAGACTGATTTTTAAACTATAGGTTGAAAATGGAAGAGCATTTTGAAAACATTTGAACCATCTTGGGGAGAAGGGTGGATACACATAGAACCCAGGGTCTCTCTGCAGAGTATTATTTGCACAAAAGGAACTCCCACCCCATTTTTAGATCAGAAAGATTGTGTTCCCTCACAAATTACACATCTTTTCCAGAATCTTTTCCATAAGAAGAAATGATTCTTATAGATAATCATGAAAAAGCCAGAAGGGATAATTTGTACCCCAAAATTAGAATTTGAGTAATGGCCCAGAGGAGGGGAATGCAGGAAAAATAGAAGACACTTAATTTTGTAGCATGGGAAGTTGTGGAATTATTATGGTAAAGCCACCAAGTCCAGCACTGAGCGCTTGTAGGCAGCTCACTCTTTGAATCTGAATGTGAATGTCGTGTTTTCATGTGCTTGGTGTTAGGAACGATGGAGTCAAAGCTGCTTCCATGGCTTAGCGACTGTGAATTGTGCTGCTGTGCACATGGGTGTGCGTGGCTCGCTGCGGTGTGACATGTTCTTAGTTCTTTTGGGAACATGCCCTGGAGAGGAGTAGCTGGCCAGTGGTCTTTCCGTGTCTGTCGGTGGAGTCTCCATGCAGATTTGCACAGTGGCTGCACCAGGCTTCCTCCAGCAGTGCAGGCCCACACACATCCCAGCAGGCAGTAGTGGTGTGCAGTCTCCACGCAGTGTCCCGTGGTGAGCTCTGTGCTTGCTGCCTGCCACCTGTCTACTGGGGCACTTGTTCAGAGAAGCCACAGGTTCTGGAGAAATGGTCAGATTCCCAAGGCCAAGGAGGCCGGGGAAGGGAGGGGGCAGTGTGGCCGACAGCCATGAGAGGGGAGTGGCACTGTGCTCCTTTGACGCCTGTGCGCGGGGAGGCTGACGTGAGTGGGCAGGGCCGGGCTGAGAGGCGAAGGGCGTCGACCTGCCAAGGTGGAGGCACTGGCTCCCAGCTGTGGAGGAGGCAGCCCAGGCATACTACGTGCCGTGTGCCGTGCGTCTACGTTGCCACCCACGCCGCGTGCAGGACTCTGTGCTTCCCAGGGGCCCTGGTCAGTGTTCAGCTCTCAGCTGAGAAAGACCGCAGAGTACCCAGCCTAGTGGTCTGCTCCCCCTTGGTTTCCGTGCAGCCCACGTCCCTGGGTTTAAACTGTAAAGGATCAGAGAAGCCGGCCGCTGAGGCAGAGCGGGGGCCAGGCCCATAGTGGGCACTCGAGAGTTACTGGGTGGAATCCATCACAGATCAGTGAATGCTGCTGCCTGCGATCTTTTTTAGCCCAACTTTATTCTTAGTTGCCCAATAGCAGGTCAACTTCGTTTCTGATTTACCTGTCATTAAACCGCCTGCAAAAAGTGGATTTGAGTGTGATGTGAGATTGTCAGTTTACCGCACAATGGAAAGAAACAGTTTGCTGGTGTGGCTGAAGACAGCTAGGCAGGGGTAAATGCAGTGGTTGCTGGTGCAGAAAAGCCTCAGTGCCCACCACAACTGAGAGCAGGGAGATTTGGAATTTCAAAGCCGGCCATGCGTCATCGCTGCACATAGCTACCCTGTGGATAACGAGCCGGTTCCGAGAACGAGGTCTCTTGTTACTGTCCTGGTCCTCTCACTGGTGGATGCTTGGCGATACTCTTGGACAAGCATTTCGCAGCGCCATCAGACCACCTTCCTGAGGCTCGGAATTGTCAGCGAACTCCTGGACAGTGGACATACCATACGGAGTCAGCCGAGCTCCAGCTCCAGAGGTGTGAGGTGCTCCCTGCCCTAAGACCTTAAAAACGGTCTCTGTGGGAATGGGCAGGAGACAAAGAGAAGTGCCCGTGAGCTTCCACGGTGGCTCTTCATGTGCACTGGAGAAAACAGCGAATTAAAACAACTATGAATTTACCTGGGCAGTTCCTCAAGTGTCTGAGTGGGTTTGGGCAGCTCTGGAGAAACCTGTTTAAGGATGCACTTAATCAGTAACACAGATTTGCCTGGGCTTGTGGGCAAGGAGGGGTGTGTGCCTGACCTGGCACAAGAAGGCCACAGAACCTACCCCATAAAACCATCAGCATGTCACACTTACAGGAAGCAGGTTGTTCTTTATGCTCACTGAAGATGAGCATTTTTTCCAGTACCAATGTTTGAAAACAAGGCCTTTGCACTGAGCTATATCACTAGAACCTTTTTATTTTGAGACAGAGTCTTGCTAAATTGCTATGTTGCCCAGACTGTGCTCAAACTCGCAATTCTCCTGCCTCAGCCTCTCAGAGTGCTGGGATTGCAGGCATGGGCCACCAGGCCCAGCTCCTGAAGAAAAAGAATAAACAGACGCTAGGTCAGCCCTAGATGTCTCAGGATAAAACACAGAAAACTTCCCTTACTACACTCACCTGGATCTGTCACAAAACTAAGTGCAGCAGAACAAGATTAATGTCAAAAAAATGCTGTGCTATGAAACAGGCCTTCCACAACACTTCACTCCCAGTTGCATGAAGTTCTAAGTCAGGTGGGACAACCCCTCCTGAGGGGTCAGAACAGGGCTGCCTCGCATGCACGCTGGGGAGGAGCAGGCGGTCTGACAGCGAGGTCCTCTCCAGGACGGGTTCAGGCACACAGATGCAGGCTGTGCAGTTGAAGAAACACCAAATGCCACACCTTGCCCTGCCCAGGCCGTTCAGGGTCCCTGAAACTGCAGCCTCCAAGAACTTACACTGACATGCAGTCAGGCACAAGCCAAGTGCAGCTGCGGATGCTCATGCCTTGCTTTGAAGCACACCCAAACTAGATGGGTAGATTAACAGATAGAAGACGAAGTAAGTGCAGTGAATATTGGCACCAGCGTGTCCACAGAACAACTCCTCGAGCTTTCTAGTCTCGTAGTAAAACCCAAGGACAAAAGGATCAGTGCTCTGCAGACCTGAGACATGGGACCTGTGGTCCCTGCTTCAGTGGAATTTGTCTCCAGCTCTGCAGGAGCTCTGCGAGCAAACCACAAGCATCATACTACAGTGCTTGACACAGACACTAGCTGTCTGCTTTTCAAGTGAATAGACCTAAAATAGTATCAAGGTTGGCCCCAAATACATTATTTAAATACCAAGTCCTAAATGCATATTTATATGAAATTCTTGAAGTACAAGATGTTCCTCTCCCTTTCTTTTTATATTTTCTGACCTGATAAATGTTCTTGTACGGCAGAGTAGCTGTGTTTGATGGCTAACATTTAAGTTAGCTCCCTGGGGATCCAAGCACCCTACTTTAGACAGTAGCAGGGCAGTGTGCCATAACCAAGGGCCCCTAACATTTGTCGGATGCATGTTACATCACTGCACTCTTCTCAACAGTTAAATAAAGAAAGTTGAAAGGCCCAGTCCAGTCATCAACTGTCACAGCAGGCCGGCAGGTCTGTCATCCTCTCTGATGTCCTGTTTGAGAAATACCTGGCTCAGAGGTGATTCAAGGTCACATCATGAGGAAATGGCAAAGCTGGTTTTTCCTGGCTTAATTAAAATCTCTTGCTTTGGGCAGTTTTTTCTTACATCTGCCTGAATAGTTTGCGATCATTTTTTAAATAATTCTATTTGTATCAGTGGTCTCATATTTAATTTTTCTCATACCATAGATGTATAACAGAAGCTGTTATGTTATAAAGATTATACGTTGCTTTGATGAGGAGATCTAAGCCAGCCTTTTCTTATGGTGTTGGGGATGCAGCCTAGTGCCTCGTGCTTACTGGGCACGTGCTCTTCCTCTGAGCTGCACTCTCTGCCCACACCGGCCAGTCCCGACATCTACCCAGATCTCCCTCATCGGCTGTGGTCTCCTCTGGGTATGCGGGGACAGCACTTCAGCGGTAGCGCTCAGTGGCTTCCTGCGACTCTTGCATGAGAGCTCCGGGATGCGGCTAAGATAGGAAGGCCTGCCTTTATCACCTCAGCACCCCGGCTCCCTTGTTGTAGAGACCTGCTGGGCAGCTGGACATTTAGGTTTCTCTGCAACTTTCTGTTCACCACTATTGAAAAAGTAAGCAGTGAACAACATCCCACACGCAGCTTTTTCTGTATTTATGTCTGTTTCCTCAGAACAAGTGTTCTGAAATGGAATCATTATGATATGAAGTTTAAGCACATTTATCTGTTTACACAAGTTGTCTAGTTGCTTGCCAAAGTGTTTTCTGACTAAACATTCCCATCAATAGTATGCAGTGTTTCTGTTCTCTTCCAAATCCAGGACCATCTTTTCTGCGTGTGAAAGTGATTCATCCTAACTGTAGACAATGCAGGGCCATACATATTCATAAAGAATAACTTAGGTGCTCAGTGAGCATTTTTAATAGGTGAAAGAAAGCACAAATACAGTCTTTAAAATTAGTTTTTGTGACACACTGATCTTAAATGGCAGATTTTACTGACATTTACTTACTCATTGGCTTGATAATGAAAAATTCTGAGTTCAGTGGAGAGAACCCTGCAAGGTGATGCTGTGTGTCGTTTACAATAAAAGCACGTGCCTCTCATTGTCCTCACCAAAGCCCTCTCAAACCTGCTCCAAGCCTGGTGCCAGGGGACCCTGCTCTCCTGCTGACACTGAGCGCATGACCAGTACTCGTGGTGACCTGGCCACAGCTGCTCAGTTAGAACGAGCGGGGAGCCCGCTGTGCGTCAGCTAGGAAAGCAGCTTTGGTTCCACGTAGCACCTGCTGAGAAGTCACGTGCTGTTTTCAAACCCCGTACCTGCATCCTGCTAACATCTTCGAGTGCCTCGTCACTGGGAGGTCCATCTCTTCCGGTCCTGTCTGTGTGCACGGAGCAGTTCCAGGACCGTTCTGCCTTGAGGTTGCCGACCAGAGACATTGGGTTGTCAATAATGGAAAGAATTACGGAACCTTCCCGCCTCTGCAGATATGGACTCTGTGTTGTCAACATCCACAGCCTTTGTGTCTGCTGCTGAATTTGAATGAGAGCCCAAAAGGGAAGAGAGGGAAATCCCCAGAGAGTTAGAGCGTGTGAAGACCACCTTATGGTTCGTGTTACGTAGACTGGACCATGTCTGAACTTGTGCCCGTCGCCCTGGCTCTGCCGTGCAGGAGCAGACAGGTGATGTTGGCAGAACAGTTCCCATGGGGAGGGAGAAGAGCAGCCTATGAAATCCCAGTGCACCCTGTGAAGCGGTACTGAGAGAAGTGCCAGAGCAGCGTTGACTTTGGCCTTGCTTTATGCACTGTGACCTGACTTCTGTGTTTGTCATGCACTGACTTTGCAGACAGAAGGACACGGCCAGCTCTTGATCTAACATCCAAAGCCAGGGGCCCTGTTTCTTCACTTTTATGATAATTTGGGGTCAAAGTGTGGGCCCTTACCAGGCTCCCTTCTTCCAAAGCCCCAAGCATCTTTGTTTTGGTCACCCTAACAAAACACATCTCTAGTGAGCCAGGTCTGTACGTACCACTGATTGTAATCCTCTCCGTTACTGTTAAAGATAGACTGTCTACCAAGTGCTTGTCTATCGCTGAGCTGTAGCCCCTGTTAAAATGTCTTCTTGGATTAAGTCTGATGTCTTGAAACGTCAAGGAGTGGAGAGTGCTGGGGTTACGTGACTGCAGGTGATGCGGCTGATGCGCACTGGGCAGATGGAGGGACACGCTGGCTGTCCTGAGCTGAGTGTTTAAACGTGAGGCTTTTGAAAATCCTAACTGTTCCATAATTAGGCCTTTGCTTTCTTCTTTGATGCAGGTGTTTAGAGGAGTATTTTAAATACCCCTAAACCTAGGTTTTTCAATTACACAGTTGTCATTGATTTTAGGTGAACAATTTTGTGGTCAGAAAATATTAAATACTGCCTAGTATGTACTATGTTCATAAATGCTCCTTGCACAATAATGGGACATGCTAAGTGCTGCAAAGTAAAATGTTCACTGCATAGTTATTAACTCAGCCCTGTAATTATGTAATCTAAACACTCCTATTTATTTTTTGTTAATCAGGGATCCTGTAGACTTGTACTTTCTTAAATACTTTCCTAGATCTTTTATCTATTCCCCCTTGAATTCTTATCATTTTCCCCTTGCGTATTTTAATGTAATGCAATACCATGCACACAGAGGCAATGTTCCTCTTATTTTGAATTACACCTAATATACACTTAGTCCTTTATCACATTGGCCTTGAGGTGTCCTTTGATCAAAATTAACGTTCTGAGTCACTACAGCTCACAAAGTTCGTGAATATTGTTTTCTTTTAGTTTTGCTACTTAGCACTTCACGAGGTCTGTCTTTTCCCTTTGCTCCAGTTTGTCAAGGTACAAGTAACAAGCTCACCCAGTTGGGCACCTTTGAAGACCACTTCCTGAGCCTCCAGCGGATGTTCAATAACTGTGAGGTGGTGCTTGGGAACCTGGAGATCACCTATGTACAGAGGAACTATGACCTTTCCTTCCTGAAGGTCAGTGCAATGGATCTGGCTGCCCGAACACAACGGAAGTAGATATGAGCAAGGGAGGGCTTTGGCGGAATGTAACTTGAGTTGTGCTCACTTTTGCTGTGGCAGTTACAGTTTGAAGGAAGGTGCAGATGAAAGCTTTCTGAGGACGCTTTGCCAGCTGGGGCCAAGTTAGAGCTGGAGAAGATGGAGAGAGCCCTGAGGCTGGCGTGGTGCTCCGTGTCTCCACGGGCCCACTTGCCTTTGAAATGGCAATAACGAACTGTAAGAGCTATGCTTTGCAGCCTGTGTTGTGGTGTAAATCCTTGGTATAAATACTCTTGTCTCTTGTTGAGGAACAAGATCAAGCCACCGAGAGTTTATAACCAGTTCTCAGATTCCCTGCCTGTCTAAAAGCAGGCTCCCACATTTGGTGGTGGTAGTGCCTGGGTCAGATCTGTTTGCCTTTCTTCTGGCTGGCTTTCTCCCCCTTTCCTACCTCTCCCCTCTTTCTCGTTCTTTCTCTCCTCTCCGCTTTCTCCCTCTCTGCCTCCCACCCCTCCTCCTCTCCCCTCCCCTCTACTCCCCCTCCTTTTGTTTTCATCTGTGCTCCTAAACAGTGCACACTGCCATTGCCACCTTGCTTCAAAAGCAGAAGTGTCACAGCACTGTCACATCCCTTTCTCCCAGCGCCACCCATGTGGACTCTACATTTGCTGACCATGTGTGTGATGGTGCAGGGGGTGACCTGGGGCCTCTGGACCCACGGTAGACCTGGAATCCTTGAGTCTTTCATCAAGAAATGGCATTGCCATGCTTTGTCCTCAGACCATCCAGGAGGTGGCCGGCTACGTGCTCATTGCCCTCAACACAGCAGAGAGGATCCCACTGGAGAACCTGCAGATCGTGCGTGGGAACGTGCTCTACGAGAACACCTACGCCCTGGCTGTGCTGTCCAACTACGGTGGTAGCGCCAACAGTGCCAACAGGACAGGGCTGCGGGAGCTGCCCCTGAGGAGCCTGCAGGGTGAGCCGCTCACAAGGGGAGAGGCAGGGCCCCCTCAAAGGCAAAGCCCCGCGCCCCTCAAAGACGCGTCTGTGAGGGCCGCCTGTGTGCCAGCCCAGTGGTGGAAGCTACTAAGAGGAGAGTAGTTAAGAGCACGGAACGGGGCTCCAATGTCTCCAGAGACATGGGGGTGGAAATGGTCAGACAGTGGCCAGTTGCCCTATAGGCCATGGAGAGCTGTGAACATGGGGTTGAGGAACTCCAAGACGAAGGACAGCAGCGTCCCCGTTGTCCGCAGGGACACAGCCCAGGACCCAAGGTGGTATCGGACTTGCACACACTGTCTTCTTCCCTGCGCGTGCTTTGTACGATAGCATAACTGATAAATTAGGCACAGTAAGAGATGAACAGCAGTGACAAACAATAACAGAGAGATCCTAAGAGTCCACTGCGGTGGAAGTCCGTGAATGTGGTCTCTGGCGCTGTCTCCCAAAATACCTTATCGCACAGCAGTGGTTTTGCCTGGGATTGTCCATGGTGATCAGAACTGCAGGGGGAGAAGCCGCCAGGGGGAAGGGGCTGCCAGACTTAAAGGCCTTGCCCATGTGGGAGATGGCGTCCTGAGTGGGGCTGTGCTGGGAAATCAGGACCTGGGATGAAGGCTTTCTCGGAGAAGCCTGCATTCTCCTGAGAGGGATAGTGGGGAGGCTCCTGTGGGAAGAAACCAGGGCATGGTGAAGAGAAGGAGGCATTCTGTTTGTGTGTGTATGTGCGTGTGTGTGGTGCTGTCTATTGAACCCAGGGTCTTCACAGAGCTACATCTCCAGTCCTTGATTCTTTGTTGTTTTTATTTTTTAAGTTTTGAGACAGGGTCTCACTAAGTTGCCCAGTAGGCTTGAACTTTTGATCCTTTCCAGCCTTTCGGAGTGCTGGGGTTATAGATGTGCGCCGCCACCCCCGACTCTGGGGGGAGTTTTGTGCGCAGAAGTCACTGCTGAGCTCTCCTCCTGCTGTGGTGGATGCAGTGCCCCTCCGCTCAGGCTTGGACTTCCCAGCCCTGCCTTTGCCGCGTCCCCTGCTCTCCCTCAAAGCCACGTGCAGCACATTGTCCTCAGCATCCTGGGGTCCCTGTGACTGCATCCCAGGATGCACTCATCCCTTCCCTCCACCCACCCTGGGCACTCAAGGTGCAGGTGCCCCTCCTGGCAGGGGATCCCCGGGAGTGTGACAGCCACCACCCCACCTGCCCCGCACACTGTCCGCACTTCCTGCCCGGCCCAGTCGGCCCCAGCACCAAGGGCTCCGGCTCACCGGCCAGCCCTGCTGTGCCAACCAGCCGCTTTCCGCTCCCTGCCGACACCTGAACTTCTGCTCCTGCTCAGACCCCAGCTCAAGAGAGGTCTGGACCCGTGTGCTGCCCTAAACTGAGTGGCATCTGCTGGGCTTCCAGGGGGACGCCCCGAGCACCCTGGTGTCCCCCAGCTGGACACAGATGTAGAGAAGCGCATTGTGCTTCCCGTGCTCCTCGAGAGGCTTCGGTCTGCTCACCGTGCCTCTGTCCGCGCAGAGATCCTGCAGGGTGCCGTGCGCTTCAGCAACAACCCCGTGCTCTGCAGCGTGGACACCATCCAGTGGCAGGACATCGTGCACAGCAACTTCCTGAGCAACATGTCGCTGGACCTGCAGAGCCCCCAGAGCAGCTGTAAGTGGGCACCGAGCTGCTTTAGGGCTCCAGCTGCCCGCGGGGGAGGGGCAGAGAGCACACATTCCACACTGGGTCACGTGGACCTAAAACAAAGTGAGTGGTAAACACGGCGCCTGCCCTGGGTGAGACATGGGGACATGGCAGCCACCCATGGGCGTCCACATAACCGAGGCAGCGGCCTCAAGCAGGCCAGACTGAGGACAGGCAGCAGGGGCAGCCACTGGTCCTCTGCGGCCTGTCCCACCTGCTCTGTTGGGACAGCCAAACTATGTGCCCTGACCATGCCGACTCCCACAGTGGTGCCAGGAGCCTCCTTGGACTAGGTTCCAGCTGTGGGCGTGGACGCCACCCAGGACCACGGGCCAACTGGGCGACCCCAGGAGGAAGTTGGCCGGTGTCACCCTAAATGCCCTGACCTCATGCTGCCCATTCATGAGTGGCAGGGGCCTGTGAGTGGGGCTGGTGGGGAACGGCCCTCCCCACCACCACCGCCCTCGGGAACTGCAGACCCCGTCACACTCACCTGGCCCCGCCCTGGGCATCGCCCCTCCTGTGCCCATTCCTTCCACTTTCTCCAGTGGAAAGGCATCGCCCCTGCTTCTCATCGCCCTACAACAGGCAGTGGACCATGCATGCTGAGTGTGTGTAGGGTCTCAAAATGGAGCAGATGTGAATCTCAGAATCATCAGCTAGAGCCTCTGGCTCCTGCTCATTTGTCTCCTGTTGATGGATTGTGGTCAAACACATTTCAGGCATGTAGCTCAGTGGCCTTACAAGGCCGTCACCACATCCACTCCGAATCACCTCACCCTCAGCACCAGATACGCACCGGCCAGACAGCCACTCCTCGTCTGCCTGCCCGGCCCCAGCCCAACCACAGCACCACCATCCTCTTCCTTCTCCATAGACATGGCGGCCCCAGGGGCCACGGTCATTTGTCACTTGGTCACTGTGGCTGAGATGTGAGCTGACAGCAGTGTTTACCTTTCAGGCCAAAAGTGTGATCCAAGCTGTCCCAACGGGAGCTGCTGGGGCCCAGGAGAGGAGAGCTGCCAGAAACGTGAGTCGGTGTGGAGATGTACCACCTCGCCCCTGCCCGCGAGCAGGGTCCAGGCCACCATGTCCCCCTCCCCCGACACCGTGTGACACTCTCCCACCCCAGGAGCAGAGCCTAGGTCCCCATATGGCTGCCCCCTCTGGACTCAGGCAAGCACTGCGGGGAGCTTCCTACCACAGGGCCAGAGGCCAGCAGCCTGCAGGTGACACCATCACCGTGGCTGACCTGGGCGAGCTGGCCTGGGCATCCCCGGCATAACAAGTGAGAGCCCCTGCACCCACTCCCTGCTGCCGCACACAGGGCCACACGCTGCCCTGGGGACAACGCATTCTGCTGTCCGTGTGGTCACCATGCTGCTGCTGTCCCTCTGCCCTGGGTGCCCACCTGCCCGGAAGTCTGCAGTACTCTCTAGAAAGCGTTTTCATGTGAACCAAACTTTAGAAAGAGTTTAGCTTATGGAGCATGGTCGCCAGCTCACATGCTTTCTGGCCAAGGACCCTGAGGACATGGTCAGCTTCAACGCTAGCCCTGACCCAGGTGTGATTGTGAGGTGGCTGTGGGGACTTTGTCCTGTGTGCCTGCTTTCTGCATTGCAGAGAATGCAGTCCAGCCAGGGTCTGTTTACTAAGGAGGTCTGAAAGTCTGGACTTGATTGGAGCAGTTCTCCTAAGCAGTTAGAAATAGATAGGAAAACACAGTCCCAGGAGGAAGGCTGTGAGGAAGGTCACGATCTTGAGGAAGGCCATGAGGAAGGTCATTGGGAAGGTCATGAGGAAGGCCATGAGGAGGGTCATGATCTTAAGGAAGGTTCTCAGGAAGGTCGCGATCTTAAGGAAGGTCTTTGGGAAGGTCATAAGGAAGGACCTCAGGAAGGCCATGAGGAAGGTCATTGGAAAGGTCATGAGGAAGGCCGTGAGGGTCGTGATTTTAAGGAAGATCCTCAGGAAGGCCATGAGGAAGGTACTTGGGAAGGCCGTGAGGAAGATCATGACCTTAAGAAGGTCCTTGGGGGCCGGTGAGACGGCTCAGCGGCTTAAGCGCCTGCCCGGCAAGCGCGAAGGCCCGAGTTCGACTCCCGGAACCCACATACGAAAAAGGGGCCGGTGATATCGCTCAGTGGCACAGGCGCCTTCTGGCGCGCGAGGTCCTGAGGTCGTCCCCCCGGTACCCACAAAAAAAAAAAAAAAAAAAAAAAAAAAAAAAAAAAGAAGGTCCTTGGGAAGGTCATAAGGAAGTTCCTCAGGAAGGTCATAACTGGGTTGAGTCTGACTGAATGTGATGCCTAGAAACTGGCTCCTGAGCCACTAAACCAACCCTGCCCCGTGGTCCGTCCACCAGCGCTCAACTCAGCTCACAGATGACTGCTCATTTCCCTCTGTTTCAGTGACCAAGATCATCTGTGCCCAGCAGTGCTCGGGCCGCTGCCGCGGCAAGTCCCCCAGCGACTGCTGCCATAACCAGTGTGCGGCCGGCTGCACGGGCCCCCGGGAGAGCGACTGCCTGGTAAGACCCTGTCTCCCTGCTGCAGACCCAGCTCCACTACACTGGTCTTACACTCATCCCTGCTATCAGGAGACCCTAACAGAAGCTTGTTTTCTCTGCGGGGTATGGGCACTGCACATGGCTATAGACAAGGGACATCCCAGAAGTTCTGGACCCACCAGGGCTGCTGGATAGGACTCTGAGGGTCAGCACCTGGGTGGCAAAGCTCTTTCAGCCTCCAGAAAAGAACGTCCACCCTCAACTGGACTCCAGAACATTCTGTGGTTTCAGGAAAAGGAAAGGCACACCTAGGATCCCAGCACTCTGGGAGGCAGAGGCAGGAGGATTGCAAGTTCAAAACCACCCTGGGCAATTAGGCAATTTAGTGAAACCCTGGCTCAAAAATTTAACAAAAATGAAAAAGGCCTGGGGATGTGACTCAGTATGAAGGCCCTGGGTTCAATCCCAGAACAAAAAGATTTGATTCAGTGGGTCCGGGCTGCTTCTGCTGTGCAGCTGGAAGGAGAAGACTGCACACGGCTCCTTAGGAAGTGACCACCTGTTGTCTGTCTGGCTCCACAGCTCCCTTCCTCCTCAAGGACTAATACATTCTGTGGTGTGGCTCGAACCGTCAGGGAGCCCAGTGTAACATGAGTTTAAAAGTCAGGCTGCTCTGCAGCTACTGCTAGAAAGAGTGACCTCTTTCCTCGTGTTTAAATCATCAGAGACACGTTTTTCTCTGCCTGTACCCATAAATTACAGCAGCTGGTGTTTAAGGAAATCACATCTCTGAAAGCAAACTTTTCTGGCTCCCCAGAAGCACTTTCCGGGTTTTCTGGAGCCTGACCCCTGCACCCCGAGCCTCCTGGGCTTCCTGGCCTGGCACCCGAGCAGCACTGTGCCTCAGTCCACGGGCGCTGGCATCTTTGTCCCCTGACCAGCATGTTCTGTCCCTCCCAACACAGGTCTGCCACAAGTTCCGTGATGAAGCCACCTGCAAGGACACCTGCCCGCCACTCATGCTGTACAACCCCACCACATACCAGATGGATGTCAATCCCGAGGGGAAGTACAGCTTTGGCGCCACCTGCGTGAGGAAGTGTCCCCGTGAGTCCCCAAGCAGCAGCCCGCCTCCACGTCACGGTCCTCCGCAGGGTCCTGGGCCCCTGCCCCGGGCAGTCTGGGGTCACATGACCATGTGCTCCTGCTGAGGAGACTGTTGTTCACCACATGACATCCCCTTTGTGTGTTCGAGTATGGACGGCGGGAGAGACCCCCGCCACTCAGACCGCATCCTCCACACCAGGGGTCACAGCCCATGTCGGTGGTCTGACTGCACAAACCTCGGCCCTGTGGTCCCAAGGCCCCCACGGTACCAATCCATGGCCTGTTAGGAACCAGTACGCACAGCAGGTCAGGGCCTTAGGTTCTCACGGGGTGCAGGCCTGCTGTGAACCGCACGGGAGGAGGAGCTAGACTGCATCTCAGAAACAGTGCGCGGTAAACATAATGCACTGCCTCTCCCCGCCAGTCTCGGGAGAGCCTGTGCCCTGAACCTGGGCCTGGTGCCGAGAGCCTGGGCCGCTGCTCTGCACCTTCAGGCTGGGCTCTGCTGAGCGGGCTCCCGCAGAGCTGAGCCCAGCGGAGCAGATCCACCGGTGTGGCTGCGCCCCTTAGGGGACTCACGGAAGTGCTGTTTTGTCTTCTTTTCCTTGTTTGGGTTTCCGTTTAGCCTGTTTTCGTTTGCATCCTCCTGGTGCCTGTAGGGAAGAGTGGTGTGGATTATTCCTAAACAGGGAGGGTGAACAATGTTCAGAGCTTTAGGAAGCAATCTTGATTTCTAGAGGGGAGATTAAGAAAAACTGTAAAAGAACAACAGTGAGATTTTTTTGTGCTGTTGGATTTGTAGATAAAAAAAATTAACTGTACAGAAGAAGGGTGCACAGATAGAATAATCAGCCATTGTGTGGCGAAAGGCAAACAAGATAAAGAAAACATTTCTACACTGTGACACAGGAGACCCTGTGAGGAGGGCTACTAGCCGACCTAAGAAATCATGCAAACATTCAAGAGGGCTCCCAAGGAGAACCTTCCACAGGGACAACCTACCCAAAGGGGCTGCCTCAGGGACACACACGGCCCCTTCACAGAAATTGTGGGGGGGGCACTCAGGCCCCTGGGGCACGCAGAACACAGTGGCCCTGCTCCTGCCCCAAGGGACATGTGGCCATGAGGGAGGAGTTGGAGGGTGAAGGAGATTCATTCCCTGAGTGTGGCCACTTTGCACTCCCTCTCCCCCCCTCCCCCCACCCCTGCTCCCCTCCTCCCCCCTCCCCCTGCTCCCCTCCTCCCCTCCTCCCCTCCTCTCCACCCTTCCTCCCCTCTCCCTCCCCTCCCACCTTCCCCCTCCCTCTCCCTCTCCCTCTGCCAGTCCTCTGCTCCATAGCAGCCCCTTGCCTTTGTCCCTTTCATGCTGTGTCCTCTGGGTGACTCCAGCACAGGGCTGCTGACTCCTTCACTACCCAGTGGGCAGAACATGAGGACTTCTGTTGGGCCAGGGCCTTAGGACCTGCCGTCGTCGCCACTCGCTCTGTCCCACAGGAAACTACGTGGTGACTGACCACGGCTCATGTGTCCGGGCCTGCAGCCCCGACAGCTACGAGATGGAGGAGGACGGCGTGCGCAAGTGCAAAAAGTGTGAAGGGCCCTGTCGCAAAGGTAGGGACCTATGGGGTAAGGCCCAACCCTCCTGACCCAGTCCAGGCACTTGTGGCCAGCGCCAGATGAACACAACACTCTTTTAACTAAAAAAACTGAAGGACATTGTGTCTTTTTTCCCAGTACTGGGGATTAAGCCCAGGGCCTTCATACTGAGCTCCATCCCCAGCCCTTTTCATTTATTGAGACAATGTCTCTAAGTCATTAAGTTGCCCAGGTTGGCCTCAAACTTGAGATCTTCCTGCCTCAGCCTCCCAGAGTGCTGGGATTATAGGCGTGCACTGTCCATTTTGTCTTAGGACAGAAGCTAACACTGTGATAGCGGCTCAGGGCATCAGAAAGGCATTGGTCCAAGGAGCTCTGTGGCAAAGCCACAGGAATAGAGCACAGAGACAAGCTCCTTGGTGCCTGGGGAGGAAGGGGAGGGACAAGGGCCATGGGGCAGTCAGACCATGACCCAGGGGAGCAGGAGGGGCTGTGACAAGGACACAGGATGGCATGAGTTCTCATGGCAGGAGCTCCTCCCTGCTCCTGCTGCCTGTGACCCCCATTGTTCCTAACTCAGATGAGGTGAGTGCAGCCAACCTCTCTCTCCTCAGTTTGCAATGGAATAGGAATCGGGGAGTTTAAAGATACGCTTTCCATAAACGCCACGAACATCAAGCACTTCAGGAACTGCACGACCATCAGTGGCGACCTGCACATCCTCCCAGTGGCGTTTCGGGGGTGAGTAGCTCTCGGCTCCTCCCGTGGAGAAGAGCAGCCTGCCTTGTGCCCAGCGCTGGCAGTGGGTGACACTCTGCTGTCCGTACAGGGATTCCTTCACGCGCACGCAGCCCCTGGACCCCAAGGAGCTGGACATCCTGAAGACAGTGAAGGAAATCACAGGTCCGTGTGTGTCCGCAGCCTCCGTGGAGCTCGGCGCTCCCTAGGGAGAGCTTGGCATGAGCTTCCTTTTCCCCTGGCACAAGACACTGCCCTGAAATTCTGCCATTCAGGGTTAATTTGCTGATAGTTTCAAACTATCAGGGGCATGGGGCAAACACGGAAGCCCAGGCTGGGAACCTGTTTAGTCCCTCGCTGTCAGGCCCAGAATGGTGCCTCCATGCCCTGGCCCTGGCCCCGGCCCCGTCAGCCACAGAAGGAGGAAGGGGAGGGGAGGGCAATGTGGGCCCTCAGGACTGGGACAGCAGACGTAGCCAGAGGGCTGCCTCTGCATCCCCATGGAGAGCTCATTAGGCCTGGGAAACAGGCTGTTTGTGGGCCAGAGATAAATAAGGAGAATACTTAAAATTCATTATAATAATTGCTCCATAACTGACAGCTGTAATCAGAGCAAGAGCCTGCTCACATGATGAAAAACACAGTGAATGCTTAAATTTTTAAAAATGTATTACAGTAAAGACACACTGCCATGAAACCCCCTCAGCATCCGCTCCCTCTTCCAACACACTCTTCCCATCATCCCTGCCACTTTCTGCAGCAGCTATGGAGTCCTCTTTCCTGAGTGTCTGTAGTCGTGCTGTCCTGGCTGCCTTGATGTCCCAAATGCCTCTTTCTTGGTCATTTTGACTTTGGGGAGGACCCAGAAGTCACACAGTGCCAGATCTGGTGAATGAGGTGGATGAGGACACAGCGTCATGTTTCACAAGCCTGTATTTCCTTTGGATGGCACTTGGCAGCAGCATTCTCCATATTTTTTAATCACATCTTGCAAAAACACCAGGAAAGAGGATTCCAGAGCAGCTACAGTGGAAGCACAATGGGATGAGTGTGTTTGAAGCGAGGGGAAGATTTTGAGGGGCATCCGTGGCAGTGTCTTCTACTGTAATACATTTTGTTTAAAACATTCACTGCATATTTTGATGGCTCCACACATGAAGCCTCATCTGTGAAAGGCACCAGGGCAGCAGTGTGATGGGCAGTGCAGGTGGGAGCTGAGGGTCAGCATGGGCAGCTGGCAGTGTGGACTCTGCAGGTGGTGTGGACCCGAGGGGAGGGTTGTGCTGGCTGGCACTGCACATGTGTGCACTTCCCCCATGAAAAGGACTAAAGACCCTGGCCTGACCAGATTCTCCACTCCTCCCATGTGACGGTCTCAGGAGAGTCCCCAAAGATGTCCTCTGGAAAGAGCAATGTCCCACGCTGTGTCTGAGCCCTCTTCTGCCTTCCAGGGTTCTTGCTGATTCAGGCCTGGCCTGAAAACAGGACTGACCTCCACGCGTTCGAGAACCTGGAAATCATCCGTGGCAGGACAAAGCAACAGTAAGTTGACCACAGTGAAGGTGGCTGAATTTTTTTGTGTGTGTCTTTTTATTTAGAAATTAGACTTGTAGAGGAGTTGCAGCAGTGGTGCCGAGACTCCTGGTGCGTCCTCCCTGACTCCCCTTTCGTGACTGTCTGACACACTTAGGCCAAGGGTCCTCGACACGAGGGCACTGGCGTGAGTAGCGCTGTTAGCTACTCAACACTTGCTGCCTTCCTTGCATGCATGTGTCCGGTCTCAGTGTCCAACCCCAGGCCCCCACTGCACTTAGCCCTTGACCTTCCCGGACCCTCTGACCTGCACCGGTAGCATGTCTTTTCCTACACTCCGTGGCCCGGAGACGTTGGGGAGACATGGGCCCAGGGTTTGTGGAGTGACTGTTTCTGGCTAATGTCTTACCATGCAGTTGAGGCTCTGCATGCCCCTTCAGGGGGCAGAGAGATTTGTTATCGCTAGATTTTCCCCAAGATTTCCACTGTTCCAATTCTGAAAGTGAAGTAGGAGTGAGAGAGGGAGAGAGAGGGAGGTCTTTAGGTCAAGCCTGCCTTAGAAACTGTCTGTTATGAGCACTGCTACCTACATGCTCCTGAAGGACCAAGTCATATTGTCCAGCGTGAAAGAAAATCAGAAGACACCTTGCTTTCTACGCACTGTACTGGCCGAAGGCCTCTGACACTGAGCACGAGCTGCTGCTCTTCCCGAAAGGCCCTTTGCCTGGGCTCTCGGGACACCTTCTCTGCCCAGGATAAGATCATGCAGACGCAAGGGCTCAGAGCAGGGTTTTCAGATGGCTGCTCTATAGCACTCATGATGCTGCCAGGGATTTCAGCAGGTAAGGGCTGTCTCTTTTCCCACTTGAACGAGAAGTCCAGTGGTACCAGCCCCACCGCCTAGGATGACCACTGGTCCCGGTGTGTCTCCCCCAGGCCCCGGCTCTGCCCTGTGGGAGGACCCAGGCAGCCCTGTGCCATGGCTGCCCTGGGCACATGCATGCTGGCTGTGTCAGAGGTTAGAACATGTTCTCAGTGTCCAGCAGAATAAATAATGCGTGAAGAGATTTGCTTGACCTCCCAGCCTGCCTCGGAGGTGAAAGGTGCTGTGTGAACAAGGAGCGAGTTTCCACTCGCAGGCCCCATAGGCTCAGGGCAGCCTCCCACAGGCCCCGGCAGCGTGGCTGGTGCAGCTGAGGCTGGGCATGGCCTGTGTCCTGGGTTTCCTTCTCAGTCAGTTCTCTTCTCCTGGCTCAGTGGTCAGTTTTCCCTCGCCGTCGTTGGCCTGAACCTGACGTCCCTGGGACTGCGTTCCCTAAAGGAGATCAGTGACGGAGACGTGATCATCTCAGGAAACCGACATTTGTGCTACGCCAACACCATCAACTGGAGAAAACTATTCGGGACTTCCGGTCAGAAAACCAAAATTATAAACAACAGAAGTGAAAGGGACTGCAGTAAGTAACCAGTGTCCTGCTGACCAGCCCCTGCAGGTCATTTATTCTGAGGTACAACAGTGAAGAGCTAAACATTTCAGTCATGTTTTCTGTTCCTTAAGAAGCAAGTTAAAATCTGCACTGCCCTAATTGCAGGTTACCACGAGATTCACCAGAACTGTCTCCAGAGCATTTGTTCTCATTTTGTAGGACAAATTTGCCTGAGGTTTGAGCTCCCAGTTGTTTGTAATTTAAAGAACTAAGTTCAGTGTTGGTCGTTTTCTGTGACACTTTGCCTGGAGGCTGCTCCCTGCTCACTTCATCCTGTGATGAGTAAGGTGGGCGTGCACACCCCACACACCCGGGACGAATGGGCGACCTTCACGCTAACACTTTCCATTCCTATCTGAGCAATACGGGCGGCCCTTGCAGCTGGTGTGTGTGGCCAGGCTCTGGGCTGAGACCCAGCCCACTGGGAAAAGCTGACCTGAGTTCCAGTGCTGGTCTGTCCCTCCTGGGCTTGCGAAGTTACCCAGTGTCCTTAATCTCTTAAGACTTGAGATTCCTCATCCATGAAATGGCTTTGATAGGTCGAGCAAGGTGGTGCACTCCTGGGAGGCTGAGGCAGGAGGATCACAGTTTGGAACCCAGCCTGGGCAACTTCCTGAGACCCTGTCTTAAACAGTGTGTGTATAGGATGGGGAGTAGGAGGAGCTGAGTTCCAAGGCCTGGGTTCAGCTCCCAGTGCTGGGGGAGAAAAGGCTGTGATGATTCCCTCATCAGAGCGCTATTCAGTTAAATAAAACTCTCTGTGTGGTGCCTGGCAGGTAGCGGATGACTACAAGGTACTAGTCACAGAACAGCAGCAGGGTCCGGCCCAGGAGGAGGGCCTGCCATGACTCCAGGCGTGCTTCTTCAGGGCCCGACCTCTGTGCCTGCACACACCTGGGAGGGTGTGGTCCCTTCGGCCGGGCCTGCTGGGACTGACCCCTCCTCTCTCCGTGTCTTCCAGAGGCCATTGGCCATGTCTGCCACCCACTGTGCTCATCCGAGGGCTGTTGGGGCCCTGAGCCCCGGGACTGCATCTCCTGCCGGAACGTGAGCCGGGGCAGGGAGTGCGTGGCACAGTGCAACGTCCTCGAGGGGTGAGACCTGTTCTTTGTCCCTGCGGCCCATGGGCTTGGGTCGTTTGCAGGGTTGTTGCAGGTTCACCATGCTCAGACGGACTCTTCCTTTCTTGATGTCAACTTTGATTGCATGTTAGACTTTTGACAAACTGCTCATCACCGTAGGAAACAAGCATGTTTTTTATTACTTACTACAGCCCGACAATTTATAAAATCCTTTCTTGAAAACACCTTAAATTTTTCTAACTGGTACAAAGGTTCCAGTTGCCAGAGTGTGGCGGGCTGGTGTTTCCTGTGTGGGCCACATGTCCCTGGATGTCACGATCCGCTAACACCTATGCTGTCTCCTGGTCGGTTCTGCTCTCTGTGCCTCCCAGGTATACACTGGACACTGAGTGGCATTGACAACTTTGAAAATCAGCAGGGAAAAAGCGAGAAATAACTCACATGATGCTTGTTGAGCTGGGTTGCAATCAGTAAAGAAGACAGTCTGCAGATATGAAAATCCCAGCACTGATGTGAAGTTTTCCATAACTAAATTAATTGGAAAGTCAAATTGTAGGGTAGAGAGAGGAAAAGGCAATCCTAAAAGATATATAAGGAAGTTATTGGATGGAGAGGAGCCTTGGGAATTGCGGTGGCGGTGGGAATCTCCCTTTCTGCCTGGGTCCCGAGTGTCCAGGAGCAGGCTGGAAAGCTCGTCACTTATTTGCTGACAGGCTCAGAACAGTCTGGGTACTTGACCGTGCTATCTCAACTTCAAGGGAAGAATATCCAGCTGCAAATAGACATCCATGTTTTGAGTTTTCAAGTGTCCTCTGAGATACAAGGAAATTAAAATAACCATACCCAGAAGCCTGGGTCTCTCCGTCAGTGTGAAAAATTCTGGTATCCAGTGGTACCTGCTCCCTCTGCAGCCTGGCCCTTCAGCAGTGACCCCGAAACACCACTGTCTTGTTTGGTTTTGTTGATACCATTTGCCTAAAGAGCGACTCGCGGCACAGGTCTTGGGGTGTAAACACTCCTGCTCCTTGCTTGGCGCAAGGGCCTTCAGTTAATTCCCAGGCAGATTTATCTACATATTGTGAGGCGGCTGAAAATATTACAATAAAAATGCACCTTGGTCTACACATCGTGATGAAGGCTGAAAATACTGTAAGGAAAAACTTTCACGCCTGTATTCAGCACTTCCTGTTCTGAGGAATAACCACTGCACAAGTTGAATACTCCACCTTCCTTTCCTGTCCTTGGTCTGCAGTAGCCTCTTCTTTCCCCTTAACCTAAATATCCATGAGTCTGTTATTAGAGGGAGGGACACCAGATCAGGACGTTTTGTCGTTTTTGTCATGCTTGCCCAATGTACAGAAACTGCCACGGAAAATGCAGGGAAGGTAAAAGAAGCTTACATGTTGGTTCCTCGGGCTGAGCAGGGATTTAGTTAATAAAACCGTGCATTATTCCGCAGCGCAGTCCTAGAGCCCTAGCTCTGTGACCTCTGCCTGAAGTGACCCGAATTTCAGGGAGAGGCAGTCTGCACTCCCTGAGGCTCACGTACCTGTCTGGAAAGGCCAGTGTGACAGTCTCCCTCCTCCTTCCCCAGGGAGCCCAGGGAGTTCGTGGAGAATTCTGAGTGCGTCCAGTGCCACCCGGAGTGCCTACCCCAGGCCATGAATGTGACCTGCACCGGCTGGGTAAGGGTCCTCTGCCCTCCTGCATTCGGGACGGGGGCAAGCCTTCCCTGCGCCCCCATCGGGAAGGACTCTGGGCAGCCCCTCCCAGAAACAGATGCAGGAGGGGCTGAGGCGGCAGAGCGGCTGAGTCTGAGTGAGACGAACCCTGCTGCGCTGGACACACACCCAGCACCCTCACATCACTCTTCCCATCTGACACCTGCTGGTGGTGGCTGAGGCCCGTGGTCAGCCGGTTTCCCATTTCTGACATCTGCGGCCATGGCTTTCCCACATCAATGGAACCCCATCAAAGCCTTAACACGCACTTAAATTAGTTGGAGAATCTTTCCCGGAACTTCTACCAAAGCTTAAATTCAGCTTGATTTCTGCGTGTCCAGCATCAGCCTTGTGAGGAACAGAGCATGAGCTCAGGTCCCTCTGACACCAGACAGCCTGCATTCTTAATTCTCGATATCATACGTGGGGAGCTCTGTTCAGATCCCGGCTTAGCAACCACACCTGAATCCACCATTGGAGAACGTCTCTCAGTTGTGTCATGTCAGGAGGGTAACAGGGCTGTGTTTGGAAGTCTAGGCTGCCGTTGTGGCCCATTTCGAAGGAAGCCATTGGTCTGTGTGTTTGCGTGGTGTTGGGCTACATTTCATCATTACAGTAAACTAACTGGTAATACCGATGTTGCCTTCAGCCACTCTGGCCTGAGGCCATTCGGCTTTGAGCGGCTCCCTGAGCCACTGTCTTGTGGCTAGGACACAACACAGGACACCCGTAGCTTACAGGAGGAGGGGTTTATTGTGGCTGGTGGTTTCAGCTCTTGGCTGGGCAGCTGCAAGCCAGGGCAGCTCCACAGAGGACAGCCACTCACCTCATGGCAGCCAGGAAGCAGCGAGAAGGGAGGGGCCGGGAGGGAGAAGCAGCCTCCCAGGTCATCCCCGGATGGCCTCCATCCAGGCCCCACTCCTAACTGCAGTTCAGCTGTGAGCCCCATGATCCAATGACCTCCCCAAAGCCCAGCCTATGATCACAGGAGGTTCAGATACCTCTAGATCCAAGCCACCACAGTGGGCAGCAGAGTGGAGAGCACGTCACCAAGGGGCAGCTTCCTACGTGGCATCTCAGCCCCACAGAGTGAGGAAAAGCCCTGGAGGCCCAAGGCTTTTGTTTCTGGGGTTCTGCTGGGTGTAGCAGGAACAAAAATAAGAAGAGAAACAGGCTGGGGCTGCAGCTTGGGGGAAGAGCACACACCCAGTGAGAGTGAAGCCCTGGGTTTGATTCCTAGGGCCACAAAACTAAGTGTAAAAATGTACACCAATCAAGGTGGCTTTACCAAGGAAAGGTCCCCACGTGAAATACCAAATAAGGCAACACAGTCTAAAAAATACTTCTTCTTTTTTCTTCTTTTCCGTCCCAGAGATTCGACCCAGAACCTTCACACTGAGCTACATCCCCAGACCTTTTTTTCTGTTTTGAGACAGGGTCTCACTAAATTCTCAGGCTGGGCTGGGGCTTTTGATCCTCCTGCCTCAGCCTCCCAGAGTGCTGGGGTGACACGCGTGTGCCATCACACCCAGCCTAATCATTTCTTTTACACCCGTGTACGTTATATGCATTTAAAGCCAGGAAGACTGTATGTTCAGATACTCTGATAGTGGTTCAGATACTTCAGATGGTGGTTGCGTCAAGCAAGAGCACTCCTAGAACTTGTTTCCTACCTTGGGAGCCTGCGTTATCATTCAGCTTTTCCCTCACACGAGTATTTCAAGTGAAAAGCTGATTCTCTTTTGTGAAAGAAGGACGCATGCGCAGACTCCCTCCTGTGCTCGCTGCAGGGTCCCGACAGCTGCGTGCAGTGTGCTCACTACATCGACGGCCCACATTGCGTCCAGACCTGCCCGGCCGGGGTCATGGGGGAGAACAACACGCTGGTGTGGAAGTACGCGGACGCCGGCCGGGTGTGCCGCCTGTGCCACCCCAACTGCACCTACGGGTGAGTAGGACCCAGGCCCTCACCGGAACACGCAGAGCACACAGGAGGCAGGTGCTTTCCCACTGCAGGCCGGCGCTCACGGTCATGAGCCCTGGCAGTGGTTCCCAAGCTTTGTCTTTGAGTGGCCGCTGCAGGTGCTCTGGCCCCATGGCCACGGCAGCTACAGGACAAGCTGGGCACGGGCCTAGGTGCCGGGGAACAGCTCCACCTCTCAGGCTGTGTTCTCAGTGCTGAGTGAGGTCCGGACACCGAGAGGCTGGAGGAGGCTGTCCGCTGGCCCTGAGACTCGCTGTCCGGCCCCTCTCCTTGGGCTGTTCTTTCACTGGGGCCGCCAGGTTCCCAGCTGCCTCCTGCCCAGGCTCCTCCTGAATCCCAGGACCCCTTCCTCTCCTGTCCCACCTGGGGAGCACCCCGTAGCTCCCCGCGGGTGATTGCTCAGGGTGAGACACCCAGAGCCTCAGGGGCTCTGCATAACCACCCTGCCCTCGTCCACCTGGCCCTGCATCTGCTCCTCCTCCTGGCTCCCTCCGCCTCCCTGTGCACCCTGACGCCTGGAGCCAGCTGGGGGACGTCTGTGCCTGTTGGAGTGGGCGGTCTCTGACAATACTGCCTGGTGCCTGCCAGCTCCCTCCGGGCCAGGACAGCCTGTCAGCAAGCAGACACTCAGATGGGCCATGCAAGCACACAGTGAATTCCAGATCAGCCGACGGCCAACTGCAAGGCCCCAAGGCTCCAGTGACTGGGGAATCACTCACTCGCATTGCCCTGTGACTTACTGAAAAATCTCCACAAACCAATGCTAAAGGAGAGCGAGCAAAACGTGTTTCTTTTTCATTTCCTGCAGATGTGTCGGGCCAGGTCTGGAAGGCTGTGCAACAAATGGGTGAGGAGCTCAGCTCTGGCTCTACTGGATCTCATCCAGCACGACGAAAGTCATTTCTGATTGTCCTGTGCCGTCGTCATTCTCCTCCTCCTCCTCCTCCCTTTCTCCTCCCCTCCTCCTCCTCTCCTCTTCCTCCTCCCCTCCTCTTCCTCCTCCCCTCCTCCTCTTCTCTCCCTCCTCTTCCCCCCTCCTCTCCTCTTCTCCTTTCTCCTCCTCTTCTCCTTCTTTCTCCTCCTCCTCTCCTCCTTCTTTCTCCTCCTCCTCTCCTCCTTCTTTTTCCTCCTCCTCTCCTCCTTCTTCTCCTCCTCCTCTTCTCCTCTCTTCTCCTTTCTCCTCCTCCTCTCCTCCTCCTCTTCTCCTCCTCTTCCTCCCCCTCTTCTCCTCCTCCTCTTCTCCTTTCCCTCCTCCTCTTCTCCTCCTCCTTTACCTCTTCCTCCTCTTCTCTTTCTCCTTTTCTCCTTCTGCCCCTCCTCTCCTCCTCTTCTCCTCCTTTTTACCTCTTTCCTCTTCTCCTCGTCCTTCTTCTTCTAGTAGTAGAGATGGAACCCAGGGCCTCACACCGAACTATATCCCCAGCCCACTTTATTTTTATTTTGAGACAGTGTCTCTCAAAGTTGCCCCGGTTGGCCTGGAACTTGCCAACCTCCTGCCTCAGCCTCCACATAGCTGGGATAACGGGCTTGTGGGTGTCCAGTGTCTCTGGCTGTCCTCTAGGCCTGTCACATCTGACCCTGTCAACCTCATTCCTGGGTAGAGGGACTGGGAGAAGGTGCAGGCTGCTCCTGGGGAGCGGCTGCCGTGGCCTCCCCCCTGTTCTTCATGAGCAGAGGCATCTCCACTGGTACCAGTTTGCCTCAGCCTTGCTTTAGCCTTCTCTTCCCCTGGCTTCTCCATTTTCCCACTAACCCAGGTGGTCCTAAGACAGGAGATGAGGGTGTGGTGAAGCTGGCTGGGGAAGTAGGTGAGACCTGTTGATGACAACATCCCGGGACAGGGACATGTGGGCAGAACAGTTCCCAAAGCTCTGCACATGGGCTTCCCACAAGTACTAGAGCAGGTTTTCAATGGGACGGCCTAGCCCTGATGCCAGGAGGAGTGGGTGACACCAAAGGACGTCCACACTGGGCTTGTGCCCTGTGTTCTCATGCATGGTGGTCACCCTCAGGCTGCAGGGCGTGCTTCTTTGCCTACTTTGACTTCGGCAGAACTCGTTCTGCAGAGCTGGCTTCTTTTACTACCTGTAGAAAACTTTGCTACTGCTGTGCTTGTCTTGACCAGTTCTTTGCTCAGGACAGAAAGAACCTAGAAACCACCCCAGGAGGAAACTCCAGCACCCTTTAACCCGGTAACAGTCCCACCACAAACCTGGGTCCCACAGGCTTCTCCGCTGGGTGGCCAGGCTGGGCGATTCTCTCCTCGCTTCCTTCTGGAAATGTGTTGTCAGTGAAGGCAAGTGGGCTTCCTTCGGCGTTTTACTGTGGGTCCACCCGCCATTGTGGCTTGAAATGTGGCACTGAGGAAAGTCAAGCTGCGGTTTCCTGCTCAGGTGCAGCAGGAAAGAGAATTCTCACCCAGCATCAGTGCCTCACGGGGGATCTGGAGTTGTGCACAAGACGCTTGCTTGCCATTTCTGACAACCGTCCCGCCGGGCTCCCGGCTCCTCTGCCACTTCTGGTTCTGTCTGCAAAGTCCGCTCTCACCAGTTCTTCCTCTACTCCAGCCCACCATGCTCAGCCTGCAACTGGTGGCCACAGCTGGTCACACCTGGCCTCAGATGAAACCCCAGAGAGAAGCAAGGCCACTCCTCAGTCAGGACCTCCTTCCTTCCCTGCCCTCGCTGTGCCAGTGAGGACACCCAGAAACACTTCCTAGCCCCACACTCCAGGCTTGGTGACCCAGCGGCGAGGTTTCCCATCGCATCCACACTTGAACCCAGTGGTGACCATTTCTTACTCAAATGTACTCCTTTTAATTTTCTTGTCCTCTTTCAATTATTCAGCCTTACTGCTGTGGCTCCCCGTGGAACTCATACTCCACAGCAAATTAGTCCTTCTGTCTTCCAGCATTCCCTTCAGGATAGTAAAAGCTCATTAATCCAAACTGTATTAGTCAGGGATTTGGTGTGTAGTGCAGATGACTTCTGCACTACCTGAAAAGAAAAATATCATGCAGTGTCATTTTTGTGAAGCCGTTGACCCACTTCAGAAAATGTGCAAGCACTTGGTACTTTTGTTATGTGCAAATGGTGCTACTGACTAATCTTCACTCTTCATTAGCATTTCTACCTGAAAATAAGAGTCAATTTGCCAAGAATTCAAATGGGATTCTTAACCATAATAACCCTCCACCCCACACAGCCAGAAAAAGCGGCATGGACCCACTTCCTAGAGACTCCCAGTTCAGACTTCCTGACCAGGCAGATGTCCTTTCCCCTCCAGAGCCCGAAGGCTGACCTCTGAGCTTTCCTTCCCTGGGATTTGCACCACGTGGCAATATCGCACAGGACCACGGTGCTGCTTTTCATAGCTCAGTCCCAAGCCTTTGCAACCTTAGGTCCAGTCCTGGAGGCCAAGGGCTCTGGGCCGGCGGGGTCTCTGTTGCCTGCCCAGCTAGGAGACAGTGCCTGGCTGGGCTCCTCCATTGCTTGGTCCGCTCCAGCAAAGAATAAAGTAAAAATCATGTAAGAGCACCATGGAAGTCTGAATCATTTTAAATTATATGTTTCTCAGTTGATAGATTAAAAAGTAGGCACCCTGGGGCCGGTGAGATGGCTCAGGGCGTAAGCGCCTGCCTGGCAAGCGCGAGGGCCGGAGTTTGACTCCCAGAACCCACATACGAAGAAAGGGCCGGTGATATTGCTCAGCGGCACGGGCGCCTGCTGGCCCGCGAGGTCCTGAGGTCGACCCCCAGTACCCACAAAAAAAAAAAAAAAAAAAAAAAAAAGTAGGCACCCTGTGGATAAGGCTGATGAGACTTCAGTTTTGAGGGTGTTGAGTGGGCTGGGCTGGGGAGAGGCTGAGAACGATGGCAAGGTTGCACCTTTCTCCCTTGGGAGCTGTGTGCACCCACTTTCTGGGGTTGTTTGAAATGATGGTGCTGTGCCAAAGGTGCAAGAAATGTGTAAATGTCAGCATCACAGGCTCTGTCTCTCCCCTCGCTGTAGGCCCAAGATCCCGTCCATCGCCACTGGGATCGTGGGCGGCCTCTTCCTGCTGGTAGTGCTGGGCCTGGGCATCGGCCTCTTCATGCGGCGGCGCCACATTGTCCGCAAGCGCACGCTGCGCCGGCTGCTGCAGGAGCGCGAGGTGAGCGTGACTGGAGCCCTGGCCTTGAGCGGGCAGCCTTGCTGGGGAGCTTGCAGTGCGCTTCAGTCAGTTTTCCGTCGCTGTAACCAATTGTGGAGACAATCAGCCTACAAAGAGGGAAGGTTTATTCTGGGCCCTTCCAGGTTTGCAGTCCATAAGGGACAAGCCATTGCTCTGGGCCTGTGGCCATGCATCATGAGTGGAGTGTGTGTGGCCAACAAACCCACAGCCTTTGTGCCAGGAAGCAAAGCAGAGAAAACAGGTGTTCCCCATCCCTTTCACTGCACACCCCAGGGGCCTGCAGGCCACCCACTGAAGGGGTAGTGCCTCCTAGGAGCATCGCATGCAGGACATTTGTCCAGAACTTGCAGACAGGATTACACTGTTGGGAATTGTATCAAGAGAAATCTGTGTCTGCTTATATTCAGAGGTTGCACACTGCTGCCTCAATCCCAGTGAGCATCAGTGTTTCCAGACTGAGTTGTACAAAGTGCTCTCACAGCTGAGTGGCCTCAGCTGTAGCAGAGGAGGCTGGGATAGGCGCTGCTGCCGGCTCCGGGGAGGACTCTGCATGAGCCAGGGTCACTCTGGAAGGCCCGCTGTCCATGCAGTGGCTGCTCCTTTTTCGGCTCTGTGGTTGGCGTTGCCCTCCACGCCGCCCTCAGCAGGCGTCTGTGTTCCACACTCGAAAAACCTTTGTCCCTGGGCAGCAGATGTCTCAGTGCTGTGGGCCCTGCAGGCAGCAGAGATGCCACAAGATGAACGTGTTCCTGCAGGTTTCCTGTCCAGCTGGTTGGGGTGGAAACAGAAATGGAAACAGCATGTGTTGGATGTGCTGCTCTATTACGTCACTCAGGCATTGGCGTCTCTTTCTACCATGTTTTATAAGTCTTGTGTCTTATTATGTTTGTTTGTTTGTTTGTTTTACAGTACTAGGGTTGAGCCCAGGGCCTTTGCACTAAGCTACATCCCCTGCCCTTCAATTATTTTTGTATTTATTTATAAATTTAGAGACAGGGTCTCACTAAATCGGGAAGTCGCTCAGGCTGGGCCCACACTTGTGATCCTCCTGCCTCAGCCTCCAGAGTGTTGGGCTAATGGATGCGTTCCACCATGCCTGGCATATTGGACTCCTCAGAGAAGGCTCCATTCTCCTTTGTACAATTGTGCCGATGGCTTTGGACTCATCTAACACCGTGCCCCACGGCACCCAGTGCCTCACATCTGCCCCTTCTCCTCACAGCTGGTGGAGCCCCTTACGCCCAGCGGAGAGGCCCCCAACCAGGCCCTCCTGAGGATCCTAAAGGAAACAGAATTCAAGAAGATCAAGGTGCTGGGCTCCGGAGCGTTTGGCACAGTCTACAAGGTGGGTCCCTGGGCCCTTTGTGATGGGACACCAGCAGACCCTCGCATCCTGTGGGTGAACAGGTCCTCGGCGTCTGCGATTTCCACCACCATCTACTCCGGCTGAGGGCTTGGGAATCCCAGGGTTTCCCCGAGTTACTGAGAGGAATCTTTTATAACCACAGTGACAGATGCAGGAGCATTTTATAGGCGAGTCATGGCCCTTTCGGGGGTGAGTGGCACAGGAAGGCATGTGGCAGGCAGAGAAGAGGGGCCGCCTGTCCTGCACAGGACCCAGGATGAACCCCGCACCGAGTCTGCTGCTCTGGAAAGTCTAACTGCAGCGAGGCCGAGCCTCAGCCTTTTGGGATCTGCAGGAAGTGAGCCACGCTGACCGTACAGCAGCACCCAGTCTCTCAGGTTGGGGAGGCTGAGAGCCAGAGTGGCTGTGCCAGCAGGGATCCCAGCACACATGTTCCAGCAGTGTCCCTGCCCTCGAGGATGGTGTCGCCCTTGGGATCTGTCCAGCACACAGGTCAACATTGCATGTGTGACCATTGCCAGCCAACTCTTTCTCTCTCCCCACCCTAGGGACTCTGGATCCCAGAAGGTGAGAAAGTGAAGATTCCTGTGGCCATCAAGGAGTTGAGAGAAGCCACGTCTCCAAAAGCCAACAAGGAAATCCTGGATGTGAGTTCCTGCTTTGAGCCAAGGTGTCCACGGACCCTGGACCCCAGCAGCCCCCTTCTCTGGGGTCTGGCATTTGTGGCTCTCACTTAGACTTGTTTCCATCATCACAGTCTAAACGTCCACTTTCCAAATCTTCTTTCCTTCTATAGTTGGTGTAATTCAGTCCTCTTATCGAGAAGACTCACCTCTTCCATGCAGCTTTCTCCCCCTCTCAGGGACCAGTGACTTATTTATTCACTTATTCACTTATTTATTTTGTAGTACTAGAGATTGAAACCAGGGCCACAGCACTGAGCTGCCTCCCCAGCCTCCTCGCCTCTTTTTAATGTGAGATAGGGTCTCACTGAGTTGCTAATTTGCCCAGGCTGGGCTTAAGCTTGCAAGCCTCCTGCCTCAGCCTCCCAGAGTGCTGAGATTCAGAGGTGCACCACCACCCCTGGCCTAAATTCTTTGTTTAGGTTATCACCACGGCATGAACCTTTTCCTCACCAATGTTTCTCAAACCAGCTTGTTGGCACGGAAGCAGAAATGGACTTGCAGGTGCGGCGTGTGGCTGCTCCGATAAGGGACCCCTGTCTCAGGGTCTCTTCCTGCTGTACTGTATTTTGTTCTCTAGGGAAAGTGTCCACGTCCCCCTTTGAGCAAAGTGCTGAGTGTTTCAGGCGAGGCACAGCCACACGCTGGCTGACGGCACTCAAGAAGGGCCCGGGAAAAACATCCCAAATTCACTACATTTTGGGAAGATATGGTGCCTCAAGCAAGCTTCTTGGCCTCTCGAGGCTGGAGTTGGTCAGAGCCCATCACTGTCTCTGATCCTGAGACCCAGGTGCAGTTTGCTCTCCATGTTATCTTAGCTTTGGAATGGTCTTTGTGAACAAGGCCTAGGGTGAACAACTTGATGCCCATTGTGTAAATTGGTGCCAGGCTGGTGGTGACACACATCTTCCAACACTCTTGGAGGCTGAGGCAGGAAGATCATAAATTTGAGCCCAGCCTGGGCAATTTAGCTACTTAGCAAGACCCTGTCTCAAAGTAAAAAGGAGGAGGGCCGGTGAGATGGCTCAGCAGCATAAGTGCCAGCCTGGCAAGCGCGAGGTCCTGAGGTCGACTCCTGGTACCTACAATGAAAAAAAAAAAAAAAAGGAAAAAGGAGGGGAGGCTGGGGCTACAGCTCCATGCAAAGGCCTTGGGTCCAATCCCAGTACATACTAAATAAAACATTGCCCACCTTCTGTATCCCCAACCCCTTGCTAATTTAATGCCAGCCCTTGATGTCTGCTGCACGTGGCTCCTTCTCCACCCCTCTGGCCTCCCAGCCCAGCATGCGGCTGCACCCTGCCCTGCCCGGGAGAGCCAGCTGCGAGGCCCCTTCCTGGATGGGACTGAGCCTGTGGGTGTCAGTCTGGGCTGCCTGGAGCTACTGAAATCTCAGGCTCTTGTCCTGAGACTGGGCAGGTGAAAGGGGAGGAGAGGCGCATCGGGCTGGGGCAGTGGTGATGAACCTATGGCACATGTGACACTGCAGCCTGTTTGTTGTCATCGGAAGCTCTAAAAGGTTCACCGTCGCTGGGCGAGGGTTAGGGAAACAGAGTCAAAGGAAAGGAACAATGCAGCCTGTGGCCTCCAAGGTCTGGAGAATTTAGCTGACCTTACAGCCCAGGACAAAAGCCAGATGAAAGCACCCCCACCCCAGCCAACTGCAGACATCCTGTAAGCAAAGCGAGCAGGAGTCTTTTAAAATGCGCTTGGACACAGTGACTTTCCCAGGGCGATGCCCTCTGCACTTTCATTTTCTCTGGGCAGCTTTCTCTCCTTTTCTTACAGCGGGGACCCCTATGGTACGCTCCTAAAGAAAAGGCGGTTATAATTATTATTATTGTACAGTGCACTAGAAAGTCCTAGTGGTGATGATACACCTATCAAACACAATCATCTTTCCTTGAAGAGGTTTAGGAGTCAGTGTTAAGCTTGTCAGTATGCTGTCACGGCTGTTAGCACAGGGTGTGAAACACAGGGAACAGGACTGGGAGTTCACACTGGGCTCTCACCTGCACTGTTAAAAAGAAAATCTTTCCTGAAGCTGCTCCCATCTGTTACTCCTTCAAGACATCCCAATAAACTACACCTCACCCAGCAGGACCATTTGGAGGCGCTCTAAACAGCAGCAGATCTTTGGGGAGGAGCTGGTTTTCATGTATTGGCTCCAGCCCTCAGGGACTTTAGCTGCAGGAAACCTGTAATTGCTGGAGGAGTGTTAAGCTGCAGAGAGGAAAGGCTTAACAGTTACAAGTGTCAAACATCAAAGGCCCCTGTTTTGCCTCTTTTTCACCTCTTTCCTGGTCTTTTCTGCTCCATTATTTTGACTTCCTTTCTCCCTGATTCTTCAGTAACATCTTTGATCTCCTGAAACATCAGCTGTTCGGGCTGAGATGGTGGAGGAGAACCTCCATGCTTCCTGGTCTGCTTGTCCCGAGGCGAGGCAGGGCTGCCAGGTGCTCAGCATCCCAGCTGCCTGGGGCTGTGTGGGTGCTGAGAGCCCCACAGTGAGGGGATGCAGCGGTGGCTCCCGTCAAGGGACAGCAGAGCCAGTGCTGCTGAGGCCAGTTCACCCTGTGCAGAGTGTGGTGCTCCTGTGTTCCTCTGAATGTGGGCCTCTGCTCGCAAGTGTGGTCCAGTAGCCCAGTGCCCTGGTCCTGCGCCTGCTGGGGCCTCTGTTCTACCGAGCTGTCAGGGGCTTAGTTCGCTGGTAAAGTTTTAAAATGGCAGGAGCTCCTGCCCTTCACACAGGCCTTGTGTTAAGGAGTTAAGATTCAGTACAATCCTTTCCCCCATTCATAATGTAAAACAGTTCATGGATGAGGGAGACAAGCAACGAAGAGGGACTCAAAAATCATGTCCTCAAAGAGGACAGAATAGTAGACTGTCAAATGATCCCTGAAGCCTCAGGGACACCCTGGGGGGACTCAGGTCTCCCTGCAGGCTCCTCTCAGATAGCCATGGGATTCCGAGCATACTTGATGTGGTCACCCTGCACCCCCACCATTTCCAAGACAAACAGTGGAGGATAAAGCTCACTTTAACTGGGCTCCCATTGTGCCCGGGAGGGTGGCAGGAAGCCACGCCTGCCCGTCCTATGGGCCGGTCAGGTTTCAGTAGGATGGGACTTGGCAGGACCCCCAGCTTGTGTGGCCAACGCCCCCACCCCAGCTCTGCACCGGGCCAGTCCAGGTCAGCGCCTACCGCCCGCCAGGGCGGACTGCTCACGTGGCCCGCTCTGCAGATGTTTCTGCCCTGGAAATGAGAACAGTGCATGCCCGGACCTCGCCAGACCCTGGGAGACAGGACAGCAGAGGCCTCCCTCCCCGACGCTCGCACAGCTTCCGGACACGGGGAGAGGTGGAGTCAGGCCTCGCTGGCATCCATGGCCGGGTAGCTTTTCCACAGACTTCCCAGTTTAAATGCAGGACAGGAGTGGGAGCACAAGGCAGAGCAGCTTTACATATGTGCCACACATGTGTATCCCTGTGTGTGTGACATCCCATAACCGGGGGCCCCACAGCACCGTGATTTGTGTCCTCAGAGCCCTTGGGCCCTTGGTGTCCTCTGCCACCCATGGGGGGGCAGTGGGCCAGGAAGGAGGCAGCTGGCCCAGGTTAGGGGACCAGGTGGGCCTGTCCTGATGTGGAGAAGCAGGCTCGGAGTCTGTGCTAGGATGGCATCTCCGTCACGGCTCCCCGGCACCGCACCTTGAAGGAGGAGAGGTTTGTTTTGGCTCACAGTTTGTAGAGGTCTCAGGCCACCACAGGCAGCACCAAGACAGGGCAGCGTGGTGCAAAGGCTGCCTCGGGAGAGCTGCTCATGGGCCCTGGGACCCCGCCTCCCAGCAGCAAGTCGGCTATGAGCCCCTAGGGTCCAATGCCCTGCCAAGCGCCACCACGAGTGAGCAAGCTTTAGGTGAACATCTAGACGGAGTCCTAACCACGACCTCAGGTGAGCCGCCTGTGCTGGCCCTGTGGAGTTCTCCTTCTAAACAAGAGACTGTCCCCAGAGGGAGTTTTCATTGCCCGTGGTGTCCACGGGCATTCAACACCTGCTTGGCTCTTTCATTTTTCTGTACTAGGGATTGAACCCAGGGCCTCCACACCAAGCTATATCCCCAGGCCTATTGAATTTCTGTATTTTGAGACCGGATTTCCTTAAGTCGCTTATTTGCCCAGCCTGGGCTGGAACTTGCCATCCTCCTGCCTCAGCCTCCCAGGGTGCTGGGATGACAGTGTGAATGGCTTACTCGGCTCCATAACGTCAGTATGTTATGTTTGTAAGATGAAAGAAAAACTGCTCATCCTTCTGGGAACAGATCCCAAATCCTCAGGAAAGCATCTCTATGATGTCAGGCTGGGATCTGCAGCAGTGCGTAGTAGTGTTCGCCAGTGGGTCCAGCTCTCAGGGCCTGTTACACAGGAGCATGTAATGACCTGAGGGCACAGACCATCCCGAGAGCTCTGTGGGAGGGACAGCTTCAAAATCATGCAGACATGGGTGCAGGAGGACACGCGCTGTGAGCAGAGGCTGGGGCTCCATCGGGAGCCCGAGGGTTCATTCCCACAGCGCCTACTCCTGCGTGTCCCCCAGGGGGCAGGTAGGCCTCTCAGAGCTCTTAGCATGGCTGAGGTGACATGCAGGACCCTGGGGCTCGAAGGGGAGCAGGAAGGGGTGAAGGGCGCTGGGGACAGAGACCTCGCGAAGAGGGGACAATGGGAGCTTCCTCCAGGAACGAAAGGGCCTGAGATTGGGGGTGTGACACATGCACACATCCCAAGTTCATCCCCAAAACAGTGGATAAGTGCATGGAGTAAGTGCATGGCCAACGCCCAGGCCCAGCCCTCAGTGCCCCAGGCTCACGACCCACCTGGACGCCTGCCCCACCCTCCTGAGCCTCCCACATGGCCAAGGCCCCTTGGAGCGCATTCTCCAGCAGTCCCTGTGGTCTCCTTCACACCCCAGTAAAGGTCACCATCAGGGTTCAGTGGGACAGAGAATTCATGGGAGGCCCCATTGTGTGCAGGGTTGTAAATGAATTCAGCTTCCCCAGCCTAAGAATGGCAGAATGGGGTTAAATCAGAGTCTGTGTCACCTGATGACACAGGCTCCGGCCTGGCAGCCTGCGGAGAGTGGGGTGGGGCAGTGTGCAGAGCAGCAAGGTCTGCCCATTGGGAGGCTGAGGCAAGGGCCTTTCCTTGGAGAAGGGTCTGTGCCACATGCATTTCAGAGCTACAGCTGGGGTGTTCAAAGTGTTTCCCGTGATTCTGCAGGGATGCGTGGGCAGCCCCGCCCCGCACCCCATCACCTGCCTCAGGGTGGGGCTGGGCTGCTCCTGAGTGGGAACCTCGACCACCTGCCCTGGCTGGGTGGCCCTGCCTGAGCTCTCTGCGTGGCACCACCACCACACCCAGGCCAGAGCACAGTGAGCCTTGCCCGGTGTCCTGGGCCTCTTTTCGGCTGTCACAACCGTGGGGTCCATTTAGGAGACACCAGCAGTGCACAGACTCAGAGGGACCAGGGGACTCAGCTCTTTCACCCAGTACTCCTGGCCGCATGTCACATGGGTCCCTCTCCCACCTGTGGCTTCTCAGCCTCCACAAGTCCCTGGCACCAGGCCTGCACCCCACACCATGTCCCTGGGCCTTTGCCCAGAGCGGGTCTGCATCCCCAGCCCATGGAGCTTCCTGACGTGTGTCCCCTGCCCACAGGAAGCCTACGTGATGGCCAGTGTGGATAACCCCCACGTGTGCCGCCTGCTCGGCATCTGCCTGACCTCCACCGTGCAGCTGGTCACGCAGCTCATGCCCTTCGGCTGCCTGCTGGACTACGTGCGTGAGCACAAGGACAACATCGGGTCCCAGCACCTGCTCAACTGGTGTGTGCAGATCGCCAAGGTGAGGTGACGCCAGCAGGCAGCGGGCAATGACCAGGCCAGTGAGAGCAGGAAGCAGCCAGGAGCCGGGTGGCTGGAGGGAGCAGCCAGGCCCTCGTCCCTGGGGGCAGGGCACTGGGGAACACTCCCACGTGTGGCTGCGGGGAACACTGCCTTTCCTTCTTTCATGTTAAACTGGGCCGATCCCTGTGTGCAGAGAACTAGTCCCATCCTACTGCATGTGGTTTGTGCATGGGTTTGTCTTTCATGGGTGCTGGGTGCAATTTGGGGTCCCTGTCCCCACCTCTCTGGGGCTTTTCCCAGGGACACAGTGGTGATTTGTGGTACAGCAGTGTGGCTTCTCCCTGGGACTAGGTGGGGAGCCAGGTTGGCGTAGGAGGGGCCAGGGAGGCAAGGCAGGCACTGGGCCAAAGGCAGAGGCTGCGGGGGTGAGCAGGCTTTCACTGCACAGGGGTTCCTCCAGCTGTGGCCCGCTCTGCAGAGCAGGGATGGGGCCGTCTGTGCCCTGGCGATGGGCAGCATCTGCCACCTAGCTGATCACGGCCCCAGCTTTCCCCTCTTGGCTCGGCTGCAGCAGCCGCTGGCACCTAGCTTTCTAAACTCGATTGCTTCTGAGGAAGAGTGCACTTTCCACACTGTGGGCAGACCCCCCCAGGTGTACCCCTCAGCCTTGTCCCCTCACACAGCCAACAGGGTAGCCCAGGCAGGTAGGAAGGTGATTCACAGAACAGCGTATTCCAGGCACCCCTCTGCCAGCAGCTGCCTGGGACACCCCAAGACCTGCTGGGGTCTGAGGTACAGGGCAGGCCAGCTCCCTCCTGTCACTGAGGGGCGGCAGCACCCCTACTTCTGCACCATGGAAGAAGGGAGTGCCCCTTCCGCTCTGACTGCCGAAGTCACCAGTGTCTAACCACTAATGACCCTGAAAAGGGGATGGGTGCCCCCTTGCCTGTCACGGTGTGAAGTCTTCTTATCCCCTGTGACGCTGTATGAGTTTTGGCCTACACGCGTGGGGCTTCTCCCAACCCCAGCACCCTCGAGGTCCTACAGGACAAAGTCCGGGCAGGCATCTCGGGTCCTCTCACCCAGAGGCCCCTCATGCCTCCGGCTGTGGGTGGCTGGGTCACCCCCTTCTCGCTCCATCTTCAGGTGACCTCTGCTCTGTCCCTGTGTGGGGATGCCCCTCCTCCTTTTGTGGATACAGCGTATAGCATTGCACCTGAAAAGCTAAGGGAGTAGGTTTTAAACACCCTCACTGCAAAAGGATGACCAGGTGTGAGGAGGTGGATCTGCTGTGTAGCTGGGCTTAGTCACTCCCCAGTGTGTGCACAACCAGGCCTAAGCTCACACACAGAAAGCAGCAAGTCACTGGGTGCATGGCCCGGCCTCCACTGGGAGGCTCCATCTTCATCTTCAATGAAGAGATTTGCGAAACACTAGGTGCAAGTAAGGTCACCTTCTGGGGTTCTGGGCAGACATGAAACTGGGGGACATGATTCAGCTTGCCACAGAGCTGACCTCTGGCTACCCCAGCGCGGTTTTATTGGATGTGGAATTATTTCTAAAGGTCTACTCTGCCCACCCTCTGAAAGCGGAATTCCTATGTGACTTTCCCCTGGCGACCCATGGGGGAACAGGGAACACGGTGCTCTTTCCCCGCAGCCTCTGCTGCCTGGCTTCTTTCAGTACAAGGCGCTGCGTGGGCAGACGAACTCTGTTCTTGAGGTTGTGGCCACCTGGCCGACTGTCCCCAGCCCAGGTAGGGATAGCAGAGCTCTGCATTCCTAGGGCCTGCTCCACCTGCATGATTTTCTTTTCAGAACTGGAAATTGAACCCAGGGCCCTTTTTCTCTTCTTTAATTATTTTGAGACAGGGTTTCCCTAAGTTTCTAAGTTGCCCAAGCTGCTCTCAAACTGCAGTCCTTCTGCCTCGGCCTCCCAGAGCGGTAGGATTACCTACCTGTGCCACCACAAGTGGTCTCCTTAATGCCAACTTCACCAGGAAGTACCCAAAGATTTAGCATCGAGTCTTTAGTTATCTCACTCGAATTCTCAGCTCCACGAGGAGACCCTTCGCAGGGCTGCAGGTATCCTGTGATGGTGGAGCACTTGCTCATTACATGGGAGGCCCTGGGTTTGATCCCCAGCACTTCGAACAAACAAACTGACACAAAGATCTGCAACAGTTTCCCCAGTACAGGGTGGACCTTCTGATCTGAGTGGGCCAGAATCGAACCTTGGTTCTGACACCAGGAGCCGTGGGAGCGGGACAGGTGCCCCGTCCTTCAGTGCTGCTCTCTCTGGCTGTGAAACCGAATCTGCCTACCCATCTCCTTGGGGAGCAAGGTCAGAGCCGCCAGCCTTGGAGCATTGCCTGCAACCGGCTCCAGCATCTACCAAAGAGAATGTTATTTGGACACTAGCATTGGCCTCAGGCAGGCATCGTGGGAAGCACGGTGTCCACCACGGGAGTCCAGCCAGGGTGGGTCCCATCAAGCTCAGGTCACCACAGAGCCCCAGCTGGAGTCCCAGGGCCTCGGAGTGTCCCAATGGTCCCTGTGCTTGGTCACCCTCCACTCACCTGCCGTGCAGAGCCACTGTTCTGCGGCTGTACTTCGCTGGGCTTTGCTTGGAGCTGACGTTTCGCCTGTGATGGCTTCACTTTTTAATCGTGGAAGCTTACTACACTGTATGCGAGTGGTCCTAGTGGTGGGAATCTGTCCCAGGAGGGAGGGAAAGGATGGTTTCCGAAATCACGAAGATCGTTCTTGGACGAGTGACATCATCTGAGTACTAAGCAATGCTCTCTTTACCAGTTTGAAACACTCAGTGGCTGGCCAGGAACTAAACTCCCAGCCCTTTCGAAGTGGAATTTATTGACTTAAAATGTTCACTGTTGACCCACAAAGGGAGGGAGTGGAAAGCTTTCTGAACTCTCTGGCCATAGCTGTGCAAGCTCATCATCATGACTAAGCTGCTAAGAGGACAAATACAATTATATCAGCTGGGCAAAAGGAAGAAGAAAAAAGTAATGATAATCAAAACCAAAACCGAAACAGGTGACCTGGCAGAAACCAGGACAGGACCACTAGGCCACGAGCTCCACACTGCCTGCCGCGCGTGGGATAGATTCTGCTCTCCACATCAGGAACTCAGTCTCAGCCTGGAGTGGACCTCACCCACCCATCAACCAGAAAACTTGAGCCCCGCCTCTGACCTTGAGCTCACAGACTATATCCACTGGAGGGGTTCTTGCTCCTAAAATCGTACTTTCTGGCTGGGCATGGTGGTGCACGCCTGTAATCCCAGCACTCAGGAGGCTGAGGCAGGAGGATTGCCATGATTTTGAGGATAGCCTGGAGTACAAAGTGAGGCCCTGTACTTTCTGGTGTCCAACCCAGCTACGAACCCCACATCTATGGCATGGCAAGATAATGCCATGAAAGAAAATATTCTAATCCCAAAGATAATATTCTGATCCAGAAGATGCTATCATCAGCGTGCTTGGAAAACCCCACGCCCTTCCCTTCAAGCCTGACAGCATGTGTTAGTGCAAAGGCTGCAATACAGAAGCTGTTTACACAGATGGGACTCATCTAGCCTTTCCCCAAACTTTGGGACCACAGAGTTTTTCTTGCCACCCAGATTGAGAGCTGATAGGATCGAGCTTTCGGACCATACTCTTCTGGCTCTGTAGCAGCGCAGATGACCTGGGTGTCCGGTCAGAGGCCCTGGTGAGAGGTACAGGGCCGGGTCCTGGGAAGGACTGGTTTAGGGTGTCATCCCCCAAGCGCAGCTTTATGGTGATGCTCAGTCGGTCTCTGAGATAAAATGTCATGGGATAAAGTGTTTAGAACTTCAGTTTAAAGGGTCTGCCTTTCAAATGTGTGGGGAGACGTGACTGAAGTCCCAGTGAATGTTTTAGTTTTTTAAAAATTATTTCAACAGAAGACACACTACAGTGAATCCCCTCTGGATCCTCCCTGTTGCTTTGAACACTCCAATCCCATCATTCTTGCCACTTTCTGAAGCAGGTCTGCAGGTCCCCTTTTTCATCTTTATGAGGGGTGATCAAAATACTGTGACTGCTGCTGCCGAGCGCCATCCAATGGAAAGGCAGGCTCATTAAAACGTGACACTGCGTCCTCATCCTCCTTACTCACTGGATCTGGCACTGTGCAACTTCTGGCTTCTCCCCAAATCACATGGATGCTGGGGCAGCCAGGACAGCACAACTAAAGACACTCAGGAAAAAAGACTCCAGAGCTGCGGCAGAAAGTGGTAGGAGTGGTGGGCTAAGTGCGTTTGAAGAGAAGTGGGGATCGTGAGGGCGATCCATGGCAGTGAATTTTACTACAATTTTTTTAATGTGAACATTCCCCATATTTTTTTATCACACCTCACAGCTATGAACATTCGTCAAGTTACCGTGTCCATCACACAAAGCACAAAGATGGGTGGAAGTCGTCCTCATAGGGCAAAAAAAGCTCAGAGCCGGTGTGCGTGTGACATCCGGTTCAGGGCTTGGGTGCATCTCCCCACAGCACCAGGTGTCTCGGGAGCCCCCCTCACCACAGCCCCTTTGTTTCAGGGCATGAACTACCTGGAGGACCGGCGCTTGGTGCACCGAGATCTGGCAGCCAGGAACGTCCTGGTGAAGACGCCGCACCACGTTAAGATCACAGACTTTGGGCTGGCCAAGCTGCTGGGCGCAGAGGAGAAGGAGTACCACGCTGAGGGCGGCAAGGTGAGGAGAGCCGCAGTGGGCAGGGTCCAGAGCTGCCACCCACTTGCATGCAGCCAGGGTCTGCTGTGTGGGGAGTGGCTTTGTGGGGAAGAGGAGTAAGGGCACAAGGTGGTCGTCAGCAAAGCTTCAGTCCTGCCTGCCCCTCAGGACACAGCTGCTGGGAAGTCACAGCGCCTCCAGGTCCTGCTGCGGAGACTGCCCGGATGTATTCAGAGCTCTCCGCGTGGCTCTGGGGGTCCCGTGGGTCTCTGGGACACACGCCTGGTACCAGCAGTAATGGGAGCCAATCTCTCCTCCCGGCCGGGGTCGCCAGGCCACTGTCACAGCACCCAGGGGTGCTCGGACAGCCGCCAGGCCCGTACCCTCCCCCAGCCAGGCTCTAGCTGTATCAGCTGCTCTTCTGTTGAGCTTCTAGCCTGCATGGCTCCAGGAACCATCAACCCTGGGACACTGTCCCCTGAAGACCCATCCAAATGTGGGGTGCTTGAGACCCCTGAGCTGGCCAGGAACCTTAGCACTGAACAGCCCTGGCCCCATGGCCTCAGCCGCAGTGTTTGCAAAGCTGTCCCTGGGCCACCAGAGCAGCAGCTCCTGGGCGGAGGGAGTCATTTGCAGTCAGCCTGCTGTGATTTAACATTTGCAAGGGAGGGAAGCTAATGGCTGTCTTACTGCTTTATCTCCTGTCACCTCAAGGTGCCCATCAAGTGGATGGCTTTGGAATCAATTTTACACCGGATTTATACCCACCAGAGTGATGTCTGGAGCTACGGTGAGTCAAAGTCCTGACGCTAATGAATTTGTACTGCGGCAAGGCTGGCTTTTATTGTTTGTTAATTGACATTATATACTCTGCCACACAAGTATTTTCTTTCAAGGCAATGACTAACAGTAATGGAATAGCTGCAGTCTATGATACCGAAAACCCAACAAAGGAGTTGGACCCCCGCCCCGAGCGTCTAGAGCCATCAGGGAGCACTAGGAGGGGCCGAGGTAGGAGAAGGCCCAGGCCAGGTCCCAGGACCTGTCTAGTGGCCTCAAGTGAGCCAGGAGTCTCTAGCAGGAGCCGAGGAGAGGCCGAATGAGCAGTCCCTGAGGCGAGGCGTCCACAGCAGAAGCAAGGCTGCCCCGGGCGCTGACACCGGCTATCTCAGGGTGGGGGTCGCTGGGTATCACAGCAAGCACCGGAGATCGCGAGGGAGGAGAAAGGACTACTCCACTCCATCAGAACCTGTCTGGGCTCCTCTGCACCTAGTGTCCTCACAGCGCTCCTGCCCAGCCTGCCCCCATGCTCTGTGTGGACAGGGCCTCGCCCCGGGACACCATCATGAGCCAGGTCACTGTCATTTGCTCCCACAGTAGGTCCTCTGGTTCCTCCAGCCACTGCAGAAAGCTGGGGACACCTCCTTTCCCTCTCCCTCCGTCAGTCAACCCCAGCCCTGTGCAGCGGCAGCAGCAAGGGGGGCATCAGCCCAGAAGCTGCCCTGGGGAGAGCAGTGTTGGGCCGAATTTCCACAGGGACGGGGTCAGGAGCACAAGGGCCATTACTCAGAACACCCCTGTAGCATTTTTAAATCTACTTTTTATTTGTCCATTTCAATATTTAACTTTCTAATTTCCAAAAACATATCTTGTAATTCCATGAGGCTCTTATTGCTAGAGAAGGTTTTTAGGGGTGTTTTGATGCATGATAGTCTCATTCACGCCGGAGAAACTCGCACACATCACACATCCACATGTTCACCCTTCCTCTCCCTCCTGCCCATCCCCCGTCCCCGGTCCCTTTCCTTCTCCAGTGCTTTTCTCCCCATCCCCGTCACCTACCTTCCGCTCTGCTCTTTAGATCATTTGTATTTTGAGTTTCTCATCCAAGAAACCGGGAGACACGAGCCTTCCGTGCCTGTTCAGCACGCGAGGTGTGCAGAGGCTGCCGTCTCTGAGGAGGAGGAGCTGCAGCCTGCATCTGTGTGCCGAGCTCCCTCAGCAGTGGACAGAAAAGGACAGAGCTGTCCCCGACCTCATCACTTCCAGTCGCATTTGGTCATCGCATCTCTCCTGTCCGAGCCGTTGCTTTTGTCCCCATGGGAGCCTGGCCCACTGACCTCTCTCCTCCAGCCCCTCTTCTGCTGTCCACGCTCTACCAGGCTCTGGCTGCTCTGCTTTCCACCGCTCTTTGGTTCTCCCTGCATTCCGCATAAAATCCCAACTCCCATCCATGCCACAGGAGCGACGCGCTTTCTGCTCCCGTGACACCACACAGCCCTTGTCCTTCCGTCCAGGCCCTGCCATCAGCGCCAACTCACAGCCCACACTCACGGGGAATGGAAACTCTTGAGCTAGGTGACACAGTGCCTGCAGGGATCACGACCAGTGTCCCTAAGTCAGTGGCACGGGAATAGCCATGCGTCTTTAATCTCTCAGATGCTGCGCTGTCGGTGATTCTCATCCTCTGCAGTCTCCAGCCGTCCACAGGACTTACTGGACCGTGACCCTAGAGTTAGAGTATGCTGTTATTCTAGACTCTGTTGAGGGCAAAATATCAATGGTAGCCTGGTGTGGTGGTGCACGCCTGTCATCCCTGCACTCTGAGAGGCTGAGGCAGGCGGATCACAAATTCCCACCCAGCTTGGGTAACTTAGCCACTTAAAGAAAGCCTGTCTCAAAATATGGAAATTAAAAAAAAAAAAAAAAAAATATGGAAATTTTTTAAAAGGCTGGGGATGTGGCTTAGTATAAGGGTCCTGGATTCAGCCCCATGCAGTGCCAAAAAAATTATAATAAATTTTCACATAGTGTTTCACTAAGGAGTTGAAGAGCAAATTCGCACCACGTGGAGCCCCTTCGTATTCAGCTCCCACACACGTCACCCACACTCACCGTCTGTCTGGAACACACACACATACTTAGAAACCTGGTCAGTCGGTGTTGACTGAGTTCACTGATCTGGAAACAATCCTTTCTTTCGCCGAGTCCACACGAATGTGGAAGGAAGAGACACAGGGTCTGTTTTCTGGCCCTGGTACCCTGCCTTCCTTCCCTCTTTGACCTTATACTCTGCACGCTAATTCGAGCAATTCTCCTGTAGAATGGGCTCATAACATCTGAGCAGGTCTGCAATGCAGTTAGAGCACTCTGTTCCAAAATGCTTGGAGAGACCACAAGTACTTCACATTTTGGAAGTTTTTCAGATTTTGGAATATTTGCATAGACTTTACCAAAATCCAAGCCCTTTGGAGCATCATTTTGGAGCATTTCAGATGTGGGTTTCTGAGTTACTGCTGTTCAAACTGTAACATACATCTAGAGGTCAAGTCTAAGGACACAAGTCACCTGGCCACCGGAAATCGGGGTGCTCTGCCAGGGTCCTGGGCCCCTGGTCCCGGGTGGTCTGCTCAGGACTCAGCCCCTCCATGGCTGCCTCTAGCAGCACTATAGGACACTACCCTGCCCGTGGGGACAGCAGGGCCAAGGACAGTCAGGCTCCACACGGCGGACCAGAGGCTGTAGTTGGAGGAGCCCAGAGATGAGCCGGCAGAACCGGCTCGTCAGAAAAACATCGCTGCCAAGCGCCCACTACTTCGACCTGGTTAAGTTGGTAGTCGACTGACTTTGAAACAAAAAATGGGAGGCTTCCATGTTTATCATAAGGAACACATGCTTCTCTGTCTCCTTATTTAGAACTTTGTAGCTTACAGCTTTCTTCGGAATCCCTGTCCTTACGACCCCATGAACACAGGCACTTGGGCAGTGTGGGTGAGACTCTGCTGCCACCGTGGTATTAACCAGACTTATGCTGTCTGAGTCGCCGGTCATTGTCTGCATTGTTATCACCGATGTTTACCATTTGTGGGTCAGCTACAATCTGCCAGGCATTTGCTACACCTTTCAGTCGTATAATCTCACTGGATCTTCACAGCCATCATTTCAGACAGGTGCTGTTATTTCCCACTTGTTAGATGGGTAAACTGAGGCTTCCAGAAGTCAAGCAAGTTGCCTGGAGCTGTAGAAACACATTTGTAAACACTGAGGAGCCACCATGATGGGTTCATCGGTGCTGGGATTGTCACTCTGTCACGAGGTGACCGCTCTCTGCCGGCTTCCTCCCCCAGGAGTCACCGTGTGGGAGCTGATGACCTTTGGGTCCAAGCCGTATGATGGGATCCCCGCCAGCGAGATCTCGTCCATCCTGGAGAAGGGAGAGCGCCTGCCGCAGCCGCCCATCTGCACCATCGATGTCTACATGATTATGGTCAAGTGTGAGTGCCGGGCCTGGCAGGAAAGGCCCTCTGCCCTTGAGCCTCTGTCCCCCGCAGTAAGGGCCTTGAACCCTTTGGGGCAGGCACACAGGCAGGAACAGCCATGAACACCCGGCACACATTCTTCAAAAAGTTCCTGCTGGCCTCACTGAGCTGCAGGACCTGACATTCGCTGGTGTTCACGAGCAAATAAGTAAAACCCAATCTTCTGTAAGCCCTTGCACCCAAATATTCTATTCTGCAATTTGCTTGGTGAGCTGCAGAGCAGTGACTGGTGGGATGGAATGTTTTAAATTCCTGACAGTGAGGCTGATGGAATCAACCATCCTGCTTTGGTGAAACCAGACGGTGGATTTCTGCAAGGTCGTCTGTGGGGCAGCATGTAAACATCTTCCCCAAGTGGGAGGAAGTAAATGATTGATGCTGCTGTTCCACCAGACTCCCAGTGCTCTGGGCCTGGGTCATAGCATTGCAGGGCAGGTGACAGGGGACATGACAGACCCATGTTCCTGTGAACGAGAGTGCCTTTCTGAACTTCACACCATGAGTGGATCCAATTCTTCTGCCATGGTGTAGGCTGAGCTGCTGGGATCCAGAGAGGTCTCGTGCTTTGTCTCAGGTCACATAATATCCGGTTAAAAACAGCTCGATGCCCTCCAGATGGAGTAAATGCGGTCGCTGGAGAGGCCGGAGGAAGTCTAGGGACAGCCTCCCTCCAGCTTGCAGCGTCAGGACGTGGGTCCTTGTGTGATCCGGTGCACTGAGGTGGTGAGGGAAGCAGTAGCACTCGCAGCCCTGAGTTCAATCCCCAGCTCTGCAGCGTAGATAATAAATAAATGGAGGTGCCGAGACAGCTGGTCCCAGTCTTGCGTGGGTGCTGCCTGGGCATGGGATGTGGACACAGCCCCTGATGGGGTCAGACTCACACTGCCAGTGCCGTGGTGTTCCTTAGGGTCAGATCTGGCTTGTGGCCGCCAAGGGGGACTGTGAAGTGAGGATGGAAAGCCTGAGCCCGAAGGCAGCCTGTGGCCACAGTGGTCACAAAGCAGCTGCGCACACAACTCGGCTCCATCACAAGGGGACCCTGGGAAGAGCAGGTGCAGGAAACTAACTTGGGGTGTTTGGGCTGCTCCGATTCAGACATCGACTGCCCCACGCTCTGTGACAGCGGGCAGTGCAGCACTACACCAGAAATGCTTTCTTCTTACACTGATAACAACCCCCTTTTTCCTTTTCTGTTATTATTACCACCTCCTAATCACACAAACCTTCAGGATTCACTGGGATGTTCCCTGGTGTGCACACATCGTGCAGGGGTCACACCATCCACCCTTCCTCTGCCCAACCTTCCTCCCTGCTCCCACCTTCCCAGTCCCAGAAGTCTCTGAATCCTGTCCCTCACCCTTCCTCATGTCTCAGGGCCACTGCTCCGTCTGCATTTCCACAAGGCCGACTCGCTGGTCTCCATAAACAGAGAGAAAGTGTGCTTTTCGTCTTTCTGTGTCTGGCTTTTCTCACTCGCCACGATGATCTCCAGTTCCACGCATGGCTACAAATGGCAGGATTTCATTCTTTTCTGCCTGAATAGCACTCCACTGTGTAAACATATCACACTTTCTTATCCAGTCACCCAGCACAGGCATCTGGGTTGGTTCTGCACTTTGGCTATAGGAAACGTGGAGGTGCAGGCATCTCCTTGGTGTAAGATTTTATATCCTTCAGGTGTGTATCCAGTGGTGGAATCGCTGGCTCATACTGTACTAATAGCTTTAGTTTTTGAGGAGTCTCCATTCTGGTTTCCGTATGGCTGTCGTAATTTACAATCCCACCCATGGGCTTGAAAACCACCTCTTCTCCACAACCTGACCAGCATTCGTCATTTCCTGTCTTTGAGATGAGAGCCATTCTAGCAGAGGTGATTTGCATTTCTCTAATGATTAGTGAAACTGAACATTTTTTCATATGTATGTTTGCATTCATATGTCTTCTTGGAGAAGTGTTGTTTGGTTCTTTGCCCATTTTTTAATTGAATTGTTTATTTTAGGGGGTTTTTTATGTGTGTTCAGCTTTCAGGATATTTGCAAAGATTTTCATTCATAGGTTGTCTCTGACTTTTGTTGATTGTTGTTGTTTTCTGTTGTTATTCTGTTGCTGTTGTTTTCTTTTAGCTTGATATCTTCCTATTTATCTATTTTTACTTTTTTCCCAATTCTAGGGATTGAACCTAGGGCCTCTTCACCCAGTTACACCCCCCCAGCCCATTTTATTTTTTATTTTGAGACAAGGTCTTACCAAGTTCTTAAGTTGCCCAGGCTGGGCTCAAACTTGCCGTCCTCCTGCCTCAGCCTCCCAGAGTACTGGGATTATCTATTTTTACTTTTGTTTCCTGTGCTTTCAGGGTCATATTTTAAAAACTGTTGCCTACACCAGTGTCTTGAAAAGCTTGCTTTATGGTTTCTGGAAGTAATTTCATAGTTTTTTCACACCTGAGTTTTAGTTTTTTAATCCATTTTGAGTTAATTTTGTGTGTGATGAAAAGATCTAGTTCCTGTCTTCTGCGCATGCATATCCAACTTTGCCCACACTATTTATGGAAGAGATAAATCTAGTTCCTGTCTTCTCTCCATTGTGTGTTCTTGGTTCCTTTGTCAAAAATCAGCAGCTGTGTAAGCACGGACCAGCAGTTGGGCTCTCAATCCTGGCTGCCTGGTCTGTGTTCGCTTTTATGCTTGCTGTGCTGTTTTAGTAACCATGACTTTGTAGTGTGTTGTGAAGTCCAGTGTGGTGATGCTTCCAGCCTGTGTTTTGTTTGTTTGTTTGTTTGCTTACTTGTTTGCTTGCTGTCCTCAGGATTGCTTTGGCTATTCTGGGACTTTTGTGACATAAATGCTTTCTTTAAGAAATCTTTGAGGCCGGTGAGATGGCTCAGTGCCATAAGCGCCTGCCTGGCAAGTGTGAGGTCCTGAGTTTGACTCCTGGTACCCACATACGAAAAAAGGGCCAGTGATATCGCTCAGCAGCACGGTGCCCGCTGGCGCGCGAGGTCCTGAGGTCGACCCTCGGTACCCACAAAAAAAAAAAAAAAAAAGAAAGAAATCTTACTTTTTTGTTGCTGGGACAGAGTATACAACACCCACAGCTTAAAGAGGAGAGGTTTACCTGGGCTCACTGTTGGTAGGGGTCAGTCCGTAGTCACTGGCTCCAAGGCAGGGCAGCATGGCAGAGGAGGTTTGCTCATGGCATGGTGGCAGGAGGCAGGAGAGAAGGGAGCTGCTGGGGAGGGACATGAACCTTCCGGACCACTTCTCCAGGGACCCCCTCTTCTGACCAGGCCTTCCTTCCTCACCCCACAACCCAATCACCTGTGACCACACGAGGCTCTTGGAGGACATCTAGATATAAACCATAGCAAATGCCATCTTTATTGTTTCTTCCAGGTTCTAATTGCTGTCTTTCTCGTTCCTTTCTCAGGCTGGATGATAGATGCAGACAGCCGCCCAAAGTTCCGTGAGTTGATTGTCGAGTTCTCCAAAATGGCCCGAGACCCCCAGCGCTACCTTGTCATTCAGGTACTGGGCAGAGCTTGTGTGTCCCTGGGGAGAAGCCCCTCTGATGACCACCACGTCACTGTGCCCCATCCTTAGTCCATGTCCTCGATCACATTATCAAACCCCCTGGTGCTTGGCTCCATAGCTCAGGGTAGAGCACTGGTCTTGGTAACCTTGCCAAGGGTCACGGCAACTGTCAGTCAAGGGTCAGCCAGTCTGTGAACCCATGGTGGTCCTGCCCAGCCCATCCCACTGGGCCCTCCTTCCCAGACGCAGCTCCCCTCCATGGGTCCCCAGTTCTGCTCACAAAGCCCTCGCCTGGCCCAGGGAGAAGCAAGCAGAGCTTCTGAGCCCGGCGCTCCTTTGGCAACCCACCGACAGCCCCTCACCTAGCATGGGGCAGCAGAACCACACTCACAGGGTCATCTTAGTTTTCAAGATTCAGTAAAGTAATGTAGCAATAAAATATACTATGCAGCACCCAGCAGCACGACATTGCCCAGTGAGCTGTGCAACCTCTTTGCTTTCTCCCTCCCATGGCGACTTTCAGACATGCAGGGATTTTTCATATTTTACCCCGAGGTCCCACACGCAGTGGGGAAAGCAGCTGTACACTGCAGTAAGCTGCAGTGATTGTGTTACAACCACATTGGCAAGCCAGGCCTGGTTTGCATGCTCACAATCCCAGCACTTGAGAGGCTGAGGCAGGAGGATCACTGTGAGTTCAAGGCCACCCTGGGCTACATAGTGAGACCCTGTCTTAAAAAATCAAAAAACTACAATACAACAATACTAACGATCCACGTGTGATGACACATGCCTACAATCCAAGCACTCTGCGAGGCTGAGGCAGGAGGATGATCACAAGTTCAAGGCCAGCCTGAGGAAGATAGCAACTTAGTTTGATCCTCTGTCAATATAAAAAAATTTAAAACGTGCTAGCTCAGTGGAAAGGCCCTGGATTCAATTCTCAATGCCACAGAAAACTGAATCAGCAAACATACAGGCCCCACTGAGGACAGAGCCCTACTGCTACAGCCGGGAAGTGGAGAGCTACTGAAGACCATGGCTAACCGTCAACTCTCTGAACCAGGGGGATGAGAGGATGCATTTGCCGAGCCCTACGGACTCCAATTTCTACCGTGCTCTGATGGATGAGGAGGACATGGAGGACGTCGTGGACGCGGATGAGTATCTCATTCCACATCAGGGCTTCTTCAACAGCCCCTCCACCTCCCGGACCCCCCTCCTGAGCTCTCTGGTACAAAATTCCTCTTTCTCCCTCCTTTCTTCCCTCCTTCCCTCTAGTGATTTAAACACATTGAGTTTTGAGAAAATGGCAACCTAGATCTAGTGAAACTCACATAGTGACAAAGAAGTAAATTTTAACTGAATGGTAAAGCCAAAATCAAAATCAATCAAGTACAGGCATTGATTACCCTGTGGCACCACATCTACTTGGTTGTAATCCTTTTGATCTGCTCAGGATCACTGTGAAATCCAACCAAGTCTCCTTTCTGTGAACCAAGTGGAGAAGAATCAGGGACCTTCAAGTCTTCCCACTCGTGAGCCCCACCCTGGGGACGTCTGGGGAGGCAGGAGGATCGCCAGTGTCCCTCACAGCCTCTCTGTTTCTTTTTCAGAGTGCAAACAGCAACAATTCCACCGGAGCTTGTGTTCCTAGAAACGGGGTAGGTAAAACACTTCACAAAGCAGAATTATGCAGCAGCTCTGTACGCCGTGTTGCCCTGTTGTACATGGAAAGTGACCACCCAAATATCCCTGATTCTTTTGCCTGCTTCCTTTTCCTCCACCGTGGTTTCTTTCCCCCGTGCCCTAAGGTTGGCAATCAGCCACGACATGTCACGCTGCCATTCACAGTGTGGCTCCTGGACCACAGAACAGTATCAGCGTCACTGGCTAACTTGTTAGAAATGTAGATTCTCAGCTAGGCATGGCGGTGCACACCTGTAAGTTCTAGCGCCCTGAGAGGCTGAGGCAGGAGGATTATAAGTTCAAGCCAAGCTTGAGCAACTTAACGAGGCCCTGTCTCAAAATAAAAAACACAAAAGGGCTGAGGGTATAGCTCAGTGCCAGGCCCTGGGTTTGACCCCAGTACCACAAAAGAAAAGAGCAATGTAGATCCTCAGGCCACCAGCCAGACCTGCTGAATCAGGGTCTCTGGAGGAGCCAGTAGCCTGTGTTTCCGCCAGCCATCAGGTGACGCTGGGCACGCAGCGTCTGACACTTACATGTGACACTTACGCTTAAAATTAACTAAGATGAAGCAGGATGTGCACTCAGTTCCTCATCCATGTGAAGTGTGCGTGGCTGTCTGTGCACCTCCATAGCAGGGCACCTCCAGCGCTGGGGAGCCCTGTGGAACTGTGTGCACTGATGACGTGGGCACCGCGTGTCAGCAGTCCCCACCCTCAGGCCTGCCCCAGCCCTGAGCCTGCATCTCCAGCATTCGCAGGTGGTGCTTGTCCCCAGTGAGGTGAGGGACGGCGCCAGAGTCACCTTGCCTGCCCCCCTGCAGAGCTGCCCTGTCAGGGCTGAAGGCTTCATGCAGCGCTACAGCTCGGACCCCACGGGCGCCCTGACTGAAGACAGCCTGGACGATGCCTTCCTCCCCGCGCCTGGTGAGTGGTGGCCTGGGGAACCGTCGCCCCTCAGCCTCCCTCCCTGGGCCATCGGGTGGGACTGGGGCAAACTCCGGGCCCGGTGCGGGGAGAGGCAGCTAAATCTCAAAGGTGGAGCACACGAGGCCTGGGTGTGGACTCATGGGCTGCGGGGTTGTTTGCTGTGGGTTTGTTTTAGAAATGGATCCACTGATTTTTCTGGAGTTTGAAGTAAACAGCAAACAGCCACACGTGTAAGGGTGTGTTCCTGCACATTCACCGTGTGCCAGTGTGTGTTCGTGTGGGGTGTTGGGTGTGCACATATGCAGACATTCGTGTCCTCTCGCCTGGCTCTGTGCTTGGCCTGTGAAATGTGTATTTTCCTACTCTAAGTTTAGCTCCAGACACTTCTGAACTGTGCACACGTGCTCCTGCATGTGCATACACACACACACGCACCCACAGGGGCAGGCTGTCCTCCAGAACTTGAAATTTGCGAGAGATACAGGTGCCGCTGGCTTCAGGAGAGCAGAAACGTGCACAGAGTGCTCTGCAGTCATCCCCGAGGCTTCTGTGCCGTGTGGAAGACACTCACAGGTCCACTGTGAGCCCTGAATCCTGCCCTGGGGTCTTAGGGCAGTACTGTGCAGCTGACCTTGCCCCGTCCTCTTTTCAATTTCAGAATACATAAACCAGTCCTTCCCCAAAAGGCCTGCAGGCTCCGTGCAGAACCCCATCTATCACAATCAGCCCCTGCACCCCGCTCCCAACAGAGACCCACACTACCAGAACCCCCACAGCCACGCCGTGGGCAGCCCTGAGTATCTCAACACCACACAGCCGGCAGGTGTCAGCGGCACCTTTGACGGCCCTGCCCCCTGGACCCAGAAGGGCGACCACCAAATTAGCCTGGACAACCCCGACTACCAGCAGGACTTCTTTCCCAAGGAAGCCAAGCCCAACGGCATCTTTAAGGGGCCCACAGCTGAAAATGCAGAATACCTTCGGGTGGCCCCACCAAGCAGTGAGTTTACTGGAGCGTGACGATGGAGCACAGCCTCCGCAGTAAAAGTTCCAGCCTCTTCAGCAGCCCAGGACCAAGCCTGGTAGCTGTCCCACCCTGAGCCACACCCTGCTCTAGTGCAGACCGCAGACTGGGGAGTGGCTCTCACCGGGCAACTGTCCTTGGCGCCCCTCAGCCTGGAAGTGCTCCTCCTCGGATGTGCTGCGGAAGCTGCAGGTACCTTCCTCAGTCTACAGACTGTGAAGCTTCCACAAAACGCACTGGGCAAGAAAGCTGGCCCTTTGAGCGGAAGTTTACATTTTGGTGAGGTACATTAGAAATGCAATAAAGATACATAGGGTTGTTAGGCTTGGGGATCTTTGGGATTTCTGGTTGCTGGGCCTGATTTAAAGTTGATGAGCACATCCAAGGAGGAAGTCCATGCACTTGCTACACTGAGTCGATCCAGGTCAGCTGTGACCAAGGAGCATGGGCCGCAAGTCTCCTGGCCACCACTGCATTCCACTGGCTCTGCTCCAGACTGTCGAGGAAGGCAAGTGTACACAAGGAGCCCTGCGTGTCCTTGGCAGGCCTGCTGGTACTGACTCAAACCATGGCAGGTACATAGGATAAGCCACTTAGGTCCGTCATGGGAGAAGAGGACCCAAAGGGGTAGGCTTCTCCCTCAGACTCACTATTGTATAAACGTCTCCCTGGTATGACCCCCGTTAGTTCACAGTGTTTTCTGATCACGAGTATTAGCCTTGTCTATTTTCCATTCCGTTGTTTTGAAACTCATGTACTTTCCCTGTCTTGACATTATGAAGTCGGCAAAAGCACACAGTATGTACAAAAATAGCTAAGACTCCATATTTGCTCCACCAATGTTCAGACCAATCGCCTAATGAAATTGCAAAAGTTCACGCAAGAACACAAGAGTCAGATTTCTTTCTTATTTTTGGCAGTACCAGCACTCTCGCCGTGCTCCATCCCCAGTGCCATTTTATTTTTTATTTTTTAATTTGAGATAGGGCCTTGTTAAGAGCCCAGGCTGGGCTGGAACTTGCAGTTCTCCTGCATCAGCTTCCCAGAGTTCTGGGATTACAGGTGTGCACCATAACTCCCAAATTTGAGTCTTAGATGAAAATTTTCAAGTCCTTTGGGCAAATTTCATGAGATTAAAAAAATGGTGCTGTGAAAACTCACTTTGCCTACACCCTTCTCCAACTGCAAAGTTTAGGCTGCTCATGGGAGACCATCTTTTCATTACTCCTTAAAATATTTTGCTGGAAGGATGTGCATTCCTCCTTGGCAACTGCCCCAGGCCCTCTCTGCACTTGGTGAGAAAGTGTCAATGCCCAAGGCCACCGGGCAAGAGCCAAAGGAGCTGACGCCCTTGGGAGGGGCTCTGCACCAGTGTCCAGCAGGCAGTGCAAGAAGAAAGTTTACGAGGCTGTTGGGAAGTTAGACTTGAAACGGATGACAGTGTTTTCACACGTCTGTAGATGATTTAAGGGGGAAATCATCCTAAAATAATTTCCCTGTAATTGGAGGATCCACTAGTTAGGATCTCTCGTCCTTGCAACCCGATTGCCAACAATATTTCACACACTTTTGTCAACATCCACCCCTTCCACTTTACCAAGGAAGAAATCCCTGATTCTGAGAAAGTCGTGATGTAACAAAGGAAATAGGTTAATAACTACTAACCGTAGAACACTCTCAACGATACGAGAGCGGAGCCACAGCCAGGCCCCGAGACCCAGCACGCAGGGTGAGTTCTGCCTGGGGAGACCGGGGCTCGGAGAGGAGCAGGGCCTCAGCCCCAGGGACGTGGCGAGTGCGATCCCAGCAGTGGGAATCCTGGCCGGGACAGCAGCTGCCCAGGCCCCACGAGGAAAGTGGGTCATTCTGAGCCCCTGCTCCCTAAGGGCCACCGCCCTGTGGGAATGAATTTCGGCTCTTGTCCTGAAAAGTACTTAGGAGGCTGAACACCGTTTCTTAAATCTGAGATTTCACACTTGTCCATAAACCCTTTTCTTTGTCAATTCACTCCACAAGGTAAGAAAAACCTTAGTCAGAGTCTGCACAGAGCTGGGAAGCAGAAGGATTCAAATTCTTCTCTCATTTACTTTCAAGAAGCACACGAGGAGAGAGAGTTAGTCGCAAGCCAGCCCAGCTGTGGCCAAGAAGTTTTAGCATTTTTGTACTTTGAAATGCTCTCCTGTAACATAATAAAATAGCCAAGACTGTTCAAGCTTGCTTTTCCTCTTCTTTGTATTTCAGCTTTCCTGCATAAAACTTTATCTATTAATTTCAAGATTGTGTTTTCCCAACTACCCCCTCTGCCTGTCCCTGAGGCATGGGCTGTGGGGGCTGCAGAGCTCGAGGCTCCTCCAGGGGCCAGGGCCACCGTGTTTCCATGTCGCAGCCCTGACTCTGCCCTGCCACCCTTCCTCGTAAACAGCCAGTGCCCACTGCCTTCAACAGTGTCTGTCAGTTGCCTGTTCCTAAGTCAGTTCCCAGAGGAAGTCAGTTCACATCTCCACTTCGGGTCTGCTCTCTGGAAACATTTATGCTGGACTACAATCTTTACACATCTCATGTATTCTCTAAGGAGTCCCTATCATTATACCCAAGAAAAATATTTAGCGCCTTGTGGTTTAAAAGAGAGCTGGATCTTTTACACTCAAAATCTGCTGGGGCCAGGTTGCTTCTGTTTCCTAAGTGGGAGCCCAGGAGGTGTCTACTGCACCCAGCTGATGGGACCAGCGCCCCGACTTTCTGGAAGCTCTTGTTTGTTCTGCCCCCACCCCAACTGCAGCCAGCTCTGGGCACCAGCTCTGGTCCAGGCTGCCTGGGGAGCGCCCTGCACCCAGCCGAGAGGACTCTTGGTGGGTTTTTCTGGGTACAGCCTGGCCAGGACTTCACAGAACGCTCTGGACTGTTCTGACATGCTCGAAAGCATCCAGGACTGCAGTGTGAAGACAAGGCCTAGCTGCTGGGCCTCTGCCGCGTCCTCCGAGTTACCCTCTGGGTAGGGTGAGGCCAGCGCTCCTTGCTGCTGCACAGAAGAACCTGGGAACCTAAATGTGGGGTCAGAGTCCCGCAGAGCAACTCAATCATCAGTTTGGGGGCTCCCCAGAACAGGCCCAGTAATGCATCCAGAACTGATTCTGACAGGAGCCTGCGTGGAGTCCACACCTTGGCCCGAGTCAGCACAAATCGGCTGGGTAGGGCTGAGATTCCCAGATGCCACACAGGCCGGTAGCCTGAGACTGGCCCCTGGCTGTCCTTCCCAGAGCCTGTCTCCTTATCTACAGCCATTTACCCTGAAAATGGCAAATGTCCAAATCTGAGCCTGGATAAAGCCTTGGGACACTGCATTTTCTAAGAAGAGAGTTGTAAAAACTGGTCTCCTCCGCCCTCGCCCTGTTGCAGGAGCTGCTCCCTCTTACGAGGCAGCTCTTGAAGTTGTCCTTAGTCTCTGCTTTGCCTTTCGGTCTCTTGATAAGCACACATGTTTATTATAACAGTGATCTGTTGTATTTCCCTGCCTGGGGGCTATAAAACCCTAACTGAAGAAATCCCTGCCCTTTTCCCAGCCACACCCGCCTTAGTCCTCTGGCAAACATCTTTGTACTGTTAAAGACGCACTCAGACAGGGTTTTTAAATGCAGATCTATTTTTGTAGGTTATTGTCCTCTTTATGTAGCACTGAACTTTGTAAAGTGTATTTTTAGAAAACTCATTTTTCTACTAAGGGAAACAGTTTACTTTAAAGACTGCAATAGAAGTAAAATTTGAAATTGAAATCTTTGCTTACGAAGGTTAAATTGAAGCAAGAAAAGTCTCTTTTAGGGAAAGATACAGCCTCATTGCAGAGCCATGGCCATGTGAATAGAACATTTGTAGAAGTAAAAAAGAAGAAATGGCACCCTAGCGTAGCGTTGGCCTGAGGCGGTTCTGTTGTCTGGGGCAATGTTAGTTCAAAGGGGTTGCTGTGAGAAGAGGAATCCAAACGCATGCTGTCCTCTGATCCTTTCACAATACAACCTTGTAAATACAAGAAAAGCAATAATGTAGCACTTTGTTGTGTATCTATACTAATCAGATTTAATGCAAATTATTTTTTTTTATTTTTATATTTACAATTTGTATTCACTGACCAGTATAGACTAGAAGTATCTGGAGAGCCACAATAATGTTACGTATGGATGCGCTGCTCCGTGCACTCCTCAGCCCGCCAACAGGCTCACCCAGTCCAAGCCGACTGCCTGAGAACAGCTTCTCGGCGGGCTGCTTCTCAGTCGCCTGGGAGCTGTGCCTGAGACCGATCGCACACGAGCCCTCAGGGATGAACCCAGGCCTCTGCCCTTAATAAAACTCCCAAGGCCACTGCAGTGCTCAGCCAATGCTGAGACCTGCCAGTCAGGGTCCAGCTCAGGGTCCCTGCAGAGTGGACCCCCAGACCCCGGGACATCTGCCACAAAGATGTCTGCATTGTCCCTGAACATCCAGAACCTGGACAGAGCTCCCAAGACAGCTGTCCAAGCGCAGGAGGGACGAGTGACTCTCCGCAGATGGAAAGCAGAGGAAGCCCAGAATGGACGCCTGTTGGGCATTTCCTAGGCTCGCTCTGTCCACTACAGGTGAAGGCAGTGAAATAAAGCCAGTGGGTATTCCTGCTGCTGGTATGACCAGCATTACTGCTCTCCCTGTAGCAGCCAAGTAACTTTTATCCCCCAAGTGAAAGAAAACCTCCATCTGTCAGTTATGAAGGGCAGACTTCAAAGATAGATGAATAGTTGTGTGGCTTTTGTAGAACAAGAATCTTCTTCTGTTGAGAAACTTTTTTATACTTTGGCCATAAACTATACTTAGAATAAAAACAGAAGCCACTGAGATTTTCTTCCATATGCACATGCAGAATCTCAGCGAGCACTCTGAGCTCTAAGCCTGTCCTGCCTGAGTCACTAGGGATCCCCACTCCTCAAACTGCAGACAAAATACAAGAGAATACTTAAATGCATATGTTTTTAGAGGCATTCACTTATTTTTTTTTTAAGTCTCTATTGACCTGATTTGACTACAAAGTAATCTTGTAGTATAATATCTCTTGCAAATGAAGAGATCCTGCGGGTCTCCTGGCTGGTATTAGAGATGATCTCGTGAATGATTAACACCAGGCAGCAATAACTGTATGTTAGCAACATTCGAGCAACAGCTTTGTAGCTTCTTGATGTAGTGCATTTTAACCTTGTAAAGTTTTGCAATGATAAATGCAGTATTTGTACAAATGGAAAGCAAGATTCTCTTTTATATGGTTTATACTGTTGATCAGAACACATTGACTGTATATTGAGTATTAAAAAATTAGACGTATTTTATTCTTGTTCTTTACTCCTAAATATCTTACAATAATATTGCATTCTTTGTTAACAGTACAGTGTTGATTTTAGTTCTTATTCATATCGACTGACTGTAGATGTTCTTTCTTAATAACGCTTTTCTTATTTATTTATTGTGGTACTGGAGAATGAACCTATGGTCTTCACACTGAGCTACATCCTTAGCTCCTTGCTGAGCCACTAAGTTGCCTCAGTTGGGTTTGAAGTTGATATCTTCCTGCCTCAGCCTCGCAGGGTATTGGGATTACAGGCATGAGCTACCACTCCCAGGTCTTATTTATTTATTTTCCCAATGCAGAGGGTCAAACCCAGGGCCTCAGACACGTTAGGCAAGTGCTCTACCATGGAGCTACACCCTCATCCACCACTGGAACTTTTTAAAAAGCTAATTAATAAGCCTCACTTTTAGAGCAGCTTTAGGGTCACAGCAAAACTGAGCTGATAGTACAGGGAGCTCCCACGTCCCTCCTGGTCCCAACTGCACCCAAGCACAGCCCCCACTGTCACCATCCAGGCCACCTGAGCGGGTCACTCTCTGAGGGACAGTGGGGCAGGCGCTTTCCAGCCGTGGCTCCTGGGCCCCATGCAGACTGGGTGCTGGACTTCCTGCCCCTGTCCCTCTGGGGCCTCTCCATGCCCTTTCCTGGACAAGAGTAATTGTAACTGCACTCTGGGAGGCTGAGGCAGGAAGATCACCAGTTTGAGCCCAGTTTGGGCAACTTAGGGAGACCTTGTCTCAAAATTAAAATTCTAAACAAAGGACTGAGGATGTAGCTCAGTGTGAGCATCCCGGGTTTAATCCTCAGGACCCCAACAACCACAAAAATTATTTCTAATTATCTGGGAAGAGAAAAGATTTCCCAAGGAGGGGGCATCTAAGAAAGAGAATGGAATTGCCCTTCTGCTTTGCCTTGGGTTGGGGCTCAGCCACGTCCCTGGAGACAAGCCCAGCCCCTCCAGCCCCTGGGCCCTTCCACTCCTCCCCAAAGCTCTGAGAGTACCTGTGGTTCTGCTCTGGCCACACAAACAGCAGACAGCTGTGCGAGGAATTGGTGAGCCATCTCCAGGGGACCTGCCCTCTACTCCCCCCAGTACCTGGGAGCCTGGGAGATCCCCAGGAGCCTGGACACCCAGGGCCCTGGGCCTGCCACCTAGTCCTCCACTCTCCCTGGACACTGAAGGAAGCTAAAGTGTACATTTGACCCACGCCTGAAAGCCAGCACTGTGGAGCCACTGGCCCACCCCGCCGAGGACAGACGGGCCCACAGGCCCAGCCCTCTGTTCTGAGGGAGGTTCGGCCTGCACAGGGAGAGCCACCATGCTGCCTGGACCCGGCAGCCACAGCCTCAGGGCAAGTTCACCCAGGTCCTGCCTCCCCGAATGCAGCAGAGGCAGCCCTGAGTGAAGGGCTCTGCCTTCCTCCCGCCTGTCCCAGGGAAGGGTGTGGTGATAGAAGGATGCCCTGAGAATAGAGGGCTCTTCCACCCAGCGCGCCCCTTGGCCGGGAATGAAAGGGGCACTGCCCCAGCAAATGGGGTCTGACTGCCCAGCAGAAACTGGGGGCCAACACCCCCAGGTCTGAGGACCAGTATGTGCCCTGAGTGCACGATCCTTCCTTTCTTTGAGCCAGTGGTCCCATTTTAAACACCAGGGATGTAGCCTGGCATGTCGGTGCATGCCTGTGATCCCAGCACTCTAGGAGGCTGAGGCAGGAGGTTTGCAAGTTAGAGCTCAGCCTAGGCAACTTAGTGACACAGTGAGATCCTGTTTCAAAATTTAAACATAAAAAGGGCTGGGGATGTAGCTCAGTGCAAAGGCCCTGGCTTCAGTCTCCAGTACTGAAAAAAACAAAACAAAAACCTCAGAACCTCCAGTGCTATTTATTGCTCTGGTGGAAGTGGAGGTTGGAGGAGGGAGAATCACCCCTCTTTCTCCACCAGAAGGGGCAAGAGAGGCCCACAGCTCTCATCATCCCCACTTCTCCAGAACTCTTTCCTTCAGTCCTTTTCTGCTGTATTACTTCACCTTTCAGGAGATGTGGGGTGAGGATCAGCAGAGGTATTTGAAGTTAGGACAAGGCTTCTCACACTTTCAGAGTGCAGGAACACAATAAGGGAAATGTTCACACCGAGAGAGGCACACAGTGTTTGATGAAATGCGGTCACGCTGCTGTTAAGATCTCTTTGTAACCTGGAACACCTGATAGCACCTTTAGTGAGATAAACACATCTACCAAGAGCTTAATAAGAAACAGCAGACGTAAGGGTGAGACAGCAGGACAGGAACAAGAGACAGGTTGCTGTCATCATTCCTACTGCTCAGCACGTTTCTGAAGTCCTATTTGGAGACAAGTGTGTGTGCCAGCTCTCTGTCACTCTGACAGATACCCAACACAAATCCACCTCCACAGGGAAAAAACTCCGGCTCACAGTTTCGGAGGCTGCAGTCCATGATGGCCCGGCCCCTTGCTCCGGGGCGAGGCAGCTTGTCCTTGCTGAAGTTCGAGGCAGAGCAAAACCACCCACCTCAGGCTGGGAGGCAAACAGAGAGGAGGCCAGGGTCCCACCATCCCTTCCCGGGAGAGAGGCTCAGACCCCAGGACCTGCCACTGGGCCGCCAAGGTTTTGCCCACTCCCAGCAACGCCAGCTAGGGGACAGCACAGGAACCTTCAGGGGACACTGGCTCAGATGCATTGTTTAAATGGGATCCAGGGCCGGTGAGATGGCTCAGCGGCATAAGCGCCTGCCTGGCAAACGCGAGGTCCTGAGTTCGACTCCCAGAACCCATATATGAAAAAAAGGCCGGTGATATCGCTCAGCGGCACGGGCGCCTGCTGATGCGCGAGGTCCTGAGGTTTACCCTTGGTACTCACACAAAAAATAAATAAATAAATAAATGGGATCCATTTTCACCTTAGAACACAGTCAGTGCAGCCACACCCTGTGCCCAAGGGCCAGACTCAGGCAGCAGGCTGGCCTCGCACTGAAGCTTTGTCAGCACACAGCCTTACATCTGCACGTCTTGGCCTGGCTGCGTTTGTACTGCAGGGAGAGGTGGGCAGTGGCGACAGAGATCCTGAGGTCTGGAAAGTTAAGATGTTCCCTACCTAGCCCTTTACAAACCAAGCTTGCCAACCCAAACCAACTGGCCAGAAAAAATTAAAACACAAGAACATCAGTAGGGCGGGCACATGTAAATAGGATGGATAGCTTTCCTGTTTACTGTCAGCCATGAATTAAACAAGGTAACGAATGTCATTTAACATAGCAACTAAAAGGACAAAATTGGTAGGAATAAACTTAAATATGCAAGAAAAACATGGAAACAAAAACTTTGTCGAAGTATAAAAGAAGACTTTAAGATATGTTACATTTGTGGATATGAGGATATTATGAATACGCCAGTTCTCCCTCAGTATTACATAAGTTCAGTGTTATGCAAATGAAAATTTCAATGGCTATTCTGGGAAATGGGTTTTAAAACTTGGAATCTAGAACAGAAAATGTACACAGTAGCCAGCAACATTTGGAAAACAATTGAGTAGTGATAGCAATGGCATAAAAATACACCCTAAAACTACAATAATTAAAGCTGTGCAATGCCAATGTAATCACAGAAATAGTGAATGGAAAAATTTAGAAATTTGGAAAAAGATACGTGTACATGGAAATGTAGTGTTGGACAAAAATAATATTTCCAGATGGTGGGGGAATGAAAGACTATCCAATAAATGGTTTTGGAGAAAGCTTTCATACACTTGAAACAGAAGTCTATTTTATACCTTATTCAAAAACAAACTCCAGATGGACCAAAGATCTAAACATAAAAACAAATTGCAAACAAGGTATTAAGCAGAATGTGTGAATATTATTATTCTTAGGATGGGAATATGACCCAAATGGGTACCATAACTCCAGAGGCATAAAGAAAATGGCAACATGGCCATCTAGTTTTTTGGTTTTGGTATCATTTTTAGTTTGTAAAAAAAAAAATAACTCAGTAGAAAAAATAAATACAAAAAAAGGTTTGTGTTATACCAACAATTAATGTCCAAAAGGGTGAAGAATTCTAGTGAATTCATAATAAAAGTTTAAACACACCCACTGAAACCTTGACAGGGTATAAATGGATGATTCAGGGAAAAAACACAAATGATTGGGAACACTTATGGGTATATATTCAACGTCAATAACAACAAAAGGAATGCCACCCAAAACAAAATGATAATCCTTTTGGTCACACATTTTGATGAGAATATCAATTGTTATAAACATTTTGGAGGACAACTAAAATTTTAAATGTGTATATATCCCTACCCCTCCCTTTTTTTTTTTTTTTCCAGTACTGGGATTGAACCCATGGCCTTCACACTGAGCTACATCCTGAAACTTATTATTTATTTATTTATTTTATTTTATTTTGAGAAAGATTCTTGCTAAACTGCCCAGACTGAGCTTGAATTTGTCATCCTGCCTCAGCCTCCCAGAGTGCTGGGATTATAGATGTTTCCCATTCTGCCAACTTGTATTTATCCTTTGATATGACAATTGCACTTACAGAAATGAAGTCTACTAAAATATTCAAGCAACTATACAAAGATAGATAAATGAGAACATTCACTAAAATTGCATAAATACTACATGAAGGACTATTTGTAATGGAGAACAAAGGGAAAGTTTTAATGCTCATCAGAAGAGATTATTTAATCATGGAGCCTTGTCTTAGTTACTTTTCTCATTGCTGAGACAACATAACCGACACCCAAAGTTAAAGGAGGGAAGGTTTATTTAGCTCACAGTTTGTGGAGGTTTCAGTCCATAATCTGCTGGCTCCAAGGCAGGGTGGCACATGGCAGAGGGGCAACAGTTCGTGGTGGCAAAAGACAGCAAAAGCAACAAGCAAGGAGAGACAAGCCTCTTTCTGCCCCTTATATTGTATCCAGTCTACTGGGTTAGGGTGGCCCCAATCAGTGGGCTGATCCAGCAATCACCCACCCTTAATTCCAGCACCCTTAATCCTAGAGATGAACCATGAATCAATCACAAACTCTAAATTCAGCTACCTCCAAAAAAGCCCCATCTAAAACTGCATGAGGTTTCAGGGGGACATCTGGACACAAGCCTCATGGTATGGAATTCTGTACACTTATTAGATTGGATAAATCCATATGTAATAGACCCATCCCCACACTGGAGTTTGTGTGTGTGTGTGTGTGTTTTGCTTTGTTTTGTGGTGCTGGGGATCGAATCCAGAGCTTGTGCACCCTGAGCAGAGTACACCTGTTCTCGGGGTGTTGGAGATGTGAGCCCAGGCACAGATGATGGAGCTCCTCTGGACTGAGAATGTAGGGGCCACCTCACCTGCCCTGACAAAGAGCCATAGCCAGGGTGGCTCCTGTGGCTAGAGTTTCTTTCCCACAGTCCTGGAGGCCAGAAGCCCGAGACCCAGGTGGATCTGACTCACTTCCAGGGTGGCCCCTTCTGCGCCCCAATGTTTCCGTCCCTGGCCACTCTGTGCTTGAGCTAGAGGACAGGGCAAGTGAGCATGGATGCTCCACTGTCTCTCTTTATGGGGACCCTAACCCTGTTTGGAGTCCCCACCCTTGACCTCATCTAATACTTCACAGATCTCCCATCACCTCATCATCAGTGCTGATGATTTCAACATGAACTCAGGGAGACACATTCAGGTCACAACTGAGAGGCTTCTTTAAGTGCAGGAAACTAGGGAGAATTGGAGGACTTTAATAAAACGGGCATGTACTGCCATATTATTTAATGAGACCCAAGTGTCATGTGGCATTTCTGTTTAGATATTGTTTCTTTAAGTAAAATACTCATCCAAGTCTTTTTTTTTTTTTGTGGATACTGAGGGTCGAACTCAGGACCTCATGCGCCAGCAGGCACCTGTGCCACTGAGCGATATCACCGGCCCGTTTTTTGTGTGCAGGTACCTGGAGTCGAACTCAGGACCTCGTGCTTGCCAGGCAGGCACTTATGCCACTGAGCTATCTCACCGGTCCCTCATCCAAGTCTTGGCTGCTGCGGATCAAAGTTTCTGTACACCAAATTTTAAAATAGAAGAAACAAAATTGTAAAACATATTGGCTCCAGGCACCTGCAACCTTGAGATCTGGAATGGGTTTTCAAATTGAGCTGGAGCAAGAGGATGTTTAGGAAGAATAGACAGTGGTAACATTATTATTTTCTACAAGGCTTCACTTTCTCCAGGAAGCCTAGCTGTCAAAGGCTTGCTGGCATCTCAGGTGGCTCCAACCCTCAGCCACCTTATCAGCTGTAAGTCAGTTAGGTTCTAATTGGAACAGTATTAACGGTTAACCAAAGAGGTCATAAAAATTGATAATATGTATTGATTTTTAAATGCAGAGCAGACACTGTAACAAGTGACCTGCCGAGAGACCCCAGAGATTACTGATGCAGAAAGTTTCACTGTTATTTTGGACACATGGTTATGGATCTCCCCCATTAGAGATTTATCTTAAACAGCCGTCCCTGTGATTAGCCAGGGAGAAACAGCTACCATGTGATACTTCACTACTATTTTGAACACAGTGTTTCAGATCCCCCTCATCAGTGGTTCCTCTTTCTCAAAACATCACTGCTCCAAAGTCTACATAGCTGGAATATTTCCTGGGGATCAGCTACCAGCTTGCCTGGGCTCCAAACACAAATTGCAACCGCTCAACCCTGGGGCAGGAAGAGCTCCAGCCTCCCTGAGTGACCCACAAAGTTTCAAAGCAGCACACGATGGGGATCTTGGCTTCCTGCAACAGATGCTTATTGACCTGCTCCGTGCCCAGCCGGTGCACCACACTAGGTAACTAGCCAGGCCGTGTCCCAAAACAGACACACACTCACCAGAAAGCCGGCCAGGTGCCCAGTGATGGACACTTGTGCTCTTATTTTCCAGAGGATTAGGCACCTGGGGCAGCCAGGCAAAGCCATACAAACCGAGCCAGTGAGGGGAAGTGAAAGGAGCTGCTCTTTCCACATTAAAGACTAAGTGAGAAAACCAACATGTAATCCGAGACATTATTTTCCAGTAAAGAAAGTACATACCGAACACGGAAGATGGAAGACACAGGAACAAACCACACTTAAACAACGTAACAATATCCCCCTGGTGACATTCTGGAGAAGTCAAACTATGGGGCCAGTTCAAAGAGTGGTGGTTGCCTGGGGCTGGAAGAGAGAGGCGGAGGAGGGGGCAGAACAGAGGATGCGAGGGCAGAGAAGTACCCCAGACGCCACGGACAGTGCATGCCTGTCCTTCGCATCTGTCCTAACCCATAGCACGTGCTGTACCAGAATGAGCCTCCTGTCAGCTGTGGGCCTGGGTGATGATAACATGTCAAACTGGGTCCATCCTTTGTGACAAATACGCCACAAAGAGGCGGGAATGTTCTTAATGGGAGTGGCTGCTGAGTAGGCCGGGGCCTGTATGAGAAATTTCTGTTCTCTCCTCTCCATTTTATTGTGAATCTAAAGCCACTCCTTTACGGTTTGGACCTAGCGCCCTGAAGCCTCAAGTGTTTGGATCACGGGGCTCACAGCTGACTTGCTGTTGGGAGCCGAGTTCTGGGCAGGGTGTGGCCTGGAAGGGTGTAGCTCCTTCTCCAGGTCCTCGGTCCCCTCTCTTCTCTCCATGGTGTGAGCAGCTCTTCTCCACCAGGCCCTTCCTTCCACCATGCTGATCTGCCTGGAGCCAGCCGACAGGAGCCAAAATAACCTCTCCTCCTTAAGCTGTGGGGTCCTACATTGTGTCTCTGCAACGAGGAGAGTGACTATGAAACACTCTTTAAAAAGTCCTGTTCAAAAGGCTCTGACTCCTCTCTCCCTGCTTCTAGTCTTTCTTTTCTAATCCAAACCCTGTGTCGAGGGCAGGGGGTGTTATCTTCCAGCCCATTCACAAGTGACAATATTTTGCATTCCAAAACTAGCTTTAAGTATCCATTCATTCCTTTTTGTATTTTCTACAGTACTCTGGATGTTAGCCAGACCAAAACTGTGTATTTAGATCTTGCCACTGGGAAGTTTTCGCCCATTCATTCACTCATTCATTCAACGGATAGCACTGAGCACCACCAGGTGCCTGGAACTGGAACTGAATGGGGACCCTGTCCCCTGGGAGCCCACAGATCAGTTCCCATGCCATCCTCTGTCCTTTGATCATTCACATAGTTTTATAAAATCAGTCTGAAGTCATCAGGAGTTCCCAGGATGGCCATCTCTTTTTTTAAAAGATGCTTCCCTTTTTCTCAGGGATGCATTTACTCACTTTGAGAATGTCTAAACCTCAGTGAGTTTTCCCTTCTTCATGTGACGGGAATTCCACTGCCCCAGGTCTGGCATTCTCCACTGAGCCCAACTTCTCTCCACTCTTCACCACAGTCCTCTGTTGTCCCTTACTGGACCTCCAGATCGGCCCCTGCTACTGCTGTTAACCCCAGCTAGGGTCTGCTGGTGTGCGTGGTTGATCTGAACCCCACACCCCACCTCAGCTCTCACCTCCTTCAACTCCTGCATGGCCCATGGGTCAACGCCGAGTTCCCTGCTATGACCTTTCCCCATGTACCTGCCCTCCTTCTCGTCTTCCTTCGGAGCCCACCAGGACCAGCATCAGTTCCCCTCCTCAGGACCCTGGACCACTGGTTGGGCTGTGTGCTCCCTCTAAGAACTCCCATAGCTCACTGTGCCTCTGTCCCCACGGACCTCATTAATCCTGGAAATCTCATCATGTGGGCTTCCCTTCCTAGGGAGGGACTCCTCAGAGTTGAGAGGATTGAGCTATGTTGGTCTGCATTTCTCTGGTGCCTAGCGGAGTAACCGGAACACAGTAAGTACTCATTGAGGGCCCGAGAGACTTTCTCCTTGAAAGTCTGTGAAATCAATGTCTCAGTGGCCAGAGAGGGGACTTTCAATGGAGTGAAACGACAGGACAGGCCCTGTGTCACATGCTTCATGACCTGCTCCCAGGACACTGCACTCCCCTGTCCTGTGTGCCCTGCACTGTGGGAGGATCCTGGCTGTCTCACCTCTCTCCTTTCATACATGCTGCAGTCCTCACACGGAGCCTTCAATACTGAAATCCACGTGGGATAAGCTACCTGTAAGTGAGTGCATCTGTAGTACTCTTTCTTTCCTTTCAGCCACACATCCTAGAGACCTCTCTCTGCTAGGATACGAGGCTCCAGCTTGTTCTTTCTGTGTTGCATGGTATGCCATGGCGTGACCATAACTTATTTTGAAGCATCCATTTCCCTATTGACCGACCTTTGATGACTTGTCTTCAGCCTCCACTAGTGTGAGTAATTTTGCAATGAATATTGTTTGCACACCTCCTGTGTATTTTGGGGGCTCCCCCAAGGGTATTGCAGAGAGGACATGCTGTGAAAATCTGCATGGGGCACTGGAACTTAAAAATTGCCAGAGAAGTGTGTGTGGTCTCCACTCTTCCCATCCCTGCCAGTGCTCAATATTACCACGTGTAAATGTGATGTCAATCTACGGGGGCTCTGATTTCTTTGTTTCTGGCTTTTATATTTTCCTATTAAAATTCTCATCTCTTCTCATTTTTTATAGGAAACATAACACATGTAAAATTAAATATGCACTTTTCTTTTGCTGCCCTTTCAAATTCCTCCTGCTGGGGCATTTGTCTTGTGTTCATGGAAGATCCTCCTTCTCCTACGGGTATAATGATTTGTGTCCACCGCTGGGCTCTTTTATTCTCAGTGTTGTGATTTTCACCAGTACCCACACATCCTCCTTCAACCATCATGCTTCTCAGGTGGCCCCTGCAGGACCCTGTCCCAGCCCACCTGGCCAACTGCCTTCACCACCTTCTGCTGTCATCCTCCTTCACGACCTCCTTTGGCTCCAGAGTCCTGGCCTACTGGGGAATGATCAGGCTCCCAACCTCCTAAAATGAGCTATGGCAAAGGCTTAAATAAAAGAGACAAGTAATATGACTTTTGAGGAGTCCAGGTAGGTCAGAACTCTCTGGGAGCTAAGACCACGACTTCTCTGGACAGCCAGTATTTATTGGGTTGCAGAGCAGGGGGTGTGTAGGGAAGTGCAAGGCACATCTGAGGCAAAAGCCCATGAAAATGAGCAGTCCTTGGAAAGTCAGAATAAAGGCAGTGAAGCTTGCTAATTAAGAGAGCTGTTTGATCTCTAAAGTTAACATTTACAGCAGAAGCCAAAAGGCTGCAGCTGCAGTCTTAAAAATTGGAACGAGAGCTGTGTCCTCGCTGTGGTGTCATCATGTCTTCAGAGCACCGTGGTCAGCAACTTGACCCCTACACAGCTCAGTCTGCAACACCAGCCCTCAGTGAGAAAACCCAGGGCAGCACTGAGAGTGCTGAGAGCCAGGGACCACTGAGAGCCAGGGACCACTGCTTCCCCCACACCAGCTGAAACTGAGCTGCAGCCTGGGCCTGACCTGGCAGGAGGCCCGAGTGGGTGCTGGACCCTGGGACCTGGGGCTTCATGGCAGAGTGACCTGTCCCCATGGAATCAGCAGCCTTGGGGGCAGTGAGGTGGTCTGAGAAATCCTGGCCCTGGAATTTTGACAACCCACTGGCTTCCACCTCCACACTAAAGAGTCAACCATGCAGTCCTTCTCCTCCCAGGGCCAGGAGAAGTGTCCCTTGCACCCGAGGGTGCAGGATCCCTCAGGACTCGAATGCACTGGAGTTGGGGCAGAGAGAAGCACTTCCCTCTGTCCTGCTCCCCTCCATGCTTGCGCGTGAGCAAGATCTAGGGAGAATGTTGAATGAGCATCTTTATGAGGTGTGATCAAAAATACAGTGAATGCTGCTGCTGAGTCTCATCCAACAGAAAGGCACCTCATCAAAACACGATGCTGTGTCCTCATCCCACTTTATTCACTGGATCTGGCACCCTGTGATTTCTGGCTCTTTCCCAAAGTCAAAATGACCCCAAAAGGGAAACATTTTGAATCCATTTCGGACATCGAGACAGCCAGGACAGTGCAACTAAAGACACCAGAAAAGAGGACCCCAGAGCTGCTGCAGAAGTGTCAAGGATGATGGGATGCGTGTTCCAAGCCAAGGGGAGGATTTTGAGTGAGATTCACAGCAGTGTATTTTCTGTTGTGATGATTTCTTTTAATTTAAATATTCTCCATAGTTTTCTGTCACACCTCATATTCCAGCCTGTTCGCCTCAGCTCTACTCTGAGAACTACCATTTCCATCCCAATTCAACAGGAAAGTGAATGACTCGAGCTGCAAATAGCAGAAAGCAGTCTGATTTCAGAGCCTTCCAAGGGCTATACTGAAAGGGATTTCATTCCCTACCAGGAATAGCCCAGGGCTGAGGCAGCTCCTGGAGGTTGTGTGGGTACCAGACTCTTTCCACAGCGCCATCCTTGCCACCCGTCTTCTGTCCTTGCTGGTCTTGCCAGATGCCTGCTGCCCTGCAGGGAATATGTCAGACTTGTAGGCAAGACGACAAGGCAGAGAACGATGCAGGTAAGTGTAGCCCTTCGCATCACTTCATCTAGAGGTTTGGCTGTGTGTCACCGGGCAGGGTGCTGGCCTCATTCCAGGAAGACCTCTGCAGGTAGATGTGCTCCATCCAGCTGGGCTCAGACAGTCATTCAGCACTCCGGGATCCAGACGTCTCTGCCAGCTGAGCAACTGGGCCAACGTTAGCAGAAAATTAAGGAGAAAAACAACCAGCGCACACAATGGGAGACCTGCTGGGAAGCAGGACCATGGCAAGGGGGACACACTCACCAGGGAGGGAAACACTCACCAGGAAGCACCTACTGGGCAGGGCAGTGGCAAATGGAGGCTGGATGTGGGAGCACCCAGCAGGCCGAGCTGTGTGTCTGCACTGCTGGGGATGCCAGGGGCATGTGGATTCTCCAGTTTCACTGTATGCTCTACCTGTGTGGAGCAGAGCCCTGGCAAGCTAGTGGGACACAAAGAGCAGCGTCCAGCAGAGGGAAGGCACGGGAGCCCTGGAGCAGGGTGTCAGGGCCCAGCCTAGTGGGCTGGCTCTGCAGCTAACAAAAGCCTGAGGAGAAAACAAGAAGGCAGCTGGGAAACCCAGGCACAGACAGTTAGCCAGCAGCCACAGCCTGGAGGACAGCTGGGCCTGGACTGTCCCCAGGGGATCCCGGTGTGGAAGTGAGGAGATACAGAGCAGGAAGGGTGACTCTGGACCCCAGCCATGTGGGGACCCTCCCTGGCCCCAATCTTTCTGGAAATGACCAGGCTCCTGCAGAAGCCAACCAAGCATGGTGGCAGGGGCCGGAGGGGGAGGTCTGAGGGCAGAGGCCACAGCAGTCCTGACCCCTCCTCACCTCCCCTCGGCCGTTGGCCTCCTCTGCACCCACCCCACACTGGCAGCCCTGGTGGGGAAGATCCCTCTCCTCTTTCTCCAAGGCCTCCCTTCCACCCTCTTGCAGCTTGATTCTTCTCAGTGGAACCCGATGTGCACATCCGGATTATTTTTGCATGGTCCTCTCCATTCAGGAGGGGCACTCCAGCCCTGGGACTATCCCAGGACGGTGGTGACAAACCTAGGGCATATGTGCCACAGCAGGCTGTTTGTATCCTTGAAATCTCTGAAAGGTTCACCGTCACTGGCCTCGGGAGTTGGAAGATGAGACAGCCCTACAACTGCTAGGATTCGGCCCCACCAACCCACTGGGACCTGAACTCCTTCACCTCTTCCTGCACCCACTTCGTCCCACTCAGAATCCTTTTTTCCTGAAGATGCAACAGCTGTCTTCCTGCTGGGAGAGACAGAGGCACCTACGTGTACTTATTTGGTAGCCTGAGGACTTTCTTTTATGACTTTTCCATTCGCTGCATATTGCAGCTCAGTTTTTACTCAGTTGCCCTTAGTCTTCCCAACTTACTATCTACTAGAACATAACACGGGGTAGTTATGATGTCCAGTGAGAGGAGGGGAGGCACATGGTCTATAGCCTCAGTTTATTGTGGAATTTGCTCTGCTGAAAATATAGAATTAGGAGGATCCTCTTGCCAGTAAATTATCTGAAATTATTGGGACAAACTATCTTGCTGAATATAGACTATAGGACTGCTACAAAGTCAGGTTTTGTCCAGAAGTTGGTTTGACATTGTTATATTTTAGTTCTACAATGTCTGCCCAGAGTCTCCTGTGTGTGGAAGGTGATGGACCATGGGACACTGTGCTCATCAGTGCATACCTCCATGGATGAGTTCATGGCTGACTGTGCTGTGAGGGTGGGCCCTGGCCAGAGGGCTCTCTGGGGTGTGACCTGGAAGGGTGCATTCTTTTCCCTGGTTCCTCCCTTCTCTCTCTGTTTCCTGCCTACCATGAGGTGAGCAGCAGTTTTCCACCAGGCCCTTCCACCATGTGTTTCTGCCTTGGAGACAGCAGACCATGAACTGAACCCTCTGAAAACCAAAATAAACCTCTCCTCCTTTAAATTGGGCATTTTGTCCCAGTGACAAGAAAGTGACTAATATAGATAGATATCTTACTTTCACCCACTTTTTTGACCCATTCCCCAATTTACAAACAATAACATTACTGATTACTTCCATGTCTCCTAAAATATCCCCTGCAGCTTTATCCTACTTTCAAAAAACAGTTTTGTAAGAAATGTATTCCATGAATGCATTTCTAAAACAGAGCGTTATTTTATTTTACTTGATTTTATGTGTGTATGTATGTACGTATGTATTTATGATGCAGCACTGAGCTACATCACCAGCCCTTTCTTATTTTTCACTTTGAAACAGGGCGTCACTATATTGCCCAAGTTGAGCTTGAACTTGCAATTCCCTGCCTCAGCTTCCCAGGGTTCTGGGATTACAGGCCTGTGCCACCATGCCTGGCTTATTTAATTTGATTCTTACTGCTCTAAAAGGGAAACCTCATGCTTACTTTGGCAGTGCATATACTAAAAAGGAAGCCTCGGCGCGGGTGGTTGATCTCCTGAATTACATTTCCACCCATGCAGTGTCAGTAAGATTGTGAGTCCTGTGGAGCTGTAATGAGTCCCTTTTCTCCTCTCTAGTTTCTTTTACAGTCAGGCAAGAGCTGATGAGAATTCCTGCCTGGCATCCAGGTGGGTTCTGTGCCCTCAGTGGGTCCAGCAATTGCTCCCTCTCCATGTGCTCAGTGTCAGCCTGCTGGGTGACCCCCTCCCCAGTGACACTGTGATTCCCTCGCTGCGCTGTGAGATGGGAGCAAATCTAAAAGGCCATAAAAACATTGCTGCTCCTCCAGCTAGTCTCACAGTGTTACTCAAGGGCATTTTTACCTTCGTGCTCAGCTGACACCAGTGTGGGCTCCTACTGAGGGGCTCCTGACCCCCAAGTGCCCCGCACAAACAGGGCTTAAGACCAATCTCAGTTCCTCTAGACCTTCAGTGCTGATGACTCCAGCCTCACATTGCTTTCCATCTGGTCTCAGTACACAAACTTCAGTGAGAAACTATTAGTGTTTGAAGGGCTGTGAGCACAGGACATCCTCGGAACAGGAGCTGGCATTCTGGGTGGGACCCAGGTCAGCAAACTACTGTCAAGGGCTGTGTGCCCTTGACCAGACCCTCACATCTGACCTCAGTTTACCTATTTGTTAAAAGAGGACACTGGACCAGATGGTCTTCACAGAGGTCTACTCCAACCCCTCAATTTAATATAATTTAACTTAGGAAAAAATCAAGAAACATTCATGCAAAGTCTAGGTGCAAGGTTTAAGCCTCTCTGCCTGGCCTACATGCAGACCCATGGTGTCTCAGTAGCCAGAGGTGACCCTCGCTGTCTGAATGTGCTTCACAGAGCTCAGGCTGGGACAGGGGAGACCAAGACTTGTTGTCAAGAGATGGGAGCTTAATAAAATCCCCTGCCTCTGCCCAGCCCATTCATAAGCATTTCCAGAGACAAGACACTTGACGCCTTCCAAAGCCTGAGCTTCTGCTGACTTGGCATTCTCTGAAGTGAGAAGGCAGAAGAAATAATCTCCAAGGTTCCTAATTAAGCATGGTTTCATCACACCACTGGAAGGGGACAGAGCTTCTCTTCCTCGCCTACAGAGGTCATCTGGGTGTGGCCTCAGCAAACCCCGAATTCCCAGGTACACTGAGAGGGCAGACCAGAGGTCCTCGAGATCACCCCACTGCTAAAGGGTCTGAGCAACAAGACCAGCCTGTCTGACTTTAATAGGAGGAACGCGTGCAGATCTGTGTTCAGATGGACGTAGGTGTAAAGAAAAAGAAGTTTGGCTCCAGGTACCACTTCCTCCATGTCTAGGTTACTCAACATCTGCTCCATGCTGTACATGGCATTGTCTCAATGTTGTGCCAAGGTCAAGAGAGCAGCATCGCTGCCCTTCTCACAGGGGAGGCAGCTGCAGCCCGAGGACGGCAGGCCACTCACTTCATAACACACTCACCATACAGACATGAGGCTCCATGCGGGGTCTGAACAGACACCTGCTCCAAAGCGCTCACCAGCCAACGAGGTGAAAAGTGCTTGTTTTCATGGTCAGCAATACTCTTGGGCTGCTCTTCCAGCATGCCCTTCTCCTGAGTCCCCTCTACTAGGGGTCTCTAGAGGAACAGGATTGGTATAAGACATAAGCTTAACCATGCAAGGGGGGTAATTAGGCAGCTGACAGGGTCACAGGTGGGAGGTCCACAGCAGCCATCTGCACACCGGGGAGCCGGAGGACCAAGGAGCTGCTCAGCCCAGGAAGACAGAGCTGCAAAGCACAAGGGACCAAGGATGCAGCCCTTGTCCAAGGCCGAAGGCCTGGTCACTCCCTGCAGAGTCACCCCTGTGAGTCTGCATTAGTGGCTGAAGAAGCTGGAGTCTGATATCCAGAGATGAAGGTTGCAAAAGACAACCGCTGAAGCAGACTGGAGCTCTTCAAAGTGCACTCCAACTTCCTCCTTGCACTTTTATTCCAACCAGACCTTTTATTCCATCAGGCCTATTGATTGCCACCCACAATCAGGGCGTCTACCCCTCAGTTTGCTGGCCTACCTGTCAATCATCTCTGGCAACTCCCACAGTCTAGCCCAAAGTGTGCCTCACTGACACGCTGAGCGTATCCTAATCTGGTCACCTCGACGGTCACAATTAGCAGTCATGGTGAGGGTCGGTTTCCTCGCGGGGACAAAAAGGAGAAAGAGGAGTGTCCTCCTTGTGTGTTACGCTTCTGGGGTGGTGACAGACTGTGGGAAAGAGCCATTTTGCTGCTTCTTCAGACGCGCTGAGGAAAGGAAGCTGACCTGTTTGAACTGAGGAGGCCGTGGTGGCAGGGTTTCCACTGGGTGTGGGTGTTCACCTGAGGAATATACCGGACATTCGGGCCTCTTCTGGTCCTACCTAAAAAAGCTCAGCGGGTCTATGGGAATGAGCTTTGTCATTTTTAAAGAACTCATCTGGAGGACAATTGGACTTTTTCCTTTTTCAGTGCTGGAGATAAAATTGTGCAAGTACTGTACCACTGAGATGTGCACCCAGCACTGGCCTTTTTCAGGGGACGAGGATTGCCGGGGATTGAACCCAGGCCCTTCACACTACCCTACATCCCCAGCTTCTTTTCAGTGTTTTATTTTGAGACAGGGTCTTGCTAAGTCATTAACCTGCCCATACTGGGCTGGACTTGTGATCCTCCTGCCTCAGCCTCCCAAAGAACTAGATCACAGGTGTGCTCTGCTATGCCTGACCCAGCACTGGACTGTTAATACAAAGGAAGAGATATTTTCTCCTTGACTCCTGTAAATATCTTATAGATGCTTACCATGCTCCCAACAGTTGCTTGGAGCCTGAGAACCCCAGTGTCAGTCTACAGTTCTGTGAAATGAGATTCCCCTCCTAGAATTGGGGAGATGCTCGGGTCCATGATACATGCAGCTCTGTGCATTTCAACTTGGGTGAGTGAGGTGCCAGCTTCACAGGGCATTGCAAATCTGGTGAGAAGTGACAACGGATCGTGACAGCAGAGCGGTGAGCCAGAAATGAAAAGACACCCGGCCGCTCCTCCCCTTGCTCTCCCTCACCCTCGTGGCACTGTGGTCGCAGTGGACACAGGAGGTGGCCAGGCCAAACGTCTGCCCAGACCACACTAAGCCATGGCCTCGAGGCTGGTGCTAGACCAGGCTCCGGCTTCCGACTGGGATTCTGGATCAGGCAGAGGGCTGTGGCCAGACGCCTCAGCCAAGGTGACAGGAGAGCCAGGTGGCTCTGTTCAGAGGGCCAGCAGCAGGCAGCAGATGCCGTGTCTCGTTGGGCCGCTGCCAAGGCTGCCGCTGTGCTGCTGGGAACCAAGGATCCCGCAGTCACAGAGCAGCCTTGCGCCTCCTGCAGCAAGCAGTGACCCACATGCAGACACGGCAAGATGTCACAGAGCTGAGACCTGCTGGAGGGAGGGAGCCTCAGAGGATGGAGACAGCTCTGTGCAGGCTCCTGGCCCCCACCCCGCACCCGCTCTTAATGGTCCCCACATCCTCTGTCTCACCTGCGCACCACTGCGCAGCCCCCCGCACTCTTCAGTTTTCCTCCTTTAGAAAACACCCTCACTGGTGCCACAGTGAGGAGGACACTGGCCTTGGACATGCACAGGTCGGGGTCTGGACTCGGCCCTGGAGTCTGTGCCAGCAGACACTCCACACGCAAAGCAAAGGTAATAGCATGACTAACTCAGAACGTGAATGTACTAAGGCCAGTGGTGAGCTGGACATGGCAGTGCACGCCTGCAATCCCAGCACTGTGGGAGGCTGAGGCAGGAGGATCACAAGTTCAAGCCCAGCCTGGGCATTTAGCAACTTAGTAAGACCCTGTCTCAAAATGAAAAATAAAAAAGGGCTGGGGACACAGCTCGGTGCCAAGACCCTGTGTTCAGTCTCCAGTACCACACACACACTTGTGCGCACACACACGCACTGAAGACTGAGGTGATGTAGTTGTAGAATTTGATGAGAAATGTGCTGGTTTCTTTATCATGGGCTCGCAATCTGTGCTCCCCAAAGCGACTGCACCATTCTTTGTCTCCCAATCGCCCGATGCCACTCACATAGACATTTGGCACTGCCACTGAGACACTGCAGGTTCAGAAGACCTGAGCTGCTCCCCTGATCTGCTCTGTCCGGCACCGTGACCCAGCGGGGCCCCCACGCCCCTCCCAGCCACCCCGCCCCCACCAGTACGACAGAACCGGCGCAGAAGGGCTGCGCCTGATGACTCTCAGGCACAGGACGGGGCTCCTGCTTGTGACACCGGGGAAGGCACAGGAGCGGGGGCTGGGCCCAGTCTGTCGTGGGGTGCGGCCGTGGCCCCTCAGGGTGGCGGTGACTGTCCTACAGGAAACAGTGCGTGGAAAGCCCAGCACAAGACCTGGCGCTAGCAAGGGACATAAAATGTTACTTTCCTTTTCCTATTTTGTCACTGCCGTTTTACCCTTATTTGTACAAATGTCAATGAAGAATAAACAGTAAAGAAAAATAGCTGGGCAGGGTGGCACAAGCCTGTAATCTGAGCACTCTTGAAGGCTTAGGCAAGAGGATCGGAAGTTTGAGACCCACCTAGGCATTTTAGTGACTTAATAACACCCTGCCTCAAAATAAAACATAAAATGATCTGGGGGAGCTCAGCGTGAGGCCCTGTGTTCAATCCCAATTACCAAACACACACACACACACAAAGACGGAGAAAGAAAAATAGAAGAATCCCACATCCACCGAATGTCTCTTGTTCCCCTTATCTACGGCGCCTGCATTAGGGCGCGGGCCAGGAAGGCAGGAGCTGCTCCTTCCAGTTCGGCAGCAGCCGCCGATGTCCATTCCCCTTCTGCCATCAGCATCCATGAGAAGTGAGAATGACAGCAGAAGCTGTGCCAAGGAGAGCCTCGCTGAGTCCATTATGGGTGAAAACACACTTCGGCAGGCCACCGGCCAACGCTAAATGAAGCGTCGATGACGCTCCTGAGGAGAAAAAGTTGCATTTCATCCCAAATGAACTCCTTTCCAAGAAACAGACGAATGGAACTAAAGTGCTGGGGAAAGAGAGGAAGAGGACTTGGTGGTATCACCGCTCTGTGGGGCTGAAGGACAGGGCAGCAGGTCACAGTCCATGTGGCTTGCAGGTCCAGATGCTACCACCAGGGGGTGGTGGGCACGGGGTGTGCAGCACATGGCGCACATGGCAGGGGAGGCCAGTCTGCAGAAAGAGGTGGAAGAACAAGCAGAAAGACACAAGGACCAGCTCCTGGGGATGTCCACTGGGCAAATGTGTGACAATCTGAACAATAGGTAAAGGGTGATGGGATAGATTAAACCAGGAAAGCATAGGACTAAAAGACGGCAATGTTGACGTACACACTGCAGGAGCAGGGACAGGCAGACCTTGGTGCCTGAGCGAGCGCCAGATGATCTCAAATCCAAGCAGCACCACCGCTTTGTGTGTGTGGCAGCCACCACTTTCTTCACCATGTGCTCCAGGAGCAAAAGCCTGATGAAGTGGTGAAAATTATTAATTTTATTAAAGCTTTTAAAAAACACTTTACTGAGGTGATCGACACATGAAAAGCTATAACCCTTCACATACACACTTGATGAGCTGAGGGTGGCACACACCCAGGAAGCCCTGGCGACAGTGCAGGCCTGAGTGTCCACCCTGGGCAAGGCCTCCTCCACAGCCTTCTCTGTGGTCAGCCCTCCATGCCGTGAGCCGATACCGCTCTGCTCCCCTGCGGCCTTCAGCTTCCAGTAGGAGACTGTGTCACACTGTCTTTCCGTCCCCGGAATACTTCACTTCGCACGATGTTCTCCAAGTCATGTTGCCCTGAACAGTACAATTTCCTTCTTTTTAAGGTTGAAAAATACACCTTTGTGTGTAGGTACCACATTTTCTTTGCTCATTTATCTACTGATAGGAATTAGTTTTTTTCCACATCTTGGCTGTTGGGAATCAGGCAACAATGAACATGGAAATTCATATGTCTCTTTGCGGTTCTGGCTTCAATTTATTTGAATATATACCCAAAAGAAAAACTGATGGATCATATGGCAGCTTTAATTGTAAGTTCTGAGGAAATCCCATCATTTTCCACAATGGTCATAACAGTTTATGTTCCCACCCACAGTAGGTGAGGGTTCCCTTTTCTCCACACCTTAGATGACACTTGCTGTCTTTTGATGTGTTTAATAAGGGCCCTTCTAACCAGTGTGTGGTTTAAATTTGCATTTCCCTGATGATCTGCAGTGCTGAGTACTTTTCCAAATGTCTGGTGGCTGTCTGTGTGTCTTCCTTAGAGAAAACCATGTTCAGGGTATTTGTCCATTTTAAAAATCTGGTTATTTACATTTTTACTTCCTTAAAAATCTTGACTTATTAATACATGGCCTTTAATATTCTGTGTGATGCAGCCCAAAGTAAGCATGAAGTGCTTTGCTGCCTGCTGAACTGTGAGAGTCATCAGTCACCTCAAGGGAAAGTGCTTATGCTAAATCCGACTTGTGAGCCCAGCTAGCCAGTGCTCCCAGAGTACCACATTTGCCCTAAATTGACTGACAGAGGAATATGCTCCGCACCCTTGGTGTCGAGCTCACATTCTTTCACAAACTCGCAAACTGAGCTGACACTTCACGGAAAATAACTGGTACTAGGTGACAATGAGAAAATTCAGTCTTTTTACCAAAAACAAGAATTCCTGGCAGCGATAACCACTACAACGAGATCAGCAGTGACGCTGGCATGATTTGGGGTATACTATAATTAAATGTGTCCACAAATTTTCATAATTTAAGGATCCAGTATTTTCCAAATGATCAGTGTATTTTGCTACAAAATCATGCATGGATAAAACATCTATTAAAAACTACAAGATAGAACAGTGAACATCGATTTTTAACAGTGTGTAAATTGGATACACATGGTTGCAAATTCCACACTACAACCAACCTTTAAGAAGCTACTACTGTTGAATTTGGTACTGTATTCAAAAAGAAGATCAGTAATTATAAAAAAGATTTAAGTATCCCCTCTTTCTGGACCTTTTGCAAATATTTCAACCATGGTAGCATACTACCACAGATTTAAAAGATTTATAAAATGGTATGAGAGTGGCATTCTTCTCAATAAATTTTGTTTTGAAAATATAACCAATTTTTATAATTTTTTAGTTTCTCCTAACATATAATTGGTTTTATTGTTATTTTAAACTAATTAGTAAATAATTTATATTTTTCTTTTAATTAATGTTCACTTCAGTAAACATTGATAGATACCAATCATACAAAGCAAAGCTCTTTGCTGTCCTTAATGCTTTTTACTAATGAAAGACATCCTTAGATCGAAAAGTTTTTAAATCACCACATTAGAAGGAGGAAAAAATATTCCTTTTTCTTTCCTGTGGATTCCACAAAAAGATAACTTTCTAAGGAACGGACCCTGCAGAGGGTGGGGTGGCAGCTGCCGGGTACTTGGCCTTGCGGGCCTCTTGTGGCTGCGGGAGGACCCCGTGTGCTGTGTGATACTCTGAGACCTGCACTGCCTGAGCTCCCGCAGGGGCCCTGAAGTCCAAATGCTCCTAACCCTGACCCAGCAGCCACGGCAGAGCACCTGCCCCTCGGGTGCACCCATCCTGTCCTAACTCTGAGTGAAGAACGTGGTTTTAATCTGCCAGCGTGCACATGGCCTGAGGACCCGCACAGTGCAGCACGGTAGTCAGCTCTCCAGTGCTGTGGCAAACACCTGAGGTGACCAGCTTGCAGGGCAGAGGGTGGCCTGGCTCGGTCAGAGCAGGTCGGTTGGGGCCTCGGGCTGGGGCGAGGTGGCAGGAAGTGAGTCAGGAGCAGAACCCCTCACCTCCTAGCCAGAAGTGGAGTCCCACCCCCTCGGAGGACTCACGACCCCACCTCCAAGATGCACCACACTGAGGGTCAGTTGAACACACAGGCTGCTGCAACAGCAGCACACAGATGAGAACAGTGCGCAGATCCACAAAGCAAACCGCCATCCACACCTGGCTCCACGCAGCTCACTCGGAGAAGGCCACACTCATCTTCCATCCACGACTCCAGCCACATCCAGCCGGGTCTGTCTTCACTACTCCCACAGCTGCTGTGCTGAACGTGGCCTCGTCCTTTCCAAACTACGGGAACAAGAAGAGGGGGAATAGAGGGAGAGAAGAAGAAGAAAAAGAATGAACAGAAGGAGGCAGATGGCGGGTGGAGGGAAGGGAAGGAATTAACTGCAGGAGCAGCCCCTTGGGGAGTTGCCCCTTGGGTAACTCCTACATCCCACCAGGCATCAGAAATCCTCGGTGGCTGATGGGGCACCTGCAGCCTCGGCCCCTCCAGATCCAAAGCCAGCTGTGGATCAGGAAGTGCTCACACCTCAGACTTAGATCCAGCGCTGTCTCCTGTGGAGACCCAGGCACACACAGCGCCATGGCCACACACAAAGCACACGAGCCAGGGGCAGCAGGGCGTACTGGCAGGGGCTGGCCTCGGGCTCTGCCCATTGAGCTCCGGCAGCTGGCCCACCCTGTGGTGCCAGCCTCCACTGTTCTGCCCGCTCCAAGCCCACATCACTATGGCTGGAGGGGCCTGAGTCCTGCCCCAACCCATCTAGCTGTCACAGGCCCTCCCCTGTACACAGGTCCCAGCTTGTGCGCTATGCATCCAGCCCTGTGCCCTGGGCCTTCCACATGGGTCTCGTTTAATTCCCACAACTGTCCTGAGAGACAAGCAGACCTGGAGGGCAAGCAGAGAGCCTTACCCAGTCTGTTGTCCACGCTGCCCAGGGGGGATGCACTGAGAAAGGCTGTGTTTCCTCCCAAAGACTATGTTAGCATGATCATTAATCTAAATGCACCCGGTGTTTCCGCCTGTTTTATCTCAGTGCAAATGTCAGCATACTCCTGCACTGGAATAGCAGAGGGACAGCAGTATTTCAGGGCTTCGAAGGCGCCCAACCAATGCTGATGTTTCTCTAAATTCAGTGTCAAATAAGCTTTGTGTCTCTCTTCACCTTAATGTACACCGTGACGGTCTGAAGATTTTATAAAATGCTGTGCCTTCAAATACCCATGTCTAGCCTTACAGTCTGTGAATGCAAGATGTCTGTGCTCTCATCGCATGTTAGTCCCCTGATGATGCCTAGATGGAAACCAAAGTTCTTGGGAACAGCAGCGGGCTCATGGCCCCCTCTGCTGGCAGAATGTGGTGTATACAACCTCAGGTTTAATCCAGGTCAGATTCCGACAGTGCAGCACCACGTGCAAGTGGAGCTTGACTGGGGAATGAAGAGCATGAGTTTCAGCCCCACGTTTTGCCACTTTGCAGAGGGCCTCCTGACGTGGTAAAGTGACCCTCCAGGCCTCAGTGGTTTGCTCTGGAAGGAAGAGTTGGAGGCAAGCGGTCCCAACTCCCCTTCTTGTGTAACACCTTCCAAGCTCCCGCCAAGATGTGGGAAGCAGACGCTTTCACAACCCGTTAGAAGAAATAACTCTGAGCCACCATGCCTTTCTGACCAATAAAATACCACCTACTTCATCCCGAGTTTCTTTGTTTTTTATTTTATTTGTGTACTGGAGATCAAACCAGGCCCTTCACATTGAGCTACAACCCCAGCTCCTTTTGAATCTTTTTTTAAAATTTTGATACAGGATCTTGCTAAGTCACTAAGTTATTCAGGCTGGGCTTGAATTTGCAGTCGTCCTGCCTCAGCCTTCCACAGTGCTGGGATTACAGGTGTGCATCACCATGCCTGGCTAGTATTTAACTTCATATGAAACTGGAGAAAAGTGGACAAGGAGACAAACTGGCTGAAATTTCCACGCACTTGGTGAGTCTTCACACACACACACAGACGCTCCTGGGTCTGCGCCCTGGGAACCCCAGCATAGCAGCTGCCCCACCTCCCTGTCCTGGGCTGTGTCTGTGACTTACCTGTTCATTTCTAGGCATGTCGTGGGCTGCGTATTGTAGAAGGCACGGGCTCTTACTGCTGGTTAGAGTCACTGGAAAGCACTGGGCTCAGGTACTGCTTCTGCCACAACTGGGCATCCTCTGAGTCATTTCTTCATGGCTGAAAGAAGGACCAAATAAACACAAAACCCTATGATACCTGAAGAACTGCACACATAAAAGCAGCTGTGAAGACAGGAAGCCATCAATTCTCTACCTGACGTGCTCACAGGCAAGAGCAGATCAGCGCCAACAAGAGAGGAAATCCAAGTTTATGCACAAAAGAAATCCAGAGGCCTGAGTAGCATCATTCACAAGCAGCCTCCTGGTGAGCTGCTCCCAGGAACAGGGAGTTTGGGTGGACCAGGCCTTCTCCTCTAGGGGACTCACTAAGGCCACCAACTGTTCAGATGTTGCCACCAAGACTGTTTCTAGAAATGTCCAATTTTCAAAGCTGTTTTGGGTTTCAGAATTACAGGTGTGGAACTGTAAGTGCTGTAGTAAAATCCGTAAAGGTTCTGCTCTGCGTTGCTGCTCTGCCCATGATCTCCTCAGGAGACCTGATCTTTCAGTCCACTTAGGGGCTGATATTGCTGCTGGAACCTTAGTGGAAGTAGACAAGCTCACCTACCTTGTAGGAGTGACTAACGCCTAAAAGGTCGACATCTGTCCTTAACCAGCCATGTGAGGGTCGTTACAGTTCAGGTCTCAGTGTGCCAGGCATGGTCCCCTGTGCAACAGGACTCAGAGGTGGTGCCTTGGGGAGGTGACTGGATCACACAGGCTCTGACTTCAGAGCAACCATTCCTTTAAGAGTTCATAGCTTAGTGGTCTAATCGGCAGTGGTGGACACTCCACGAGGTGGAAGAAGCAGGTCACTGGGACCATGTCTTGGAAATGCATGCGTGGTCCCTGGCACCTTCCTCCCCCTCCCACTCTTTGCTTCCCAGCTGCCATGATGTAAGCAGCTCCCTTCCATCGTGTATCTGCCTCACCGTTGGTCCAAAAGCCACCAGACTAAGTGAACTTGGAATGAAACCTCTGAAAACACACCTTTTCTCCTTCAGGTTGATTTTCTCAGGCATTTCTGTCACAGCGACAGAACTCTGGCTAACACAAGGCTTTACTGAGGGAGCTGTTGTTACCTCCTATGACACAAGGGGGTTCTTGTGGCTGCAGGTCCTGCAGGAGGATTTACTGCGCCAGCAGCAGCTAAGAAAGTGGACTCTGGCTGCCACCTCACACCTGTATCCCAAATCCTAAATTGGGACTGGTGAAATGAAGAGGACAAGCAACAGTGAGGACTCTTTGACCTTAGGAGCAACCTAGAGCATACAGGGTGCTGAAGGACACCATGATGCAAATGAGTAGTACGGTGAGATGACAGTGTGAGGCACGGGTCCATCCTGAGCGTCGGCTCTTCATCTATCACACAATCACCGCTTGCACAGGAGGCAGGGGAAGAAGGCTGATGATTCTGCCCAAGGCGATGGTGAGTGGTACGAAGCTTTAATTCCCTAAATGTCACCCTGTGATATGTCTTGCCCTATAAACTAGATTTTTTTCAACCAGGCTACACCTCCTCACCCTGAGGTCAGAAGGAGCACTGTCCCTGAGTGAAATCACAACTGGACGTGTCTAGTTCTGGGTTCTCTGTGCTACTCCTGTGACCTCTTTTGTTGATCTGCATGCCTACACCACACCATCTTGACCACTGTAGCACTATTAGCATTATCTTGAAAGCAGACAGTGTGAATCCACCAAATTTGTTCTTTTTTTTTCCAAAATAGCTTTCAGTATTCTAGGTCCTTTGCATTTTCATGTAAATTTTAAAATCATTTTGTCAATTTTCATGAAATTCCTCCTGGAGTTATGATTGGGATTTCATATTGAATGCAAATGCCTATTTAGAAATAATCGACCTTTTGATATTACTTCCAATCCATAAATTTAGTATGTCTTTCCTTTAAGCCTTTAATTTCCCTCAGTACCATTTTATGCTTTTTATATAGAATTCTTATACATTTTTGTTGATTTATTGCAAAGTATTATACGTTTCTGTTGTTACAGTAAATAGAAGTTTTAAAGTTGTATTTTCCAGTTGTGTGCTGCTTGTATATTAAATTCACATTGATCTTTATATCTTAACTCTATAGTCTGCAATCTTTTATTAGTTTTAGTGGTTTTATAGATACTTTAAGGATTTTTCTATGTAAACAATAACAAGTCACAAATATAAATAACTAAAAATCAAGCCAAGCTTTAGTCACAAAATTAGGTCTCCCCATAGAATCTGTGAGTTCTGAAGAACTGAGGGAAAAGAAAACTTAAAATGTGCCTTTCTTGCCCTGAAATGTTTACATGGCCAACAGGAATGAGTGCAGTAACACGAAGAAAGGGACCTGGGTCATCGAGGGTTCTGCTGCTCATTGTTTCCTTTGGTTGCTGTGGAGACATCAGTGGGGTGCACTAATACCGTCCCACCTATGTCTGGATGAACCCCAATCTGCTCCCCCAAATGATGCTACTCAGTGAAACATTCAAAGGTGGACTCGATCTTGAGCAAGATGGTGAACTAGGACTTTGCAGGGATCACTCCTGAAGCAGCAGCTTGACTCATGGCCATACACGAAAATGCCATCCTGGAAGTGAGACATCACAGCTCCTGAGTGCGGCTCAGAGATAAGAGTGAAGAGCAGCTTCCTGCCCGTGTCACCCTCACCCCAGGCCCTAGCCGCACAGCGGACAGGCCGAGAAAGAGGAGAGTCTGCCTGGAGGCAGAAGCAGAAGTGAGAACCCTGCCTTGCACTGGGCCCCCGCACCAGCCAGACCCAGGCCAAACCCCGCAGTTACAGGACCCAAGCTGGCTCCACACACTCTGCCCCAGCTCAGCCCCAGCACGAGGTCCACCACCATCTTCTCAGTGGCAAACACAACCCAACTTCAGTCTGGCACCCATGGACCCTAGCTTCTTGGGCCCAGACTCTGTCTTCCCCAGCACCAGGGTGGCCCATGAAGCTCACACTCCAGAGGTCCAGGCCCTGCTGAATGGACCCCATAACTGGCCAGTTACTGCAGATCTAAGTTCCACTACCACCCTCATAGGTCTAGGGCCCAAGCCAACCACTGTAGCCCCAAGAACCAAGCCTGGCACCATGGACTCAGGCTTCAGACGCAACCCAGTGGTCCCAGACACCAGGCCTGCCCCTATGGGCCCATCTGCCAAGCCCTCCCCAGGAGATCCTAGCTCCACAGCAGTCCCCACAGACTCAGGATTAATCCCTGCACTGGCACCCAGTGCAAGGCCAGATGTCAGGCCCAGATCAGCCCGTGGCCCCAGGTTTCAGGCCGATCCTTGCAGACACAGGCTCTCAGCCAGCTCTTGCGGACCCAGGTAACAGGCCCACCCCAGTGCACCTTGGAGCCAGGCAAGCTGACCCGGGAATGAGGCCAATCTTCCTGAGGATTCCAGCACCAAGTCTACCACCTACCTGACTCTTCTAGAAGGTTTTCCAGCCAAAGCCAGGCTGTGAAGAATGGGAGAGGAACCTACTTCTCACATATGCAGATACAAATGCAAAGCACAATCAGAGAAATTTCAGATCACCGAAGGAACTCAATGAAGAACCAGTCTCTGACCCCAAGACATGGAGAACTGTGAATGGTCCAACAAGAAATTCAAAATGACTGTCTCAAAGAGGCTACAAGAGAACATAGGCTGACATGTAAATGAAATCAGGAAAACAATATGAGAAAAAAATGAGATGTTCAATAAAGGGACAGAAAAAAGAAGAATCAAATAGGAATTCTGGAACCAAACAACACATGACCAAACTGAAATGCTCCACAGAAAGCTTCAGCAGTAGACCTGTTCACACAGGAGAATTAGTGATCAGGAGACAGATCGTCTGATAGTGCCTAGTCAAGGGACAAAAAGAGAAAACAATCGAAAGAGTGGAGAAAGCCACCAGAACTTATGGGACAGCACCAATGCAACCAATGTGCTTCTCCTGGGAATGCTGAAGGAACAAAAAAAGAGAAAGGGGAAGAAAGTTTATTTTTAAAAATGATGACAGAATTCTTTCCCAATCTAAAAACAGAAATGAATATCCAGATCTACAAATCCCAAAGAATCCCCAAAAGATTAATATAAATACTATATATAACCAAACTAAAATCCCAAATGAAAAGGATTTTTTCATGATTGTGAGGATCAAATCTTGAGTAGCAATAGAAAAACAACTTGCCACACACCGAAGAACCTCCGTGACACGATCCTCAGTTTCTCAGCTGGAATGTTGCAGCAAGGAGAGATTGGGGTGATTTATTCAAAGTGCTGAGAGAAAAGGACCACCAACAAGAGTATGACACCAGCACGACTGTCCTCAGAAGTGAGGAGCATGGTGTTTCCAGGCAGGGAAACCTGTGCCACGAGTCACCACCAGACTTTTCTACAAGGTGCGCTACAAGGAGTTCTTTAGGTTGTACCCAAGCGTTGCTAACTAACACGAGAACATGAAAGTATAAAACTCACTGTAAAAGTAAGAATGTAGCCAAAATCTAAAAAACAAAAGTATAAAAATAACAATTGATGCAATAATCAAGTCATGGGTACATGGTAAATGAAAGAGGTAAATGGGGATATCAATAATGAAAAGGGTGGGGGAGGAAAGTTAAGGTGTAGAGTTTTGTCAAAGTCAAGTTGCAATCAGCTAAAAATAAATTTTTATAAGATTTTTATATACGTCTCATGGTAACCACAAAAAAAGATCTCTGGTAAATACACAAAAAGTAAAGAAATGATGAGAAAGATATCAAGCATGCCATCATAAAAAAATCATTAAATCATGAAGAGAGCAAGAGAGGAATAACGGAACACAGGAAACAACCACGGAACAATAGAACACAGCTGACAAGGTGCAGGAGTGAGTCCCTACCTGCCAACAGTGGCTTCCAGTGTAAGTGGGTTCAAGTCTTCCACCAAGAGACGCAGAGTGACTGAAGCGCAAAAAACCAAGACATAACACGTCACCTACAATCGACTCATGTTAGCTTTAAGGACATACAGACCCTACCAATGAAGGGATGTAAAGATACATTCCAGGCAAAAAGTAGCCTAGAGAAAGAAGGAGTGCAATGCTTGTATCAGACGGAATAGACTTTCAATAAAAGCTTGTCACAACAGACAAAGAAGGGCATTGTGTTGTGATTAAACGGTGGATTCATCCAGAGGACCTAAGAGTTATATATGCACTAAACACTGGAAAAGTGAATGTACGAAGCGAACATTAACGTAACTGAAAGGAGAGGTACACAGCAATCCAATAACAGCAGGGGACTTTAATATCTCATGCTCAACAATGGATGGATCATTCAGACAGAAAATCAATAAGAAATATCAGACATGAAAAATGCTGCAGACCAAATGCAGCTGACAGACATACACAGACTCTTCAGAATGCACATTCTTCATGATGGCACGGGAGTCATTCCCCAGAAGAGAGCATGTGCTATGCTACCAACAAGGTTGAACACACCCAGGAAGCCTGAAGTCACGCCAAGTATCTTTTCTGACCCTAAGCATTTGAACCTGATAAGAAGAAAACTGGAAATTCTCCAATATGTGGAAATTAAACACGCTTCTAGATAACCAAAGAAATCAAGGTGAGAGGCTTTTCTTCTATGAGCAGGAACAAGACAGGAAGACTGGTGTGTTCTCGTCACTTCTATTTGTTATATTACTGGCTGCCCTGACCAGAACACTGAGACAATAAAAAGTAAACAAAAATGTATCCAAATAAAACAGGAAGAAGTAAAATTGTCTCTGATCACAGATAACATGATCTTGCCCGCAGAAAATGCTTAGGACTCCACTAAAAATCTAATCATTGGATTCAGCAAAGCTTCAGGATACCAAATCAACTTACAAAATTCAGTAAGATTTCTATGTATCAAGTCTGAAGAAGTAATCAATACCACTTATAACAGCTACCAAAATAATAATAATAATACTCAGGAGTACATTTAACCAAGAAGGTAAAAGATCTGTAAACTGAAAACTATGAAACACTGATGAAAGAAACTGAAGAAGATACAAATAAATGAAAATATATTCTTTGTTCATGGATCAGGAGAATTACTATTGTTTAAATGTCCATATTATCCAAAAAGATCCAAATATTCATGGTATTTAGCAAAATTCCAGGTGTATTTTTTGTAGGGACAGAAAAAACCATCCTAGAATTTGTGTGGAGCCACAAAGGTCCCTCAATTGCTAAAGAAACCTTGAGCAAAAAGAACAAAGCTGGAGGGATCACGTGGACTTCAACATGTACTGCAAAGCCATAGTAATCACAGCGTGATACTCATATAAAACCAGAAATAAAGTCCAATAAAACAGAACAGAAAGCCCAGAAATAAATTTACTCATTCACAGTCCATTGATCTTCGACAAAGGTTGCAAGGACACATGATAGGGAAATGACATGCTCTTCAATAAGTGGTGCTGGGCATACCAGATGCCTACATGCAGAACATTGAAATTAGATTCTTATCTCTCACCACACACAAAAACCAACTCAAAATGGATTAAAGGCTTATATTATATGTAAGATCTAAAACCACAAGCCTACTAGAAGAAAACAGGGAAATCTTGCCTTATAATCGATCTGGGTCATGATTTTTTTGGATATGACTCCAAAAGTATAGGCAACAAAAACAAAAATAGACAAATGGGCTTGCATCAAACTAAAAACCTCTGTAGACCTGAAAAAACTGATCAACAGAGTAAAGAGACCATTTACAGAATGGAAGAAAATATTTGCAAACTGTAAATCTGATAAGAGGTCAATATCCAAAATGCAAAAGGAATTTAAACACTCAGCAACATAAAAACAAACAACCCCATCAAACATGGGCAAAAGTTCTGAATAGGAATTTCTGAAAAAAAAAAAAAAAAAACATTAGACACAGTGCTTAAGAAATTTGCCTTGGACCAGAATAAAAGAAGTAAATCAAAATGATTGAGGAGGGAATTATTTTTACCTGATAGATTTTCTCTATGATTTTTTAAATTAATTAATTTATTTTTTTAAAGACAACAGGTAAACATTCTCCTGTATTAACAAACTCAAGTATTAGAGAATGTACAAATACCTTTTGGAGAAAAACATTACTCAGTATAAGATTAAGCCTTGTAAAAGCTAGGTAAAAATAGAAGACTAAGGAATGGAATAGTCACAGTGAAATTGCATTTTCATACTAGGGAGACAATATGATGTTTACAAATGTGCGTCCAGTTTATTTCACTTGTGAGTATTTTCTCGAGTTGCATCCATTTACCTATAGAAGTTTCCAGTTTATCTTTCTTTATGGCTGAGTAGTACTCCATTGCATAAAAATACCACATCTTTTTTATCCATTCCTCGGTATATGGGCATTTGGGTTGTTTCCATGATCTAGCTATTACACATTGTGTTGTTATAAACATGGATACACATATATTGCTGTGCTACGATGTTTCTAATTCTTCTGGGAAGATACCCAGAAGGGGAATAGCTGAGTCAAATGGGACCTCCAATCCTAGGTTTTTGAGGAGTCTCCACACTGATTTCCACAGTGGCTGCACCAGTCGACACTCCCACCAACAGTGGAGAAGGGTTCCTTTTTCCCCACAGCCCCTCCAGCATTTGTTATTAGTTGACTTCTTGATAATAGCCATTCTTTCTGGGGTGAGACGGAATCTCAGTGTTGTTTTAATTTGCATTTCTAGAATGACTAGTGATGTCGAACATTTTTTCATATATTTATTTGTCATTTGTATTTCTTCATCTGAGAAATGTGTATTCATCTCAGATGCCCATTTTTGGATTGGGTCTTTAAATTTGGGAAGTCTGATTTTTTTGAGTTCTCTGTATGTTCTCGATAGTAATCCTTTGTCTGAGGAACAGCTGGCAAACATTTTTTCCCACATTGTGGGTTGTCTCTTCACTCTGTTTGTGGTTTCTCTTGCTGTGCAGAAGCTTTTTAATAAGATGAGATCCCAGTTGTTAATCCTTTCTGATACTTCCTGTGCCATTGGGGTTTTATTCATAAAGTCTTTGCCTACACTGATGTCGTCAAGAGTTTTACGTATTCTATTTTCCAGGAGATTTAATGTTTCTGTTTTAATATTTAGATCTTTGATCCATTTTGAATTTATTTTAGTGCACAGTAAAAGATATGGGTCTAATTTTAATCTTTGGCATGGGTAGAGCCAATTTTTCCAGCACCATTTATTAAAGAGGCTATCTTTCTTCCAGTGAATGTGTTTGGCACCTTTGTCAAAGATAAGGTGGCTTAGTATGTCTGGAGTTGTTTCTGCATCTTCTAATCTGTTCCATTGATCTTCAGGTCTGTTTTTTTGCCAATACCATGCTGTTTTTATCACAGTAGCTTTATAGTATAACTTCAAATCAGAGATTGTGATGCCCCCTGCCTTGCATTTGTTGCCCAGAATTGCCTTTGCTATTCTAGGTCTCTTCTGGTTCCAGATGAAGTTTAGGATTGTTTTCTCTAATTCTGTGAGATATGTTGTTGGGATTTTGATCAGAATTGCATTAAATCTGTATAACAATTTTGGAAGTATGGCCATTTTCACTATGTTGGTTCTTCCTACCCAAGAGCAAGGGATATCTTTCCATTTTCTGATATCCTCTTCAATCTCCTTTTTCAGAGTACTGTAGTTTTCAGTGTAGAGGTCTTTTACCTCCTTTGTGAGATTGATTCCTAGGTATTTCATTTTTTTGGACGTTATTGTGAAAGGTGTTGTTTCCCTAATTTCTCTCTCAGTGAGTTTGTTATTTGTGTACAGAAAGGCTATTAATTTTTTAGTGTTGACTTTGTATCCAGCTACACTACTGAATTTGCTTATTAAATCTAGCAATTTTTTAGTGGAGTTTTTGGGGTCTTCTACATAGAGTATCATGTCATCTGCAAATAATGATAATTTAACTTCTTCCTTTCCAATCATTATTCCTTTTATTTCTTGCTCTTGTCTAATTGCTCTGGTTAAAGTTTCCAGGACTATGTTGAATAAGAGTGGGGACAGTGGACATCCTTGTCTTGTTCCTGATTTTAGAGAGAAGGCTTTCAGTTTTTGTCCATTTAGTATGATATTGGCTGTTGGTTTGTCATAGATAGCTTTTATCAGATTGAGGTAAAGACCATCTATTCCAATTTTCTGTAGGGTTTTTATCATGAATGGGTGCTGGACTTTGTCAAAAGCTTTTTCTGCATCTATTGAGATGATCATGTGATTTTTGTCCTTGATTCTGTTAATATGGTGTATTACATTTATTGGTTTACATATGTGGAACCATCCCTGCATCCCTGGGATGTATCCTACTTGGTCATGGTGTATAATCTTCTTGATTATTTGCTGCATTCTGTTTGCCAGTATCTTATTGAGGATTTTTGCATCTATGTTCATTAGGGAGATTGGTCTGTAGTTCTCTTTCTTAGTTGGGTCCTTCTCTGGTTTTGGTATCAGGGTAATGTTTCCCTCTAGGAATGAATTTGGGAGTATTGCTTCCCTTTCAATTTCATTAAAGAGTTTGAGAAGTAGTGGTGTTAGGTCTTCTCTAAATTTCTTGTAGAATTCAGCAGTGAATCCATCAGGGACTGGGCTTTTCTTTGTTGGGAAGTTTTTAATTACATCTTGGATTTCATTGATTGTTATTGGTTTATTTAGGATTTTTATATCTTCTTGGTTGAGCTTTGGTAATTCATATGTATCTAGGAATCTGTCCATTTCTTCTTCATTTTCCATCTTATTAGAATACAAGTTTTCAACGTAGGTATAGATGATCTTCTGGATTTCTGCAGAGTCCGTTGTGATATCACCCTTTTCATTCTTAATTGCGTGGATTTGAGTACTTTCTTTCCTTTTTTTAATAAGGTTGGATAAGGGTTTGTCGATTTTATTTAATCTTTCAAAGAACCAACTCTTTGATTCGTTGATTCTTTGTATTGTTTTTTTAGTCTCCAATACGTTAATTTCTGCTCTGATCTTTATAATTTCCTCCCTTGTATGAGCTTTTGGCTTAGCCTGCTCTTCTTTTTCTAGAAGTTTGAGGTTCACCATTAGGTTGTTTATTTGTGCTTGCTCTGTTTTCCTTATATAGGAATTTAATGCTATAAATTTCCCTCTTAGGACAGCTTTCATTGTATCCCATAAGTTCCAGTATGTTGTACTGTCATTATCATTCAGTTGCAGAAACTGTCTAATTTCTTCTTTAATTTCATCTGTGACCCATTGGTTGTTCAGTAGGGTGCTATTTAATTTCCATGTGTTTAGCAAATTCTTGTGATTTCTTTTGCCATTGATTTCCAATTTCATTGCACCATGGTCTGATAATATGCATGGGATAATTTCAATTCCTTTGCATTTACTTAAGCAGGTTTTATGAGCTAGTATGTGGTCTATTTTGGAGAACGTCCCATGTGCAGCTGAGAAGAAAGTGTATTCTGATTTTCTGGGGTGGAACACTCTGTAGACATCTACTAAGTCCATTTGTTCCAAAATTTGGTTCAGTTGTAATATTTCATTGTTGATTTTTTGTCTAGTTGATCTGTCTTTTTGTGACAGTGGAGTATTGAGATCCCCCAATACAATTGTATTAGTGCTTATTTGATTTTTTATGTCCATTAATATTTGTTTTATATAGTTGGGTGCACTGGTATTTGTTGCATATATATTTATGATTGTTATCTCTTCCTCTTGGATTGTTTCCTTTACAAGGATGTAGTGACCTTCTTTATCTCTCTGAATCATTCTTGGCTTGAAATTCACCCTGTCTGCAAAAAGAATAGCTACCCCTGCTTTTTTCTGGGTTCCTGTTGCATGGAGTATTGTTTTCCATCCTTTGACTTTCAGTCTATGAATTTCTTTTTGAATTAAATGTGTTTCTTGTATATAGCATATTGTTGGATCTTGCTTCTTGATCCAATTTGCCAGTCTGTGCCTTTGGATTGGTGAATTGAGACCATTAACATTGATGGTTAAATTGATATGTGTTGACTTATCCTTGTCATGTTATTTTCCTGTTGTTGGCTCCCCCTCTTTTTATTTTTTTCCCTCCCTCTCTTTAATTGTTTGCCCTGCCTGGTGGATTCCTTCTGTTGGGGTTCCTGGAGTTGTAGTCCTTGTTATCACTTTCTAGAATGTCCTTCAAAACATTTTGGAGTGCTGGTTTGGTGGGTTTAAATTTTCTCAGATGTTCTTTGTCATGGAAGTATTTTATTTCTCTGTCAGTTTTGAAAGATAGTTTTGCGGGGTACATCAATCTGAGTTGAAGGTTATTTTCCTTTAGAACTTGAAATACATCATTCCAAGCTCTTCTTGACTTGAGGGTTTGTGCTGAAAAGTCTGCTGTGATTCTGATGGGCTTTCCTTTATAGGTGATTTGTTTCTTTTCTCTAACAGCTTTTAAGATTCTACTCTTATGTTGAATTTCTGGAATCTTGACTATGATATGCCTGGCTGAAGATTTTTTTTTTTTTTTTTTGATTGTGGCTAATTGGAGTTCTATAAGCCTCACTTATCTGGACATCAAATTCTTTTTCTCTACCAGGGAAATTTTGTTACAATGTCTGTGAATAGTGTTCTGATGTCATTTATGCTATCTCCTGCTTTTTCATTGACTCCAATCAATCTTAAGTTATTCTTCTTTGCATCATCTAGCAGCTACTGGATTGATTTTTCATTGTCCCTTGCTATTTTTTTTTTGTGGGTACCAGGGGTCGACCTCAGGACCTCATGTGCCAGCAGGCACCTGTGCCACTGAGCAATATCACTGGCCCTTTTGTCATATGTGGGTTCCGGGAGTCGAACTCAGGCCCTTGCGCTTACCAGGCAGGCGCTTACGCTGCTGAGCCATCTCACCGGCCCTCCCTTGCTATTTTTAAGAATTCTTTCTTTTCATGATCACTAATTGCAAGCCTGTCTTCTATATCTGAGATCCTGTCCTCACATTGGCTTAATCTGCTACAAATACTTTCAATGTAATTTTTGTTCTCCTGGATATCTGCTTGAATCTGCCTTATGGATTCCATTTCTTTCCTATGCTGAGCATTCATGGCTTCCATCATTTTCTTAAGCTCATCTGTTTTTTTGTCTGTGTCTGCTCTAGCATCCTTAAGCATGGTCTTCATTGTGGACATGATCTCTGCAGTTATCTGAGAAATTATTTCTGATTTAAATTTTTCCAGAGCCTCATTCAGTTGCTTTGTTGTTACCACTTTGGAGATATCAGGTGGGTGGCTTTCAGTTTGTCCCACCTCGTTGCCCCCTGGTTTTGCCTTTGGCGAACTGGATGTGTGGGGTTGCATCTTGTTTAAGTGTCGTCTCATTTTCTTTTCTTTCTTTAGTTTAATTCCTGAGGTTCTGTTTGTAAATTGCCTATGGTAGGTTGCTTTATTGCTAGTACTTCAAACTCTTAGGAGATGGCTACTCCTCTGAGGTATCTTCCAGGTGTAGCTTATTTTTGGGTTTTGAGCCTGCTACAAGATCCTACCTCTTCAATTTGTTGGAGATAAGAAGTTGCTGCCTGTTTGGCCCAGTCCTTTGTTCTTTGGTACTGTGCCACAGTATTTTCTGTGATCCTTAGACAATCTCAGTCTTGGAATACCAGGAAGAAAAGCACCAGTGTGTCCTTCACTGCTGGTGCTTCTCTGTACTGTGGCATCTCGCATTCCTCCGTGGAGGTCCCCGCTGGAGCCGTGGATGGAGTGGCGGCCACCCTGAGTTCCAAGTTCAGTTGCTGCCCCTGCCACAATGGCACCCAGCTAGTCGCTCTCGCTCACGCCTGATGGCTGGGTGTCAGCACTCAACGCCAGTCAGTGTGTCCTTCACGGCCGCTGCTTCTCTGCACCGCTGCTTCTCACGTTCCTCCCTGGAGGCCCCCGGGGGCGCCGGCAGTCACCGTGTGTCCGCAGATTTGAACCGCTTCAGTCGCGTCGGGATTCCCGACGCAGGGAAAAGGCGCTGGTGGCCACCTCCTTCTTTGTTGGAGTTTCTCTCTTCGCTTTCTCCGTGGGCCCGGAACTGAGCTTCAGATCTTTCCTGGGTCCCGGGGAGCCACTTCCCTTTCTTGTCCTCCTCCAGTCACTGTATTCCAGTGTCCGGACGGCAATTTTTGGAGAGGTTCACTGCCTGCTTCTTACAGATCCGCCATCTTTTTCCGGACTCTATGATTTTTTAAATGTAAGCCAGTTGTGTAAACTTGTGAAAATAATTTAAACTTTGTGGGTCCTTGTTTCTTTGTCCTAGGAAGTACGAAGTTAAATATTGCTTTCCAACCCCGGTCCTGCATGGATCCCACAGGTGTTTGGTCCTTCGCCTCCCTGAGTAGAATCATCCTAGGCAGAGCCATTCAGAAAGTAACAGCCTCACACGTTCACGTCAGTGTGAAAATGGACATGAGCATTCTTTGAACGTTGAAAACATCATATAAGTGCCGCAGCAGCTTCATCTCATTCTCCAAAATCCTTCCCAGACAGAACTCACTCACTCACTCATTTTTTCATTCATGAAATGCTGAGTTCCTATGACGTGTCTAGCTGTGCTCAGCCATGGGGCAGTGTTAATCAGCACAACACAGCCCTGGCCTCGTGGTTCTCATGAGAAAGTGACGGGGAAATAGTACATCGTGACACCAACTCCGTCGCAGTGCTGTAGTGCCACCACTTCCCTGCCACACCCTCCCCTCTGACTCAGCTCTAACATCCTGTGGCCGTCTGCACGGTGGTGTTCCAGGGAGGAGAAAAACCCCACCATCACCCTTCACCCGCTGGAAGGGCAAGCACCTTTGTCATTGAGATTATACAGAATTTCCAGCACACGATGAGAGCGAAAAGCACAAGGACTTCAGTCACTTTCAGCATTGTTTATAAATTCTTTTGAGACAATAAACCCCTTACTGTTTCTCCCAGGGTGGACTGTGTCCCTACACCAGGAGACCCTTGCATCCACACCTCTACCACTATCTCCAGTTTGGTTCCATGGGTGCTCATTTCTCTCAGGAAAATGTCATTTTGTTGTGGACAAAATACCGGCACTCAAAAGTCTCAACCCACCCTCACCTCCTGTCCCATGTACACACAAATGCCTGCTGGTTCCTGGCTTGCTTCGGAAGTGGGTATGTGGATTTTTTAACCCAATACTCCAGTTAGCGAGAGGCTTCTTCCCTCGCAGCTCATTCGAGCAGTTGATTGCAGGAAGGACACTGGGCTTTTGTGTCTTTCAAGTACAACAAGAAATACCAGTGCTTCAAAAACTGACTAGCATAGGCAGCATTTCGGACTATAACCTCTGTGCTGACAGTGTGACTGCCCAAAGATCTATTAGTCTGCTAAGGGCTGCATGCGGCAGACTGTACACAGCCGCATGCCGCAGACTGCTGGTTTAAACGATGAAAACGTTTTTTCTCACAATTCTGGAGGCTGGAAATCAGAGATCAAGGTGTCAGCAGAGTTGGTTTCTTTTTGGTTTGTGCATGGCTGTCTTGTCACTGTGGCCTTTTCTTTTACATGTTCCTGACTAAATTTTCTCTTCTAATAAATCATGTTGGGTCAGAGTCCATCCTAATGACCTCATCTAGCTTCCTTAAATCCTTAAAAATCCACCCTAAACATGGTCCCTTTCTAAAGCAGTGGAGATTTAGACTTCAACATATGGATTCACAGGTGTGTGACTGAGCCTACAACAACTGTTCCCACCCTAACCCAGAGAACCAGTGACAGTGTTGCTTTGCAGGACACTAGAGCTTTGTAGATGTGGTTAAATAAGGATCTTGATGATTATGGATTACCTAAGATCCCCTGGGAGGTTACTGTGGGTTACCCAAGGTCCCCTGGGAGGTTACTGTGGGTTACCCAAGGCCCCTTGGGAGGTTACTGTGGGTTACCCAAGGTCCCCTGGGAGGTTACTGTGGGTAACCCAAGATCCCCTGGGAGGTTACTGTGGGTTACCCAAGATCCCTTGGGAGGTTACTGTGGGTTACCTAAGATCCCCTGGGAGGTTACTGTGGGTTACCCAAGGTCCCCTGGGAGGTTACTGTGGGTTACCCAAGATCCCCTGGGAGGTTACTGTGGATTACCCAAGATCCTCTGGGAGGTTACTGTGGGTTACCCAACGTCCCCAACATAATCACAAGGTTCTCAAGAAGACAGAAAGGTCAGAGTCAGAGCCAGGTGTAGGACAACAGAAACAGAGGAAAGACAGGCAGACACTTGGAGATTACTCTGCTGGCTTTGAAGATGGAGGAAGGGGCCGTAAGTCAAGGAGCTCATATGGCTCTAGAAACTGGAAAGGACCAGGAGACAGACTGCTCCCTGAGCCTGCAGAAGGAGCACAGTCCCGCTGAAATTGATTTCAGCTCAGTGAGATAATTTAACCTCCAGAACTGTGAGACGATAAATGTGTGCCATGACATAAGACTCTAAACTTATGGTAATTTATTATAAGAAAAACAGGAAAAACTAAGACAACTTACTCAGGAAATATTTTGGAATCTGTGAAAATTACGATGTAATGAGATGGATAATAAGAGCCAGGCCTGCTGGTAATCCCAGCACTCAGGAGGCTGAGGCAGGAGGATTGCTATGAGTTCAAGGCCAGCCTGGGTTATACAGTAAGTTCAAGGCTGGCCTGAACTACATAGTGAGACCTTGTTTCAAAAAAATTCAAAAAAGAAAGAAAGAAAGAAAAGGAAAAGAAAGAAGGATAATAAAAAACTAAAGAAAAAGTAGAGGTCGAGGGAAAATGCCAAAGAATGTGAGGGGGAAAAGAGAATAAGAAATCAAGGAATGCAATGATAAAGACAAATAAAATTCAGAAAGTGGCAGGCCCTACAAAGCATCTCTGCTGGTCTGGAAAAGATTATAATGTTAGAAAATAATGTTAAAACATTCAGCATGTAGGGTATGATAACATCGGCTGTGCAACCCAGCGCACTAGGAAAGAAGCCCAGTGGTCTCCTCCACAACGTCCCCACTGGGTCTCCGACCACCCAGATAAGCTGGGGCCTGGGAGAGCCGAACTTCACCAGCCACAAGATCCAGGGAAGATCCACCAGCCAGATCTGGATTGGCCTCAGAGAAGACACAGGTCCGAGATCATGGAGGAGAGTGATTTCAGCACCCTCTGGAGCGTGATAAGAACAATAAGCAATTTTCAGGGAGTATCCACCATATCTAAGAACCCGGGAAATGAATATACGAACAGGCAATGGCCACGCCACGTATAAAGGAAACTCCGACCCACATACGGCATGACCATCCAGGAAACCAGCCCGCTCAGCGAGCCCGCCTTCTGTGCATCAGACTTGTAGGCAGTCAGGCTGCTGTCTCTAGTGACAATCCGGGAAATCAGTCAACAAATTCTGGGTTAATGGGTAATAATCAGCCCCAAATATCCAGGGTGTGGCTAATAACTGACAGTTTCCCTGGTGAACTGGTTGACTCGGTTCTCAAAGACTCACTCAGCCTCAATGACCAGAGGCTCTGGATTCAAATCTGCTCATCCGAGGCTCAGAGCTGCTCTGCTGTAGAAAATGGGTGAGGCAACGTGGACCGGGTGCCTGGGACCCTGGAGTCAGCTTCTGCTCCCCAGGGACAGCAGGAACCTGTGGGGTGGCACCGAGATTAGCTGAGGTGCTTGACTGGTTCCCATCTGGATGTCAGGACTCTGCCAACTTCTCAGGGCCTGGCTCTGTGAGGGGACATCGGCCACTCAGAACAGCACCTGGCACAGAGTCCATTTCACCCGCGGTCCTCCACGCTGAGATCCTATAACACAGATGGAGGCAGACAGGAAGGCAGAGTGGCGGCAGGAGGTCAGGAAGTGGAGGCTGTGGGCAGCCTGACTGACAGCAGCCCACAAGCCCCAGACAGCAGGTGCTGAGCAGGGCACAAAAGGACACCAAGGCACCCAGCGCTGTGTGTGAAGTGTTGGCTGAAGGGTTCACTCACAGGGAGGAGTGTGGAGGCCTCGGGCAAGGCCACCTGAGGCCAAGTGGCAGGGGACCCCAGGGAGCAGGAGGCTGTTGCCATAAGGACCCTCAAAAGCAAGGAATCCACCTGAGTGATGGTTGGTACCATTTGTAAGTTGCTTCTATGTGTCCAGCAAGATGTGTAGCCCTCAGCTACCCACAGACACTGTGGCACTCAGGGGACAGAGCCCTCTTTTGCCTCTGAGGAAACTGCATCCACTTCTTCTGCTGCTGTAACAAATTACCAGCAACCGAGTAGCTGCAAACGACAGGACTTCGCTCAGCCACAGCTCTGCAGGCCAGAAGCCCACATCACTGTGTGGCAGGACATGGTCCCACACAGGGCTCCAGGAAGAACCTGTGGCCCTAGCAGTGGTGGCTCCTGCTGATCTGTGGTGTCCCAGCTCCTGGATGCAATCCTCCGCCTCTGCCCCGTCCTCACATGCACTGCTCACACACTCGCCTCTGTGTTAGGAAAACAGCAGCCCCTAGATCTAGGGCCAGCTAGTCCTGTTCCTCACCTTAACTAGTCAGCTTCACGCAAAGACTGTCTCTAGCAAGGTCACATGCTAGCGTTCCAGATGGACAGGAATGGGGGTCACCGTTCAACACACAGCATGAGTCTTAGAGGGGTTTGAGGAACTACTTCACTCCATGCCCAACAAGAAGGTTGCTGAAATGGGGTTTGAACCCACAGAGTGAAGCTGCTGCCTGCGACCAAAAGTCGTCTTCAGCGGCATTTTAACAGCTGTGAAGCTCCAAGAAACATCAGCACCAGGCTCATCATTTCTGAGCCCTGGGGCCGGAACTGTGCTGTTGATGTGTCCTCTAGACAAGCAAGCGCCTATTCCAGCAGCAGAAAAGTGAGTAGCCGGTGGAGAACACGAGGCTGGTAGCAAAGCATGCACCTCACCTGTGTATGAGCAGACACCGAGGAGAGGCTGCTCAGTGGCCTGAGGCTGTGACACTGCCCCTGCTGCCAGCTCACCCACCTGGCATCCCTGTCCCCACCTGCACCGGCACAGCCGCGCACCATGCACCTCTGCAGAATCCAGCTCCCAAGTCTGCAGGAGGTGCCCTGGAAGTCTGTGTAGACGGTGGCGACCCCTGGCAGCCTGATGGGGAAGTGCTGGAGGGAGGTCCAAAGCCCTGCCACCCAAGGGAAAACTCAACAAACCAAATGGAGGTCTTCAGAGAGACCCCCGAATGCTAAGAGAGGAGGCAGAGGGAGGGCACACTGCCACGTCAGAGGCATAGGCTTGCTGAGTTGGGTCAGGGCTGCAGGCCAGTGGCAGTGGCTCCTGGACTCTAAATCATCCCCCGAGGTCCAAAGAGTCTAGACTGCATCTCACAGCATCAGAGAGCAGCCAGGGTAAAAGGCACAAAGGCCTCCTTCATTTCACTTAGAATGATGGCGTGAGGCATACACAGATTCTAGAGGTGGCAAGTGGAGCAGTGCTGACAGAGGCTGGGCTGCAGCAGGAGCGGAGTGGGAAAGCAGTCAGACACCCAAGGCTTGGTTCACGGGAGGAGTGAGGTTTGAGATCTTGTGTAGCAGCAGGGTGGCTGCAGTTGACATACATTCAGAATTGCTTCATGAGTTGATCCTAAGTGTCCTCACTGCCAAGGCAAAGGTGAGTGCTGCCAGCTTGGCTATGCTGATTGGCTGAGTCATGGCCATAAGCACAGAGAGTCCTGTCCCATGTGACTACACGTTTACAGTTATTTGTCAGGTTAAATGTTAAAAATCTAATGTTTTCAAAGGCCTGCTTTGTGTGGTCAGCACCACGGTCCTCCACAGCAGAGGGGCCTGGGCTCTGGGGAGTGGATGCCCTGGCTTTCTTGTCCCTGCAGGCCGGGCAGAGGGCCAGTCCTCGGGCCATGCCTGCATGGTGCTGTTGGTCAGCTGTACCCTCAGAACTGGCACCTCGAGCCCCAACCCTGCTCTCAGGCCCCCACTTGCACAAGAGAAGTAACCCTTGTCCCACCAATCAGACAGAATCTGGATGAAGGAGGAACCAGTGAGGCAAACCGAACATGCAACCCTCTGCTCACTATCTAAGGAAAGGAGGTTTTATTGGATTTTACAGTACTGGGGACTGAACCCAGGACCTCAGCACTGAAATTTTTAAAGGCACAGCCCTTTTTCACTTTTTATTGTGAGACAAGTTCTCACTAAGTTGCTAAGTTGCCCAGGCTGGCTTGAACTTGTGATCCTCCTGCCTCAGCCTCCCAAAGTGCTGGGATTTCAGGCGTGCAACAATACACCAGACTTTCTGAGTTTCAATAAAGTCTTTAGGCAAAGGAGACACAGGCTAGGAGCTGGTTCCCCTTCAGGGGCTTGGGATAGAGGGAAGCTGGCCTGGGAGCTAGGGCTCTAGGGCTGCAGAGCTCAGCCCATGGGCTGGCCATGTCCCCTGTCACAGCTGTGTGGCCTCATGGGCTCCTTCAGTTCTCCAAACTGCAAGTCTATGTGAGACACAAAGATCTTGCACAGCCTTCATGGACTCCTAGAAGTGTCTCAAGGTCTCCATGTGGTCCCCACATTTTGCCTCTCCTTTCATCCCATGTTCTGCTGTGACCCTCGATCTGTGACTTACCTCTCAAGGCAATGTCTCCCCACTCCTTATCTCCATGGTCTCCCCAGTTCCCTCTGGCTGAATCTCTTCATTCCAAATGGGATCTCAGGGTCCTTTCACCAAATGCCTAATCAGGAGGTGAGTGGGCCGGGCCTGTAGAGCCAGCCCCACAGGAACACCCTGGAAAGGAGCTCTTCTAGGCTGGACAGTAGATGGCGCTGGTTCCTAACTATCTGTGGGACATGGGTTGAATCCAGGGCCTTCATGCAGAGCTGCATCCCCAGCCCTTTCTTTCATCTTTATTGTGAGACAGTAGCTGGCTAACTCACTAAGTTGCCTGGCCTGGGTTGGAACTTGTAACCCTCCTGCGTCAGCCTCCCAGAGCAGGGGCATGACAGGCCTAGCTCATGTGGGATTTCGAGATGAGCTCTTCTCAGCTGCCCAGGAAAATGAGACTCAAGTGGAAGGAATCTGCCCTTCTAGGGCCCTGGAGCTGCAGGGCCAGGGCTGGAAAGTGCAGCTTGGGGAGGGAAGAAAGGCAAAGCTGACCAGAAAATGTTGGAGAGGAAACCAGAGTGAAACCATCGCAAAGTTATTTAAAGTAGTAAGAACTTGAAAATAAGTAACATAAATAAAACAGGAAAATACCATGCAGTCACTCATATGATCTTGAGGAAGAATACCACTTACATGGAAAGATTGCAAATGTGCATGGTTACGTCAAAAAGCAGACCACAGAAGGTACATAATGCAATAACCATACTCTGCACTATTTAAACCAGGGAGAATGAGGCAGGGAGGGACAGAAGGGAAGGAGGGAAGGAAGGATTCCACTGAGTGAAAAACCAACCTCAATTGGTTCTGGTTTGTGGTATTATAATTAACATATATAATATATAATTAACATGTATAATAAGACTAAGAAGTCTGTTCACAAAAAGAACAAGATCAAACAACTTTGGATATAACAATCTCATGTTTTAGGTATGTTTTAAAGGAAGAAAACCAAAATAATTTAAATGGAAATTTCAGATTCCTTATTGCTGTGTCCCACGCAGCTCTCGAAGTTCCCAGGGTAAGGACAGTGAGAGGATGGGGAAAAAAAGGACAAGAGTCAGAATACAGAAAACTGAGGCCAGATGAAGCCCTCTCTCTCCTAATGGGAAAAGAAGTAAGGAAGGAAGGAGGAGGAGAAAGAGGAAGGGAGAGAGAAGGAGGGGGCTCCAATAGCTGCAGCACGTTTATTTATACACTCAGGAGGTCAAATGTCACGTGAAACCCCTTGGCCTAATAGCTCATCCACGTGGCTTGCCTTGCGTGCTCTGTGTTCTTGAGGTCTGGCCTTGCTCAGGCCCCACGCGTGATTGATCTCCAGCTTCAGCCACTCCCCACATCTTATGAAGAAAGGAGATGTTTAGGGACTTCAGAACTTGTCCCCTGGCACCCACAAGTCTGATTTTCTGAGTCTGGAAGTGTTGTTACTAGGAGTTGAGAGGAGAAAGTGCACCCATCAGGCTCCGGGCGGATGTCTGAGGGCTTCCGTGTCCTCCAGCAGCCCCTGCACCTGTCCTGCCACCTCATCCCTGGGTCAGGAGAGCACCCACAGTGGCACCTGGAGCCCAGTGCTAAAGCCCCCGGAGTTTTCACTTGGAGGCGCCACTGATTCATAACCCACTGTGATTTCAGAATCAACTGGGTGGAGAACAGTCTTCCCTGACGCTGACTGTTAACTAGTGATAAAAACTAGAAGTGCAAGTGTCTGGCTAAAGAGCGGTAGCTGGCCGAGGCTTTTCTGGCATAAATGGGAGAACAGAGAAGTCCTGAGGCCCGGAGGACCAGGAGAGAGCAGGAGGAGGAGGTGTTGGTGAGATTCAGAAAGGAGTGCTGAGCCAGCCAGGAGCGAGCTTCTATCTCTGTTTCCTGGGATCACAGCCAGCTTCACGGCTTCCGGGGTGGTTTGTTGAGTGATTCAGTGTAGCTTGCTGGGAACTCTGCGTGTGGAACTAACGATATTCAGATGGTGCGTGATGTGTGACGCCATGTGCTCGTTATCCTATTCCTGCCAGCCTCGTTCTACAGATTTCAGAAAACTCCTTGGTTCACTTTTCATTAAGCTACCAAAAGGCAGATTAAGTTTCACAAGCCAGATTAAATTCAGTTTTATTGCTTGAAAGATTTTATAAAAATCATCCTTTTAGTAAATTATTATAGTAAAAAAACAGTAAAGATACCAAGGAACATTTTAAATATAGTTGTGTCTTGGCTAAAGTACTTTACTCTAAATTGCATGTTTTGATTTATAATACAGTGTCAGATGGAAACTATAGATAAGAGCCAATGCAGGGGATTGCATTTATAAGTTATAAACTATGGATGTGATGTGGCTAAAATACAAAATTCCTGAAGGGGAAGGAACTGGGGGAAGGGGAGAAGGATCAAAAATGATCAAGACATGATATATATATATATCCAAACAAGGGTAAATATCATGTGTTACATATACCAGTTAAAGACTCCTTTATTTACTGAGTACACATTCTGTAATTATAGATCTGTGGAGTAACACTGCGATGAAAACAGAGACGGAGGGAGACAGACAGAGAGAGGATGAATATGTGGTCACCCATTCCTTGAAGTCTGGACTGGACACAGAGGTCCTGGCCCGGCATTCGAATCTCCGGGCAGCCATCTGAGCTGCTGGTGCCTCCCACCAATTCTGAGATGTTTTTCCAACCCTCCTTTGGAGTGGGGAGACAAAAATCATTGCTTTAATAATTACCGACTCAGAACAACAGAGAACAGATAGTGAGACCACTGAAGCTCATGTGTTTATCTGCTCAAGTCCAAGGAAGGAATTGGTTCCGTACAAACCAGGTGGGTTGGGAATCAGTATGAAGCATGGAAGGGAAAGCAACACTAAACAAACAAAAATATCTGAACCCCTGAGACAAAGACTTCTCCCAAACCACACAGGAGATTCTGCTGGAGTTTACTGACTGTGCTTAGAATGGAGGCCACTGTGACTCCCAGAGTTTCATCTGTGTTCACTGTATATCAAACTGAACTTATTTTACATGGCCAAGCTTAAACTCACTGCTGTGGAAACGATATATAATCCATCCCATGTATGGGTGTTATCATCTCAACAATGGTGAGAAGGGGGAGAAAAACAAGAGGAAAATTGATAAATTTTAGCTCAGTAGACCAAGAGAAAAAGAGACAGAATTCAAATAACAAAAAGGAATAAAGAGGAGACTGCACTATCAACCTTACAGAAATAAGAGAGACTACAAAGGAACCCCATGAATAAATTTATTCTAGCAAATTAGATATCCTAGGTGAAATGAACAAATTCCATCCATCCAGGCAATTCTTGTGCACAGTAAAGAAATAATGTATTTGAAGAATCCTTGCAGAGCCAACATTCTTTCACTGACATTCTTTACACATTCCTTCTCTTCAATGAAGTTCTGGCTTTGGAAGACATACATGCGTAGAATCAGAAAGCGTTGAGAGGCAAGGGGATTGTTGGAAGGCTCACAGCCCCAACCCCCATGCTGACCTGCCTCTGAGACAGCCCAGCCTGTGGTCCTCTGAGAGGGCTACATGCTCTGCGAGAGACGCTCTCTCCCTGCCAATGCAGCTGGCTGCATTTGGGGCCAGTTTGATTCTCAGGTACTTCTCGAAATCCCCACCCAACTCTCTTGAGTCAGTCCCTTGGGATTGTGTAAACCAGTGTTTCACAGTGGCCCTTCACACATAGGAAGACGCCTTTCACAGCTCCCAAACGTTTACCCCTGTGCACTGAGCATTCTCCGGGCTCTCAACAAAGTAGGTGTTATGGCTTTTGTGTTGTGTTCCAGATTATTTATAGTTTTCTAAACATGTGGCTACCAGAAACAGACACACGCTGAGGATGCAACCTATAGCACAGCATGTAGCGGAGCTAGCACTTCCTCTGCCTCCTAACCCCGTGCTGTGCAAATGCAGTCTGAGCTCAGTTGTCTCACAAACTATGACTCACCCGGAGACGGCTGCTGAGAAAATGCACCAAAATCTTGGTGTCTGTGTAGTAGGCGATGTCGCAAAGCTAGCTATTCCTCACCCTGCAGGTGAGCACGCGGGCACACAGACAGACAAGACTGCCTGGCAGCTTCTACTTGTCAAGCTCTTTTTGAATCCTGATTTTGTCTCACAAGTCAATGTAACCTACAGGGCCACTGTGCCTTCTATTGGTCATATTCTGAGGTTGGGAGAGGAGGAGGTGTGCTGCTTCTCTAAGCCTCCCTGGAGCAGGTACAGTCCAAATGGCCCTTACAAAAGGGTAGGTGGAGCGCGGAGGAATGATCGTGCACTGTCCAAGCCCTGGGCCTGGAGGGAAATCCAGACACACTGTCCAAAGGACATGTCTACTGCATCCATGCACTGGCCCCAGACAGCCCAATTGTTTCCAAAAAAGGATAGTGGACTCTTCCTCTGGACATTGTGAGGGAAGCAACCAGGGGGCTGGCAGGCCAGAAGCCAAGGGCTTGGAAGCTGTCTTTGTAACAAATTGTAAATTTTAACAAACTAGCTAGCAGTCTGATATCATATTAGGACAAGATATGCTCATCCAGCCTGCCACACAGCTAGACTATTAGACCACGTCAGCTTTGACTAATCACACCCAGCTGCTTTTTTCATAGATAGCCTGACCCAGCTCAGTCTGACCACATCCAGCTGCATTATCTGTTTTCCCACCTAAAAACATATTCTGTTTTTCTAGCATATTTACTTTTATCCAACAACAGACAACGACTAACTCAACCTAATGAAAACCCACCACGCTTTCAAGCTTCTATACCTCCTGCTTGCAAACCTATATAAACTAAACCCAAAGCTGACTCATGGCTGGTGATCTGGACTTGGTTCCCTCCAGCCTGCTAGTGTAATGAAAGTTGCCTTTCAACTCCTTGGTGCAGAGCGTCTTCCTTTCGGTTTGGTACTGACTCTGCACCATCCTAAAGTCTACAGTTCTCTGGAATGTGCAAAGAAGGGGTTGCGTTCTGGAAGAAAACCTAGCAAGACCAAGACAGGAAGCACAGTAGCATCCCAGGCCAGATGAACTGGGCTATGCAGAGCTTCTGCCAGGCAAAGTCAAGGGGTGCAGGCTCAGCACTTCCTGCTCTGAGGCCAGTGATGACAACTTGCCGACCAGCTTCCCAGGAGGAGATGGGCTCAGGGGCTGGGTGGGGCAGGGCTGGGGGAAATCCATCTGGACATGGTTGCAAGTAATGGAGGCAGAGCTGAAAAGGAGCATGGGAACAGTGTACACCATCACAGAGACCCCACGAGCTGGATGTGGTGGTGCACTCCTGTAATCCCAACACTCTGGAAGGATTGCAAGTTTGAGCCCAGACTAAGCAATTTGTGACTTAGAAAGATCTTGCTTCAAATTTTTAAAAATAAATAAATAAAAAGGGTGCTGGGGATGCAGTTAGTTGTGAGGGCCTTGGGTTCAATCCCCAATACTGAAGAAGAAGGAGAAGAAGGAGGAAGAGGAGGAAGAGGAGGCAGCTCCAGTGAAAGCATTGCAAAGGATCCAGCCCAGGACAGCATGCACAGCCGGGAGTTCACACCACTCCCTTCCTCCATGGTTTGAATTTCCCTTCTGTGTATTTTTATTTATTTTTCTTAAACTCTGATTTCCCTGAGAGGAGTTTCCCCTGTGCTGTGTTCCCGCTGTCCACCCTCCAGAAAGACATGTGCTGGAATTAGTGCTCAACATGCCCAGCTGCATTTCGCTTAAGCTGTCACTTATCCCATCCAAAGGGACAGTGTGGGGCAGAAAATCAAATGCCTTTTTGAATTTTAGTAACACTACTGCTCATGCTGCCAAATCTCAGTCTCATACCTGGATCAAAAAGGAAATGGAGCTACTTCTTTGGCATAGTTTTAAATTGAACCCAAATTCTGGTTCTCCATTGCTTTCGGCATAATTTTGCTCAGTCATTAAGTACTATGTTATCTGAGTTCAGGCATGTTTTCTAGGCACAAAAGAGCAATTCATTTGTTTAAACATTCTGCAAGCCTCTAGTCTGGTTGTGTAAAATGTACCTGTATCCCCATCAAAGGAATACTTGCTTCTCTTTGGTCTGACACACTCCCAATCCTGAGACCTTGAGAGACTCCTAGTCCTCATTCCATGAGTCCAGCTGCTCAGCATCTGAAATTCCTTCAGGCCAGACCTGTAGAGCAACCAGATCATCTCTCAGAAGAAATGACAAACTAGCAAAGTTGGCTATATCCAGACCACGGCTATATTTCATTTGGCTTGGAAATTTTAAAAACTCTGAAACAATTGCCAACATTAAACATTGAGGACCTCACATCAAAGCAGGACGCCTGGCTTCTCCTGGCAGTTAGGGAGCTGTGGTGCTCCTGAGCCCATAAACACACTCGGAAGGCCAGGTGTAGGGCTCAGCAGCTACCATCTCCCTAGGGTGCATGCAGTTCTGGAAATTCCCACTTGGCCCACTCAGATTGTTCACGTTGGCTTTCTGGCCCCTTTTGGCATGGGGACTGTGACTCCAGGCTTCAGGTTTACCATTTATCCTGGTGTGCTAGCTTTGTGTCCCGGTGACAACAGACCTGACATAATCAGCTTTTAAGGGGGAAAGGTTTATTTTGGCTCACTGTATTGGAGGCTCAGGTCACGGTCAGTTGGCCCAGTTGCTTTTGTACCTGTGGCATTTGTTACATCCAGGTGTTAGGATGGAGTTGTCCCCTATCCTGGCAGCCAGAGAGTGAAGGAAGAGACAGGAAGGCCATGGTTTCAATGACCCAGCTTCTGTGGACTCAGTCCTACCTGCTAACATTTCCACAGCTCCCAAGAACACAAGGGGCAGGAACAAAGCCTCCAACATATGTGCTTTGGGAATCTGTCAGTTAGCTTTTCATTGCTGTGACCAAATACCTAGGAAAAACAACTTAGAGGAGGGGAGGTTTGCTTTGGTTCATGGTCTCAGAGGTCTCCGTCCATAGTCAGCTGGCTCTATGGCTTTAGGGCTGTGGTGAGGAAGAAACATCATGACTGACGGGCATGGCAGAGGAGAGCGGTTCACCTCATGGCAGCCAGGAAGCAGAGAGAGGGAAGGGACCAGGGAGGAAGGAGCCAGGGGCCAGATATAGTTCTCAAGGTCACAGCCCCAAGATCTGCTTCCTTCAACCAAACCCCATCCCCTAAATTCCCATCTCCTCCCAATAATGCCATTAAATAATGGATCCACAAACAGTGTCAGAGCCCTCATTCTCCAATCACCTTCTGAAGGCCCCACTTCTGAATACATGAGACTTTGGTGGACATTTGGGATCTAAACCATAATAGGGGAGATTCAAGATCTAAACTATAGGGCCTAGGCTCCATTTCCTCCTTCTAGTTATAAACTTCCTAATCCAAAGCTAAAACCACATCCAATGAGAACTAAGACTCGGCCCATGCGTCAGGGTACTGGTAAAGGGTAAACGCCTATGTAGCACCAACATGCACCAAGCGCTGACCTCTCACCCCATTTCTTAATTCTCACAGAAGCCCAAGGTGGCAGGGGCCATTACTGACCCATTTCCTGGGAACACACTGAGGCTCCGTGATGTCAGCCAACTTGTCCAGAGGTGACTGCCTTCTCCACCACTGCTGTTGGTTTGCACTGCCACCGCTGGACATCCCCTGCCCTGAACTAAATGTTCAGACTGGTTTTCTGTCTTGACCTTGACACTTTGAATAAGTCTTGGTGTGTTGGGGCTTTGACCCTCCAGAACTCTTCCTCTAGACCTGTGGGATGTCGGGGCCCCTCCTCTCATACCTTGTGTCACCCACTTCTACACCAGGGCTCAGAATCACTCCTGCAACTTCTTAGCCACCCTCTTGGCAGGTGTCAAGAAACCAAGGAGTCTGTCAGACAAGAATCTTTAGCGACACCATCAAGAATGCTGAAGGGCAAAACTGTCCAGTAGACCAAGTGTGGATGGAAGGGGAAATGAAGAATGGACGAGACCTGTTATCGTTTCCCAAGGGGCAGGAAGTCTATACACCTACTGCCCATGCCAGAGTCTTAGAGGATCACCAGGGCAGCCTGGTGGTGAGGAAGCGTTTAGCACCTTCAGCTGTCCCTACAAATGAAGGAAAGTGAAGGAACACCTTTCTGAAGAGCATGGTATCTGGCCTGGATGGGAGGGCAGGAACTCACAGACTCCTAAAACCTCACCTAGGCAGACTGAACAAACACAGACCCAAGGTCACGTGTGCAGTCAGTATTTTGTGAAGTTGTTACTGGGGCCTGCTGTGTGCTGGAAATGTGCCAGGACCGTGTGCGGTTTCCTTCCTGTGCCAAGAGTCACTTGAAGTTCTGCTAACTGCAAACAAACCCCAGTGGGCTCTGGGATTCAGCCCCTGCCCTTGTGGAGCTGATGTTTTATAAGAAATAGACTTTCAGCAACGAATTACACAACTCTGTCATTGTAAGTGCTGCAAATAGAAACACAGCGTGCTTCCCAGGAAGCGTACACCACCAGCCAGTCTCCCTGCAAAAGGAAGTTGGAGTTGTGATCTGCAGGAAGAACAGAGCTTGGGTGAAGGCTCAGGGGAGAAAGTGTGAGCCTTCCAGGCTTCAGGAGCAGGAAGTGCAAGGACTGACAAGGGGCAGAGCTACCACTTCCCCTGGCTGGAAAAGGCTGTAGCCAGCACCCTTGGAGCACAGAAGACGAGAGAAGCAGGGGCGAGGCTGGTGACCTTGGGAAAGGTCACATGTGCAGGGCCTTGAGCTCACTTCAGGACTTTCAGATCTGTCCTGAGAGACTTGGGGAGACCTTGGCTGAGAGGGGTATGAAATCAGCACAGGTTCAGGTGGGCGAGCGGTGAATGTAAAGGTCAGAGATTTGGAAGAGCAGACGCAGGAGCTGGTCACTAGGCTAATTCAAGGGCAAGGAACAGCGAGCAGGTTTCTCAGCGGCTGCGTCATGGGCCACGGGCCGGGTCAGTCCCTTCTGTGCTGCTGCCCAGCGCACAGGGAGTTTTAGCACCCTGCCCTCTGCCCACGGGGCACCAGGAGCTCCCTCCCAGAGGCATGACAACCAACAACATGCTCAGACGGTACCAGCTGCCCCTTGGGAGATGTGGCAGGTTCCTGTCACTGTCACAAGTACCTGAGATAATCAAGCATTTTATTCTAGCTGACAGATGTGAAGATCCTGGTTCCTGATCAGCTGGCCCTGTTGCTTTTGTGGCTGCGTCTAGGCATTGCATCATGATGGGGTGTATGATGCAGCAAAACTGCTCACCTGAGAGCTGGGGGCAAAAGAGAGAGTGAAGGATGGGTGGGTTCCCTGTTGTCCCATAGTCCCTGTATCACCTTCATATGGAGCAGTCTACAGTTCAATCTTCAGCTTTGTAAGCAGCATAGATAGATAGATAGATAGATAGATAGATAGATAGATAGATAGATAGATAATTTTTTTTTTTTTTGACACAGGGTCTCTCTATGTAGTCCAGGCTGGCCTTGAACTCACCATGTAACTGAGGGTGGTCTTGAACTCACAGCGATCCTCCTGCCTCAGCCTCCCGAGTGCTGGGCCTCCCAATGCCCAAAGACACCCCCCACACACAGCGTCCCCCTCCTAAAGTCTCACCACCTCCCAATAGTGCCGTCCTGGGGACCAGGCCTCCAACACAGAACCTGGGGTACACTGAGATCCAGACCATGGCAGGAGGCAGACATGCCTGCAGTTGGGAGCAGAGCTGCTGGTGCGAGGTGATGGGAAGAGAGGGGAAAAGAGATGGGCAGATCCAGACAGGGAGAGCAAGGCTGCTCCACCCACCCCATTAGGACCCAGTCCTGGAAAGGAACTGGCAGCCTGCCAGTGCTGGGGCTAGCATCCCTGTGGTCTGCAGGAGCCCCAGGACAGTGACAGCATTACACCCCAGGTGTCAGCCCACGGGCCCTCCTCACCCCATCAAGCCCAGCCCCAGGTTTCCTGGGAATGTGGCTGTTTCTCCCTTTTGTGCACAGCAGGCTGTGTGGTGCCAGCTCTCTTCTGAAGCTCCCAGGAGCCCCTTTTCTTGCAGAATGGGTCTCTGTGTTTCTAGGGACCTAATAAGTTGGTAAGACGATGCCAGCTGGTGACATGGTGATATGGAGGTGAGCTAGGTCTATGTGAGCACTTACTTATAAAACTTTGGAGAAGAAATGTGCAATGTTCTCCTGTCTATTATTAAGCAAAAGAACATCTCATGCTTTTTCATAACTCTGGAAGATTGTGCTATGGCTCATACATGGCCTGTCTCTTCGTCACAATTTAATTGAAAACTTGCACATGAAGTAGGGTCGCTGGGTGAAATACAGGACACCCAGTTAAATTTAATATCAGACAAAGCAAACGCGGTTCTCATATGCATGTGTCCACAATATTGCACGAGGCATGATCCCACTGGAAAACGTGCTGATTTTAGGAATTCAAATGTAGCTCAACTTCCTATATTTTTATTTACTAAGTCTGGAGAGCTTCATATGGAGCCATCTGAAGTTCAATCTTCAGCTTTATAAGCAGGACTTTTTTTTTTTTTTTTTTTGAGACAGGATCTCGCTATGCAGTCCAGGTTGGCCTTGAACTCACTATGTAGCCGAGACTGGTCTCAAACTCATGGCAGTCCTCCTGCCTCAGCTTCCCGAGTGCTGGGATTACAGGTGTTCACCACCACGCCCGGCAGTATAAGCAGCATTTTTTTTTTTTTTTGTGGGTACCGGGGGTCGACCTCAGGACCTCGCGTGCCAGCAGGTGCCCGTGCCACTGAGCGATATCACCGGCCCTTTTTTTGTATGTGGGTTCCGGGAGTCGAACCTGGGCCCTCGTGCTTGCCAGGCAGGCGCTTACACCGCTGAGCCATCTCACCGGCCCAAGCATATTTTAAATGTGTTTGTTTAATACATCATGTCTGTTCCATAGAGAATAGGAAGTGGCTGACTAAAGCTGACGAGTGTCCTGGACCATGACGAGGGCACCTCCTCAGGCAGCTGAGATGGAGACCAGGCAGGAACACAGGCTCCTTCTCTAACCCTCTCGCCGGCCGTGATCCTGAGTGTCTGCCAGCCCTGGGATCTTCCCCTCAGGCGACAGTTTACCCACTGTAAGGGGGGACTCATAGCAGACCTGACCCACCACTTCGGCTCCACCACACCCTCTACCCCCACTTAAAGAGGTGTTCTTCAGTCGTAAAGAGAAGCAGAGCCCCTCACCCTCCGCCCACACCTCCATGCACTCAGATTCCTGAGGATGACTGGCTCCAGTAAACGGGGCACTGGCCTTCAGCACCCAGGGGTCCTGGCCAGGAATGTGGCATCTTTTCTGGAGTTGTGTTATGGGGACTGTAATTTAGACCATCATGGAGACTTTGGAGGGGAGAGAGAGAGAGAGAGAGACAGATCTGTGCCTTTTAAATGAACTCCATCTCTTGCCCCCAGGGGAAGTGACGCCTGCAACCAAGAAGGTGTCTTCTGGGTCCCAACCTCACCTGGTCTTCTGAGGAAGCGGGGGGCAGGGACAGGAAGTGCTGCCCAGGGAGAGCACCTGGCCCACCTCAGGCCTAAAGCCCGCAGCAAGGCACCTTTCACAGGATGCCCTCCCCAGCTGCTCCTGGGGAGATCTGAATAATGTAGAAATCAGGCCTGTGGGCTCCAGATGGCTCAGTGCCTCACAGGCCATTATCCATGGGTAACCCGTATGACTCACACCAGGGGTGGATGCAAAGTGGGTGTGAATATTATCTCTTTTGAAATAGAAGAAGGAGGCACTAAGGATGCTAAGATTAGGCCACAGAGTGGTAATCAGATTCATAACAACTTTTTTCACTTTTATTTTTAAATAACTATTATTAAGAGTGTAAACCCTCACCCACCTATTAGTCATCTATAAAGATGGCCAACTCATGGTCAGTCTTATATCATCACCCACTATCTTCTTTCCCATATTATTTGAAAACAAATCCCAATCATTCTATCACTTCATCTAGAAATGTTTAGTATGAATCTCTGGAAGATAAGGACTTATTTTTTTGGAGACGGGGTCTCACTATGTAGTTCAGGCTGACCTTGGACTCACTATGTAGCCCAGGCTGGCCTCAAACTCATGGCGATCCTCCTGCCTCAGCCTCCCGAGTGCTGGGATTACATGTATGCACCACCATGCCCTGCTAAGGACTCATTTTTAAAACACGATCATCTTACCAATTTTATACCTAAGGAAGATTTAATTTCCTCAGTAGCATCAAGTACCCAATCAGTGTTCAAAGGTCCAGTTATCTTATAAAAGTCATAAATATTTTTAGTTTGTCAGAATTAAAATACAAATAAGGTCTACATGTTCATATATAATATAGTCTATAAGATCCCCTCCATATTATTTTATTCTTTGCAATTTACTTTTCCTGTAAAGCTTACCATGGTACGGATTGTTCTGATAGAATCCCTGAGGTGACGTTTAATTTATCTCTCTGTCCTCCATATTTCCTGCAGATTGATAGTTGGAGGTTTGATCCACTTTCTCTTGAAATACTTCTTCATAGGTGGTGCTACTCTCTACTTCCAGGAGAAGGCACGTCTCTCTCTCCCTCATTCTCTCTCTCCCTGCTTCTCCCTCTCTCTCCTCTGAATCTCTCTCTCATTCTCTGTCATTGATAGTCAAGGTCTAGATATCTTAATTTGTTACTGGTAGTAAAACATGATATTTTAACTCAGTGCTTATCTTTTAGCTAAAGATACAGCGCAGAAAGGAATTCCCCCTTCTCCTCCCTGGCTGTTCAATAGCACAGCACACAGAGAAAAAGTACGTAAGGTACGTTGGATGTGTGACTCTTTTCTGTATGCACCACTTCTCCATGTACCAGCTTTTAAAGTAAGAAGTTGAAATATTAGAATTCTCAATAGTGTCAGTTAGTTGATTTCTTTTTGACGTATCATTAAGATTAATGTAAATGCATTTGCTAGATCAGGGAGACATAAAAATTGAAGTATATGAAAGATTTAAGCATAACTAATAGAGCTGTATCGATAATTGAAGAAAATACACTTTTAGTTGAAAGATAATACACATCTCATAGAATTCACTCTTTTAAAAGTGCACAGTTAGGTGGTTTTAAGTATATTCACAGAGTTGGACAATACCACCACTGATTCCAGAACATTTTTATAATTCCCCAAAGAAATTCCATAACCATTGACAGTCATCCTCTTCTGGCTACTCCCAGCCCCTGGCAACTGATAACCTACTTTCTGTCTCTATGGCTTTGTCTAAAAAAAATTTTTTTCAGTGCTAGGTATCAAACCCAGGTCCTCACACATGCTAGGCTAGCACTTTCTCGCACATCCCCAACACTTGAAAGTACATTCCTTGCAATCATATTTCTAATATTTTTAAAATTTGACTACATATAAAGTCAGAAAGCAAATCTCAACAAATTCCAAAGAGTTGATATCATGCTGACCACATTCTCTGATATATTGTAAATAAGTTAGAAATAAATAAGAGGCCAGGCCAGGTGGCACACACCTGTCATCCCAGCACTCTGGGAGCCTGAGGCAGGAGGCTAGCAAGTCTGAGCCCAGTGTGGGCAACTGGGCAACTTGGCAACTTAGCAACTTAGTGAGACCCTATCTCAAAAAAAAAAGTGAAGGCCCTGAGTTCAATCCACAGTACTGTAGTCAATCAATCAGCCAATCAAAGCAAAGTATATCATGTAACTGGAAGGCTAATGACCCACTTATTTGATTCATGGATTAGAATCCATGGGTCACAATGTCAGTATTCATACTACCTAGGAAATCCCCTCCTTTGTAACTATTTAAGCCTAAATGCAAAGCTGTTAGATATCCAGTGAAAGATATGTGAGAGTTTTCAAAATCCTTTCCTAGAAATATGAAAGAGACAGAGGGAAGGAGGAAAGAAGGGAGGGAGCTCATGGTCTGAAGAACCCCGGGCTGCAGTGATGCTGACATGAGAAGAGGTGGAGCTGCACAGTCGGAGTCCAGAGCTGAGACAGATCTGCCTGCTGGCCTTGCCTTTCTAGGGGCAGAGCTGCTGTGCTGGACCTGAGCATGCTCCCTGGCCAGGTACTGTGAACACCACTGGGTCACAAGAACACAGTGCATCACTGCTGCCACCTGTGCTCAAACCCTTTGCATCATCACACATGGCCCGTAGTGTCTTCTTGTTGCAAATACTGGTCCCATCTCCCTCAGCTGCAGATGTGTAAGAATCCCTCTGTCTTAGTCACTTTCTCATCACTGGAACAAAACACCTGACACCCACAGTTTACAGGAAGAAAGGTTGATTTTGGCTCATGGATTCATTGTATGGTTGGCAGGCTCCAAGGCAAAAACAGCATGATGGTGTGACAGCAAGGAGTCACATATATGTGGTGGTCACAGAAATTTGAGGTAAGGATCCACACAAGCAGAGAAGAGCTACATAATGATTTTAAAAAGATGGAAGTTTATTATAAAATTACAGCAGTTATGAGCATAGTCAAATAATATATTACTACACACCAAAGCAGGAGACAGCACCAAAGATGAAGGGGATTCTTCTGGGGAAGGATTTTGCATGAGACAAAGCCTTTGGCAGGTGAGAGAGAAAACCCTGCACTGCATCCAGTTTGTTAGTTTATTAAGTACTATGTTCAGACAAAAGTGACTTGGAGCCAATAGGCCTGTATGGCTGGAACGGATAATTCCCAGTCTTGGATAGAGCCTGGGAATAATCCGTTATTTTGTGTGTCAACAGTTATCTCTATACATTCCTTTCCCAGGAGGTAGTCAGCCTCTCTGCAGAAAGGCAGCAGCCAAGGTCATTTCAGCGAACACCTGCATTTCACTGACTCTCATTTTTAACCCTTTCCCTGCAGGTGGAATGGCCAGGTAGAGGAGAGCTGCTCACACCATTGCAGCCAGGAAGCAGAGAGAGAAGGGAGGAGCTGGGGACAAGAACACACCCTTCCAGGTCACACCCTAGTGACCACCTTCAACCAGCCCCACCTCCTAACAGCACGTTTGGTTACTGAACTCATCCATGGATGAATCTTCTCATGAGTACAGCGTCCCATGATCCAGCCACCCTCCACACACAGGAGGCTTGGGGGACATTGTAGATCTAAAGCGTAACACCTTCTCAACAGCTAAACAACTTCTACTGTTCCTGTATTTCTGACTTTGGGCCAACTCATTCCTCTAGTGGTCCCTTAATCACACCATGAGTCTTGCATTACAGGTTGCATTTCAAGCAGCCCTAGCATCCGCACCTGCAGACACAGAAACACTCAAATACATATTTTTGCTACCGGATGAGAACAGCTCAACAGAACATGATACTAATGGCAGGAAGCAGACCACAGGAATGAAAGGAAAGATTGACCCACACTCAGCAAGCTGAGGAGCCCATTGGGTCTCTCTGGCCCCTGAGACACTTCTGACTCTCCTGCCAGTGTGCTAAAGGCACTCTCATGACTCAGCCTGTGTGCAGGAGCTGGGCAGAACTCTGGTCAACTGCACAGCTGGAAAACACTGCTAGGTGTCCTGGTACCAGTGCTCTGGAGGGCTCATGGTCTCATCAGAATGAATGTGCCCCACTGGGGACAGCAGCAGTATATAAGCACCCACAGTACAAAGTGGATTCCAGTTCCAGTCAGTGTTGGTGGCAAATTCCAGAGCCCTGTAATCAGTAGACATCTAAGAATGCAAAAACACTCTCTGAGCACAAGAATAATTTGGTGTCCTGTACCTTAAACCCAGCTCCATCTCCCCCAGCTTTACCAGGAAAAAGTGACAGAAGGATGAAGCTTGGGATTCTAATAACTGAGGAGTTTTAACCAAGAAGAGGAAAGTTTTTCCTCTTTATTGTCTTTTCTTAATCTGGTGGCCAAGAAAAACATAGTCACATAGGAAATTCCAAGTTGTTTGAAAATCTAGTATAAAACAGCAGCTAGTGAGCTTTCCTTCATCTAAAACTATTCTGCTCAAACAATTGTCAGGTGATAACTACCTAAGCCAAGATTCAAGGTCCGCAAATGGACAGCCACGAAGCCACTGGCAAAGGACAAGGAAGACATCAGCTCTGGGTCTGCCACAGGGATGGAGCCAGGAGGGTCGGGCCATTGAATAAAACATTTCCAAATATTATTTTCTTCTGGATTTGATTTACAAAGCATACCACAAGCTGGATGAGGAATTTTTTTTCTGAAACTAACAACCTGGAGTTGGAGGAAGTTCATGTGATTTTAAAAATCAAGTATGCATGGGAGAATTCCCAGTGCCTCAAATCAGGAAGAACTTCCCCTGATGGCAATATTCATTATTTTATTATGCTAACATTTCAACATTAGTCTAAAAGAAGTTGTTGTGGGAGTAAACCTCCAAGTGGACCCCTTATTCCAGGGTATTCTGTACACTTAGACTTGCCACAATTATACAGGAAACTGGCTGCTGGCTATCACCTTGTTTTACTTCTGTTCTCCCATGTTTCTCTCCAGGATGGCACACACACAGGCATCTGCAAAGTAAAGCTGTTATGTACATGGTGAAAGGGTTGCATCACAGACATGGTATACATAAATAACACATTTTCTTAATCAGCTCAGACTCGTTAATCAGGGAATTAACTGTACAGATTTTCTTGAAAAAAATATAGTTCTTTTAAAAGTATATAATAATAATACTATCAAAAGTTTAAGATAGCCAGGTGTGGTAGTGCACACTTGTAATCCCAGCACTCCAGAGGCTGAGGCAAGAGGATCGCTGTGAGTTTAAAGCCAGCCTGACCTAGTGAGACCCTGCCTCAAAAAAGAAAAAGTTTTAGATATGAAGATTCAGGGCCGGTGAGACAGCTCAGTGGCATAAGTGCCTGCCTGGCAAGCGTGAGGTCCTGAGTTTGACTCCCATTACCCACATACGAAAAAGGGGCCGGTGATATCACTCAGTGGCATGGGCACCTGCTGGCACGCGAGGTCCTGAGTTCGACCCCCAGCACCCACAAAAAAAAAAAAAGATATGAAGATTCAAATCAGCCACAATGACGACTATCGGCAGGGATAACTACTGTGCAATAACACTGAGTAGAAAGCACACACACACACACACACACATGCTGCAATCTTGGCATTCATGGGTTAGACATTTGCCATTCTAGCTGTTCCCCAGTAACTCTCATTTGCACTCCACAAGGTGCAGAGTTCAATGTGTGGGGAGAGCAGCATGTAGCTGACGCACCCACTGGAGTCCCATCAGGCCTTTGAGTGTCCTGAGTAATGTGCAAGAGTGGGGTCCCCAACTGGGACTGCACAGCAGGAGGTGAGCCAGTGAGCAAGCATGGCTTCCTCTGCCTTTCCAGCCACTCCCATCTCTCATCACCTGACTGGGACCCTGCTGTGAACCGCACGGGTCAGGGTCTAGTTTGTGTGTTCCTCCGGTCATCCCAAAGCCCCACATCCATCACCCTTCCCTTCCACAAAAACAGTCCCTGGTGCCAAAAAGGGTGAGGACTGCTATACAAGAGGATACAGACCAACCCACGTGGGTAGATGTGTTGAAAGTCCCCTGTAGTAACTGAGACCCATTCACATGAATACCCAGGAAGCAAGTGGTATTGATGGGCAGGTGATCTCGCTGATGCGGGTGGAAAGAAAGGGAATCGCGTAGAACTCAGGGAAGAGAATGGGAAATTGGGAAACCAGGGCTACTCTCTCTCCAGTCTTAAGGATTTCATTGCCTGTTTTCTTTTTTCTGTGCCTCCCACCTGAATTCTCTGTACTTCTTTCTCTTCCAAAGGTGTAGAAATGACCACCTCAGCCCTCAAGGGTAAATGGATCTTGGTCCTGCTCCCTGAAGAAACATAGTTTCTCAGTCACAGTTCAAACATGACTGGCATATCCCTGGATTGGCCCAGCACATCTCTGATGGTCAGGGCAGGACTGCGAGCCAGGCTTTGGAAGGGCTGTGCTCGAGTCCAAAATGCACCCAGATCTTGTCTGCCAGTCCTGCCCTCTTTCTTGGTGGGACCAGCTCACGGTTGTTGTGACCCTCGACCACCTGCACCTGAAACTTTATCTTTAATGTGGCATCATGACCCTCTTGCATCTGCCATAAAATCAGTGCAGTTTTACTTCTAGTGTTTTCTAACCGAGTTGTCTGCCTCGAGTTAACATTCTTAACACATTATTTATTTAACACATTATTTTAAGTCAGGCCAGGAAGGCAATCTCCACATGGTCTCACCCATAGTGGAATCTAAGGCAGCTGAGCCCATGGTGTAGAGAGGGTAACCAGAGACTGAGAAGAGTTGGGGAAAGCACAGGACAAGATGTTCTCAAAGGGTGCAAAGTTATAGTCAGACAGGAGGGGTAAGCACTGGTGTGTATGGAACAGCGCATACCTCAAAACAGAAGAGAGGACTGTCGGCTATAAGTAAATGATAAAGTCTTGTGATAGATGCGCTAATTACCCTGAGCTGACTGTTACCCAAGGTACGTGCAAATCGAAACATCACTCTGGAGCCAAGCACAGCAGCACATGCCTGTAGTCCAACTGTTTGGGAGGCTGAGGCAGGAGGATCATGTTAGCCCACAAGTCAAGACCAGCCTGGGCAATGTAGCAAGGCTTTTCTCAAACAATCGTAACAACCACAAAGCCCCATCACCTTTTACTTCATAAATATGTGCAAATAGTTTGTGGCCATTGAAAATGAATAAATTTCAAAGCTTTCCCTAACACATTTTCACCAACCCTCTGCCATGCTCTTTGCTGCCCGTAGGTGGCTTGCAGCTTATCACAATAGAAGGTGGCCTGCCCCCACCACTGGGTGCAGGCATCTCCTCCTGGGGCCCAGTCCCAGCAGCTCCACTGCCACGTGAGCCCAGCCTCTCCCTGTGTGTGGGCCTGGACTTTGTTCTTTCTTTATCTTGTCTTTGGTCTTTCGAGGCAGGGTCTTGCTGTGTTGCCCAGGCCAGCCTCACTCTCAGAATACTCCTGCAGCACGCTGTCGTTTTTGGTGGCAGAAAGGGCAGGCCGACGTGGGGCTTGGGAGGCCAGGGTCCATGTGGGGCTCTGCAGGGTGCTGGCGCTGTTGCTTTCCAGCCTGGTGGGGCCTGACTCTGCGATTATGAACACATGCATTTTATTGAAAATTATAGGTCACTTTAGACATTATTGACCAAATCAAAATCCATTGAGTTGTTTATATCTGTTGACAATTTATTTAACACATAAAGTGTTTCCATCTGTTTTTTCAATTTCATTTCACTGAAATTGTTTCTTTGGGATGTATTTTGCATGGTTCATTTGTTCTCTTTCTCTCTTTTTAGATGTTTGTTAGTGTATGTTGGGCACATACTGACCACACGCATCTTGGGGGCTGACACACACACACACCACACCCTCACCACTTCTGCTCCCCCGTGCCTGCCCTCTTCCTTCTTCCCCAGGCCCTGTCCATCTCCACAGTCTGTCCACTTCCTTGACATTTAATATCCCTTTCATTTTGCTTTTACTTATTTATATTTTGTATCACTCATACTAGAGAAACCATGTGATATTTAACCTTCTGTGTCTGACTTATGTCACTTTGTGTTACGGTGTCAAGTTCTATCCACTTTGTTTTCTTTCTTTAAATCATGTTTACTCTGTTCCCACACCTTATGCTACCAAGATGAACATGTCAGTTGGGGCTTTGCACATCAGGGTCCTCACAGGATGCATACTGTCACCCAGCTGGAGTTTCTTTCTTTTTAGCACAGAGGATTGCTATTGTTGGTATTTTATTTTGTTCTGTTCTGTTCTGTTCATTTTGTTTCACTTCATTTTATTTTATTTTATTTTATTTTATTTTATTTTATTTTACTTTATTTGAGACAGAGTCTCAGTAGGTCACTGGGCTACTCAGGCTGGGCTGGAACTTGTGATCCTCCTGCCTCAGCCTCCCAGAGTGTTGGGATTACAGGTGTGCACCACCATATCCAGCCTTGCTGTAGCTTTTATTAAATATTCTTTTTAAAAGACTACCTAGAGTTAGGCATTGTTGCTATGTTTCCCTGGTTCTGATCATTGACATGTCAGTGATGAACAATCTCCTTTCCAGGCTTGTCTTCTAAGCAAGGAGAATGGAATTAAATATGTGACAAAACGTCAAGCTTCATGATTTCAGACTCCACGTGGATTTGACCATTGACTCATCCTTCAGGTCTGCCCATTGATCAAATCATTGTCATCAGGGGACCCAGGGTTAAACTAACAAAGTTAGTACCTGCTGCTGTTGATGGTGATGGTGGAACTTTGTTTTGGAGATTTGGGATGAACGGGATCCCTAGGTGAAGAGCTGTTCAGCACTAATATCCTGTCACTGCAGTGGCAGTGGCTTGTTAACTCTTCCTTTCCCCCAAAAAATGTCTGTTTTTACAAAGAAGCAACTAATGGCATTTCTTCTTTCAACACGATCCATGCAAACAGCAATGTTTTCTAATAGAAACCAACAGCTTCCTCCGTCTCCCCGTGGTTCATCTTGGCTCTGGACATGAACCTACTGAGTTTTCCTGGTGTCTGACTGTGCTGTGTCTAGCAGAGACAGAACAAATGCCCATGTTTGAAGGCATCATTTCCACTGATGCTTGGCTGAGGGGGAAGCACCCTGGCATGGGATGCTCCACCGCTTCTCTACAAGAAGGGAAATGACTGGGTTGTTATCAGTTTCTACAGAGAAAGCACAGAGGAGCGATGATTTTGGAAAGCCCTCTGCTGTTCAGGGCTCCCCAATACCCAGAGTGCCCCTCAGTTTTGAAGCAGACAAGGGCAGGTACGTGACAGCCAGGCATACAAAGAATCACTGTGATTGAGCAGTTTGTTTCGGCACACAGGCAAGTTATTCCTCATTCCATTCCGGTGTGGCATTTGTGCACGACGTTGCTTGTGCTTTCTGTCTCCTGAAATGGAACCTACTGGTTTCATTTGGGATGTGTGCTGGTGGTCCACGTCAAGTGGGTTTATTGAAGAGAATTTTTAATAAGAAAAATGTTTACAGAGACTGATCAGGGTAAAGAGACAACCAAGGAGTGCTAAGGCTCATTCCCATTGCTGGGACAAGATACCTGACAACTACAACTTAAAGGAGGAGAGGTTTATTTTGGTTCATGGTTTCAGCCATGGTTTGCTGGCTCCAAAGCAGAAATAGCATGGTGGAAGTGTCTGGTAGAGGAAAGCTGCTCACGTCATGGTGGCCAGGAAGCAGAGAGAGAAGGAAGTAGCTGGGGTGAAAGATAAACCCTTCCAGATCCCACCTCTGTGACCCGCCTCTTCCAACTAGACCTCACTTCCTAACCGCAAGTCAACTATAGTGCCCCACAATCCAGTCATCTCCCAAACACATGAGGCTTTGGGGGCCATTTACACCCAAACCATGATGCCCCCAGAGACGAACATCAGTGGGACACACTATTATTCCAAAGCCTGAAGAGACAGTGCTATCACCAGAGCCTGGGCGAAAGCTAGAGTTTTGGAAAAACCCACTCGTCATAATGTTTTCTGTTATGGTTCAGATCAAAAATGTCTCCCAAAAGTCTCAAGAAGTCTCAGAAGTCTCAGAAGAAGATTAGATCACGGGGCACTACACTCATCAATGAATTCGTCCACTGACTGTGCTGTAGGAGGCGGACCTGGCTGGAGGTGGTCACAGGGGTGTGACCAGGAAGGGTACGTTCTTGTCCCTGGCTACTTCCTTCTCTCTCTGCTTCCCAGCTGCCATGGAATGAGCAGCTTTTCCTACCCCAGGCATCTCTGCCCTGATATTTCTCTCTTGGAGCTAAAGTAAACATCTCCTTTAAGTTGCAGGTGTTGAGTATTTTGTCTCAGTGATGGGAAAGTGACTAATACACATTTCCTGCAAGAACTGTCAACATCAGTAAAAAGAAAGCAAAATACATACCAAGTGCTCTCTTGTCCCCTCTGTGACCCTTGTCAGTCAGTGATTCCCACTGGCAAAATCCTTAGCTCAGCTGATGGAGGAGAGCAGAAGGGACGATGTCTATTGGGCCAGCATCCAGCATCACAGAGCAGAGCAGAAGCTGGAGTTACAGTTTGAGTCTGGAAGGTCCCCAGAAGCCTGTGTGTTAAAGGCTTGGTCACCAACCTGTAGCACTACTGGGGGGAGGCAGAACCTTAGGAAGTGGGGTCCGGTGGAAGGGGATTAGGTCATTGAGGCATATGCCCATGAAGGGGGTGTTGGGACCCTGGCCCCTTCCTGTCTCTCTTAGCATCCCAGCTGCCATGAGATGAGCAGGCCCATCCAGCATGCACCCGCCATGATGTTCTGTGCTGCCACAAACTCCAAGCAACAGGGCCAAATGACCATGGACTAAAATCATGAGCCAAAATAAACCTTTCCTCTATCTAGTTGATCCTCTAGGGTGTTTTGTCACAGTGACAGGAAGTTGGCTGACACAGGTGGAGAATGAGTTGAAGGGCTGGAGAGGAACAAGAATGACCAGCACAGCTATCTTCCACTAGGATAGCATAAAGGTCCCCAGTCATTCCTGACCACTGAGGAGGAGCCGCTGGTTTGAATTCTGCACTGATCATGGGTTTTGGACCTCTGTCTGAGCCTCTGTATGCTTTCCCCTATGCTAAGGCACTCTTGAGCGGGTGGGAACCCAGCAGCTCTCCAGGTCCGTCCTCCCCACTGCCCTGTGAGTGTTCTGCCTGGAGCCTCGGCCAGCCCAGCAGGGCCAGCAAGGGTCCTGCTACATGAAGGTCTGCACATAAAATAAAAATAAACACCTAACCCTTCTCAGTTATTTTTCAGACATACTTCTAGTGCAATTAATTGCAATTCAGTTTTTTTTACCACATTTTAAAAGAAATTGATTCTTTATGGCAAAATCTTGAAGTTCAGTGTTAACTTTTGTTGCTTATTTTTACCTACAAATATTGACATCTTTCATCCACTTAGGTAAATCTGTAACAAATTTTCTGTGTGGAATTTCCATTGTTGTCAGCATTTTGTGTTGATTGTTTCTAGTGGTAATATTAACAATAATTACTATTAATTATGATGTAGAAAAAAGAATGATGCTTTGTATTTATTGCTTGTCTTAGTTATTCTCTTGTTGCTGGGACACAATATCTGACACCCAAAACTAAAAGGGGGAGAGGTTCATTTTGACTCACAGTTTCTGAAGTTTCAGTCCATGGTTGGTAGAATCAAACACAGAAACAGAATGGTGGAGGGGCCTGGGCAGAGGAGAGCCACTTGCGTCATGGCATCCAGGAAGCGGACAGAGAAGGGAGGAGCCTAGGAGACAGATACACCTTTCCAGTCACGCCCAGTGACCTGGCTTTTCCGACCAGGCCCACCTTCCAACAGCACACACAGGTGCTGAACTCAGCAGGGGATGAATGCACCACCCCATGACCCAAGCACCCCCCAAAACTCCTCCTTGGAGAGCACAAGAGTTTGTGGGTTCAGTCCAGATCCAAACCACAGCATTACTTTAATAACCCGTGCGAAATTCCATGCAGTTTTGTCCAGGAATTCCAAGACTGCATTATTGCTAATGATTGGTCTAAATTTTTCTATTTTAGTTATTGGATGTTCTTTTCTTTTTTCTAGCAGTGTTCTAATTATCCACCCAAAAATCAGGCCAAGGAGGCAAATGCTAAACACCCTGCCCTGGGGACTCCCAATATTTTGCTTCATCAAACATATCTTTTTAGATAATGTTGTTAGTGTGTATTAATTACACAGAATAATGAGTTTCATTTTGGCATCTTGGTACATGCCTACAACATTCTTTGGATATATCATTTGATCATCAAGTGTTTAACAATCATTTAGCACCTTTCACAATCGTTTTGCAGCTGTTAGCTATTTTTATAAGTACACATACACAATGTATATCCTGACTTTCACAGATAAGAACTTCATCATGAGTGTCTTCCCAGCTAAGTTGGGTATGCTGGAATGTGTTTCCAACACTGTATGATATTTCACTAACGGAAACACTCTAATGTCCTAAGTAGTCCCCCATTTCTGCACTTTAAGTTATATCCATTTTCTCCATATTATTCCTAACACATGGAGCATATTTTCATTTCTAACCCTTTACATGACTAATTACCTCATTATGGCTATCCCTACAAGCACAATCAGTGGATCAAATACCATGACATTTTAAATGCTCTTGAATCATTTTCCCAGATTTCCCTCAGGAAATAATTTTGCCTCTGATCAGATACAGAGGTGGAGAGAAAAACAATCCACATTTCTACATCATAGAGTACTACTATATTTGTAGGTTGAGAAATGTTTAAAGCTGATATGATAAAACATTCACTTAAACCATAAAATGTCACAGTAAACATTACACAAAACAGCCCAAGTCTCTCAAGTGTCATGGTCCTTTGGACTCTTCTCCAGCCTAGGTCTGCCCTGCCCTCTGGTGAACATAGTGCCCAGAAGGCCCGAGATGTCTCTGGTCATTTACTTGTCATCAAGACCCTTTATGTCACTGGTCAAAACATGGTAACTGGGCCTCACTTTCAATAAAATCATGAGCTCCACACCCATGTGCATGAAAGCAACTGACATTCTATGTAGAGAGGAGACTATACTCCTTGAAAGCTTCTTGGAGCTGCTAAGACACTTGGGAGTCCCCAGGCTGGTGTGTAGACACAGCAAGACCCCAGCAGGACACAAGCACTGTGCCCAGTCGTTACTGGGAGGATACTGGCCAAACTGGTGAACCTGAGCCTAAACGTGAGCAGAGCCACCAACCAAACAACTGCAGTCACAGCATAGAAAGCAAAGAAAAAGTTGATGGGGGGAGGGAAGAGAAAGGGGACTTAAACAAAAAGACTGTAGCACATGCACGTAAGCAGCCCCCAAGATGACTGTAATCTGCGTGTATTGCAAATATGCACTAATAAAATAAAACTTAAAAAAAAAGTTTGAGCCTCTGACCAAGGTGAGGGTGAAAAGAGAGATATTTTTCCCCCACAAAACTGGACCTGCATGGGCCGGTGAGATGGCTCAGTGGCGTAAGCGCCTGCCTTGCAAGCACGAGGGCCCTAGTTCGACTCCCAGAACCCACATACGAAAAAGGGGCCGGTGATATCGCTCAGCGGCACGGGTGCCTGTTGGCGCACGAGGTCCTGAGGTCGACCCCCCGGTACCCACAAAAAAAAAAAAAAAAAAAAAAAAAAAACCTGGACCTGCAGCACCTCCAGCCTTATTGCGATGACCAGGAAGCAAACTGACTACGTATATGTGTGTGTATGTGTGTGTGTGTGTGTCTGTGCATGTGTGTACATATACATACATATAGCACATACATATACACTACACACACACACACACACACCTATACTAGCCAAACCAAGACCAACAAAATTTCAAAGAAAACAGATATCATTATCCAACTATAACATAAATAATCAACAAATCAATAAAAAGGAGAATCCCAAAATCCTGAAAGTATAAAACCACAGTGAAAACATTTTGATCTGAATGGTAATGAAAATACTGCATACCTTGTGGAATGCAGCCAGAGCCATGTTGGGAGAGTAATTATATACAAAAAACAGAGAGGAAGAGGGAGAGAAAGCTCAAATGTAAGCCTTGGAAAGGCAGGGAGGAAATGCTAGACTCCTTATGGTGTGAGCTGCCTGTGGAAAGTCTTGGGTCACTAGGGGTCATCCTCAAAAGGAACTGTGGAACCCCAATCTCTTCCTCTCTTCCTTTGCTTTCTGGCTGCCCTGCAGTGAGCAGCTTTCTCCACTGCAGGTCTCCGCCATGATGTGCTGGGTCACAGGCCCAAAACAACAGGGCCAACTGATCCTGAACAGAAACCTCCAAACCTAGGAGCCCAAATACACCTCTCCTCCCTTTTTTCTTTTTCTTTTCTTTTCTTTTTTTTGGTACCAGGAATCGAACTCAGGACCTAGTGCTTGCCAGGCAGGTGCTTGTGCTGCTTTAAATTGATTAAGCAGTTCTTAAAACTGAGGATCTAGTTGATCCTTATCCAAGTAATCCAATTGAACACCACCAATGGTGGGACAGCCTGGAATTTTAGAATTCCTGATGGGATTTGATCAGAACTCAATATTGAATAACAAAACAAAAACAAATATCCCAATTAAAATTGGGCTAAAGTGCTGAATAGACATTTCTCAAGAGAAGACACACAAATGGTCAACAGATGTAAAAAAATGTGCCACATCATTAACCAAAAGATAAAAAACAAAAAGATAAGGCTTTCTACTACTCCCAGTCATCCAGTAGAAAATGATTTGCTTAAATATACACACACATACATCTACAAACATACATGACCTGCCAAGGACAAGCCATTCATTGTCAGAGGGTTTATTGTAGGGATTTAATACCGGGGGGGAGCAACAATTACACCGGTGCAAGGTCGTCTACATATGTCCATGCCCACCGTCACAAACAGCAGTGCCTCTGTTCATCCTCCTGCCTTCACACCACACACAGAAGCTTGTGGTCTGAAGAACTGGGGCCCCTACCACACAGTTCTAAGCAACAGACCAAAGACCCAGTGGAAGCTTGGAGATTACTGCTTATATCATTTAGATTTGCTACAAAAAATAATAAAATATGAGTTCCATTCCTGGTACCAAAATAATAATAATAATAAAAAAATAATAAACCCACTGAAATTACTTTAATGGACCAGGGATGTAATACAGGAGTTAGGTGATAACATTGTTGGAAGAGCTGAAGAGCAGGTTAAGGTTTTCCTGGAACTACACCTAGAGAAATTAGTACTCACCCTGAGAGAAAATGTTCCCTCTGCAACTGTTACCATAATCCAAGATCCTGCTGCTCCACCTACAAACTCCCCTACCAGAAGTAGAGGGCAGGGATAGAGTCATATTATACAATGCCAACACAAGACTGTGTGCGGCAGCTGGATTCATGAGATTCCAAGATGGGGAGATGTTATGGCTTGCATTTAGATGTTCCCCCAAAGCCTCATACATTCATAGGTAGGGCTTTTTCAGAGGTGGCTGGATCTAAAGTGTGTGATTGATTCATGGTGCATGCTAGTATCAAGGGTGCTAGAATTAAGGGTGTGAGTGCAACCTGCCCTAAGTAGCCTGGATAAGATATAAGGGATGGAAAGAGCTGTGGTTGCCCCCTTCCTTGCTTTTGCCTGCCATGAACTGTTTCTCCTCTGTGATGCCCATCTGCCAAGCTGCCCTGCCTTGGAGCCAGCCAATTACAGCCTGAAACCTCTACAGACTGTGTGCTAAATAAACCCTTCCTCCCTTAACTTGTGGGTGTTTGGTATTTTGTCTCAGCAATGAGAAAAGTAACTAAGACAGGAGACAACCCCAGAATCCATCCACAGAAAAATAGGTCAATAAAGCGTGGTTTGCACATAAAATTTAACACTACTCAGTGAAAAGAAAGAACAAAATACTAACAAATAGGGCTTGGATGAAACTCAAAGACAGTGTAGTGTAAACAAAAAAAGGCATAAAAGAGAGTTTGTGTACGATTTGAGCATGTGAAGTTCTGAGGCAGGACAACTAAATTACGCACAGAGGCCAAAACAGTGGCTCCTCTGGAGTCTCTGCACAGGAGGGTGTGCTGGCCATCACTAAAGTAAAATGCCCGAGGGACTAACCACACTTACTGAAGATGACAGGAAGATGTGCTCAGGGCAGGTCTGTGCCAACAGGAACAAATTGTGTCATGAACAGAAAAGTGCTGTCAGGATGACAGGATAAGTCAGGCCATTGGATTTTAAAAGCTGTGCCCCCCAGCCTCTGTGCCTTTCACTGGGTCTCTGGGTAACACCGAAAGGAACAACCGACAGGGTGCTGAGTCATCGCAGGGCTCTCGGCACACATGCCTTTCCCTGACCCAGAATCCGCTCTGATTAAATGATATGTATGAGACACAGTCCATATGTATGAACCTTCAATGAAGTTGAAGTGGAAAAACGGTTACAGCAGGTCATGCCAGGAGATCTAACACTGTGTGCTCTGGCCTGGAGCTACAGCGATTTCCTGGACCTTGTTTTGTTTTGTTTTGTTTTGTTTTGTTTTGTTTTGTTGTTTCTCTGAAGACAATGGAAAGGAGAAATGACCCTTAGGTGTAGACAAATTCAGGGGGTGGAGGGGGAGTGGCCTTCCAGTCCCAATCTTGCTACCTGTACTATGAGGAGGCTCCTGAAGCTGAGATGAGGAATTTAACCCACCCTCCACATAGAAAGTTTGGAGCACATGTCAGCAAGAGGCATGGGAAGAGTTTATTAGGCAGAAACTTCAGCGCACATTCGAGTGAAATCAGGTGCCCAAGTGAGAGAGGAACAATATAGTTTGGAGCTGGGAATATTTACATATTTTTGGCAGCAGAAATCTGCGGAATTTGATGGTCTATAGTCTCAGTGCTTGGTTTAGTGGGTGGAGAATGACCCACCCACAGAAAGACAATGGTCTACTCTTAAGGGAAAGCCTATTCACAGGTGCAGAGGTGGTCTGTTTCCAGGTGAAAGAGACCATCTGCAAGCAAAAAGGGAATGGCCAAACCTATGGGTAGGTGAAAGGGAATTGTCCAGACTTGGAGAAGAGAGGGAAAAAAGTTTAAACTAGGCTGTGTCCCCAAACTGAGGCAGGAGAGTAGAGCAAACTGGCTGGGGAAGAGGTGTGACCTGTTGATCACAGAGTTCCAAGATACACTCAACAGTTCCCAAAGTCCCACATCAGGAACCAATCAGAGAGTGCTATCTTCAGTTCTCGTGAGAACTCGCAGGTTTTTCAAGGTAGCCTAGATCTGACATCAGCCTGAGGAGTGGGAGGTAGAAAGATGGCTGCCATTGAGCGGTGGCCACTGGGAACTCTCTCAGGGGCCCACCTTGTGCTTGTAGGGTGCATCTCTTTTCTTACCTTTAGTTGGCCTGAACTCACTCTGTTGAGCATGTTTCTTTTCTTTGCCTACCTTTAATAAATGTAAAACCTCAGTAGCTTTTGTGTTTTTCTTGACCACTATTTTCTTCAGGACAGAAAAAACCTAGAAACCACCTCTAGAAGGAGACTCCAGTGCCCCAAAATCCAGTAACAAAACTGCAGTTTTTAATTTCAAAATTATGATCTTCTTTGTCTCCTTTCTGCCTGTATCGTTTTATTTCTTCCATCCTACCTCAGTTACACCTCTTTTTATTTACTTATTCCAAAATTGATAAATATTTTGTTTTCAGTTCATGTTTTACCACCAATGCTGTTGTATTATTCCTATGTGTGTCTGTGGGTACATGCATGCATTTGTGTGTAGATCTCTAGTAATACAATTCTGAATCACAGGGTGTGTGTAAACCCAACATAGTTACCGCCAATCAGTTAACAAAATAGTTACAGCAATTTAACAATTCAGCTCACAGCAGATGAGAGTTCCCTGTTATTCCACTGTTGTAGTCAGGGTTTGCAAGAGAAACAATACAGGACACATAATTTATAGGATGGGCCGGTGAGCTGGCTCAGCGGCGTAAGCACCTGCCTGGCAAGCGCGAGGGCCCGAGTTCGACTCCTGGAACCCACATATGAAAAAAGGGCCGGTGATATTGCTTAGCAGCACAGGCGCCTGCTGGCGCGTGAGGTCCTGAGGTCGACCCCTGGTACCCACACAAAAAAAATAAACATAATTTATAGGATGATTTTATAGTAGTCACCCAAAGACTCAAATACAAAAAGAGTGCAGGAAATCTGTCCACACATTAAAGACCCAAAGAATCCAACGGAGGGCCTGGATTCCATAGCAATATCCTGCATGAGTCCAGCTGAAGACCTGGAGCCCATGGCCATGCCCCCACGAGTCCAACTGGAGGCCCAGAGCCCACAACAATGTCTCATGCAAGTTTGTTTCACAGATCTGCGCTGGGAAGGCCCAAAGGTCAGTGGTGGAAGCTAGAAAGTCTGTGCAGGCAGGATGAAGGATCTGTGCCAGCAGGTGAGGGATCTGCACTGGAGCCAGGAAGCGACACTCAGAGTAAGGACCAGGGCTCCCCCGAAAAGTACCATAGCCATCCTCAGCGACAATGAGGTCCTCAGCTCCTCCGACAATGAGAACAGCCAAGTTCCTATCAGGAAAGCCAGCGTGACAAGCTCCCTGAGGAGAACCAACAGCGCTACCTCTTTCTCGCCAGTTCTCCTTTTTATGTTGTTGGCAACAGTCCTCAGGTGGGCCCTCCACACCAGGCACCACACTGATTCAGTTCAGCTGGGTGTTACAAGTTGCCCACCAGTTGTCAATCCACCACAATCCATCCCTGGTCAACTTGACAACCAGACACATTTCTGTAAACCATAGTCTCTAGTGGCAGATTTGTGAAAAGTTAACATGTCTTGGTCTATTCAGATTTACATTAATATAACAATTACACATATACAATTCTTATTGCACTCATTTCTACACCAAAAGCAAAATATTCAAAGGGTGATCAAAATTTAAGGTTAAAACCACACTACTTTGACTAATTAACTTGATTACAAACATATCTAAAAACTGCATTAAAATCACATTAAAAGAGCTATTACAGTCACAGTCCTTACTTCCCATTAACTTTTAACTACAGACCATGGCAAGACTAAAAATCAGGGATCTCCTGCAATTCAAATACACTCTTATCTTCAGGTGAAAGGCTTCAGTTCATTTTTCTATTGTCCTGTTCTTCTCAACAACCACGTTTTCCTCTGTTTCATCCTTGCAATCCAAAGCTCCATGGAGCCTTCCATCTGGCCGAATGCTTCAAAATCACCTTGCTGGCTCTTCTCTCTTAATTTCAAACAGATCTGGCCAAAAGCTCTCAACAGTAACCTATCCACCGCCCCAACAGTAGACAACATTGAACTTATTCTGCCACCCAGGCAATCTCTAAACACAAGCAAAATGCAGAACGACTTCCTGCCAAAGCACAGTATGCTTCCTGGGATCCAGCAGCCAGTGCCGTCCTTCTCAGTAGAAGCCTCCTGAGCTTCATCTTAACCGGCAGCATTCCCATCAGTGCTCTGATTTTCCAGGCTCTGACCAGAGTCTCCAATATAGTTAATAGCATATAGGGACTGCTCCTAGGCCAGTCTCTCAAAACCTTTCCAAATTAATTCCCTTAATTAATTCCCAAATTAATTCTTAAGTCACATGGCCAGGCAATGTCACAGCAATGACCCCACTCTCCTAGTACCAATATTGTTTTACTTACTTTTCTCTTGTTGCTGAGACAAAATACCCAACACCCCAAATTAAGGAAGGAAAGGTTTATTTAGCTTACAGTTCATGGAGGTTTCAGTCCATAATCAGCTGGCTGCAAGGCAGGGTGGTGTGGCACAGGGGCAACCATTCATGGCAGTGGAAGACAGCAAAAGAACAAAAGCAAAAAGGAGAGAGAGCACGCCTCTTTCCCTCCCTTATATCGTATGCAGGTTGCATGTCCCAGGGTGGGTGTAGCACTCACGCCCATAATCCCAGCACTAGACAATGAATCAATCACAAACTCTAGAAGCCTGCGCCTTTGACTGCATGAGGCTTTGGGGGGAGGCATCTAGACACAAACCATAACATCCACAGTCTTGCCAATACTTGGTATGGAAATTCTTTTTTTTGAGACAGGGTCTTGCTATGCAGTTCAGGCTGGCTTTGAACTCACTAGGTAGTCCAGGCTGGCCTGGAACTTGCAGCAATCCTCTTGCCTCAGCCTTCCGAGTGATGGTATTATAGGCATGTGCTACAATACCCAGCCCTGGAAAGTCTTTTGAATGGGGTAAAATTCTTTAACAGTGCCATGCAATATCATTGTGGATACTGAATGACATTTCTCTTGAGGGCTTATGATGCTGATCACTTTTCACACGTTTGTTAGCTACTTCAGTATCATCTTTTGTGACATATCACTTGAGGACTCTTCCTTAGTTTTTCCATTGTATCATCCTTTTCCTTAATAGGATTTAAATATATATGATATTTATATATTATGCATCATATATTTATATATAATACAACATGTAATAAGATTTATAATATATATAAAAATTTATATTCTAGCCTAAAGTCCTTTGTCAGCATATTAAACTGATCTGAAAATATCTTCTCCCAATCTATGGCTTATCTTCCCATTCTTAGTGATGATCTCTATATATAAATAAGTGATACTCCAAATACAAGTTGTATTTTTATATACCAGCACAAAAAATCATGAACAATTTCATTGAAAATTCAAATGCCTGGGAATATATCAAATGGAAGTTATGCAGGACCTCTCTACTGAAAACTATAAAGTAGTACTGAGAGAAAATTTTAAAGATCTGAATAAATGTATGATTTGAAGCCTCAATAAAATAAAAATGGGGCCAGTGAGATGGCTCAGAGGGGTAAGTGCCTGCCTGGCAAGTGTGAGGGCCCGAGTTCGACTCCCGGAACCCACATATGAAAAAAGGGCCGGTGATATCGCTCAGCGGCATGGGTGCCTGCTGGCACACGAGGTCCTGAGGTCGACCCCCGGTACCCACAAAAAAAAAAATAAAAATAAAAATAAAAATAAAAATGTCCCTTCTCTCCAAAGTGTTCTATAGAATCAAAACAATGTCAATTAAAATCCCAGAAGGCTGTTTTTGGAAACTGACAAGCGGGCTCAGAAATGTATATGGAATTGCAAATAACCTAGGATTGCCAAGACATGGTGAAGGAGAGAACAGAGTGGAGGGGCTTTCCAACTAACTTCTAGATTTAACATAAAATGAGAATAGCAGCATTGGAGAAAGGATGACAAATGAGCCAAGGAGAAGGCAGAGGACAGAAACAGACTCACACAAGCATACATTCTTGGCGTATGAGAAATTTGGGTAGTCATGTAGAAAAAGAAGTGAAGGCAGCGATGTTGGGTCAATTTTCTATTTCAATGGGAAAAAATGAAAATTTACTCCTAGTCATGCTATGTAAAGAAAGTTCCAGGTGGGTTGTAGAAATGAGTTTAAATCACAAAAGAATAATAATAGTTCAGATAATAACATGAAAATATCCCCATAGTCTTGTGTTTTACTTCTTTTTGGAGGCTGGGGCCTCCATCAAGAAGTTGATGGAGCTCCCGGGGTGCTGCCTCTGCATGGCTCCAGTGGCAGCGTTCACATGGCAGGACAAGACCCACAGGGATTGGGCCAGGCTTGTGCTTCTGGTGACTTGCTCTTGAGAGAATTAACTTGCTCCACATGGAAACTGACCAATAACAAACAAGGCTAACTTAAAAACAAAGACGGCAGAGTAGATTTTTATGTTGGGGAAACACAGGCTAGGGTTAGAAATTTGGAGAGTGCTGCAGCAAGACTAAGCAGTACTGAAGTATTTATAAGAAGGAGGAGCATTTTGGGGGAAGATAAACAGGATTGAGATAAATTCAGGGGTTGTTAACTGGCACATACCAGCCTAGTAGTAAATCTTTTAGGTGCAATGTAATGTCCAGGTCAAGAGGCAAACACATCGACCCACTATTTTTTAACCCTTGTGAAGTAATGTTAGATTCTAGAAAATTGTGGTCCCTGGTAGAGTCAGTCCCCTATATAATGTCTGTGTAGCAACTTATGCTTGCTACAAAAATCTGTGAAGGTTAGAAAAGGATTTTTGCTCTCCTTTTGAGCATTCTGTGGCTGTTTTGATTTTCATTAATCTCTTTTGAGTTCCACCACTTCCATGCAGCCACACTGAAGACCAAGCTTCCAGCACAGAAACCCCGGGGTACACATTCGAGCCAGCTCTGAACAACAGGCCTTAGATTAGCTGGCAGTTTCTGAAGCTGAACCCAAATAATGCTATCATAAGATTACATTAGCCTCGGGGTTGTTTTAATAGCTGAAAGTGACAATAAAGTTATGGGAAAAAGGCTGCATAACATGTTAATAATATTGGTAACTACTATTTATTGAACATTTATAATATACCAAGCACATTCTTAAATTTCAAGTGCATTAACTCATTTAACCCTTACTATTACTGTTACTTTACAGATCAGGAGATTGAAGCAGAAAGCTTAATAACTTGTGCAACGATATTTACACTGCTCATGAGTAACAGAGCTACTGTCCGAACTAGTTTCACTCTAGAGGCCACACTCTTAATTACTCCATCTGAGCCTGGTAGAGACGCTGAATCTTTAATGTGGGCATCCAACAAACTGATGATGCTAAATCTTCAGAGGACGCACAGGATGACTTTGTGCAAACATTCCCAGGACCTGTTTCTACATGGATACTTCTCAGTGCCACAGGTCACAAATGCAAATGATAACAAGTTGCCTATGTGCACTGACTGAAGTTATAAGGATAACTCTCAGAGGTCAGGGCAAAGTCATGCAGGTAGGCTGTCTCCTAGATTTAGATTTAGGACACTGGGAAAAGGCTTTTTAGACTTAAGGGAAATTTTTCCTTAGTTTTCAATAAATAAAGTTAGCCTTGATCCCTTGCACAATGTGTTTCCATTGGGGAAACCATCAGATAACACGTCAGAATTAGCCAATAAGTTGCTGAAGAAACTGAACCCAAAAAAGCCATGGGCTCTGCCTTGGAGGTGGTAACAATAGTAAGCTATACATTAGTGAAATCCATGACAGCCAAACTATGTTTCTTCTTTTGTATATTACTTTATTAATCTGGTCGCGTTGTATTATCTGTCTTTGTTTTTGTTCACTAGAAGGAGGGTGAATTCCATATTTCACAGGGCTTAGTACAATGGAACCAGTCTTAGTTGAATTAACTTACCTGATTCAGAGTAAAAAGTTTACTAAGAATAATAGAAGACCATGAAGAGAGACTTTCTGCCCAAGCAGACAAAATATCCATGATAATCATACTACAAGGGAAATAGCAGAAGACTAGAAAAAATTACCATCTTATGAGTCACCTCTACTCTTGCCAATTCTTTCCCTGACAGATGGAGAAGTAAAAGATCTAAAACTGTGCATATGAAGGATTAACATTCTAAATTTAAATTACCGGTGCAAATATAATATTAACACTCATTAGAAATAAAAACATATCAAGGATTTTGCTTATGGGACTCCAGCTGTCCTCACTAAGAGGAGGGAGCTTAGTAATTTCAAAAATTCAGTCTTGGAAAAATGCAAAAAACCAGGGAGCCGGCACATAAAATTTGCAGTTGGGGGGGGGGGTGCCCTGGACCTTTACTGGTAAGTGGCCTCCTGGAGGACAGGGAGCTTAGTGAGAAAATTGGCAAAATAGGGTAATGATAAAATAAGGAACACAAGAAAAATATTGAAGATAAAAATTAAAAGCGGGCTTTGGGAAACATTATGAAAGACTTCATATACTTTTTTTTTTTGTGGGTACTGGGGGTCGAACTCAGGACCTCACGCTTGTGAGCAGGCGCTTGTGCCCCTGAGTGATATCACTGGCCCTTTTTTCCTTTGTATGTGGGTACCAGGAGTTGAACTCAGGACCTCGCGCTTGCCAGGCAGGCGCTTATGCCACTGAGCTATCTCACCGGCCCAGCCTTCATATACCTTGCACAATGGTCTTTTTGTCTGTATTGTGCAAATGAAGTGTGAAGACAAAATGCTTTCAGTGATGCCAAAGCACGTCATCAGCTTGTCTTTATTCACTCTCAGAATTCAAATGTAGTTGCTTGCTACCTATACAAACCTAAATTTTGCCAAGCATAACATAAATGTATTTTTTACAATTTTCCATTTAACTTTCATGACAAAATCTTCTATCAAACCATTGATAGTGAAATTTCAGTTCTGAATATGAAAATTACTTTCTAGCAGTCTTTCTCCAGATTTAATCACCCTGGTTAATATGAGTCATCTAAACATCAAACGTTACCGGGATGGCTGCCCGCCAACCTTGCCAATCCCAGACACAAGAGAAGAACTTGAATATTTTTGAAGAAGGGCCTAGGGTGACATTATGCCATCTGCCTTTTTCTCTTCGTCTTTCTTTCTTGTCTGCCCACCATGGTGGACACGGGTGCCATGTCAGAGCACATCTGAGGAAGGCCATCCACCATCTGTCCCAAAGCCTTCTTTTTGGCTGGAAATCAGTATGTGTCTCTCCATGAAGCCCAGGTGTTTTGAGTCACTTTTCTTCACTTAGTGCAAGACAGACAGTCATTTCTCCCTCCCATATTGTTGGAAAGTTGGATCATAATGCCCTGCCCTTATGGTTTGGGTCTCAAATGTGCTCCAAAGGCTCATATGCTAAAGCTTGGTGCCCAGCTAAGGACACTATTGGGAAGTGGTGGCACCTTTAGTTGGTGGGGCTCATGGAAGTTAGGTCATTGGGGGATGCCCTTCAAGGGTATATCAATGCCTGTTATAGTTTAGACCTAAAATGTCCCCCAAAAGTCTTCTGTTCAGAAGTGGGGTCTGGCCAGAGGAAGCACCTCACTTTGGATACTACCTGGAAGGGTGTTCTCTTCTTGGCTCTCTCTGTCTCTGTTTCCATCTCCATCTCCCTCTTTCTGTGTCTCTGTCTCTCCCTCTCTCTGTCTTTCTCTCTCTTTCTCCTTTCTGGCTGCTATGATGTAAGCAGTTTTCCTCCACCATACTTTTCCAACGTGCCATTTCTGCCTCTGAGCCAGCCAGCCATGGATTGAACCCACTGAAATTGTGAGCCAAAATAAACTTCTCCTCCTTGCAGTTTCAGGTGCCAGTTATTTTGTCCCAGAAACAGGAAATTTATGCCTTTGCCACTTCCTCTGTCTCTTTGCTTCCTGGCTGCTGTGAGGTGAACAGCTTGGCTCTATCAGGAGCTCCCTGCCATGATGTCTTGGTCTTGCCCTGGGTCCAAAGCTGCAGGCCAGGCAACCAGAGACTGAATCTGAAACCACAAGCCAAAATAAATCTTTCTTCCTTTCAATTTGTTTATCACATATGCTTTGTGACTGTGAAGAAGGGCTATCACACCTGCTGTGTGGGAATTAGCCATAAGTCTCTCAATCTTTTTGTGTGTGAGACAATTTAGAGATCTAATTCACATACCGTATGACGCAGTCATTTAAATTGCAGTTTTTGTGTATCTGCAGGGTTGTTCAGCTGTCATCACAACAATTTCAGCACATTTTCATCACTACAAAAGGAACCCCCATTCCTCCAGGCCATTGGTATCCAACCCTTTCTCCTCTCAGCCCCAGACAATGATTGATCTTTCTGTCTTTATACATCAGCCTCTTCCAGAGACTTCACATAAACAAAATAATACCCTGTGAACATTTGCGGCTGGCTTCTTTCATATAGCACAACATTTGCAAGGTTCATTCATGTTATAGCATCTATCGATACTTCATTCTCTTTTGTGTGGTAAAATAAATGACAAAAAATTCACCACCTTAAATATTTTAAATTATACAAGTCAGGGCCATTAAGTCCACTCATAGTGTGATGGAACCATCACCACTGCTTAGTCCCAGAACATTTTCATCACCCATAAAGGAAACCCTTAACCCATTAGGTAGCCATGCCCCATCTCTACCTCTGCCGACCCCAGGAAACCACTAACATGCCTTCTTGTCAGTACAGATTTGCTGACCTGGGTATTCCATGTGAATGGCATCAGGCATTGTTTGTCCTTCTGTGATTGGCTTCCTTTCACTAGCATGTCTTCAATATTCATCCATGTTGTAGCATGTAACAATACTTTGCTCCTTTTTCCTGCAGAATGCTTTTCCTTTGTATAAATATACCACATATTTTTCTAGCCATCGGTTGAAGAATATGTGTGCTGCTGACAATTTTTAGCTATTGTGAACAATGCTATTATGAACATTCATGTTGACATGCTTTCATTTTTTCTTGCTTATATACCCACGTGTGTAGTCCTCCCTCTTTCATAGCCTTCTCCCGCTCCTACTCTAATGGCACTATTCCTTAGTCGTGTAGTTCAAGGGAACTCACTCTATCCTTTGATCAGGAAAAATCCTCCAAACGTGGAATAGATGCAGAATCACTTCATGGGTCGGGGGAGTGGATCTTCACTCCCGTTCCTCTAGATTTGCTCCCTTGAGGGGTGCTATTACTAACAACCACAGCTATCCCATGCTGACTGCAGACTTGGTATGGATTTCCTTCTCTTTGATGCTCTGACCTCGGATAGGCCCAACTTCTGAGACACAGCAGAAGCAATCTGAAACTATTAAACCAGGACTTCATAAAAGCTCCAAAGAAAAAAGGAAATGGACCAAGACGATATGTACACACATAATGTAGTTAAAAGGCAGAATGGATTCCCTTAACTATCAGTCACTTTCCTGTCACTGGGACAAAATACCCAATACTCACAGCTTAAAGAAGTAGACGTATGCTTTGGCTCATGGTTTCAGTGGGTTCATCCATGGTTGGGTAGCTCCAGTGCAGAAGCAGAAATGGCATGGCGGGATGGTATGGCAGAGGAAGGCTGCTCACAGCATGGAGGACAGGAAGCAGAGAGGGAAGGGAGGCTACACCTTCCAAATCATGCTCCAGTGACCTGCCCCTTCTGACCAGGCCCCACTCCAGAATGTGAGACATTTTAGATCTAAGGACTAACAACAGGAATCCCTAGTGCCCTCTTTCTAGCTTAGCTCCAGCCTTGCCTCTGTGAGGCAGAGGCCGTCTCTCCCAACCACCTGAAATACAACAGAGTTCCTCTACATCTGGATCAAGAGCATGGGGTTCTGAGAAAGGTGGGAGTTTTCACTCTTGTCTACATGCCTCAGCAGGAAGACTAGCAACAAAAACATCTACTCGCTTGAGGGGAAATCACACCACCCCTATGGCAGTGGTGTTGCATGCATATTGGTGTGTTTTGCACTTAAGGCAAAAGATGAGTTGTTTTATCTAAATTAAAACCTCAGTATTGAGGTTTAATTTCAGTGTTGGCACTTTGTGATAAATAAATGGGTTTTAGGTTGCAGTTTGGCACTTGGTGTCTAAAAGGTTCACCACCACTGGCCTATGGTCTCAATGGAAGAACAATGCCATATGCCTCATAGGAAGCCTAATATCCCATGAGAGACAGACACGTGGAAGAGAGGGTCAGGCAGTGGCCCAGTTAGCCAACTCCTTCTTTCTAAATGGGGGAGCATTCCCAAACCAAGCCTTGCCTGCATCAGAAGAGGCTTATTTCTTTGCATGGAAGAGGTAAGGAAATAATTGGCTGGATAAAGGCAGAGCCAGACACCTGAGTGGAGAAGGCACTTCTTATGGAAAAACACTACTATTATGGGAAAGATCTCACCTCTGCACCTGTGATCTGTACCAAGTAAGGTGGATCCACCGGCCTCCGACTACGGCCACACGCAGTAGGAACTCGCATTTCACTGGCTCATTACCTGGAAATCACTCCCTTGCACTAATATTTGTGGGTGCCTTCATGATTTTCCTCAAATGCTTATGAACAATCTGCTCCCAGACGCTGCCTCTACCTTGCAGGGCACCATACTGACTCTGCCAACCTGCCAGGCATGACCCTGACTGTGAGCCACCAGATCCCTCTGAATCCCCACGAGCCCAGTGGTAGTTACCAACACAGCCTTTCCTTGGGCTGCTCTGTGGCTGAGCTGGGGCCAAAGACCCTGTTTTATATTCTTTCTAGAGATGGCTGGCTGGGTGTGTCCACGAGAGAGGTACAGGAAAGTGAAACTGTCCTCTAGAAAGACAGTCAAGGCAGCCATGGGGAGGGGCTACACAGGGACAGCCAGGGAGTAAACACAACCAGGCGGGAGGGAGCAGCGCAAGCAGGACTCGTGGGAAGTGCTGTTGCTGGAGCCAGGGTGAAGACATGGGCAAAAGGCACACCGTGTGTCTGAATTCACTAGTGTGAAAGAAAAAGTTATTCAGGGACATCTGTTACAGCATAGTAAGGCAGACTTTATTCAGGATCATCTCCACAGGTCAAAGGACCACGGCAATGGGGTTCTACTCTGGAGGAGAGATTTGACTAAACTCTGAATACAGCAAGTAGGAATGTATAGCCAAGAACAAGGTGCAGTCAGTGGATAGAAAATTACTAACAGAAAACATCAGGGGGGCGGTGAGATGGCACAGCTGCATAAGCGCCTGCACAGCAAGCGCGAGGTTCTGAGTTCGACTCCCGGAACCCACAAAAAGGAAAACAAAAGGGCCAGGGATATCACTTAGCGGCACAAGTGCTTGCTGGCAAGCGTGAGGGCCTGAGGTCGACTCCCAGTACCCACATAAAAAAAAAAAAAATGAAAAAGAAAACATCAAGGGTGGAGGATTCTGACTTAATGGACTAACAGGGTTCTTGTTGAAGATCAGCTCAAGCAATCCAGTATCACCTGCCATGGAGAACAGAGAACCTAGTCCAATAGCAAGGGTAATTAGATATTGAAGGCTGTGGGGTTCTTGTTAAACGGACTGCTGAAACTGGATTTATAAGAAAGTGTACAGATGGACCCAAGAAAAGGTTCAGGATCCTCACCAAAGTTTGAAGCTCAGAATTTTTGTCATGAGGTCGCAGTTGGGGAAGAGCAATAGAAAATTGTATCGGGGACAGCCTAGTCATGGGTGCACACTGTTGGCCTCATGAGGGGGTCACAACCTGCTTCAGGGGTGTCAAGGCAGCAGGAAAATATCAAATGTACAAATATACACGAGATCTAACTCAGGCCCACACTGCTTTCAGAATTACCCTACTGTGAACAAATGAGGCTGTGTTCCTGGGCCAGACGGCTGTACCTGGCTATTGCAAGGTAAAGGAAAGACCCGCTCCTCACCCACAGGGTGGTGCCGGGGGTGGCTCCAAGCCCAGGCCTCCGAGATGGCTGAACCCGTACCTGTAACTCAGATTTCCTGTGCCTGAGTCTGGATGTCTCTCGTATTTGGGGCTCTAGTGAACCCATCTGGGGGGCACGTTGTAGGGGAGCTGCCCCAGACCCAACACTGGCATGGAGACAGCTATGCAGCCACACCCTCTGTCTCCAGACTCCAAGGTTCAGTCCCGGGGATATTCTGACAATGAAGTCCCTGAGGTGGGATAAGTACAGCTCCTAGGCAGGTAGGCATCAGCCATTAGTAGACCAGATTTCTTCTACAGTGGAGGCAGGAAAACCGGGAGCATTGAGGAAACTTCCTCCAAGGGCCAGAGAAAGAAGCCCACACCAAGATCTACTACCTCAGCTGCCAGTCCCTGAAGGAAGGGCGGGTTTACTGAGCACTCCTCTGAGGCTGTTCTCTACCACACTGTAGGCTCCTGCCATGACACTCCTAGTAGGGGGGGTCTCACACCTACAGCCTCGGTGGACCAGTGGATCATTAGGACCCAACAGAAGCAGAAGCCAGGCCTTCTCCACCCCCCACATTCCCTGAGGCCAGAGGTAGAGTTACTATGCCGACCCAGAGCATACTGTGCTCTTCCCCATCATGTCACTTTTTACATTGTATTAATGTGCCTTGCTTGATTTTAGAAAACTACACACATTATGTTGTGCTGCAATTCCTGCCTTTCTCAACCACTAACAGAATCGCTGGAAGGCAGAAACTTTTTAATCTATTTCCTGATGATTCAGCACCAATGTCTGTTAAATGGAAGAAAGCAGAAATAAGCCCAACATGGTAGTGCACGCCTGTAATCCCAGCACTCACGAAGCTGAGGCAGGAGGATCTCAATGAATTCAAGGCCAGCCTGGACTATACAGAGTTCAGGGCGAGCCTGAACTACAAAGCGAGACCCTGGCTAGAAACCCCCCCCAAAACAAAAACAAAAACAAACAACAACAACAAAAAAGAAATAAGACATTCCCTTAAGGAGGAGAAATCATAACATCGCTTTGGTTCTAAATAAACAGCACCAACAGTTAAGAAAATTCATGAAGACCGTGAAGTAAATATATTGCGATTATATAAATGCGAAGATCTATTTGCTCGTGTCTTTTTCTGATACTTGTTATGCCCCTGGCCAATTAAATTAATATATAAGGGATCTTTCTGGTCAATAAAATATTTAGATTACGGTTTCATGTGATCTCTTGCTGTCAACGATGCCCATTTATGCAAAACGAAGGGACTGAAAATAAAATATATATAAAAAAATAAGGCCTGTGGCTCCTCCTCCCAGATCCCCCTCCCGACCGTGATGAGTAAGAGGGACCGCGTCCTCCTGCCCGGGAGACCGTCCGTGCGGTGTTCAAATTCTTGTCTTTAGAAGAGATTTTTCTTTTTTAAATATCCACGCTGCTGGCATTCCCCAGGCTGGCGCGCGACCGGCGGCCGAGACCGAGGCGGCGAGGCGGGCGGTGAAGATGCGGATGGCCGGGAGGCGCACGCCCCGCGAGGGACGGCGCCTGTGAGCGACAGCGACCGCGGGTGACGGCGACCGCGAGTGACCGCGGCCCGTCCCGCAGGTCCCGGGCGCGGCACCGGGCGTGCACCCCGGCTCGGCTCGTCCCGCTGTGCGCGCGGCCGCGGCCGGCTCTGCAGGACCCAGTCCGGTTCCGGCTCCGGGCCGCCCAAGGCACCGGCTGCCCCCGGGCCCGCGCCAGCTGCGCCCTGATGTGCCTGCCGCCCGCCGGAAGCCCGGCCCCGCGCGGAGTCTGCTGCCCGGCCCGAGGCCGCGCCCGCCCCGCTAGCCCGCGGCCCCAGGCGCCCTGAGAAGCCCAGGAAGAGGCCAACACCAGCCAGCGCGGGACCGAGCGACACCCGGCCGGAACGCGAAACGCCTGAGGAAGTTTGTCCCCTTCCACGCGCCGTAACACCCGGTGTGAGAGCGCGCGGACATGGGCGAGACCATGTCCAAGCGACTGAGGCTGCACCTGGGCGGGGACGCGGACATGGAGGAGCGGGCGTTCGCTAACCCCTTCCCGGACTATGATGCCGCCGGTGCCGCGGGGCTTGAGGCCGGAGCGGCTGAGGAGACAGGTGGCGCTCGGCTCCCGCCCGTCGCCGACGAGCCCAGCCTCCCTTTCCACTCGGACGGGAAGGTGAGTGGCGGCCGGCCTGGGGCTCGCCGACCGGGGTGGGGCACGGAAGATGGTCGCGCCCGCCCCGCCCGACGCGTGACGTCACCAGCGCTCCGCGCGCGCGGGCTGTGGGGGCGGGGCAGGTCGCACCGCGGGCGGAGGACGCGGGTCCGCGGTCCAGAGAGCGGCCTGGGCCTCCGGGTCCCCGATGCGCGCGGACGGCACGCGGAGCTGCCGCCGCCCAGCGGCTGCTGTGCGCGCGCAAGGCCGGGCACACCCCTCCTCTGGACTGGATCGCGCGGGCTGCCTGTGCCTGCGTCTTTTGCGGCCGGCGCGCGCGTGTCCGTGGTCCTCGGCCCTAGGATTATGGCGGGGGAACCGCGGCGTGAAAGCGCTGTTCCTAAACAGTGTCCTTTTGCTGGTCCCGCCTGTGCCCAAGCGTTGGAAGGGAGTGTAGGGAAAGCTGGACTTAACTCTGAGCATCCTTGCTGGGCTCTGGAGAATTGCACTGGAGAAAAGCGTACACGTTTATTTAGGGTGTTTCATGCGATGAGACACGGGAGCCCTTAGAAGGAAATGACGCTAAGTGGTAAAATCTAAATACTTTTGTACTGCACTGAACGAAGACAATTCTGGGAAAATAACCACAACACAGTATACAGAGAGGCTATTTCAACAAGGTCTGTTTGTATTAAATTTTCTTCTTGCCTCTGGGGATAAGAATGTTTCCTTTCTTCTGGTTTAGGGAGGGTATTTTCCACGAAAATTTTATATCCTACTGTGAAAAAAAGGTGGTTTAGAGAAACGTGAGGCAATTTTTCAAGTATTTTAAGCTCAGATTCAAGTAATAATGCCAAAATGGCATATTTGGGGGCTGGTATATTTTGCCACCCTTGTTTTAGTTACTTGTTGCTGGGACAAAATACCTGAGACCCACAAATTGAAGCAGGAAATATTTATTTTGGCTCACCATTTATAGAGGTTTCAGTTCATAGTTGGCTGATTCCAAGGCAGGACAGCAGGGAAGAAGAGAGAGTCCATGACGTAGCAGATAAGAAGCAGCCAGCAGTAAACTTTTCTTTCCCTGTTATTCCATTCAGGTTATAAGCCTATTGGTTGATGCCACCCACACCGAAGGTGGGGCTTCCCATTTCAGTAATTCCCTTATCCGAAACTACCAGTGAACTAAGCTAGTTATCACACCCATAATCCAGTATCACACACCCTTGATCCAGCCACCTCCCAAAAGCCCTACCTATGAGTGCATGCGGCTTTGCGGGGACATCTAGATATAAGCCATAACAATCCTTCACCTGTAATATAAATTGGGAAGGAGTAAGTGAAAAAACGGAAAATGTGAACAACATCAGCACTACCGTGTTGTGTTTGTAAAACCACAATACACCTTTTAAAAAAATTCTTATTAATGCATGTGTTCCAAGACTCACTTTACCTCCCTGGCTCCTCGTGTATTTTGTATTTGAAAAAGGACAAATAAGGTGATTCAACTAGGAAGATGGTTTTGAAAGAGCAATTGTCTGAACATGGATGTTAGGCAAATACTTCGCTAAACCTCTCTTGTCTTACATGTGATTAAAAACTGGATTACAGGTCCTAACCCAGGGATGTAGATGATTGAATTAAAATGTACAAATTGCCTACCAAACAGCCTGATTTTGTACCTAATAGTCCCTTAGTAAATGTTAGCCTTTCTTCCCTTAATGATTTGAGTTGTTCAGAATTAATGTCGGTACTGTTTTTTCTCTAGTTTTTTTCTAGTTTTACTCATATAAGTCTGTTGTACTTGTGACTTACTGTCCAGATATTTTATAACAAAAATGTAAATTTCTGGAGAGCATTTAGAAAATATCCACCACTTATATTCATTACCAGTTGCTTTTTCAGTGCTGTCCTTAGGGTAAGGAGGCTACTACAAGGTTTAGTGGAAAATGAGTGAAGTGAATTGATAGCTCTTGGTTGAGTAATAAAGGGGCCTGTGGGAGGGAATTTGTTCTCAACCTCAGATGAGATAAATGCTGGTCCAAAGTTCAAAGCTCTGAAATTGCGTATTTTTTTTTTTACCCTTTGTATCTGGATAAGTGTTATTTTGAACTCAGTTATACACCACACTGACTTATGTTTAAGAGAAAATTAAATTACTAATATAGCTTGTGATATCTCTCTGCAGTTAAAATAATAAGTTGGGGTGAGGACGTGTGTCAGTGGTTGTGATTATGTGCTAAAGAAAAGAGGAAATAGATAATTGTGTTTTTCTTGAATATGAAAATGAGAGAACATCAACGAGAGAGGAATAGTGGTTTTAAAACGTGGACTATCTGAGTCATAGGAAAGTCAGAAAATGAATATGAGTTAAGCTCCACTGTTTTCTGTGTACATTTATGATTGGTAGATTTACTACCTTGTTAATTCTTAAAATGCATTAAAAACGTAATTCAAATAGAAGATAACAAACTATGCTTTTGTTTTGATAGACATAAAATTTCCTAAAAATGAGGGTGTTATGGATTGAATTGTTTCCCTCCTACTCCCAAAGCTTTGGTTGAAGTCCCAACCACTAGACCTTAACTGGAAACAGTCATGGCAGATGGGATTAGGTCAGATGAGGTTATACTGAAACAGGGTAATCTTTAACCCAAAATAACTAGTGTCCTTGGGAGAAGGGGAGGGAGATTTAGACACACGGGGAGAAAGTGGTCCTAAAAGTGGATGTTCTTTCATTCCAAAGTTTAACATCATAGTATATTCGGGAAAGTACGGAAATCGGCCCTTCTCAGTTGCCCTGAGAGCTGTAATTCTTTTCTCTCCAGTCTTCGTTCTTCGTTCAGAATGAATTAGGAGGGCACACGGGCGCACTCTTGTTAGTCCCAGCTATTTGGGAGACTGAGGTGAGCCCAGGAGTTCCAGGCCAGCCTGGGCAGCACAGCGAGACCCATCTCTTTAAAAGTAAAATAAATAAATACCAACAGAATGAACTATAGTAGTGCAAGGGTGAGGGATGAGGGATGGTGGGATATACTCTGCAGCCTTTCTACTCAAAGTGCAGTTTGTGGACCAAAAGCATTAGCATTTCCTGAAATCTTGTCAGGAGTGCAGATCCCACCCCAGACTTCATGAATCACAGTCAGCATTTTATTTTTTATTTTATTTATTTATTTTTTTTTTTTTTTTGTGGGTACCGGGGGATCGACCTCAGGACCTCGCGTGCCAGCAGGCGCCCGTGCCACTGAGCGATATCACCGGCCCCTTTTTCATATGTGGGTTCCGGGAGTCGAACTCGGGCCCTCGCACTTGCTGGGCAGGCGCTTAAGCCTCTGAGCCATCTCACCGGCCCAGCATTTTATTTTTTATTTTATTTATTTATTTATTTTTTTGTACCAGGGATCAAACTCATGACCTCACGCTTGCCAGGCAGTTGCTGTGCCGCTGAGCTATATCCCCAGCCCGTGGCAGCATTTTATCAAGATCCCTAGCCAGGGGTTTGTAAATTTGAGGATTATTGCTCTCTGTATGTAGGTTTGTTGATTTGCTTTTAATAAGAACTTCGCATCCAGGCAGTTTTCAATTCCTAATGTGGAAAAGTATTCACATAAAGGGTAAAGGGAAGATTATGGAGACGTGACTAATGAAATAGTGTTTTTCAGGCTTGGCAAATACGCTGGCATGTAGGGCAGTTAAGAGGTGGGACAGGCCTGTTGGTGCCTTCCTGCCATGTGTTGTGACCACTTAGGGCAGGCCATTTAACTGTTTTGAAGCTTGGCTTTCTTAACTGACCCACTTGTTGTACAGTTGAAGTGAAATGCTAATTGAGGTTCTCAATAATATCATTGTAATGTTTGTGAAAAGCTTGCAATAATAATAGTTGTCATATAAGTACCCTGTCCTTGGTGGTTATAGTGGCTCATTGAGTTAATACATTAAAACATTCAGAACAGTATCTAATATAGTTAAGAACACACAGTTACTGATACAAAGGTAAATAGGAAGAGTTCAGTTAATGATAGCTATTGACATCATCTGTTCTATTTTTATTATATAGAATGTGATCATGGAAATTTTCTTTAAAGTTCATATTTTCAGTAGAACACAAAAAATATGTTGCATACACTTCACTTTTTCCTTGTGGTTATGATATGAATGCCCAAGAGAGTACACACAGGAGATTTTCTGCTACCTTTTGTGACACACATCAGACTGAGCTGAGGACGGGTAATCTAAATTATTTTCTATTCCAACTTTGAGATAAGAAACACTGACTTCATAATGTAAATCTGTGCCTGTTGTTAGCAGAAGGAACTGTTTTCAAACATCTAAGCAAATAGCACTTTATTGATACAGATTCTGCTTAGGTAAGGATGTTTACGTCGGCCCACTCGGGGCTCAAGGGGGATTTTCAAAGGAGAGGTCCCCAGGTTAAAGAGCGCACGTCTGTAAGACATCAGCAGCAACAGCAGGCAGCATGGAGCAGAGCAGAGTGCAAGAATGTAAGAGTACAAGAGCAGCCTGCGACTTTATTATATAATGCTTATACAGGTTGTTACCTCATATTTACATTCTTATATAGTGCCATGCGTGTTTCCCTGTGCTGTCATGGTTACATAACTGTGTCCCACTGTGTGCCTGTGCTAGACAAGCGGGGTTATGTCCTCAGGTGTCCTTAGACACCCCTGAGCTTTGAAGCAGTCTGAGTGGTTCCCTTCAGTCCTACTCTGTGAAGGTAGATGTTTCCATTACCATTCTAACTTCTATTGTTGAAAGCTGCAATTTTCCTCCCTTTTCTCTTTGTTAATTAACTTTGAGGTAAGAATTATTGCTCTCTCATTTGATTCATTTTTGCTTATAGAATGAAGTGTTAGCAAACCAAGACCATGCACTTTATAATACATCCACAAAGCATCATTTACAAGACATAATTTGCCTAGGAAATCTGAGATTATGAAATAATACTTTTCCAGTCCACATCCTCTAATGAAAAGTTTCATTAAAAGCTTTCCTAAGAAATATTTACTGGTGTATATACAGTTGTAACATTTTGTATCTCATCACATACATAAGATGTGGGTCAAAAAGCTATTTTTATTATCTTCAAAGTTGGCAAGTCATTCTCTCTTAGCTCCAGTTTCTTTATGTGGTCCACAGGGATGGATGGTTGAATTAGATGAGGTATCTCTCATATTAAGAGTACGTGAATGATTTCATTAGTAAGTTCTACTCATGCATTTAAACTGGTATTGATACTGAAATGTTTGATTCATGCATAATTGCTCAAAATTGCTTTTTTTCTTCTTAGGAGTTATGTATATTAAACATCTATTTTGAGACTTTTTACTCTATTTGAAGTTAAGTTCTTAGTTTTGTAAAGGTGAGTGGTCTGTCTTTCGTAAGGTTTCTGTATTTTTATATTTGGCAGTAGTATTTCCTCACACTAGGACAAAATTTTTCACTCATACAGAAGAACGTAAGTATTTCAGAAAGGGAAGATTGCACTTTCCTTACTTTTCAGATAAAACTATTTGTTTCTTCAGGAATAGCATGTCTTTCACTAGATACCTTTTTTATATCACCTTGGTACCTCAGCATGCGATGCATCCCCCACTGCTGTCCACATGGCAATGTTGTCTTTCTGATACAAGACCTCCAAAGGATATAAGGGAAATATTATAACTCCCAACCTGCTAGATGTCAGATATGCTGAGTTTGTGTTCCCCAAAATTGAAGAATAAATTCTAAGGAACAGTGGAGGTTAAGAGTAGGAAAACTTTATTGGGAGAGAGAGCTCCTGAGAAACAGAAGGGGGCCTGTGGTGGATTAACTAATGGTCAACTTGTAACACCCAGCTAAACTGAATCAGCATGGTTCTGGGTGTGGAAGGCCCACCTGAAGGTTGTTGCCAACAACATGAAAAGAAAACTGGCGGGGAAGATGGTGTGCCTTTGATTCTCTTGGAGAAGCTTGTCATGCTGGTTTTCCTGATATGAACATAGCTGTTCTCATTGTCAGAGGAGCTCGGGTTCTCACTGTTGCTGTGGATGGCTGTGGTTCTCTTCGATGGAGTTCTGGTCCTTACCTTGAGCATTACTTCCTGGCTGCAGTGCAGGTCCCTCAGCGTGCTGGCACAGATCCTTCATCCCACTTGCAGAGACTTTCTAGCTTCCACCATTGGCCTTTGGGCCTTCTCATTGCAGATTCTTGATACAGACTGCATGAAACATTGTCATGGGCTTTAGGCCTCCAGCTGGACTCGTGGAGGACATTGTTGTGGGATCCAGGCCCTCAGCTGGATTCTTTGGGTCTCTGGTGCATGGACAGATCTCTTGCACTCTTCTGCATTTGACTTTTTGGGCAAATATTGTAAAGTAATCCTATAAATCATGTGTCCTTATTAAATCTATCCCCTTTCCAACCCTAACTACAACAAGGCCAGAGTGTATTGCCTTGGAAACCTCGTCCTCAGGTTTAGTAATAGTAGATGCATCCAATTGTGCCTTAAGGGCCAGTAGTGTCCAGTTTTCCTGTGGTTTACGTTACATTTGAGCACAAGCAAGGATTATCTCTTAATGCAAAGAAAGTCTGAACATAAGGTAATTCTGACTATTTTCCTTCTCTCTTATAGTACAAGTCTAGTTGTGAAATAGTATCATAATCAATACTTCCCATCTGCATTCCATTTTGCCTCTAGGGGGTAGGGAGGCCATGCGTGGGTGTAGGAAAATATTAAACAGCTCTTTCTTAATATGTGAGGGTTGAACAATCTCCAGTGCTTAAGAATACATTCCAAAGGAGTAAGAGAATTTGACATTGAGTTTTCCATCTGCAGCACAAGAGGGAAAAAAGGTGTCCCTTTTAATCCCTACTTGGTTTCTATATTCTCTCAAGGAATTCCCCGAGGTGTCCTGCTCTAGAGCAGGTGGCTGCTATCTGGAGAGTGACCAGAAGATAGGTTGGGTAGGACTAGTCACCCTTACTGACTTGTGCCCCTACCTTCCCTGGAAACTCACACTCCTAACTCCAGCATGTGTTTCCAAAAGCACAAGCTACAATTGATTCCAGCTATAACAGTCATGTTTAAGGAAGGAAACGTTGTTAACAAAATTAAACCAATAATCAAGAGAACTAAACCACTGCTTTCCAATTTTTTGAAAGAGAGCAAGGGAAAAAACTCAAAAGGCAAATTGGAAGTTGTTGGAGCATCTCCCAGCCTACAAAAGAGATCACTTCTAGAGATAGAGTGAAGTAATGGCTCAGAAAAATCCTGCCCAGGGCCCTAGGGCAAAAAGTCCCGAAGACATATGTGTTGTCTACCTATTCACCAAGGCAGTCTTCCCCAACAGCAAGACAAGGCTAAGTTTTACTCAAAGTCCATTCCAAAATATCTGTGTCCCTAAATCTGCAACACACATACAAAACTCAGAAGTTAAAACTTGTGCCTATCATTCAGCAACCACAATCTACACATTAGCGGAAATGCTTCCCTCCCTACACACATAAATGATGAGAATCAGGCCTAGGAGTGGGGAGAGAGAGCCAGGAGGTTGGGGATTCTCCCTTAAACTAAATGTGTTTTGTCCTTTAAATACTGTGCTTGAGAAAATAGCTCCTTCTGGTCTCACCCTGAAGTTGGTTCTTTCCGTGGGGTCTCAGGTTCAGTCTCCTGAGGGAGACCGTTGTCCAGAACACTTAAGTGGGGACATCGCTTTTATGCATGTTCTCCTGGGTGGGCAAAATTCTGATGTCTCATCTGACCCAGAGACAGGGTATGTGTCCCTTATCTAAGATGACTTCCCTGTCTTCAGTGTTAGCAAATGCTCATTTTCTATAGGTTCAATTCAAAGGTTCTTAGTTGTTGGACAGGAGGGAAAGATTGAGACAGTTCAGGGTTCCTTCCTCTCTAATCTTTAGCGGAAACATGCCTCCAGAAAAAGAAAATACAGAATGACAGTAAAAGATCAGAAATGAGATCAGAAAAAGGAAGTCTTTTCTTCTCACTCTCACCATGAGTTATTGAGACAATTTGCCCATGAGTCATCACTCTCAGTCTAGAAAGGTGAGAGTGGGGAATCTCAAAAGCTAAGATTGCCTCCTTACCATTAGCAGATCAGACCAGAAAGGAAACTGAGGCAGAACAGGCTCAACATTCCCCTCTAGATTACAATGGGGGAGATTGGGCCAGACTGACCCAGTGAAATCTTCTTCAAAGTCTTAACAGCTGTCGGCCTATTGCTTTTTCACTGGGCAAATGGAGTCCTGTGATTTATTAATAGGCATGCATATTTCCCAAATATAACCTAGATTTTATGAAAAGACCCATTTTACAGCATTTCATATCAAAGTCTACTAGGGAATGCTCTAACATTGCTTTTTTCTAGTGCTGTTGTCTAACAAGTCAAACAGGCTAAGCAAGGAGCACCATTAAATTCAGCAACTAGTAAGTCCAAATGCAGCATATCAAAACAGGAATACAAGACCTCATGTGTAAAAGTAAAATGTCCCATCAAATAAACATCATAATCTTCCTGTGTTCTTAATTTAAATTTATCATCATTTCAACAAAAACAATGTGTAAAAAAGACAAGGCATAAAATTCAAAGCATAAACAATCAACAAACAAGTATAACAATTTTTGATTACCCAAATGAGTCACAATCCAGAATTCATGAAACAAAAGCAAGCTCTTACCTCCTTCCATTTATCTTGGTGGGGCCTCCAAATGATACAAGATCTCCAAATGATGTAAGGGAAATATTGTAACTCCCAACTTGCTAGATGTCAGTATGCTGAGCTGGTGTTCCCTAAAATCAAAGAATGAATTCTAAGGAACAACAGAGGTCAAGAGCAAGAAAACTTTATTGGGGGAGAGAGAGAGAGCTCCTGAGAGATAGGAGGGGGCCCGAGGGAGTTGCTGGAGACCCCACTTTCCAGAGGAAGTTTTATAGAGTAAAATCATGAGGTGGGTGCAAAATCACAAGGTGCGTACAATGTGGGACAAAACTGACCAATCAAGATTATTAGTATGGTCACGTAGGTAATGTTGATCCAGTGGGAAAGCAAGTCACGTAGCAAGTGTACATGGAAAGAACAAGGACCTTTTTTGGAAGAGATCAATCAGGAGTTCCTGGTCACTCACCTGGGTGACTGATGTCAATCTAGACTTTATTGGACCAGGTGATACCAATTATAATATATTGCTTGTCCCTTGGGGAGGCATGTAGGCGTGGTCATTCCATCCTTATCTTGAGACCTGGCCTTCAACAGATGTACCTTCAGCCACAGTTGTAATGCATTCTCATCTTCTGCACTGATTTCCTCAAAGGCCTAGCCCTGTCTGACTGCCTATGATATCTTTTGCCTCATCCAGCGCAGCTCTTGAAGTTCCCAGGTGTAGGGAGGATGGCGAGAGGATGGAGAAATACAGATGAGAGACAGTATACAGAAAGCTGAGGTCGGGTGGAGCCCTCTCTCCAGCTGGGAGAAAAAGGAACTGCTCAATCACTGCAGCACGTTTATTTATACATTTTTGCAGGTTGGTGTCACATGACACCCCTTTGCCTTGCAACCTTGAACTGGAGCAGCTTGTTTACATTTGTTTTCCTACCTGGCCCCCGCAGGTGTGATCAATTTCCAGCTTTAGCTGCTCCCCATAATTTCTGCCTAACTTAGCCGTCTGTAACATTTCCGTAACACTCAGGGTAAATACAGCCTGCTCTGTGAAACTTACTCAGAGTTGCCCAGGCTGACTGGCCATTCCAAGCCATTTGAAGGGGTAATTAGAAAAGCTGTATTAGTTTTCTATTACTACCATTAAACAGTGCTACAGGTTTAGCAGCCTAAAAGAACAGCTGTGTATTTTCTTGTACTTATGTGCGTCCAAAGCTGGGTGCAGCATGGGCAGCTGGTTCTTTTGCCTGGAGTTTCTCAAGGAGTCAGCAGGGTATGTCCTTTTCTGCAGGCTGTGGGGATGAATCTGCTTCCAGTCTCATTCAGGTGGTGACCAGATCCAGTTACTGTAGTCACAAGTCTGTGGTTCTTGTCACCCTGCCAGGCGTTGGCCACGGCTGCTCTTTGCTTCTAGATACTCCTGAGTCCTCCAAGTTTTCATGTGACCTTTCAAGCAAGAATAGGTTGCATCCCTCTCAGGCTTCACCTTTCTCTTGCTTTATTGTCTGTCCTATCTCTTGGCCTGCAGTTAGAGGAAGTTCTCTGCTTCTCAGGGCTCATGGGGCTAGATGGGTCCCTCCTGGATAATCTGTTGTCACTTTACTTCTAGGTCTGTAATCTGTTTCAGGTTCCAGGGATTGTGGGGTGAACATTTCGAGGGTGTGTTCTGCTTATTGTAAACATCATTAGCGTATTGGTTGAAATCTTGGAGTCTGGAGCTGGATACCTGGGTTCAAACTCCAAATCTACCACTTACTGTTCTCCTCACTTTTTCTAAGTGACTTTCCCTGTCTCCCTGAACTTCCTGTTACTCACTTGTAAAATGGGGTGATAAATTATATATGATAAATTACCTTAGGTTTGTTATGATGTCAGTGAAGGGCAACAACAGACAGACAGGATGTGTATTCCTTTCATGTAGTTTAGAATAAATTGGTTGCACACAAACATCTGTGGAAGGTAAGCTCAGCAGCATTTCCCATTAAGGAGCCAGCTCTCCTGGCCATCAGATGTACACAGTGCCCCATTGATGATGCCCCATAGCCACAGAAAGGTTCTCTGAGGTCCTGCAAGATCCCCTTCCTAGCCTCACGGGTGTGGTCAGTGCCTTGCTGTCCTCTCCTCCCTCCTTGTTATGCTGGCTGCTCACTTAACTGTCTAGGGGAGCAGGGGTCTGATGATAACCCCAGCAGACTCCTGAATACCTTCTCCAAATGTAAACTGAAGACTATTTTCCAAGATGTACTGTTTTCCTAGCAGCTGTGCTGGAGACATGTCAGCAGTTTTAATATATCAGTGTGCATTTACATGTACATTTGCTGGACACATCATGCTGTATATTCCTAGTCTGGCATTTACTATACTCATAATTGTTTTTGCAGTTTTCTCATTAAACCAGGAATTTGGGAGGGGAGGGGAGATCCAATTTACTCACTTACTGAGAGACTTTTTGTCCCATAAACTGTACCTGGCACATGCTTCTTTGTTTTTTAAAAGAATAACTGAATAAAATAATCTAATATTAGACTCGAAATTTGCCAGTGAGCCACATTTTATTTTCTGATTAAGTATTTTCTAGATATCTGAAAGTGACCTAAGTAACGTTAATGTATTTTATCGTGTTTATATACTGTTATATTATACTTACCAAATTTGATGCCAAGATAAAGAAATTTGGGGCATAACATGAGTAAAAAACTGAGTAACTTCAGTAACAGTTTTTAGAGTCTTGATAATTCTTATCAGCTATATTTAAAAGATTGTAAAAATTTATGAAACTGTGCTGATTTTTTCCTTAGTGAATATAGACATGGCTGATGAGTGCACGGCCCTGAACGCCACCTGTGTGAGATGCCTTGATGGCAGAGAGGTGCAGAGAATGGCAATTTGGAAATGAGTTCCTGTTGTTCATTCTTCTTATGAAGTACTTGGAAAAATAGCATGGTCAGAGGGGAGTTTAATTTCCTGAATCTTTTCTCAAGACCATAACAGGGATAACCTGTGCGCTTAAATGTCACCCAGCATCTGCCTGCCTGTCTCTTTCTTCGCTCTCTCACTCTCTCCCTCTCTCTGTCCACTCCCTCCCTTTACCTTCTTCCCATTGCCCCGGGGAAAAAAACTCTCCCATGTGAATTCTAGGATTTATTACCACGAAAAATCTTGTGAGGAAGAGAAATAAATCTTGCCATAAACATGCATTGTGCATCATTTGGAATAATAGGTGCAGCGATGCCTCACAAGGAGTTTACAACCAGTGATTAATAGCTACTCTAATGTATTTTTGCTTTATAACACATCTGGGCATCCTTGTTTGGGAAAATTGCCTACCATATAGGAAAAGAGCTGCATCTTATTTTTTCCTAATTGCAGCATATTTGCAAAAAAATCAATCTCAGAACAGAGATTAAAGCCTCTGAAGTTCTGTTACCACTCCAGATGTTTCGGTGCTTGTAGCTAATGTATTTGTATTCATAGGGTGTGAGTGAGTGAGTGTAGAAAATCTAAAGGCAAAATATAATTAGAGAATCCAGCAAAGATTTGCACGACAGACACAGCAGGGGGAAGCCCGGAACCCAGAGGGAGCCCCAAGATCTGTGTCTGCTCTTGTCCTCAAATGAGCCTGACTTTCCTTACTAAAACTGAGTGACCCAGTGAGGGGACTCACTGAGATGTGTGAAGTATACAATGGTGAGCACACGGTAAGTGCACCGTAATTGTCAGTTATCTTTATGATAATACTATTATTGAATGAGAAGAACCAGTTAAAACTTTTCCTGGTACAATAATCCCCCATCAAATGCAAATGTTCTTTGTTCAGGAGAATTTGGATCCATCGTAATGAAATAGAAAAGAAACAACTAGAAAATGTACCTTTAAAGCAAAGGGCATAGAAAAGATTTTGAATGAAATCTTGGCAAGTATTAAAGGGTATTAGAGTAAGAATTGTATGCCTTAAAAATATACTCCAGTGGCATTTATGAGAAATCCTGGTTTAATGGCATGTGCTTTGGAATAAAGTTACCATGATAGAGCAGACTACATATCAGTGCGAGTCAGGTCTGCAGGCACTATAATAAACAGAACTCAATTTAGAAGTATCTTAGATTAGAAACCCTAGAGTTGGGCAGCTATTGGTGTTGATAAGCTTCAACAAGATCAGGGCCAGGATTTCTATGATTTTAGTCTTTCTCTCATATTTGCAGTTATATATAAATGGCTGCTGTGGCCCCGGACATCATGTCCAAGTGTTTGTTGGGAAGAAGGAAGACAAATGGGAGAATGCCAACTTTCAAGAAAAGAGCCTCTGAAGATCTCCTAGAAGGCTTGCACGTAGGCCTCACTGGTCAGAACTGTCACTTGGCTGTCCTTTTATATAAGGGAGTCTGGAAAAGCAACCAGCTCCTCTATGGTTATTGTTATTCTGAGTATAATCAAAATTCTGATGATGAAGGCTTGTCGAAAGCAAGATAGGCAAGAGCTAGGCCTTCTATGACGTATGGTTAGCCAGGTTATGATTGCAAAGGAAAAGTTCTTGAAGGAAATGAAAAGTGCTATTCCAGTGAACACATGAGTGATAAGAAAGTGGGTGTGGTGAAAGTTTGAGTGGTTTGGATAGAATGAATATCAAACCAGCCACAACACTTGCTTGAGCTAAAACCTAATCCAGAGCAAAGCCCTGTCTTTAGTTCTCTGAAGACTGAGGTGAGGAAACTGCAGAAGAAAAGAGACTGTTCATGAGGTTTAAGAATCCATCTCTATAAAATAAAAGGTTAAGATGGAGAGCAGGTGCTGATGCAGAAGCTTATAGCAAATAAGACCTAGCTTGATGGCTGATGAAGGAGATGCCACCAAAACAACAGATTTTCAAGGCAGACAGAGTAGCCTTCTGATAGCCAGGGAATGGAGATCAGTGCCTCGCTTCAAACTTCAAAGGACAGGCTGAATCTCTCTCTCTCTCTCTCTCTTCCTCCCTCTCTCTCCCTTTCTCTCCTTTTCTCCCTCCCTCCCTCTCCCCTCCCCCTTCTTTTCCTCTGTCCCCTTCTCTCTCTGTTTGAACCTAAGAGTGCTCTACCACTAATGTACATCCCTACCAGCCCCCTTTTTTTTTTTTTATTTTTTGTGGGTACCAGGGGGACGACCTCAGGACCTCGCGCGCCAACAGGCACCCGTGCCACTGAGCGATATCACCGGCCCCTTTTTCGTATGTGGGTTCCGGGAGTCGAACTCGGGCCCTCGCGCTTGCAAGGCAGGCGCTTACGCCGCTGAGCCATCTCACCGGCCCCCAACCCCCTTTTTGAGACAGAATCTTGCTAAGTTGTCCAGGTGGGACTCAAACTTGCAATCCTCCTGCCTCAGCCTCCCTCAGTGCTGGGTTACAGGCATGAGTCACCACACCCAGCTTGAAACTCTTGTTAGGGGCTTGTGCAGCTTGTTACTTTATGTTGAAGCTGATGCTTACTTGCCATTCCGAAAATCCTAGAGCCGTTGAGAATTATACCAACTCTGCTGTACCTGTGTTCTATTAGAGAAACAGCCAGCTGAGAAGACAGTAATGTGTCTGTTGTCAGCACACTGTTAAGACCTGCTGCTCAGAAAAAAAAAGATTTCTTTAAAATATTACTGCTTGTGGAAAATGCGCTTGTCTACCCAAGAGGTACTATGGAGATGAACAATGCCATTAATGTTGTTTTCAAGCCAGCTAATGCAGCTTCCAGTCTGTAGTCCATGGGTTAAAGTCATTTCAGCTTTCAAGTACTGTTCCTCTCGAATTGCATTTTGTAAGGCTGTAGCTGGAATTGAGTAGACAGTGATTCCTTTGCTGGTTCTGGGCAAAGTCAGTCAAAAGGCTTCTGGAAAGGGCATTTCATTCTAGATGACATTAAGAACATTACGATTGGTGTGATGAAGTCAGAATATCAGTGCCAGCAAGAACTTAGAAGAAGCTGATGCTGACCCTCAAGGCTAAGACCAACTCTGAAGACTTCGTTACAAGGACTCGGAGACTGCTTTGGCTAAAAGTAGTCATGCTTCATGTGGGTGACTAGAACTCTTGGCATCTTGGCCTTTTTTTTTTTTTTTTTTTTTCGTGGGTACCGGGGGTCGACCTCAGCACCTCACGCGCCAGCAGACGCCCGTGCCGCTGAGCGATATCACCGGCCCTTTTTTCGTATGTGGGATCTGGGAGTCAAACTTGGGCCCTCACGCTTGCCAGGCAGGCGCTTACGCCGCTGAGCCATCTCACCGGCCCTGGCCTTCGTTTTTTGTCTATCTCCTTTGTTACTTTGAACTTCGGGTCAGAGTCCTGCTTACTGCTGCATCATGTAAGAAGTGTCTGTCTAAAAACTGGAACTATAAAGCTGTATAGCCATAAATTTACCTATCTTCTCCAGCCCCCTTCAAGGCCGAGGGTACCACAGTAAGAGTAACTAAGATATTTTCAGAATTTGCAGGGACACCCTAATCCATTGTCAGTCACCAGCTCTTATAGCATTCTATTCCATACCAGCTGGATGGCTTCTCACATATCCAGTCATTATTCTAGACCTACAGTCATCTTGGATTCCAGAACAGTGGAGCTCAAGGACAGATCACTTAATAATGAGACTCCCTTCCCCTCCCCTCCCCTCCCTTCTCCTTCCTTCTTCTTCTCTTCTTCTTCCTTCTTTCCTTTCTTTCTTCTTTTTTTTTTTTGTCAGCACTGATGTTGAACCCAGGGCCTTCCTACTAAACTACATCCCCCCCAATTTTTTTTTTTTTTTTAATTTTGAGACAAGGTCTCACCAAGTTGCTGAGTTGCCCAGGTGGGGCTTGAACTTATGATCCTCCTGCCTCAGCCTCTCAGAGCCGTGCCTGGTTGAGTTGCTCCTTAAGGACCAGCAAAGTAAGTGGTTTCTTGAGATGGAATCTGTTACTGGTGAAGATGCTGTGAACATTGTTGACAGGACAGCAGAGGATTTAGAGTACTGTATAAGCTTGGTGAAGCAGCAGCGAGGTTTAGAAGAATTAAGTTTAACTTTGAAAAAGTTCTCTTGTGGGTAAAATACTGTCCAGCAGCATCACTTGCTACAGCTTTCTTAAAAGACAAGTTAGTCGCTGCTGAAGTCAGTGGGGGGAGGGATAGGCCATGGAAGGGATCCCCACATTTTGTCTGCGTATGTACCTAACAATGACTGGAATGTTGCTGCCTGCACTGGTTCACAGAAGCTCAGCTGAAGATGGAAGGTCTTCCCAAGGAGGAAATGTGCACCTGAACACAAGCAAGTTACATTCTGTGTGGTGTGCAGAATTACCTGGTGCATGGGAGCCTAGGAGGGTCACATTTATCCTCTCTTTTGGAGTGCTTAGTTGGAAATATTTAGTTTTTTTTTTTTTGGTACCAGCTAACTTGTATATTTTATATATAAATGGGAGGTGCCCAGGGAATGAGTAAATCTCAGGAAGGTGGCTTAGAAATCCATTTATGTACACAGTGTTTTATCTTCCACAAAGCAATACAGTTTTAAAGACTTGACAACACAAAGGGAAAGGACTTTGAATTTTTGTGTGTGTGGATGGTGGGAGGCAAGGAAGTGGGGGTTTGTTTCGTGGACTCCCCTGGAACCTTCTCCAGGCCGGTCAGGGTCTAAAGTTGTCTTCATTTGTTGAAAGGAGCGACAGACACTTGTAAATATTTGTCTTGCTTTTAGGCACATAGGGGAAGGCAGAGAGCTTATTCAGTTTCTTCTCAGTTGCCTTCAGCTCAAAATGCTCCTTGTGTCAAAAAGGCACATTTGGGGTGGCATATTGTGCTCTGCACACGTTTTCAACAGAAAAAGTTAACTGAGTCCACCCTTGAACCACATAGTGAAACTAGCAGGTAAGGGTTGTAAAGTGACTATGTAAGTATTGTCCGTGAAATAAAACAAAGTATGCTTTCAATGAATTAAAAAACTAGGAAATCTCAGTAGAGAAATAGCAACATAAAAGAAATTTTATATGTGATTAGAATTGATGAAAATCTGAAATTAAAATGTCACTGGATGGACTTAGAAGAAAGAGACTGAGTGAACTTGAAAATAGATTAATAAACATTACCCAATATGAAAAATAAAGAGAAAAAAATATGGAAGGTATAAAAAAGGAACAGTGCTTCAGGCACCTATTAGATTATATCAAACCATCCAATATATGTGTAATTGGAATCCTAGAAGAAAGCAGAGAAATAGGACAGAAAAAATATTTCAAGAAATAGTGATTGGGAATTGATAAATTCAGTCAAAGAAACTTATAGATGCAAAATACCCAGCAGACACCTAGCATAATGAGCACAAGGATGCCACACAAGGCAGAGATAAAGAGCAAATCTTGAAGGAAACAGGGACATCACACATTATAGAGGGACTTGACTAATAGCTGATATCTACTTAGAAATCCTTTAGACCACAGGAGAGTTAACATGTGAAAATACTAGGGGAAATCTATGATATTTGCTTTTATTTGCATTTCACTAATCACCAAGTGATTGAACATTTTGTAAGGTAAATAAGCAGCAGAGATCACCAGGCCTGTGTAAAGGCAACATGGCATGGAATTTATTGTGCCTGAGTTCAGGCAGAGAGTGTGATAAGGCCTTCTGCCCTGAACAAAGAAAGTGTGTCCCTTTTATAGGGATGGAGAGAAGGCAGGGGACATTAGATGGGAAGATCCCGGTGAACATCTGTGGTTAAAGTTTTCTGGCAATCTTGCATCTCAGTGGGCAGAGTCCTTCGAAGTGTCCATTGTAAATTCTTGGGTGTCTGCAGATGTCTCCAGGTCCTGTAAAATTCCTTGTCCTATCTTATCTTCTTTCCTGTGTTTGCTAAGTGCTGAGCTGAATTCTCTACAGAGAGTAGTGCTTCTGCTGGCAAGCAGGCTGGGGGCTGGGAGAGTCAGGCCGGGTTGGGACTTACACATTTTTGCTTTCTATGTTCTTTACCTTGTAAAAGCTATGTTTGTATAGTCAAGTCTGTCTCTCTTGTTTCCGTACTCCCCCCTTTGGTTTCTGCAGGTTATTGTTCACGGCCCTACTTAAGAGGTATAATCCATCTGGGGTGCTGTCTCATTAAAATACTAACCCTGTAAAAGCCAATGAGGCATTGAAATGGGCCATGGCGAATAACTTCTGTCTTTACATTTGTGTAGCTTAGACTGTTACTACAACATTGTCCTGTTCTTGTGAAATATAAATTTCTCTCTTTTGGTTCTCAGGTCATTCAAAATTTCAGTAGGAGGATCCAGACCAAAATCAAAGATCTTCTACAGCAAATGGAAGAAGGGCTGAAGACAGCTGATCCTCATGATTGCTCTGCTTATACTGGATGGACAGGTGAGAATGTGGGATATAATAACTGATGTTTTATTCTTGGATCACGAGATGTAAAACTTCGATTTAAAATTTCCTTTTCTGCCGGGCGTGGTGGTGCATGCCTATAATCCCAGCACTCAGGAGGCTGAGGCAGGAGGATCACCACAAGTTTAAGGCCAGCCTAGGATACAAAGTGAGTTCAAAGCTAGCCTGAACTACATAGCAAGACCCTGTCTCAAAAATATATAAATAAATAAATATTTTAAAAATTAAGTTTCCTTTTCTTTCAAAAATGGTAATGTTTTATACCCTTGGAGTCTTGAACTGTGTCTTTACTGATAAGATGCTTCGTAATTTTATTTCTAAAGAAATGTTTTCTACCAGAATTTTGACCTGTAATATGTAGTATGTTGTAGTTTTATAATATTATTTATTTAACCTAATATATAGTTGTGAAAATGTGTAATAGCAAATGTGTCTTATGGTTTTCTTGTTGTTGCTGTTGTTATTGCTTTAGTCTTGTGAGAAGTTGTGTTTGATTTTCTCTGGTCTGTTTCATAACTGTTTACCCTACTGCTTGTACTCATTTTGACTCATTGACACCCATCAAGGTTTTTATTTTAATTTTTTAAGCAACCAGTAATATACTTCATATCACAAAGCATAGTTTCAAAATAGACTTGCCTATATTTTACATCCTTACTATTTTACTAGGAAGCTACACGTGGTAGTAGCTATTTGGAGTTTATAAAGGAAATGAGATACTTTGTTTTCATGGATTAAAGTCTGATTAAATTGCTAATAATGATTAACATATAAATTTAGAATCATTTCTAGCTAAATTTTTGTAGTTTAATTAATAAATGGCATAGACACAGGTATATATGGTAGAGATACCAGGAACTAATGCCTGGCTCTGCAATGCATAACCAAACATGATGGCCTTGTATTAATATTTGCATTAATTTTAGTGACATTTATTATTTGCCTTTTATGAGTGTAACACTTACACATTGACATCATGCCTTACATGCCCAGACAGACCTACAGGGTCAAAGAAATTTATCTTAAATATAAAATTAGATATTTTGGTTAACCAGAAGTAAAATACAAAGAATATTTTGGGAAGGAAAATATACTTGGAAAGGAAAAATAACATGCCATTAGTAGAACAAGTTTCCCCTAAAAAGTCTTACTTACAGTATTTCCTCTTGTTGTTGAAAAAGAGTTGTTTTTAATCCCTAGTGTCAGTTTCCAAATTGGCTATGTGTTAGAATCATCCAGAGAGCTGTATAATAAACTAAGAGAACAATTACATTAAGAACTCTAGAATCCATTCTTCTAGTTAATTCCCTGCATCATGTGGTTCCATAAGTGGCAGGTGATTCACTGGTTAGTTGCTCAATTGGATGGGTTGATCACTAAAGAAAATGGAAAAAATTTTAAGAATAGGAAAATTAGGAAGAAGCCATAAAATCCAGAAAAGTAATTGTTTGATTTGGGGTAATGCAGTAGGAAATGATATGTGAGGAATACAAAGAAAAGGATCCAAGTTTGCTTGAGATACAAAGGAGAGTGAGTACGCCCTGGAAATGAATGAAAATTAACCAGGAAAAGGAAGACTTTGATAACTTTCCCTGGATTAGGAGTAGTTGTATTGAATACTACACCAGGACAATTAGCAAGACAGTAGGTTTAAACTTGTTTTATGTCTTTTTCTACCCTGATTTCTGTGTCTTGGTCTTTTGTTTTGTTTTCATTTTGAACAAATTTTTTTTTATGTTGCTCCTTTCGAAATACAGAGATTACATAGAGGTAGTTCATGTAATTACGAGAGAACACCCCAAAGGTGAAAGGAGAGCTCAGAGTGCTTTTGTTTGGTGGGATTCATTCCAGGCATAGCCCTCCTGTACCTGCAGCTGTCCCGGGTCACTGGTGACCAGACTCACCTGCTCCGGTCCCTGGATTATGTCAAGAGGACACTTCGGAATCTGAATGGCCGCAGGGTAACTTTTCTCTGTGGAGATGCTGGGCCACTTGCTGTGGGAGCTGTGATCTATCATAAACTCAAGAGTGACTGCGAGTCCCAGGAATGCATCGCAAAGTGAGCTTTTAAAACTGGGCATGTTTTCTACAAATTCTCAGTTGAATCTCTTTCAGTAGGAAGGCATTCAAAAAGGAAATCATTTTTAATTAGTCTACTATTTCACACAGGGCTCTCCAAAAAGTGAAATGGTTTGTATGTTAGTTTTGACCCATAATGGTGGGATCCTGTGCTCAGTTTCTTTCAAAGCATGGGGATCCCTTAATTTGGGGGGAATAAACATGTTTCTTTAATCATTTTTCCTAAGCAATTTGGTTACCTTTGATGCATGAAAACTAACTTACATCCCTTAGATCCAGGAAAGTGACGAAATTCAGTCTTAAAAACTGATTAGATATGCTAGTGATGGAACAGTTATGGAGCATGTGCACTTATTGTGCCTACTCTTTTATATTCTTTCTTGAAGAAGCAGAAATGAGGGCTCACTCTTAGGGCCTCGGAGAGTGTCTGACACATGCCAGTCAGCTAATGTTTGTTGGAAACTCAAAGAAGTCAGGCTCATTCCTGAGCCTGGGCACATTTCAATAATTTTAAATCACTTTCTTCTAATGATGGGTTTCAGAATGAAATACCTTCTGTTACATGGTTTAGAATACATATGAAGGCAAAAATTTTGAGCAGAAAGGTGTTTTTTTCTTAATTTTGATATTCGACAGAGGAATTAGTAAAGTGGAAAAGTTTTTTACCAGTTTCCTGGGTTTATATTTTTTGAATCATAGTTTAAATTTAAAAATAAATAACATAATTTCTCAAGTGATGAAGTGACTTCGCTGTATCAGGAAGAGGAATTTTAAGCATTCCTGGGAAACAGAATTTTTCTTGTTCATCAGACTTCTGCAGTTGCACAGCACCGTCGTCTGCCAGGACTCTGAGCTCCCTGACGAGCTGTTGTGTGGACGGGCGGGGTATCTGTACGCCTTGCTGTACCTGAACACGGAGATGGGCCCAGGCGCCGTGTGCGACTCTGCTATTAAAGAGGTAATGTGGGTGCTGTCCTGGGTGTATTCACTGCTCCCCGTTAACGTAGAGTTATCATGTTCATAGCTGGGCTCTGCTGCTGGGTAGAATTTTTTTTTTTTTTTTTTTTTTGTGGGTACTGGGGGGTCGACCTCAGGACCTCACACACCAACAGGCACCCGTGCCGCTGAGCGATATCACCGGCCCCTTTTTCGTATGTGGGATCCGGGAGTCGAACTCGGGCCCTCGTGCTTGCAAGGCAGGCGCTTACGCCGCTGAGCCATCTCACCGGCCTGGGTAGAATTTTTTTAAAGCATCTCTTAAAAATTTTTAAATAGCTGTTTTGGTTTTCAGGAATTTTTAATTTTTTTTATTAATTAGTACATTTTGCAGTACAAATGTGGAATTTTTTTAAGTTTATACTTTTACTCACCCTTTCTTGATTCAATTAGTTTTACTAGAACCAAACAATAGCAACTTCAAACATTTAGAATCGTTACTTCCCTTTGGTGAGATGTATGAGGCCAATGTGGCTGGGACCCATCCTCTTCTGTCTTACTGGACAGTGCTCGCTACATACCTCATCTGTGTGATCAGAGTTGGTCTGGACCCATAGCCAGTTGTGGAAGGCGGAAAGAGGAAATGGAGGAAAAACAGCTTCCTTTGTCAGGGCTCATCTACAAGTTGCCACCTCTTGGTGCTCACATCCTGTCCATTGCCAAAACTTAGGGAAAAGGCTATGTTGAGCCTCTCCAGCTCTGAGGCCAGATTCCCAGCTAAAACTCGGAGTACTTTACCAGAAGGATGACAGGAGCGTGGACATAAGGAAACAATTAGTGTCTTTACCATGTAGTCATTCCAGACATGATATTCTTCTGATCTGAGATCCTTCATGCCACAGCAGACTGCATTTCATTAGTCTCTCATCAATGAAGCCAGTTCCTCCAGCTTTCTTCCCTGGAATTCTTTTGGGGAAAACATTGCAGCTACAAAGCAAAGAAAATGTCTGGAACCATTTTTAATTAGGAAGTTTGTTTTAAGTTCAGTAAACTTTTCATACAATGAACTTTAGGTTCCGTGGTTAGACTTCTTAACATCTTTGTCTATTCTGACGTTGTCTTCCCATTCCTCTCTGCCTGCACTTATTAATTTATAAAATAAATGGAACTATTTAGCTCCTATTTAAAGATTTTTTATATTAAGTAATCTCTCTCTCCCCCTCCATCCTTCCCTCCCTCTCTCTACACACATTATTAATGTTAGTTATACCAAAATAGGATGCATGTAAGGTTTTTAGATTTACGTGTCTCAATATCTCTACAGGTAGTCAGTGCTATTATTGAATCAGGCAAGACTTTGTCAAGAGAAGAAAGAAAAGCTGAGCGCTGTCCCTTGTTGTATCAGTGGCACAGGAAGCAGTATGTTGGAGCAGCCCATGGTATGGCTGGAATCTACTACATGTTAATGCAGGTAGGTAACAATACTCTGAAATACTATTGCAGCAACTGTATTACAATATAATTAGATCCAATATGAATGGGAAATTAAATTCTTAGTACAAAGCAAGCAGGCTGAATGAAAATGTCTCCTACTTTGAATTGCAGATACTTAAACTCTGCTTTGTGAACCGGAAGCAGTGAATTCTGAAGAGTATTTTCTGTATGTAGTTTTGTACCAGATTTGTTGCTTATTGCACACACTTTTCTTTTGTCATTGTCCTGCCAAATAAAGTAAATTCTAGTAAGTCGAGGAGCATAGATTAGAATTTAGCTGTCTTTGATTAACAAGCCCATATATTCTTTTTTTCTTTAAAATTTTACTTCAAATTTTTAAAATTTACTACATTATGCTGGTATTGCCTAAAGGAAAATAGGAAATTTATATCTAACAGGCCCAAAGCCTCCTTTCTTGGTAATTGTCTTTATTATTGTAGAAAGTAAAAAATACGTATATTCTGATTGAGAATTTTCTTAATAGTGCAGAATTTTCTTAATACATATACTCTGACTGAGAGTTTTCTTATACATTTCCAAAGTAACCAAAATTCCATCTCATTTTAAAATGATGTTGGGGCCGGTGAGATCGCTCAGCGGCATAAGCGCCTACCTTGCAAGCGCAAGGTCCTGAGTTCGACTCCCGGAACCCACATATTAAAAAAGGACCGGTGATATCTCTCAGCAGCACGGGTGCCTGCTGGCGCGCGAGGTTCTGAGGTCGACCCCTGGTACCCACAAAAAAAAAAAAAAAAAAATGATGTTGTTATTCTGAAGTTTATAGATTTTGTTTACTTTGTTTCCCTAGGTTTCTGTAGGGAAACACATACACACACCCTGAAGCACTTACTTGAGGAACTAGCTTTATGTAATTAGGATGGCTGAGAAGTCCCACAGTCCACCATGTGGAAGCTTAAGACCCAGGGAAGGCTGTGATGCAGCTCTAGTCTGAATGCAAAACCTGAGGGCCAGGGGAACCGCTGGTGTAATCCCAGTCCAGGGCAGGAGGAAACTGATGTCCAGTTCAAGCTGTTGGGCAGGAAGGAGCAGCTTCCTCCCTTCTTGGTCTTGGTTCCATTCAGGCTGCAGTGGACTGGATGCCACCCACACTGGCAAAGGCCATGTGCTTCACTGCATCCAGCAGTTCAGATATGCTCTCATCTGGAATACCTGCACAGGCACACCCAGAAATCATGCATTTGGGCACCCACAGCCCATCAAGCTGACACGTACAGTTAGCCATCACAGTAGGCATTCTGTCTTTCCAGGTAAATGTTTCAACACTAGTTCAGGAACCTACTGGTTTTTAATATGATAATACCCATAAAGGGCAACATCATAATGTGCTCCCATGCTAATGTGGTTTAGATTCAGGGATTTAGTTTGACTTTATTGCATATGAGGACTTTCTTTGAGAGAAGTAATAGTCATGAAATTTTCCATTAATCTACTTTTAAAATAAAGAACATGGGACACAGTTAGCCAAGTATTTTACTTAGAAGTGCACAGGAGTTTTTATTGAAGGTTCATTGATGTGGTGGAGCTGGCTCAGGAGTTGGCTTGCACTTCCCTTCCCTGCCCCAAGGCCATACACATGCCCTTGTGTGGTCAGGCAGTCATGTGGCAGTAATGCCTGCCGTGTGCTGTCGTTTGGAAAGCATCAGAACAGTATATGCAGAAACTTTAAAAATGTCACTTAAACGGAACTCTACTCTCCAATGTCAGAACAAAGATAGTTCTTTTCTTGGAAGACCTTTCAAAACAACCAGACAAAGAAAGAACACAAACCCAAGTTCTTTCATAAAACTAGAAGACATGTTGAGTCCCAAACTATGCATATGTAAACCAAAAGTAGGAGAACAATGGCATTATGGTTTAGATTGAAAATCTAAAAAAAAGTCACATGTACTCATAGATAGGGTGTTTGGGAAGTGATTGAATCATGGGGGGCTTTTGCTGCCTTGTCATTAGGAAGTGCGGTCTGGTCAGAAGAGGCAGGTCACTGGGGATGTGTCCTCAAAGGATGTGTCTCCTTTCCTCTCCTCCCTTCTCTCTCTGCTTCCTGCCCAGGATGGGTGGCAAATGGTCTAATAGGACAGAAGAAGATCACCCATGAGTGCCTGTAGAGGAGGCTCCAGCGAGAAACAAGCCAGCTTCCCCTGCACAGCCCTGGCATTGAGGACCTCAAAGTGCCGTCTACCATAAACGTAGCACTACTGCAGGTCTCCCCTGAGTCTTCAGCCTGTGGCCGCCCGAGTCAGATTGCAGACTCCTCAAGTCTGTGCGACATATGGACCAAGAATCCCTTCAAACAACCCTCTTTCTTTCTACACACTCACCCTATTGCTCCTGTTTCTCTGCGGAACCCTGACTAACATGCTGTCCAGTCCTCTAAAGTGATTTCTACCATTGGACAGATCTCTTCTACACAGGGTATATCCTATTGGCGGTGTACTACTTTATGCAAAAATATAAACCAACAGCTGCACAATTACCAGACATCTGAGGAAAGCCTCCAGCTTGAAAGATTGGAGACCTAAACATGTGGAAAAAAGAAACTCAGAGATAACAGGGATAATCTAGGAAGAAAAACGAGTGTCAAAGAAACCACCATTAGTAACTATTGTCCTTAGGCAAACAAGAGAGGCTGTTGTGTCCAAGAAGCAAGAAACATTTTAGGGACAAAAAAGAGCTCTTGAAAATTAAAAATAGAATAACTGGTTTTTCTTCCTGTGGTTCTGGGGATTGAACCTGGGGCCTTCACACTGATCAACATCTTCAGCCCTTTTTATTTTTTAGTTTTTTTGTGGGGGTACCAGGAATCAAACTCAGGACCTCATGCTTGCCAGGCAGGCGCTGTGCCTCTGAGCTAAATCCCTGGCCCTATTTTTTAGATTTTAAGACAAGATCTCTCTCACTGAGTTGCTGTGTTGCCCAGGCTGGACTCAAACTTCCATCCTTCTGCCTCAGACTTCCAGAGTTCTGGGATTACAGGTGTGTCCCACCAAGCCCAGCTGAATTATTTGTTTTTGAAAATATTTGGAAATCAAAGTCAAACATCTTAGAAATCAGAGAGAAGTAAACAATAGGGGAGGAAATTATAAGAAAATAAGAGAATTCATTCAAGAAGTCCAGTGTCTCTTAGGACATCAAGTAAGGGAGGGCACTAAGTGGTAGGGAGGAATTTTAATAAATGCAGTAAAAGAGTATGTTCTCGAACTAAGAGACATGTGTCACCAAATTGAAAAGACCTACCAAGTTGCTGTCCTGTGAATGGGGCAAAAAAAACCCACGTCATGCCTGCCACTGTGTAAACATAAGATAAAAAAGATCCTTAAAATTTCAGAAAGGGAAATCAGAAAGGTTACATACCAAGGCTGGACATCAAAATGGCATCAGACTTTGTAACAGTTTCACTGAAGCTAAAAGGCAAACTCCAAGTTCTGAGTAAAAATGATTTCCTTCATTGAGTTGTACCAGGACAGTTATCAATTAAATGTAGGGTAGAACAGAGCCAGTTTTAAACAGCCAATTTAAAAAAACTTAACTTTCCTGTACCCTGTCTTTGGAAGCTCCTGTAGTGTGATATCTACCCAAAGAATGGAGTTTACCATGAAAGACGGGGGTGTGAGACCCAGGCAAGGGGCCCCAGAACAAAGGAGAGGGACTAGAATCTCCAGGTAGTGGGCAGGTGGAAGTTCCAGGGCAGCAATTGTACATGAGACCTAGACAGCAACTGGTTAAGACTGGAGGAAGAGAATGGAGACATACCTCCATGAGAAGTATCCCAGGATATTTGACTACACAAAAAATTATAAGGAAAGACTTGACAGAGCTGTTAATGCGTGTGAAAGAGCGTAGATGGCAATTCTTAGAAAACGAAGCAAATAAAAATGTGAGAAAGTCACTAAGGAAAACTAGAAGTCATAAAAGAATATACATAGGTAATTTACTCCATCCCTGTATCAGCAGCAAGCAGTATTTACATAGTGTAGTCTGTAAAGAACACATCGAGTATGAGATACAACCAAAAATGGCGACTGGAATAAGACTCTTGTGGATGATGGGAAGAGGGAAAGTGCCCTCCTCTGCTGCCACAGGGCAGGCCGTAGGTGAAATCTGAGATAGTAAGTCAGGACAACATCATGCACGTGTTATTTAGGAATATTGAGGATATATAAAGAAACCACTCAAATAGTAGAACTCAGTTGTGTCCTGGAAAGAAACACTGGCTGTCATTCTTTGCAGTAAGCTTCCTAAGCATATTTTGATTTTTTCCTTTGAAAACAATTTTCATCTATTGTTTGTATAAAAGTAATTTTTTAAAACACCATTAACTTTTTGGAAATACTCTTCATGATGCCTAGTTTGAAGAAAAACTAATGCATTCTGTAAGTGTGGAAAGGGAAAACCTGTAAAGATTTTTTCATGTAAACATTTTTTAAAAACATTGAAGTTGTTTTACTTCAGGAGGTTTAGAAGCACTGGTATCCCTTAGATTACCTCTTTTCTTCATACTTAACAAGATTATCTTTTTGTTAAAGAATTGAGGTTTTCATTTTATTTATAGAAGAAAGTATCATGTATTTTCTTTGGGTTTAATAGTATAATAATTTTTAAGCAATATTTTGCTCCATAGGTAGAAGTGTAGTTTATGTCACCTCTGAACATTTCCATCAGAACTGAATGAAAATGAGAACAATAGCTAAATACTGATTCTCTACCCCAGATGTTACAGTGATGTGGATTTGCAAAGCTCACTAATGTGTCACACTGAAAACTTCAGTTGGCCTCTTCTTGCCGTTGATTATTTCACCAAGTTTTGTATGCAAATCTGTAGTGTCTTGAAAACCTTTGAATTTTTTTTTAAGTCTTTTTAAAAAGCAGTGCCTCAGAATTAGTAAATATTTTCCAAGCATCTTTGTAGTCTTAGTCTCTGTGGTGGATTAACTAATGGTCAACTTGTAACACCCAGCTGAACTGAATCAGCATGGTCCTGGGTGTGGAGGGCCCTCCTGAGGATTGTTGCCAACAGTGTAAAAGGAGAACTGGAGGGAACGATGGTGTGCTGTTGATTCTTCTGGAGAAGCTTGTCATGCTGGTTTTCCTGAACTCAGCTGCTCTCATCAGAGGAGCTCAGGTCCTTGCTGTCACTGAGGATGGCTGCAGTTCTCTTCGGGGGAATTCCGGTCACTTCCTGGCTGCAGTGCAGATCCCTCACCTGCTGGCACAGATCCTGCACCCTGCTGGCGCAGACTTTTTAGTTTCCACCACTGACCTCTGGGCCTTCCCAGTGCAGATCCTTGATATAGACTTGCGTGGGACATTGTCGTGGGCTCTAAACCTCCAGCTGGACTTGTGGAAGACATTGCCGTGGGCTCTAGGTCTTCAGCTGGATTCGTGCAGGATGTTGTGGGATCCAGGCCCTCGGATGGATTCTTTGGGTCTCTGGTGCATGGACAGATCTCTTGCACTCTTCTGCATTTGACTTTTTGAGTGAATATTATAAAATAGTCCTATAAATTATGTTTCCTGTATTAAATCTGTTCCCTTGCAACCCCTGACCACAACAGTCTCTATAGTAAAATTTTAACACAAATCCAATAATAAGTTTGAATAGGTAACATTTAATGAGTGCTTTCAGGAAGTAATGGCTATTATTGCACACCAATTATTGGATGAAGGAATGGAATATGCATTTTTCTCAGTTACTCCTCACAGCAACCTCAGGAGTTGAATATTGTGATTATCCTATCAGGAAAAGGAAGTTAAATAATTTGAAGTGGCAAAGTCAGTGAATAGATATGGGAGGAGGGGGATACTTGGCTTCTTAGGAGGTAAGCACCACATGGAAGAAATTGAGGACTAGTGTTTAGACAAAACAGAACAATGAAATCTTTCATGGTCCTAGGTTCACTAGGGACTCAACCAAGTCTCCTTCCCCAGTCTGTAGTGATTTTCCTCCAAGTTGCTGGTCCTGATTCATCAAAGAAAACAAAATATGTTTGATACATTATTGCACTAATATATTTTAGAAAGATTTCAAAATTATTAGAAACAAAAATGTGGCCTGCCTAAATCTTAAAAAAATCAGATAATTGAATTAATTCTAATTTTATATGTTCCTCCATATTTCAGATAATTGATGCTTTGTTACCCATGATACAATGAGTTTTTTTTAAAAGAAACTTCAGGAAAAAATAGTTTTATTTTTGTTTCTTTAAAGCCAGCAGCAAAAGTGGACCAAGAAACCTTGACAGAAATGGTGAAGCCTAGTATCGATTACGTGCGCCACAAAAAATTCCGATCTGGGAATTATCCATCTTCATTAAGCAACGAAACAGATCGCTTGGTGCACTGGTGCCACGGTGCCCCTGGAGTCATCCACATGCTCATGCAGGCCTATAAGGTCAGTATTCAGTTGTGTTCACCCATGTGCTCATGCAGGCCTGTAGGCCAGTGCCTGTGTTGGTGGTACAAGCACCAGTGTACAGGGGTCCACCACATTTTCAGCTTCATTTGGGAAGCCTATTTGGTTGCACACTAAAAACCTTTTAGAATGAGTGTTTTTACAAAATAAACAGAAAGTCTGTTTATTTCACTACTCATCACTATGATTCCTGCTACAAGTGTGTTTTCATGGGGTTTGTATTCATATGTAAAGGAAAACACAGTCTGATGAGATAGTAATGCTTTTCATTCTTGTGATAGGAGTACTCAGAGTCAGGCAGCAGTCAGTGTTATAACCACATTTGGATTTTGTTGTCTTCATGCATTTTACACTCTTGCACGAAAAAGCCATTGTTGTTAGATATACTTATAATTGTTCAAGAGCTTTTAAATTTGACTTTAAAATTATTCCCAAGAAATAGGAATGGTGCTCACATTTTTGTACATCTGGGACATTATGGAAAAGTAAGCAGTGCCTTCAGTTGTTAATTCTAGTAAGTTGAAGACATGTTGGGCATGATATTAGGAGTGTTATTCATTTCTAATCTAAGATTTATCACGTAAGTTGAAAACAGTGCTTCGTTTGCCATTTTATTTTCTATTTAATGCATCTTTATTTGTAATATGTATTTGATATTGGGATATAAACATATCGATAAAACTATAACCACTACGATTCTTCCATTCAGCACAGTATTTTGGCAAGTCTCTACTTCAGAGAAATAGATGGAATTAAAGAGCAGAATTCATATTTCTACATGAAAAATATCAAAAGTACTGGTACCTGCATCAATTTTATTTTCGCTTTGTGATGGACTATGGTAAATTATTTCAAAAAAAATTATGGGAAATTAACTTGTATGATATACACAAATTTTTCAGCATTTTTTAGATCTCCTTCAACAATAACACCAAAAATATTAAAATAGTGTGACAAGAACAGTAAGAAATGACTCATGATATTTGTTGAGAGCATAGCACAATGAAATATATCATTTCAGAGTCAGAAGAACTTAATGATTCATCTTCTTCACATCACTATGCCTTTTAAATTAAACCATAATTCAGTTCAAATGATTGCCTCTCCTGTTTTTAGTATTTTGGAGCAGTGACATGGAGATGTCTGTAATATTATAAATGTCCAACCAGTAGGGTATGTGCATAATATTGACAGTATAAACAGGGATCTTTTCATATTCAAACAAATGCAAAAATGCTAGAATAGAAAGCTTTTGTTTGTGGAGGTCTTTTCCCCTTTCCCCTTAAAGACACCAACCTTTGCAGCTGGGTGTTCCTTTTGCCCTAGTGCACGCACCCTGTGGGGACCTCTGTCCTGTGCAGCACCTCTCCCACTGCCCTTGCCAACAGTCCCTGGTGCCTGTTTCTCCCTGAGGGTCACCTGGTGGCAGGCATCACCATATTATGCAGAGGACGGTATTATACAGAGGACCGGCTCCCGCTGCAGGGCTCTGCCCAGATCCCATATGAACACCTCCCCTCCCTCGCTGATTCCAGAACAGAAATCTCTCCTGTTTGGAAAGCAAGAGCCAGAGCTATTAAGGTCTCAGACTTAGTGATTCAAACCTGATTTTGTCCTCTACATTATGACTGTTGAACATAAGAAAGGAGAAGATTATCAGAATCTTCTGGGGTCAGAAAAGCATCAATGGTAATTTGCAAAACTGTAAATAACCTAGTTGTCCAGTTAGGGGTAAAACATGTCTTCACAGTATGAACTACAGGAAATAAGTCTAGACTGCCCCTTCCTGTTGGGGTGTGCACATACCATGAGCCGGACCTTTTGCGCTCTGTCTGGTAAGTGAGTGGAGGGGCTGAATTCATGTGTGACCCAGGCAGGAGGGGCAGGGACCCAGAGAGATGAGCACAGCTCTAGACTGTTTTCTCTCAAGTTATAGTTATTTAAATTAAGAATGTCCATTTCATAAGAGCTGTATCTTAAAATTGACTAGGAAATGTTTAGAATGTTTACATAACAAGCTTTAACAGTTTATTGTCTTGCATATAAAATCAGAAGTGCTTTAAGTATGATTATGGAGGAATAAAGTTATCAAGTATTTGACAATTATTAATATACTTCATAAATAAAACTATAATTTGAGTCCAGATTCACAAAATTTATTTTAGGTGCGACTCATGTTTACGTGTGACCTTTCTGGTGATTCGTTACATTCTGTTTGCCAGGGTCTTGTTGAGGATTTTTACATCTGTATTCATTAAAGAGATTGGCCTATAGTTCTCTTGTTTGATTGCATCCTTGTCTGGTTTTAGAATCAGGGTAGCTTCCAGGAAAGACTTTGGGAGTTCTCCTTTCCTTTCAATTTCATTAAAGAACTTGAGGATTATTGGAAGTTTTTGTAGCATTCTGCAGTGAATCCATCTGAACCTGGGCTTTTCTTAGTTGGTAGGTTTTTTTTATTATTGCTTCAGTTTTGTTGCCTATCCCTGGATTATTCCGGTTTTTTAAATCTTGTTTCAGTTTTGGTAATTCATATGTGTCTAGGTATCTATCCATTTCTTCTGAATTCTCCAATTTATTGGCATACAGGTTTGCAAAGCAGTTGTCCTTACTTCACCTTCATTTTTAAAAGAATATTTTGCTGGTTGTGGAATTCTAGTTTGACAATTCTTTTTTTCTTTTCAATACTTTAAAGCTGGTGTTCCATTGTCTTTGGACTTCTGTTGTTTCTGATGAGAAATTAGTCATTCATCATGCTGGTTTCTTTCCTGTGATATATATTTGTGTGGGCATGTGTGCATGTTTTTCCTCTGAAAGCTTTTAAGATTTTCCTCTTAGTTTTTGATTTTCAATAGTTTAATTGCCATGTACCTATATGTATTTGTTTATATTTATCCTGTTTGAGATTCCTTGATCTTCTTGAAGTCATAAATATGTATCTCAATACATTTTATGTTTGGCCATTATTTTTCCATAGGTGGTGGTGGGGTTATTTTCGAGTTTCTTTTTCTTCTCTGTAATTCAGGTGGGATAATTTCCATTTATCTAGTTTCATATTCACCAGTGATTTCTTTGTCATATCCAAGCTGCTATAAGCCTACCCAGTGATTTTATCTTACCTGTAGATGGTTTTCCAGGTCTATAATATCCATTTATTTCTTTATTAATAGTCCCTTTCTCCTCTGAATGTTCCTAGCTGTTTGTCTTAGTTACTTTTCTTGTTGCTGGAGACAAAACAGCTGACACCCACAAGTTAAAAGAGGAAAGGTTTATTTTGGGTTACACTTTGTAGAGGTTTCAGTCCATAGTTGGCTTGTTCCAAGGCAGGGGACATGACAGAGGGCATGACAGAGGAGAAACAGTCCATGGCATGGCAAGCAGAAGGCAGCCAGCAGCCAGCCTGCCTTCCTTCTTTTCCCCTTATATTCCATCCAGGCTACAATCCTGATGATTGGTGCCACACATACCCAGGGTGGGGCTTCCATTATCCACACTCAGAACTATGCTAATTTCACTCAGTGGACTAATGTAGTCCACACCCGTAATCCCAGTATCACGCACCCTAGATCCAGCCAGCTCCAAAAAGCCTCCAAAGGCATGACGCTTTGGGGGAACATCTAGATAGAAGCCATAACACTGTCCATTGGTGGTGAGTATAGTTTCCTTTTCATCCTTAAAGACATTTGTTATTGCTACTGAAAACCCTTGTCATTCCTTCCACATTTGGGTCATGTCAGTGTTAGTCCATTTTGTAACACGAGCCAATAGGTTCAGAGAAGTTGTGTGCCAAGGTCTCACTGTCAGAAGTCGCATGAGTTGACCAAGGTTGTAGAAGAGAGACTTGGATCCGGGTCTTGTGACTCCAGATCCCTTAATGATTTTCTTTGCATCTGTCTCCCCACACTTCCTGTCCTGAGACCTCTCAGAGAAAGTTACTGTTTGGGAGAAGGAATGTAGATAAGTAAATGCATTTTCCGGACAAATTGTGATTGCTGTAATATAAAGAAGATGAATCTGTGTCTAACTCTGGAAACATTTTCTATAATTCTTAAACTCTCAATTTGTTCTTAATAAAAGTAGCTTTTCTCATAGAGCATGCATGTGATAGGGTAAGAAAGAGGTGCTGCTGATGCCCAGAAACTAAGGTATAGGTGACATTATGGGGCAAACATCCAAACACCTCTCTTACCAGGGGACAGTATGAAGTAGGGACAGTATGAAGGAACCAAATGGGTTCCCTTTCAATCGCACTTCCCCCAGAGCACCAGAAGGGAGCAAATCGGGTTTACTTTGGAGCTGGCCTGCTCCTCATGGGATTTCAGGACATAGCCTAAGACAGTGGCTTTTCACCTAGTAGCTTTGCCTGATTGTTTCTTTAGGATGAATAAGAGTGTTTTCCTTTACAGCTAATTTTAAGAGGCTTAATGGGCCAGTGACAGGAGGAGGTATTCATGCCAGCAGTGTAACACAGGAAGAATAATGGTTGGTAGAGCTCAGCAGTAGTCAGCACCTGTGGTGTGCCAGGCCCTGTGCTGAACTCCTGGCGTGTTATCTCATGATAGTCCTTACAACAAACTATGTCATCCTTTCATAGATGAGAAAACTAAGACACAGAGCCTGAGTGACTTCTCCAAGTTCACACAGATAAAAGCCAAAACCCAGGCTTAGGCAGTCTGACCCCAGAGCCCACCTTTTGGCTGCCTTTATATGAAGAGAAGCAGTGTTGCTCCTGATTCTGGAAGCCTGGTGATTAACGGTGCCTCTGTTTCCCCTTCTGCACCTGCAGCCTCAGAACTCTTCTCAACCTGGTTCCGAGGAGGTCACTACTCACTGTCACAAGGGGACGGGCCCATGAAGATCACATGTAGTGACCTTTGTGCTCCTCATCTTTGTCCAGCTCATGTGCACTAGAATAGCCTGACTGAAGTAGGAGGTTATGAATAACAGATCTCAGAGAAGGAGCAGGGAGCAGTTATGAAACGTGAGGAGAAAGAGTGGAAAATGTGGAAGATTCTGGAGCCAGGGTGGTGGTGCACACCTGTAATCTCAGCACTCTGGGAGGCTGAGGCAAGAGGATACAAGCCCAGGCTAGGCAACATAGTGATTTAGAGAGACCTTGTCTCAAAATAAAAAAGCTAAAAGAGCTGGGGATGAAACTCAGGGCAAAGGCCTTGGTTTCAGTCCCCAGTGCTGCTGAGGGGGGCGGGCTGAGCAGATAAGAGCGGCTTCCTCTTGTCTACCTTTGGCTGTCAGCATCTGCAGCTGTCCACTGGAAGCGCTCCTGGAGGGGTGCTGTGAATCCTGCCACTGGCACCTGCTCTGAGACCGCAGCCAGTCTGTGTACAACTGTGCGTGACCACCATCTCTGGCCCAAAGGGTGGGCTCTGCAGGCTCTCGTGAACACACAGGCTGACCCAGAGTGAGGGTGTTCTCATCCTAGAGACAGGGTGCTGTGGAATCATCGGCGCCTGGGTTGCCCTCGCTGAGCAGACATTTCGGAATTGTAGAATGTGTGTCTTGAGAACTATGCAGTGGTTTGTCGTGAAGCATCTTCCCAAGGAAATGGGTAACTTTTTTTATAATTAAATTTTGTATTAGTCCACATTTGCAGTACATAATGATCACATTCCTCCTGGGGAGTTGGTACATGTACACCACACATCTTAATTCTTTTCTAATACCCTTCCTCTCCCCTCTCTCTCCATCTCTCGGTCCCCTTCCCATTTGCAAAATGTGCTATTTAATATTAATTTTTATTTTTTAATATTTTTGTTTTTTTGAGACAGGGTCTCACTGTGTAGTCCAGGCTGGCCTTGAACTCATGGTGATCCTCCTGCCTTAGCCTCCCAAGTGCTGGGATTACAGTTGTGCACCACCATGCCCAGCTCAATATTAATTTTTAAAGCTAAATTTTAGAATTACTTCTGCAAAACTGTGAATTGGAGGGCAAGAGAAATAAGCCGACAGATTGAGCTTGTAAGAGGCTCTATATCATGTTGTTAGTGATTTTTAATTTTTAACTTTTTTTACCCCCAATTTTTCCTAATGTATAATTTTCTAACCAGAAAGGGGAAGTTTTCGTTTGCTTTTTTGGTGGTACTGGGGATTGAAGGAGGGACTTCACATTGAAATATTTCTGCAGCCCCTTATTTTGAGACAAGGTTTCTCCAAGTTACTGAGTTACCCATGCTGGACTCACACTTGAGAGCCTCCCACCTCAGCCTCCCAGTGCTTGGACAATAGACGTGTACCATAAAGCCTCATACGGGAAAGAATTGTTTTGCTAACTGTTACCCTCTTGCTAACATTGCTTTGGTTGTCACTGTCCAGGTGTTTAAGGAGGAGAAGTACTTGAAAGAGGCCATGGAGTGCAGTGACGTGATTTGGCAGCGAGGTCTTCTCCGAAAGGGTTATGGCATCTGCCATGGCACTGCTGGGAATGGCTACTCTTTCCTGTCCCTTTACCACCTCACGCAGGACAGGAAGTACCTCTACCGAGCCTGCAAGGTGAGAGAACTGCATACAAAGGCTCCCAACACAACCCCTCTCTCCACTGTCTGCCTGGCTTTCCCTGTGAGGTGGCTTCTGCTGCACAGCCTTGTCCTGGGCTCTCTGTGCCATGGTGTCCTTGTCTGCCACACAGGGTGACGTATGCAGACAGCTCCTGGGGAACATGTGTTCTGCAGTTGCACTGCCTGGGTAGAATCACATTGTGTGTCAGCTCAGTTTCTTCATTTGTAACAATGGGAAAAATATTCCCCATCTCCCAAGGAGTTCTGAGAATCCATCAAGACCATGTGCAGATCATGCGCAGTTGTCGCTGCTCAGAACCTGTTGCAGGCCAAACCCACACTCCTCTCCTGTGCACAGAGCTTTGTGCCTGGTCTCTCCCCACTTCCCGTGCGTCTCCTGGCCCCGCACCCCGGCTGGACCTCTGCTCTATCCATGCCTGCCCTCCTGCTCTGGAGGATGGAGGCGAAAGGTGCCACACTTGTGCCCTTGACTCTTAGCACTGTTGCCTTCATCAGGGACCCTCTTCCCCCCAAGCCTGCACAGTGACCCCTTGCCTTCCCGTGTCAGTGTAGGGATGTCCTTAGACCTTCAGACTTCCGGCTGGAGGAGCACTCACAGCCATCAGCTGTGTGTTTTTTGGTTCTTGAGCATGTCATACCAGTACAATGTAAGCTCCATGTCTCATTTCTCTGGGTCACTACCCTGCATCAGGACCTAGAACAGTGAGTGACATCCAGTAGAAATTCTTGAATCTGCTGTGAGTACGTGAAAATGAGTGGCACAAAGCAAGATATAGCAGGCATTTGCTGGTGTTTTATTGCTATATACAGCTCTCGAGGTTTAGCACACAGGAGGAAAAATGGGAAAAAGTCACCAGAGTGTGCATAGTGACCTTGATAGGAGAGCATTGTGGCCGATATGCTCTGTACGCTTTCCTCTGGTCAGTGAATGTCTCTTAGCACCATGGGGCCTCCCTCTGCCCCTCTGTGGATTCTCTCAGAATGCACACACATCTTTGGGGCCCACACATGGGAGACCACAGGATGCTGTGGGAGCCATAAAGAGGGCAGAGCCCAACCCAGTCCTCACCAACTGGGTGCATCAAACAAGCTACCCAAGGGGGGCAGAAAGTGACATCCAGGCCAAGACCTGGAGGACAGCTGGAAGTTAGTCTAAAGGGACTGAGGAAGGATGTTGATAGGAAACCACGGGTCCACACGCCTGGAAATTTGGGGTACCGGGGACTGGATGAAGTTCATGGTGGCTGGAGTGTGGGGTGGGGGAAAGAAGTGGAGGCAGAAGTGGGAAGTGGCGAGATTCCTTCATACTACTTACGATGGTAGGTGATTAGGTAGAGTAAGAACTTGTATCGATGTCATGAGGGCTTGAGACATCTCTGTTTCTTCAAAGATGGAGTCTCACAGGCAGGTCAGGAAAGGGTGGTTCCGGACAGTGGGGAGGAGAGCTGACACCAAGCTAGAGCATGAAGCAGCATGGTGTATGCTCAGAAAGCTGAGTCCAATGCGGTGTGATCCATGGAGTGGGTGGTTCTGATAGAGATGAACCCAGGTGGGAGGGCATTGGCCAGAGGAACCTAGTCCTCTGTCGGTGAGCAGCGGGTGGAGGGCTGAGTCCTCTGTTGGCGAGCAGCAGATGGAGGGCTTTAGTCCTCTGTTGGTGAGCAGTAGTTGGAGGGACCTGTCCTCAGTTGGTGAGCAGCAGGTGGAGGGGCTGAGTCCTCTGTTGGTGAGCAGCAGGTGAAGGGGCTTCGTCCTCAGTTGGTGAGCAGCAGGTGGAGGGGCTGAGTCCTCAGTTGGTGAGCAGCAGGTGGAGGGGCTTAGTCCTCAGTTGGTGAGCAGCAGGTGGAGGGGCTTAGTCCTCTGTTGGTGAGCAGCAGATGGAGGGCTTTAGTCCTCTGTTGGTGAGCAGTAGTTGGAGGGACCTGTCCTCAGTTGGTGAGCAGCAGATGGAGGGGCTGAGTCCTCTGTTGGTGAGCAGCAGGTGGAGGGGCTTCGTCCTCAGTTGGTGAGCAGCAGGTGGAGGGGCTGAGTCCTCAGTTGGTGAGCAGCAGGTGGAGGGGCTTAGTCCTCAGTTGGTGAGCAGCAGGTGGAGGGGCTTAGTCCTCTGTTGGTGAGCAGCAGATGGAGGGCTTTAGTCCTCTGTTGGTGAGCAGTAGTTGGAGGGACCTGTCCTCAGTTGGTGAGCAGCAGATGGAGGGGCTGAGTCCTCTGTTGGTGAGCAGCAGGTGGAGTGGCTTCGTCCTCAGTTGGTGAGCAGCAGGTGGAGGGGCTTAGTCCTTAGTTGGTGAGCAGCAGGTGGAGGGGCTTAGTCCTCAGTTGGTGAGCAGCAGGTGGAGGGGCCTAGTCCTCTGTTGGTGAGCAGCAGGTGGAGGGGCCTAGTCCTCAGTTGGTGAGCAGCAGGTGGAGGGGCCTAGTCCTCTGTTGGTGAGCAGCAGGTGGAGGGGCTTAGTCCTCAGTTGGTGAGCAGCAGGTGGAGGGGCTTAGTCCTTAGTTGGTGATCAGCAGGTGGAGGGTCCTGTCCTCAGTTGGTGAGCAGCAGGTGGAGGGACTTCGTCCTCAGTTGGTGAGCAGCAGGTGGAGGGGCTTAGTCCTCAGTTGGTGAGCAGCAGGTGGAGGGGCTGAGTCCTCAGTTGGTGAGCAGCAGGTGGAGGGGCTTAGTCCTCTGTTGGTGAGCAGCAGATGGAGGGCTTAGTCCTCAGTTGGTGAGCAGCAGGTGGAGGGGCTTAGTCCTTAGTTGGTGAGCAGCAGGTGGAGGGACCTGTCCTCAGTTGGTGAGCAGCAGGTGGAGGGGCTTAGTCCTCAGTTAGTGAGCAGCAGATGGAGGGCTTAGTCCTCAGTTGGTGAGCAGCAGGTGGAGGGGCTTAGTCCTTAGTTGGTGAGCAGCAGGTGGAGAGGCTTAGTTCTTAGTTGGTGAGCAGCAGGTGGAGGGGCTTAGTCCTCAGTTGGTGAGCAGCAGGTGGAGGGGCTTAGTCCTCAGTTGGTGAGCAGCAGGTGGAGGGGCTTAGTCCTTAGTTGGTGAGCAGCAGGTGGAGGGGCCTAGTCCTCTGTTGGTGAGCAGCAGGTGGAGGGGCTTAGTCCTTAGTTGGTGAGCAGCAGGTGGAGGGGCTTAGTCCTCAGTTGGTGAGCAGCAGGTGGAGGGGCTTAGTCCTCTGTCGGTGAGCAGCAGGTGGAGGGGCCTAGTCCTCTGTCGGTGAGCAGCAGGTGGAGGGGCTTAGTCCTCTGTTGGTGAGCAGTAGGTGGAGGGGCCTTGTCCTCTGTCGGTGAGCAGCAGGTGGAGGGGCTTAGTCCTCTGTTGGTGAGCAGCAGGTGGAGGGGCTGAGTCCTCAGTTGGTGAGCAGCAGGTGGAGGGGCTTAGTCCTCTGTGGGTGAGCAGCAGGTGGAGGGGCCTAGTCCTCAGTTGGTGAGCAGCAGGTGGAGGGGCTTAGTCCTCAGTTGGTGAGCAGCAGGTGGAGGGGCTGAGTCCTCAGTTGGTGAGCAGCAGGTGGAGGGGCTTAGTCCTCAGTGGGTGAGCAGCAGGTGGAGGGGCTGAGTCCTCAGTTGGTGAGCAGCAGGTGGAGGGGCCTAGTGCTCAGTTGGTGAGCAGCAGGTGGAGGGGCTGAGTCCTCAGTTGGTGAGCAGCAGGTGGAGGGACTTAGTCCTCTGTCGGTGAGCAGCAGGTGGAGGGGCTTAGTCCTCAGTTGGTGAGCAGCAGGTGGAGGGGCTGAGTCCTCAGTTGGTGAGCAGCAGGTGGAGGGGCTTAGTCCTCTGTCGGTGAGCAGCAGGTGGAGGGGCTTAGTCCTCTGTTGGTGAGCAGCAGGTGGAGGGGCCTAGTCCTCAGTTGGTGAGCAGCAGGTGGAGGGGCTTAGTCCTCAGTTGGTGAGCAGCAGGTGGAGGGGTTTAGTCCTTAGTTGGTGAGCAGCAGGTGGAGGGGCTTAGTCCTTAGTTGGTGAGCAGCAGGTGGAGGGGCCTAGTCCTCTGTTGGTGAGCAGCAGGTGGAGGGGCCTAGTCCTCAGTTGGTGAGCAGCAGGTGGAGGGGCTTAGTCCTTAGTTGGTGAGCAGCAGGTGGAGGGGTTTAGTCCTTAGTTGGTGAGCAGCAGGTGGAGGGGCTTAGTCCTCAGTTGGTGAGCCGTTCCAACCCTTGTCATTCCCCACCCTAGATCAAGTAAGGGAAGAAGCCCAGGTACCAATATCTTTTAAGCCCTGCAGGTGACTTTAGTAATCGGCCACCATTGAATGTTGAGTAGGAAGTAGGGGTCCACGCTGAGTCCCTTCTTTTGGAAAGGTTACCAGGGATCATGACAGAAGGGTGAGGCCAAGCTTGGGGCTCCCCCATTGTTGTTTGACCATGAATACGAGAAACCTGGTGGTGTACACCAGGGCATTGCCTGTGATGATAAACAGTGATCTAGACATATGTCAGATGTGGAACCCACAGAATTTAGTGCAGTTGTTTTGTTTTAATGTGGAAAAAAGAAATACCTTATTGTTTCCCTGATGGAGAAAACCAGGTAGATGGTGCATCAAACAAGCTAAAAAAGTCAGCAGATTTAGAAGGCAGAAAACAAAACAAGTTTATTTTACATGTGCTGAATTTTATATTCATTGTGTTTAACTCTTATGATTCTTAATATACAAATTGACAAATTATGTCAGCTTAAGCAAAAAAAAAAAAAAGTGTATTGTAATGATACAGAAAACTCCACTGAAGAGGCAGGAGAAGGGCCAAGTTGGTTGCTGCAGGGCAAGCACCTAGAGCTGGGGGGAAGGCGTTTTCCAGGTGGTGATGGAGTGTCAGTGTGGGGCCGTGGAGCCAGTGTGGAACTGAGGCAGAGAAGCCAAGGCAGTGGATGTTTTCCAGCATGCACTGAGTGTTCCCAGGCTGGGCCAAGGCTGCAAGGTCCCTGCCAAAGGCAGAGAAGATGCTGGTGGGGGCAGCCAGGGCTGAAGGCCACTTATACCTGGCTTTCATCCAGATGGAAAGGGCAAGAGGCGGGTCCTGGAGGATGGGCTGTGGCTGGGTGAGGGTTTCTACCTCAGACTTCCTTGGAGCTGCTGAGGAGCAGCCCGCATCTCATGGGGCTCAGTCACAGGGCAGAGGGGGTTGTGCAGCCCAGCCCAGCCCAGCCCTGTTCCAGACTCGGCCACCTGCAGGCCTCTGGCTCTGGCTCCTGTGAGCTCCCTGCAGTGCTGTCCAGCAGGAGTGCTGTTCTCACAAGGATCTCTTTCCTGTCAGTTTGCAGAGTGGTGTCTGGACTACGGAGCGCATGGGTGCCGCATCCCCGACAGGCCCTACTCCCTCTTTGAAGGTAGGCAGTCAGCATTTGCTGAGTGGATGGACCCTCCTATCCCTGGGGTCACACACTGGTGCCTTTGGTCTTGCCTGCGTAATGACTTCAAAACCACAGTGGCCACGGAGAGGTCAGATTACTGCTGAAATGTCTTTACCATGCCCATTCTCTGTCCTGTCCATTCCTCCAGTGTCCTTAGTGCCTCTGTGATGGGTTTGCAGACAGTGGGGAAGGCCTGCTGGTCAGTGAAGGGAGACAAGCTCACCTCTGTGCATTTCCCTTGTAAGGGGGTCTAATATTGATGGGCTCACAGGAATCTGGGTAGTTCTTTAAAATACATCATTAAATTATATAAGGAAGTGTCTTTGTTAATTTGCACATTGCTGAGACAAAATACCCAACATCCATAAGTTAAGGGAGGAAAGGTTTATTTAGCTCACATTTTGTAGAGGTTTCAGTCCAGCTGACTCCAGGGCAGAATGGCTTTGCAGAGAATAGTTCATGGCAGGCAGAAGACAGCAAAATCAATAAGGAAGGGAGGAACAGGCCTCTTCCTGTCCATGGTATTGTGGGCTGGCTTTCTGCCCTAGGGCTGGTATAGCACTTACATTCTTAATCCTAGCCAGACCTATGCCAAACCGATCAGTGGACTGATTGAGTAATCACACATCCTTAATCCCAGTATCACACACTCCAGATGCAGCCACCTCTGAAAAGCCCGCCCCCATGACTGCATGAGGCTTGCGGGGGGGCATCTAGACACAAGCCATAACAGGAACTTAATAATATTATCAATTAGAATATTAGTAATTAGGAATATTAGTCATTATAAAACTATAATGAGAGCTAATGTTGAAGAAAGTTCTGAAAAGGAAGAACAATAACAGATCATCTGTAAAAACAACAGTAACTGGTAGTCTGCTGCAAGTGTGACAGATGGACTATAATTCAGGAAAATAATAGAGTCCCCCAGAAAGACTGAAATGTTTTTTATATTTGTATGTGTGCTTGTGTATATACTGACTTGCTTATAAACCACAGGTATCAAAGGCAGAGGCTAACTGGTGTTGGGATGAATTGATGTTTTAATCACGTTAGAGCCACATCTCACACATACTCTATATAAATTTCAGAAGTAATAAATGAATTTTTATTTTTTTTTATTTTTTAATTTTTTTGTGGGTACCAGGGGTTGACCTCAGGACCTCGCGCGCCAGCAGGCGCCCGTGCCGCTGAGCGATATCACCGGCCCCTTTTTCGTATGTGGGTCCCAGGAGTTGAACTCAGGCCCTCACGCTTGCCAGGCAGGCACTTATGCCACTGAGCCATCTCACTGGCCCAATAAATGAATTTTTAATCAAATAGATGGGTATTGAGCTTTGTCAGTGCCCTTTCTGTGTCGGTTGATAAGGCTATGTGGTTTACCTCCTTTAGCCTACTGATAGTGTCAATTACATTGATTTTGTTTCAAATATTAAGCCAGTTTTCTATCTCTGGAATAAACCCTTCTTAGTCATAGTGTATAGTTCTTTTTACATATTGCATAATCCCAAATTTGCTAGCATTTTGTTAAAGACTTTTTCATCTGTACTCTTGAGGTTGTTGTCTCTAGTTTTCCTATTTTATACCATATTTATCTGGCTTTGGTATCAGGACAACACTGACCTAGTGGCTTTCTCTCATTTTCTGTTTTCTGGAGAGATTGTGTATTAATTGGTGAAAGAACTGGTGTGAATATAATTTAAATGTTCAGTAAAATTCTCTAATAAAATCTTTGGGACTGGAGATTTCTTTCTCACAAGGTTTTGAAACCATTTCAGTTTTTTAAAATAGTTACAGGGCTGTTTAGGTTTAGTCTGTTTCATATTCAGTGTGTTGTAGTATTTTGCAGTTTTTGAAAATCTTGCCCATTTCATCAGTGATGTTAGATTTACATGTGTGAAGCTGTTGGTAGTATTCTTTTCTTATTCTTATGATATCTGAGTCAACTGTAGCGATAGATCCTGTTTTATTTCTGGTATTGGTAGTGTGTTTTAGTCATAATGGAAACAGAACATTGGTCAGATCTTTTGGGGAATGTTGTCTCTTTAATATTCAAAAAACCATAAAGAAAAGTATTTCTCAGAATAAAACATTTCATTCTCTGTGACATGAAATTGCGATATTCTGAGCTGATGAAAATCTGTTTCGGACACTGCCCGAGAGCCATCCCTAAAGCTCCCGCTCTTGCTTTGCAGGCATGGCCGGCGCTATTCACTTTCTCTCCGATGTCCTCGCGCCAGAGACATCACGATTTCCAGCGTTTGAACTTGGCCCTGCCCAGAGGGATTAAAAAGGTGCAATAAGACAACTAAAATACCTGTTGGACCAAAAGCCTCCAGATGGCTCAGTGCCTGACACAACCAACTGTGAATCCCGAAAGAAAAAAAGCAGACACTTTCATAGGCCCCTTTTGTTGCAGAGACCCTCAAGTTAGAGCATGAGTGACAGAAGCCATCCCACCAGCGTTTGTGACAGTGTTGCCCTCAGTGTGTGAAATACGAGTTCTTCACATCTGGTTCCTGTAGTATTTGCATGTCCCCTCGTGTTGTCTGTAGGCGTGAGTTGTTCTTTTCACACCGCGCGGGGCTGAGCTTGCATGGGTTTCATCAGCAGCCGCGTTTCTGTATATAATGTGTAAGGGTGTCGTCTCTGGGACAGGTAGGGACTGTCGGGAGGTGCCGCTTGTATATTAGGTCATCAAGGGTGGCATCCTAGTGAGAAGGTCTTGGTGTTTCCCATGGGTACCTTTCTGAAGAATGTGAAGAAAAGACCACTCCAAACACTGAGAAGAAACACTAAACAAGACATTTGGGGAAAGCATGGTTAGGGCCACCCCCTTGCTGTGTGTTGGGCTGATGTTGGGTTGTCACAAAGTAGGATGGGTCCCTGAGACTCCGTTAGGGCCCTGTTGTTTCATGAACCTCACATGAAGTTCACGAGGCTCCTTGAGGTCCGAGGCAACCCTGGGTGGTGAACTTCACAATACTGTGACTACTCTTTACTGACCACATTGTGAACAGCAATGACTGAACGGTGGTAAGTCTAGAACATTCACCCAGGTATATAATTACTACAACAGATCCCATCTCAATTTACCAGCTGGGGATTTAATTATTATAAGAACAGTGGATAAATTGGAAATGGGTGATAGATCACCAGAAGTTTGAAATAAGCTTAGTTGCAAGCATATAGATCTAGTTGAGAATTGTCCTAAGTATAAATTTGGGATGAATGCATTCCTCATTTTTGTCTACTTTAGGGGAATAAAATCAAAAGTACTAGTCTGCATTTGTACATATGAGGAGCAACATTAATGTTCTAACGAGAGAATTATAGTATTATCTGGGTGACATTTTCTTAAAGGGATATTAATTTGGATTAGTGCCCCCCTTAGTAATTCTGTCATACAGAATTCTGTTGTAGAAGAGTTTTTGTCATCAGGGTACAAGTGGCTGAGGACTTTCTAAGAACTTCGCCTGTTCGTATCGCAGAAGACAGGACTTCGAATGGCCTGGTCCTTGTCTACAGGGAACATTTAAGGATTCATCGGTACTGGTTTCCAGTCATTTTATAAAGGGAAGGGAAGAACATTCATTTCGAAGACCAGTTGCCTTTATGCACGTGCAGTTGTCCGGGCATTGCTGAGTCTTATGTATGGGTCTGGGACCCTGAACATGTGACCTTCAGTTTCTGAGGGATGCCCTTGAGTCTCCTTATTGCAGACAGCCCTGTTTCTAAGTCACAATTAGTTTTCTCCACTTTAGCTTGGTGATTTTATCCTCATGATTAAGCTTTAAGTGACTTCCTGCCTGCTGATGGCTTTTCAGGGGAGTCTAGCACACCATTCTAGCTGATGGGAATGTTTCACAGAGAACCTCACATGATATCCAGTCTCATCCAACAGCATGGTTCCCACTCTCCCACCCATGCCATCAAAGAATGACACAGAGCTTGCTGAGGAGGCCTGCCTCCTCCTGTCTGGGGGAGCGAGTCCCTGGGCTCTCGGTCAGCCCTTTTCTGCAAGGAGGAGGCCACTGGGGATGCCCTGATTCCAGCCAAGGTGACTCTTAGTTAACGGGGCATCTGCCCAGGAACACTCACTCCTGTGCGTGTGTGAAAATGACCTGCTCACCTTTCTGGTCAACATCCTAAGGGAAAGATAAAATACCTGTGGAATAAATGGAGGAGATTTTATTTTCAGAGTTTTTAAAGCCTGCTGTGTTGACACCTTGCTCCTTATCCACTGGATACTGGTGGATGTGCAGTTCAGTGATTCTGCATGGCCCTGCTTGCTCTTGTCTGTTCTGTGGGCCTCTGTGTATGAAGGGCCAGCTCCCAGTTCCTGTAGGTGCACACCGCATAAGATGGGGGAGTCAGACATCCGTTTAACCGTTCCACGTATTCAAGATCAGATTTCAGAACATCTCATGTCCATTTATTGGACTTGTTTGTGTCCACAACTGTGTTCTCCAAAATGTGTTTAAAATTTAAAAATGTATACATGCACAATACCATTTCAAAATCTGAAGGAAAGAAGTTGATGTCCACAAAAAGTGTTTGGGATTCTTCAGTTTTGTTAGTAAAAAACAGCTTTGTGGTGATGGCTGTGGAATCTTCATTTGCTCTTGTCTCTGTCTGTGTTGGGCAGTGACGTGGGTTAGGAGCACTGGTCCCTGAAAATTTGGTTCTTGAAAATGTGGCCATCGTTTGTGCTATGATGTCCCAGCCGAAGGTCTCTGTCCATGGTCTCCAATTTCAGCAAGACCTTCTGTAACCTGGGCAATACAGTGGCAGCCACAGGTGTTGAGCTTGAAATATGTGCCCGGCCCTTTACCTTCTCGACGTACAGGGAGACAGGTGATGTTATTGCCACCTTCTTGCAAATGAGAAAGTGATTGGCCTGCCCAGGTCTGCAGCTGGTGCCTGGGCCAGTCAGGTGGAGACCCAGGTGATTCTTGCCAGTGTTCATAACAGCTCTAAATTGCATCAGTACTCTTCCCCTGCGTGCCCGATGCAGAGGTGAGCCACTGAGACCACAAGAGGCTCTGGGACTTGGTCAGGGCACACAGCAGGGAAGTGGACAGGCAGGACCCTTGCAGGGCTCTTCCTCAGTCCTGGTCATCTCAGCTCCCTGCAGCCTGCTCTGCAGGGACGGACCCTACAACTGTTTGTTGTCACTGGGACTACCTTTAAGTTAGTGAGGTTCATCTCTATTGCTTCATTTACTGAATTAAAAAACAAGGCGATCTTAAGTTTAAAGTCCAGGCTCCCTAGAACATTTTTATAAATTGTCACTACTTCCTCTTTGGTTCCTTGCTGTAGCTCCTAAGGACTCTGCTTTCTTGAGCTTCAGAGTCTAGCAAGAAGCTGGGCATGTGGTGGGGATCCGGCCATGAGTTCTCTTCAGGAAGCTAAGAGCCCGCTAAATTCTGTGCAGAACTTTATGTATGTATGAACATTTATCTGGAGACAGGTTTCCTAGTTTTTATCAGAGCTTCAAATTTGTCAGTCAAAAAGTATACAAGTGGGCCGGTGAGATGGCTCAGCGGCTTAAGCGCCTGCCCGGCAAGCGCAAGGGCCCGAGTTCGACTCCCGGAACCCACATACGAAAAAGGGGCCGGTGATATCGCTCAGTGGCACGGGCTCCTGCTGGCCCGCGAGGTCCTGAGGTCGACCCCCCGGTACCCACAAAAAAAAAAAAAAAAAAGTATACAAGTGTCAGGGCATGGGGTAAAGAATAAACATTGCAAGCTGGGCTTCAAAGCAGGGAGCAGGGGGCTGCAGGAGATGAACATAGCTGGGGTCGGGACTCAGGTGGTACCCTGCTATGGAGGAAGACCCCATACACCAGTGGAAGGTGCTAGCTGCACGTCCCCAACTCCTCACACCAGAGTGTGCTGAGGAGAGCAGCCGTGAATTCCAAGTAGACTCATACCCTAGTACCTATCGGGCCTCTCTGCTTTGGGTGCATGGGTGCCCGGGGCGTGGGGAGTGGCGGTCCCCGTGTGTACTGTTCACTGCCTCTCCTGACGAGGACAAGGCTATGGGCTCCTTCATGGTCCAGTGGGGCCCACGGAAGCTGTGGTGGGTGCAGATGGCTGGGCTGAGATGAGCACAGATTGTATCGCAAGTGTCACTGCCCCCGCTCCATCTCCAGAGGGCAGGGGGAGGCCCGATCCCTTCATCCAGCAAGTGTACTGAGCACCTGCTGTGCTAAGTGCCCAGCGGGAAGCGGGAAGGAGAAGAACCATCCTGTATCGGTCCTTGCGCTCCCAGGTCTGGCTCCATGAATGCCCATCATAAGCAGCCTCCTGTGACCACCCCGGAGGCTGCCGTGAGGTGGAGGTGGGGACAGTCAGCTTCCAGTGAGCAGTGCTGCATGCGCGTCCCTGGGCCTGGGAGGGAAGACAGGGTCAGTGGTGCCGACCCAGCCATGCTGTGTGGCACCTTCTGGGCCTGAGCATGACGGTGGTCCCTGTCCCATGGAGCAGGTGGCCTCCAGAGGAGGTAAATATCCCATTGGACAGCCAGGCTGTGTGGTGCAGGCGTGGCGGCTCTGGAGTTCTAGTGCTGTGCTTCTGTACTCTGCCACTTCCTGTGAGAACTTCAGTGATTTCCTGAGCCTGGGTTCCTTTCTAAAAATAAGGACAGTGACAGGATCTACCACATTTGGGTGCAAGATAAGTACTGTGTCCTGGCAGGGCTGGAGATGTGAGTGCATTGCTTTCAGGCTCCTTGCCAAGGGGCTGGAATGAAAACCCGGTTTGCCCAGCTTCCAAATCCCATGCCTCACCATAGCCTGGAGCCCCCCCGTGTGTGTGTGTGTGTGTGTGTGTGTGTGTGTGTGTGTGTGTGTGTTCACTCTTTCATCAGAAGCCATGATTTCAGCCTTGCTCAAAATCTAGGACTTCAGACAGGCTGAGATCTCACCCCTCTAGCCTTTGGTTTTTTTAGTTCTTCCTGGGGATGTTCCTGGGGAAGTCCTGCGCCACCTCCCACTCCTGCCTGCACAAGACGGACTTGTGCCTCTCACAAGGTCAGGCCGCACAGCGCAGGGTCCCAGCCCACTCTGTAAAGCACTGCCCACAGGAGAATACAGTACGGCCGAGCAGCGCAGTCACAGTCCTGTGAGTTCCCAGGCTGACCATTTCCTGCAGGGCTTGTAGAGAAGTTATCACGTTAGGCTTATCTTTAGAAGTAGGTGTGATCCCCAAGGTAGGAGGGGAACAACCTGCACACATCTCCTGACAAAGAATGTGCAGTCCTCTCCTCCCCCGCACCCTCCCAAGCCCCTCCAGAGGCTGCCTGGAGCAGGACGAGGGCCACTCAGTTCCCCTGTGGCAGAGGGAGATGGCTTGCAGCCTGTATGCCTGAAAGATGTCTGAACTCTGCCCCAAAACCTCATCATAGCTTGACTGTTTAGAATCCTTGACTAGAAACCCCTTTTCTATGAGGTTTCACAGGCTTTGTGTTTCTTCTTTGTATATGATGTGTTTGTAGATTCACCTTGTGCTTGGGTTGAGACATGCCTAGGAAAGTAGCGAACCACACCTTGGAGTGGGTCTCTGAGGGTTTCCAGAGGGTTGGCACATGAGCCCTGGGAGGCTTGCAGTGAATGTGGGTGGTGCTGTAAGGGTGGCCCGGATCGAGGGAGAGTGGAAGGAGGAAGCATGTGCTGTCTGTCCAGCTCTCACTCTCTCTCTCTCCTCTCTTCCCTTCCTGGCTGCATGCCCCAGGCCCATACCAACAACTGTGGACTGAAACCGTGAACCAAAACAGACCTTGCTCCTTTGCATTGCTTAGCTCAGGTATTTTGTCATCACGATGTCAGAGCTGGCTAACCCACAAGTTGTAGGGTTGTTTTTCCATCTGTCATGATAATGAGCCTACTCCTGGGTTCTTGGCGGGCCCGTAACTGTCTTTCAGTCTTGTAATGGTCTTTCTGTAAACTGTCTTTCAGTTCTAAAACTTTTTCTTGAATTATTTCTTTAATGATGTTTCCTCCTCTGATGTCCTTGTCTCTTTTTCTTGAACACCTATTATTTACCTATTAAATGTCTGACTATAATCCCTGGTTTCTTCTATTTTATGCCCGGTTGTCTTCTTTGTTTACCTTCTGAAAGGTTTAAGGTTTATCTTTCAGTTCTTCAGTTGGATGTTCCTCCTTTTTCTTTGCCCAGTAAAGGATTTTGACCTGAGGCATTGGAAGGGGGGAGATGCCCAGAGGCGAGGTGTGGAAGGCTGTGGGTGGGAGAGGCCAGGCGGGAAAACCAAGGGTGCAGCTCTCTGCTTGGTGAGCTGGCTGTTAGAGTGGACTGGTGCAAAGTCTGAGAAGTCTGCGCTGGGCCTGGCACTTTGGCGTGGTCTGTACATGCACCTTACCGAACTCCCTGAGACCACACGAGATGGCCGAGGATGTCAGCAGAGAGAGAGAGCAGGAGAGCTGGAGCCAGAGCCTTAGGCCACACAGCATGGACATGTGGGAAGAGAGATGCTCGCGCAGGCGTGTGAGAAAGAAGGGATGTGTTGCTTCAGGTGGGACCTGAGCATGAAGTTGAGCCTCGTGGAGCCATCGGTCAGTGGTGAGCAGAACAGACAACACATGGGAGGAGTTTCACGGCATAGGGAGGAAACAAGCAGCCTGGGACTGCTGGCAAAAGAAACGGGATCAAGACAGCACCCTAAGTTCAGAAAAATCACAGCATTTCTGTAAATTGATGGGGTGATACGTGGGCAGAAATAAAAGTGACGATGTAGGGCTGGGGGGTGCTGAAGCAATCTCCTTGAGCAGGTTAGGGTGGAGGCCCGGCCCAAGTCCGTGGCATGCACGTTGATCAGATGTGGTTCACAGATGCCGGTGGGTGGTGGGTGGCGGCAGGAGCTGTGGAAGTCTCTTCCCATCACTTCAGTTTTCTCAGCAGCATCTGCTGCGTGAGGATGGAAGAGGAGGAGGTGTGGATGAGGAGGAGCGGGGTGCAGCACTGCTCAGGGTTCTGGGAGACCAGCAGGGCTCCGGCATCACCTGCTCAGAGGTCCCTGTGGACCTGGGGCAGTGCCATGCCGGACAAGTGTCCCAGGCCGGAGGTTGGAGTTGGGCTCAGAATCTGTTTCCAGTGTGTTCCAGGGTGAGGGTGTTGCCGCAGGTCCCAGGATCCACTCATGAACACCTCAGATCTCCTGGGGTCTGGCTGGGCATTTTAGCTGGGACCAGTAGGACCAGGTTGCAGGACCCCTCTGCCCCTGCCTCTGAGGTAGCAGGAGGGCCCAGGGAGGCCACCCCGGCCTCGGGATGGCCCTTGGGAAGAGGCTGGGGGAACCCAGGCTCGGTTCAAGCCAGGCAAATGTTCCACCCCAAGCTGCACACAGCCCCAGGGCGGCAACCACACCTTCCCTTTGGTTCACTTTTCAGGAAAACAGCACTACAGTTCTGCATGGAGGGGCGGTACCTGGACCACCGACTCCCTTAACCCCTCACGGTGTCCGCCAGGCTCTGGGAACCAGCACCACCAGGCTCTTGGTCTTGTTGAGGGTGCGCGGCTCTTTGCTGCGCTGTCCTCCCCTGCTTCTCGCCTTTCCCTCTGCCCTGCACACCCTGTGCTATCTGTGAGAAGACACCCACAATACAGGGTACGGCAGGAAAGAGCTCCAGAGCCCACAAGCTGTCCTGGGCCCCACAAAAGGCTTGCCATCCTTGGGCCCTGGCTAAGGTTGAGGGAGCAGGGTTGGCCAAATGTTTTTGAGCACACAAGGGTTTTTTGTTTTCTTTTTTCGTTACTGAGGATTGAATCCAGGGCCTTTGTATGGAGCTACATCCCTAGCCCTTTACTTTTTGAGACAAGGTCTTACTAAGCTGCACTCAGACTTTTGATCCTCCTGCCTCAGCCTCCTAGAGTGCTGGGATCAGGTGTGGGACACCACCCCATCTTTTCATGATGATTTCCATCTCAGTAATCTCCCTGGAACTCTTCCTGTGCTGTTCTGCATATAAACATGCATCAAAAGTGGAATCTTTTTATTCTTTATCTTTTTTATTTTTTGTTAATACATGTTTGCAGTATGTAATGATTACGCTCATCTTGGAGAACTGATACATATGCATACTGTGTCTTGATTATTATAATCCTGCCTCCCCCTCTTCTCCCACAGACCCCTTCCCATCTTCACAGAGCCATCAAAGTGTCCCATGCTCCTTACACCACCACAGGACTGAACCATCTGGGGGACCAGCACCACAGCTCCCAAACTGTTCTGTGTTTTTCAGTTCTCTCACTCTGAATTATTTGGCTGACATCTGTGATTTTTGTTATACATGGAAAGCCTATTCATTTTTGTCGAATGGAATAACACACAAATTAAGAACCTTTCATGTTTACAGAACACTGTTGTTTGCCCCATTGTTTTGCTGCCAGGTCTCCTAATGCTCTGCAGTGGCTCTGTGCTCTGGTCTTCTCTGGAGAGCTGACCTTTGGGTCAGCAAGGCCAGAAGGAGGTGGCTGGGGAGAGGAGAGAGAAAAGAAGGGGATTGCAGAGCCTGCGGTGAGCTGTAGGGAACAGTGAGGACGCCCTGCTGCTCCACAGCTCGGGAACTGCCCCTAGCCCTGCGAGGATGCCCCACAGGAGGCCTGGAATGCCTCAGCCCACCCAGGGACAAGCTGTAACCTGATGCCTCCGTGAGAGCAAGGGAAAGGCTTACCTGTCCCAACCAACATCTCAGAGCCTGTGACAAGGACCGTTGCCAATGTCAGACTCGGTTACAATCTGGGCCTGACTCCTTTTTGTGCTGCCTCGAAGGGCTCTTAGGAGAGCTAAATAAAATACTCTGCTCAACAGACCTGCACAGGGCAGTGTTCAATACATGTCCCTCTTACTCTTCAGTTGGGGATGAACAGACATCAGCCGATTTGCTAGGGTGAAACAGTTTATAATGAAGCTGGCCACTTCCATGGCTGGCAACTCCCCGCCTCAGGTACTGAGCGCTCATGGGCTCTCTGCCTGTCCCTTCTGGGCTTGACGGTCCCTCCTGCAGGAACAGCTTTTCCTGTGGAGATGCCGAGGCTGCAGCACACGCACACTGACATATGTCTAGCTCTTTTGGAAAGCTGTGGTATTTAACTTAAAATCAGCACATTTCGAGTCATTGGTAACATTCTCAGGGCCCACTGAAGGGCTGTACAACAGGGAATCTTCATGTTCTTATTCTAGGCTTTCACACATTTCATGGTTTAACTGCTTAAGTTCATTTTGTCTTTAACGTACAATAGTAATATCGACCATTGCCTGGGCAGGCACCCTGCAAAGCACTTGGTGAGCACCCTTGTATTCCCTCATCCCACATCTTGCTGCCCCTTTTGAGGCAGAGGGTTCAATGGGACTTGAGTTTAAAGAGTAGCAGCCAGACATTTCAAGGTCCAGGGTAAAGATGAATCGCACCTGCGTTCTCACTCAGGGTGATGGTGGTGGGAAGAGGGGAGCCATTCGGATGGGCTCAGTGAAGCAGCACTGGGGAGATGTACTCACAGCGTTAAATCATACACAGGCACTTTATATTGTTTCATACCTTGTTTGAACAAGCATGATTCTCAGAAGGAATGACACAGGAAAGACAACAGAAAGTGAATGATGCGGCTTGTCCCCTAACTAGTGAACCTAGATGATGACCACCGTGCTTCTCTGGAGCAAGGAGACGTTGTGTCCTCTGACGGAAACGCATCTCTGATGAAGTAGAGCCTAAAACAGAAAAGAACCTGGATAAGTGGAGTTTGTTTGTTTGTCGTTTGTCTTTTGTGGTGCTGGGGAATGAACCCAGGGCCTTTGCACTGAGTTACATCTCCAGCCTTTGTTATTTTTCTATTTTATTTTGAGACAAGGTCTTGCTAAGTTACCCAGGTGGGACTCAAACTTGTGATCCTCCTGCCTCAGTCTCCCAAAGTGCTGGGATTATAGGTGTGTGCCGGTGCATCTGGTCAATGAAGCTTCTTTAGCTACTAAATTAAAAGGAATAATTTTAATAATTTAAAGCAGAGCAACACATTGACTAATACCATGAAGACGGATGCAGCTGCCAAATTCCAGACTGTGCGTCAGTCTGACTTGGTTTCTTTTCAGAGGACAAAAAAAGCAAAGGGATAAGAAAGAAGTAGAGGAGAAACATACAGGTTCCAAGAGAAAGAGAAATCTGTTTTATGATACGAACTGATGCAGATAAATGCTTTTTTAAAACTGTGAGATGATCAAGAAAAATGTAGACAGTCACTGGAGCTTTAGAGACCTTAAAGAGTAATTGTCAATCAAAACTCCTGTGATGTGCAACATGCTAAAACGTTTTTGGAGGAAATGTCTGAGATTTCTTGCCAGATCTAGGCAAGGACCAGAAGGAGTAGAGGTGAAAGAAGACTGGTCAGGAACACATAATTGCTGATGCATGGTGATGAGCACTTATGAGTCCATCATCAGACTGACCATGGGGGTGCACACCTATAATTCCAACACTCAGAGGCAGACTGGAGGACGGAGACTTAGCAAGTCCCTGTCTCAAAGTGAAAAATAAAAATGGGCTTGGGATGTACCTCAGTGTAAAGACCCTGGGCTCAATCCCAGTTTTGCAAAACAAACAAACAACCATTATCCTAATCTATTCTTGTGTATTCTTTGAAATCTCCTCTACTAGAGATCTGAGACTGGGGTCATGAGAAGAGTCAGGTGTCCTACTAATATCTAGAATATACAAAGAACTGAAAAAAAAAATCAGACCCAATCCAAAAATGGGTATCTGAAATGAATAGAAACTTCCCAGATGAAGAAGTATAAATGACAAATAAATATATGAAAAAATGTTCAACATCACTGGTCATTTGAGAGATGCAAATTAAAATAACACTGAGAACTCTATCTCGCTCTAGAAAGGATGGCTATTAATAAGAATTCAACCAATAACAAATGCTAGAGGGGCTGTGGGGGAAAAAACGCTTCCCCACTGTCTGTGGGAGTGTAGACTGCTGCAACCACTGTGGAAATCAGTGTGAAGATTCCTCAGAAAACTAGGACAAGAGGTCCCATTCGACATAGCTGTTCCCCTTCTTGGTATCTTCCTGAAAGAATTAAAAACATCATACCACAGTGGTATATGCACACCCATGTTTATAGCAGCACAGTTTGTAATAGCTAAATCTTAGAAACAGTCCAAATGCCCACCAACAGATGAATGGATAAAGAAGATGTGTTTTTTTTTATACAATGGAGTACTACTCAGCTATAAAGAAGGATAATCTTGAGACATTTCTAGCTAAATGGATGCACCTTAAGACCATAATCTTAAGTGAAATAAATCGGACACACATGCAAATATCACATTTTTTCTCTGGAGTGAAAAACCAAAAGTGTAAATAAGGACCAAAATGTATAATAGATATTGTGAAATAGGAAGAAAATGTTCAAATGGGAAGGGGAACTAGGGAGGGGAGAGGGGAAAGGAAGGAAGGGAAAAGAGAAAATAAGGAAAAAATAGAAACAAAGCTTTTGTAAATAAGGAGGGGAATTGGGGTTGAAGGGAGGGGAATGGGAAATAAAGAATCAAGATATATCATGTACAGGTATAAATTCCCTCTGATGAATGTAATCATTACATCTAAAATGTACCAATAAAAGTAGTTGTAAAAAAGGTGTATAAAAAGATTTAAAAAACAAAACAAAACAAGTGTCCTAGGAAAGACTGAAATCAGCACTCTGACATCAGAACGGGTTAGGCAGGAAGGGTGAGGAGAGACCGACAAGGTGCAGCCACATGGAGGAACAAAGGAAAGGAGGAGAAGGCCAGGAGGGCCTGGTGGGTCTGGCACTTTCAGACTGGTGGAGCCAACCATCTTCCAGCCTCTTCCCAGGCCATGCTGCTTTCCCAGTGGCCACTTTGCTCCAGTCATCTCTGATTTCAGCTGATGAGTCAGGATACATCTCCAAGCCATCATCAGTGCTCTGCAGGCAGTAGGAGGTTAAGTTATCCCTTCCTCCCAGGAGTTCCTTCCCCTAAGGTCCTCGCGGCACTAGTACTCTCTTGCTGTGTAACATCACCCCAACACGGTGCGGGTTAGGGTAACAATAGACATCTCCGTTTCTGTGTGACAGAAATGTCACAGCAGCTCCCCGGGCAGCTCTGGTTTTGCACTCATGCTGGAGGACACTTCCCAACCCATTGGGCCAGCATTTTTGTCTCCCTCTTCCTTTTTGCATCCATTTCGTAGGGCTGCTACAAAGCGTTGCGGAGGAGGTGGCTTGAAATGACAAACTGACCTCCTGTTCTGAGGGCTGGAAACTGAGTCAGAGTCTCAGCAGGACTTCTGAATGGTCAGAAGAGGCCAGTTCCATGCCTTTCTCACTGTCTGTGGTGTTGCCAGCCATCCTGTGTGTCCCTGGTCTGATAGACAAGTTGCTTCCTTCCCTGCCTTTGTTATCACAGGCATTCTCCAGTCTGTCTCTTTTTCGTCGTCTGAGGGAACCAGTCACACTGATTATGGACCCAGCGTATGCCTTATGCCCGCTCTTAGTTACGTGTGACTCTATTTCTAAATAAGGTCGCATTCTGAGAGACCAGCAAGGGCATGAGTTTGGGCAGGGGGCAGTGTCCAGTCCGTCTCATTCTTTACATGGGCTTCTTGAGAGTCCACTGGATATGATGTGGCAGCTGGATTCCTTAGAGCAAGGGTGTAAGAGAGCCCAAGACGGAATGCAGTTTCTTATGGCCAAACATCAGAAGTTCCACACTACTCCTCCACAGTGTGGATTCGGCAAAGAAGTGACTTCACAGGGGCACAAATATCAGGAGGCACAGCTGGGAATGGTGTGCACACCTACAATCCCAGCACTGTGGGAGGCTGAGGCAGGAGGATGGCAAATTAGAGCCCAGACTGGACAACTTAGCAAATTAGCAAGACCCTGTCTTAAAAGATTAGAAAAGGTGCTGGGCGTGGTTGTGCACACCTGTAATCCCAGCACTTGGGAAGCTGAGGCATGAGGATCACTGCGAGTTTGAGGCCAGCCTAGGCTACAAAGTGAGTTCAAGACCAGCCTGAACTGCACAGTGAGATCCTGACTCAAAAAGAAAAGGAAAAAAAATATATTAGGAAAGGGCTGGGGACATAGTTCAGTCCCCAGTACTGCTAAAAGGAAAAACACCAGGACGCAGGGCCATTGAACCCATCCTGGTGGCTGGGTACCCGACTCCCACGCACATGCTGCCCAGGCCCCTAGACGCACCCTTGACCCTGCCTCTGCCCAGCCTCCAGCCCCAGCTCCTTGGAAGCCCCTTCATTTATCCCAATAGTTGTCTGAGGCAGGACCCCCGAATTTTCTTAGCAAAACTCAAAAAGATATTTTACATCTGCACCCTTTGAAGCAAGAAGTAGAGCAAGGACAAGTAAACAGTGCCAAGCTATGGGGTAAGAATCTAGAAACCAGACAGAGCAAGGACAATTGTCACAACATCAGAAAACCATCCAGTCTCATTAGCATTGCGCTTTTGACCTTCCCACCAGTGGGCCTTGAACACCCTCTAAGAAGCCCATACAGGAGAAACCTCCCCCTCCAGACAAGTGGGGTGAGTCCTGCCAGTCCCCTCTCCAGACCCTCCCATAACCCAGGACCTTAGAGACCCAGTGCTGCCCCTAGGGGCAGAGCTCTGCTCACAGCCTCCCGTGGAGTGACCTTTCACTTCTAATAAACCTTCCTCCGGTTACTCCTTGTGAGTGCCCCGCTCAGTTCTTTGTTTGAGGCGCCAAGAACCTGGAAACAACTCCCTTGAGACTCCCTGATCCAACCTAACCTTGATTTTACACCACGTTTTCCTGACAGTATCCTGGGTTCATCATTACTTGGAAACCATTTCTTGATGTCATAATTTTTCATCAGAGGGTCTGAGAACTTTTCAAGACAAGTCCTGACTCCTTGTGTTTAACAGTCCTCTCTTTAGTTGCTCTCTATTTACACACAATTTACTATAAAAAATAAGAAGTCAGACATCAACTCTAACATTCTGCCTGAAATGTCCTTGTAAACCGTCGAGCTTGTTAGGCCCATTTTTTGCTTTCTTTCTTGGAAGAAGAATCATGTAAGACACAACAGAATAGGACAAAAAGAGAAAAATAAGAACAAACATTTACTGCATCTACTTTAGCTCTCTTGTGTGCTCTCCATCTCTCCCTACACACACACACACACACACACACACACTGCGTCTTCTGAAAGGAGGCAGAGAGGATTATGACCTTTTACTCCTCAATAATTCATATACATCTTCAAAAATAATAATCTGCATGTAATTGCAATACCAGTGAAACACCTAAAAACTAACAGTGATTCATGATCATTGCATCCAAACCTCTGTTTCTCAACCGACCCAAGAATGTCTTTTAAGTCTGCACTGTTCTTCCAATTATGATCTTATCTGGGTTCACATTTTGTTTTGTTTTCAGGATTTGGAATTATATCTAGGGCTTTTGCATTGTGGTACATCCCCACTCCTTTTTTATTTTTGATTTTGAGACAGGGTCTCAGCAAGTTGCTAAGTTGCCCAGGCTGGGCTCAAACTTGAGATCCTTCTGCCTCAGCCTCCCAGAGTGATGGGATTACAGGTGTGTCCACTATACCAGCTAGGTTCATAGTTTATACGTTTCTTTCATCTCTTCTAAACTAGGAAAATCCCCTCAAGTTGTTTTGTTGTTGTTGTTCTAACAACATTGTCTTTCTCAGGATCCAGGACTGTTGTGTTGTAGAACTCCCTCCCTTATGCATCTGTTTGATTCTTTCTTTATGGTGTTGTTTAGCTTGTTCTGTTTTTTCCCACTTCCTGTAAACTGGAAGTCATGTCTGGATTCTAGAATTATATTGTCCAGTATGGAAGAATTATGTGTCTACTGTCCACATATGGCTACTTAATTTAATAAAGATTAACTGACATTTAAAAATTAAGTTCCTTGGTCTCACTGTCCTCATTTCAGGTGCTCCTGGTCCTGTGGCACCAGTGCTACTGGGCTGGACATAGAACGCACCAAGACAGAGACCATTCCCATTGGCCCAGGAAGCGCATCAGGTCATGCAGCTCTGGGAGCACCCAGGTTAAACTAGTGTCGAGGTCAGCAGCTCTGGTGTGACAGTTTCAGAGGTTACCTGGCTCAGCAGAGGGCATCACACGAGAAGGCCTGGCAGGGAGGCAAGTTACCCCAGGGCCCTTTGTATACTGTCCCACTCTGGACACTGTCCTCTGGTCCTGTCAGCCTGGATCCTACATCCTGTGAAGGAAAAAGATGTCTAGAAGAAAGAAATAGAATCAAAGAATTTTAGAGTTGAAAAGTGCTTTGATGTTATTTTATAAAGAGCCAGAGAAACCAAAGCCAACAGAAGGGCATGACTTGCCCAAGGTCATGAACAGCTACCTCGCAGTGGAGGACAGCCATCACCAGTCAGTCAGCACCTTACCCAGCCATTCTCAGGCCTCAGAGTTGAAGTACCCTATAGTAATTGAGACCAATCATGCGATACCTTTTCTTATTTAATACTACTGGGCACTGTACTTAGCCTTCAGAAAAACTATCAAATAATTCTCAAAACTATCCCATGAGATAGCCAACAGAACATTTCATTAATAGGAATGTTTTTAGGTAATAGAAAACCTAGAATTAGCTCACTAGTCCAGAAGTTCCCTGGTATGAAAGCTGGTGTCTCATGAGTATCTCGGCCTTCCCCTCCTGGTTACAGGACAGCTATGGTAGCCCCAGATGCCATGCTGAAGGACCAAGCAAGGTGAACAGGCATGGCCAGTGCCAGCAACTTCAGCCCCATCCTTGAGCAAGGGAGACCTTCTCAGAGGCCTCAGAGTGGAGCTCTGTGTGTTTCAGGAGCCAACCCTGCCACATGACACCCACCACCACCATTAATGGGGGGTGGGAAGTGAATGTGATATACAGAATAGATAAGGTGAGAAGTGGGACAGTCGTGGGGTGGTGAACCCAGCAAGGCAGAGCTGTTCCTGTCCTGAGTCAGGTGAGGACACCGATGGTCAGAGTGGTGGAAGATGGCAGTGGCAGAGCTGCTGTGACCCACAGCTTACAGCGAGCAGGGCTCGCTCACTGTGCAACTGTGGTGAGGACTGCGTGCTGCCTGAGTCTGGGGCGGAGGCCGACTCTGACCACAGAAGGGTCTGTGTGTCCTCAAGTAAAGGGCGGTCGCGGCTGCTGTGCTGCTCCTGCTGCTCCCACGCATGGGAATGGGGCAGTTCCTGACGTTCCCTGAGTGGACCAAGGGTGAATCAGGAGTGGAATTCCTGGGGGGTCTGGGGAGTGGCTACGCCATGAAGCCTCATTTCATGTGTGCACGTTGATGGTACAGAGAGTCAGTGCCGTGCTTTGTACATATTCCACAAACATATAGGTAACACTATGCTTCCCATTTTGTCCCTAATCCCTAGTCCTGCTGGTCTTGGTTTTGCTATTCACAGACTTTTCAAAAAGGTGGTTCCTGAGCCAGGCTTTGTGGTTGTAATTCCAACACTCTGAGAGGCTGAGGCAGGAGGATTGCAAGTTTGAGCCCAGTGTGAGCAACTAAATGACAGCAAGACCTTGTCTCAAAATAAAAAATAAAAAATGGGCTCAGTATAACTGCCCTGGGTTCAATCCCCAGTACCACACACACACACATACACACATGAGTCCCACCACAGTTAGGAATTTCATATAATAAAGAAACAAAAATTGAGGCTTCTTTTTCTCTCTTCAAATTGACAATTATTTAGGGACTAAATCATTATAATTATACCTCATTATAATTATAACAATCATTATAAGTTATCCTAATTCATTATTATTCATTATAATCCATTCAGTTATTACAGTTATAATGATCTTCCATATATAATTGGCAATCCCACAGAGTTGGCACAGCCTAGTAGAATAAATCAGCAAACTCTTTCTGAAGATAATGCGTGTCAAAAGCCCTTAAAGATGTACATATGCTTTGATCCAGCTATTTAGTCTGATATTTTATGCTGAGGAAATAAGCATCAATGTACATAAAAAAGTGAGAAGCACACTGAGCACAACAGTATTTATGAGAAGAAAATTAGCAGCAACTTCAGCAAAAAAAAAATTGGAGATATATATTGATATAAATTTTAAAATGAAACAAAACACATGACACATGTTGTAAAATTATAAAGAAAGGGGAATTGTAAACACAAAATATGAAATACGAAATAACCATGGTAGGTAAAAGGAGGCAGAGGTCACAAAGACCTGTCTGTCTCTTGTTCCTTTTCCTTTTCCTTTGTGGTATTGGGTCTTTGCACTCATCCCCAGCCCTTTCATTAATTTTTTATTTTGAAACAGGATCTCATAAGTCACTAAGTTGCCCAGGCTGGGCTTGAGCTTGTGATCCTCCTGCCTCAGCCTCCCAGAGTGCTGGGATCACAGGTGTGTGTGTGTCACACCTGGGCTTGTGCTGTGTTTCAGCAGGCTGCATCAGAGTGTTCGTGTTGTCATCATATTTGGTCTGTGTGGGCCACAGTCATGCTGACCACTGTGGGCGTCACAATAAAGCCTGATTTTATTCTGAGCCAAAACCCTGGGGGTCCTGGGAGTCAGCAAGATTTCTCCACTCCATAGAGGCATCAGGGTCCCAGGCTCTGTCAACTCCTTAAGCCTGGCAAACTTCAAGGGACCTCTCTGCCCCAGTTGCTGGGCAGGGCCAGCCAGGATTGCCTGGGCCCAAGAGAAGGGTTGGCTCTGCCACTATATCTCATGCAGAAGTCACACAAATCATATTGGATGCATAAAAAGTGTATTATTTCAAAGTGGGCAATAGACTTGAACCCAAAAGTCTGATGAGAGTGGCTATAAAAGGGTTATGGTTGTACTCTGGGGACTGAGGCAGGAGGAGTCAACTGGGAGCCCAATTTGGACAAATTAGCGACTCAGCAGATTCTGCTTCAAAATAAAAAATAAAGGACTGGAGATGGAGCTCAGTGGGAAGGCCCTGGGTCCAATTTGCAGTACTGAAGAAGAAAAGGGAGGGATGCTATGTAATCATTACTAGGGAGGAGGTAGGAGTAAGTGCCATGAAAGTGCTGGAGTGAAATGGGCACTTCAACATTCCCATCTTGATCAGGGATTTGTGCCTTTAGAGCAAGACAAGGGAGAAAGCAGAGGAAATAACCCTAATATCCTTTAACCAGTGATGCCAGGGACATTCATTTTCCTTCATGTTTGTGTTTTTTTGTACAGTCTGCATTTTTCTGCAATGAGGATGTATTATTTACATACATAAATAAAAATATGAGCTTGATTTCCAATACAGACATCAAGGTGCTTAGCAACCCCTAGCCCTCCAGAGCTCCACACTGTGTGGTTCAGCCCCTGAAGTCTTCTGTAAGCCTCACTTTGTGCCTCCTTAGCACACTTTCTAGGTGGAGAGATGGAGTCCCCAGGACACAGTTGGCCTCTTCCCAGAGAGCCTGGCAAGGTCCCAGAGATCCTGGTGAGATCACAGAGATACTAGTGGGAACCAAGAGTGACCAATTTGTGGCTAGGAGACTCTTGGGGCAGAGACCCAAGGGCTGGCCCTAGCTTTACCTCTCAGAGCTGGAGCTCTGGGCCCTGGGAGCCCTCTTGAAACCCTAGTCCTGTGGTCTCCTCCCTTTGGGCTCCAGCAGTACCTGGATGAAACACTGAGCTTCAGAGGGCACGGCCATCCCATCCCCAGCTAAGAGTGCCAGACCAGCTCACGCCCACACTTGCGCCTCCCAGGGATTGGCTCGTGACTTCAGACAAGTGTTTTCACAGGGTTGAGGATCGTAACGTCTGTATGATCACAGAGCTCATCCAGACAACTGGGTTGGTTCACTGCAAGCAGCATATTATGTTGTCACAGGAGTCTGAATTTTCACCCCAACCAACCTTTTTATAGCTAAGCTAAGGACAGGGCATGCAGCTCTGGGGTAGAATGATGGCCTAGCACGCATGAGGCCCTGGTTCAGTCCCAAGTACCAACAGCAGCAACACACCTGATTTTGCTGATTTTGACTGCACCACATCTTGTTATACATTACCAGGAAGAACATCGTAGCTGAACATTTGCTCAGTTTCCAGATCTGCACTATGCAGTCAGTCAGCCCTGGGTCATTACTGAGCACTTGGAATGTGGCTCCTCCAAGAGAGGATGTGTGCATTGAGCACCAAACACATGCAAGATTCTGAAAGTAGCATGGGGGTGAGTGACATTTCATGTAAATATATTGTATGTTGTTGCATGTTGAAATGATAATATTTTCGTATATTTGGCTGAACATGTTAGTAAATTTTACCTGTTTGCTTTTTTAATCTAGCTGATGAAAATTTAAAATAACATATTGACTTATTCTACATCTTCAGTGAACAGTGCTGGGCTAGAATATACATCTAAAAGCATTTCTCTTTTAGATAGACATTCCAAAGCATACACTTTGAGGCAAGATGTTAAATCCCTTTGTATTAATCTATTTTCTGTTGCTATAACAATATATCTCAGGCTTGGAAAAAGAACAAAGATTTGTGGTAGAGGCTGAAAGTCCCAGATCCAGTAGTTCCGTTTGCTTGGCCTTGATGAGGGCCTCACGGACAGCATTGTGGTAGGAGAGGGAGAGGTCACATGGCTTCCTTCCAACAGGAAGCCAGAGCTGGGGAGGGGCACCTTGCTCTTCCCTAGTAAATTAACCTTGCCAGGGTGGTGCCCAGTGGCCTCCCACCTCTTAAAGACTCACATCTCCACTACCATGCTTCCAACACAGCAGATGAGCCACATCCACGCCATGGCCCCTTTCTGCCTTGAGGATGACTTGGCTCTTTTCACGGGTATGTGCTTGCTGTCAGTCTGTTCCTGGGTATATGCAGAGTGCTGCTCTGGGGCAGATTGCTGTGTCCTGAGCAGCTCTCGAACTTCCTGGGGTGAGGACCGTGAAGGGCAGCGAGAAGGTGAAGAAATGAAGACAAGATACAGAAAGCTGGGATCAGGCGGAGCCCTCTTTTCTGATGGGAGGAAAGGAACCACCATGGTGCATTTATTTGTAGATTGGGCAGGTTGATGTCACGGGACACCCCTCTGCCTAGCAACCTATTTGCAAGGTAGCCTCAGGGCGCCTCGTGTTCTAGGAGCTGGAGCAGCTTGTTCATGTGGCTCAGCTCTGGTCCCGTTTGTTCTCAGGACCAGCCTTGCTCCAACCCTGCATGTGTGATTGATCTCCAGCTTCAGCTGCTCCCCACAGCAGATGATGCATCGGCTTCTGATATCAGACCATCTGTGATCCCTGGAGTCCAGGCAGCCCCTCCGCAGCATGGCTGGCACTGCTAGAGACAGACCACGCCTCAGCGCTCCTCCTCCTTATGCCCTCAGCACTGCCCAGGACATAGCCCCTTACACAGAAGCAAAGCCATGATCTCCACACTGGTGTCAAGAGGGAGATCCCCTCATGGGGGCTGCAACAGGACCAGCCTGTCTTGGTTACTTTTCTCTCATTGCTGAGACAAAATACCTGATGCCCAAAATTAAGGAAGGAAAGGTTTACTTAGCTCACAGTTTGTGGAAGTTTCAGTCTATAATCAGCTGGCTCCAAGGCACAGTGGTATGCCAGAGGAGCAACAGTTCATGGCAGCAGAAAACAGCAAAAGCAACAAGAGCAAAATGGGAGGAGTGAGAGAACAAGCCTCTCTCCCTCCCTTATATTGTAGCATTGGACCACGAATCAGTCACAAACTCTAGAAGCCCACCCCCATGACTGCATGGGGCTTTGAGGGGACATCTAGACACAAACCATAACACGGCTCTAATCCTGCCACCCTCCTCTGGGGTGTGCTGGGGGCTGCAGTCTTGGTAATCATCACTGTGCCCACTACACAAGCACAAGGGGGCACTGTGTCCATCATATGGGCTCAGGAAGGGATGCTGCAGCACAGCCTATCCGTGTCAGTCAGCTTCCTGCCACTGTGACAACAGCTGAGATGATCAATTTGTGAGTGAAGGTTTACTTTAGCTCATGGTTCCAGAGGTTGCAGTCCATGGTGAGTTTTTGTCAATGCTTCTGAGCCTGTGGAGAGACAGAGCATCACGGTGGGAGCACATGGCAAAGCAAAGCTCCTCATGGCAGAAGGGAAGCAGAGAGAGAGAGAGAGAGAGAGAGAGAGGGATCTTCTGCAATGCCATTTTTGCTTTGGAGCCAGTGAACTAGGCTGAATCCTCTGAAACTGAGAATCAAAACCAAACTTCTTCTTTGAGTTGTGTATGCCAGGTACTTTGTCCCAGCAATGCAAAGGTGACTAACACAAGTCTCCACCAGGCAGTACACACAGACTTGGGCACACAAGGACCACAGCACTGTGATGTGTGGCATGGAGGTGAAGTGTGTGACACTCCTCGGTTCCTCCTTTGCATGATCATGGTCTGAAGGATGAATGAAGGTGTCAAAATAGAGGGATTCTCTCCCTCCTCCTCTGTGACAGAAAGAGGGATGAGGAGTCTTACTTTTTACAAAGCATTCTAAATAGCAGAAAAGGAAAAGGGTTCAGAGCCCAGAGGAGCACAGAGGAGGAGGCCAGCAAAGCTGTTCCATTTCTCTAGTTCTAGAGAACATATCCAAGGTGGCACTGGGATTGGGGCAGGGGGGGAACGGGACATTCTTTCTGTCAGGTTTCTGAGGGTCCACTTTGCACAGGGTCTCCCCATGACTTGGACAAACATTGCACTAATCAGCTTTTCATTGCTGTAACAAATACCCAAGATAACCAACCAAAGGTTTATTTGACTTTCAGTCTTGCAGATTTCAGGGCCCTGGCTCTATCCCATGTTGAGGCAGTGCATCCCAGTGGAAATGTGTGTGTGGAGAATGGGTGGGGGTAAAGTGGTTTATCTCATGGCCAGGAATGGAAGAAAAAGAAGCAAAGGGCCTGGAACCACTGCCCCCTTCAAGGCCATGCCCCAGTGACCAGAAGGCTCCACCCCTACCCTGTGGCAATAAGCTGGAGACCAAGCCTTTAATACATGGGCAATTGGGGGACACACAAGATCCAAAGGTGAGCAGAGGTCCAGGGACTATAGGGGTCAAGGGAGCTCTGGACCATGAACAATTTAACTGAGAGCTTAGAAAATGTTTAAGCCACTTCTTCGACTAGGAAGTGATGCCAAACAGCTCACCTGCAAATGCTCTGTGGGAGCCTTAGGGGTAGAGCAGCCCCGGTGTGGCCTCTTCCTGCAGCCAGCTCCCAGCACAGGCAGGGGAAGCACCTGGGGACTGCTGCCCTTTGATCTCCTGTCTCTGACCTCATTGGTCAGGATGGAGGTTGTCTGGGGTGCAGCTCTTTCCCCCCAGCCACCTCCAGTGCCCAGGCTTGGCTTCCATCAACCCCACTTGCCTTCTTCTATTTCTGAAATTACTCAATGTTTCTGTACTTTTGCCTTGACAGTTGTTACAGACTTCTTTTTAAGTGCAGTGAAATTTGGGAAGGACAGATGTAAGTGAGCTCTGGGTTTGCCAGCTCAAGTTGTAGAGGCTATTTTAATTATAAAGGAAATTTTAAAACTTATATTTCTAATACTAGTATATTTTTATCACTACTCAAGGATAAGACTGAGAAACAGACTGTTCCCTTAATTAGAAAGCTACAAAACTTGACGAGCCTTAACATTCCAGGTGCCAGCTGCAAGATAGGTGTAACTCAGCCAGGCAGTGATGTTTTGCTTACTTTCAAGTCCTAGAGACTCATCATTTCAAGGAGAGCTCGGCTGAGTCTAAGACAGTGATTGATTCCTCCTGTTCATCCTAGCCTTGACCTCCCTGTTGTAGGGTAGAAAGCCCCCAATTAACTTGCCTGAATCAAACCTGCCTAGCAACCTGTGACTAGACATATGTAACCAACTGTAAAATGTTACATTATCTGCCTTTTGTACTTCCTTCTAAAACCTATATAAGAAACTGCCCTACCCCAAGACAGGGCTGATGATTTGGAACTAAGAAATTCCCATCATCCCGCTAGCGTAATAAATCTGTTTGCCTTCCAAAGTTCCTCTGGCGCCGTGTCTTCCATCTGGTCTATTCCTGGATTCTCTAACATATTTACTGGGGGCTCTCCCGGGAGACACCATGCTGACAAATGATCACCGGTGAGGGGCCTGCTGGCTACCAGGGAGTTGCTCTCTGAACTGCAGATGAGAAGGTGCCCTCCATTTTCTTTCTCATAGTCTCCTCAGTGGTCAAGGAGTAAAAGCCCCTATGTGGCAGCAGTGACCTCATTGGACCCTAAGACGATGTGGAACGCAAAAAAGCCAGCCTACTGATGAGGTAGGATTGCCCCGGGGACGCCCGTTAGCGAGCCTCAGTCTGTTTCCGCCTCCCGTGGGAGATGTAGGGGGCACTGATCACGCCTCGCCTGCAGTTAGCCAGGACAGTCAGATTCTGTTTCGGATTTAGTCACACATCGCCCCAGGGATTGGGGGCGGGAATGTACTTAACCTGTGTATGCTTGTGAGTGAATGTGTGGACTGAGTGAGAACAGCGTAAGCTGTTGGTGCTGCTCCATCTGTGCACCGAGACTGGGAAGCACTGGTTGCGGTGCTTCACTGGGCCCTCACCTGCGTTTCCGTGGTGATCGACATGTGGCATAAGGGAGCCTCGCAACCTCCTTAGCTAAGTTGCACCAAAGTCCCCGTGAGGGGTGCGGCCAGGCAGGCACCTGAATGGTCTCTGAGGGACTCCCATCTTTTGTCTGTGGCGACCCCATTCAAGGGCACTGCACACACAATAGGAAGCCAGACAGTATGGGTGCTACTCGAGTAAGCCAACACCACTGAAGTGCTTGGTAAAAAACTTCAAGAAGGGCTTTGCAGAAGACTATGGGGAGAAACTGAAACCAGAGCACCTTTGCACGTTTTGCAAAACTGAATGGCCATACCTACATTCTGTTTGGCCACCAGAAGATACTCTGAACATAGAAATTGTTCGCCAAGTTTGGAACCATATTGCCAAAAATAGTCCGGACCAGTTCCCCTATATCGATAGCTGGCTGAACTTATGTCAAAATCTACCACCTTGGCTTAGAGCTTGTGCTTGCCAGGAAAGGGGAACTCTCTTGGTAATAAAAGCAGAACACTGATCCCCTAAACAAATAAAGAACAAAAAGGCTAAAAGATTTATCCCATCCTGCCTGAAACTCCTGATGGAGATTTTCCGCCGCTGTATATGGACGACAACCTGAATCTGCCAGGGTCCCCACCACCCCTGGAAGCGGCTCCCAGCCAGCCACCAAGTGCACCACTCCTGTTGCCGCAGCTCAGTTCACCTGCGGGCCATTCTCCCAGACTCTACAGCTCTGTCCCCACTGCCGACACTCCTTGCACCTCAGCTGCTCTCACCGCCACCAGTGCAGTCACCACTGCTGCAGTCCCTGCCACCGCCGCTGCTGCAGTCCCTGCTGCTGCTGCAGTCATCACCATCGCCATCGCCATCACCACTCCCCACTCCCCAGCTGGTCCCATCATCTTTACTTCTGCAGATCCTCCCCGGGCCCCATCTTTGCCATCTGCACCACCCCAGGCTCAGCGTAGGCCTCAAGGGTCCCCTGAACCAAGTCTGACCAGCCACCAGCTCTGCTCAGCACATCTCCAGATGCCTCTCAGAATATATCCTGGCAGCCAGAGGGACCAAACCAGAAACCTGCGTTGTACTATCAGCCTTTCCGCTCCACTGATCTCCTCAACTGGAAACATCATACTCCCTCTTACTCGGAAAAGCCCCAAGCCACAATTGATCTCCTGACTTTGATTTTCCAGACACGTCGGCCTACCTGGGAAGATTGCCAGCAAATTCTTTTGACCCTTTTCAGCACTGAAGAGTGCATTCATATTTATGAGGGGGGACGAGCCTGGATAAAGACTAGAATCCCAGACTGTTGCTGACCCTGCTGCTTGGGTAAATACAGCCTTCCCCTCCACCTACCCAGACTGGGACTTCAATACAGCCGAGGGCCTTGATGCTTTGAAACTATATTGTGAAGCTCTTCTGGCAGGGATAAGAGAGGGAGGAAAAAAGCCTATTAACATGTCCAAAATTGCTAAAGTTATCTAAGAACCTAATGAAAATCCAGCTAGGTTCTATGAAAGACTGTGTGAAGCTTACTGAACCTATTCCCTGTTTGACCCTGGAGCCCCAGAAAATCAACAGATAGTAAAGTCAGTCTTTGTGACCCCATGTGCCTCTGACATCCACAGAAAAATTCAGAAAATTGATGGGTTTTCTGGCATGAATGCCTCCCAGCTACTTGAGATAGCCCAAAAAGTTTTTGTGAACCGAGAGAAGAAAAGAGAATGTAAATGTCATGAGACTGCTCTTTTGACTGCAATTTTGGGAAAGCCACTCCCAGAGAAACGCCAGCCAAATCAACACCACCCCCAGGGAAAAGATAACAAAGCCCCGCAGGGTCCCCAACTCAAGACAGGTAGTCATCCCTACACTTTGGCTCCGAACCAATGTGCTCACCGTAAACAACTGGCACACTGGAAAGACAAATGCTCCCTCCGCCTGAGGGATCAAAATGCTTCTGGGGAGCCGAACACACACTCTCTGCCTGAATCCTTGTTCCCGCTTTGTGACAATGACACATAGGAACGGCCAGGCTCTGCCAGATTGATTCTGGGTCCCCGGGAGCCTACAATCTCTGCTAAAATCAGTGGCAAGCCAATAACTTTCATGGTGGACAGTGGGGCAGAACATTCTGTGGTAACTTGGCCCATTGCTTCTTTAACCTCCTGGAAGATTCAAGTCATTGGTGCCACAGGAAACCCCCACTGAGAAAAAGTTCTGCCAGAGTAGAACCTGTGAGGTTGGTGGACAATTTGTCAAACACGAGTTCCTGTACATGCCTGAGTGTCCCATCCCCCTTCTGGAACAGGACCTTCTCTCAAAGCTGGGGGCAACTATCTCCTTTGTTCAAACCATCCAGCATCTCACACTTATGCCCGTGGCTCCAAACCTGATATTGGCATTGTCTGTGCCCCGAGAAAAAGAATGGTGAATATATCAATCAAACGGGCCCAGAGACTGTAATCCTGAGGTTTTAAAAATCATATTTCCTAATGTATGGGCAGAAGACTCACCGCAGGGGCTGACCATTAACCATGTCCCCCGATAACTGAACTGAAGCCCAGTGCTTCTTCTATTGCCGTAAAACAATACCTAGTGTCGCGAGAAGCTCACCTTGGGATCCTGCCCCACATCTCCAGATTAAAGCAGGCAGGGATTTTAATAGACTGTTGCCATGGAATTCTACCCTGCTCCTAGAAAAGAAACCAAATGGTGACTTTGGCCCAGTGCAGGATCTTCAAGTTGTCAGTGCAGTCACTGTGACTTTACACCCAATGGTGCCAAACCCATACACTCTCCTGGGTCTGTTTCCTCCTGATGTTGCCTGGTTCACCTGTTTGGACTTAAAAGACGCTTTCTTCTGCCTGTGAGTGGCCTCTGCTATCCATCCTTTGTTTGCTTTTGAATGGGAGGACCTCATACAGGGTGAAAGGAGCAGCTTACATGGACTTGGTTACCACAAGGTTTTAAGAATTCTCCCACCCTGTTCGGGGAAGCTCTGGCTGCAGACCTGGCCAGGTCCCCCCATGAGGAGCATAACTATACAGTCCTGCAGTATGTGGATGACTAATAGGGGGTCCTACAAAAGAAAATCGTTGGGAAGGAACTGAAGCCCTCCTCCATTCCCTGCTGGCCACCGGCTATAAGGTATCTTGGAGTAAGGCTCAAATCTGTAAATGAAAAGTCAGGTATTTAGGGTTTGATTTGAGACAAGGACTCTGGAGCCTAGGCCCAGAGAGAAAAGAAGTCACCTGCTCCATTCCTCTGCCTGATTGCAAAAAATGAACTTAGAGAATTCCTGGGAGCAGCCGGATACCTGGGTTTGCTGAAAAGGCAAGGCCACTATATGATATATTAAAAAAAACACAAGAGAGAAAGAGAGATGTGATTATTCGGACTTTAGAAGAAACTGAAGCCTTCAAGCAGATCAAAAGGGCTTTAGCCTCAGCTCTGGCCTTAGGAATCTCCGATGTGACCCATCCTTTTAACCTGTTCATCAATGAAAGACAACATAATGCTTCAGGAGTCCTAATTAAAATGGTAGGGCCCTGGAAAGGCTGGTTGCCTACCTAAGACTCTGGACTCAGTGTCAAAAGGATGGCCTCCTTGTTTGCGGGTTCTTGCTGTTACCGCCCTCCTAGTCAAGGAGGCAGACAAATTGACTTTGGCACAGAACCTGACAATTCAGGTGCCTCCTGCTGTTCTTGAGCTCCTCAACAGTTGGGGACACCAGTGCCTTTTAAATAGCTGCATCACCCAGTATCAGGGACTGCTTGTTGGAAATCCCTGACTCACTTTCCTCCCAGTTAAAGCTCTGAACCCGGCCACCTAGTTGCCCACGGAGCTTGGACAGCCAGATTGATTGCCTTATGCTGGCAGATAAGCTTTGTGCTAGTAAGCCTGACCTTAACATGGAGCCTTTAACAGATGCAGAGTACGCCCTATTCATGGATGGAAGTAGCTCTGTTAAAAACGGGCAATGAAGGGACGGATATGCTGTTGTTACCACTGAAGAAGTGCTTATAGAGGGGCTTCTTCCCCAAAATTGGTCCACTCAGTGAGCCGAGCTCTGGGCACTTATAGAAGCCCTCAGCTGGGCAAAAGGTAAAAGGGTAAATATATACACAGATTCCAGGTATGCTTTTGGTACAATTCATGTTCACGGGGTACTACACAAGGAGTGTGACCTTTTGACAGCTGAAGGAAAACAAATTAAAAACAAGGATGAAATCCTGCAGCTTCTGGCTGCTATATGGAAACCCAAAAAGGTAGCTGTCATACACTGCAAGGAGCATCAAAAGATAAAAGACACCATCACCCTTGGAAACCAAAAGGCAGACAAGGCTGCCAAACTAGCCTCAGAAGGCTCAACATAGGGAGACAATGATTTGGCTCAGAACTTAGAAGCACTACATGAGATCCTGCCAAAAACTGTTGATTCTGCAAAAGGGACCTCTCCATTATCATGTTATCTGCCTTTTGTACTTCCTTCTTAAACCTATATAAGAAAGTGCCCTCCCCCAAGACGGGGCTGATGATTCGGAACTGAGATTCCCATCAGCCCGCCAGCGTAACACATCCGCTTGCCTTCCCCAGTTCCTCTGGTGCCGCATCTTCTGTCCGGTCTGTTCCTGGATTCCGTAATGAAGTCGTGACTGTGGGCTTGTAAATGACTCCTGCTCCCACTTCACTGGGGGAAAGTGACCAGGTGGGGAAGGGGTCGCCAAAAACCCTGGAGCCCTTTCTGCTCACTCTGTTGATACCAGGAGCGGAACAGCTGAGGTGAGTGCTGACCAGCCTGGCCTTGACACCCACTCCTGTGCAAGTAACCAGAAGCAGCATCCTAGGTATGGAAACAAACTGAACGTCATGTTTTTCCAGAATTTGCAGTTAAAAGTCTAAAGAGCAAAACACTTTTAAGCAAAAGGGCCCAAAGAAAGGGAGCTGTGGGGTTCTTGGGACCTCCTGCTTTTCCACATCTCCAGGTGTAGTGTGGGCTGCTAAGGAAGCAAGGGGCACAGGAGGAGGCCTGTGGTGTCTGAGGATAAGACTCTACCCATCCTGCCAGGGTGCAGGGCTTTAGGGATCCCTGAGACAGGCAACAGCCCTGGGCTCTGCTGGACACCACTTCTGGATGAGCAACCAGATCTGAACTGTGAGCAGGTGGTGGGCCCAGCATAGGCACCCAGCAAAGCAGCCAGCAAAGCACTCAGCATAGAGTACCCAGCTTAGAGCACCCAGCAAAGCCCTAGCCAGGGTGGAGCAGGCCCTGGCAGCTCTGCACTGTGACCCAGGCCTGTGCTTTGAGGGCTGAGTGGCCCCAGGCCTGGCGGCTGGGTGTGATGGTGTTAGAGAGATTAGAATGTCCCAAAGTGGGAGAAAGAGAGAGTGGAACTCAGCATGAGGACAAACTGTGTTTTAAGCTCAAATATGGGCCATTTCCTTATGCTAAGGGCAGAGAGGCTCTCAGTGCTTTAACATGCAGCATATGGAGGGTCCGAGTGCGCATGCTTCTGCCTCACGTGCTTTTAACTACTAGTAAGAATAGTTGCAGAATCTGGGTCACGGTTTTATGGGTGTTCACTGTAAACTTATTTCAGCTCTTCTATGTTTTAAATTATTCCTGACAAAATGTCTCAAAATGGGAACACAACATTCTAATTTGTGGTCACACATCTTGAGGCCCCCTCCATCATGGTCAGGAGCGCGTCAGGCTCCACCCACTGCTAGGGCTGATGTGTTTAGAAAATGGCCTTTTAGTTCACTTTCACATTTTTTTTTTTATGAGAGCAGGTCTCCCTGTGTCACTCCTACTGGCTCTGAACTCCTAGGCTCAAGTGATTCTCCTGCCTCAGGCTCCACCCACTGCTAGGGCTGATGTGTTTAGAAAATGGCCTTTTAGTTCACTTTCACATTTTTTTTTTATGAGAGCAGGTCTCCCTGTGTCACTCCTACTGGCTCTGAACTCCTAGGCTCAAGTGATTCTCCTGCCTCAGCCTCCCCAGTAGCTGGGGACTACAGGTATGTGCCACCATGCCTGGTTGCTTTCTATAGTCTTAATGCCACTTTACATCTCTACGTTACTCTGAGATGCACCTGCACCCAAGTTAGTTTTATCATGAAATGGGTCATTTTGAATTTCCTTTTAAAGAGAAACAGACCAGCATCATACACAAGAAGAAGTCAAATGCCTCACTGCATGGAGCATCTGGTCGAAGTGTCTGCTGCATAAGCTGTCTGACAAACATGCGTGGAAGAGGTGGTCACAGAGTGCAGGGTGCAGGCCCTCGAGGGTGGCTTGCTTGGCCTTCTTCCTGCCTTTCGGGACAGCCGTCACAGGGTGGGTGGGGAGAGGGGTGAGCGTCCCTCTGTGGAGGACTTCAGGGTTTGTATCCCGGGAAGGGCAGGGCCTCGCAGCACCAACAGGCGAGGGCGATCTCCAGGTGACACAGGGAAGACCCCAGCTTGGGTCTACTGAAGGCTTATAAGTGAGGCGCCAGGTTTGGAGACAAGTGTTGCAGAGGCAGAATAAAATTCTTCACAAACATGGGCGCAATCACGTGGTTCACGTAAGACACAACTTACTTGTAGCAACTGTGGCCTTCAGTGATGTCGGCGAGAATGTGTCTGATCATGTAGGAGCTAGTTTCGCTTTTCTTTTTGAGATGAGTCTTGCTGTGTTGCCCAGGCTGGCACTGAACACCTGGGCTCAAGTAGTTCTCCTGCCTCACCCTCCCCAATGGTTGGGACTATCAATGCCCACTGCCTGGCTTAGCTCCAGAGTGGGATTTTTAAGCAAAGCCCACCTGCTTAAGGAGAACAGACCCACGCCCCACTTAACCAATGCCTGCTCCAACTGTGAATGTAATGCCTGTCTCCCAACTCCTCTCAGAGGGTTTTCTTTGGGGTTTGGTTTTGAAACCATGTTGGTGAACGGTAAGTGCCTTCTATTCCTGGATGATGCTGCCTGGCCTGGGTGTGGCCCCCTAGCCCCTGCCCTGAGCCCAGGACCCCACACACCTTTCCCCACCAGGAACCCCATAGCTGCACTCTGTCCCACTCGCTCCCCAGCAGAACGGTCAAAGCACGTGACCAAACTTGTCTTTATTCTGCATACATAGGAAACAGGACTGTATCAAAAAAGAACAAAAATTGCAACACGACCCACGCGTGACCCAGGAAGAGCATGCACAGATCCGCCCGAGCCTCTCCTACCCATTGGCCCTGCAGGGCATCTACACACAGTGCAAGAGATGCCACAGGCACAGGACTTAGGCCAGCTCCATGGGGTGATGCTTCTCACATGGATTATAAAACGCTTGAGTCCTCCCAGGGGTTCAGTCTCTTCAGATCATTTGCTATCAAAAAGATGAACAAAATTCAGCGTGGACTTCGGTGCCTGATTCAGCTGTGCCTGGCCCACCACCAGGGGCAGCTCTCACTGTGCTTCTTTATTTAAAAAAGTAAAGGGGGAAACTGACATGAAAAATGCAAAATAAATGCCCCGGAGGGAAGGAGCTGATGGGACTCTGTGGTTGTAAACACCAGACGTTGTGCTTTCTTGTCTCATCAAATCGAGGACAGGCAGGGGACAGAGGTCAGGTCATCATGGTGCTCGGGCCCAAGCAGCAGCATCTGGCTCTACCAGGCTGTTCCCCGGGACTCCCCACAGTTCCTGTCCAAGTTCACGCAGTTCCCCATCCTACCCCTGGCAGAAAACGGACAGTGGGCCTCTTGGCGTAAGGGGATGGAAACCCCTCCAGGTTCACCAGGAGCTGCCTGGATGCTCGTGCCACATGAGTGACAATTTCTCAAGAGGCTTCCAGGAGTTCATTTAAACAGTAGCCACCCCCATCCCACTCCCTGCAACACCGCAGAGCAATCTGTGAAGGTGTCTTGGCCGTACTGTTCACACCACACACGACACGGTCCAGGCTTAGTCTGCTCCATATTCACACCCACATGACTATGCTGGGGACGAGCCCCTTTCCTGTCCACAACTCCTGCGACTACTGTAGGGTCCTGGGGTGAGGGGTGGTTTCCATGGGGGTCTGCTTCTCTTACCACATCTTCCTGATAATTTTAATGACATGGCCAGAGCCACCTCATCTGTACCCATCCCCTTGTCTTCTCAGCAGGCCCTCCGGCCTCCCCCCGCAGTCTTAAGCAGCCACCCGGGTCACAGGTGTGGCCCACATGGGCTCCCACCACTGGCTGTGCCCTTGGCCCCTCCCCCCAAGCCAACAGGACTTCCCATGGGCAACCTATGTCCATCCAACCTCCCACCTGTGCAGCCCCGGGGACAGGGTGTTGCGAACCACTGGTCTGTGATCCCAGGGGCACAGGACAGGGCACAGGCACCGCCATAGACGCACTGAGAGGGGAACGTGCTTCTCCGAGTCAGACCAAGAGCCCCCAGGCACAGTCCAGGTCTGGGCAGGGAGTGACCTCCTGGGACTTGCAGGGCTTCCTTGTGGCCTCAGGTAACAGGAGATGGAGAAGCGGACTGGGCCCATCCATCCTCGTTTGCTGTGGAAGCTGTGTGTGCTGGAGTCTCGGGTCTATGCAGACGTCTATGCAGAGGAGGCCTGCAGGACGTGGACGGGGACAGAATAGTGTTGAGGGGCTGTCCCCGGGCGTGAAAGCTGACCCCGGCTGTTGCCGCCTTGCCTCACCTGGCCATCCATCCTCCCCTCCTCTCAGTCTCTCACCCTTGGAGACAGTCACCATGCTGCTGGAGAGCACAGACCACTTCGGAAACGGAAGCAACAGAGGAGACGTGGTGTGGGTTCAGATATCGTCCTCTACAGGAAGATGAGAGGGAGCTGTGCTTGCTCTGAAGAGAGGAGTGGAGTCTGCTCTCGGGCCACCCTGGCTGTGGAGTCGCCTACTTGTCCTTGACCACCTGCTCGTAGGGGGGTGGTGGCGTGCTGCAGTAGGAAGGAGGGGGTGGGTAGGCCACGCAGCCCTGGGGAGAATTGGGCTGCACCTGGAAAGCCACTGCCATGTTCCCAACAGGATTCAGGCCTGGTCCTCCAGGGTCAGTGTAGTATGGTGGCCCCAGCTGCTGGGCTCCTGGAAGGCAAGAGGACAATGTGTGCGCATAAACAGGTACACCCACAGCACCCTGGGATTCACCCAGGTCACTTACTTGGTGAACATGCATCAAGGACCTAACTCCCAGTGCTCTGGGAGGCTGAGGTAGGAGGATCACAAGTTCCAGCCCAGCCTGGGCAACTTTACAGAGACTCTAAAGGGCCAGAGATGCAACTCAGTGTGAAGGCCCTGGGTTCAATCCCCAGGACTGCAAGAAAAGAAAGAAAAAATAAAAGGGTACCCAGTATGTCCAGAAAACTGGGAGGGACCAGTAAGTACATGGGCAAAGCAAGAGCAACAGCGGGCTCCAGCCTCACAGGCCTTGGTTCCACCCAGGGGACAGATCACAAGGAGGATGGCGGAGGTGGCATTGGGTGGAGGCATCGGCAGCGCTGATCTGAGACTGGGGTGCTACAGATGAGGTGTCTGTGCAGGAAGCTGGAGCAGCAGGTGCTGGAGGGTCACCTGGAGGCCATGACCTCCAGCAGAGGTCAGCAGCCACGGCCAGGACAGTCACATGCCACCCATGGTGGGCAGAGCTGGGAGGACAAGCTGGTTCCTACCCTGGACCCAGTCACCAGCCAGCCCCAACACCCTGGAGCACAGCGCGCCGAGGGACGTCTCTGTTGCGCACCTGGGCTCAGCTCCTCTTCGGGCCAGAGAGCACGAAGGTCCCAGCCAGGGAGGCCCTGCCCAGCCACATACTGGGTCCAGGAGGCTGCCAGAGAGCCTCTTCTACAGGTGGGGACCCGGGGTGCAGGCTGAAGCCCCAGCTGCAGGACCCTGGGGACGTGACGGTAAAAGTAACAGGAGCTAGAGGCTGAATACCTTGTTCCACACTGGCTCTCTCTCCAGGTTTCTGCTTTACAGCCTGCTCCTCAGGTCTGGTGTTGCGGTTGTGTCTGAACCAGAGTCTGAACCAGAGTTCCGCTGCTGCCTTAGCTGGGCTGCTTCTGCAGCAAACTCAGGTCTGAGTGAGGCCCTTGTGCACCAGAGAAGCTGCCCCGAGCCAGCTAGGTGTGGGGGCTTTGTCTTGTTTTGCTCTGCAAATCTCCCTCTGATTCTTTAGCTGAATAATGATCTCACTCTCAACAGACACCACGCAGCGTGCAAGGCACCCTGTGCCTCTAAAGTGTGCATGTGTCAGATCCTGGGAACCTACAGCATGTCAGAGGGAAGGCGCCCCACAACCCAGGGTGTCCCAGGGTGTCCAAGCCGCCCCCACCCTGCACCTGTGTGACCTACAGATGCTGCTGCTGCTTTCTGCATCTGTGGCCCTGGTGTGCCACCAGCTAGGACCATGAGTTTCTCAAGGACTGAGATGGGGGTTATTTATATCTGGATCCTACTGTCTCATACAAGTAAAAAGTTAAGGATTTTAAAAAAGAGGCCATTGAAACAGTGTAGGCAGGAGAGGATGAATGTCTTCGAATAGCAGAGAGGAGATGGAGAGTAGGAGAGGGTTAGCAGGGAGATGTAGCCAAGGACTGAGCTGGGCTGACTCGGTGTGGGTGCACAAGGGTGGAGCCAGGACCTAGAAAGAAGCAGCCTGGTCTCTGCTCTCCAGGGAGCTGGCCGGTACAGGAGATGGGCAGGAAGATGAGAAGTTCCAGATCTGCACTGGATGCGTGAAGGCCGGGGCAGCCCCGGACTCAAAGACACAAGTGTGAATAACATCACTGAGCAGCTATGCAGAAGGGCCCGGGTGACAGCTGGGGAGAAAGCTGCAGGAACGACCGACACTCAAGGAAGGAGAAGCAGAAAACGTTTAAGGTAGATGAGGAAGATGAAAAGGTGGCTGGGAGGGGCGAAAAGAGGGAGCAAGTCTGTGTGTCCTGGTGTCGAGGGCCAGGGAGAAACTAAAGAAGGGAGAAGGCTGGGAGCTCTGCCAGGGCAGACAGCAGTCAGAGGAGCACTGCGGATTTGCACTGTGGCATCTGGGGCTCCGGTGCTCCTCACCCAGTGGTTTCAGGGCAGCGGCAGCCACAGCCCCCCAAGGCAGCAGGAGAGAAGCAACTCAGGAGTAGATAAGGAGGCAGGTAGTGACCAATAGATGCAGAGTGAAGGAGCTGTGAGGGTGGAAACACGGGAGCGTATTTACTGGTGGGGACAGACACATGGGAAAGGGTTTGGCTGAGAACTGGAGCTCAAGAGAGTAGTGTTGGGTCCAGCATTTGGACGCCACTGCCTGGCCCAGAGCCTGTGCCCAGCAAGTCCCCAAGTATATTTGACCTGGGCAGCAAGAACCTATATAGGGCATGGCCAGAGAAGAAACTGAGGTGTGGACCCTGGGGAGTCCAGGTGTGGAAGGAGGGGAGCAGGGTGCTTGGAGCAGACGGCCTCCTCCTGGAGTGGAACTGGGCACTCAGTTACTCACTGCTGACAGCAACCCAGCAAAGGGTAAATGCAGGACCTGAGCAGACAGACGCAAGACCCTGAAGAGGAAGGGAGAGAGTTGTGGCCAATAGGGTCACAGAAATGGAAAGAGGAAGTGGATGAGAGTCAGTGAGGAGGGACATTCTGCACAGGGGGACACAGGAGCCAGGGGATGCTGCCACCTTCCCTACAAGGTGTAGTGGGTAGGGGAGCTTGAGCTCGTCAGATGTGAGGGGCAGGAAGTACACGGAGCACTGTTCAGGGAAGCCAGTGCTAGGGATGCCCATCCCCTGGGAGACAGGATAGGGTGGGGGTGGAGGGCCAGGTGCCGCCTGTTCTGTGTCGGTGCTTCAGAATACAGTGTGGATGGGAAACCAGGCATCTCCCAACAGAACAACAAAGTGGGGGAGTCCAGGCAGAGAGGAATGGAGGGCCAGGAAAGATGCATCTCATCGTGAACACCCTTAAGGACAGCTGTGACCAGACTTCCCTTCTGGGCTGCACGTGTCCCTGGTTACCCTCTGTCCCCAGGTGATGTGGAGTCCTTTCATTCCTTCACCCCATGGTCCCTGTCTTTATCTGTGGTCTTTGCAGGGTATGTGGGCCTCCAGAGTCAGTAGAGACCGATGGGAATATGTTAGACTTTCTCTGACAACGCCATTCTGGGTGGCACCTTCAGTGCCTGGCAGCCCTGTATCCTGGATGCACGCAACCCCCTGCTTCAGCCATGCTGGCCAAATGGCCACAAGGGACAGAAGCCACCCAGGTGCTCTTGGATGCAGAGGGGTCCAGAGCAGGAGAAGACAAGAGGAGCAGGGAGAGGAGGCAGCAGTGGCCTGGGAGGGACACGGTCACTACCCCAGGGCGGCCCCTCCAATCCTCTCTCCTGGCCTCGTGGCGGCGGCTCCCTGAGCTCGCGTGACCAGACTCCCTATTCCCTGCTGCTGCCCACAATCTCAACTGGCACTACCATCTACCCTGAGTGATGAACTGTGCCTCCTCCTGTCTACCCCACTCCCAGGGAGATGCCAGCCCACCGTGTCACTCACACGCTGGAAGCCTGACGTGTGCACAGTCAGGTTCCTGCCCCTCAGAGTCCAGCCCCACATCGCTGTCCTGCCTTGTTCTATCTCCCAGCAATAGCCACACTGTCTCTCACAGACGTTGGCCTGCACCGGCATCACTCGCCAGGCCCCATGAGCTCCCACTCGCGCACTGGCTTATAGCCCCTCTCCCTCCTGGGACGTGGGCCCTATCTCCCTACCAGCACACTGGCCTCACCCGGCCTCTCACCTGGCTATGCCCATTCTCCTTGAGTCTCAGATCAGAGTTGCTGGCCTCAGCTGCCCACCACCCTTTCCTAGTGGGAGCAGGGTCCCCAGGGTCTTGGTACCTAGAGTGACACGTATGTGCTGGCAACACTGCACCCAGCACAGTGTGGGGTGATTTCAAAATTATTTTGATTATTATTTGTGGTGCTTTGAGCCTAGGGTCTTTGAAATAAGCTACATCCCCAGCCTTATTTTTATTTTTTATTTTGAGACAGGGTCTCCCGAAGTGGCTAAATTGCCCAGGCTGGGTTTGAAATTGTGAATCTTTTGCCTCAGCCTCCCAGAGTACTGGGATTACAGGCTTGTGCCACCTTGCAAGGCTGAGTGTGATTCTTTTTTTGAGCTTTCTGCACATGAGATAGGACAGGATTTGTCTCGGTGTCCTTTGGGACCAGAACAGTACCTGGCACCTGGCAAACATTCTCTGCATATGGGCGGCGAATGACTAAAGGAGGATGGATGGTGATTTGGATGTGGGCTCTCTCTCTGCCACACTAAGAGGCCCACTTGGCTACGTCCTGAGACACACTTGCTTCTGCTGTAACAGGAGGAGCCGGCTGCCATCTGACCAAGCCCCCACTCCTGAGGACCAGGGCAGGTCAACTCCCTGTGACAGGATGCAGCTCAGCTGTGTCTGGAGGGTGCCCAGGTGCAGCCACTCACATTCACCCTGCAGTCATGACTCATACATGCTGCCAGGAACTGGCGGGATGGGATTAAGAAGCTTGAACACGGAGGTGGAGAGGATTGAGGGGGGTAGAGTACTGGGGTTGGACCCAGGGCCTTGCCAGGGAGCCACATCCCAGCCCTTCTTTAATTTTTGATCCCAGAGAGCGGGGATTACAGGTGTGTGCCACTATACCTGGTACGGAGAGGTATTTAGAACATAAAAGGAGCAATAGATAGGAGGAGGCTACATCACACATTTTTCAAGAACATGCCTCTTTTGGTGAAAAAAAAACATGTAACCATGGGGAGGGAATGTGCTGGAAAGGCTGTGGGCAAGGAGAAGGGCAGCAGAGAAGGTGTCGTCCCCGCACAGTGAGTGGCCGAGGCCCCACAGGACAGAGGCCACACGGCAGGACACGGCCCGCTAAGTGAAGCAGTGGCTCTCAAGAGACATGCACGGCACAGACTTCTGCTCACCTGGCCAGAAGCAGAGCTTGACCAGATGCTGACTGAGTCACTGTTTAGGCCTCACAGGGAAGGGAAACTAAGAGCCTGTGTGACCCAGGCTGAGAGGCCATTTTCATTTGGGGAAGTCGAGGCCGGAAGCAAGGCCAAGTGAGTGGCCCCAACTTCAGAGACGTAAATGATTCTATGGCTCTGTGACTCTGAATCAAATCCTTAAACCCTGTTGCAACTCCATATTGCAAATAAGCAAAACCTGAAAGATTCCAAATGACTTTGCCTGTATGACTCATTCTGAAAGACAAACGGCAAAGTGGTTTGGATCAGAAATACACAGTGACGCAGGAGAAATACAGGCTTGGAAACTGATGCAGTGAGCAAATACTCAGGATGAGAACAGGCCTTTTCATATGCAAAAAGAGCAAAGAGAATCATGAAATAAGACAAAATGCAAACAGAAAGACCTCTGTCTCAGCAATGAGAGAAAAGTCTTAGTTATTTTGCTCTCGTTGATGAGACAAAATATCCGACATCCAAAGTTAAAGGGAGAAAGGCTTATTTAGCTCACAGTTTATAGAGGTTTCAGTCCATAATCAGCTGGCTCCAAGGCAGGGTGGCATGGCAGAGGAGCACTGCAGAGGAGAAACAGTTCATGGCAGGCAGAGGGTAGCAAAGCAAGCAAGAGACAAGACAAGCCTCTTTGTGTCTATTGTATGGTATGCAGGTTACCAGGATTAGGGCAGTGCAAAACCAATCAGTGGACTGATTTAGTAATCACCCACCCTTAATCCTAGCACTACATCATGAATCAATATGCACTCTAGATTCAGCTACCTCTGAAAAAGCCCCACCTATGACTGCATGAGGCTTTGGGGAGCCATCTAGATACAAGCCATAACAGATCTCAATCTTACTCTCTACCAAAAGAGGTCCACTGAATGGAGGCAGAGAGTAGGGGGGAAATGAAAGACCAACATGATAAGAGCCAGCCAGAGAAGCAGCAAGACCCCGTCTCAAAATACAAGTAAAATAAACAAAAAGGGCTGGGGATATAGCACTGGCTATATCAATTCCCAGTGCTGCAAAACAAACAAACAACACCTGCCTAACTCTAACAAAGTCCTCTCAGTGCAGGGAGGAAGGGTCCAGTACACAATGCAGGTCCTCCTTGCTGACAGTATTTTCTTGACAAACATAAGAACCTCACATGCATCCTGTCATTCAAGCCTGCTTTCCATACCATGGCATTCCCATTACTCACGTTCATCCTACAGCTCCAAAGCCAGAGCCCACATACATTTCACAACTGCCCAAGGCTGTCTTCCTCCTCCAGTCCTGGTAGACTGGGAGAGCCGGGCAGACCTGAGACAGTACAGAGAACCAGAGAGGGACAAGCCAGGGCAGCATGGGCAAAGGACAGAGCCACGGTCGCAGAAGACGCTGCCCAGACATGGGGGAAAGCCAGAAATGTGGGTCTTTGTCACTTTCATTACAGAGTGTTTAGTGTTTAGGCTGGCTGACATACCTGCAGCCAAAAGCACACGAGCTAATTCTCCTAGGGAACATTTTCATCATCAATTGACAGTTTCTGCTTTACAGCTGTTCCTCAGACAGGAGGCTTCCAGTTTGATCTTCTTTTGCCTTGTATCTATTCACTTTGCAGCATTGTTTCAGCTACTCAAAATAGTTTTCAACCCATTCTCCAGGATTTGTAGATAAGCACTGATACACTGTTTAGCCACACGGAAATACCGTTTCACTTTTGTAGGATTACTTCCAGGTTAATACTTAAACCAGAAATTCTGAGTGATGTTAAGTATTAGTGACATTAAGCATGCTAATTTTCAGGGGAATTCTTTTATAGTTCTACAAATGTAACATTGGCAATGGGTCTAAAGTATGCGTTTAGTTTGATCAACAGTTATTTGCTGAATATTACCTATTCAAAAGATACACCTGGTAACATGGGGTTATCTAGTGCAGGATTTGATCTTTGAACCCTCAAGGAACTTCATTAGTAAATGCTAAGTATTTATTATCCTAAAGAAAAGCCTTGGAAGGCAATATGGAAAGCTCCCATATGATCCAGCTACTCTTCTTTTACATATCTCACTAAAAGAAACAAAATTAGCATATCACAGAGATACTCACACTCCCCTGTTTATTGCAGTACTACTTATAGTACCTAAAACATGAATCAACCCAGATGCCCACACTGAGCTACATCCCCAGTCCTTTTTTAATTTTGAGACAGGGACTCACTGGTTGCTAAGTTGCCAGGCTGGGCTGGAAATTGTGTTCCTATTGCCTCAGCCTTCCAGAGTGCTGGGATTGCAGGCATGTACTGCCACACCTGGATTTTTTATAATTTTTAATCTCCCTCAGATCTGTAGTGTCTCAAAATATGGTTCTAGTTTTGCTTTCTTACTCTTTTCTTGGTTAGATTTATCAGGGGTGAGAATGCAATGCTTTTTCCTTTTTAGCCAGCACTAACTTTTGGATTTATGATTCAATTACTGTTTTGTATAATTTATATTTTAATAATTTGACTTCCTTATTTGTCTGGTTTAATAATTTCTGAACTTCTTTTGAGATCAGCTTCATTCACTTTCATACTTTCCACTTGAACAAAGAATTAGGTTACAAATTTAACTAAAAGTCAGCTTAGCACACACCGAATAGAATTTTGCATTCAGTTTCATTGATTCCTTTATTCATTTGCATATTCAATAAACACTGAATTTTTACTAAACATTACCAGTGTTCTGAGGACTCAGGACACAGCCGGGAAAAAACCAGAAAATCTTCAGTTCTTGCATTTGAAGTTCAGAGTACAATGAACAAGGCAAAGAAGAAAAACACACTGTGCGAGCTGGTGAAAGGTGCAGCAGGCAGCATGTGTGTCCAGAGGGAAGCGGGTGGAGGAGCAGCTGTGTGCACAGGGACAGAGTGATGGAGGAGACAGGGTGGTGAGAGAGTGGGCTGAGTGCATGGGGCAGGGCGACGGAGAAGGGGCCGAGTGTCCATGGCTGGGGGCTGTGGATGGAGAAAGGGCCTTCAGACAGAAGGACTCACAGTGCATAAGGCACTCGGGCAACAGCCTGAGGAGTCTGAGGAGGGAAACGTGAAGCCCGCGTGTGGCAGGTGTGGATTGGCCAGCAGGGCTGGGACGGGGAGCTGAGCGCTGTTGGAGAGGCATTCTGACTGTGACTGCAGAGAACAGAGGTCACCTCTGGAGCATCCGAACCGCTCTGCCTCCTCTATTTGCAACTCAAGCTGCTTTACTGGAAATAGATGGAAGCTCAAGAAGGTGAAGGCAAGACCAGAGCAGTGGGCCTCTGACACATGGTGAGGAAGAGACTCTGGTCTGAGCCGTGGCTGTGGAGGAGCCGAGGAACGCTGACTGGGATGGGGCTGCGTGGAGCAAGTGTGGCTGGAAAGGAAGCACAGAGGTCAGAGCTCTGGTCCAGCCCTCCACTTTCTTCACCTCCGCCTATAATTTAGGGGAGTGCTCTTTTCCTTCTAGTAGAAAATAATTTTTTTTTTTTTTTGAGACAGGGTCTCACTATGTAGTTCAGGCTGGCCTTGAACTCCCTATGTAGCCCAGGCTGGTCTTGACCTCATGGTGATTCTCCTGCCTCAGCCTCCAGAGTTCTGGGATTACAGGCATGCGTCCCCACGCCCAGCAAGGGTACAGAATACCTACTTGCTCGTTTGTAGATTTTTACCCCCAGTACTCCTGGTGACTGAACCCAGGGCCGTCGCACTGAGGCCCGTACGCTCCACCTCCACCCCTCTTTTAGAATTCTGAGCCTCACCAAGTACTTCAGTTTACAATCCTCCTGCCTCAGTCTCTCAGAGTGCTGGATTTACAGGTGTGTGCCACCATACCCTGCCCATCTGCAGATTTCTAAACACTATGAGTTCAGGTAGCGACTGCCGCCTTTCACTGAGTGCTGACTCAGGCTTGGCATGTCTGTCACAGAGGTGGTACAACTTAAGTGCCACTAAGGACAGGAAGCCATCCACAGCGCCAGACTTCCTCCTCTGGGGACTCTGTCTGTGAGCATCCTCCCACCCACTCAGTTCTTACTCACTGAACCTGGGGAGCAGACGGCCCCCCTTTTCTCCTTGTCCCCACTTCTCCACCAAAAGCCTGAGGCAGAAGCACTGGACAGATCTGCGCAAGGCAGGCGTAGGCAGACGCGGTGCCAGCTTGGCCCCCACCCTGGTGAGGACCGTGGGGCAGGGGTCAGAAATCCACCAGCTGGGTGTGGCCTTCAGAATCCCAGCAGCCTTGAGATTCTTTTCGTGTTTTTTTTCTTAAAACATTTAATAAGATGAACACGTAGCAGAACTAATAAAGAAAAAGGGAGCGCAAAGGCACCCTTTGGTAGCACGTGCAGGTAACCCCAGCACTCTGGGCAGAAGGTGAGGCAGAAGGTTCAAGCCCAAGCTGGATGACTTAGCAAGAGCCTCTCTTAAAATAAAAAGTAAGGGCTGGGGACTCAGCTCACTGTGAAGGCAGGGAGCTCCATGCCCGGTAGGGCATAAGGAGGGGCAATAACTACAAAGACAACTTACTTCAAAAGACTCACAAAACCTTAAACAGGACCAACCCTGGGGAGACCCTCACTTTGGATTTCTGGCCCCTCTGCTGTTTTAGGTACTCATACTTGCAGTCATTTTTTAGCGTGGTCCTAGGACACCAGTATCAGCTATTTCTTTTCCCTGCCAGCTGATGCCACAGTGTCCCATGGTACACACCCAGCAGTCTGAAAATAATACCAACAATGCTATCAAAAATAGAATCATCAGAACGGGTTTAAAACTTTGTAGGGATTTTTCTTTTGTTTAGGCCAGCCCTGAAACTCTGTGACCTGAAGATATTTTTCTCTCCTCCTTTTGTTGAGATGTATGAAGTATAAGAGAGCACCTCTGCTGGCTCCACACCCAGTTCCGGCTCCCTCCCTGTGTTTTCCTCGGTAACAGTGATCTCTGCACAACTCAAGGCTGCTCTCTCTCCTCCTCAGAGAGGTGTGGGTTAAGATATTAGCACACAGCACGTGCAGATGGGAAAGCATGGCCACATCCTTCTGAAGTATTTTCCCAGGTCTATAAAAGTCTTTTGTAAAAAGGAGAAAACACATTACAGGAAACTAAGAGTCTATTGAAGGTCAGTTGAGAAAGGAAGCAGCTGAGCAAATGGAAAATGCATGTCAGTTTCTGCAGAAGTCCCAGAGGCAATGTGAATGTGTAAGTCAGCTGTCCCCAACATTTGGCACCAAGGACTGGATTCATGGAGGACAATTTTTCCACACACCTAGGACAGGGGGCAGGGGTTGGTTTTGGGATTATTCAAGTACACTACATTTATTGCACACTTTATTTCTATTGTCACATTGTGTACTTTACTTCCATTGTTACATTAGATTCTCATAAGGAGCACAACCAAGACCCCTCACATGCGCAGTCCACAGCAGGTTCCGCGCTTCTATGAGAATCGGACATCAGAGAAAGGGAGCCAGCCGTGGGGAGCAGTGCACACACAGGAGAAGCTGCGCTTGCTCCCACTGCTCACACAGCTATAGGCTGTGGACTGGGGGTCGGGGTTGGGGCCCCTGGTACAAAGGACAAGAAAAGGGTTTCAAACTTCGTAGCTTCAGCTTTTGCAGCTGCACTGCTTTGTTAGAGTAAAGGTTGGAAGCTGCCTGGACACGGCCGCCTCTCCCTTCCTGGGGCTCCAAGGTGGGGCTGCCCATATTTATGACCACTGCATGCCCTGCAGCTAAGCACAGAGCCCCAGCATGGCCATGTGTCAATGGACGCCCTGCGTGGTGGAAGGGTGGGCGCACGTGCGCCTCACTTTCCATGTGGCCCGTTGTCCTCACTCCACCTTCACAGTGGGAGAAGAGTCCCTGAGACCTCTCCTGGGAGGCACCTGGTGAGGAGCAAGGCAGGCCACGGTCCATCCAGTCCAGCTCTGCCTTTATGACCAGTGTGAGGAGAGTGTCCTGCAGGGGCGGGGGACATGGGGACTCTAGCAGTGTAGCTGGGCACAGGCTCTGTTCTGCTGTCCTCTGTCAAAACAGAGGATGGGCAGGTGGCTCACATTTGCCAGAAAGCTCTGCTCCCAGGTCAAAGAGCTGAGGAGTAAAGGCTCTTTTGTGATTCATCTTAACAATGGGTAAAAAATTCCTTCTCTGGAGGCTGAGGCAGGAGGATTTTGTGAGCCCAGCCTTTCCAGGTCGGCCTGGGCAACATAATAAGTCTGCATCTCAGAAAAATAAATAAATAAAAATAAAATAAAATACCTCCCTTTTTGAAATACACTCTGTGTATTTCCTCCCTGTTTGACTTTCACTCTGTCAGGAATCACAGTGACCAAAAATACTGCATGTTTATATGTCGGAAAAAAAAAAACAAAACAAAACAGAAATAAAAGCAAAAGGCAAAAAGCCCTCCCACTCTTATGGGGAGAACATTCCTGCTTAGCCACATCCGTGACCTGGCTGGAGGGCAGGAAAGGAGAGGGTGGCTCAGAGGTTGAAGAGAGTAGGAGTAAGGAGGGCAGAGCTAGGGACACCAGAGTCGCACGCCTCACCTCCCCCGCCCAGCCCATAGACACCTTCTGCCCCAGCACAATGCATCTGATCGTCCTGCATGCAGGCAGATGGTCTTGGTCTTGGCGTCAGCTTTCCTGTCCCATGAAGAGGGCTCCTCACTTAATCTTTTCCCAGCCCCAGGAGGTGTTGCCCTGTGATCTGCACAGATCCCACTTGCCATTCTCTGTGCAGCCCGGCACACCAGGGCTTGCCAGCAGCTGGTTCAGCCATTTCCTTCACTCTGGGCCAGCTTGCAGCCCTACACTGTGTCTTGACCCATCCCTGCCCTCCAGTCCCTTCCAGCAGTGCACAGTCTGGCCGACCAGGTTAGCTCCCTCGGAAGCCCACAGAAGAAAGTCAGGCCCTGGTGTGTTTCCCAGGTTAGTGCACAGGCCCCGATTCCTTGGCCACACCTGTCCCAGTGTCAGGGGCCACCGTAGACATCAGCGCTCAGCTGCTCCTCCCAGGCTCCACATGCGCTCCATTTGGCCCTGCTCTCTGTCCCCGTACTCAACAGTCACCAGCCCGCTGGCCACAGATCTCAGCAAACAGCCACGACAGGGGAATCCCACTCAGGCAAAGCCGTCCACAATCACCAGACTGGATTCTCATTTTAAAAATGACCACTTCCAAAGAGTTACATCAAAGCAGGTAGATTCCTCCCAAGCCTGGAGCCGCTCACACTAACAGAGCCCCGCCCTAGTGTGAAACTGTGGAAATGTAAGTCTGCCACTGAAACAGAGCACCCTGCGGTCACACACAGCTCTGGTGAGTTTGCAGAACTATTTCGTGCTGTTGCAGGCCTGCAAGGAGAGAAGTCATGGACAGGCGATGGCCAAGTAGGGCTACACCGTGGCTGGAGGAGACGATGAGCCTGGGACAAGCGGCAGCTTGCTGTAGAGCTGGGGCCCACGCAAAGTCTCCAGCAGCCAGCACTGGGTTTCCACAACGGGCTCCCCTGGCATCTGTATCACTGGTGGTCTCGGAGAAAAAAAGTGGCCTGACATACTGAGTGCGCAGTGTGGAGTGAGGCCTCCTCTCCCGACACTGCCTCCCAGCCCAATGGGAGCTGGCTACACCTTCCACCAGGAGACATCAAGGCTGGGCTTGGCCTGAGACAGCTTCTCACCAGGAGAAGTGCTCAGTGTTTTTTATTTTGTGTCCCTCCTGACCTAGATCCTTTTTTTTCCAGTACTGGGTCTTGAACCCAAGGCCTGCACACTGAGCTACACCCCTAGTCTTTTTTATTGAATCTTATTTTTTCTGAGACAAAGTCTCATTAAGCTGCCCAGGTGGAACTCAAACTTGAGATCCTCCTGCCTCATCCCTCATCCTTCCTCAGTGTTAGGATTACAGGCATGTGCCGCTGAGTCTGGCTCTTACCTAGATTCTTAAATTTAACCCGTCTTCTCAAGTTGCTGCTGTGCCACTGGGACTGTTTTTTAAGGACTTTCCAGTGGCCATGTGGGGGACCAGAGACAGGAGAACTTGCGGCAAGTGCTGTTCAGGCCGAGATTCAGGGGCTCGGATGGCACGGGTGTTGGTGCCATTGATGAGGGGTCTGAGGACAGCCGGGTGTGTCCTGGTCAAGCAGGAAAAAGGTGGATGGGAAGGGCAGCGTGCAGGGACAGCCCCTCCTCTGTGCAACTAGACACAGGGGATGCTCACCATGTTGGCCCCGGGCGAGACACATGCAGGAGCCACAGATTCCCAGACTTGGCCGGCACGGGGACCACGGGCTCACGGCACCCTGCATCTGAGGGCCACGGGGCCACACATCCCAAGGGAGACCTGGCCGCTCTCTCTGCAGTACAACCTCTCTGATCAGATGAAACCCAGAGTGATGGCTTCAGTCTTCATTTTAACTGAAAATTTGCACTTCACCCTATCATAGGGTATGAATAGCATCCAATATCAAAGAACATACAGCTGGGGTGAGGCTCACTGTTAAGCCTGGTATGCATGAGGCCAAGGCTTATCTCCAGTATCAAAACAGATACAACTTCTCCAAACAAAAACAAACAATGCATGAATGTAAACAAAATGGTACCAGACCTGAGTGGAGTTTAAGGTATGGCTCCTAGTGAGCTACAGCAGTAAACACATATATTCCTATCTTTCAGGGTAACATTTTAAAAAAATAAAGCAAATTCTTTTTAAAAAGAAAACTTTGCAGAGTATATGGAGGAAGAAACTGTGACAGAACAAATGCACAACCCATCGGCTCGTTCTCCTTCCGTCTTTTTTTTTTTTTTTTGTGGGTACCGGGGGTTGACCTCAGGACCTCGCGCGCCAGCAGGCGCCCGTGCCGCTGAGCGATATCACCGGCCCCTTTTTCGTATGTGGGATCCGGGAGTCGAACTCGGGCCCTCGCACTTGCCGGGCAGGCGCTTAAGCCACTGAGCCATCTCACCGGCCCCTCTCCTTCCGTCTTGAGCATAGCACATCCTCAGAGCAGAAGAGAGAAGCCTCTTTCTCCTTCTACATTCAACCTTCCTACTTCTCTCCTTTCTTTTAAGGCAGCTTAAGTTACTACTGATATGCAAACAGCTGTATTTATTTAATATATACAGCTGGAAGGATTTGAGACAAGTAAACATCCATGAAATTACCACCATAATGTATACCTTACAGTTATCTATCACCTCAAAGCTTTCTCTGCCTTCTTATGTGCTACTATTTTGTGTGTGTGAAAATAATTAACATAAGATCTACCCCCTTAGTAAATTTTAAACTAAATTAAACTTTAGTTTAATTCATTGTATGCTACACAGTAGATCTCTAGGACTGAATCTTTTTGCATAACTGAAACTTTATAAAAGCCAAGGCAAGAAATGCTTGCATTCTGACCATAACCCAGCATTGTGCAGTCAGTGCAGACCAATGGTGGTGAAACTATGGCACGCATGTGCAGCAGGCTGTTTTTATCACTGAAAGCTCTAAAAGGTTCACCATCTCTGGTGTAGACACTGCCCAGGAGCCCCCATGGGAACTGCTGCTGGAGCACAGCAGCCTGGACACACAGGACATGTCTACTCTGTCCTCCCCACATCTGCTCTGGGGCCTGGGCTTCCCCCATTCTCATGAGGCTCCTCACACACAGTGTGGAAACCAGTGACCAGCCTACACGTGTGGGGAGGCCGCCAACACCAGCTACCACAGTGCATAGGAGATTCAGATGCTTAATGCGTACTTTCTTTTGTGGATTGAGAAATTTCAGAGCATGGTGGAACATGTTAATAATTCTAGCACTCTGGGAGGCTGAGGCAAGAGGATTGAAAGTTTGAACTCAGTCTGGGCAACTTGGCAACTTGGTGAGGTCTTGTCTCAAAATAAAAAAAATGGTTAGGGATGTTGCTTAGTGCAAAGGCCTTGGGTTCAGTCCCCAGCACACACAAAAAGAAGGAATTAAGAAATAGCCAATTGTCTTTGACCCTGAGACACTGCCTTTTGTGCTACACCCTAAAATGACCAAACATAAAGTCTACAAAAATGTCTACATGTGAGTGCTCAGAATGCTAGTAAGCAAACAATGAGCACCTGAGTGAATAAAAGGCAAAACAAATTATGAGGAATCACAGAATGAATATATCAGAAGCTCTCACTTAAAGGCACAATTAGGGCTGATGAGATAGCTCAGCAGCATAAGCGCCTGCCTGGCAAACGGGAGGTCCTGAGTTCGACTCCCGGTACCCATGTTAAAAAAAAAAAAAGGCACAATTAATATGTAGTTCAGAGACATCAGGAATGGAAGGGACATTACTGTTCCCACACAGAAATTCATAAATACATAACTGAGGAAAGAAGATTGCAGAGGACAGCTGGACACACACACTGTGAAACTCCACGTGAGGTGCACCAGCAATGCTGCAGGCACCAACACACAATCCTTTTCCTACATTGCATTTGTTACCAGAAAAATGACAATGAAGTGGGTCCTTGGAGCTGTGAGGAACAAACAGCCTGCAGTTTCTCCAGGGCACATTCTGGGCACTGCCCTAGCAAATGTCTGCAGGGAGGGGGATGGGTGCTGACCTGGTGCGGGATTGGAGGGCTGCCGGGTGTAGGACACGTTGAACGCAGGCTCCTCAAGCAGCGGCGGTGGGTACAAGCGCCTGCGGATGAAGAAGCCAGCTCCACAGCAGAAAAGCACACCCATCATCAGGAGGAACCTGGGGAGAGGCAGATATAAGAGGGGTGGAAACAGCTAAGGCTTGGCCCGGGGCTCACAGGACCCAGGCTCCTAGGGATCCAGAAGACCAAGGCTACAGTGGACCACTGGGCAGTGGAGCCCATAGCCAGGAGCCCTGGCACCCCAGACTGGGACCTCTCTGGTCCACCTGCCCCAGGAGCACTTCTCTTCCCTGCCTCTAGAGATGACCCAGACAGACTCCTGGGCTGTCCCTGGGGTGGTGGCCACCAACACTGAGAAGCTCTGTGAGTGAGGCCTCTAGCTCAAATCGCTCCAGATGACTAGCTGGCTTCAAAGGGTTTGTGCAACTGCTTTCTGTTGCACAGCTGTGCCACCTGATTGTCAACTCGACTCCTGGGGAGGTGGCTGGACCACTGGGACACTGTGTTCATGAGTGGACTAATCCACTGTCCTAAGAGCTAAGTGCTGTGAACAGGAGGAGGAGGGTCACTGGGGGTCCTTTGGAGGGTGCACGTCTTCTGTGCTCTTCCCTGGGCTCTGTTTCTAGTAGCCCAGAAGTGAGCTGCTCTGCTCCACCCGCCTTCCACCATGATGTTCCATCTTACCTGAGACCATAGCAATGGAACCAGCTATGGTCGTGGATTGATCCCTCTGACACCATGAGCCAAACAACCCATGTCCTCCCTTAAGTTGTATGTGTCATGCATTCGGTCCCAGCAACAGTAAAGCTGACTAATACGGTGCCTCTGACCTCAACTCAGTGTTGCAGTCTAAACAGAAGATGCAGCCCAAATTCTGTCTTATATCACAGCTGCTCCAGCCTTTGTATCACTGTTTACTTTTTCTCATTTTTCATTCTTCACTGTCAAGGTCATGAGGGTGAGGACATTTACAGTTCCTAGCAGATGTTTCCATCTGAACATCTATAACACACAAAAGTACACTTCCTGGAGCACACTATAATTATAAAGAAATTATGGCAATAACAGAAAACACAATCAATAAAAAGCTGAAAACCAAATTTCTAAACTGAAAATCTAGAAAATTCTAGGTTCTAAGTATAGCTGGAGACAAGATTCGCCACATCTTGACTCTAACGTCTAATGACGGTGTAGCCAAGTCTTTTAAGGATAAGACCTCAGTCCAAATCATTCACGAATCCTTGTCGGCTATCACATAGTCAGCATCAACAAATGACTGTGGAATGAATAAGGGGACGACTTCCCACACTTCTTATTTGTACTACACCTTTTGTTTCTAGAAAAGAGCTCAGTCTTTCTGAGAAGGGCCAATAATAATGGACAAAAATGACAGATGAATCTGAGAAACTCTTGGCCATCTCAAGCGTAAAATGTGATGGTACCCAGAGGACGTGCCCAAGCCTTATACCATCGACCTGCACTCTGGTGGGCAGCCGTGGCCCTACGCAGGGTGAGCCAGAGCTGCTCGTGGCCAGTGCTCCAGCCCACGCAGAACAACCTTGAGAAGTAGCGGATGTGAAGCCTTTGCGAAGGCCAACACCATGCTATGTGATGCAGTTTTACTGGATGACCTTGTAATGTGGAGCAGAGAGAAAAGTCGGACACAGAGGGATGACTCAGGGAATGGCTGGAGTTAGCACCTCTGTGTTCTGCCTTAGAATTCATGATTCATCACCAAGTGATTATTAGCACCTATGAGGCTCCTGACACCAAGCTGAGCAAGACAGTGAGGAAAACAAAAGGGCTCCACCTACCCACTGAACTTAATTTCTAAAAGGGGGGAGACAGTTAATGACAAATGTGCACAACTATTTATTTCTAACACTGGTGAGTGCCAAGGAAGAAAACAAAGGATGCAAAATTAGGTTCTGTGTGTGCGTGTGTGATAAAATATACTGCATATGACATAGAATTTACCATTTTAGTCATTTTTAAGTGTACACTGCAATGCACAGAGGTTTACACAAGGGTACCTATGTAGCGAGGGGATCAAAAAGGCATCTGTTCGTTCAGTGACAGCCAAGCTGGGTACTGCAGGATGAGAAGAAAGAAACAAGGGGTACAGCAGGGGAGGAATATCTGGGTGGGAAGAACACACAGGCGAAGGAGCCACAGTAGGAAAAACTCAGGGAAGAGGCCAGACAGAAAGGCTCTGTGGCTGGAGGTAGGGCGGGAAAGACCCAGTCCTGGCAGCTGGAAGGCGCCAAACTGCAGGAGTCTGGCAAAGCAGGGCCCCTCTCAGGACTAAGACTGCTGATCTCATAAAGGGAACAGATTTGTCTCTTAAAACTAGCTTCCCCTGGGTGGAGTCAGAGATAAGCTGACCTTCAACACTTAAGTCTAGCTGTAACTATCTGAGTAGAAATAGCTAAAGCACAGAGAGGCCGGATGTGCGCATGTTTACTTTCTCAGGAAACCCAGCTCCTCGATTACAAAATGCAGTCTTTTGAGATCCGGGTCTCTTCTTTGAGAAAAACCAAGACATCGGTCACACTGCCAGAGGGAACATTTTTTCCTGGATGAAAATGACATTGCAGCTCACACCTTAGACTAACAGGGAACAAGCAGGAGGCGAGGACAGCAAGTCACATGGCAGGGACCCACTGTGGGCTTTGCCACTTGACTCAATCTACACTGAAATGTCAGTCTGAGAACTTAATTGCTGGAGAGGACTCACGAAGGGGAGAATGAGCTGATAAGGACCAGGAGTAAGGGGCCACAGTCAGTGGGAATGTGTGGCAGTTTATGGGAAAGTTATTCTCAGTGTCATGAACTGCAGATGCCCCGTCCTCCGTGCACTCTCTCTTGCCACTTGGCAGGTTCTGGAAGGTTTCCAGGGATTAACAGAGGAAGCAGTGCACTTTTCCTATCATCAGAAGTAATGTGGTTTCTTTTATTCAATTTTTTCCTGAGTCTTTTCTATGCTGTGCCCAATCTGAGTACAGCAGTTCTCAATTCTGCATATCCTGCTGATGGGTGGAGCTGCCACACAAACCCTGCTGCCCACACCCCAGCACAGATCCCAGCAGCAGGCTCACCTGTGGGCCCCCTGCCAGTCTTCATACAGACTCTGCATGCCCTGCAGTTGGAACCAAGGGTGTTGCCAGCTGCCTTGTCTAACCCCAACCATTTCACTCAGCCCTCCTTGGTTAAAGAGCCCTCAAGATTTTGGAGCTGGCAGGGACTCGAGTGCTCTCCCCCAAATCTTTTTGTGTTTGTGTTTGTGTTTGTATGTGGAGGGTACTGGGGATTGAACCCAAGGCTTTTTGAACTGAGCTACATCCTTAGCTTTTTTTATTTTAAATTTATTTTGAAGCAGGGTCTTGCTAAATTGTTAGTTATTCCGGCTGAGCTGGAACTTGTGAGTTTTCTTCCTCAGCCTCCCTGAATGCTGAGATTATGGGCCACACCAAGCTGACTACCCCTTGTTTTATGATGGGAAGACAGAAGTCCTCGCAAGTCTGGTGACAGCAGGCCTTCCTTCCCATTCAGCCCCATCCTTTCCTCCCCTGCGCATGAACTTCCCATTGCTCTCTTCCTGCGTCCAAATCTTCCTGTGTTCCCATCCCTTCAATTGCATCCATTCTCTCTGAAGATCAACTCAAAATCTCTGAGCCCTTCCCAACTTTGCTGGCACAGAGCTTCTATGCTGTGTGCACAGCTCTGGCCTGAGCTGAACCTGTGGCTACCTGCTTAGGCATCTGTATTTCAGGAGCCCCACTGCCGCGAGGGCCTTCTCGGGAAACCCTAGCAGGACACCTGGTACACATCAGGCACCTGACGCTTACTGAGAGAAGGAAGGTGTGGAACAGAGTCCAAGCATCCTGTGTCCTCCAGCCAGGCTCGGCAAACTCACTTCCCAAGGTGTCCTCTGGCTGCACCTCCAGGTGCACCTGGATGTGGAACTCAGTCTCAGCGTCACTGCCGGTTCTTCCAGCAGAGGGCGTGCAGACATGGCAGAGCCGGGCCTCATTGGCTGTGCATAGGACCTGCCAGGTCACCATGTGCCCTCGCTCTGGGAAGTGACCCTGGCCAAAAGGGCAAAAGCACTTGGCTGCCAATCCAGGTTAAGTCGACCAAGGGAGGCTACCAGGCTCTGATAGTTCTGGACTCTCATTTTTTTCTGACCACATCAAACCTGATCTTGGTTTTTTTTCATTTTTAGGAACAACTCCACAACCTCGTCATTCATGTCGTGCTTCAGACAAACCCAAATATTTCCAAACCCCTTTAGGGTTAGGGTTTCACGACCCGGACAAGTGCTGCCTCCTGTCCCAAAGTCCTCATAAGAGTCCCGAGGGAGCATGTGGCCTGAAGCTCAGCATGCTCTCAAATGCCACCTCTGCCTGTCCTCCTTTGCCCTCTGCACCTTGAGATGTACGGGGAAGTGTTCTCAGCTGGAAGGTCTTAGGGTGAAACAATTCATTTCCTCCTACAGAGTTTCAGACACTAGCTTCGCGAAGCTGGACACTGATACTCCCTTGTTCGGTGGTGCAGCGGTTCAGGGCTTCCTGAGCTAGTCCCAAGGGAGACCTGGCCAGGGGCCAGGGGCTAGGTGACATCCAGCTTCCAAATAGCCAAAGTCCAGCCAAGGACCTGGAGATGGTGTTGGAGATGACGGCAAGAGGCTATGCTATTAAAGAAAACCCAGGTCATTCGATAGGGAGTCCTGACTCCCTGAAGCTTTCTCTAATCAAATGCTTGGACAGTTGTCAATAAAGACAAAACCTCATAAAGTGCAAGTTATTGCTTTAACATACTCAGTAAGGTTTTTAAAGTCAGTAAAAGTCAAAACAGTGTGGTGTATACCTGTAATCCCAGCATAGTGGGAGGCTGAGGCAGTAGGATCAAAAAGATCCAGCTCAGTCTGGTTAACTTAGCCATTTAGCAAGACCCTGTCTCAAAAAGGCAATGTGGCTGGGAATATAGCTCAGTGTGAAGGCCCTGGATTCAAGCCCCAGTACCAAAAAAAAAAAAAAAAAAAGAAGAGAAAAATCAGTAGTAAAGTCAGTACCTTGAAGTTATAAAGAAGAGCATGAAGTCTTAGCCCTTAGTGGCATTGACCTGAGGATATTGCCATCACATGAGGTTGGAGAAGTGGGTGAGTGCAAGAAATCCTCTCTTGTTTTAAAGAAATCCTTTGCCACACAGTATCTGAAGGATATTTCTCCCCCTTCTTCCTCTTTTTTTTTTTTTTTTTTTTTTTTTTGTCTTTTTGAGACAGGGTTTCACTATGAAGTTCACTCTGGCCTTGAACTCACTCTGTAGCCCAGGTTGGCCTCAAACTCCTGGCAATCCTCCTGCTTCAGCCTCCTGAGTGCTGGGATTACAGGCGTGTGCCACCCCACCTGGCCTGAAGGGTACTTCTTATCTATAGTGTCAAATGAATTCTCAGGGAGTGCTAAAGGGGCATGCTTTGAGGGTCCTGCTCTCTGGAAGGAAACTACAACCCCTCCTTCCCTTTGGGTATGGTTGATAGACTTCAGATGTCTCCTTAAACTTCCTTCCAAGGAAGTGGAGAAGGCACAAGAATACAAGTTATCTTGAGAGCTAAGAATGAGCCACACAAGGTGAATGATTTCCAGGTGGCGGATCATGAGTCATCACAAGTCCCTCAACTCAGCCTCAGCTCCATTTCAGACACTGGGTAAGCAGCCGGTGGAGGAAGTCGTCCAGCCACCTTTGCAAAGCAGAACTCTTCTCCAGCCACGAGCCTGCAGAAATGGGAACCAGCTTTCTGCACACTCTGTGAGGTCGCAGGAAGCTGACCCAAACACTCCTGCTTTCTTCACTCAGGCTCTCTGAAGGCCACAGCCCAAGGCAGAGGTGACAGAACTGAGTGCGAACACAGATGGTGGGCTGAGTTCTTGGGGGCTGGGACAATGAAGGCTGGCATCCAGGAACAAGTAAGAAATGTGACCTACCAAAAATACCACAGCCTCTGTATGGAGAGGGCCCGCACGCAGCACCTGGAACCACAGCAGTCCTCGTAGGAGCGGCATCTGCAGGAGAAAAGGCACAGGCTGGTTATAACCATGCTGAGGACAGCCAGCGCAGTCTCTCAGCCTGGCTGGGTTTCAACACAAGCCTTCCTGGAAGGAGAATAACAACGGCCTCCTTCCAGAGAGGTGTTCAGACCAGAGATGGGCTTTACCCCACCAGCTCTGTGACCAGCTCCACAACAAACTGCAGCAATGTGGAGCTGCATCTCTGCTCAGCCTTCAGTCCCTGAATATGTGGATGTGAAAGAACTATCCCAGTAAGTCCACTGATGTTAGAAAAAGAGTTCGGGAGTCAAATTAGGAGGTTTAGTCCTGGACTTGTCACTTACTAACTGCAAGTTGTTAACCTCTGTGAGCCTCGTTATTCTCATTAGCAAAGCGGGTGGGATGGTGGGGGGCCTTCACAATGCAGATTTAAGTTTTTAGGGCACTGTCCTCCAGAAAGTTCCAAGACATCATCCATATATAAAGTGCTAACAAGGATTATGATGACCTGTGTTGCCTCCTTCCATCTGACACACCAGCTGAGGCCTCAGGGTCCCTGACGGGCACAGGCTCCTGTGACATGCTCAGGAGCTGTCCCTGCCCAGCAGAGCCACCTGAGGCCCCACCAAGGCTGGGACCACTGCAGGTCCCAAGGAGCCACACATCTCCTTCAGTATCTCTGCCCTGCCCAAGCCTGTTTATTTTCGGGGATGGGAAAATGCCAGGAAACTCAAATGCTTGTTGTGCACTTAGGTGTTTAGAGAGAAGCTCTCCCTGGAGAAATCAGTCCTGGTGGGAGTGAGGTATGAAGGGGAGGGGACACTTATTTCTCAATAATATGAGATGCTCTTGTAATTACCACCTAGGCTCTGCCAGCTTCTGTACTTTAAAAATGTAGCTGGAAGAAACATACAGTTCAGTCCAAGATTTTGGGCACTGAATTTGCAGATTATTGCAGCATGAATAGGCTTTTTCAGTGTAAAGAAAATGTGTAGAGAATCGCTGCCTGGGAAATATTAATCAAATGCACTGGAGTTGGTGGTGCTGAGTGCCGACCCTGCTGCTTCTTGGTTGTTTGTTTTTGTTCTTTGTTGTTGTTCAGATTTCCTGTATGTTTTTTCCAGGTTTTATTTTTTGACTAATACATACTAATTGTACACATTTGTATGATTTTTCAAATCAAAGCAGGTTAGGTCACTGAGGCTCCTGGGCTTGGTTTTGCCTCTTTGCAAACATCTAGCACCTGCTAAGTTCTCTACTGAACAGACACTCCCAAAACTACCACCCCCATGCACACACATAAAATATTCCAGATGGTATATTTTCATACCCAGTCTTTCCGTGGCCCATAAACACGATGATTTCAATGAGATCCTCCTATAAGATAATGACCTAAGCTAATCTGTGTAACTTGCTTTAACCAGTGTCTACCACAGCCACCTAAACAAGTGCTTAAAAATGTTGCTGGTTCGCATAATCCATGATGCCAAAAACAACCACCAAGGAACTGCTAGGAACCTGCTCCATGCTGGGTCCTGGAGCTGGCCCTGCAGCTAGAACAATCAAGCCCAAATGGGAACCCCAGCTGAAGAGGAACTCTCTTTCCAGAAGAGGAGGGCAAACAAAAACCTATGAAAACAGGAACTGTGCTAGATGGCATCATGTTCAGTGGTGACGAGTGAAGCGGTGTCAGCAGTGGAGAGCTTGGGGGAAGGGGGGTGTGCAGTCTTAGACAGGTGTTCAGGGATAACTCCCAGAGAAGGCAACATCTGAGCACAGAACACACAGAAATCTATCTGGAGACGATCTGAGAAACAGGACGGTGTCAGTGTTTGGGGGCTGGGGGACTCTCCAGGTCCCTCCACAGGCCCCACAGCTGCACACAGCAGAGTAGGGAATGGGATGCCCAGCGTGGGGGCTGCTAAGTCTGGCCGAGGGCTGGCACTTGTGCCATCCTTGGTGCCCTCCTCCCCAGCTGTCTCACACTCTTGGGCAGCTCATGCGTGCATGGAGGTGTGTATGGAGGGAGGGCGGAGTTCAAGGGAGATAAAGGACTTCTTGCTGTTAGGGTAGGTGGTGTCAGACAATTAACTGTAGATGAAAGACATAGGACTGTTTCCTAGCAGCATTTGCAAAGATGAGCATTCTTGGCGACTGCAGGATTTGCGTAAGTGTGGCAGTGTGGTAGGCCCTGCGATCTTGACTCCCTGGTAAACACACTGTGAATGTTCTCTTTTCCTCAGCGCGGAGGGTCCTGTGGGTAGGATGGGGCAGTCATTGTCACTCTCATGATTATGGGGCAGTATGCAAGAATGCATGCAACATAAGGCCCTACCACAGCAAACTGGAGATTCTGCTGCTGGCTCAGAAAGTAGCTGCCATCTAGTGCCTGCAGTTGTGATTAGTTGAAATTGGAACTTCATAGTGACCAGAAATGTTCCCAGAAAAGCCTACATCATTCCACAGTTAGCATAGAAATCATTAAAGGACTGAAATAATACACTGAGAGGGGACACCAGGTAGAAGTATGATGTTGGTTTGGGGCGACCTCCCCTGCCTACAACGTGGATACACAGAAGAAAAGTGCTGCCCAGATGCTGTGATCGCACTACTGTAGATCGTGAACGCGACTTACTCGGCTGGATCTGATAAGGGCAAAAATCCATTTATAAAAATCAGTGAGCATCATGCATTGTTTTATGAAACCCTATTTTTGCCACTAGGCACAAAGCTATGTGTGTCCTAGGCTGTGTCGTACAGCGTTTGTCTTCAAAGCTGCTGGTGAGATAGCCCCAAGTCAGACGTGGACAGCTCGAAGGTTCTGCTGGGTCTGGAGTCAGTTTCTCTCACTTTCCTGGGAAGCTCTAGTTGGCCTCAGGCCCAAGTCCCCAACTGAGTCACTTTCCACTGTCAGTAGTGCTGAGCTAACATCTCTTTCTGGTCTTTCCTGTGTTCTGACTGGGATATTACCATTTTTGTTCCTCATTTAATGTCCTGCAATGATTAAATTCTAGAAGAGCAACTCTCATGCAGACTTGAGTGGGAGCACACTGTGCTCCCCAAAGGAGGGCAGGGGTGGCTCAGGAAGGTGAAGAACAGAAATGTCAGACACCTGGGCTTAGCAGCAATCAGGCTGAGCTGTTTCAAGTGCAAGGCCGTTTCTCTTCTGCTGTTGCACTACCCTTTGCAACTATGGTGTTTTCCACATCTCTCTCCCTCAACTATAATGAGAGTTGCCTCAGCTTGGGGCGCAGCCAGGGATGAAAGCAACCTTGGAGGCCATCCAATACTGGTAACTATGAATTTGGTGTAGAAGAGGACAGCAGCACATATCTGTAACCCTAGCACTCTGAAGCAGGAGGACTACAAGCTCAGTTTGGGCAACTTAATAAGATACTGTCTCAAAATAAAAAAGAACTGGGGTTGCAGCTCAGTGTAAAGGCCTGAAGCTCAATACCCAGTACCATAAAGAGAGAGTGGTACGACACACACACACACACACACACACACACAGAAGTGCCTGAGTGGCAGGGGGAATATAGTAGGTATATAGAAATAAATAGTGTGATGGAATCATCTTTCAGGAGCTGACTTATTCAAATGCTTCATTTTCACAGTTACACCTACAAGGAAACATTTGCTGCTTCGAAACCTAAGACCCGAGGCATCCTATTTTTCTGTTACAGGAAGCAGACAAAAATCCAGCTTTTCTACACATTTAGAACCCCGATCCAGAATTCTGAAAGATCTGATGTATTTACTATACTTTAGTATTTAAGAACTTGATGTATACAAACTACTTACCCCTCAGCTTGTGAACACATCTATCTTAGAGTATTAGGCGCATAATGAATTGCGAATTCCTGACTCAAATTCCTCTTAGCTGGCAAGAGTCAATACTCAAGTGGTCAAGCTCGCTTTTTAGGATCCAGTTTTGAAACGCCAGCAGCAAATACACATTGTTAACTGATCATCTGCTTTCCTCTCTCCACACAGAGCCTGCTTTCTGCTCCCTTCTCCAGCTAAAAGCCCCTTACCTCTGAGCATGCTGGGGGCTCATCTGCTGTTCTGGTCCAGCTCCTGGCATGGTGCTGGAAAGTGCCAGCCACTTGAATGAGCACACAATGACCCAAGAGGTGACACTCTTACCCCTTTCCCTCTGCTGTTTTCTTTCAATGAAGCTGCTGGCAAATTGGGGCCCTAAGTACACACCTGCTGACATTTCAAATAGTTGTGATTATAAACAAAATTTCAACTCTAACGTTGAGCCTAAAAAGCAGCAAACATGACTAGGCCATCGGGCACGCTAAATAGGCCAATCGTCTAACATGTCAAGTCTAATGCTGCTCGTGCCCTAAGCCTATAATGGCGTCTGTGTTTCAAAAGTTGTCAGCAAGTCTAAGCTGGACGCAGAACAGATCAAGATGGAAACAACAGAGTGGGATTCTCCTTCGTGTTCTATTGTGCGCCAGATATAGATTCTCAGACTTGCAGTATAGAGGAGCAAACATCACTCTCAACCAAATCTACCCTTCAGCAAAGCTAATTATAGGCCGAGGACTCTGAAATACACAGCATCCTGTAAAAGTGAAAAGAGCCTGTACTTTGGCAAAAATGGGCTGCTGGAACTGCCCACTGTGCACTAGGATCAAGAGCAGACCTCTTTGAGGTCCAAGAGTGGGGCGGTCCCCTGGGAGTGGTGTTGCCCTGTAACTCAGAATATTGCAGAGATGAAATCAGGGCATCTTGCTCCCTCACAGCAGAGAATGAATAACCAAGTCCTTAGGGTGCAGAATGTAGAAGGATGCGGACATCTAGCAGCATGTGGGGCAGTCAGGAATGTGTCACAACAGTGTGAAGCACAGATGTAACAGCACAGTGCCTCTAAGAGATTTTAGACCTAAGAAATAAATGTGTCCTTCTTAATGCTGTCCAAGAGAGAAGAGGGTCTGGCCATGGGACACATGTATTCTGAGACTTCAGGTCTCACAAGCCTCAGGAATAGAAAAGGCTGACACATTAGGTCAGGGAATGTTCAGTGCTAAGAAAGTTACGAAATACTTCTATTTTAAAATAACCAAACGCTGGTATATCAGCGTACCATGTGGTGTCATTATGGACTGAATGTGTCCCCCCCACACCAGATTCATATGTTGAAACACTGACCCCCAGTGGGATGGTATCAGGAGGCAGGCCTTGGGAGGCATTCAGGTCGTAAGAGGGGGTCCTCCCAGATGGGACCAGTGCTCCTGTAAGAGGAAGCAGGATAGCTGGGCGTGGTAGTGTGTGTTGCAACCCCAGCACTCTGGAAGACTGAAGTAGGAGGATCACAAGTTTGAGCTCTGCCTGGGCAACTTAGAGACCTGGTGAGACTGTGTCTCAAAAAAGTGGGGTGTTCTGGGGATACAGCTCAGTGTGAAGGCCCTGGGTTCGATCCCCAGTGACACATACACACAGAGGCAGGAGAGAGCTTTGCCTGCTCTCGATCATGTGAAGACACAATGAGAAGACGGCCATCTGTAAACCAGGACAAGTCCTTACCAGACATGGTTCCGACAGCCGGGCTTGTGGACTTCTGGCTGCCACAGCAGCAAGAGATATACTCCTTGTCTAAGCCACCACTTTCCAGTGTTCTTATAGCTGCCCAAATGGAGACAGTGGCCATTAGTAAATTTAACCCAATCTGTAGGAAGCCATCTCTGCATCTGGTGGAGAGACTACAACGTGAGAGAATTTTCAGGTGCAGGCATGGAGACAGGGTTTGAGGGAATGATAATGTTTGGTGGGTGTTAAATGACAGGGTGTGGCTAAAAAAGAAAACAAGAGTTTTAAGTCAATTTCTGTCAATAGTATCCCCTTTACTATCCAACCCTTTCCACCTGTAGGATTAATTCTCAGCTGACCACTCCCTTCTTGTACCTGCTGGAACACTGATTTCTCCTTCCTGTCCAATCCCAGGTGCCTCGCTTCGACAGTTGCACTGGTCTCCTCAGTTATGCGCTGCTCCCTTGATCTATGGGCCCTGTTTACACTACTCGTTATTGTCTGCATTTCTCACAGAGCAGAGCTCATGGCAAATGCTTGCAGGCTTCCTGGGTTAGAGTCAGGAAGAACACAGAGGCTTATCAGAGGACTTCAGTTAACTACCTGTGAGAAATTGGGCTATAGGGAAAAATGAAATGCAGGGACTTATGGGGCTTGGGTAGAAAATTCCATAGGATAAACAACACTGAGAAGACAGAGCAGAGAAGGGCTGATCTTTAGTCCACCCGACATCTTCGGCAAATCTCTGAAAACCCTGAAGAGCTCCGGGTCTTATTTCTGACAAGGACCCATCCCAGCCACATTCCGGGACAGACTTTGCCTTCCACATCCCCACCCAGGGGGTGTCTACTCCCAGGCCAGTGTCCCTGAGCCATGTACTCTCCCAGTGCCAGCCCCCACTGGGACTCTCGACTCACAAAGCCAGTCCTTTCCGTGTCTGAAGAGACTCATGTTTTCCTGAACCGTCTCTCCTGCAGGAAATTTCATCTACTTGGGGTACAATCTGGTTTCTCATCATCAGGAAGAATGCCAGTTTGCTCCCTTTCCACATTCAGTTGGCCTCAGACGTATTAATGTTTTTAGCAACTATAACACAGGTGAATTGTAATGAATTTTCCATCAACTAAAACATCAAGCTTTTCTCGGTGAGTTCTGTGTTCATATTCCTGTACTGGTCTAGTAGCGCTTGGGGACCTAAATATAGGATTTTATACTCATCCATAAAAAATTTCAAACTTTTATAAACCTAGCCATTAATTTAGCCTGTCAAGAGCTTCTGGATCTTCATTCTGTCACTCAAAACATTCCCCATTCCATCCAGTTTCTGTTATTTAAATGAAGAATGAATCAGTTTTGTTGGTACCCAGGAATTCCCACTGCCACAGAGCGGTTCTGTGCCTGTCAGCAGCGACTCACTGGCAGACATGTTAGCACCACAGCGAGGCCCAGCGACTCCACAGTCAGTCAGGTAGAGATGAGACTGGGGCCTGAAAATGAAATGGAATCTTCCCATGACCTGAGGCTGGAACCCAAAACCAGAAGTCTTCCCAAAGTCCAGCAAGCTGCCTGGTGGGAGAAAAATCAAAGGAGGGGGAACAGAGACGGCCACACAACCAAGTGAGCTCTGGCTTGGTGACATGGAATGCCAGTGAGAGGAGACCAGGAGTGTCGACTGCAAAGGAGGGAGGGAGAAGAGTGTCATGCCCATGGGCCAGCCCACATCTACACATCTTCTGAGATGAAACAGATTGGTTTCATCACCTGGACAAAAAGACTGAGAAAGTGAATTCTATTGTATGTGAGCTATATTTTAATTAAGAAAGAAAGGGAGAGAAGGAAAGAAGGAGGAAGAGAAAATGGATCAATACCTCTACTCCCTACAAATTCAAAAACATAAATGACACAGGATGCCTTCCACATTTTCATTCAAATCGGTGATAAACTGTGAGTAATGGATCCAATGGTGAATTCCATTACAGACCTTTGTTCCATGTTGAGATTTCACTAAACATAATTTTATAAATTGAGCTACTCATGTACCAGTTACCAATCCATCCAACTGTGCGATTTGTTTAGCCCAGAATGCTCCATCTTATCAGCTGAGACACTTGAAAATGTTTCCACGTCATCTGAGTACAATGTCAAATCACAGATGTCCTGGTTTTACAGGTCCACTGATGAGAACAAGACCAACCTAACAGACCCTTTATAGAAGGGCAGATCCAAACGCTTTATTTATTAATCACCTATAGAACTTACAGAAATCCCCATCACTCTAGTGACTGCAGGGCAATGAGCCTATAGTCTATCTTTTGCACACGTCCTTCTAGAATCTTAGCTTGGTGAACTGCTGGGCACCTGACTCTTCCCTCCTAGATCTGTGATCTGTGATCACCATGACGTCTTCCTACTAACGCTCGTGCTATCTTCCTTTTCAGATGAACATCAAGGTACCATACCCATCTCTTTCCCAACACTGAGTCTGTCTGAAAATCTGTCATTCTCCTCCAATTCTGCCTCCCTAGAACAGACTATTTAAAGTAATTATTTCCAGGCTTATCATGGCATAAATGGCATCTCCAGCCTTGCCTTTAGGACTCCAACCTGCATGGGAAACTTCTCTTCATCTGAGCAAAGTAGCACAGTACTCCCCCACTCCCAGAAGCCTTCACTTGCAACATAATTCCCGCAGGAAGGAGGAAGTAGGGTGGGACCCATGCATCTCCAGGGGGGTTGCTCTGCGTAGTGCTCTGAAAGGTGGTGGTTCTCTGCACGGGTTCATGTAGGAATTGCCAGGCAGCTTTCAAGCACACCTGTGCCTAGCAGCTGGGAATCATTCCTAAGTGGTTCTGGTGCACCCAGAACTCAGAACCAAAGTGTTAAGGTATAGCTTCCTGCCTGCTCTTCCTTTCTTGGCACCCAAGAAAGTTTGTGTCAGGGCTGGGGTAGGAGTGCATGGGGAATGTTGCTTTGACTTTTCCAATCAGTTTTTAAGCTTTATTGAGGTATAAACTACATACGAGGAACTTTCCATTTTTAATATATACAATTTTATAAATCTGGACATATGCAGGCACTGATATCATCACTATAAGCAAGTAATTGACATATTCTGATCATCTTTTATTATTTCACAGTTAAAAAAAAATTTTCACTTCTCCAAACACAAGATTTTATACCTTTTATTTGTCTATCAAGCCAAAAGTTTCAGAGACTGACATATCAATGGTTCTTTTTCTCTGTCAACCTCAGTGGACAATTCGTGTGTCAGAATCTTAGTGCCTGGTCTGACTGGTGGTGATTTCCATGACCACCAGGGTTGTGCTTGTCTGCTGAGACACATGGCCATTTTTGGATGATCCTTTAGCTTTCCTTTGGACAATATCCTTTGGGTATTTCCTTTCAAATAGCCCACAGAAAAGTCAAGCACTTCTGGGCTTTTAAGGAGGGGACTACATTGGCTCTGATGAGGCCTGACCTGGATTTTGAGAAGATGGTCAATCCTTTGGAGGCACATTTATTGCCAGCGTATATCTTCTCAAACTTGTGCAAACCAAAACTGCTATATTTAGAGTGACATATGGGATAAGCAGGCCCAAGGAGACTACTTTTATTTCTATCATGGTAGAAGGTATTATAAGTGCTTATTATAAATGTTATAATTAACAAATCGAACACATTAGTGAGTGTTCATTTTCCTGCCTCCTTAACCCTTGCATAGCCCACTTATCATCTGGCTTCCTGACTCCCCAAATATGTTATGCACCTTCATGCTTCCTATATCCTCTAAACTGCCCCTCATCCTTGAGCGATCAGCATTGTGAGGCTGTGACCTCCCTTTGTGGGATCTCCATTCACGTAGTTCTTGCCATGCAATACTGTCATGAACTGCTGAAGGCGTCTGTCATCTACTCTAGACAGGAGCTGAAAAGCCAGCCAAGCTTGCTCCTCTGTGTCCAGCCCAGGTCCCTCCACAGTTCCTGCATGTTGTCTGTGTTCTGTCCTATGCAGAAGTGACGCTGCAGCAGAAAGGACTCGCCACAGATGGTAGCAATTTACTAATTCCCATGAACTCAGAGTACAAAGCCCACAGGGTTACTGTCACACAGAGCTGGAGAGGGTGCTGTCACATACCATGGTCCAGTCATCACAACAACCTTCCGAGAGTGCTTATAAAAGCAAAACAGCACAATCTTTGATTCAGCAATTCTAGTTCTCCTAATTCACTATGACACAAACAAATTCTAGCACATAAACATGCAGTATGTGGGACGATGTTTATTAAGGACCAGGGCATGCTGTCATCCTTTTCGAACTCCTGGGGCTCAGCACTGTGCAGACTCACAAATGAGAAATATGTAACACCATGTATTACATAACACCACCAGCAGGGTCTGCCTTAAAATACATGAAACATCCTACCAAGTGGAGTTTTGAAAAGATTATAAATAGCTTCATGTCTGCTCAAGTCTGTTCTTACTGCCAAGTGAATATTGGGAATTTGTTGGAGAGCGATGCTTTACATTTTAAAAACAGAAAGAAGGAACTGTGAACCTTTGATAGTTAAAAAAGTAGAACAACTGCCCCTAAATTGTACCTGAACTGACAATAACTGTAGGGCAATGTGAGAATGAACAATAGCAGTCCCTGGACAATACTCCATCACTGTCATGAAGAACCAAGTTACAAAGTTGCTTTTTACACAGATCTAGAAGAATTTCACAATGTACAGTTAATGAAAAAAGTCAAGTCACAAATATAAATAAGATCACCAGTGAAATCTTTCTCTCTGTTACGGAGAAGAAAATGTCTCCATCTGTAACAGTCTGCTTTCCCATTGAGTCAAAACACCTGACACCTGCGACATCAAGGAAGTGAGGTTTATTTTGGCTCGTGGCTTTCAGAGAATTCAGTCTATGGTTGTTTGGGTCCAAGGCAGAAACACATGGTGGAAGGGCCTTGGTGGGGGCACTGGCTGCTCAACCCAAGGCAAGGCGGCCAGGAAGCAGAGACAGAAGGGAGGCGTGGGGACAAGAACTCACCCTTCCAGGTCATGCCCCAGCGACCACCCCTCACAGCACAGTCCGCACTCAATGATCCAGTCACCTTCCAAAAACCCCACCTCTGAACACATGAGACTTCGGGGGACATTTAGGTCTAAACCGTAACACCCACGTATACCCAAATTTTTCACTGATAAGTTCAACAAGGAGAGCCGTGGGAGAAGAGGAATTCTGCTTCAGCTTTAGAAGACTTGTCTCCAGACCAGACTCCCTGAACCCTCTCCAGGCTGCTACCCACAGGCTGTCCCTCATCTCTCCAGGCAGAAGGGAAGAGCAGGGCTTGGAAACGGAGTGTGGAGGATTGCACAGAGGAGTGTACCCTACTGCACAACCCCCAGGCCTCAGTGCTGCTGGCCTAACAGCGTCAGGCCAGCGTCTGCCTGCTGGGCCATGAGGGGACCACACACCAGACCTCCTCCTGTCACAGGTGACCTCGTGTTGATCCGATCCTGGCACCTCCCACTGGAGCAGGCGGGTGCGGCTGACTCCGCACACTCTTTTTCTGGGCTCTCAATCTGACACCTGTGAGAAGCACTACAGCCACTCACAGCACTTATTATTCACACAGAGATGAACCCAAGAGAGACAACTACATCCGCTAACAGAAGTGCCTGAGAAGAAATTTCAGCAGCCTTCAGGGGGTTGGGAACAGGGCCTGGAATCCCTTGGTCAAGACTCACAGGCAGAGAGCAGCAACAAAAGACTGCCCAGGGCTGGACAGGCCAGGACCACGAGCTCTTCAAGGGCAGGCCCAACAGCCACACCTTAGGCTTCCCATCCCTGCATGGCAGGCCCTCCTTTAGTGGTGATCTGTAAATAAGAGGGAAGCTGACCTGGATGTGCAGGAGCCGTATGGACACGTCCCTTGCTTCAGTTTCTTTTCCCTCCATCCCTCCCTCCCTCTCTGCCTTCCTCCTTTCCCTTTTGCTGTACAGGTGACTGAAACCAGGACTTTCTCACTGAACTACATCCCTAGTCCCTACTGATTTTTTTGAGACAGGTCTAACCAACTCACTAAATTACCCAGGCTGGGCTTGAACTTGTGATCCTCCTGTCTCAGCCTCGCAGAGCGCTTACAGGTGCATGCCACCATGCCTTGCTACATCTCTTTCTTGTGTCCTACTTTTCTTGTTATGTTTAATCATACATGTGCTTACTACCATTTTCCCCCTTCAGTGAGGCAGGTTGTGGTTTTCCTACCTGTAGTTGACTTCAAAGAAGTTTCTCCACCTTCTTTTCCTCAAGGGTACTTATGACGTATGATCAAAATATGTCATGAATGTTTAAATTTTTAAAATTTACTTTAGTAAAAAACACATTGCCACTAACTACCCCCCCCCCCCAAAAAAAAACCCACTCCCTCTTGCTTCAAACACACTTAATCCATTCTTCTCGCCACTTTCTGGAGCAGTGACTATCTTTACGAAAGTGTGGTAAAACATGGTGAGTGCTGCTGCCGAGTGCCAGGCAGGCTTGTAAAAACATGACGCTGTGTCCTCAGCCAACTTATTCTCTGGATCTGGCACTATGTGACTTTAGGCTCTTCCCCAAAGTCCAAATGACCATGAAAGGTCACGTTTTGAATCGATTCGGGACACTGAGGCAGCCAGGACAGTGCAGCTAAAGACACTCAGGAAAGAGGACTTCAGAGCTGCCTCAGAAAGTGACAGAAACAATGGGATAAGTAGGCTTGAAGCAAGGGAGAGGGTTTTGAGGGAGATTCCTTGTAATGTGTCTCTCACTGTAATACATTTCTAAAATTTATACATTCACTGTGTTTTTCAATCACATCTTGTAGCTCTAAACCAACAACTCAGACAAATGAGTCCCCCTCATTTTTCTGGGGGATATCAGAGTCATTTCCATTCAGGAAGAGCAAGAATCTTGCTCATTTGTCACCAGTTTTCTCTGGCAGGAAAAGGCATCATCTGAACAAACAGCTGGTACATGACAGAAAGAAAATCCCAGCTCATCACCTAACATGATGTTTAAAGAACCTCAACATCTGGAGCAGGGCAAGGACACAGCTCCAAGTCCCATTCACAGCCCTCCTACAGGTAAGAACCTTTCCCGCAGCGCTGTCAGCAGCAGGCCTGCATAGGACTGTGCCGTGACAGGAACTGTGAGACAGAGCTTTGAGTCTGACGAGCAGGTTGGACCTGTGATGAACCACAGTTCCCCTCACCTTAGTTTGCTGTCTCTGCTGTAACAATGCACCTGGTCCGTCATTCATTTTTTATCTCCTAGGCTGTAAATTATTCTGAGCAGCCAGCGACATTGCCATACAGCAAGCTGGTAAGACCTCAGAAAGTGTGGCATAGGGAACTGAGGTCCAGATAAGGCCGGAGAGTCACCAAGGCCACACGGTATCCTGATGGCAGTGCTGGATGGAAGAGGTCTCTTAACTCCGAGCCCTGAAACACTTTTCATCACCAGTGGGTGCTGCCGGCAGTGGGCCTGCCTGCCCCAGCCCTGCTCTAGGCCCCTGGCTGTTCCCTTACTAAATGTATGCTGAGTGCTTTGGGTTAGCACAAAGGACACAAAAGCAAGACAGGACCCATCCCCAAAGAGGAAGCTCCACTCTAGGAAGGAGACAACATGGATTTCTATTTTAGCAACAGCAAGGAGTGAGGAAGAGGGTACTGAATGCTCTCTGCTGGGGTGGGGGAGGAAGAGACCCTTACCATGAGCTCCTTGGGCTCATCCTGCTGCCCTGGTCAGAAGTGCACTGCACAGGGTGGCCCTGTCAGTTGCCTCTCCTCACTCCAGGCTCTGTGTGTCCAGCAGGCAAGCGCTGGTAGAGAGGAAGGGAGCACTTGGGCAGCAGACTTCAGTAGAAAATACGATGTTTCTCACAGAAGTATTTATTCCTGGCCTGAGAGCTTCCCACTGCCCACTAGGTGTCAGTTATGGCCATGAGTTGTCCACTCAGGCACCCAGGGAACACCCAGGTAACCTCTGGCAGGTCCTGGAGATAGGCTAGGAAGGGCTCCCCTTGTCAGGCAGGTTTGTCCCCTGGGGCAGAGTCACTGTGTCTAAATCACATCACTTCTGGTCACGGACCCCAGCACCAAAAACAGTGTATTCCATCGACCATAATGAAGCTGCAGGTGTGCATGACAATATAGACACTGCACATACACACAGGGCACTATTTACACCCCACAGAACGCTGTGTGGCAGGTGTGTAACCACATCTACTTCAGAGACAGGTAGAGCCGTGGCCACGCAGTCGTCTCAGTCCCTCAGCAGCGAGGGCAGGGTGAGCGGGGCTCCCTCACCTGTGTCAGGGAGCACGGATGCAGAACCACGAGGTGCAGGGGCACCTTGCTACCTGATAGGGAAAAGGTCACAGTGCTTCCTGCTCCCTGGGTGTGTGAGTGTACATGGTTCTTCTGTGACAAATGCCACCTCTGTCTGCCTGCCATATTTTTGTAGAGCTCCTTGGGATCCATGTTTGCCAGCTGTGGCCAGGCTCCTTGGCCAGGCCCTATGCTCCTCTCATCTGTGGCACGACTGCTCACACAGTTCCCCAGGCCTCAGACACAGGGGCTGAGTAAGGGGCAACAAGTAGAGGACGAGCAGAGGGACCAGATTGGGAAAGGCCATGTGATCACTTGCTATTTTTAAAACCCCACAGAAGATTTACCTAGTAAGCCCTGGACTAAAGGACAAAGAGGGCTCATTTAATTAAGAGCTCTCAAAAGGGCAGTCTGGAATAGGAAAAGAGGACTGCAAAGTGAAGGGCAGGCAGGAAGGAAAAATAATAGGAGGTTTGAAATACATGTTGCTTTTCTGTACAGATCCCAAAGGGCTTTTGCTTCAAAAATAATATTTTGTTTATGCAAATACATATGCTGTCTTCCAGCTCAAGTAAGAAAGTAAAGAAATGAAAAAGATAAAAGAAACCTTTGATGAAGGGAGGCGAGGAAGAGTGGTATCACTGAGCATCATGCATTCTGAATAGGCTGAGAGTAATTCTGTATGTCTGGGAAGCTCCAGGGAGACCAAAGTATCATTAGAAAAAATTAGGCCCTATAAGCTGAAGAACCAGGATGCTGGAGTGCAGTTCAGGGACAGAGAGTGGCAAAAGGAGGTGCATCAGATGGGATTTCCACTGAGACAAAATGAAATTAGGTTTTCATATATAGGAGAGTAAAATCTCTAAGACAAGTTTGCAACCCAGATCTTCTCTCCCCCGTGAATTCCACAGGCTAAGCTATAACCCACAGCAGGAGTATCACTGGAAATATAACTTCTGTAGGAGTGTGTGTGTGTGTGTGTGTGTGTGTGTGTCCACTGATCATGGCATAGACGAAGGCCACTTTACACCAGCATATCTTGAAGGAATTGTGCGTTTTTGAAAATCTTACATAAAACACTTTACACAGAAGAAATGACAGGTACAATACACTGAAAATGCATTTTTTAAATGAGATCTGTAGGCTTTTACTGTAGTAGAACAGATGCTTCAGAAATCACTATGAGTCTCACATTATTCCATTGCAGCTCCCTGAGGCCAGGCACTTTCCCTGTCCTGGGTACCACAGCAACACACGGGCATGTAGCAGCCGTTGATGGACACACGTGGACCAAGTGAAGGAAGCACACTGTCACCACCACAGGACAGCACCTTGCACACTACATGGGTGGCAAAGGCAGGTCAGAGCGGTGGGCAGCCAGCCTGCCATGACCACAGACACTGGGCCCTGTCCCAGTGCTGGGTGAGTCTGGGCTGGACATGAGCTCCTTTCCTTGTACCAGCATCAGTGCCAGCCATGCAGGAGCCTGGAGTTGGCTTTAGGAGACTCACCCCAGGGGAGTAAGCCTGCTGCAGGCCCAAGCACCTCTCAGGGCAGTTGGGGCCTTTCTGTGGCTATTCCGTGACTGCAGCACATCTACTCTTGGCCAAGACAAGGCTGGATGGTGCAGAATATAGCTAAGCAGTGTCTCTTCATTCTTCTTGAATGAAAACGCTTCATTATCCCAACTTGATGGGGAGCAGGGATAGGAGCCTTTGAGTGTTAAGTGTTCCTACTGGCATAGGTGTGGATGGGCTGTGCCATGAGTGCTGGGGGCCAGAAGAGAGAAAGCAGCTCTTCTCCTTGGCACCACACCGGCTCATGGCTGTGTTAGGACACTGATGTCCCTGTGTGCAGGGGAGGGGCAGGTTCAGTGTGTGGAACTCACCTCATGAACCTATGTGGCAGAGACTCATGGGTGTGTAAACGCCATGTGTGACTTCGGAGCTGCCATGACCCAGACGGTCGGAACTCATCTTCACATTTTAGAGGAGAAGCAGCTAACTGACAAGGTCTAAGAGCAAGCAAATGATTGAGCAGAGTGGTGAGCTGTTTGGAGCTGAGTGGAGGTGGGACTCACACGGCACTGTGACAGGCAGATATTCTACACGTCTGCATGGTTCACTCTAAAGTGGTTAATTTTGCTAGCTGAATTATACCTCCACTAACAAAAAAGTAGCAGAGAAAATATTTGAGCTCTAATATTTGAGGCCCTCATGCTTAAAATCTGTGCTTAAGGAAAGGATTTCAGAGTATGAGAAATCAAGGTAGGAGAGCAAGGTGGTGGAAAATGAGCTTCTCAAACACAAGGATAAACATCCCTTGCTAGGCCTTGCCCCAGGGACTGGGGTTCAATCAGTGTAAGAGCGACAGCCACTTCGGGACATTTGGGACACAGGACAGGGTGAAGACTGGTGCTGTCAGTGCACACTATCCAGAGGCCGAGTCCGAGCCAAGGTGAGGGAGCAGTGAGTTCTGCCTGGGGGAGGGGCCAAGACACAGGGGCTCCTAGACAGTATGCCTGGCAGACATCTGGAAAATGCTGGAAGCCGCCTGAGTGTGTCAAGGTGATGGTGTGGTGGGGACTGGAAGGAAATATGCGGACTCGACATTCAAGAACAGGCAAGGCCGGGCATAGGAAATTCCAGGATTTAAGTCACTGCTCTCGTGGCCCGACAAATACCTTGGAAACCAGCCACTTAAAGGTGGCCAACAAGGTGGACTTTGTTCCTGATGTTTTTAATCAGCAAAGTGACCAAAAAATTTAGAAAGAAGTGAGGACTGAAGTGCAAAGAGGCAGAAAGGGGACCAAGTAGGAAATGTCCGTGCTGGTGCCGATGAGCACAGAGGGGGCTGTTCCAGGGGAGGGCACTGCAAAGCAATGAGGAGCAGAAAGACTGAGGCAGAATAAGAGCACTGGTGGTTGAGGCTGGGGTCTCCCAAGGGCTCAGGATTAGACACGAGCTCATGTCAAGGGCACAGCACAAGGCCTGGACTGCACTGAGGTTCAGTGTTCTAATAGACTGACTTGACTTTTTCACTTTTCGGGGTGGCACATTTGGGGACTCTGGATTCTTCTCCCCATTACCAGAAGGAAAAATAAGTGAAAGGAAACTAGGCCAGCAGGTCTGAGCGACAGAGCAGGGCTTGTTGTTATTTTCCCTATCTCCATCTCAGTGCAAAAGCACTCTCAGAACACATAGTGAATCCATGAATGCATAAAGGAACAAATGGAAGAGTGAATATAAGAACAGCCCTGACTCCCAACCTCTGACAAAGCCGATCTACAAAACAACAGGAGAAATGTCTGTTTCCAAGAAAGAGCACACTGGAAGAGGTGGGTAATATTCATATTTATACAAGAAACTGAACTGAGAAGATAAGGCTTACCAACAGAAATTCATTAAACAGAGAAGAACCAAAATATTTTATCTCCCTGTTATCCCATAGCCACTTCTCTTCAACCTGACAACTCTGTAATTAGAGCTGAGTCCTTATGCTGCTGCTTCATTTTCCAAGTGGGTTTTGTCTCTTGCAGCTGTGAGGGCTTTTTGCCAGGGACCCCAAGAATGGGCATCCAGAACTCCTGCTTGTGAGTCAAACGAAGACACTGCCAGTTTGCCTATGTTCCCCGGATGGGCAGCTTCCTCCTCCTCCCACAATGCTCTGCTTGAGAGTGACAAGTGAGAAAAACGTGCATCCTAAGGAACAATATTTTTTGTCATTGTGGTCATCCTGGGGTATCTGAGGAGATTGGTTCCAGTAACCCTGGGGTTCCCAAAATCTGAGGGTGCCCACGTCCCTTTTATAAAATAGCCTTGAACTGCCACAGAACCTGTGCACATCCCCAAACTTGAGGCACCCTTGGATTACTTATAACACCTAAGACAAGGTAAACAGTAGTTACATTGTATTGTTTGGGCAGCAACAAGAGAAGAGTCTGTACATGCCTGTTAGTGAGTCAATTTCCTAAATTTTCTTCTGAATATTTTCTGAGGGATGCAGCACCCTTGGATATGGAGGGCTGCCTGTATTGTGTATTTCTTCTCCAGTTACCCTATATGCTAGCATATAAAGTGTTTCTGCTATAACACAATGTATATGTATCCCTGGAATATCTCACATTTTACAAAATTCAACACTAAAAACAACAGAGCATTTGGGGAAAATTGGTTTGGTACACTCCTTTAAAAACTAAGATCTTCCGAACACAATCAAAACAACAACTGGTATGGTAGAGAGGTGATCTGGCCACCCAGGCAGGTGGCTCTGTATAGCTGCTGGCCGAAACAGCAGATACTAAAACAAAACAATAGGGAAAAAGTGCAGCAACGCTTTAATTAGAGCAAGGCTGGCAGATGCTGAGGTAGCACTGGAAGGAGTAAAACCTGTCCCAAGCCAACAGTCATGCAACTCTGTGACTGCATCTGTCTGGGGAGGGGACCTCGGGGGAAGGTAACCATCATGAGTTCACACAAACAAAAACACGCACGTGCACACCACACACAGTCACAGGAGCTCAGCTGAGAATGTTTTCTACACTTGCTCAAGTTCATAATTCTGTTCCTGTGTCTTGTTTCCTTTGCTTAGCAAAATTTGTATCAGCCAACAAAGCTTTTCCCTTCGCATACATCTTGCTCCTTTTTACCAATCATGCAGGACTCAACTCACCACACAGAACAGAGCACACAGTGTTTTACTTCCTCAGGGAGCCTCATCTGCGCCGGCTCAGTGCCCTCGGCAAGGCCGCTGCTGCTGCTGCTGTGAGCGGAAGCAGGCCTGGAACCTGGGGCAGGGGCTGAAAACTGGGCCCCACCTGGACCTCCCACCCCATGTCCCAGTCCTACACCAAGAAAGAAATCATTTCCAGAGAAAGATGTGACCAAGAAATTAAATCAACAGAAAACTACAAATACTTACATATAATATGTTGGATAGAGTCCTTCAAAATACCAGCAATGTTTTTTGGCCTCTATGCACTGGAAATAGAAGCAAGAGAAACTTCGTCAGTGGTAAGTACCTTGCATGCTGCGGAGATCTCACGAAGGCAACAGAGAGGGAGGGGGATACAGCTTCAAAGTATGAAAAGCTAGGGCTATGGAGCAGGCAAAGTTTAGAGAAAGACCCACCTCCCCTTTCTTTTTTTTTTTTTTGTGGGTACCGGGGGGTCGACCTCAGGACCTCGTGCACCAACAGGCACCCATGCCGCTGAGCGATATCACCGGCCCCTTTTTCGTATGTGGGTTCCGGGAGTCGAACTCGGGCCCTCGCGCTTGCCAGGCAGGCGCTTACGCCGCTGAGCCATCTCACCGGCCTAACCTCCCCTTTCTCATGAGTGTCTAGCTCTTTTTAAATATTTAAAGGGGAGAAGGAAACATCTATTTTCTTATCATTTTTCTAGTTTTTCAGATCTCTAAATATAGAGTGAGGGCCGGTGAGATAGCTCAGGGGCATAAGCGCCTGCCTGGCAAGCGTGAGGTCCTGAGTTTGACTCCCAGTACCCACATATGAAAAAAGGGCCGGTGATATCGCTCAACGGTACGGGCGCCTGCTGGTGTGCAAGGTCTTGAGTTCCACCCCCGGTACCCACAAAAAAAAATAATAAATAAAAAATAAATAAATATAGAGTGCAACCATTTCATCAAAAAGATAAATAAAAAACAATCTTTTTTGGTGCTGGGGCTGAACCCAGGGCCTTGTGCATGCTAGACATGTGCTCTACCAACAAGCTACACTGCAGTCCCAGTTTAAAAAAATGTCCACAGTGTTACGGTTCAGATTAGTAAAGAACAGAAGAAATAAAACACTACAAAGATTTCTATCCTCCTCTCTGTTTTTGTTTTTGAAAGACATGTCCCATAGTTTTACCATTTCTAGATTTTTGTATTTCACAATACTCTAAAATCCATTCTGAAATCACTCATCCTGCAGTGGGGACCTGTGTCGGCGAGACTGTGTGAGACAGGATCACTCAGCAGCACCCAGAGGCCACCGAAGCCCCGTGCCCACACCCAGGAAGACAGAGGAGGAGGAGCGCCAGGGAGGACTTTGAAAGCCTCTGCCAGGGGGACCCCAGGCCCACACCACGGGGCAGGGCAGGCGAGACCTCACATGCCACCCCTGGCTCATGCACACCTCCAGCAAGTGTCACCAACTGCTCAGCCAGCTCTGAGGCAAAAGTGTTCCAACCCATAAACAAAGCTTCCTAAAATAATTTCACTCAGACCACTTACTTTTGTGATTCACAACCTCTTACCTCCGAGATCCAGTTTATCAGCTCGTGTGTAAACAGAGCTTCCAGAATCATGTGGTGCAAAGCTGCCGAGCAGGGATATGGGGCGGGGCAGGGCAGGTTGGGGGCCTCCTCCCCCAGGGAAGTGGTGGACCTGCCTCTCTTTGGTCCCTTCCTGTCATGGTCAGCCATGTAACAAGGCAGAAACAGACCTCAAATCAACAGTGGCATGTGAGGGACAGGTAGGTGATGGTCTGAGGTGGCTAATTTAGAGGGTTATGAAAATTATGTGAAACACTGGTGCTTTTGGAACATGATTTAAGACACTTAGAAGCACTCAGGCAGCCCAGAGTGACCTAGTTTTATTAATGGAAAATTAATTTAATTTAGCTTTGGTTGACTCCTGTCCAGTTCAAGAAATAAAATTCAGACAGCTGAAGAAATCAATTTATTTTGTCAGGAAGAGCAATTTCAGGTCTCTGCCCCAGATCACAACTCATCTCACCAGTCTCCTATGATGAACTGGAAACTGGAACCATCCTCCCTGGGACATGAAACGGGTCTTCTGCATTCTCCGTCACCGCCACAGACAGGCAAGCTTTCGAGCTCTTGACAATAAGGAAGCAGTGTCCCCTGACAGTTTCTGCCCCAAGGTCAAGGACTGTGGGGAGCGTGAGCCTGAGGCCCCCTTGCCCTCTGGTCTCTGGCTGCTTCTCAGGGCCACTTTCAGAATCACATCCGGGAACCAAAGAGCAAAGCTGGGGTGCCCAAGTGGCACTGGGCGTAAGAACCTGCTGTCTGGAATCTCCCTTAACTCAGAGTCCCCTGAGGGACTCCCCTCAGGACACCCCTTTAGTATCCTGGCACCACATCACCGAACTCTTGAAGTAGCAACAAAAACAGCACCACTGCATCTCAGAGAGCATTTCTCATTCCAAATGATTTTTACACTTTTGGATTCACATTGTCTTGGGGATGTGTGAATATTAGGGACACCACTTACAGATCTGGAAACTGAGGCCCTTGGTGGGTTCTTCCTCCAAGTCACAAAGCTTCTTTGTGACAATGACACTCACCTGGGCACTGCTTTTCCTGGACTGACTGACATTACCCGAGAAGCCTGCTCTGCCCACCTCAGCTCCAGCACTGGCCTGTGGGGTGGCAGAGAAAGCCCAGGAAGATGCCGCAACCTGATGCCAACAGGACCAGAGACTGGGGAAGCCCGGCCTCCCAGCCTCAGCACCCAGCACCCCAGTGGTTGTGTGTGTTTGTGTATGTAGATGTATGTCAAACATATGTGCGTGTCTTCAAGCCAGAAAAGCCTCACTATAGACACTGAATTGTTCCACACAGCACATCTCAGGCACAACTCAGGAATGTCTGGAACATTTCTAATGAGCTCTCAAAGCTACTGATGATCTCCCTCCACAAACATGAAACACTACATGCACAGAGCTGTTTATTGTGGCATTTCTAACACCAAAATCCTAGAATGAAGTAAACGCCCGTTAGAGAATGCTGGTTAATGAACAACAGTGTAGCTACATAGTGGAGTACTATGCAGCCAACAGGAATGAAGGTCTCCAAGCCCTGATAGGAAATAAATTCTAAGATACGGGCTAAGTGAAACAGCATTATGCACAAGGTTATGGCCAGTAAGCTATCCTTTATGGAAAATGGAATTTACACATTTGGCTTGCTTTTTACAAAGAGCCCCAGGAAGTATGTAGTAAAGAAATAATGAAAATGCTTGTTCTGGAGGGCATGGTGGGGTGGCATAGAAGAAGTCAGGATGAGAATGAGATTTCTCTGAGGATATATTCAATAGGACTTTTGAACCGAGTGTCGTTCATATTTAAAAACATAAATGTAAGCAGAAAGGATTTTAAAAGCGCTCTCAGGGGCTAGTGGTGTAGTTAGTGTAAAGAGCATGCTTGGGGTTCAACTTCCAGTTCCCATGAATAAACAGAGCAGTAAAGTCCACGTTCTGAGACTGAAAGTGTGTGCTAAAGGCGCTCACAGCAGGGCTGCACCGAGGCCCGGGGAAAGGGTCCTTCTTGTCCCACTCCTCCTCTCACCTCCCAAAACTTTCTGGCAATTTTTCTGGCATATCTGACAACTCACTGGTGCATACTTATTGGTTTCTCGCTCACAGCTACTTGCTAATGACCTTTTATCACTTCTCACTAAGCCACTCATGCAATAGGTATTTTGAAAAAATATAACCCCAGTTTGTCCTTTTATAAAACACTCTTAAGAAAATGGATGGCTACATTTCCTGAAACAGAAAACACCTCTTAAACTGGGCCATCTTGCATTAAAACAGTTTCATTTTGCTGTTACCAAAATGAGTGTCAGCTTTTGAAATTTGTTAATATTCAGGAAAACATTCTGTCTGGTAGCTGGAGGTTTATCACAGTGCTCTTCTGAGGAGTGCCAATGCTCTAATGACATGCATAGCCAGCATCTCACCGAGGTGGATCTGTGGCTTTATTCCATTTGACAGCTGAATAATAGGAAGAACCAAAGGTCATAATGTCTCATTAACTGAAAAATACTGAATGAGGGCCCAGAAATGCTGATCATTTTTGTTACTGAGCTTTTCCTTAAGTAAGTACCAGGCATCAAAAACCACCTGTACACCATTCCAAGGGAACATGGGCTGTGGCTAGACTGGAGAGGATGTTCCACAGGGCAGGAAGTGCAGAGGGAACGTCTCTTGGGAAAGAACCCCAGCTTCAGTACCAGCCCCTGCCGAGCCCATGCCCATGGAGGAAGGCAGAGTTTGCTTAGCAAATGCACATGCAAAGCTGGTGTAAGCTCCAGGCAGCAGCAAAGCCAGGTGCTGGAGCCGCAGTCCACTGTGGGCTTGTGAAGGGCAGGGAGGGGTTTTCTAGAGTACCCACAAACACTTCTGGGCTTGAGGCAGCCCCACCTGCCCACAAGCAAGTGGGAAGCTGGGGAGCAGCAGAGAAGCCAGTGCGCCTGGCTCCACTGAAGGGTGTACCAGGTTGAGGGGCAGAGAAGCCCCACCGAGGACAGATGAACCACAGAACCAGCAGCTGGGTGCAGGCTGCACTGCCACTTCCCGGCTGTGTGGCCAGTGAGTTTGGGTCTCAGCTTCCTAGTTCTGAGAGAGATTACATGTTTAGAATCTCTGTCCTCAGGAGGTTTGGAAGCATTGCTTCTGCTTAGATGATAGGTGGTCACAGTACAATGAGCCTGCTTAATTTCTGATTGCTTCATCTTCCCCAAGAATTTATCAAAATGTCTTGTGAGACTGGGCCTCATTTCTTTACCCCCCATGAGCACCTCACCTCGCTCCCTAGGTGTGTACCTTGAATGAAGCTTTCACAATTCTCTGGAGTGATGACTTCCAAGGCTCATTTTATTGTGACCACCTATCGTCTAAGCAGAAGCAATGCTTCCAAACTCCTTGAGGACAGAGATTCTAAAAATGTAATCTCTAACATTTGTGTGGTGTTTAGATTTTCAAAATATCCCTAAAATCAAGCCCCTCTCTGAAAACTGTTTAAACCGCATATAAACTAAAAAGAAGAAAAAAGGCAATTTCAGAATCCAGGGCCTTTACACTGAGCTACATCTCCAGCCATTCATTCATTTATTCACTTACTCATTTATATTTATTTATTTGTTTGTTTGTTTGTTTGTTTTTTGAGGCAGACTCTCACTATGTAGCCCAGGCTGGCCTTGAACTCATGGCTATCCTCCTGTCGCAGCCTCCCAAGTTCTGGGATTACAGGCATATACCACCGTGCCTGGCTATTTTATTTTATTTTTGAGACAGGGTCTTACTAAGTTGCCCAGGCTGGGCTCACACTTGTGATCCTTCTGCCTCAGCCTCTCAGAGTGCTGGAATTACAGGTGAGTACTAACCATGCCTGGCCAGGTCTACCTAATTTCCAAGACAGTACCATGGTGTCCTAACGATAGACCATCTGCTGAAACAGAACACATTTGTTGGGAGAAGGCAGCTGCTTTCTCTTATTGATGGGGCATCCTTAGTGTTCAGGACACTGTACTAGGTCCTGGGAACTCAACAGGCCCTCAGAGAATTCATAATGTGATATTTCTTCCATGTATGCTAGGGTGTGAATCTACAATGTCTGCCAAAAGCCTCATGTATTCAGAAGCAGGACTTCTGGAAGGAGATTGGATCGTGGGGTGCTGTATCATCAAAGACTTCATCCACTGAAGAGTTGGAGGCCATATATGCTGTTAGGGGGTAAAGTCTGGTCAGAAGAGGCAATCACTGGGGCAGGACCTGGAAGGCTGCAGCTCCCTCCCAGGCTCTGCCCTTCTCTCTCTGCTTTCTGACCACCATGATGTGAGCAGCTCTCCTCCGCCACACCCTTTTATCATGCTGCTTCTCCCTTGGAATCAGCTGACCATGAACTGAAAAGTGAGCCAAAATAAACCTCTCCTCAGCTAGACTGAGGGTGTTGGGTATTGTGGCCCAGCCAGGAGAAAGTAACTAAGATAGAAACTAAGTAACTACAACAGAGACAATAAAAACCACAGCCATCTATCTCTTTAAGAGATCAAAAGAGCAGCAACACACAATGCATAAGCTAACGAAGTATGTCACATCCTGAGGAACCCTACTGTCAGAGCGACCCAACTGAGAGAAACTCTGGCTCCCCTGGAAAGTCTGCAGGAAGAATGCTACTGTCTATTACTCAAGGGCTAGGATACCTACAGATATCTTTAAGCCATCCTAAATATAGTTATTGAAATGTAGCCAGGATCCAAATACATAAGCCCCAAAGAATAAATCCTCTCTAATGTCTAGTAGTCATCCTCATAATGACATAAATATGAACTCCATCTGTGTGTGCAGGATACCCAGGACCCAGGATGCCACAGGATAGCAAAGTGGTGTGGCCTCTTTAATTCTGAGTTAAAGGACAGCTGTACCACAGGGTGGCACGGCTGAATGAGTGAGAACTGAAACTTGTGACACTGGGACAAGGAGAAAACAAGGTCTGGAGAATTAAACCAACGTGGCTTTTTCCTGAGTTGCACCTCTTCTTTTGTTCACTGTAGGAAATGAGGCAGGATCTCCAGAGGAGCAGTAAACAAGCTAGCGGCGGGGTGGCTCACTAGCAACAGCACTGCTCCTCACTAATAGAACCAGTGTCCACTCACAACAGAACTAGTCCCCACTAACGGAGCTAGTCATCTTCACACCAGCAAACAAAGTCTTTTTTTTTTTTTTTTTTTTCTTTTTGTGTTGGTACTGAGGATTGAAACAAGAGAGCACTGAGCAACATCTCCAAACTTTTTTACTTTTTCTTTTTCTTATTTTTTGAGACAAGGTCTCGCTATATATTTCAGGCTAGCTTTTGAACTCACTATGTAGCCTAGGCTGGCCTCTAACTCATGGCGATCCTCCTGCCTTCGCCTCCCAAGTGCTGAGATTACAGGCGTGCACCACCAAGCCTGGCTATTTTATTTTATTTTGAGACAGGGTCTTACTAAGTTGCCCAGCCTGGGGTCAAACTTGTGATCCTCCTGCCCCTGCCTTTTGAAAAAGTGCCTGGTATTACACAGGACCTGGCTGAGAGGGTTTTTATTCTCCTTATCATTTCAATAGTTCAGCCAATGTCTGTCCCAAGTTTGTAAATCCATGATTTGCTCCCAAACACTGGGACGGCCCCAGGAAGATGAGCCCAGGACTGTCTCTGTCAGGAGGAGAGGCTCCCAGGTGCCAAAGAGCTGCTTTTCACATTCACGCTGAGCTTGCCACACAGGCCTCAGATTCAGGCGGCTCTTCCTCCATTCCAACCCAATTAGAGTGGCACATTCCTTTCCACACAGTCTGAGAACAAAGGGGTCTGTTGATGCCGAAGGTTGGATGCTTAGGACCAGTGCCAGGCGAGAGGGCCGAGAGAGGCCTGCTCAAGCCAGAGCAAGAATGGATGCAGGGACAACAGGTCATTATCTCAAAGTTCACAGACAGGAGTGATCATGCTTTAAGTTCCTGAATTGGAATTTTCATCAATTCCCTAGGTGCTAATTACTTAATCCCTGGCTCATGGACATTCTGCTTTTCAGGGACATCTTCTTGATTTTTTAAGATAAAAGCACACGGCTCCTCCAAGCATCGTTTATTAATGAGAAGAAAGAGCAGAGAAACTCTTAAGATCCTCCATCTTTATTAAAAAAAAAAAAAAAAGAAAAAAAGACAGCAACACACACACTGCCAGGAAATAATGCTCAGAAATACAGTGCTGCCCTCCAGTCTCTTGACATTCAGGGAGAGGGACCCTGTCAGACTAAGTAGGCCAGCTGCTCACACCTGGGAAAGCCCTATGATTCTCACAGTTTGCACTGAACAGAGTCTCTGCTTGGTTCGAGCTTTAACCAAAGAAATGTGTGGGAGCAGCTAAGGTCCCTAACCAAAGGCAGTAAAAATCTCCATCTCCTGCAAATAAAAATTAATCAACAACCCAAACTAAAAGGCAAGCAACTGGAGAAAATAGCCCAACATGATGCGCTTAAATCATACACAGTTTATATAATTCATTAAGAAAAAGACAGCTGGGCAGGGGTGTGGCTTGGCGGTGTGTGGCACTCTTCTAGACTGCACAGCCTTGCCTTCCATGCCAGCACTGCAAAAATAAAACAGAAACAACAAAAAAAGAAAAGGAAAGAAAAAGACAGTAGTAGTTGGGAGAACTTTTCAAAGAATCATAAATGGCCAAAATACTTAGTTTAAGAAATAGTACTCATTAATAATCTAATAAATGTAAATTATGTTATGGTTTTATTCTATCTAAAAGGTAATAAACAACCCTGTTATCCTTTGCTGATGAGGGAAAAAGACATGCCACATAATGCTGTTGGGAAAATTAATTTCTCAGGAGGACAATTTTTCAATGCAAGTCAAAAGTCATTAAAATATAGATAACCTGAATAATGTTATTACATTTAACCATGGAAAAATATCTATTGTGAATAAGTGTTATTTTAAAAGAACTGGAAAGAGTCAAAATTTCAAAAGAAAACTTGTGAAATTTGCAATTTCAGGTATAAAATTTCAAATTAACTTCCAATATAATTTTGGGAAGCAAAATTAAAATACTGGCTAATGTCTTGTAGTGGGCATTTACTTTCAAACTGTAGAGAAACATATTAATATGGGAAAATTTTGCTAATAAAAGTACATCTAGAATTGTGTATTACTCTTATACATATCATAGAAAAGAAAAAAATATGTAATGCTATGTGTACCAGGCTGAGGTTTTAAAGCAGTGGTAGAGAGCTTGCTTAGCATGCATGAGGCCCTGGGTTTGATTCGCAGAAGAGAGAAAGAGAGAGAGACAGAGAGAGAGAGAGGAGGCAGGGAGGGAAGGGGGGAAGGACGGAGGGAAGGAGGGAGCTGGGGCAGGAAAGGAGAGAGCAAGGCATGTTAATGAATCAAGATACTGACAATAGCTTATCTTTTAGCTGGTACTAAAGATGATTTTTTTCATCTACATTTTGGTAGTGTCCAAGTTTTTGTATGGTATTCACATCATTTTCTTTGTAACTCTCAAGTAAATTTCACTTTAAGAAAAGCAAAACACTTAGCACCCAATAAAAAAGTAGAAAGTGGATATGAAGATATTTAAAATATGTATATATAATTGTTAATGAAGAGTACATTATCCAACTAGGAATTGAATAAAAACTAAGAGTTGAGCAAAGCTTATGAAAAATGCAAGGGTAGAAAAGGTGTATTGAAATTAGCATTCACAAGTCAGCAATTAAAACTGTATTTATAAGAAGTTTAACATCTTGGAAAGTGTTCATTAGTAAACTTAGAACACATTGCATATATTTAACTTGAACAATATGAAAATAAACACATATTCACAGGGAAAAGTGTAAGAGGGTTACATTTAATAACCCAAAAATAGGGTTATTTTTGGATGATATCATTTCTTTAGGGTTACCTTAAACATATCCTCAACTTGGGCCGGTGAGATAGCTCAGCAGCATAAGCGCCTGCCTGGCAAGCGTGAGGTCCTGAGTTTGACTCCCGGAACCCACATAAAGGAAAAAAGGTCCGGTGATATCACTCAGCGGTACGGGCGCCTGCTGGCAAGCGCGAGGTCCTGAGGTCGACTCCCAGTACCAACATAAAAAAGAACAAACAAAACAAAACAAAAAAAACATCCCCAAGTCCTAAATTAATGCAAAGGATAAGATCCACTGAAAACCCCCAAATACACTAGGACACTTAACAATCCTACTCAGGCCCATAAGAGTTCTGAAAATCAGGCCATCTTTTAAAACATCATTATCATATAAACCATGATTCATAAAATAGGTGACCCAAGTTCTAGTTCGATTTACTGAGGTCTAAGTAGTATACTATTAAAGTCACCCTTTCTAAATGTATAGCTTGGTGAGCTTTAGGACATCTATAGAGCTATCCCTCCATCACCCAGCCTTTCCCTGTTCTCAGTTACTTCCTATGACATCATGAAAGCAGCTGCCTGCATCACAGATCAGGTGGTTCCAGATGGGCTACACTTTGATGTGATAATGAAGCAGTTTCACAGCTCCCTAACCTTCAGAGCCCCTTATCCTCCTGCTCCATATGGGACTTTACTCCCTAACCTGTGGTGTCTTCTCCCTTGCCCATGGTTTGACTCCCTAGCTGACTGAGGTTGACCAGATGGCCAAAGTTGTAAACTGGTCACCTTTAAGTAACTGTCTCTGTTTAACTTACCTTTCCCACCACAAACTCTATAAAAACCTCTGTAGCTCTGTGCCCTCACTCAGATTTTCAGAGCACAACATCCTCTGAGCCAGGCTAGGCAATAAAGGATCTGGCTTTCTCCACCTCTTCCAGTGCCTGCTTGGTTTCTTGCGCCACCTGAAGATTTCTGGTATCCTGTTTTCCATAACATTGCAACTTCCTGTGTCACCATAATCCAAAATCCTGTCCTTTGGAATGTCTGTCACGTCTTGCACAGGGAATCAGTGTAAGACTGATTGCAGGCATTATTTCACTGTCTAGAAGAAACTTAAAATGGTGACTGGCTACACCCATGCCGCCCAAAAAACCTTTTGTGGCTTTAGAAGTCATATATTTCAGCATCCCTCAACTCTCAGTGCTCTCTTTTACTGCTTCTGGGGGCAAATGTGAGGCACAGAGGTGCCCATCAGCTTCGAGGAGACCCTATTCTGTACTCAGAATGGCTGGCCCTCACAGACAAACCACAGAGCCCAAAGAAGAGACAGCCCAGGAAAACTCCTCTTTCACTCAGAAAAGAGATTTCAGTTGCTAAAAATACTTAGAGGTGCAACTTCGGGTCACAGAAAATATGAAAAGAATGTATGGCCTTCAGCCAAAAAGGTTTATGTGACAAATTTTCCAAATGCCACAAAAAAATCACTTATTCAAAAACTGATGAGTGGAGATTTAATTAGAATGGTCTGAAAGCAGTGTTAACAGATGGAAATAGCAGTGCCACTGCTATGGGCTGGCAACAAATGGATGCAATCAACCTTAATTATGGGCCCACTTCCAACAAAAGCTTTGAATAGAAACCAAACCTTTAGATGCTCTCCCTAAGGGCCTGACCGGGAAAAACCACTCTTCTAATGTAATCCACAGTGTGCAAGAAATACAATGCATTCGGTCAGCTTCCTCCTTGCTAGGACTAAATACCCAATGATAGTAACTTAAAGGAGAAGACTGATTTGCCTCATGGTCACTTCATGGTCGCTGGCTCAAGGCAGAAACAGCATGGTGGAAGGGCTGGCAAGGAAAGTTGTTCAGCTTACCGTGGAAACAGAGCAGAACAGCACCAGAGAAGAAGCGGAAGGGAGCCAGACGTAGACCCTAAGGCCTCTCCCAGGCCCCTCCCAGACACACCCAGAAGCAGGATCCTTTAATCTTCCGGGCAGCCTCCATGCCAATCGGCCACACTCGGTAGGAGAACCACAGACCAGCTCTGCAACCACCTGCCTGTGACACAGGCACCTGCTCTGATGATGTCACAGGAAGCAACTGAGACAGGGAAAAGCTGCTTGTTTCCAACTAACTGCTGTGCCCCAAAACAGGATAACTGACATGCATACTCCTCTCCAGTTGGGCCTAAATCTTTGCCAGTGAATTCAAAGCTTAATCATCAGACTAGGAGCAAATGTCAATTTTTCTCCTACTGTGAGCAGAAATACCTAGAAAGATTAAGAAGTACTACAGATCCAAGAGGAAAATGCCAAAAGAAAAAGAAATGGGTCAGGGGTAAGGATTTCCTAACAGGTTGTGCATGACCCTCACCATTTGACTTACATTTTAGAAAGAAAGTTACCAGATTCTCCGGTGACGTAAGAAGTCATGAAAGTCCACATTCTCACAGGACTGCAATTGAAAAAGCTGAGATTTGACTGGATTGAGCCTTCAGGCTGAATAAATGATGGTGTTATCCACATTTTAAAGACTATGTGAGCCAAGGTGGTGCTACACACTTGTAATCCCAGCACTCTGGGAAGCTGAGGCAGGAAGATTGCAATTTTGAGTCCAGCATGAGCAATTTAGTGATTCAGAGAAACACTGCCTCAAAAAGGGTGAGGGGTGCTGGGGACCCTGCTCAGGGCAGAGGCCCTGGGTCCCACCCCAGTACTGAATGGAACTGCAGGACCTACTAGAATGAATATGTCACACTGCCTGGCCCAGTACCTACTTGGTTAGGTCACCAAATGCCTGTAAGCTTTGAGTTCTTCATCCACAGCAGTGGTGGAGAACCTATGGCATGTATGCTGTAGCAGGTTGTTTGTATTGTTGAAAGGTCTAAAAGGTTTGCCGTCACTGCTCTACAGAATAGGGAAAAGCATTCCCATCTTGCCTTGAGGTTTAAATGAAATAATGCGTGCAAAGTGTCTGGCACAGGCCAGCGAGCACTCGTACCTCCCGATGCGCACTCACACTCTGCGCTGTGTAGCTTTATTCTGAGAACCATGGCCGAGTAAACTCAACCACAGATGCATTTAAAATGTGCTCATGCCTCTTAGACAGTGGGAACTCGACTGGAATTCAGCCATAGTGAATCAGAACAAACCAGATGTTAAGAAGGAACTGCAGGGCCGGTGAGATGGCTCAGCAGCATAAGCGCCTGCCTGGCAAGCGCGAGGGCCCGAGTTCGACTCCCGGAACCCACATACGAAAAAAGGGCCAGTGATATTGCTCAGCGGCAGAGGCGCCTGCTGGAGTGCGAGGTCCTGAGGTCGACCCCCGGTACCCACAAAAAAAAAAAAAAAAAAAAAAAGAAGGAACTGCAGTAGTTACCACCACAGACAAGAAGCCACTAGTGTGGTAATGGGTCCGAGACGGAAAATGGGACACAAAGCGGTCTAAGGCTGCCATCCCTATCTGTGAACCTGATATCTTGTTGCTACTTTTTTCCTGGGAAGCTATGGGAAACACACAACATACGTCAGTCATTCTTCTTTACTCCTACCAAATTTCATGTCCTCCCAATTCTGATAATACAAATTTTCATGGAATCTGAAAATATTTTCTAAATTAGAAATTTCCTTAAGCCTAGGAGACTTTCTGTTTCTTATCATGAACTGATTTAATTATGAATGTTAAAGGGCTAAGTTTTCATAGTCAAATTTGGAAGAAACACAGGGACAATTCCATGTTGCCCCAACAGACTGTACATTAGAAAGTATGAGCCAGGCATAATCCCAGCAGTCTGGGAGGCTGAGGCAGGAGGATTTGCAAGTTGGACCCCAGCCTGGCAACTTAGTGAGTTAGAGCAAGACCCTGCCTCAGAGAGAGAGAGAGAGAGAAGGGAAGGGGAGAGGAGGGAAGGGAAGGGAAGAAAAGGAAAGAGCTGGGAATGTAGCTCAGTGCGAAGGCCCTGGGTTCAATTCCCAGTACCAGAAAAAAAGAAAGTATAAATATCCCACTTATCTGGGGGTTACTTGTCAATGTTCCTAGTGGATGCCTGAAACCATGGATAATATCAAACCCTGTATATACTATGTAACTACCTATGCCCAAGTTTCCTATACACACCTACCTTCAATAACTTTTAATTTGTAAGTTAGGGAAGGAAGAAATTGGCAACAATAACTAATAATACAATAGAACAATTATAATAATACATTGTAACAAGAGTTGTATGAGTGTGGTTTCCCTTTCTTAATATACCCAGTGCTGTACTTTCAGACTGGGGTTGACCACAGAGACTACACAAAGTGGAAGAGTTGCGGGTACTCAGTTCAGGGGCTCCTCACGCACTGTGTACCACTGCACGTGGCTGGACAAGAAACATCATTTCAGAACACAGTGAGTGTGCTGGTGTCTAACACGAACTCACAGGAATGCTTCCCTCAGTGCTGCACCCAGACCACACACCCGAGGCTGCAGCTGTCACTCTGCCTCCCACAGAGGACTGGCAGAGAGTGACCAAGGGCACCAGCTGGGATATCCGGAGTCACACTGTCTGCTGGACAAGTGGTGTCGCCCAGGGACACTGCCTTCTTGGGGTTTCCAGGTCATCATGCCCAACACCTCTCTGATATCCCTGTGCCACAAAACAAACTTGCTCTTCTAAGTCAGCCTAGAGACCAGGATCATTGATTTTCTGCTGTCTACCATAGTCCACTTCTTGCCACAGGTGCAGCACTGTGGACTCTCTCAGCTTCTGGGGATGATGGGGACACTGCTGACTTGGAGAACCCCTCCCACGACCCCCCCAGGGATATCTCCAAATGGGAGATGGAAGGAGGGCTGGATGCAGAATAAACAAAAAGAGGAACACGCATTTGCTGTGTGGATATAAAAGGTGCTGACTTATTCATTCACTCATTCATTCTTTCATTTTTGTGGTACTAGTGATCGAACCAGGGCCTTCTTACTGAGCTACATCCTCAGTCCCCTTTTTAATTTTTTTTTTTTTTTTTGAAATAGGATCTCCTTTTGTTGCTAAATTGCCCAAGCTGACTCAAAATTACAATCTTTCTGCCTCAGCCTCCTGGAGTGCTGGGTTTCAGAGATGTGTGCCACCACACCTAGATCAAGGGGTTCTCATTTTAGTTAGTCCTAAATCTCCACCTGGCTTTCCCTTCCCATTCATCAAGGTGGTCATTTGTTATGCAAATTAATTCGAACACCTTAGACTGCAATCATGTCCAGACTGACAAAATGCTGCTTTAAGATCTCAAATCTGATTCTACCACTGGTCTCCAGCACAGAGATGGGAGAGGTAGAGGAAATTTTAAAAGTGGGATGTGGTTCTGTCCTTGGGAATATCACTCTCAGAAGAGATTAAGGTAGGTCCATGAGCACCCCAGTTAATTCCCTACACGGTAGCCTCGTCTCTGCATGCCTATGTGACCTTCTCTGTGCATAGCAGTTGCTCTTCCTACTCCTCCACCATGTATTGATGCCACCACAAAGGCCCATGCCAGAAGCTAAAGCAACAGGGCCACTTGACCTTGGACTTTCAGCCTCCAAAATGAAATAAACCTCTTTTCTTTACAAAGTACCAGCTCCAAGGATTTTTGTTATAGCAAATGCCGATGGACTAATACAGGTGTTAACATCTGCTCAGCTTCCCTTAGTCTCTTAAAGGAGAAATCAACATTTTAAATGCATAGCAGCATTTAAAGAATGGAAGGAAATAGGCACTCCAAGCTCCCTGGGCTCATGGTCTGCAGCCTCTTCTACCCACTCTGACTTACAGCTGCACTCGAAGCGTTTCAAGGTGGAGCTCATGACTGTGTCCACTTAATGCTGCATTGCTATGGGCTTTGACTTCCTCTGGTCCTCCTCCCTGCTTCCTTCTCACCACCCAACTGTGTGTGGGGGGCAGTGGGTGGAAGTGGATACAAAGACCACTGGGAAGAGGGTGGAAGAACTCAGGTCTAAAAGCAAAGCCATATTTTCCTTTGAGTGGTGTAAATAAGCAATGTTTATTTTTTCTACCCAAACAACTCATTTCTGGAAGGATATCAGCAAATTTTATAACTGTCTCCCAGCTCTGTCAGTTCTCATTTTTAATAGCTGTCACTGTGTCCTGCTTGTTAAAATGTGTGATGAAAATCATTTTGTGTGGCTTAAAAAAAAAGAAATGGGGATTAGAGGGAGAAATAGAGAATGTGGTAGCTGAGTAAAAGGCAAACACAGGCAGGTGACAAAAATTTCCAAACATGTAACAGATAGACATCCATTAGGTTTTGTAGTTCAAATGCCTAAATTCCATGGGTACAACTGACTATCAGAAGTTAATCACCTGGTGCTCATTTCTGATGTCTTTTCCTAAGCCCTCCAGTCCCACGCAGCTCCCACTGCCCCTCACCAGCCAATGGCACCCTGGTTCCCCTTCTTCTCATGTTCTGCCCATGGCCAGCAGGCCCTGTCTCTCCCCAGCATTTTCTAGCCCCAACATTGAGGATGCCCTTCTTGCTTGTATCAGGGACCAAGAGGTGAGAAGAAACGTGACAAGAGGAGAAAAAACAGAGGAAGACCAAAGAGCTGGTGAATGGGACAATACTCAGAATCCCCCACAGTCCCGTGACATTCAACACCAGAGGCCTGGCTGGACTGCTGCTGGACCACACTGCCCCTGACTTCTCAGATATTACAAAGGCTCCGTCAAAGGGAACCAAAACCCTAACCCTAACTCTAATTTTAACCCTAATCTCTAACGAACCCAACTCTTAACTCTAACCTGAACCCTAACCTTAACCCTAACCCTAAACTTAACCCTAATCTCTAACCCTAACCCTAACTAAGTCTAACCCTAACCTTAGCCTAACCCCTAACCCTAACTAACCCTAACCCTAATCTTTAACTAACCCAACTCTAACCCTAACTAACCCCTAACCCTAACTCTAACCTTAACCCTAATCTCTAATTAACCCAACTCTAACCCTAACTTACCCGAATCCTAACCTTAACCCTAACCCCTAACCCTAACTAACCTTAACCCTAACCCTGGCTGGGGAGCTGGGGAGCCTGTACTGCCCCTAACTTCTCAGACATCACGCAAGCTTTGTCAGAGGCAACCACTAACCCTAACCCTAACCCACTGTGAAATCTGCCTCCCCATACACACCAGGCTCTTTTCTTCTCCCTGGAAGTCACAAAGTACTTTTTTTCTTTTTAAATTTTATTTGTTTTATTTTATCATTTTGATTAACACAAAATATTTGTGAAGTGCAGAAATTCCATGGCACCTCCTGTTTCTGTATCTCTTCCCACCCCACCCCTGCCCCTGTGACATCCAAGTCTATGGATCGCCTAGACTAGTGTCCTCATCATCCCCACCAATGAGGCTCAGGGTCACTTGGACGAACACCTCCTCAGTCTCAGTTGGTCCCTTAGCTTCCTCTGTTAGGCTGTGACTGTATTCAACAATGGATTGAATTACTATGGATTGTCACCTACAGCAACTTATCATGGCCTTAACCATGCTACGTGGAGGAGCTGGCCACCAGCCAGAGGCATGGTCAGTGCTGGGCCTGCCATCCCGTGGCCAGCTGTGGGCTGGGGGAGTGGATTCACCGAACACCTGGGCTGCAGTTGCCTCTATCCCTAGGGCCTTGCTGTGTTATGATCACGGTCTTGGCCTGGCCTCCCCCCACCGTCACCCCAGGGTCTGGCCACCAGGCATGCAGGTACCCATCTGTCACAAGATGTGCACACATCCTCTTCCTCATCTCCCTGCTCAGAGAGTCTAATTTCATTGACCTCACCCTCTAAAGTCTGGAGAACAGTGCTGGTTACTTCACTCAGGGTGACTAAAACTCAGGCAAGATTTACGGCGGTGGAAATCAAAAGCTTAGAAGCACAATGTGCTCACACAGACAGGCAGAGTGCAATCATGTCTATGTCACTTCAAATGTCTTGGGGGTATGGGGGAGAAGAGAGAGAATGAGGGCAAGGCATATGACCTGCATCGGCATTTAACAGCAAAACTCTCTGGGGCATCAGGGCCAGGGACATGGGCAGCATTTGATCTTCCCTCAGGCGGAGAGCCTCGCCCACAGGAAAGGCACCCTACACCCTTGGCTGAGGCGGGAAATTGACCAGCACAGTAAAGAACTTGAACAGAAAGGGAACAGAATGGAATTCAGAGCCTATAGGGGTGGAAGGAAGTGGACCTGCCTGCAGCAATGACTGATTTAAAACGGTGTCTACGACACCTGGAGGATTTACTGGAAATTCTAAGAAGCTTCTGATGGGAAAGGATGGGTATTTTCTGACAGTAGGTTGAATGCCAATGGTGACTCCACATCTCCCATCTGATCCCTTCCAGCTGCCTAACACCAGGCTGCAGGAAACCTCTTCCTTAGGGTTTGGATCCTAAATGTACCTTAGGGCCAAGTGTGGAGGGCTTGGTCCCCTCCTGAAGCACCACCCGGAGGGGCGGAGCCTGTGGAGGCTCTGTCCTGGAAGGGGATATTGGAACCTGGCCTCTTCCTCACTTTCTCCTTGCTTCCCACCCACTGTGGGTGAGCAGCATGTCCATCACACCCCCACCATGATGTGCTGCCTTGCCATGGACCCCAGATCAGGGGCCCAGACCACTTTGGACTGAAACCTCCAAAGCCCTGAGCCAGAACAAACCTTTCCTCCTCAGTCACTTATCTCAGGTATTTTGTCACGCAACAGGATGCTGACTGATGCGTGATTCCTAAATGCCCACATGTAGGGAGTGCCTGCCTAGTCCCAGCTCCCTCTCTGACCGGCTCTGCTCATCTCCTGGGACTGAACCCAGGTGTCTATGATGTGAGCATCCAGAGGGCACACAGGGCCCTGAACCCTGAGCTGAGTGTCTCACTGAAGCCTCTGGGAGGTCAGCTGGCATCGCAGCACCCACATTCTACCTTGAGACATTTCCCTGTTAGAAAATCCACGTGAACCAAGTGCAGTGGTGACAGCTATGAGGTCACTGGCCCTTGAGCAGAAAGGCATATGTCAGGCAAAGTAATTTCCTGTTCCAGTTTTCTGGAATATCAATTATTGCAGGCAGCTATTTAGATAAAAATTAATGTACATTCAGAGAGACACTGGGCTCTCCAGTAAATCAGTGAAAAGTGGAGACATCAGAATTGTGGCTGGAGGTGCATTTGAAGAAGGCAAGGCCTTGAGATTAAAGTCACAATGTCCAGACTAACATACTTACCTCAGGGATAAATAGAAATTTGAGATTATACTACAATTCCTACCACCCAGTTGATTAAGTCCAGACATACATCAGACACCTGGGTAGATGACCAGAACACCTGGGCCCATCCCTTCCCCAAAATGTTCCTATTTTAGAAGTCATAGATAAGCCAAGATTAATGATGTCATTCATATGCCTTTGCTACACGCCCCACTTCTCTACTGGATCAATATTAGCTAAGCGGCTATACTTGTAATCTTATTGGTTGGTTATACTTGACCCATCCCATGATTTTGTGCCCACCTGGTGACTTTGCCCTATAAGACATTGCAGGAGAAATTACCTTGGTGGCAACCCACTCAGGATCTTTTCTGTCTCTCAAGAGCTATTCCTTTTACACAAAAAACCCTTTCCTACTCTTGACCTCCTTGGAATTCATTATTCAATTTCAGTGGACACAAACTTGTCACATCTGACATATCAGGTTGGGAGTTATATTTTTCCTATATCAGAATGACACCCGACCACTATTACAGACAGCTAAGTTAGGTAGAAATGCAGTAGGCAGTCAGGGCTGGGCCTTCCAGGGAGCCAGTGCAGAGGAGGAGAATGAATCAGGACTGGCTGGAGGGCTCTGAAGATTAAAGTCACAATGGCTATGTTTACATACTTCCCTAAGGGATGAACAGAAGTTTGAGATTATTGGTATCATCCTTTTAAGATTTCCCATTACCTCATTAGGGATGGGTCATCCTCTCCCACCCTCTAAGACTAAAACTACTAAGACCAAGACTAAAGACAAGACTAAGACTATAGATTATTGACCAAAGTTGATGATTTCACCCATATGCCCTTGCTAACACTGGATCAATGTTACCTAAGCGACTATACTTGCAATCTTAGTGGTTAATCTAAATTTTTTTTTTTTTTTTTTTTTTTTTTTTTTAATGCAGGTACTGGAGCTGAACTCAGGACCTCACGCTTGCCAGGCAGGCGCTTATGCTGCTGAGCTATATCACCGGACCTGTTAATCTAAATTTGACCCATATTGTACCTGCCTCATGATTTTGCTCTATAAAACTTGCTTTGAGAAGTGATCTCATTGGCAATCCATTCAGGACCCCTCCTGTCTCTCAGAAGCTGTTCCTATTCCCTATTCCTTTCCCGATAAATTTTCCTACCCTTAACTTCCGTTGTTCCTAGACTTCAGGGAATATGAGCTCAGTGTATCTGACATCTAGCATTTCTCCTCTCAGCAGCACACCCTTCTCTGAGAATCTAAGTCCAAACTTTGGACCAGCCTCCCAACAAAACAGACATCTCTGCACGTGTGCAGCTCAGTGTCACATAGGTATCAGGGAAGACAGAAATGAGAGCGTGATCGAGGCTCCTGAGCTTACGGAGGTTGACCCTGCCACATGCGTGAGATTAGCAACAATAAAACCTGGACACTTGCCTTGCACTGCAGATCCTGCTGATATCCTCATTTGTTAGATGAGCGGCTAGCTCACTGAAGCCGTGTTAAAGATTCACTGAGCTAATGTGTATAATAGCACAAAACCTGGCCCTTTCTGACACCATTGAGAAATGATCATCTTCCACAGCCCCACTTATTCCTCTCACTTCAACTACTCCAAAACACCAAGATGAACATCCAACTCTCAGGACAGCCACAATAGCTCATTCTCACCAATGTACTGCTAAGTCCAGCAGTTAGCCAAATGCTACTTCAGATAGGGCAGAGGCCACCAAGAGCCAGGAGCACGATCTCCACGTCCACAAGGCCTCTCCTCCATCCAGGACAAAGCAGCCTTGCACTAGGCTCCAGTGCCACCCCCTACCTGGCCCAGAGCAGCAGCCACCTCTGCCCCAGGGCCTCAAGCCTCTCCCAAGCGGCCATGGTAGAACTTGTACTGCTCATCCACCTCAAGACCAGGGCTCCAGCCTATCTCACTATTACAGTCTGTTTTGCTGAGACAGCAAAATAACCACCCTGGGACACCCCCCACATCTTGAACATCTAACAGGTTGGGAGTTATAATATTTCCCTCATATTATTTGGAGGTCCATATATCATCCCTATATCATACGTACTATATCAGTAGGATAGAAAGAAATGAAAAAGAGATAGAAAGGAGACAATGAAATTGAGATTTTAAAAACTATGCTTTTAGGAAAAACTGCAGCTTCAGGACACAAGCCCAGACTTTTTTTTTTTTTTTTTTCCTTTTCTCCTAAAACACAGTAAACCCGGGCAACTCCCTTCACCTATAAATGGGTTTGCCCATTCCCCTTGTACCTGAAAATGGTTTTCATTCACCTGTGAACAGACCTTTCGGATTTCTCACATGAATGGACCATTATCTCACTGTGGGTGGACTATCCTCTCCACCCACTAGACAAAGACTAAGACTGTGGATTACCCAATTCCACAGATTAGGCCAGTGAGTTTGCGGCCAGCCTGGGCGACACAGTGAGTTTGCAGCCAGCCTGGGCAACGTGGTTAGTTTAAGGCCAGCCTGAATTACAGAGCAAGACCCTGTCTCAAAAAAAAAAAGAAAAAAAGAAAAAGATTCAAATTCCACAGATTGGGCCGGTGAGATGGCTCAGCGGCATAAGCGCCTGCCCGGCAAGCGCGAGGGCCCGAGTTCGACTCCCGGATCCCACATACGAAAAAGGGGCCGGTGATATCGCTCAGCGGCACGGGCGCCTGCTGGCGCGCGAGGTACTGAGGTCGACTCCCAGTACCCACACACACACACACACACACACACAAAAAAAACAAATTCCACAGATTTCCACTACCCAAAACACAAGAGCCTCAGTTCCCAACAGTTCCAACAGTACTGTGTCTCATTTCTCTGGGCACCCGCACTCTACTGTTGAGTGAATCTTGTATCTACCTCTAATAAATCCTTCTTGTGACCCTTTTACTGATGCACCGTGAAAATTCTTTTTCTGTGACAAGAATCAATAAACCTGCAAACATATTTTAAAAGGCTGGGTTAAGTTCTTTATTTCAGCCGCGGGGACCCTCAGACCCAGCTCAGTGACAATTTAGGCCCATCTGTAACTTATTGCTCAAATATTTTCTTAAAATCTGAAAACAAGCCTTTCCTGCCAGGCTTGTGCCCAAACCACAGAAAATGAAGCACCAATCCAACCCTGCGATTCAACCCCAGGTGAGCAGGTGAATTGCGACCCTTCCTGGTCCATGACAAATACAATAATCCATCAATTCAGACTGACGGGAGCCCAGAAGATAAACGCTTACCTAAGAGTTCCACAGGGGCTTCAAGTGTAACTGAAGTAAAAAAATGGTCCATCTTAAAGGGTGATCCTCTGCCTCGTGGGATTGCAGCAGTTTCTGCCCTTGGTGAAGCATACTCCCTGCTCCCTCCTCCATCTGCTCCCTCCCCCCTAGAGCACTTTCACAGCTCTCTCACTCACGGATGCCCAGAGCCTCCCTCTCTCCTCCTCCTTCCCCCTCCCATGCTGAAGCTCACACCCTAATTTTTTGCATCCATCCTCACCTCCCTCCTCCTTGATTAGACTCCCTACCTGACTGAGGCTGACCAGATGGCCAAAGTTATAAACCTGTCGGTTTTAAGTAATTGTCTTTGTTTGAGCTTGCACCCACCCCACCAACAAACTCTATAAAAACCTTTGTTAGGAAATGTAAGCTTCTCTGAGCCAGGCTAGCCAAATAAAGGCTTTTTCTATCTGTCCAGGAGTGTGTGCTTGGTTCCTTACACCATCTGAAAAAGTCTGGTATCCTGTTTTTCCATAATACAACAGCAAAAAGCTAGGAACTACTCAACTGTCCATCAAGAGGGAGTGGATTAAAATGAGTTATGCCTGTTCGTGTAAAGGAGTAAAACATTTTGTAACTCCAAGGGGAAGATAGTGAGTTCCGCACCTCCAAGCAACATCTCTTTGGAAAAAGAAAATGAACAAAACGCACAACACAGTGTCTAATACAATCCCATCTGGGTGCTTGGAGCAAAGTACAGTACTGGAGTATACAAATTAGTGCTGCACAAGAAACCTAGTAGCACTAACTCTGCAGGGAAGGGCTAGGGTTGAGGGTGCTCTGGGGAGGGAGCAGGGCCCCCACATTTTGTTAATTCCTGTTTTTAAAAACACACACATATGTACATTTTGTTTAAAAAATAAAACCATCAAATCAATTATCTATTAGAAAAGGAAGAGATCAACACAGCTGGACTCCTCAGATGGCTTAGAATCCTCAGAATCCATTTCAACTGGCATTCACCCCTTAAAACAGAGTATTGTACAAATCGGATTTCTCCTTGTTCCTCTCTCTCTGCTCATCCTTAAAACAAAACTAATGGGCTGTGAAACAACCAGCCAAATGCAAGGCTGAAAGGTAGAGAAACAAAGAGTGTGAATAATTCACCACTGGAGAATCAGCTCTGCCTGCGCTGACAGCCAGACACAGCCCAGACTCCATGCATTCACAGAGGCCCTGACAGACGGTGAGTCTGGAGCCGGGACACACCCTGCAGCAGATGCCTTCCTGCAATGGTCCTGCGTCAACGACCGCCACAGACAGGCTCAATAAATGGTTGCTGAGCCAACCACACAGACAGTAACTAAAATAGGTGGATAAGCATGATACATGTCTACACACACACACACACTTTTTTTTGTGGTACTGGGGACTGAACACTCACCTATATCACCAGCCATTTTGTAAATTTTTTCATTTTGAGATGGGGTCTCTCTAAGTCACTAAGATGCCCAGGCTGAGCCTAAACTTGAGATTCTCCTGCCTCAGCCTACCAAAGTGCTGGGATTACAGGCCAACCACACATACTTATTATACACGATGTATTCATGTTACACACATACACACTCATGCATATGACCCATGATTAACAAAATAACTACTAAAAAGAACACCAATGAATTAACACAGATTTATTCCCAAATGATTCTTGATTTAGAATTTAGTACTCATTTTCTCAGAAATGATGGGATACATTTCTGGTTATCCAATAAACTTGTTTTGCTTTTATCATAAATTAACTTCCATTCTGCTCTGTGTCTGCAGAGTCCTTGTGTCTGTCCCCAGTCTCAGTCCCTGTCCATGCAGAACAGTAGTACCTCCGGGGAGGCTATGCGGCCTCACCTGAGGCAGCCACTGTTGTTGCTTTCATACTGTTGTTCTTGTTCTCCGGCTCCCAGGATTAACCTTATTTCAGGTTTAGCCTGCTGTGCAACCCAGGATTCACACAGTCACATGTCCACCTCGGCAAACGGTAAATGCTGTTCTACCATCACCGCTGGACACCGTGAAGCTACTGCAGGCAGCTAAGTTAGAGAGAAATTAATACACAGTTTTGACAAGAGGGACTGGGCTCTCAAAGAAGTTAGGACAAAAGTAAAGAATCAGAATTGTGGCTGGAGGTGCATCTGAAGAAGACCAGGCCTCAAGAAAGAGATGCAATGTCCAGGCCTGCATGCCTCCCCAAAGGAAAAGCAGTAACCTGGAATTAAAATTAGCATCACCTGGTCCAGAAAGTCCAGATAGGCATCAGTTGCCCAGGTAGATGATCAGAGCATCTGGACCCATCCCTTCCCAAAGTGCCTTTGTTCTTTCCAGGCACCCTTGCTAGGTGACCTGCTTCCCTATTGGATCATTATTAGCTAAGCGGCTATACTCATAATCCTATAGGTTGATTATAGTTTGACCTATGCTGTACCCACATTGTGACTTTGCTGTATAAATTATCCCTGGCAAGGGGCCTTGGTGGCAACCCATTTTCGGGACCCCTCTTGTCTCTCAGGAGCCATTTCTCAATAAATCTTTCCTGCTCTTAACCTTCATTGTTCCTTAGAATTCATTCTTCGATTTCAGGGGACACGAACTCAGCACATCTGACATCTAGCAGGCTGGGAGTTATATTTCTCCTATATCAAAACCACTGCACTGACATCATCCCAGGGTGTTGGCTCTGCATTCACTGCAACCCAGCATGGGAACAGAAGATGCCATCTTTAAACACCTTTGCTTGGTTTTCGTGTCTGACTCAGAAAGGGTCTGAGGGGGCTTATAGGAAAAAAAGGGCCAACTACAAACACAGAGACAAATACGTGACACCAAACACAAAGCAGGAAAAACAAAATGAAAAGATACAGACAAACTGGACTACATTAAAACATGAAAGTGGTAGGCTGCAAACGATACCATCAAGAAAATGAAGAGAGGGCCGGTGAGATGGCTCAGCGGCTTAAGCACCTGCCCGGCAAGCGCAAGGGCCCGAGTTCGACTCCCGGATCCCACATACGAAAAAGGGGCTGGTGATATCGCTCAGCGGCACGGGTGCCTGCTGGCGCGCGAGGTCCTGAGGTCGACACCCCGGTACCCACAAAAAAAATAAAAAAAAAAAAAATGAAGAGGGTTGGAGTGCAGCTCAGTAACAGAGCACCTACTCAGGGGCCTGAGGATCTGGGTCTGGTTCCCAGCATCTCTCTCTCTCTCACACACACACACACAAACAGACATATACACGTGTGTACACACACATGCACATGCATACACAAAGACAACCTACAGCATGAGAAGAAGTATCTGACAATCATAAAGGACTTCCTCAGTCTTACCACTCAAAAATAAAAATACAACCCACTGAAATTGGGCCAGGAATGAATGCTAATGAGTACAGGGTTTCCTTTAGGAGGATTAATATATTCTAAAATTAAATTGTGATGATGGATGTGTGGACATGTGAACATATTCAAAACTATTATATTCTTTAAATGGGTGAAGTGATGGTATGTGAAATGTATCTCAATATAGCTGTTTTAAAAATATAACAAAAAGCCAGGCATCATGGTACATGCCTATAATCCTAGCACTCTGGAAGGCTGAGGCAGAAGGATTTCAGTTTTGAGCCTAGGCTGGACAACTTAGTGAAATCTTGTCTCAAAATAAAAAATTTAAGAAGGACTGAGGATGTAGCTCAGCGCAAAGGTGATTTATAAAATATTTTTTAAAAGATGACAGCTAACCAGAAGGAAAAAAAGGTGAAGGAAATATGATAAAAATGGAAAAAAAAATAGGTCCATGAAATGGCAATTTGTGGTGGTTTGGGGCAGCAGGACTGGGCAGGAAGGAGAGGTCCTACCCCAGGCTCCTGGTACTGGGAGCCAAGGCAAGCAGGAAATGTGCCTGTCACACACGTCAGCATTCATCACACAGGAAAGATGGTAACAGGTGGTCCTGGAGATGTTGGAATGTGATAGAAATTTTCCTTTGGTTCTTTCCAAAGAGAACACAGTCCTATTTGGCATGGAACAGGGGAGGATTTCAGGAAGGGTCTCACCAGAAGGGAAATGGGAAGTGGCAGGTAAGACCTGACCTTTAACTCTGGAAATTGTGTTGAAGAGTTTGTACAGTCAGTAGAGATCTTGGGAACTCTGGTCAGACATGTGAAATAAACTAAGCTAATGGAAACATGAAGCCATTTAAACTCAAGAAGAAACAAAAGTTATAAAATAAAAGAAGTGAAATTTTAGCTGGATGTGGCAGCAGATGCCTGTAATTCCAGCGCTCGGGAGGCTGAGGCAGGAGGATCGCTGTGAGTTCGAGGTCAGCCTGGGCTACAAAGTGAGTTCAAGTCCAGGCTGAACTACATACCAAAACCCTATCTCAAAAACATAAAAAAAAAGAGAGAAGTTCAATTTTAATATTCTATATAGTTTAACAGGAAAATTTAAACAGTCATAAGATGGTGGTATGGAATTAATAAAATATTAGATATGTTGTATGTAATTGTATTTTACTGATATAGCCAAATATACTGAGAGGAAAGAGTGAGAGTAAATCGATAATGCCTAGCTGTTGAATCAACAGTGATCGTGCAATATTTTAAAATTTAGAGGTAAATAAAAGGAACCAGTTAGAAGAACTGAAAGTAGCTGCTCCTGAGGGGCAGAACACATTAGCAAGGTATGAAGAAAGGGCTGTAAGAGGCACACAGGAACTCTACAGAAGTTCTCTAACTTTTCTGCAAATCTAAAATTATTCCAAAATTAAAAGTTGACTTTAAAAATACAAATACAGTGTGCCCCCACAACTACCATGAAACAAATACCCACGAAAAGAACCTGAATTAAGGCCCCAGGCTTTGAAATGTCGAGAGCTAAGGAGAGAGCCTAGCGCTAACCCTAACCCTAACCCTAACCCTCATAAGGTGCAGGCCACACAGAGCTCAGAGGCTCTGCACAGAAGACTGGGTCCTGTCCCGAGGCCTCAGGAAGCTCCTGCGAATGCACAGACTCTGTGTCTGCCACTGGGACAGGAGAGAGGCTGCCTTCCATGGAGATGAATGAAGCAGCATAGCACACAAGTGCCTGCCTGGCAGAGAGCTGGGGCCTCATAATCCCTCTGACCTGGATTTCAGCAGCCCAGGTCGGCCTGGGGAAGCCAACAGGGCTCTCGGAGGTGGAGCTAGTACTGACTCCACTGTCCTTGCCTAATCGCTGCTCACACTCAGGGCAGCCCTGCTTCACCTGCAAGGCTGTGAGGGCAACTAAAGAGTCTTCAGGGGCACCACAGACAACGAGATCCCACCAGGACCAAGGCCACCCTGCACCACAGGTAAGAGCAGTGTGCGAAGCAGCCAGCCAGCCGGCCTCTGAGGCTCTGACCTTGGGTCACACAGGCCCAAGGCTGGGAAGGACACTGGGGCTGACTTCATAGTGAAATCTGACATTTGTGAATAGGAGCTTTAATTTAAACTTAAGCCTCTGCACACTAATAAATCCTGCCAACTTCCAGAAAGTTACAGAATTTCATGTCAACTCAAGAAATATCAGGAAGCTCCCTTCGCAGAGACCTCTGTGCACATGAACTCAGCGTGCCAATGGTTCAACCACTCACTGGACAGATGCACCTTCTTGGAAATGAAGATGGAATGGTCTACTACTACTGACCTATCTCATTTACCCCGTAATGGTTATAATATATGGAAGCCTCACATAAAAATCTACATGTCCAAATCTTTCTCTGAAAAATCCAGACTTACTACCAATTGGTTAGACCTGAGAGGTACTCAGCTCTCCACCCACCCCAGCCTGTACCCTCTACCTATGAGCCCCTTCTTCTCTACTGTGCCATTAGATGCAGCCTGTGTACTCCTATGCTGCCTCCTGTACCCAAAAGGCACCTGAGCCACCACCTTCTGCATAGACATCCTACTGGCCTGCCTGCTGGAGTTTTCACAAATCTCCAAAATGCACAAAGATGTTCACCTTAGGGTCTTCCAACATGGGAAAATGGGGAAGAGGCCAAACATTCAACCTCAGGACCCTGGAGAGTCATCAAGTAGCCATATTGTGAAATACTATATAAGCATTAAAATGCTTATGGGTGATTTTTAATGGAATGGAAATGCAATTGACAGGAAAACACAAAATTAGAAACGTTATGACCACCTTATGAAAAATGCAAGAAAATGGCTGGAAGGAAACCACTGTGAAAAGCCAAAGGCTGCTCTAGTGGAGTGGTGAATGCTATTTGTGTATTTCCCTACTTTCTAATTATTCCATAATTAGAAGGCATTAGGTTTAATGTCATAATAATAAAAAACCAATGATTATCAATGAAACCCTAAACTTCAAGAAGACACTGGCCTCCTGGAGAAGGCTGCATTTGAGATAAGAACATGCAGGTGGAGAACGGGGCCTCCCACAGCAGGAGCCATGGGATCACGTGCTCCAGAAACACCCCATGCGCAGGTACAGGCCTGGCTCTCTTCTCGGCTGGCTTCTGATCTGGTTTCTGACCCCCTGGCAGGCACGGGCTGGTCTTGGTGCTGAAGGGACTCAACACACTCTCGCACACCTCGGAAGCCACCTCTCAGCCTGACACTGGTGTCCAGGCGCACAACGGCAAGGAAAAGGCATTACTCCCTTCTCCAAGGGAAGAGGCTGAACAGCTGAACTGGAAGGGTGGAGGTGGAAAAGAGGACGCTGAAGGAGAAAATTAAAATTGAGTCAGGAGAAGGAACACATCATAAGTGTGGAGTTGAAACAGTGCTCCTGTGCACTGGAGGCCAGAAAAGCGATGGGAGAGGAAGTGGTGGGTGTGTGGGGTCCAGGCCTGAGTCTGCTGATGGTTAACCTACGCTGTTGGGCAGGGCAATCCCTGACTGCATAGATGAGATGGATTAACACAAGTACCTTTTGGTTTTAGGACAGGCAACAAGCTGGGCATCCTGGTATAGGACAGCATCTCAGCACTTTGGGAGGCTGAGGCAGGAGGATCACAAGTTTGAGCCCAGCCTAGCAACTTAGTGACTTAGCAAGACCCTGTGTAAAAATAAAAAAATAAAAAAAAAGACTGGGCTTGGTGTGAAAGCCTGTGTTCAATCACCCATACCACAAAAAGGAAGAGGACGGAGAGGAGGAGCAGGAGAAAGGGGAGGGGAGGAAGAGGAAGAAAAGGAAGACAAGGAAAGAAAAGGCAATGTGAGAATGCAGATAAGCCTTGGCCCCAGGGGTGGGGGCATAAATATTTCCCATTCCCACCTTAAATTAAATGGCTGCTCCTATCAGAAAGCAGATGCCACCCACTCAGAGCAGCAACTTATTAGACACTGGTCACTTGTCAAACCTATACATTCTGACAGGCATGGCTTTTCTACCGTTAAACATGAAGTCCAGGGAAAAGCTAGATGGTTTGTGTCCCCAAAAGAACATGCTGGAACCAGGTCAGCAGAGCACCAGTCACACATATCCCACCACACCGCACCACCTCCCAGCACTGGGGAGGCCCAGAGCCAGCGCCCCACCTCCCGCCCCAGGGGTGCCCTCCAGTGCAGCTCTTGGAGGCAGCTACAGGGGGAAGGCACCTTGTTCTCATCACCTCCCAGGGGCCGAGTCACTCAGAACTGTGATGGAGCTCTACAGAAACAAGACAGGACTCTCCAACCGCACCCCTCAACACAGAGGCAACGTGCTGCTGGATGCAGGTTGCTAGGTCAGGAAAGACACAGCCGAGACCAGTCCCTTCACTGTTCCAAAGTCACCACGGTGCTTTCTGTCTGGGTTCAATGTTGCTACTATGGTGAAAATGACAAATGCTCAACAACATAATTACAACTGTCAGTCTTCCTAAAATAAATTAAACTTGGAAATGTTGGGGGAGTAACTGCAGCCACGCCAGTTAATTATATCTGGTCGCCTGGTTGCTACGTGCGTGCGGTGTTAGAAAGAATAGCTCAGCTGTTCATGGGCTATTTTTAGATTTTAGATTCATGGGTTTTGTTTTTTAAAAACAAGGAGTTTAGGAGAAGTTTCCAGAGCAGTTTCTAACAATTACTCCCCCCACGTAGTGGAATTTTTATTGGGAATACACGGTCACTTCTACTTTTGCAGTTCTGTGGGAGGACTTGCCAATAAAAATCTTTCTAAGGAGTCTGCTTCCCAAAGAGAGGAAAGTGGAAAGGCAACCTGGGAAACTGTGGGATGTTTTCCTACGAGCATACCCAGAAATTACTAGGTGTGACTGTGAACTGCAGCTCACTGACTGCAAGACAAATGATACTTACTTTATAAATCTAGGCTGAATGATTTTGGTTTTGGTTTAAAGATTTCTCTAAAAGAAACCAGTGAGACAAACTGGGAGGCAAAGCAAATTCTTTAAACCCAACCAGAGGCCACACTCCCTGTACTCCTAGCTCCTCAAGGCAGGGGTGCTCATAGGTTTGACCTGTTCAGCATCACAGGCTTGCACTGTACAACTCAGGGAATGCCATTTACAAAGGTTATGGTATTGTTGTGGAAGAAAACAAACCAGGACCGAAAGGAAAACGCTCCGCACAGAGGAGGCAACTTTATTTTGACACTAAAGGGCTAGTGGGGACCTAGTCCAAATCACTAGCCCTGAGTCAGTTTAGAGTTCAGTTTAAATACATTTTAGCAAGCAGGAAGTACGAGCTGATTGCAGGTTATTACATGATTGGTTACATGAATTAAATCATAGGTTGCCAGGCAGGCTTATTCTAAGTAATCTTATTTATAAAGAATTGATTATAACATTCTGGGAAGGAAAGAAGGGGGTCTGAGCTGAGCAGGTAAAGTTCAGTGTGTCTTTGAGTGGGCTGGTCTGCTCCGGGCCCAAAGTCCTTGAAGCAAGCTGGAAAACGACAAACATATCCTTTCGGGGAGGAAAACACAGACATCACAACTGGACTCAGTCAGGCTGACCTAGCGCGTTATCCAGAAACTGCAGCTGCACTCAGATATTCCAGGCTGCCTGAGCTTTAGCAGTCCAAATATGTGACAGGCAGCAGGAGCTTAGTCAGAGGCTATTAACTGATTTCTAATTTCTGCTATGAAATTTCTGTAAGTTTGCTACTTTGTAACTTTGCTCTTGCAGTATGACTACCTAAAATTGTGATCACTGGAAAGGAAGAGAGAGGGCTATGCACAGAAGGGTGCTCGCTGATATCCACTTACTGCTGAGGCTCTAAAATTATTTAAGCTGCTCATCAATTCTCATAAGCTAAAATAAGATTAAAAATGTGTGCTGCATCTAAGAAATCCATCACTAAGATGAGACAACCTATGGAATGGGAGAACTGTCTATCTAACAAGAGATTAGGATCCAGGATACACAATGAAACCCAACAGCAAAGACCCAAGTTAAAATAATCCAATTCAAAAATGGGCAAATGAGCTGGACAGACCTTTCTTGAAAGATCTGCACATGGTCAATATCACATGAAAAAAACGCTAATCATAAGAGAAATGCAAACTAAAACCACAACGAAGCACCTACTCACCCCATTAGAATGACTATGATCAACCTGAGAAATGATAGATGCTAGTGAGGATGTGGAGGGTGGGACTGCAATCGGTGCTGTGGGACAGCAAATTAGCACCGGTGTTATGGGAAACGGCGTAGGCAGAAATGACAGATCAGACCAGGCTTTCAAACGATCGCACAGCAGTGGGAGGAGGAGCATCCTGTACACAAGCACAGCAGCCTCTGCTAGGCAGGTGTGGAGGAGATGGGGGCCAAGAGAGGCCCATTCTGAAAACGCTAGTGAGGGGGAGTAAGCAGGACCGCGGGACTAGGGAGTGTTGGGATGGATGGTGAGCTGGGATGTCCCTGGTGTCTGGAATGGTGTCCTGGGGCTGGCAGCACCACTGCCTGAGACAGAAACTGTGAAGTTTGATGTGATATAAAGTTATGTGTTTGTTGAAGAATTCATGTAAAAGTTATACAGTTGTATTTCTGATGTGCTAGGCTAATTACACAATGGCCACTAGGGCTATAACCTATTGGAGTTAGTTTCTGTTTTAGGTAGATAAGTGTCTTAAGTTTCTGTTTCCTACCTCAAAGTAAATTCCTGGAAATCATGTGACTTGGTCGGTTGCCAAGCCCGTGCACGGGCTGCATTCCTGCGCTCGGACTCCTTTGTTAGCCTCCTCTTCAGGCTGATTGGTTGCCCGTTTGCTGAGCTCCCCTGCCCATAGGTTCCCTTAGGTAACCAATGAATGTACTAGATACCCTTTAACTCCCTGCGATTGTCTTCTGTAAACTTCGCTTGCCTATCCTTCATTACCACACCCAACCCTAAAAAAACCCCTTGCTTCTGCCCTCCGGGGTCGCCTTGGCACGTTTGCTGGGTGACCCTACGCCGGTGTAGCCTTCCAATAAACCCCGTGTTTTTTACATAAGAGCCTGTGTGGTTCTTGGAGCGTCTCCCTTCTCGGACCCCTCTTCCGCGGACGTTACAAAACCAACAGGGAGAGCCTTAGGCAGAAACGGTGAGCTCAGTTTAGACAGCATCCAGGAAGGCGGCCACTAGGCCACTTTGCTGCAGATTCCTACCAGACAACTGGATCAATAGGGGCTGCAGCCCAGCAGGGCATTCTCAGACTGGAAATACAGATACTGGCAAATTATCATAAATGCAGCCATTGAGGACTTAGGTGAGGGCAACGTGCCCCAAGATCCTTCACAGAACAAGAAGGAGAGGAAGTCTTCAACCAAGCCCAGGATGGGCCTATCTCAGGCTCCATGGGAGTCTGGGAAGGCAATGGAGAAGACAGAGTGGCCCAGGGGCGTAGCCTGCTGCCTTTGGTGATCTTACTAAAGAGATGCTGCTTCTAAATCCAACCATCTCAACGGAATGCATGTCTAAGGCAAAGGAAAAATCCATCTGAGGTTTAGCTTATACAGAGATAGACTTTCATAACAGAGCCAGTCTCAAAATAAATTACCAATCTGCCTAGAGACTTCAGAGAAGTAGTGGAAAGAAAAGGAAAGAAAGACACAGGCTGCAGGGGCCTGGCATGGAAGGTGAACAGGACTGGGAGAGGGCGGGAGGGCACCATGCGTGGACAGGCAGCTGCTCACAGACCTGAGCCTCCTACCTCCCTGGCATTGAGGGGATAAAAGTGAAAATGCAGCTAGGCGTGGTGGTGTGTGCCTGTAACCCCAGCACTCTAGGAAGCTGAGGCAGGAGCATCACGAGTTTGAGTCCAGCCTGGGCAACTTAGAGAGACCCTGTATGAAATAAATAATTAAAAAGGGCTGGGATATGGCTCTGTGTGAGGGCCCTGGGTTCACTCTCCAATACAAAAAAAAATGGTGAAGACATTGGCTTGTATAACCACAGACCTCCAGGGTCTCAGGTTCCCCACGCACCAAAACCAAAAGAACAACTTTCGCCATCCCTCTCTATTGGACTGGTGATCTTTGATGGATTGTTTACTTCCTTTGTCTTGGTTTGGCCAGCTGTAAAATGAACAACGCTTGTCTCACAGGGTCATTGTGGCCACACAGACAAGGCGCACACCTAGGACGGTGGGGTCCAGGTCCAGCAGTGAGGGTGACACTTTGGCTAGGGCTTGTCTTAGAAGGCCTTTTCTAAACTTGAAGCATAGAGAATTCCTGAGTATGGGCGCCTCCTCATTCAGCTGCCCACGCCTCATTATTTTTAAATATAAACGTCGTGGTCAATTATTTCCCAGGCAAGCAGCATGCCCGTGGCTACGAACCTAAGTTCTTACCGTAAGTTTTAAACAGCAAACCAGATTTCACTCACATAATTTCTACTTGCAGAGGTCTTTCAAGGACCAAAATATTATAAAAGCTGTTTGTCCTGGACTTAGTTCCATGAACTCTGCTAATGAACATAAAACAGTCAATAAATACAAACCGACGAACAGCTCAACACAGCCGAGAAGACAAACTGCACTTGTTTTTCTTCTCTGTGCGTCCACAGGGGTTTCCCCAGCCATCTCCCTTTCCTGCTGTTGTCCCCAGGTTTGTGACCTGTGAGCCTGGCCCTGTGTGGCTCTTTGGCACCCCGTCTGACAATGGCATCTCTCCCCTTGCAAGTTTCTGCCATTGTGCCACCTGCTGAGAAGTGACACAGCCACAGGGACCGGTCCAGAGCTGGCACTGTGCCGTGCATACCTTTAGCCTCCAAACCTGTAAGCCTCTTCTTGGTGAATCCTAGCCTCGGGAATGTCCTTATAGCAATGGAGGACGAACTAATACAAGCGGCCACACTGAAGAAACATACTCTTCCCACATAGCAAGCATTTTGGAGGTACTAATTAGCACATCACAGCCATCTGAGAAATGAAATAATGTTGGAGAGGCTAAGAATACTCAAGGCTGGTAAGATGCATCAAAAAATGTCCAGTGCCTAAGAAACTCCTATGCTAACAAAAGGCTCCCACACCCAGTGATAGGTGAAACACTGGCTCAATTTTCTATTTGGAAACACTGATCCTTAAGGGCTCATCGAAACACCACCCTCACCCCATACGAGGGAAACACAGGAGGGAGGGAGAAGGCAGGCATCAAAGAACACAGCCCAGCCATGGTGGGACAAAATGCAGATGTGTCCTGACAGAGGCACTCGGTGTGGACTTGTTTGCATTCTGTGAGGAACTGCTGCACCCACCACAGAACCACAGCACAGGAGCAAGCTCCACAGAACTGCAGAGTGAATAAGCACAAAGGCTGAAAGGCCCTGCAGGTAGCACAGTGCCACCAAAGGAGCCAAGCCTGGGGTGACTCCAACATGGACACTTCTTCTCATTCCAGAAAACAGACATCCTCCCAGTTCTCACCACTGAATTGTGTTTCCTGTTTGTCCAGGCTAAACACATTCTAACTAATGGTCTCACAAGTACCCTGTGAAGCCCTGCACGTGGAGACACCAAAGAAAGTCCTTCAGTGGTGAGCAGAGGTGGCTGCCTGGGGTTGTGGGGAGGAGAACTGGGGAGGTGTCAGTCCAAAGGCACAGGTTTCATCCTGGAGGGTGGCTGTGCAGCAGGGCGCCCGTGGTTAGCAGTGCCATATTGTAGACTTACAAAATTTGCTAAGTGCTTTTGTCTCCCACACAAAAATAACAACAATAAAGAAGAGGGCAGGGGAGGACTTATGGAGGTGATGGGTTTATGGCACACAGGGTGGAGATGGTCTCATGTATGTATAGTTAACTCCAAACTCATCAAGTTGGATACAATAATTATGTGCAATTTTTTGTATGTCACAAAAATTGAATTAAAAAATGTCGAATTTGGAAAAAGAAAACAAATCTTCACTTTTTTGTGTTTACTTTATACTTCACCAGACAACAGAATGAAAGCTGACATAAAAACTGTCTGTACTTCACACCTGCAGACTTACTTATGTGTTGCCGATGACCAGTGCTTCAGCAATCAGTGCGTGGTCGCTGCCACCCAGAAATGCTCTATGTATGTCAAGTTCTAGCCACCTCCACTGATCCATCCAGGGTCCCGGGTATCCTTGCATGAGGCTGCATGACTGTGCCATGTGCTGTGGGGTCCCCTCATCACTGTCCCTCTATGCATCCATACCCTGACCTCGGCCTCCTTGTGTTCAAAGACCTTAAGGACAGAGAAAGGACTTCTGACTATGCCATAAATATGTACAGCTGAAAGGGTAACACCAAACCCCACCAACATTAGTAAGCTGACTGACAAAGACCTTTTCAGCAATAAATAATAATACAGACTCACTACATACCCAAGGAGAAAGCAAAGGAAAGGTCAGCATTCAAGGTCATAGGCCCGCTAGCCTCACCAAACAGTGCTGTACTACCTGAAGATGCTTTGTATTAATTATGCTTGTGCTCAAACTTTATAAAGTATTTGCTCAGGTGAGCAGCTGTCAGTTGCGCCTAAGGCTTCCTTAAACTGGGTCCCTTATCCTCTGGGATAAGAGCTCAGTGAGATCCTTAGCCATCTACCAAAAGAAGATCTATACACAGAACTGACATCTGATCAGAAAGGTACCGGCACTCATTCCAGCTGTGATGGTCCTCACGACAGGGACCCAGCCCACTCCTGGCAGTCTCACGAAATGTGTCACCAGGTCACACTGACTTCTAGGAAGAGGCGACCTTCCTGTCTTATGGAGAAGTGTGACTTGCCATCTGCCAGCCTTGGAGGGCAACCGCTGTCCCCAGAGTTCATGGTGCCACTGTGGGTGGACTCTCAGATATGCTCAGGTAACCAGAGCCCAGGTGTCACAGTTCTGAAGACTAGTTCCTTCTCTGTGAGGAAGGGGTCAAAGAATCAGTGCAAATACCTGTGGTTTCAATTTGTCCGAAGTTCCCTTTAACAATAGAAAGACTTTTCCCTATCTGCAATGCAGTCTTTCCTGAAATTCCCAAAGTCGGAAGTGAATCCCACTTCCACTAGAGTTACCAGCCGCTAATACAATGACTGGATGTTTCTACACAGAACTCAAAGCCTGAGATGGTCCTCTGACCTACGTCAATTAACCCTCACGCCATCCCAGAACGAAGTGGGGTGTGTCATGGCTGCATTCTCTCCTGCTCGCTTTGCTGCTCATTCCAGCAAGGCCTATGCAGTTAAGAATCCTGAGACCAGGGAGATTATCCTGGCTAATCCAGGTGAGCCAAGTGTATAAAGGACAGACACAGAGGAATGACAGCCATCTGAAGGTGCTGCACCACAGGTTCTGCAGGTGAAATGAAAGACCACCTGCTGTGGAACACAGCTGTCTCTAGAGGCTGAAACGGCCAGAGGATGAATCCTCTCCTGCAGCCACCAGGAGGAACACCATCCTGCCGATGTCCTGAATTCAACTCAGTGAGATCCGCTTAGAGTTTCTGCAATTAAAAAAACAATTTTTGTGATACTAGGATTGAACCCAGGCCCTTTGCATGGAGCTACATCCCCAGATCTTTTTATTTATTTATTTATTTATTTATTTATTTGAGACAAAGTTTCTCTAAACTACTTATTTGCCTAGGCTGGGCTCCAACTCACCAACCTCCTGCCTCAGCCTCCCAGGGTTCTGGGGTTATGGCATTTATCACCAACCCACCTAAATTTCTGCAATTTGTATTGACTTAAGTCACTAGTTTGTGGTAATTTGTTACAGCAGCAATGAGAAATTAATACAGCCTTCACAGCAAGTTCTCTTCTTGTTGCACATCTTCTCTCTCACCCTTCTCCCATGACCTTGTAACCACTATATCTGCCCCATACCTCACTTCACCCTCCAAATTTTACCAATATGTTCATTTCTCAATCCATCAAATCCTTCTAATTTCACAGACCCTAGCAATGGCCCTAAGACAATCATCGTAACAATATCTTTCTAGAAATCTCTAGTCCTGATACACTGCCATGTCACCACCTCAACTCCTACCTCCAGGAGCTCCCTTGCTGTGCCAGAAGGAGGCCAGCACACTGGGTGCATCCACGGGATGACCAGAAATGTGTGCTCTAAGCCTCAGCACGGATGCTCTGAGAAGCTCAGACACCTTCCCACTGCCTCACCATTCCCTGGGACTTCAGATCCTCCCAAGCTCCTTTCCATGACTTCCTTTAATGCAAAGGCTGGGACTTCCCACAGTGCTGCCCCAGCCTTTTCCCACCAGACCACAAGTCAACCTGCACCTTCCCTCTCACTTAGCTCGGTTCCTTCCTTGAGCTTCTCCTCTGTCTTGCGTCTGACCTCTACCTCCACCTCCTAACCCCATTCCTCTTGTGACTACCAACATCTCTGGGCCAGGCAGGTCCACTGGGAACTCGAGGTCCAAGGAGCTCAGAGGTAACAACAGGTAAACAACAGGTAAAAACTCCTGAGCTAAGGGCATGTGAGGACTGGGCATCTAGCTCATACCTGAGGGGACAACCCGCTCAGCAGAGCCTCCTGGGCATCACCCAGGGGTCCTCCAATGCAATGCAGGGTGAAATAGCAAAGACAGAAGAAGGGGAGACACAAGGAAAGCATGTTTCCACAGCATACAGTTTAGTCCAGCAGGGTCGGGTGAACACTCTCGATCCCTACCTGTGCTGTCCGAAGTAATGTCCGTCTGCTGAGAACTAAAGATGCCTGGGGCCACCCACACCCACAGAATTGGAAGCAAATGCTCTGGGCCCTGGTGCAGGTGAGTGTTAAAACTTTCCCTGAAGCCAGGCTTGGTGGTGCACAGCTGTAATGCCAGCATTCTGGGAGGCCGAAGCAGGAGGATCAAAAGTTTGAGCCCAGACTGGGCAATTTAGCTACTTAGCATGACCCTGTCTCAAAAAGGGGTTGGGATGGGGGCTTCGAATGTAGCTCAGTGTGAAGGCCCTGGGTTCAATCCCCAGTACCACAAAAAAGAAAAAAGTTTCCCAGGTCATTCCAGTGTGCCTCTGGGACTGAGATGGGAGGGAAGTCCCTGGGGGAACTGAAGACTTTCTAAGGGGTGTTCCTCTCTACACTTGTAAAGGAGTCACTGTCCAGATTTTCAACTCACATGAACCCTCCTTCCTAAACTGCCCTGCCTGAGAACACAGGCCCTTCCTCACCAGGGTGTGGGTCAAGTGGCAGTGTGACTTTTCTCTTCCCACTCACCATTCTCCCCTTCACAAGGAAAGGCACACCTCCCATCCATTCCTCATCTTCCCAGCATGCACTTGTCCAGAACTAAAAACTGTCCAAGGTGCCAATCTAAGGCCATTGGAAATAGCTGTGTTGATGCTGTTAATGAAAGAATTATTCTGATAGTTGTCAAAATGGTAAGGAAGACTTTCAAGACTTGCAAAAAGTGTCAACTCCAGTCCAACTGAGGAGAAAGAATGACCTCAACTCCAAAGAAATCAAGATCCTTGGGACGTATGGACAAGGAGCAGATGAAGGTCAGGGGATGGAAATTACTATGAGAAGAGACATCAAGGGCTGGACCAATGCAATCAGATACCAAGGGTGGTGGGAGAATGACTTAGCAGGACTTCTGCTAAAACTGAGCTCACTGAGGACAGAAACAGAAGCCAAGGTGGAAGTGTAGTTGAGATGAAGATATAGAGGATCCCAACTGAAGTTTTAGGTCAAAGGGAAAGTCATGGTAATCACACAGCTGGTATCTTAAAATAGTTTCAAATTCTTTGCTTTCAATTAAGTTGAAAGATGCCCTAATCATATATTACTAGGTGGTTTGAGCACATTTCTCAGAATTTCAATATGAAATCTTTTTATTTACATAAGTGAAATATGCCTAATTAAAAAAAATCCTGATCCATTTCACTCAGAAATTAATTTCCAAAAAATTTTATGTTTAATAATACACAACTTGAAATCACTTATAAGTTTCAATCAAATGTATAACTAGCTCAATGTATTAATCATTTTCAATCTCTTAGTATTGTATCTGTAGAAATGTTTTAAAATTGAATTCAGATGTTTTTGTTACAAAAATGACAGATCAGGGCTGGTGAGAAGGCTCAGTGGCTTACGCGCCTGCCTGGCAAGCGCGAGGGCCCGAGTTCGACTCCCGGAACCCACATATGAAAAAAGGGCCGGTGATATCGCTCAGCGGCACGGGCGCCTCCTGGTGCACGAGGTCCTGAGGTCGACCCCCGGTACCCACAAAAAAAAGAAAAAAAAAAAAAAAGACAGATCAAAAACATACTTGCAGGGATAAATATATATTTCATTAGAAAAAAGTTGTGTAGGAAAAGTACAAGTTCAAAGAGAGAAGGGAATGCCAACTGTTACAGATGACTGTATATCTCCAAAGGAATGCTAATCAGATCAAATTGCTAACAGTATTTAGATTCCACTGAATAAACGGAAAGAGGAATGTTATAGTTTAATAGTAAACCTTTTTTTTTTTTTTTTTTTTACAATACATGAGAAATCCATGGCAACCAATTAGACTCACTGGTAATAAAGGATTGTAAATTCAGCTTAAAACTATGTGAGGGATTATGTATGTGCAGTTCTTGAAATTTCTTGAGAATATACGAACAAAAATTTTAACAACTTCTGAGCTAGAGAAAACGATTCCAGAGGAAAGAGATGGACGGAAGAAGGAAAGAAGGATTGTGGAAAAGAATCTAAAGCCTGTGGAGGTGTTTGGAATTTATCTGGAGGCCAACAAAGAAAAGTTGAGATTGTAGAGCAATTTTATCTAGTGGAGGGTGTGGTTTTAGGAAGATGCTCTTAGTTATAGGGTCCCAAACCTGGCTTTTCTATTCATCTGAAGGAAGAAGGAACCAGGAGATAGAACCTTCCACAAACCTAATCTCACCACAAACAAACACACACACACACACACACACACACACACACACACGCCATGTTCACTCCCTGTGCTCCATACCAGTTTAGGATCTGTCCTCACTCTCTCCATAGCACTCTACTCTGACTCTTTTGATGATACTGAAAAAATCACAAAACAACAGGCCAGGTGAAGAGCGAACAGGTTCCACTCATCCTTAGTTAATGAAAGCCAACCTGTTGCCTGGACAGCTGCTGCCTGCAGCTCAAAAGGCAGCTAGGGGAGAGAGGGTTGATCTGTACCCTTTCATCCTTCTGCCCAGGGGACAAATGAAGAGCCAGGTATGGTCATACTCATAACCTTCCTTTCCCTATTAGGACACTCATGACCAAGAGTCTTCTTAATCAAATTACTGACATACTAGAAACACAAACAAGCACAAGTTTTAAACAAAAGGTGACTTGAATCTTCCTTTTGTAAATCTGCAGTCTCTATCCTGGCATTAAACATGGCACAGGAACTTTCCTTGGGAATGATCGACAGCATTCATAATCTCATAATGCAACCCGTGGCACCAGTTAAATTCCAAGTTGGGGAATTTCCAAAGAGCTTCCCTCAATATTGGGTCATTTCCCTTACAGGCGAGATCAACTGAGTCAGGGAGAGTATAGGTATCTAATTTACTCAGACTCCCAACCAAACACAAACTGCTGAGATTCTAGTCACCATCCAAATAGGAGACTTAGCTACCACCCAGAAACCCCTGTGCTTCAAGCAGGCAATCAGTCAATATCAAACCTCATTTATAAGATAACATCTCTTTGTTTTGGTCTGAGGACGTGGTTCTCTCATCAGAAGCTTTGAAGTTGCCAGGAGTGGTGGCACACTCCTGTAATCCCAGCACTCGGGAGGCTGTGGCAGGAGGATCACTGCAAGATCGAGGCCAGCCTGGGGTACATAGTGAGTTCAAGGTCACCCCAAACTGCACAGCGAGACCCTGTCTCAAGAAAAAAAAGGAAACTTTGAAGTGTACAGCTGTGCTTCTTAAAACTATGTGCATACATGTGTGTGTATGTGTGTGCATATGTGCATTTGTGCATGTGTGTGTGTCCTTGTGTGTATGTGTGCATGTGTATGTGTGTGTGTCCCTTGAACTCATGGTCCCCTTGTTCTCACTGAGCCCTTGACTCTCTAACCTTAACAAGTGAAGTCACTATTTCATGATCACCAAATAGAAGGATCCTTTTTGGTTTCTGATAGAAAAGACTCCCTTTTAGGTAGCACCTAAACTCTGGAGTCTCATTTGTTGGATCTCTTCTCACCAAGTGCACACAATCAAACACTTCAAAACCTACATCTATCATTGAATCCTGACTTCTTAAAATTAAGGATACTGCTGTTCTCCAAGTCAAAATCTCAAATACTTCAGAAGGATGTCTCTGTATTTAACTGTTTTGCACCACATTTATATTAATCAGTTGGATAAAACTAATAATAGGATCATCAAATATGTTCATAGCACAAAATCAGGATGCTAGATTTTTAAAAAATAGTATGCACATAGATTTTGATAGGCTTACAAAGACAAGCATTGTGAAATAGAACCAAACAACTGATTTTTAAAAAATATTACACAGTTGTGAGGAACAGCACCCAGTAAACAAAAAGAAGTCTCACTGCAAAGCCAGCGTGATTCTCTTGGCTGCATGCATAGGAACGAAAGGTGGGGCGCCACACTAACATCATCTTAACTGCACAATGCCAAGGTCTAAGCCAGGGATGTGGCAGTGCCGGGCAGACCACACTCACAGCACAGACTGCTCTTACCATCCAAATAGGCGCCAATGGGAAAACCGGGAGCCAAGGGCTTCAGGACAAAATGTACACATTAGTGAACCCACTTTCGAAAACAGTTCTGCAACTCCTCCCCTGCCCTGAACACAAGCAGCTCCTCAACGTCTGATCAGGGTCATAGGAATGTATGACACATGAGACAGCAAAATAACCTCGCAGATCTCACAAAGATGAAGTATCTCCATGCAATCAACACGGGGACAAAAAATCAGGTGGTTAAGCTTTTTAGTAATGACCCAGCAGGTGCCCAAAGGAGAATGCTAAGGAACAAAAAAGTTGAAGAGAAGCTGGAGATGGGGGAGATGTTGATGACTACAGCAAATAACTCATTATGATCACGTCACTAAAGCCAATCGGAGACCACCCTTTACACATCACTAAATACACTTCCCCCAAAACTGACTCATCACTCTAAAAACGAGCAGTTGGGATAAAATTAACTTATTCTTATAATGGGAGGTTTGTTTTCTCAAAATAAAGTCCCCATCAAACTTTTTTCCCACTATATAAGCAATCACAACATTTTGGACTCTGGTTCAGGTGGATTTACTTTGAGTGATTTTTTTCTAGGACCAACTGTTTTCAGACAGCAAGGGATCCCTGCTTGCTGTTCAGTGCAGCAAAGTTTTCAAACTGCAGCTATGAGGATGGTGAGATGATTCAAAACCAAATCCTGGAAGAGATGACAGAAAGAGATGAGCCCGGGGAGGACCACACACACTGGGCACCTCAGACACTGTGTTCAAAGGCCAAGCTGCCATTGTGACTTTGAACAGGCCGAGAGGCAGAGCTAGGACCAGGATAACCTTGGCTCGTGGTTTCAGAGGCCAGCCCAAGGTCGTTTGACCTTGTTGCTCTGGGCCTGTGGTACTGTACCTAAGAGGAGGAGCATGTGGTGAAGGCTTGTTCAACTCTTGGTGGGGGATGAGAAAAGACAAGGGAAGAGACCAACATCTCAATACCCCTTCAAGCCCACGCCCCTAGTAACCTCACTTCCTCCTGCTAGGCCCCACTCTTTAGATGGCTTCCACCATCTCCCTGAGGCACCAACCTGAGAACTAGGTGTTTAACTCACGGGCCTTTGGGGGTACATCCAGATCCAAACCATACCAGATATACACATTATTTTTTAGCCATAACACATAATGCAATGTATACTTAATAGACAATAGTATAATATAGATAGAACTTCTATATGCACTGGGAAGCAAATTCATGTGGTTCACTTTGCTATGATACTTTCTTTACTGCAGCAGTCTGAAACAGATCCCGAAATACTTCTGAGATAGAGCTGTACCCAGCACAGATGCCCCCTCCAGAGCCCAGAGCTGATCATTCCACTCCCCCTCTCCTACCCTATCCTACCCAGCTCTTCCCCTAAGTCATTCACCACTAGGACTACCATCCATCTATGTCCTCCTTCATTCACATAATTGTTGAGTCCCTACTCTGTGCCAGGCACTGTTCTAGGGGCTGAGGGTATTCCAGTCAAGGAAAATAAAAATCTTTGCTCCTCAATGCTTACATAATGGGCAGTAAATTCCATCCCTTTTGTGTGTTCTGGAGATGGAACCCAGGGCCTTGCACATGCTTGGCAAGAGCTCTACACTGAGCTATACCCAGCCATATCTTAAAGGCAAGGTGTAGTGGGAAATGAAATTCCTTGGTTAGAGTAAGGGGGACCAGGAAGGGAAGTGGAATGGTATTTTAAGTAGAGTAGTCAAGACAGTTCTCAATGAGATGGCTACTGCCTTAATTGTGTCCCTTTTATATATTTCTGGAGCCACTTCCCTCCAGTTGGTCTCTACAGCCTGCACCATAGCTAGAAGAAAGCAAACGTCCAGCAGAGCCCCAGCTCTGGGTGGTAACACTTGCCTTCCCCAAACCCTGGGCCCAGGTTTTCCCAGGGCAGAGCCCCATCTGCTTCAGGCTTGTTTATAACAGCCACTTCTCACCCATCAGCTCCCAGCCTCCTCTGGAGCCCCCTGAGATAAACCCTCCAGGCTTCTTTTTCATTCAAATTGCATGTTGCTCAGATTCTAAAAATTCTAAGAGTGGGAGGGTTGAAAAGGTTTATTTCAGAAAATTGGCAGCCAGGGGCTACCACATTTTATTGGAATTCTGGGACCTGAAAAACAATTGGCAAGAGCCAAAAACACTCTTAAACATAACTTGATTCTAATTTCAAGATTTCAGGCGTTAACATACGTAAGACTCTAGAAAAAATACTCAGTAATCCTCGTATTTTTCCTAGTTTCAAAAGATAATGTTCACTTTCCAAACCTTTCTCTCACAGATGACAACTCCTTCCAGTTCAGGAAGGGCTGCTTTTGTACAAATAACTTTGAAGCACAAGGCATCCTCACCTAATCATGGACAGTTCTGGTTCCAGGGAAGGATGAGAAAAATACTGAGGATGGTCTCTTAATAAAATGAGTTCGACTCCTGTGACTCTTGTTATATTAAGTATAATAGTATAGTAGTAAGTATAATAAAGTAAGTAAGTAGTAAGTAAAAGTATAATAGTATAGTACGGGTTAGAGTGTAGCTCAGTGGTAGAGCACTTGCCTAGCATACATGAAGCCCTGGGTGTGACCCCCAGCACCACAAAAATAAATAAATACAAAATTTAGAAGGCCAAGCCTGCTGGTATATACCTGTAGTCCAAGCTACTTGGTAGGCTGGGACAGGAGGACGGCTTGAGCCCAGTAGTTTGAGATCAGCCTGGGTAACATAGCAAGACCCAGGCCAAAATAATAATAATAATAATAATAATAATAATAAATTTAAAATAGTATGCCATAAACCAGACCTGGCAATGCAGGCCTGTAATCCCAGTACTGTGAAAAAGTGAGGCAGGAGGATTACAAATTTGAGCCCAGGGCCGGTGAGATGGCTCAGCGGCATATGCGCCTGCCTGGCAAGCGCGAGGGCCCGAGTTCGACTCCTGGATCCCACGTACAAAAAAAGGGCCGGTGATATCGCTCAGTGGCACGGGCGCCTGCTGGCGTGTGAGGTCCTGAGGTCGACCCCTGGTACCCCCTCCCCCCACACACACAAAAAATCTGAGCCCAATCTTGCCAACCTAGCAACTTACCAAGACCCTGCCTCAAAACTTAAAAAAATTTAAAAATTAAAAAGTTCTGGGGATGTTGCTCAGTGCAAAGGCCCTGAGTGCAATCCCTAGTACCACCAGAAAAAAAAAAAAAAAAAAAATTAGAATACTATACATTTCTGGGCTCATTTTAGGAAGGATAGATCCCGTCCATCAAAAACTATGTAATTTCAGAAGTGTCAACAATCTAACCCTCAGAAAGAGATGGTAGTGCTGATATCTAGAAAATGCTGTATCTGATGCAAAGCTCCTGGGAGGTGCACATGCTAAGGCCTAATTACTCCCCAGGTTCAACCCAAGAGCAAATGGAGATTTATTGTTGTTGCTGTTGTTTCTTCTTCTTTCTTTCTTTTCTTTTCTTCTTCTTTTTTTTTTTTAGAACCAGGAATCAAACTCAGAGCCTCATGCTTGCCAGGCAGGTGCTGTACCACTGAGCTATATCCCCAGCCCTGTTGCCGCTGTTTCTGAGGCGCCGCTGTGAAGTTAAGGCCACCAGGTATTTCTCCACTTAGCTTACTGGGGAGACAGCTGAGCATCCTCCCTCTTCCTGAAAAGGCCATTTCCAGGAGGTCCTGCAGCCAGCTGGCATAACAGAAGCATGGGACTTCTATCACTCAAAAGGCATCTGGGGTTCTCCTGTTCAGGGGAACCAGAGCCTGCGGCCAAGCTACAGAATCTGCCACATTTGAGGCCTGAGTCTCTGGGACTCAGCCAGCTGGCACAGTGCCTGGGATGGGGGAGAAGCCCTGACAGTGTAATTCACAGGAAATGCTGGGTTAAGAGAAAAAAGGGTCACTCCAGTAATGAGCTCCCAGAAGGCCCCCAGGGAAGGACGCTGCTGCCAGCTACCTCCTGGCTCAGAGCCCTGTGGGACTTCAGGATAAGTACCCAGCCAGGACTTCCCAGGACAGTCCTGCTGATGTCTGCTGTCCAGGTAGTTAGTTATACAGCATCCACTTTCACTCTCCAAAGCGACAGAGTTTGAATGCCAAGTTATGCTTCTCCTCTAAGGAACAGTGACTGAGTTTCTAGAGATTTTGCTGGCCTACCTGTGTATTAGGTCACACACCTCCAAGCCCACCACTGCCCCAGGGAGAAGCAATAGGCAAGGTACAGTATACAGTGTGCAAATTGCCTGCAAGTCCCCGAGCAAGAAGACTTCCGAGAGTAAGCAGAACAGCATGGTGAGGACACAGGCTGGAAGCTGATGGCCTAGGTTTATACTTTGGGGCCCTCCCACTTCATAGCAGGGGCATGGAGAAGTCATTGAATAACAATAAGGATGAAAGTAATTGCTACACGGATTCACAGGCTAACATTTGTAAAGTGCTAAGAACAGTGCGCCTGGACCTGGGGAAGCATTCTATGAATGTTTGCTGAGTACAAATAAAGGTGCAGTTTTATGTGTAATAGCTAAGAAATTTCTATGAAAGGCTAGCAAGACAGGGGAGGAAAGCTCTTCTCAAACAGTTCTCAGATCACCTTCCCACTCAAGGGTGTCCCATCTGCATGAAAACCACCCATGCCCAACCCCAGATAGGGCTGGGTAGGCAAAGGGTACAGGAGACAGTAATGAACCCCTGGCCACAAGGCCTCCCTGAATTCCAGGTGGCTCATGATCAGTTGAGCCACAACAAATTCATACACTGAAACCAGCTCAAGTGGAACAAAGAAACAAAGACAAATGTCCCAGGTTGCAGCTGGCAGTCAGAAGCTACAGACATCAAACCCCTCCCTGGACTGTTTTCATGCAGTCAGCATGAAGAGAACCCACTGCCCCGGCACGGGCTCGGCAAGTGAAACTGCACACTTACCTACGATTCAGGACTTCAGCGCATCCAAAACATGCCAGTGAGATATACCCAGAACCACCAATTTAAGCTGTAAATTGTCAGAAGTCTCACATATAAAATTCCATGTGAGGAATTACAAAGAAATCTCCTTAGTTCCTCCCAGGGATACCTCTCCACCACAAAGAAAGTACTGTACTCAAGACTATCATCCTGTACAAGTGTACAGAAAAGAAAAATTACTGAACACACAGATGCTCAATTTTGTGAAAGCATCATCTTAATCATTCAGGTTTTAGTTCTAAGCAGTAGCCTTAGCCTTTAAGGTCCTTTCAACATTTCAGGCAGGAGTTCAAATCCCTGTTAAGATGACAAATTCCTATGCAACAAGGAGTTGTTTGGAAAGAAGCAGTCCTGGGGCCCCTTGGGCACAGTTCTACGCAGGCCCAAGGCCTGGGAGAAATGGGCGGCACAAACAGAGGAGAGGGAATGCTAGATAATTCCATCAAGCACTGACTAAGAATACCGGAGGGACTGCAAGTGTGGGTGCGGAAGTATTCAGGCACATGCACATTTGTTTTTATGTAAAGAGCAGAGCACGTCTCTGTTTTCTCTGGCGAGTCACCAAAGGGGATGAGATTCCATTTGTCGGGTTTTAAAACTGAACAACTGGAAAGAATGGGGAGGCATGCCAGAAAAATATTAGTACCAAGCAAGAGAGAGACTTTGAATAAAAGCGAAATCTTTGCTGTGGTGAAAAGCCTGGGGCGAGGAGAAACTATTTCAAAACCTTTCCTTCCAAGAGAACCAAGGCTTTCAATATTTTCTAGCAATTACTTCTTAACACATGGAAACAATGAAGAAGTCATTTCCGGCACTACTCCTCAGCTATTTGGGAGTTTTACAACTCTCTAAAACAGGCGAGACCAAAGAGAAGTAGCATTAACCACTACCATTTACATCGATTTCATTCATTTAATAAATTTCTTTCAGGATAATGAATCTAGGTGGGGACTTGAAGGACCCCTATATCAGACTCTACACAGAACTCCACTAGCTCTCACTTTTAAGAAACCGCTGTAGCAGGAAGAGGGTGGCCCGGTGACAGGTAGCACTTCTTGGCCAGGAGGAGCCCGGTCCCGCGAGACCGTCAACTCCCGAGTCGGGGCCGCGGCTCTGAGCGCCCTAAAGCCGGGCTCCCCTCGTCCTTCTCTCCTGTGGAGGTTGAGCCCCGTACGCATAGCCGGAGTGTCCCCTCCCGTGCTGCTCCTGGCGTTTCCCTCGCGTTCCCGTGACATTGCTTCAGGCCTCGCCCCCGCCCAGCGACCTCCGGCCCGCAGATACCGGCTGGAGACCCCGCGTCCGCACCCAAAGCTACCCCGCGAGGGCGGCGGCGGCGGCCCACAGAGGTCACCCGAGCGCTGCAAACGGGCGCGGAGGGACCAGCCCTGTCGCGGGCGCCCTTCCTCGCCGACATCGCTGGTTGTGGGTGCAGCTCGGCACAGGGGTCCCGGGGAGCCCGGCCCGGCCCCCGCCCCATTGTTGGCGCCGGCTCCTACCTGTGCCAGCAGCCCGAGCAGCAGCGCCGCGATGCTCCCCTGCCCGCGGCCCATGGCGATCCGGTTGCCAAGCCCGTGCACGGGCTGCATTCCTGCGCTCGGACTCCTTTGTTAGCCTCCTCTTCAGGCTGATTGGTTGCCCGTTTGCTGAGCTCCCCTGCCCATAGGTTCCCTTAGGTAACCAATGAATGTACTAGATACCCTTTAACTCCCTGCGATTGTCTTCTGTAAACTTCGCTTGCCTATCCTTCATTACCACACCCAACCCTAAAAAAACCCCTTGCTTCTGCCCTCCGGGGTCGCCTTGGCACGTTTGCTGGGTGACCCTACGCCGGTGTAGCCTTCCAATAAACCCCGTGTTTTTTACATAAGAGCCTGTGTGGTTCTTGGAGCGTCTCCCTTCTCGGACCCCTCTTCCGCGGACGTTACAAAACCAACAGGGAGAGCCTTAGGCAGAAACGGTGAGCTCAGTTTAGACAGCATCCAGGAAGGCGGCCACTAGGCCACTTTGCTGCAGATTCCTACCAGACAACTGGATCAATAGGGGCTGCAGCCCAGCAGGGCATTCTCAGACTGGAAATACAGATACTGGCAAATTATCATAAATGCAGCCATTGAGGACTTAGGTGAGGGCAACGTGCCCCAAGATCCTTCACAGAACAAGAAGGAGAGGAAGTCTTCAACCAAGCCCAGGATGGGCCTATCTCAGGCTCCATGGGAGTCTGGGAAGGCAATGGAGAAGACAGAGTGGCCCAGGGGCGTAGCCTGCTGCCTTTGGTGATCTTACTAAAGAGATGCTGCTTCTAAATCCAACCATCTCAACGGAATGCATGTCTAAGGCAAAGGAAAAATCCATCTGAGGTTTAGCTTATACAGAGATAGACTTTCATAACAGAGCCAGTCTCAAAATAAATTACCAATCTGCCTAGAGACTTCAGAGAAGTAGTGGAAAGAAAAGGAAAGAAAGACACAGGCTGCAGGGGCCTGGCATGGAAGGTGAACAGGACTGGGAGAGGGCGGGAGGGCACCATGCGTGGACAGGCAGCTGCTCACAGACCTGAGCCTCCTACCTCCCTGGCATTGAGGGGATAAAAGTGAAAATGCAGCTAGGCGTGGTGGTGTGTGCCTGTAACCCCAGCACTCTAGGAAGCTGAGGCAGGAGCATCACGAGTTTGAGTCCAGCCTGGGCAACTTAGAGAGACCCTGTATGAAATAAATAATTAAAAAGGGCTGGGATATGGCTCTGTGTGAGGGCCCTGGGTTCACTCTCCAATACAAAAAAAAATGGTGAAGACATTGGCTTGTATAACCACAGACCTCCAGGGTCTCAGGTTCCCCACGCACCAAAACCAAAAGAACAACTTTCGCCATCCCTCTCTATTGGACTGGTGATCTTTGATGGATTGTTTACTTCCTTTGTCTTGGTTTGGCCAGCTGTAAAATGAACAACGCTTGTCTCACAGGGTCATTGTGGCCACACAGACAAGGCGCACACCTAGGACGGTGGGGTCCAGGTCCAGCAGTGAGGGTGACACTTTGGCTAGGGCTTGTCTTAGAAGGCCTTTTCTAAACTTGAAGCATAGAGAATTCCTGAGTATGGGCGCCTCCTCATTCAGCTGCCCACGCCTCATTATTTTTAAATATAAACGTCGTGGTCAATTATTTCCCAGGCAAGCAGCATGCCCGTGGCTACGAACCTAAGTTCTTACCGTAAGTTTTAAACAGCAAACCAGATTTCACTCACATAATTTCTACTTGCAGAGGTCTTTCAAGGACCAAAATATTATAAAAGCTGTTTGTCCTGGACTTAGTTCCATGAACTCTGCTAATGAACATAAAACAGTCAATAAATACAAACCGACGAACAGCTCAACACAGCCGAGAAGACAAACTGCACTTGTTTTTCTTCTCTGTGCGTCCACAGGGGTTTCCCCAGCCATCTCCCTTTCCTGCTGTTGTCCCCAGGTTTGTGACCTGTGAGCCTGGCCCTGTGTGGCTCTTTGGCACCCCGTCTGACAATGGCATCTCTCCCCTTGCAAGTTTCTGCCATTGTGCCACCTGCTGAGAAGTGACACAGCCACAGGGACCGGTCCAGAGCTGGCACTGTGCCGTGCATACCTTTAGCCTCCAAACCTGTAAGCCTCTTCTTGGTGAATCCTAGCCTCGGGAATGTCCTTATAGCAATGGAGGACGAACTAATACAAGCGGCCACACTGAAGAAACATACTCTTCCCACATAGCAAGCATTTTGGAGGTACTAATTAGCACATCACAGCCATCTGAGAAATGAAATAATGTTGGAGAGGCTAAGAATACTCAAGGCTGGTAAGATGCATCAAAAAATGTCCAGTGCCTAAGAAACTCCTATGCTAACAAAAGGCTCCCACACCCAGTGATAGGTGAAACACTGGCTCAATTTTCTATTTGGAAACACTGATCCTTAAGGGCTCATCGAAACACCACCCTCACCCCATACGAGGGAAACACAGGAGGGAGGGAGAAGGCAGGCATCAAAGAACACAGCCCAGCCATGGTGGGACAAAATGCAGATGTGTCCTGACAGAGGCACTCGGTGTGGACTTGTTTGCATTCTGTGAGGAACTGCTGCACCCACCACAGAACCACAGCACAGGAGCAAGCTCCACAGAACTGCAGAGTGAATAAGCACAAAGGCTGAAAGGCCCTGCAGGTAGCACAGTGCCACCAAAGGAGCCAAGCCTGGGGTGACTCCAACATGGACACTTCTTCTCATTCCAGAAAACAGACATCCTCCCAGTTCTCACCACTGAATTGTGTTTCCTGTTTGTCCAGGCTAAACACATTCTAACTAATGGTCTCACAAGTACCCTGTGAAGCCCTGCACGTGGAGACACCAAAGAAAGTCCTTCAGTGGTGAGCAGAGGTGGCTGCCTGGGGTTGTGGGGAGGAGAACTGGGGAGGTGTCAGTCCAAAGGCACAGGTTTCATCCTGGAGGGTGGCTGTGCAGCAGGGCGCCCGTGGTTAGCAGTGCCATATTGTAGACTTACAAAATTTGCTAAGTGCTTTTGTCTCCCACACAAAAATAACAACAATAAAGAAGAGGGCAGGGGAGGACTTATGGAGGTGATGGGTTTATGGCACACAGGGTGGAGATGGTCTCATGTATGTATAGTTAACTCCAAACTCATCAAGTTGGATACAATAATTATGTGCAATTTTTTGTATGTCACAAAAATTGAATTAAAAAATGTCGAATTTGGAAAAAGAAAACAAATCTTCACTTTTTTGTGTTTACTTTATACTTCACCAGACAACAGAATGAAAGCTGACATAAAAACTGTCTGTACTTCACACCTGCAGACTTACTTATGTGTTGCCGATGACCAGTGCTTCAGCAATCAGTGCGTGGTCGCTGCCACCCAGAAATGCTCTATGTATGTCAAGTTCTAGCCACCTCCACTGATCCATCCAGGGTCCCGGGTATCCTTGCATGAGGCTGCATGACTGTGCCATGTGCTGTGGGGTCCCCTCATCACTGTCCCTCTATGCATCCATACCCTGACCTCGGCCTCCTTGTGTTCAAAGACCTTAAGGACAGAGAAAGGACTTCTGACTATGCCATAAATATGTACAGCTGAAAGGGTAACACCAAACCCCACCAACATTAGTAAGCTGACTGACAAAGACCTTTTCAGCAATAAATAATAATACAGACTCACTACATACCCAAGGAGAAAGCAAAGGAAAGGTCAGCATTCAAGGTCATAGGCCCGCTAGCCTCACCAAACAGTGCTGTACTACCTGAAGATGCTTTGTATTAATTATGCTTGTGCTCAAACTTTATAAAGTATTTGCTCAGGTGAGCAGCTGTCAGTTGCGCCTAAGGCTTCCTTAAACTGGGTCCCTTATCCTCTGGGATAAGAGCTCAGTGAGATCCTTAGCCATCTACCAAAAGAAGATCTATACACAGAACTGACATCTGATCAAAAAGGTACCGGCACTCATTCCAGCTGTGATGGTCCTCACGACAGGGACCCAGCCCACTCCTGGCAGTCTCACGAAATGTGTCACCAGGTCACACTGACTTCTAGGAAGAGGCGACCTTCCTGTCTTATGGAGAAGTGTGACTTGCCATCTGCCAGCCTTGGAGGGCAACCGCTGTCCCCAGAGTTCATGGTGCCACTGTGGGTGGACTCTCAGATATGCTCAGGTAACCAGAGCCCAGGTGTCACAGTTCTGAAGACTAGTTCCTTCTCTGTGAGGAAGGGGTCAAAGAATCAGTGCAAATACCTGTGGTTTCAATTTGTCCGAAGTTCCCTTTAACAATAGAAAGACTTTTCCCTATCTGCAATGCAGTCTTTCCTGAAATTCCCAAAGTCGGAAGTGAATCCCACTTCCACTAGAGTTACCAGCCGCTAATACAATGACTGGATGTTTCTACACAGAACTCAAAGCCTGAGATGGTCCTCTGACCTACGTCAATTAACCCTCACGCCATCCCAGAACGAAGTGGGGTGTGTCATGGCTGCATTCTCTCCTGCTCGCTTTGCTGCTCATTCCAGCAAGGCCTATGCAGTTAAGAATCCTGAGACCAGGGAGATTATCCTGGCTAATCCAGGTGAGCCAAGTGTATAAAGGACAGACACAGAGGAATGACAGCCATCTGAAGGTGCTGCACCACAGGTTCTGCAGGTGAAATGAAAGACCACCTGCTGTGGAACACAGCTGTCTCTAGAGGCTGAAACGGCCAGAGGATGAATCCTCTCCTGCAGCCACCAGGAGGAACACCATCCTGCCGATGTCCTGAATTCAACTCAGTGAGATCCGCTTAGAGTTTCTGCAATTAAAAAAACAATTTTTGTGATACTAGGATTGAACCCAGGCCCTTTGCATGGAGCTACATCCCCAGATCTTTTTATTTATTTATTTATTTATTTATTTGAGACAAAGTTTCTCTAAACTACTTATTTGCCTAGGCTGGGCTCCAACTCACCAACCTCCTGCCTCAGCCTCCCAGGGTTCTGGGGTTATGGCATTTATCACCAACCCACCTAAATTTCTGCAATTTGTATTGACTTAAGTCACTAGTTTGTGGTAATTTGTTACAGCAGCAATGAGAAATTAATACAGCCTTCACAGCAAGTTCTCTTCTTGTTGCACATCTTCTCTCTCACCCTTCTCCCATGACCTTGTAACCACTATATCTGCCCCATACCTCACTTCACCCTCCAAATTTTACCAATATGTTCATTTCTCAATCCATCAAATCCTTCTAATTTCACAGACCCTAGCAATGGCCCTAAGACAATCATCGTAACAATATCTTTCTAGAAATCTCTAGTCCTGATACACTGCCATGTCACCACCTCAACTCCTACCTCCAGGAGCTCCCTTGCTGTGCCAGAAGGAGGCCAGCACACTGGGTGCATCCACGGGATGACCAGAAATGTGTGCTCTAAGCCTCAGCACGGATGCTCTGAGAAGCTCAGACACCTTCCCACTGCCTCACCATTCCCTGGGACTTCAGATCCTCCCAAGCTCCTTTCCATGACTTCCTTTAATGCAAAGGCTGGGACTTCCCACAGTGCTGCCCCAGCCTTTTCCCACCAGACCACAAGTCAACCTGCACCTTCCCTCTCACTTAGCTCGGTTCCTTCCTTGAGCTTCTCCTCTGTCTTGCGTCTGACCTCTACCTCCACCTCCTAACCCCATTCCTCTTGTGACTACCAACATCTCTGGGCCAGGCAGGTCCACTGGGAACTCGAGGTCCAAGGAGCTCAGAGGTAACAACAGGTAAACAACAGGTAAAAACTCCTGAGCTAAGGGCATGTGAGGACTGGGCATCTAGCTCATACCTGAGGGGACAACCCGCTCAGCAGAGCCTCCTGGGCATCACCCAGGGGTCCTCCAATGCAATGCAGGGTGAAATAGCAAAGACAGAAGAAGGGGAGACACAAGGAAAGCATGTTTCCACAGCATACAGTTTAGTCCAGCAGGGTCGGGTGAACACTCTCGATCCCTACCTGTGCTGTCCGAAGTAATGTCCGTCTGCTGAGAACTAAAGATGCCTGGGGCCACCCACACCCACAGAATTGGAAGCAAATGCTCTGGGCCCTGGTGCAGGTGAGTGTTAAAACTTTCCCTGAAGCCAGGCTTGGTGGTGCACAGCTGTAATGCCAGCATTCTGGGAGGCCGAAGCAGGAGGATCAAAAGTTTGAGCCCAGACTGGGCAATTTAGCTACTTAGCATGACCCTGTCTCAAAAAGGGGTTGGGATGGGGGCTTCGAATGTAGCTCAGTGTGAAGGCCCTGGGTTCAATCCCCAGTACCACAAAAAAGAAAAAAGTTTCCCAGGTCATTCCAGTGTGCCTCTGGGACTGAGATGGGAGGGAAGTCCCTGGGGGAACTGAAGACTTTCTAAGGGGTGTTCCTCTCTACACTTGTAAAGGAGTCACTGTCCAGATTTTCAACTCACATGAACCCTCCTTCCTAAACTGCCCTGCCTGAGAACACAGGCCCTTCCTCACCAGGGTGTGGGTCAAGTGGCAGTGTGACTTTTCTCTTCCCACTCACCATTCTCCCCTTCACAAGGAAAGGCACACCTCCCATCCATTCCTCATCTTCCCAGCATGCACTTGTCCAGAACTAAAAACTGTCCAAGGTGCCAATCTAAGGCCATTGGAAATAGCTGTGTTGATGCTGTTAATGAAAGAATTATTCTGATAGTTGTCAAAATGGTAAGGAAGACTTTCAAGACTTGCAAAAAGTGTCAACTCCAGTCCAACTGAGGAGAAAGAATGACCTCAACTCCAAAGAAATCAAGATCCTTGGGACGTATGGACAAGGAGCAGATGAAGGTCAGGGGATGGAAATTACTATGAGAAGAGACATCAAGGGCTGGACCAATGCAATCAGATACCAAGGGTGGTGGGAGAATGACTTAGCAGGACTTCTGCTAAAACTGAGCTCACTGAGGACAGAAACAGAAGCCAAGGTGGAAGTGTAGTTGAGATGAAGATATAGAGGATCCCAACTGAAGTTTTAGGTCAAAGGGAAAGTCATGGTAATCACACAGCTGGTATCTTAAAATAGTTTCAAATTCTTTGCTTTCAATTAAGTTGAAAGATGCCCTAATCATATATTACTAGGTGGTTTGAGCACATTTCTCAGAATTTCAATATGAAATCTTTTTATTTACATAAGTGAAATATGCCTAATTAAAAAAAATCCTGATCCATTTCACTCAGAAATTAATTTCCAAAAAATTTTATGTTTAATAATACACAACTTGAAATCACTTATAAGTTTCAATCAAATGTATAACTAGCTCAATGTATTAATCATTTTCAATCTCTTAGTATTGTATCTGTAGAAATGTTTTAAAATTGAATTCAGATGTTTTTGTTACAAAAATGACAGATCAGGGCTGGTGAGAAGGCTCAGTGGCTTACGCGCCTGCCTGGCAAGCGCGAGGGCCCGAGTTCGACTCCCGGAACCCACATATGAAAAAAGGGCCGGTGATATCGCTCAGCGGCACGGGCGCCTCCTGGTGCACGAGGTCCTGAGGTCGACCCCCGGTACCCACAAAAAAAAGAAAAAAAAAAAAAAAGACAGATCAAAAACATACTTGCAGGGATAAATATATATTTCATTAGAAAAAAGTTGTGTAGGAAAAGTACAAGTTCAAAGAGAGAAGGGAATGCCAACTGTTACAGATGACTGTATATCTCCAAAGGAATGCTAATCAGATCAAATTGCTAACAGTATTTAGATTCCACTGAATAAACGGAAAGAGGAATGTTATAGTTTAATAGTAAACCTTTTTTTTTTTTTTTTTTTTACAATACATGAGAAATCCATGGCAACCAATTAGACTCACTGGTAATAAAGGATTGTAAATTCAGCTTAAAACTATGTGAGGGATTATGTATGTGCAGTTCTTGAAATTTCTTGAGAATATACGAACAAAAATTTTAACAACTTCTGAGCTAGAGAAAACGATTCCAGAGGAAAGAGATGGACGGAAGAAGGAAAGAAGGATTGTGGAAAAGAATCTAAAGCCTGTGGAGGTGTTTGGAATTTATCTGGAGGCCAACAAAGAAAAGTTGAGATTGTAGAGCAATTTTATCTAGTGGAGGGTGTGGTTTTAGGAAGATGCTCTTAGTTATAGGGTCCCAAACCTGGCTTTTCTATTCATCTGAAGGAAGAAGGAACCAGGAGATAGAACCTTCCACAAACCTAATCTCACCACAAACAAACACACACACACACACACACACACACACACACACACGCCATGTTCACTCCCTGTGCTCCATACCAGTTTAGGATCTGTCCTCACTCTCTCCATAGCACTCTACTCTGACTCTTTTGATGATACTGAAAAAATCACAAAACAACAGGCCAGGTGAAGAGCGAACAGGTTCCACTCATCCTTAGTTAATGAAAGCCAACCTGTTGCCTGGACAGCTGCTGCCTGCAGCTCAAAAGGCAGCTAGGGGAGAGAGGGTTGATCTGTACCCTTTCATCCTTCTGCCCAGGGGACAAATGAAGAGCCAGGTATGGTCATACTCATAACCTTCCTTTCCCTATTAGGACACTCATGACCAAGAGTCTTCTTAATCAAATTACTGACATACTAGAAACACAAACAAGCACAAGTTTTAAACAAAAGGTGACTTGAATCTTCCTTTTGTAAATCTGCAGTCTCTATCCTGGCATTAAACATGGCACAGGAACTTTCCTTGGGAATGATCGACAGCATTCATAATCTCATAATGCAACCCGTGGCACCAGTTAAATTCCAAGTTGGGGAATTTCCAAAGAGCTTCCCTCAATATTGGGTCATTTCCCTTACAGGCGAGATCAACTGAGTCAGGGAGAGTATAGGTATCTAATTTACTCAGACTCCCAACCAAACACAAACTGCTGAGATTCTAGTCACCATCCAAATAGGAGACTTAGCTACCACCCAGAAACCCCTGTGCTTCAAGCAGGCAATCAGTCAATATCAAACCTCATTTATAAGATAACATCTCTTTGTTTTGGTCTGAGGACGTGGTTCTCTCATCAGAAGCTTTGAAGTTGCCAGGAGTGGTGGCACACTCCTGTAATCCCAGCACTCGGGAGGCTGTGGCAGGAGGATCACTGCAAGATCGAGGCCAGCCTGGGGTACATAGTGAGTTCAAGGTCACCCCAAACTGCACAGCGAGACCCTGTCTCAAGAAAAAAAAGGAAACTTTGAAGTGTACAGCTGTGCTTCTTAAAACTATGTGCATACATGTGTGTGTATGTGTGTGCATATGTGCATTTGTGCATGTGTGTGTGTCCTTGTGTGTATGTGTGCATGTGTATGTGTGTGTGTCCCTTGAACTCATGGTCCCCTTGTTCTCACTGAGCCCTTGACTCTCTAACCTTAACAAGTGAAGTCACTATTTCATGATCACCAAATAGAAGGATCCTTTTTGGTTTCTGATAGAAAAGACTCCCTTTTAGGTAGCACCTAAACTCTGGAGTCTCATTTGTTGGATCTCTTCTCACCAAGTGCACACAATCAAACACTTCAAAACCTACATCTATCATTGAATCCTGACTTCTTAAAATTAAGGATACTGCTGTTCTCCAAGTCAAAATCTCAAATACTTCAGAAGGATGTCTCTGTATTTAACTGTTTTGCACCACATTTATATTAATCAGTTGGATAAAACTAATAATAGGATCATCAAATATGTTCATAGCACAAAATCAGGATGCTAGATTTTTAAAAAATAGTATGCACATAGATTTTGATAGGCTTACAAAGACAAGCATTGTGAAATAGAACCAAACAACTGATTTTTAAAAAATATTACACAGTTGTGAGGAACAGCACCCAGTAAACAAAAAGAAGTCTCACTGCAAAGCCAGCGTGATTCTCTTGGCTGCATGCATAGGAACGAAAGGTGGGGCGCCACACTAACATCATCTTAACTGCACAATGCCAAGGTCTAAGCCAGGGATGTGGCAGTGCCGGGCAGACCACACTCACAGCACAGACTGCTCTTACCATCCAAATAGGCGCCAATGGGAAAACCGGGAGCCAAGGGCTTCAGGACAAAATGTACACATTAGTGAACCCACTTTCGAAAACAGTTCTGCAACTCCTCCCCTGCCCTGAACACAAGCAGCTCCTCAACGTCTGATCAGGGTCATAGGAATGTATGACACATGAGACAGCAAAATAACCTCGCAGATCTCACAAAGATGAAGTATCTCCATGCAATCAACACGGGGACAAAAAATCAGGTGGTTAAGCTTTTTAGTAATGACCCAGCAGGTGCCCAAAGGAGAATGCTAAGGAACAAAAAAGTTGAAGAGAAGCTGGAGATGGGGGAGATGTTGATGACTACAGCAAATAACTCATTATGATCACGTCACTAAAGCCAATCGGAGACCACCCTTTACACATCACTAAATACACTTCCCCCAAAACTGACTCATCACTCTAAAAACGAGCAGTTGGGATAAAATTAACTTATTCTTATAATGGGAGGTTTGTTTTCTCAAAATAAAGTCCCCATCAAACTTTTTTCCCACTATATAAGCAATCACAACATTTTGGACTCTGGTTCAGGTGGATTTACTTTGAGTGATTTTTTTCTAGGACCAACTGTTTTCAGACAGCAAGGGATCCCTGCTTGCTGTTCAGTGCAGCAAAGTTTTCAAACTGCAGCTATGAGGATGGTGAGATGATTCAAAACCAAATCCTGGAAGAGATGACAGAAAGAGATGAGCCCGGGGAGGACCACACACACTGGGCACCTCAGACACTGTGTTCAAAGGCCAAGCTGCCATTGTGACTTTGAACAGGCCGAGAGGCAGAGCTAGGACCAGGATAACCTTGGCTCGTGGTTTCAGAGGCCAGCCCAAGGTCGTTTGACCTTGTTGCTCTGGGCCTGTGGTACTGTACCTAAGAGGAGGAGCATGTGGTGAAGGCTTGTTCAACTCTTGGTGGGGGATGAGAAAAGACAAGGGAAGAGACCAACATCTCAATACCCCTTCAAGCCCACGCCCCTAGTAACCTCACTTCCTCCTGCTAGGCCCCACTCTTTAGATGGCTTCCACCATCTCCCTGAGGCACCAACCTGAGAACTAGGTGTTTAACTCACGGGCCTTTGGGGGTACATCCAGATCCAAACCATACCAGATATACACATTATTTTTTAGCCATAACACATAATGCAATGTATACTTAATAGACAATAGTATAATATAGATAGAACTTCTATATGCACTGGGAAGCAAATTCATGTGGTTCACTTTGCTATGATACTTTCTTTACTGCAGCAGTCTGAAACAGATCCCGAAATACTTCTGAGATAGAGCTGTACCCAGCACAGATGCCCCCTCCAGAGCCCAGAGCTGATCATTCCACTCCCCCTCTCCTACCCTATCCTACCCAGCTCTTCCCCTAAGTCATTCACCACTAGGACTACCATCCATCTATGTCCTCCTTCATTCACATAATTGTTGAGTCCCTACTCTGTGCCAGGCACTGTTCTAGGGGCTGAGGGTATTCCAGTCAAGGAAAATAAAAATCTTTGCTCCTCAATGCTTACATAATGGGCAGTAAATTCCATCCCTTTTGTGTGTTCTGGAGATGGAACCCAGGGCCTTGCACATGCTTGGCAAGAGCTCTACACTGAGCTATACCCAGCCATATCTTAAAGGCAAGGTGTAGTGGGAAATGAAATTCCTTGGTTAGAGTAAGGGGGACCAGGAAGGGAAGTGGAATGGTATTTTAAGTAGAGTAGTCAAGACAGTTCTCAATGAGATGGCTACTGCCTTAATTGTGTCCCTTTTATATATTTCTGGAGCCACTTCCCTCCAGTTGGTCTCTACAGCCTGCACCATAGCTAGAAGAAAGCAAACGTCCAGCAGAGCCCCAGCTCTGGGTGGTAACACTTGCCTTCCCCAAACCCTGGGCCCAGGTTTTCCCAGGGCAGAGCCCCATCTGCTTCAGGCTTGTTTATAACAGCCACTTCTCACCCATCAGCTCCCAGCCTCCTCTGGAGCCCCCTGAGATAAACCCTCCAGGCTTCTTTTTCATTCAAATTGCATGTTGCTCAGATTCTAAAAATTCTAAGAGTGGGAGGGTTGAAAAGGTTTATTTCAGAAAATTGGCAGCCAGGGGCTACCACATTTTATTGGAATTCTGGGACCTGAAAAACAATTGGCAAGAGCCAAAAACACTCTTAAACATAACTTGATTCTAATTTCAAGATTTCAGGCGTTAACATACGTAAGACTCTAGAAAAAATACTCAGTAATCCTCGTATTTTTCCTAGTTTCAAAAGATAATGTTCACTTTCCAAACCTTTCTCTCACAGATGACAACTCCTTCCAGTTCAGGAAGGGCTGCTTTTGTACAAATAACTTTGAAGCACAAGGCATCCTCACCTAATCATGGACAGTTCTGGTTCCAGGGAAGGATGAGAAAAATACTGAGGATGGTCTCTTAATAAAATGAGTTCGACTCCTGTGACTCTTGTTATATTAAGTATAATAGTATAGTAGTAAGTATAATAAAGTAAGTAAGTAGTAAGTAAAAGTATAATAGTATAGTACGGGTTAGAGTGTAGCTCAGTGGTAGAGCACTTGCCTAGCATACATGAAGCCCTGGGTGTGACCCCCAGCACCACAAAAATAAATAAATACAAAATTTAGAAGGCCAAGCCTGCTGGTATATACCTGTAGTCCAAGCTACTTGGTAGGCTGGGACAGGAGGACGGCTTGAGCCCAGTAGTTTGAGATCAGCCTGGGTAACATAGCAAGACCCAGGCCAAAATAATAATAATAATAATAATAATAATAATAAATTTAAAATAGTATGCCATAAACCAGACCTGGCAATGCAGGCCTGTAATCCCAGTACTGTGAAAAAGTGAGGCAGGAGGATTACAAATTTGAGCCCAGGGCCGGTGAGATGGCTCAGCGGCATATGCGCCTGCCTGGCAAGCGCGAGGGCCCGAGTTCGACTCCTGGATCCCACGTACAAAAAAAGGGCCGGTGATATCGCTCAGTGGCACGGGCGCCTGCTGGCGTGTGAGGTCCTGAGGTCGACCCCTGGTACCCCCTCCCCCCACACACACAAAAAATCTGAGCCCAATCTTGCCAACCTAGCAACTTACCAAGACCCTGCCTCAAAACTTAAAAAAATTTAAAAATTAAAAAGTTCTGGGGATGTTGCTCAGTGCAAAGGCCCTGAGTGCAATCCCTAGTACCACCAGAAAAAAAAAAAAAAAAAAAAATTAGAATACTATACATTTCTGGGCTCATTTTAGGAAGGATAGATCCCGTCCATCAAAAACTATGTAATTTCAGAAGTGTCAACAATCTAACCCTCAGAAAGAGATGGTAGTGCTGATATCTAGAAAATGCTGTATCTGATGCAAAGCTCCTGGGAGGTGCACATGCTAAGGCCTAATTACTCCCCAGGTTCAACCCAAGAGCAAATGGAGATTTATTGTTGTTGCTGTTGTTTCTTCTTCTTTCTTTCTTTTCTTTTCTTCTTCTTTTTTTTTTTTAGAACCAGGAATCAAACTCAGAGCCTCATGCTTGCCAGGCAGGTGCTGTACCACTGAGCTATATCCCCAGCCCTGTTGCCGCTGTTTCTGAGGCGCCGCTGTGAAGTTAAGGCCACCAGGTATTTCTCCACTTAGCTTACTGGGGAGACAGCTGAGCATCCTCCCTCTTCCTGAAAAGGCCATTTCCAGGAGGTCCTGCAGCCAGCTGGCATAACAGAAGCATGGGACTTCTATCACTCAAAAGGCATCTGGGGTTCTCCTGTTCAGGGGAACCAGAGCCTGCGGCCAAGCTACAGAATCTGCCACATTTGAGGCCTGAGTCTCTGGGACTCAGCCAGCTGGCACAGTGCCTGGGATGGGGGAGAAGCCCTGACAGTGTAATTCACAGGAAATGCTGGGTTAAGAGAAAAAAGGGTCACTCCAGTAATGAGCTCCCAGAAGGCCCCCAGGGAAGGACGCTGCTGCCAGCTGCCTCCTGGCTCAGAGCCCTGTGGGACTTCAGGATAAGTACCCAGCCAGGACTTCCCAGGACAGTCCTGCTGATGTCTGCTGTCCAGGTAGTTAGTTATACAGCATCCACTTTCACTCTCCAAAGCGACAGAGTTTGAATGCCAAGTTATGCTTCTCCTCTAAGGAACAGTGACTGAGTTTCTAGAGATTTTGCTGGCCTACCTGTGTATTAGGTCACACACCTCCAAGCCCACCACTGCCCCAGGGAGAAGCAATAGGCAAGGTACAGTATACAGTGTGCAAATTGCCTGCAAGTCCCCGAGCAAGAAGACTTCCGAGAGTAAGCAGAACAGCATGGTGAGGACACAGGCTGGAAGCTGATGGCCTAGGTTTATACTTTGGGGCCCTCCCACTTCATAGCAGGGGCATGGAGAAGTCATTGAATAACAATAAGGATGAAAGTAATTGCTACACGGATTCACAGGCTAACATTTGTAAAGTGCTAAGAACAGTGCGCCTGGACCTGGGGAAGCATTCTATGAATGTTTGCTGAGTACAAATAAAGGTGCAGTTTTATGTGTAATAGCTAAGAAATTTCTATGAAAGGCTAGCAAGACAGGGGAGGAAAGCTCTTCTCAAACAGTTCTCAGATCACCTTCCCACTCAAGGGTGTCCCATCTGCATGAAAACCACCCATGCCCAACCCCAGATAGGGCTGGGTAGGCAAAGGGTACAGGAGACAGTAATGAACCCCTGGCCACAAGGCCTCCCTGAATTCCAGGTGGCTCATGATCAGTTGAGCCACAACAAATTCATACACTGAAACCAGCTCAAGTGGAACAAAGAAACAAAGACAAATGTCCCAGGTTGCAGCTGGCAGTCAGAAGCTACAGACATCAAACCCCTCCCTGGACTGTTTTCATGCAGTCAGCATGAAGAGAACCCACTGCCCCGGCACGGGCTCGGCAAGTGAAACTGCACACTTACCTACGATTCAGGACTTCAGCGCATCCAAAACATGCCAGTGAGATATACCCAGAACCAGCAATTTAAGCTGTAAATTGTCAGAAGTCTCACATATAAAATTCCATGTGAGGAATTACAAAGAAATCTCCTTAGTTCCTCCCAGGGATACCTCTCCACCACAAAGAAAGTACTGTACTCAAGACTATCATCCTGTACAAGTGTACAGAAAAGAAAAATTACTGAACACACAGATGCTCAATTTTGTGAAAGCATCATCTTAATCATTCAGGTTTTAGTTCTAAGCAGTAGCCTTAGCCTTTAAGGTCCTTTCAACATTTCAGGCAGGAGTTCAAATCCCTGTTAAGATGACAAATTCCTATGCAACAAGGAGTTGTTTGGAAAGAAGCAGTCCTGGGGCCCCTTGGGCACAGTTCTACGCAGGCCCAAGGCCTGGGAGAAATGGGCGGCACAAACAGAGGAGAGGGAATGCTAGATAATTCCATCAAGCACTGACTAAGAATACCGGAGGGACTGCAAGTGTGGGTGCGGAAGTATTCAGGCACATGCACATTTGTTTTTATGTAAAGAGCAGAGCACGTCTCTGTTTTCTCTGGCGAGTCACCAAAGGGGATGAGATTCCATTTGTCGGGTTTTAAAACTGAACAACTGGAAAGAATGGGGAGGCATGCCAGAAAAATATTAGTACCAAGCAAGAGAGAGACTTTGAATAAAAGCGAAATCTTTGCTGTGGTGAAAAGCCTGGGGCGAGGAGAAACTATTTCAAAACCTTTCCTTCCAAGAGAACCAAGGCTTTCAATATTTTCTAGCAATTACTTCTTAACACATGGAAACAATGAAGAAGTCATTTCCGGCACTACTCCTCAGCTATTTGGGAGTTTTACAACTCTCTAAAACAGGCGAGACCAAAGAGAAGTAGCATTAACCACTACCATTTACATCGATTTCATTCATTTAATAAATTTCTTTCAGGATAATGAATCTAGGTGGGGACTTGAAGGACCCCTATATCAGACTCTACACAGAACTCCACTAGCTCTCACTTTTAAGAAACCGCTGTAGCAGGAAGAGGGTGGCCCGGTGACAGGTAGCACTTCTTGGCCAGGAGGAGCCCGGTCCCGCGAGACCGTCAACTCCCGAGTCGGGGCCGCGGCTCTGAGCGCCCTAAAGCCGGGCTCCCCTCGTCCTTCTCTCCTGTGGAGGTTGAGCCCCGTACGCATAGCCGGAGTGTCCCCTCCCGTGCTGCTCCTGGCGTTTCCCTCGCGTTCCCGTGACATTGCTTCAGGCCTCGCCCCCGCCCAGCGACCTCCGGCCCGCAGATACCGGCTGGAGACCCCGCGTCCGCACCCAAAGCTACCCCGCGAGGGCGGCGGCGGCGGCCCACAGAGGTCACCCGAGCGCTGCAAACGGGCGCGGAGGGACCAGCCCTGTCGCGGGCGCCCTTCCTCGCCGACATCGCTGGTTGTGGGTGCAGCTCGGCACAGGGGTCCCGGGGAGCCCGGCCCGGCCCCCGCCCCATTGTTGGCGCCGGCTCCTACCTGTGCCAGCAGCCCGAGCAGCAGCGCCGCGATGCTCCCCTGCCCGCGGCCCATGGCGATCCGCGGCCCCAGGCCGTCGCGGGACGCGTCCGCGCGTGGGGCGGCGACAGGGAACCGCGACTTGAGCCGGACGCGCAGCTCAGCCCTCGCCGCGCTCCGCCCGCGCCCGGCGCGCTCCCGCGGCTCCCGGCGACACAGGGCGGCCGGGCGCGCTCTGGAGAACCGAGGCCGGCTGGGCGCGCTCCCGGGGACCAGGGCGGCTGGGCGCACTTTCGCGGGTACCGGGCACCCGTGGCCTGAGGCGCGGGAACGAGCGCGGGCAGGACAGCTGTGTACTTGGCCTCCACGGGGCGGGTTGGGTCTTGGGAGCAAAGCTGCAGGGCTTCTCTCTTGGGGACATCGGGACGTTCTTCAAGGAGCCATCTCCGCGGGTGTGGGAAGAGGCCAAGATGCTGCAGGTGCCCCTGCTCCCAGGCAGGTTCTCCTTCTCCGTCCTTCCCGTTTCCATGCACATCGCCCAAAGGTGAGAAGAACAGTCAGCAGGCCAGGAAGGTCGGTGCGAAACCTGAGGCTTCCATGAGCCTCTCTAGCCATGACCACCAGGACTCACCCCCACCCACTGCCTTGGATGCCCCCATCCGGCCCAGAACTTCTGCTTATTTTCCGTGTCTCCAGTACCAGCTCCCAGTGACTATGTTCTTTTCACAACACTTGGCCCAGATGCTACCTCAGTCATGAAGTTATCGACAAGCACATATGAAACTTGCAAGATGGACTAGAGGCTGAAGAGGGCACTGGTAGACAGGTGGACAAGGAACCGCACTGGAATCCAGAGGGAGAGATCGTCGCTTGGACACCGTGACACAGGGGCCTGGCCGCAGCGACCAGGGTGACGGTGTCTAGAAGGAGAGATCAGCCCTTGGCCATTGTGACCCCAGGCACTGGGTCTAGAAACAAGTTGGAGCGCACGCACTACTGCCCTTAACTTGAGATGAAAAGTGGTTCGTGCAGTGTGAACAGACACCGCCGAGTCAAGTCCCAGACACCTCTCTGGCCGTCAGTGCACGCATCTCGGCAAATACAGATCTTGTGGTTAAGGCAGAAAACCGTAGCCCCAACCCTGCCAAGGGACATTAGACTCAAATAGCTGCCTTCTTTACTACTTTTCTGGCACTGAACTTAGTCAAAGGTAACTAAGTGGCAGAGCACCAGCTTGGCATGCTGGAGACTGTGTTGAATCCCAAGCACCACATAAAAATAAATTTTAAAAAGAGGAAGGTCAGAAATCAGATGTGGTGACACATGTCATAATCCCAGCACTCTGGGAGGCTGAGGCAGGAGGATCACAAATTCAAGCTCAGCCTGGGCAATTTAGTAATTTAGCTAGTCCCTGTCTCTGTCTCAAAAAAAAAAAAAAAAAAAAAAAAAAATAGCTGAGGATGTAGCTCAGTGCAAAGGCCCTGGCTTCAATCCCCAGCACAGAAAAATGTAATTTTTAAATGGAGGGAGAAGTTAATTTGTAAGCCAAAAGCATACTTTGTGATAGAATCCCAGATATTTTTTCCTTAGTAATGATAAAAAATTATCTTGGCCTGTGAAAATTCAGAAGACTCTTGTTAGGATTAGAAATATAGCTAGTTCCTGTCTTGTCAACCTCATGCCAACAATTTCCTCTTTTCCTCTTCTCACTGGCTCTAGAGCTTTCTCCTTTGAAGCAGCTCTGTCACCCTCCTGGTTCCCTAATTAGTGGATTAAGATAGAACTTTGGTTTGTATTCATTCTGTATTTGAATGTGTGTTATATTTCTATTAAATTTTAACAACATATTATTGTCTGACCTAAACCCTTCCTGCCTTTGCCCCTCCACCTGAGAAGGTGCTTTTGCTGAACTCAACTTCTTGTAATTTGCACTCCAAGAGGCTGAGGTAGGAGGATTACATGTTTGAGCCCAACCTGTACAATTATCAATTATCAAGACTCTGTCTCAAAATAAAAAAAAAATAAGAAAAGGGCTGAGGATATAACTAAGTGCCAAGGCTCTGGGTTCGATTCCCAGCAGAGGGGGAAAAAAACCCTAATAATTTTGCATTGCTAAAGGGAGCAAGAAAAAGATAAAACCCTACAAGACTCCATGGCGTCCACATGAAAGGTGGACAGGTATTCTACTGAGTCCACAGAGATTAATCAGCACTTGCTTTGGCTCAGACACCATGCTGGGCACTGAAGATACAAGAATGAACAAAATGAGAAAGTAGTGGCAAAAAGGGCAAAGTGGCTGCATCACATAGACTTCAATCTAGTGAGGTGACAAATAATAGAATAAGTGAATAAATGTGTATGTCAGATGGTGGTAAGCACCAGGAAGGAAAATAAACCGGTGAAAGCATTTGAGACATAGGGCTGGGTGTTACCAGAAACAAGGGTCAGGCCAGGCCTCTGGGGCGAGTCACAAGGAGCTGAGACACAGGCAGGAAAGGAGGCCTAACACCAACAGTAATTAAAGGCTCTGGGACAGGGGTACCAGGGCTCCGGGGCCTCCCAGCCAGGATCCACGGGACTGGAGCCCATAGGGTAATGTGACCTGAAATCAAAATGAAATGGGGGCCCAGTTCTGAAGCCCTTTGTAAGGGCTTCTTATTTAGTTCTGAGAGAACTGGAAGTTGATTTGAGGGCTTTGAGCAGCAGAGTAACAGGAGCTGGTTTAAGCTTCTGAAGGATCAAAGGATCCTCCTGCGTGCTGTGTAGAAAACAGACTTTGGGCAAGGTTAGAAAGGGTCAACCAAAGGGCAGAGAGTGGAAGAGAAATAAGGAGATCAATATGATTGATTTGGGGTCATTTTTACACCTTCTGGTCTCTGCACCAACGCTCTGATCATAGCTGTTTAATTATCTCTCTATCTAGACTCCTGGCAAGAGACCAAGTGACTTGTAATGGGAGTGGATAGTGAGAGAAGAGGTTAGATTCCTTTTATACCAGATCTGAAGGTTGACTGTAATGATAGGTAAAGGAAGCTGACATATAGCTGTTTCAATTTTCCAAAATTCTAAAACATCCAGTGAGGGTCTAACACAATATATTGTTAGAAGAATTAACAAGGATCAGATTTCAGGAATCTTCTGCTAGGTGAGTTGCAAGAAAAGTGTGGCCCATTCAGGTAACCCAGGTTATAAACTCGGAAGACAGAACACTAATAAAGATGAATAATGCTTGTCTGGGCAAGACTGGTGAGGGTCATCCTATATTCCTTGCAAACCCTTTGTGTGTGTGTCTGTGTGTGTACATGCACACACGTGTGTGCATGTACTCCTGCAGAAGTGTGGAATGGGGCTATGGAGGGAAGCATCTAGATATTATTGCTAATTTCAAGAGAAGCAGAAAGATGCTTTCTCAGAGCTCTACTAATGTGACTAAATGCTTCAAGTTCTAGGAAATAAGGCTGCCATAAATTTTCTCTTCAGGCAGGTCTAAGAATAAAGCCAAGAATAAATCTATATTGAATCTTCTCTCTGGTGTAGTTTCATATCTGACAAGATTCAAGGACTCTTTGCAGCAGCATAAACACAGTATCATAGCCTTTCTTTTATCTTCTCTTTGTTCTCCCCAAACTCCATTTAGTTGTCTTTCCTAAATAAAACTACTTGTTTTGTGCATAGAAATCTTTTCACTCATCTCCCTTCCTACTAATTTTGACCATTTGGCAAGGTGCCTGCTTCTTTCATTAGCTCTCCTATTGTTGTGGAAAAAACCCAGTACTGAACTGAAAGGAAAATGCTCCGCACCAAGGAGTTGGAAGGTGACTGTTTATTAACGCCGGTGGGCTGGCGGGACCGAGTCCAAATCACCAGCCTCGGCTCAGAGTGAAACAGAATCTTATGTACACTTTTGCAAGCAGGAAGTACAAAGCTGATAGCAGGTTATTATGTGATTGGTTACATGAATTCAGTCATATGTTGTCAGGCAGATTTGTTTCAAGCAGGTTTACTTAGAAGGAATTGTTTATCATAAGGCAGGAACATCCTGGGAGGGAGGAGGTCTGAGTGGAGCAGGTAGAGTAAATGTGTCCTTGACTGTGCAGTCTGTCCTGGGCATAAAGTCCTTGAAGCATGTTGGAAAAACTGGATATATATTTTTAGGTAGGAAAACACAGACCTTGTAGCTGGATGTGGTCAAGCTGACCTGGCAGGCTATGTAGGAGAAGCAGCTGGACACAGACAGTCAAGGCTGACTAAGTTTAGCCGTCTAAGTATACGATAAGCAGCAGGATCATATCCTGTCTCAATATAGCAACAGGCTACTAGTTGATTTCCAATTTCAGCTATAAAATTTCTATACATTTGCTATTGTACTATCATATGAATAAACACAATTTTCTTGTTAATTTGTCTTTTGTGTGTGTGTGTGTGTGTGTGTGTGTGTGTGTGTGTGTACCGGGGGTCGACCTCAGGACCTCGTGCGCCAGCAGGTGCCTGTGCCACTGGGCAATATCACTGGCCCTTTTTTTCATATGTGGGTTCCGGGAGTCAAACTTGGGCCCTCATGCTTGCCAGGCAGGCGCGTACACCACTGAGCCACCTCACTGGCCGCATTAATCAGTTTAATTTGTAGGCCCATGGGGATTGAACTTAAAAGGATAAAGGAAACATTTTTATTTCCTGACCAATGTGATGAAAAAGAATTGGCAGATGAAAAATGATAGGATTGGGTAAGTCATGGGATGTTTGGAGGTAAAATTTTACTCAGTGACATTTCTAAGATTTTAGTTGTTAGAATGATGGTGATAATTTGGGTACTTCATAAACTGACATTTAGTCATTTAATCCTACTAAAGCCTCTTAATTCTTTCTTCCACTAGATATGAATAGGCACTACAAAATGAAACTTCAAAAGTTAGATTTCCTTTAGAAACCAGTGACATTTGCAAACTTCCTCAGGTCTAGGATATAACCTTTTGTATCTGGTTTATTTCACTTAGCATTATAGTCCCAAGATGCTACCAAGATTCATCCACAAATGAATCAAATTTATCTTTCTTTGGTTTTTTGGTTAGGATAGGGTCTCACTATATGATCCAGGCGGCCCTTAAACTTGCAACCATTCTCCTGCCTCAGCCTCCTGAGTGAAAATTGTCTTTCTTTATGGTGAGTAGTGCTCCATATATCAGATTTCTTTTATCTGTTCATCTGTTGATGGGTATGTAGCCCATTTCAATATTTTAGGTATTATGTATGATACTGCTATAAACATGGGAATGTACATATCTCTCTGTAAGATGATGTCTTTAGGTTTCTTGGAAGATTCCCAGATGGGTTATACCTGAGTCAAATAAAGTTTATGTTTTTAATTTTTGGATGAATTTCCAGAGTGGTTGCACTAGTTTTCATTCCATCAACATTGTAGAAGGGTTCCCTTTTCCATACAACCTTGCCTGCATTTGTTAATTTTTGAGTTCTTGATGATAGCCATGTCTACTGGAATGAGATGAAACCTTATGTTGTTTTCATTTGCATTTCTCTAATGGCCAAAGATGTTGAACATGCTTTTTTCATGTACTGTATGGGCCATTTGTGGTTCTTCTTTGAGAAGTGTGTTTTCATTACAATTGCTCTTTTTAATTGGGTCTTTCACTTTGGAGGGTCTATTTTTGTTGTTGTTGTTGTTCTTTATTCTAGATATTAGTTCTCTGTCCAAGGGAAAGCTGACAAAGAATTTCCCACTGTGGAGGTTGTCTCTTCAGTCTGTTGCTTGTTCTCTTTGCTGTGCAAAAGCTCCTTCATTTGATGTAATCTCATTTGTCAATTCTTAGTTTATATCTTGTGCAATTGGGGTTGTGTTCAGAAAGTCCTTCCCTATGCCTACGTCTTCATGAGCTTTACATATTTTATCTTCCAGCAGATTCAGGGTTTTTGGTCTAATGTCTAGTTCTCGGGTCCATTATGACTTGATTTTATTACAGAGGGTGTGAGATACGGGTTTGGATTTAGCCTTCTGCATGGGGATCACCAATTTTCCCAGCATCATTTGATGAAGAGGCTGTCTTTTCTCCAGTGTATTGCTTTGGCCTCTTTTATCCAAAATCAAGTGGATAAAAGTGCCTGGAATTGTTTCTTGATTCTGAATTCTATTGTGTTGATCAACTTGTATGTTTTTGTTACTCTACCTTGATGTTTTTATCACTGTACCTTTGTCATATAACTTTAAATCTGGGACTGTAATGCTTCATTTTTTGCTCTTGTTGCTCAGGGGTACTTTTGGGTCTCTAATCTCTACTGATTTCTTTTAAATTAAAGGAGCTGGGGCTATAGCTCAGCGGCACAGGTGCCTGCCTGGCAAGCACAAGGTCCTGAGTTTGATTCCCAGTTCAAAAAATAAAATAACACCAAATTAATTAATTAAAGGAGTGTATTTTATAATTCTGAGAAGGAAGCTGCTTAAAATGCATTAAACATGTATATTACTTGTGGAGTGTCATCATTTTGACAGTATTGTTTCTACCTATCCAGAAATAGGGGGTGTCTTTCTAGTTTATAGTATCTTCTTCAATATCTCTTTTTTTCCAAACCATCATAGTTTTTGTTATAGAGGATTGGTACTTCCTTTGGCCAATTCCCAGGTATATATATTTTTAAGCTGTTATGAATGGGATTATTTCTTGATTGCTGTCTAAGTGGGTTCATGATTGGTATACAGGAACACTATTAAATTGTACCCTGAACATCATTATGTTTTCTTTGGTCTGGTATCTGTTTGGATATTTACCCATTTTTGGTTGGATTCTTAGTTGTTGACATTACAAATTGTTTGTGTTTTTTGAAAACAAATTTGTTCTCAGATTTGTGTTTTGTAGAGAGGTTGTCCAGTATTTGGCTTGTCTTTTTGATGCCTAAACAGGGTTATTCACACAGTAGAAAATTTAGTTTTAGAAATCCAACATAATTGATATATTTACTTTTTTTTTGGAGACAGGGTCTCACTGCATAGTTCAGTCTGGTCTTGAACTCACTATGTAGCCCAGGTTGGCCTCGAATTCACAGTGGTCCTCCTGCCACGGCCTTCTGAGTGCTGGGATTATAGGCATGCACTGCCACACGCAGTCAATATATTTACTTTTGTGAAGAGGGTTAGGGTTTGATATTTAAAGTAAGTTTGAGAGTGAGGATTAGGGGTTATGGTGTGAGTAAATATGAGAATTTGGGTTAGGGTTATGATTTGGGTTGGGATTCAAGTTTGGTTTGAATAGGAGTAAGGTTATAGTTAGGGTTAATAATTGGAAAAATTACACTGAAATTCTCTTATATTTTATCAGTTAAATACTATTCCAAGTGTATTGTGGTAAATTAAAGATTTACATTGTAAAACCTCAGAGGAAATAATAAAACACAGTGTAAGAATGTATAGTGTATTGTTTTGCTAATTCTGACAAATATATTAAAGAGTTGGCTTAAAAAATATTTTCTCATAGGCCTGAGGGATGAAATACAAGCAAAAGCTGCTTATAGAATTTCTCCTTAGCCCTCTTTCTTTGAATTGAAGATGGCTGAGTCCTAGCCATATCCTCACATAGCCCTTCACATGTCCAATGCTAGTGTCTCTTTTGTAAGTACTCAAGACAAAATGGATTAGAACAGATGCACATTTTTGTTTCCTTTTTAATGTTACACAAAAAAATTATCTCTTGCCAGCATAGTGGTGCACACTTGTAACCCCAGCACTCAGGAGGCAGGAGGATCCCGAGGCAGAGTTGAGAGGATGGAGGTGCATAGAATACTGGGCCAAAGTGGCTTTTCTAAGAGTTCCACTTGGCAGATGACTCAGTGAGCCATTAACCTATGACTGAATTTCTCCATTCATGACCTAACCACCTCTTAAAGACACTTCAACTACCAAGTATTTAATATTTCCAAAGGAAATTAAATTTCAATTTGAGTTTTGATGTGGATGTTGAAACCATAGCAGACTACATAGAAAAATGAAATAGTAAATGTAGCTAGTAAAACTCTGAAATATAAAGTCAATGTAGTCCAGCTATCCCTAGAATATATTATAAACTCTTCGTAAGGAAAAGATTATGGATGGAGTTGGTGCACCATTAGATAAACTAAAGTTAAAAAAAATCCTAGATCCAGGCATGGTGGCACATGCTTGTAATCCCAGCTCTCAGGAGGCTGAGGCAGGAGGATCATTGTGAGTTGAAGGGCATCACGCACTACATAGTTTAAGACCAGCCTGAACTGCATATTGAGATCTGTTTCAAAAAAGCAAAACCAGAAAATCCTCAAAATCTAACTATGTACAAATATAAATGAATGCACAAATATAAATGGTGTATTACATACTTTATTGCATTGTATTTAAGTCAGGGCTCAAACCACAAGTCAGAGGGCAAAGACTGTGCTTTAAATTCGGGAAATGGATAGAAAGTAGGAAAAAGTTAAAACCGGATTTGTACTGGCATTATATATAACTAGACAAATATCAAAGCACTGAGAGATGTAGATATGAAAAATAAAGTCACAAAATATGAAGAAAAGAAGGATTGAGGGAAATGTCATCCTACGACTTAAAATGCAGAATTATAAAATACATGAAACTATATATATATATATTTTTTTTTTTTTTTTTTGAGACAGCGTCTTGCTATGTAGATCAGGCTGAGCTTAAACTCACTTATGTAGCCCAGGCAGGATTAGAACTCATGGTGAATCTCTTCTCTCAGCCGCCCAAGTGCTGGGAATACTGGCATGCATCACCAAGTGGGCTCAAAAGTAAGTTTCGCATAGCACAAATAGTAAGACCGAGATCCAAAGGCCCTGGGGAAAATTTTCACCTGTTGCACAGAGAAGGCAAATGTTCTCAATGTATCCATAACGCTCCTAAAAATATAGAAAGCAGTGTCTAGAAAAGGGCTGCCCTACTAGACCAAGGGACCTTAGACTTCCTACATATATCACTGAGGACTAGGTGTATTATAAACGGGAGTAGATGGCCGTCCTTAGACCCTGGGCAATGAATCTGCAGGGACCGGCTGAAGATCGTGTTTACGGTAGTCATGGGCCACACTGAGGATTCTGGGAAACGTAGTCGGGGGGGGGTTACAAAGTTTCTGGAACTGTAATCCCATGGGGACAAGTTAAGGTGTCAGGATGTTGTGTTCCATTTGGGGGGACTAAAATCACACCAAGGATTTTGGGTACCATAGCCCTGGGGCATGTTTCACTGAGGAATCTGGGTACATTAGTTCATGAGGGTACCGTCAGGATTTAGGGTACTTTCCTCAATTGCTTTGAGACTTATTTTTTAAACTCATTGTAACTAGTTCACCTGTAGTTTGATAAAAGTCTATTTTTAGATATTTGATTTTATATTAGTGATATATATATATATATATCTGACATACATCAAAAATCTATGAAATATACTTAATATTTAAATATATTATCATTTATAAATTTTAAGCAAGGAATATATGAATTTACATTTAACTTAATTGTAAATAATTTAGAGGTTTTATTTATCTATTTAATTTTTAACAGCTTTGTATTGTCTGTTAAATGAACACTATTTGGCAAATACAAAGTAATATCTTAAAAAATCTTTTTGTCAAGAAAAATATGTAAAAGTTGTCAATATGTCAAAATTCCACCTGCGTGAACTACAACAGAATATTATTTAAATTTTTTGAAGCGGGTTCGGGTTAGGGTTCGGGTTCGGGTTATGGTTCGTGTTCGGGTTAGGGTTAGGGTTTAGGGTTCGGGTTAGGGTTTAGGGTTAGGGTTCGTGTTCGGGTTCGGGTTCGTGTTCGGGTTCAGGTTCGGGTTAGGGTTAGGGGTTAGGGTTAGGGGTTAGGGTTCGGGTTCGGGTTAGGGGATAGGGTTCGGGTTCGGGTTCAGGTTAGGGTTCGGGTTAGGGTTCGGGTTGGGGTTGGGGTTGGGGTTGGGGTTCGGGTTCGGGTTCGGGTTCACGGTTCGGGTTCGGGTTCGGGTTCGGTTTAGGGTTAGGGTTAGGGTTAGGGTTAGTTTCTAGGGCTAGGGCTTGAGACAGGACTAGGGGCATGGCCAGAGCTATGGTATCAGCATGCTTATGGTTAGGTTTAGAGCTAGGGTTTTATTTTGGATTTCAGCAGGGTTAGGTTTAGGTTGAGGTTGAGGTTGAAGCTGAGGTTGAGGGTTAGGCTTCAGTTTTTGTGTCGGATTAGGCTAGGGCTAGCAATAGTTTTGGGTTAGGGTTAGGGTTAGGGTTAGGGTTAGGGTTAGGGTTAGGGTTAGGGTTAGGGTTAAGCACTTCTGACTTGCCACTTAAGAGCCAAAATAATCCTCTCCTTTTAGTTGTGGTTGTCAGGTATTCTGTCTCAGCAACAAGAACGGGACTAATGCGCCATGTCATCCCAACCTGGACAGCCTCTGCTGATGCTGTAGGGCCGGATCACCTGGGGGCTCTGTCTCTGCTCTTCAAGAGGGTAGCCTTCTTACTTCCCCCACTTAGGCACTCACCTCAGCCTCCGCAGAGTATCAGCTCTGTGGAACCAGTGGAAATTCTTGTACTGGGGTCAAGCTTAATTCAATATTCTGTGATCATGCCAGTTCAGCCACACACCTATGAAAGAGTAGCTCAAGCCACTTCCCATGTTGCTGGAGACAAACCCTGGTGGCCACATGGAAGTGGGAGTCTTGACTTTCAGGCATAACAGCTTTTCTTGCTCTAAGGTACTGCCTCAGCACAGGAAGAAGTGAAAAAGAGAGGCAAAAGCTGGTTCCTGTTCCATTCTAGCATTTACCCTCTTCCAGGCAGCTACCCAGAGAAGGGGAGGCAGCAGCTTTACTGCAAAGCTAACAGCAAGCCATGGGCTGCCGAGTCCCTGGCACGCAGGCTGAGTAGGCGAGGATGGGCTGTTGCCCTCAGAGAGACCAAGAGCCCTGTTCAGAGATTTGAGATTCTCACTGCTCCAGCCAGGCATGGGAAGGAGTGAAAATCATGTCACTTGGGTGGGTTGGATGTTCATGAATGACATTGTGATTGTCAGGAACCACTTTTGTTCTGTTTACCTAGCAAGAGCCCACACTTCAGATCTAATGTGGCCGCTCTTTGCCCAAATTTCACGTCTAGACGATGACTCCACATTGAGGAGTGATTCTTACATTGCCTCCTAGCCTGAATTTCGAAGCAGCTACCTGTTTGCTTCCTGATGATGCTAGCCTGTCTAAACTAGAAATAAGTCTATATTATTGATGCCCTGACTCACTCCTACCTATATATTTTAGGCTTTCATCACCAAATGATTACTTTCCAAAATCCAGCCTAAACTGATGCACTGGCATAGCGTACAAAGAGAGCGGCTGCCTCTGGACACACAGAGCCGACTCTGGGAAATGCGGTCCTGAGGCCCTGAGAGAACAGGGTTAAAGCACAGCTGTGGAGGAGGAGCTCTGAGACTGCAGCCTGCCCAGAGCGGGGTAGACTGTAGCAGAGAAAAACCAAGCTTGCTTAGGGGATAAACGTTCTCAAGCATTTTCACTGATTGGCTATAATCTAGAAGCATTACATATAGTGTCTCATTAATATTTAATATGCACAACTATTATGTGTATCTTGAACATCTGTCAAATTAGAAGTTATGATCATTCCAAAAGTGAAGTCTGAGGGTCAGCATTTTCACAGTGTGTTTTGCAGGTAGCATGTTTCATAGCTATTAAAGTGTGGTTATTTCCTCGAAGTGTGTAACAGTGAAAAGGGGACAGTGGGCCAATGCATCAGGAATAGCGAACAGCAGTGAGGTCTCCAGCGAGTATTTCCTTCCAACACTTGACTTCTGGAATTAAAATTCAAGGTGGTTAGGATGTCAGACTGGCGAGTGCTGGCCAAGGTTTCATGCAATTTGATTTTTGCGACTGGATTGTGAAACAAGGCTCTCCTTTGGATTTGTTTTTATGAGTTTGTCATCTTAATGTCATGACTTTACCATTTATCTCTCTTTCATTTAAATGAATTTCCTGAAATTGCTCTGGGTTGCTGTTGTCCAGGGGACAGGTATAAAAGGTGATTTTGTGTTTTTAATGAATTTTATAAAGTTAAATTACATAAAAATTTCATGAAATCTTACCACCTTATGAGACATGCTATTTTCGTTTTGAAGAAAATTATCAACTTTAATTTCTAAAGAAAGTATTGACTACATAGCAGAAAGTATAAAATATTTCAGTTATTCATCAACCGATTAATTCCCACAAATGAGAACATAGTTCCAGAAATACAGAAAAACTTTTAAGTATTTTTTTCTGAACAGAGACATCAGTAGACAGGAGGCAAACCACAAATACTGGGAAAATGAGAAAATACTCCCTAATATTTGGTTTTTAGTTCGCTTCTCTTGATACTTACTGATCTTTTTTGCTTTCTCTCCCTCTCTTTGCTCCGGCAGTGGCCACAGATGTCTTTAATTCCAAAAACCTGGCCGTGCAGGCACAGAAGAAGATCTTGGGTAAAATGGTGTCCAAATCCATCGCCACCACCCTGATAGATGACACAAGTAGCGAGGTGCTGGACGAGCTCTACAGAGTGACCAAAGAGTACACCCAAAACAAGAAGGAGGCAGAGAGGATCATCAAAAACCTCATCAAAATGGTCATCAAGCTGGCCCTTCTCTATAGGAATAACCAGTTTAATCAAGATGAGCTTGCACTGATGGAGAAGTTCAAGAAGAAAGTCCATCAGCTTGCCATGACCGTGGTCAGTTTCCACCAGGTGGAGTACACCTTCGACCGGAATGTGTTATCCAAGCTGTTGAACGAGTGCAGAGAGATGCTCCACCAGATCATCCAGTGTCACCTCACCGCCAAGGCGCACGGATGGGTTAATAACGTCTTCGATCATTTTTCAAATTGTGAATTTTTGGCTGCTTTGTATAATCCCTTTGGAAATTTTAAACCTCACTTACAAAAACTTTGTGATGGTGTCAACAAAATGTTGGATGAAGAGAACATATGAGCCAGTGAATTAAGACCGTGACTGTGATTTAGTGGAAGATGGAACACTGCAGATTCATGAAGGAAAAAAGAATTTTTTACAAATCACACATATTTCAGGAAGACATTGCCCGACTCAACTGTCAGACATTAATGGTAGTGCTTTTTATGAGGCTTGAAGAAAAACATATTGCCAAAAAAGTTCTGGTTGAAAGCTTCTTAATGCATTCCAGATCATGGGAAAGATACGGATGCAAATGTAGAGTTACACAAAGAGAAATAAGGATGGCTCTGAACTTGATGACTTTTTTTAAGAGCAGTTGTTGTCTTGGTAGCTAATATGTACAAAGTTACGTATTTTGATTCAATTTTGTTCCTTACTCTGTATATGTACCTTTTTTTCCAAAGCCAAGAACTTTCTCTTGCTATTATTGCTTCTTTTGAAACAATTCTATATTCAAGTTTACTCTTGATTGTTTTGTTAAAGATTGTGTCATTCGGGCCGGTGAGATGGCTCAGCGGCTTAAGTGCCTGCCCTGCAAGCGCGAGGGTCCGTGTTCGACTCCCGGAACCCACATACGAAAAAGGGGCCGGTGATATCGCTCAGCGGCACAGGCGCCTGCTGGCGTGCGAGGTCCTGAGGTCGACCCCCCGGTACCCACAAAAAAAAAAAGATTGTGTCATTGACATTCAAGATTTACATCTGAGGCAGTCACACTGAACTTCAAAAAACTGTGTATTCTGAAATCAAAACTGTGGAAATGAATGATACTCGACATTATGAACATGTCCAATATAATACACTTTTGAAATTGAGTATTGTTTTGTAGTACCAACAGTGATGCTTAAATTCTCAAAACTGTAATAGCATCTCAAAGCCTTGAAATGCTTGCCTTAGGGCTTACCTTTGATATCCTGAAAATGTGCTGATGAAATCTCCATTGTTAGCCTCTCTTTCATATGTAACAGACAAGAGAGAAAAACCTAGATTAGTCTGATACAAGCACAATAAAAAGCAAGTAGAATTAAGAAAGATTTAAGAATCTTTGCTTTAGAGATGAACCCATCAAAATAATTCAGGGGGTTGAAGGACAAAAGGGAAGAAAAGATATTGCTAAAGAACATGACCATGAAGATAAATGCATTTCAGTGTTTTGAAAGGTTTGATAAATAAAGAATGCCACTTTTTTATTTAACTAATAAGGTTTTGGTATTTTGTTATTTGCTGTTTGATGAGTAAACCAAAGAATATTTGCATTTTAAGCTGTTTGAGTGTTTTTTTTTTCTATATAACTTGGTGTGTGAATGATAAACTAGGCATTTGCTTATGTTATAAAAAAGAAATTGAAACCTGCTGACCACTGTATCATCTAGGAAGCAACAGACCCATCCACCAGCACTAAATATTTGCATTGTCACTGTGTCTATGATTAAGAGTACTCTCTGACCTTAAATTTACCTGCTTCCCAGAACATTGACATTAAAATATAGTTCACCAGGAAAGATCCTATAAATGAAAATTTCAGAAGGTGAGATTCTGCTTTAATCCATCATAGCCTAGAGAGAGGTGGTCAGTTTCTTTGGGACCCTCATTTGCTTGGCTAAGACAAGTAGTAAAGGCAAAAAGTATCCCCATGTTTGATGTTAAATCCTGACAGTAAGGTTAGAGCTAAAATTAACATGTGCACTTCCCCCCGTCAGTCAGTGATGGTTAGATTCTGTAACAGTAGCATAATGACTGCAGAATTGGTCCCTTGAGCTTGAGAAGCTGCCAGATGGTGCATGAATGGAGTTCGGCAGCCTTTGACCAGCGCTTTTCCTAAGGAAAAGCTGAGAGTGTGATAAAATGCAAACTATGGCTTCCGTCCGTCCTCTCCTCTCCTGGATCTCCTGAAAGTGTGGATGGTGCAATTTCAGGCAGTTGCTTATCTTTAGCTATGTGCAGAACCAAGCAGAGGGAGATTTAGATCTGCCCAGCACATTGAGGTGAAACCGTTGCACCTGAAGGCTAGCGGTTCAGCGTGCTTAGGGCAGCAGGAGGAACCTTGATCTTTGGGAGGGCAGTGAGGCGCACAGTCACCATCTGCATCTGCAGGGATTGCTTCCGGGGCTGTGCAGATAGCAAGATCTGTGGGTACTCAAATCCCTTGTCCAAGATGGTGTGGTATTTATGTATAGCCCACCTTTTCCTCCGGTCGCAGTGATGGCGAGCCTTGTAGAGCTTTCAGTGACAAACAGCCTGCTGCGGCATGCATGCCGTAGGTTTGCCACCACTGTCCTATAGCCTTTAAAACATTCGTAGATTACTTATAATACCTTATACAGTATAAGTGCTACATGTTTCCCCAAACATAGGACCCTGCTGGAAAATAATCGGCCTTGAAAACCGGAGATAAAAAATGCCAGCTCGCATCAGCCCATCCTTGCCTTACTTCCCTTACAGAGTAGCCACCAAGCAAGAGAACAGTGATGGCAGTAGTTACACTGTACTGTTCAGGAATAGTGACAAGAAACAAGTTCATATGTGTGGAGGACACCTGGACGACCTCCTTGAAAGAAAAGCGGTTATCTCCATTTTGGCTAAACCTGGCCCTATTTCCACGTACTGAAATGCACAGAGCTGGCTAGGACTTTTCCTTATCCCTTCTATTGGCTTTAAGCAATGCGAATCGGTCCAGCTGAGGTGCTGATGTGTAGTCTTTGAAGTAAGGCGACAGGTCAGTGTTTCCCCGCCCCTGTAGCTCCCAAAAAACTCGTGTGAGCCAGGCGGGCTGGAGAGCTGTGCTCCACACTGTCGGCTGGGATTGAGCCTTGAGAAAGAGGCTGTGACATCCCAGGGCATAGAAGATTACACATCAGAGCTGAAGCACCAACCCCAAAACATCAGATACTAACTTGAATTGTGTTATGCAGATTACTCCTTCTGCACAGCCTTCCCTCTGCATATTGCGAAGGTGATTTCAGGCCTCCTACCTAGCCCAGGTCACGAGACTCACAGACTTCACGCCACTCTCACAGTCACTCATCCCCGAGCCACTCCCCTCCTCGAGAATTAAAACCCGGGTTTGGCCCTGGGTCATGGCCTTTGTTCCAGTAACCACCATCCTGGCTGGACTTAGGACCCCTTGGCTCCCCACAACTATAAATATGCTTTAGTGTCTTTATTCTCGCCGTGGGTTGCACTGGAAGTGGTAGATTGGAATTAACTCGGTAGAATTCCAATAACTTCCATGGGATTACAAATATTAACCTCCCAGACCATGATGAGGACTGGGAAGGGCTTGCTATGTATATGTTTAGTACAGACACTTTTTTTGGGGGGAAGTGGGCATAGAACCTAGGGCCTTCTGCATGCAGTGCAGGCACTCCTGAACTTCCTACCCAGCCCCACTTTTTTTTTTTTTTAATATTTTCAATTCACGGTTGGTTGAATCCACTGATGCAGAATCCATTAATGTGGAAGGCTGTTGATTGGAGGAAGGAATCCCATTTGCTAGCATTTCTCAGGATCTTCTGGAGGGTGCCCATCCCCTTAGCAGGCTGCTGCCTGGAAGGCATGCCTTAGAAGGGTCAGTTATAAAGGTGGGATTAGTTACTTTAGGATCCAACTGAACTCCCTTTTTGCATGAATTTAGTGTGGTGGGAAGGTTGGGTGGGAGTGGGCAACTAGAAAGAATATGAATGTGCTTAGGGCAGTTAATTCTGAACCGAGTTTACAGTAATTGGAGTTTTAGGAACCTATTTTTTAAAATGATGTCTTTAAATTTTGAGAAAGCAAGAATTGTGTTAAAATGATTTTATTAATTTTGTGCCGATGGCTTTTCTGCAAAAATTTCAGGTTAATAAATGGACGATAACAATGTTGACAACGAACATTTACAAACTGGTGATTATTGCCGGTCCCATTAATTCACTTAATCCCTGCCATAACCTTTATTATTTTATAGATTTTGAAACTAAAGTAAGAGAACAAATATGCTTGAGGTCACACAGCTATTATCACAGTCAGAATATCGGTAAAACCTTATTTAAATATAGTACGATTAAAGATAATTCCAGTAACATCCTTGGCTTGGAAAATAGTGACCATTGTGCTTCTAAAATGGTTTTTCAAATAATAAAATGGTAGACTTTGAATCACTATGGATCTGACCTGTTCTCTAAAGATCTGAGCCTGGTTTTAAACGGAAGCGTTTTCAACGTGGCTTCTAATTGGGAGGCATCCTGCGACTCAGATTTCTGCCTCGGAGAAACTTGAGTTCCAGGAGCTCCTCCTTAAGGACGACCCGGGGTGGGGGCCGAGCGCGCCGTGCGCACGCGCGAGGCGGCCACCGTGTGTCCCTGGGAGCAAGCGCTGTTCAGAGCTTCACGTTGGCTTCCAGGTTTGGGGGCTGAAAACCTGCGAACAGGAAACCCTTGTGTGTTCCTGATTATTAGACCTTTCAAACACAGCTCAAAGTTCGTTTAAAAGAAAAACATGTTAGAAACTTTAATGATACAGAAATACTGCTTCTTTATATAATCTCACACTTATCTAGAAAGTTCTTTTTCTCCCACTGTATAAGTACATGTTAAAAAAACAAACAAACAAACACAAATCTAAGACTTTCTGATGGATTCCTGTCCACCCAAAACTTAAAATAGTACTTTTTATAGTCTGTACATACCAAGTCAGTTGGATTGGATTTTTTACCAAGAGTTTTAGTTTGCCCTTGACATACTTGAGAGATTATGAGACACGTTATAATTTTTTTTTTTTTGTGGGTGCTGGGGGTCGACCTCAGGACCTCGCACGCCAGCAGGCGCCCGTGCCGCTGAGCGATATCACCGGCCCCTTTTTCGTATGTGGGATCCGGGAGTCGAACTCGGGCCCTCGCGCTTGCCGGGCAGGCGCTGAAGCCGCTGAGCCATCTCACCGGCCCAGAGACACGTTATAATTTAGCAGATCAATCTTGACAAATAATAAATGAAAGATGAGCGTGTTTATCCCTATACTGAAAATATTCGTAGTATAACATGAAGTGCTATTAGGAAATTAAAATATTCTAATGAAATGAATTAGCTGGTTAATAGGGATTATAATATTTAAAATTTGTGGCAGTCTTGCATTTCCACACTTGCGTTATGTAAAGTAGCTGAACGTATTTGCATTCCTGAGCATGAAACTTCTAAACTCAAAACTGATTTTAATACTCAGCGCTGTTTATGACCAGTAAAGCTTTATCCTAGCTTTGAAATAATGTTATTTCCTGTATTCACATAAGGACTGTAGAAACCTCCTAAAGAAAACGCTGAAGCACTAACTAGAAAATAAGTCAACTTTTAGTTTCCAAAATGGTAGAAGAAGAAAAGCCGCGAGTGTTCCGATCACAGGTCACCAGAGGGCGTGGGAGTCAGCGGGCGCCGGCGGGAGGAGAGCGCAGGTGCGCGGCGGGAGTCTCCTTCCAGCTCAGGCGCGCTCGCCGTGGCGTCCAGGCGCTCGCGGTGGGTCCGCCGCCGCGGAGGCCGCCGCCTGCCCCTTCCCTCCTGCATGGCCGAGGACGTCCGCTGCTTCCCCACCGCCAGCTGGGGAACTGTATTTTTGCCTCCTGGAGATAAAGTGACTGACCAGGCGCTTGGGATTTATTCTTAAGACAAGGAAAGACTATTTGATTTTTCAAAGTGTGTGTTTTGATGTGCAGCATGATCGAAGACCATATGTGTCTCTGTACTTCGGTTTTTCCATTTTAAAGTTTGCAGTAGATTGTCATCTTTAAAACCGCCTTATGTGAGGAATAAGCATAGGCGTGAGAGTAAACAGCATAAATATCCTAATAATTACCACCATTATCTGCGATGATTGATGTTTTATAAGGAGCCCGGGTTTTATTAGCCAAGCTGCCACTTACCAGGCTAAATGACCTGTCATCATCTTTTATGTTCTTTTCTAAAACCTCTTGTTTTCAAAATGGTAAATACTTGCTGGACGAATTACAAAACCCTGGGAGACCTTTAGCGTCCCAGAAGAGGACACCCTGATGATCAGATGAAAGCACCTGTGTTTTCCACGACTGAGGAGTCGTGTGTAGCTTGCTGAAGCGCTCACTGACGCGCGCGTGGCGAATCCTCGGGGGGAACATTGCGTGGTTTCCAGCACGCGTGTCAGAGGCGTGGCATCTCCTGCTCCTGGGGACCCGCTGGAGGGAGACCCGCGGGGACAGAGCACTGGTGAAGCCATCAGGAAACCCGCGTTTGCAGCTCCTTGCCCGGCAGGGAGCTCTCGCCCCCGTCTCTAAAATTTCCGTAACGTTAGCTACTTCATATTCTCACGTTAAGAATAAAATTCGTAATTCTTTTCACTGTTTCCAAGGAAGCAATGAAAGTAAGCCTGAGCCTAAAAGACCGTAAGCAACAAACCAGCAGACTGAGAATTTTTTTTTTTTTTTTTTTTTGTGGGTACCAGAGGTCGAACTCAGGACCTCGCGCGCCAGCAGGCGCCCGTGCCGCTGAGCGATATCACCGGCCCCTTTTCCGTATGTGGGATCCGGGAGTCGAACTCGGGCCCTCGGGCTTGCCAGGCAGGCGCGTACGCGGCTGAGCCATCTCACCCGCCCAGAGAATTTTATTAAATTCCAATTCCCTTAAAATACTGGCTTCGGCTTTCGATTTAGGGTAATTGTTTTAGGTTGAGTTGTTGGAAGTAATGGTTTCCGACACTTACTTATGGAAAAATCCCTTACGTTATTGTAGCATTCCTGCTGACTTTAGTTATCCATCACAGCGAATAGAGCCACCCCAAGATTCAGTGATTTAAAACAATAGCAATTTTGCTGTCTTTCGTGATCCCAGGGTTGAATAGGCTCAACTGGGCAGTTCTCTCTTCCGATGCTGAGGACTGAAGCCGGAACCACACGCATGCTAGGCGCATACTCTGTTGTTAAGCTCCACCACAGCCCCTAACTTTTAAGTGTACCTCACAAATGAGCGTGCTAGTAAGGTACATTTGTTATTAGCACATGTGTGCAGTACATAATGTTTGCATTCCTTGTGCGGACTTGGTTCACGTACAAAACACCTCAATTCCTTTTTTCTTCCCTGTTCCCTCCCTTTCCTCCTCCTCCTCCCTCCATCGCTTGATCTCACTCCCACTTGAGAAACATCTGTCTCCCTAGTTCTTATCATCTATCTTTTATTTACTCTTTATATTTTGGGTTTTTCATGTAAGAGAAACCATGAAATATTTAAGCTTTTGTGTCTGCTTTAGCATTATGATCTCAAGGTGCATCCAGTTTCCTACAAATGACTCAAGATTAAGATAAGTTTTAAACGTAAAAATACCCACTTCCTAAAAGTTATGCAAGTAATGATTTGTCAGAATCTTTATGTTTTTAGACACCATGGAGGTTGCACCCAGTGCCTCCTGCATGCTAAACAAGGGCTCCCTGTCACCTCGGTGGTTCTCTGTTGTGGTCTCTCATGATTACAGTCAGATGGTGGCTGGGACTGGAATCTTCTGAAGATTTTACTGGGACATCTGCAATGATTGGACCTCTTCCCTTCCACGGTCCGCACCTCCTTCTTCCTAAGGAGGTTCAAAAGTGCAGGAAGCCCACTTTCTGGGCATTCCTAAGGCTCATGCCCGACTTTACATCATCTCTGCCTCATTATACTGGTCAAAGCAAATTGCAGGCTGTGTTGGGGGAGCCCAGAAACATCCTCCAGTTTGCTGATTCTCTAGAACTCACGGAACTCCAGAAGAATGATTAACAGTTATGGTTTATTGTAGTGAAAGGATACAGTTGACAAAGGAAAAAGGTGCACTGAGCAGAGTCCAGGAGGGCCAAGTGCAAGTCACCAGTTGGCCTTGTCCAGTAGAATTTTACTGACAGCACTTAATGTTCCCAACAATGACTGACAGAGTGTACAAAATATTACCAAGAAACTCATCTGATCCTGTGTGTCCAGCATTTTTACCAAGGCGTGGAACACCCACATGCCTGACCTTCGTTACTCAGTTTCCAGCCCTTTAAGAGGGCAGAGACGTGATGTCCCTCGGCCCCAGGCGAATAAAAATGAGTTTACCATAAATCACATTGTTAGCACAAGCTATCCAGCATGGCTCGTGGTACTAGGTATACAGAAACGCTGTCATCAAGCAGGATATTCCAAGGGCTTAGCAATTACCTCTCAGGATCTAGTTGTCCTTTCTTTGGAATGGGCAGAGTTTGAACATCCCAAGTTCCTGAATTAAACTTTTACAGCACACAGGCAAAACACGAATTTACTATAGAAGGAACTATCCAAGGGCGTGGATTCTGGGATGCATAGCTATTTGAAGCTGTCTCTGGTGGCTCGATATCATTGTGTTTCCCTCATGGCTCCAGCAAAGACCACAGAATAGAGGATCTGGAATTCATGGAATTGTTTTCAACTGGAAATAAACATATAAAATAATGGCAGGGTACCTACTAGTAAATACATGCTTGTCCATGTGAACACGTGAGTCACATCTATGCCTGATGAGTTAATTTATGCAAGTCAAGAAATGATGACTGAATACCTACTATGTGCTCACCACCAGGGTAGGCCCTGGAACGCCACACTAACACCTGCTTCCTATTCCAGGAGAGTTTGCTGACGGGTGGGACCCTGAGTGCACAGGTAATTTAGTGCTGACTTGGGCTTCCCAGGATCCTGAGGTGACCAAGAGAGGTTTTGTTAGCCCAGTATAAGCTGTTGGACAAAATCTTCAAAGAGTGTTTTAAATTGATAAAAAGCAATGAACTCAGGTTCAGTGGTAGAGTTCTGCCTAGCATGTGCAAGGGCCTGGATTAAATCCCCAGCATTACAAACTAAAACAAAATAAAAATCATGCCATATGAGCACCTTGTAAAAGCAATGAATTCAGCTAGATGTGGTGGTGCACACCTGTAATCCCAGCTACCTGTGATGCTGAGGCAGGAGGATCACAAGTTCAAGTCCACCTTGGGCAACTTAGACCCTGTCTCAAGGTTAAAAAAATAAAGGGGTTAAGATGTAGCTCAGCACTTTATGGGTTCAATTGCCAGTACTGAAAGGAAAAAAAAAGCAATAGAGTCAAAATAGTTCAGATTTCTTTCTCAAAATCAATGGCAAGTACATGTCCATGCTTATATGTGAGGGACAGTACAGGTATAAATAAACACATGGCAAAATGTAGATTACAAACTAGTGAGTGGAAGAATGTAAGTGAAAACGAAGAATGTTTCAATCAAAATTTAACGTTGTAATTGTTGGGAATATGTGAGTAATAGCAACATGGAAGGAACCTTTTTTAAAAAATAAATCATTTATCTAAACATTCATTTCGCCTTCACTCTGGCTTCGTGTCCCTGTGCTCAGCCAGGGCTCAGGGAACATGGCTGAGCTGATCCCTGTGGCCAGTGCTGCCACTGATGTGGGGTTCCAGGGGCACGGCCCCCATTTGGTTATGTCTGCTTGGTTGTCACTATGCTTACACTGAGCCTTTGAGGAAAATCATTCACAGAACAGTCTCTCCTCTTGCTGGCAGTGGATTAGAGAGCGAGCCCAGGAACATAGCCTGAAGGTGAAGTGCACTGTGGGTGCAGGGCCCTCCCCGATTCGTCGGGGGCTGGTCTGTGGCTCTAGACAAGACGGGGTTCCTTCACTTTTCATTGTGTTGCATTCAGAGAGCCGGAGGTCCGTGTCCTTTCTGGACAAATCCCAACACCTCCTGATACTTGCTAACTCACAGAAGGACTTATTTCTCCTGATTAGAAAAAGATGGGTTTTTGGAGCTTGATTTTAGTTTAATATATATATTTTTAAAAAATCTATCCCTTATCCACGAATTTCACCCAAGAATAATAATATAAATATGATTGATTGCTTAACAACCCTCTGAACTGGGTTGGTTTTCTTTTTTTTATTTATTTTTGTGTGGGTACCGGGGGTCAAACTCAGGACCTCGTGCTCCAGCAGGTACCCATGCCACTGGGCGATATCACCAGCCCTTTTTCGTATGTGGGCTCCGGGAGTTGAACTCGGGCCTTTGTGCTTGCCAGGCAGGCGCTTACACCACTGAGCCATCTCACCGGCCCCTGGTTTGGTTTTCTTTAGGAGCTAGAGAAAGATGTCTTCTCTACTCTGCCTCAGAGTAGATTTTGCTACACTGCTCCCTCACAGACTTTTGAAGGAACAGTTCCAAAGTGGGCAGTCGCAACACTTGGGAGGCCGAGGCAGGCAATGTGCAAATTCAAGCCCAGCCTGGGCAGCTTAGTGGAAACTTATCTCAAAATAAAAAATTTAAAAGGTCTGGAGATGTAGTTCAGTGAAGTCCTGGATTCATTCACTAGTACCAAAGATAGATGATAGATATAGATAGATGATAGATGATACAGATAAACAATCCAAACATCCAATGACAGGGCATTTGCACCCCACTCCTTTTTAGCTTAAAGAAAGGGAAAGCTGACATGTTGGTAAAAGGCTCTGAGTCCTGGTTGCTGTCAGCAAGAATTGAGTTTGGAATTTAAGAAAAACTAAGCATTTCCATCTTTTTTCAGTGATAATTTCAATCTAGATATTTCCCCTAAACACCTTCACTTTGCTTCCTCTGTTTAGTTCTTATAATATCCAGGAAAACCTTCCTACACATATATGAAGATTCCATACTTAGGAGAAGAACCTCACTAAGTTAATGCGATACCCATGATGCAAACCATTACAAATCCAAACAGCAAGGACGAAGAGGCTGTGTCTTGAGCACGGTCGGGTTGCTCCTTCCCCTGACACTTCGCGTGTGTTTTCTGGAGAACCATTTCCCAGTAAGGATTTGTTTTTGACTGACAGTGCTTAACCCTAAACACAGGAGTTCTGGGTTTACAGCTCTGGCTTAGGGAAGCAGCAATTGCACACAGAGCGAACTGAAACTGGGCAGCGCCACATGTTCTTCTCTTTTTCTTCCTTTAAACATTTTGTTTTAAAATTAGATTCATAGGAAACTGTAAAAATAGTGCAGCGTTCCCTGTGTCCCCCTCCAGCATTCTCCAGTGATTACGGCAGTTAGATGAGTGCGCTTTGGTGCCAGGACTTAACACGAGCACAGTACAACTGGATGGCAGACCTAACTTTGGATTCATATGAAACTTTTAGGACAGACCTCGTTTCACTCAGCATAATATCCTCCGGATATATCCAAGTTGTTGCACGTATCGGTAATTCATTCCTTTTTATTTCTAAGTAGCACTACACTGTACGGGTAAGAATTTGTCCAACCATTCACCCATTAAAGGACAGTTAGGTGGTTTCCAGTATTTTTCAACTATAAATATTAATGGACATATTTTTGTGTGAACATACATTTTCATTGCTGCGGCATAAATGCCCAAGAATGTGATTGCCAAATCTTATGGTAAAACAGAAAAAAACAAAACAAAACCTATCGTCCACAGTGGCAGTGCATTTTATATTCACACCCATATGAGAGACCCAGTTGCTCTGTGCCCTTACCAGAGTCATTTATTTTAGCTCCTCTCTGTGTATGTAGTGATACTTCATTGTCATTTTAAATAATGCTATTGAACATCTTTTCAGATCCTTTTTATTTTTCTTACTTTTTTCTTTTAAATTTCCATGAATTTTCTTTTGCTCTTTTTAAAAACTTTGTTTCCATGATCATCATTGTTATTATTATATCATAAGCTATAACTTTCAAAGTGAACAAACCTAGTAGCCAGCCCTCCCATTAAGAAGCCAAACATCATGTGGATACGTGATAGGAAACAGGGATAGATTTTTGCAATGGAAAGGGAGTGAAGACACAGAGGGAGAGAAGGGGGAAGGGAAGTAAAAATGATTAAGATATGCTATGTACATGTACCAGCTCCCCATGATGAATGCAATGCAATCTTATGTACTGCAAACACGTACTAATAAAAATTAAAACTTAAAAAAAGAAAGAAGTTGGGCCGGTGAGATGGCTCAGCGGCGTAAGCGCCTGCCTTGCAAGCGCGAAGGCCCGAGTTCGACTCCCGGAACCCACATACGAAAAAGGGGCCGGTGATATCGCTCAGCGGCACGGGTGCCTGTTGGCGTGCGAGGTCCTGAGGTCATCCCCCCGGTACCCACAAAAAAAAAAAAAAAAAAAAAGAAAGAAGTGGAACATCTTGTTTCGTGGGGTGTGATGAACATCAGCTTCCTGGTAAAGAAGTGGCATTTCTGAGATCATCTGGGGAGGGTAGAGCCAAATTGCCTGACCTGTTGTCTTAGTTACTTTTTTCTCATTCCTAAGACAAAATACCCGAAACCCAAATTTAAAGGGAGAAAGGTTTATTTAGCTCATAGTTTCTTTTTTCTTTTTTCTTTTTTGTTAGCTGAAGTCTTATTAACTGATATATAATTACTTGTCTTCTGGTTTGTTGAAGCAGTAAGTCAGACAACATTTGCCACAAATGTCTCTCAAAGTGGCTGGCCATAAAAACTGCAGCACCACATTCATTTGAAGGGCACTCTCAACAAAGACAACTAATTTTGCTGTTTTCATCCACCTTATAGTATTTCAAGACAGCCAACTTAACCTTCTTTCTCTGATGCTTATTCTTCTTGGGAGTGGTGTAAAACTTCTTCCTTTTCTTAATACCACCACAGAGTCTCAAGATGAAGGGTGGACTCCTTTTGAATGTTGTAAGACAAAGTACGTCCATCTTCCAGTTGCCTACCAGAAAAGATCGGCCTTTGCTGATCAGGAGGAATTCCTTCCTTATCCTGGATCTTGGCCTTTACATTTTCTGTAGTGTGCAAGGGTTCAAGCTCAAGCATGATGGTCTTCCCTATAAGGGATTTTACAAAAATCTGCATCTTGGCGGTGGTTCCACCACAGATGGTGGATCCAAAAAAAGCTAGCTCACAGTTTGTAGAGGTTTCAGTCCATAATCACCTGGCTCCAAAGCAGGGTGGCATGGCAGAGGGGTGACCATTCATATTGGTGGAAGACAGCAAAAGCAATAAGAAAGGGAAGGGACAAGCCTCTTTCTGTCCCTCACGTTGTATGCAGGTTACCCACCCTAGGGTGGGTGTAGCACTCACACCCTTAATCCCAGCACTGGACCACGAATCAATCACAAACTCTAGCTTCTGCCACCCCTGAAAAGCCCACTCCCCCATGACTGCATGAGGCTTTGGGAAGACATCTAGACACAAACCATAACATTCTGCCCATGGCCCCCCAAAGACTCATGTATATTCCTTTATGCAAAAGGCATTTAGTCCATTTCTAAGAATTGCCAAAGTGCTAACATTTTCAGCATTGCTGAAAAGTACAAGTCCCAAGTCTCCTCCAAGATGTGAGGCAAACTCTTAGCTGTGAGCCCTTGTACAAAAGAAAAGAAAGTTAAACACCTCCAACATCCAATGGCACAAAACAGACATTTCTATTCCAAGAGGGGATACAAAGGAATGGGACCAGAGCAAGTCCAAAATCCAGCAAGGCAAACATTAAGTCTGGTAGTTCCATGTGCAGTATCTGAAGCAATCTGTGGCAAAATTTGAACTCCAAAGGGCCTGGGTGGCTCTGCTCCAACAGCACCTCAGTTGTAGCTCCCACAGCTTTTCTCTTGGGCCAGTTCTGCTCCTTCACATCTTTCCTCAGACAGTCCACACTCCTGGCTTCTCCAAACTTCTGGGGTCTCCACTGCACCTTTGGATTCACACTCACAGCACACACTGCCCTCTCAGGGGTACACAGCCTGGCCTCCCAGGCCTTCTTCTGAAATCTGGGTGGAAGCCTTCCTGACCCCACAACTCTTGCATTCTACATGTGCCTAAAGCCAGCACCACGTGGATGATGCCAAGGTCTGCTGGAGCAGTAGCCAGGCTTCCATCTCTCTTGGTTGTAGGGGTTGAGTGCCTGGATCGCTGAGCACTCTGAATCCAATCCTGAGGAACAAATTCTCTAGGCTGCTGCCATTCTGGAACATGTTGCTCTGGGGCTGTCTTCTCAAAGCAAAGACTTTCACTTTTGCAATTTTCAGGCTGCAAAGGGTGGAGTCCTGCTGCTTCTTGTGATGCTCTCAGGCCAGCTTTTCTATTCTCCTTTTCCTTCTCAGCAAACAAGATCTCTTCTACTCTATCTTTGCAGTGCACAGCTTTGCGGGAGCTTCCTTTCTGGCCCAACTCACAATGTTTTGAATCATTCTCCTGTGCTGTTTGCTCAGTTCTCAACATAAATCTGGCTAAAAGCCCCCAACAGTAGCCACGCCACCACCTCAACATTAGACTGCCTTGAAATTTCTTCTGCCAGATTAATTAGACCACTGCCCTTAATCTCCGTCTCAAGCAAAGTCTCTGGACATGAGCAAAATGCAGATGAGCTTTCTGTCAAGGCATAACACACATTGTCTGGAGTCCAGCAGCCGATACAATCCTTCTTCCCAGCAGAAACCTCCTGAGCATGTTCTTTACTGGCTTTCTGGTCTTCTGAGCTCTGACCAGCATCCCAGATAGTACAGCCTAAGGCATTCCAGCACTACATTTTCAGCCAGCATCTCCAAACCTTCCCCTTCCAACAAGCCAATTCCAAACACTCTTGAGCCACATAGCCAGGTAATGTCATAGCAATGACCCCACTTCTCTGGTACCAAATTCTGTTTTAGTTACTTTTCTCTTTTCCTGAGACAAAATACCCGAAATCCAAAGATAAAGGGTGAAAGGTTTATTTGGCTCACAGTTTGTAGGGGTTTCAGTCCATAATTGGCTGGCTCCAAGGCAGGGTGGCACATGGCAGAAGGGCAATTATTTATGGTGGTGGGAGACAAAAGCAACAAGAGAGGGAAGGGACAAGCCTCTTTCTGTTCCTTATATTGTATGCAGGTTACCTGCCCTAGGGCAGGTGTAGCACTCACACCCTTAATCCTATCATTGGACCATGAATCAATCACAAACTCTAGCTTCTGCCACCTCTGAAAAGCCCACTTCCCCATGACTGCATGAGGCTTTAGGGGGACATCTAGACACAAGCTATAACACCTGTCCTGCTCTACCTTTCCTCATCAGTGGTAACAATTTTCATATGAAAACTTGTGTACAAATGAGAATGGATCAAAGGAAACTCTGATGTGAGTTCTCAGAGATGATAAAGTTATTCTTTCTTCCAGAAGAGGAAGTGGCACATTTGGGGTAGTCAAGATTAGAGCTTGCAGAGAGAAGATGGGTATCTCTGAGTTTGCTGCTTTCCTGTTTTCTGCAAATCCTGTTACTTTTGCAGACATATTCTATTGGTTATCTTGAGATTCAGACTTCCCCACCCTGCTTATGATGCTATCATCATGAAACATTTATTGTGTGCCAACCTGAAGCTGCTAGATATTTTATATCATTCTCTCTCACCATGAGCTAGGTGGCGCTGTTCCACTGTATGAAAAAGAAGCTGGCAATGAGAAGATAACACATGTTTTCAGTAATACAGCTGGTAAATGGCAGAGCCAGTGCTTGAACTCATTACTAATACTGAGAACCCTACTGTGTGCACAGTACATGTGGGTGACTGGGGTGAATCCTTAGTATTCTCTGGTTCCAGATGTTCAGTTCAGAATGTTCTATAGATTAAAGAAAATTCCCATCAAAAATTATTTTAATCACCCTAGTTGACCTATATGAGCCTTGCTCATGACTATCCAAATTAGAATGCTGATAATGATGAGATATAACAAATAGGCCACTGCTGAAAATGAGAAAATTGAGATCCTTTCTATCCTGTCCACAGATCAGATGACTGTTAAGAATGTGGAAGAAGCTGGATGCAGTGGCAGCAAACATCTGCAGTCCCAGCACTTGGGAGGCTGAGGGAGTGGCCATCCTGGGCTACATCGTGGGTTCACAGACAACCTGAACTCCATAGTGAGACCCTGTCTCAAAAATAGAAAAGAAAAGGGATGAGGGAACCATTTATTGCTGTGACCTTTTGAAAATTGCTTGCTTCTTCTGTTCCTTGTTATTTTTATTTAAGTAGAAATAATTACAGTAGTTACATATCATCCACATAAAGTACTGGGTGAAGAAGGGTGCCTCACATACAGTAGGTGTGTGATTACTGCTAGTCATCACCACCACCACTATCAGCGCCATTGTCATCAGCTGGGGTATGTGGACGGAGGTGCAGGGGTAACAGGAGTGGTGTCGAGTGTGGGCTGAAGCCACATCTCCAGCCTGAGACACCTCTGTGGTTAGCAGCTTCCTTTCCTAAGAAAAAGGTGTAGTTACTGAATTTTATGTTTGAAATGTGCTTCAGCCACCATCCAGGCTGTTTCATGAGGAAGGAATCTGATGCAAATAGAATATATTTAGGACACATGCTTAATCCTTGGAGCATTTCACATTACAGGTTGACTGTCCCTTATCCAAAATTCTTGGCAACAGAAACGTTTCAGATTTTGGATTTATATGGATTTGGAAATATTTGCTTAGATTTTACCAGTTGAACCTCCGTAACTTGAGAATCCAAAGTCAGAATGCTCCAAAATCCAAAACTTTCAACATGTAATTGTTTATAATGTAAAGAAGGTTCAGATTTAGAGTGAAATGTCAGTCTTCATTTTGAAAGTATTCACGAGCTATCTGCATCTCTATTTTAACTTTCAGAATATAATAATATATTCAGTCAGGGCTGTGCTAACATTTTCATCCAACCAAAATCAGATTCTCTCTTACCAGTCTGCTGGCTCCCTCCAACAGTGACCCCCGCATTCCCCCGTGCCCGGCTGAGGCCATGTTCTCCACGCATCCTCACTCTAGGAAAGGTGGTGAGGTTCTCTCAGCATCGGTGGTTCCCTTGGTACCATCCATGCCCCTGGCTGCAGATTTGACATGAGTTCCACTTACACAGTATGTAACCTTTATGGGCACCACCTAAGAAGGGTCTTTCTCCTCTCAGCATTTTAGGATAAACTGAAAACTTCTTAGTTTGTTTGCCTCTGTTTCCTTTGGTTTCCATGGTAATGCCTCTGTTCTAAGTCCTGAAATTTCTAAGGTCATGGTCAGGTGAGTGTGGGAGAAGGGGGTGACTGACATTTGTTACAGCAGTCCGGATTCACAAGTGTTGAAGTGTTGATCCTGGCTTAACAATTGTCGAGGGAAACATCGAAAATGGCGTAGTGTTGAGAAGCAGACAGCAAGCCTCTCTGAGTGTCACCATCCAGACATTGGGATAGAGCGGCTCAGGGAGGACAAGAAAGGGAGGTGGCTCCCCTGGACCCAGGAACCGAGGAATGGATAAAAAAGATGTGGTCTTGTTATACAATGGAGTACTATTCAGCCATAAAGAAGGATAAACTGGGGACTTCTATAGGTAAATGGATGCAACTCGAGAAAATACTCATAAGTGAAATAAACTATATGCACATGTGTAAACATTATATTGTCTCCCTAGTGTGAGAAACTGAAAGAGTAAATAAGATCTAAAATGTACAATAGATATGGTAAAACAGGAAGAAACTGGTCAAAAGGAAAGAGAAACTGGGATGGGGAAATGGGGAAAAGAAAGAAGGGAAAATAAAAAAATTATATATATATATATATGATCGTTAAGATAGATACACTACTAATTTTGCTTAGTTCATTGAAAAGAAAGGTTTGTGCCAATAATGTTTGGACAATTGAATGCTGATATCTTGTACCCTGAGTAAATAATTTAAAGATAACAATACATAATGTATTAACCATTGTTACCCTCCTATTATGTTGTTTTGAAATTTTGTTCTATTTTTTTCTCTTTAAAATTAAAAAGAAAATTTTTTAAATTGTCAATTGAGGGGTGCTTTATTTTATTTTTTCCTTTATGTGGGTACCAGGAACTGAACTCAGGACCTTGCGCTTGCCAGGCAAGCAATTATGCCGCTGAGCTATCTCACCGGCCTGAGGGGTGCTTTATATTAACTGATTAAGTTCATTCTTTGCTGGAACAAAAGTATCCCTCCACATACGTTGACAAAGGTAATCCGGCCTGGATTTTAGGGATTGTCCTGATTTGTAATGTTATATCTTAATGTCATTCAATATCCATGGAGTTTAGTTAAGAATGTACATGACTGAGCCTCTAGACTTATTGGGCATTAGGACCTACAGTCACTTAATGTTTGTGGTAGTTAATGTTTGCTCCCAAAATCCATTCCTTGTTATACTGTTAACAATATCCTACTTTTTCTTCAAAAGTGCCACCTGTCCCCAGCTCTCTATCCATGTTGTGCTGTCATCTGTGATAATAGTTGGGCACATGACCAAGCTCTGGCCAATCAGAGCATTTCATCCCCTTTTCTATAGCAGTTGGTTCAGCTGTGCAATCAAGACTGACTGTAGGGGACAGGGTGGTGCAGCTCAGTGATCAAGTACTTTCCTGGCTTATGTGAGGCCCTGGGTTCAATCCCCAGCACTATGAATAAAAGGAAAAGACTGAAGAAAATCCTCAGACTTACATACGAGATATGGGGAAAGAAACTATTGTCTCTTCCCACTAGACTTGAAGCTATGAGGCTATAAATCTGGAGCTTCTGGCAGCCATGAGTGCCCCAAGGAGAGAGCAGCCTGAGAAATCAGTGGCTCTGGAAAGCAGAGACAAGTGACAGAGGAAAATGTGCACTTTATCATCTGAGACCAGACTTTCAGCCAGGCCTGCAGATAGCCTTTCTGATTTCTTCACTACAGCATCCAAAACATTTTGTTTTTTTGTTTCTTGCTTAAGCTAGTTTGAGTAAAGTTTATTCTGCACAATGGAAAGCGTTTTGATTGATAGGAGATGATTGCTCTGATGGTTTTGCATTCCCTGTGGGAAGCTGTAACTCCTTTAGAGAGGGAAGAGGCAACCTAAGAAACTGCTGGTCCCCGGACATTTGCCGTGTCAGCGAGCACTGACATCGCGTAGAGACAGAGTATCCAGAACTCAGAATTGCAGTCTGTTCTGAGCATCATGAAAATTCAACTCAAGATTTGTCATTAAAAAAAAAAAAAGCTTTGTCGTTTTTAAGCTGTTGTGATCATGTGTTTATAGTAGGCTTGCCTGACCCACACTGAGTGAAGAGGAACTGTCTAGGGCCACATATAAAATATACAATCACGGTTAATGTATATAAGTAACAAAAACTATTTTAAAATGTTTATTATTAGAAAAAAGAGCAAGTGACCTGCAGGCCACAGGTTGAGCACACATGATTTAAAGTGTTTTGGAATCTGCAAAGTGAAGAAAACAACGTTCATAGTTGGAACTTGGGAAAGTGACTTCATTTCTTTAAGGCTTAGTTTTCTCATGTGCAAAGTGGCATATTTGGTGTACCTATCTAAAAGAATCATTAAAGGAGATAATTTATATAAAATAACCAGAACAAGATGTGCAATATAGCTTCCTCCATAAATAGAAACTATCACTGTTGATAATTGTCTTAGTTACTTTTTTCTCATTGCTGAGACAAAACACCTGATGCCCAAAGTTAAAGGAGAAAGGGATTATTTAGCTCACACTTTGTGGAGGTTTCAGTCCATAATTAGCTGGCTCCAAGGCAGGGTGGCATGGCAGAGGGCAACAGTTCTTGGCAGTGGAAGATACCAAAAGCAACAAGAGCAAAAGGGGGGAGCAAGTCTCTTTTCTATCCCTTTTTTTGGTGCCAGGAATCGAACTCATGACCTCACGCTTTCCAGGCAGGCACTGTGCCACTGAGCTATATCCCTATTGTATGCAGGCTGTCCACCCTGGGGCGGGTATACCATTCACACCCCCACTCCCAGCACTAGACAATGAATGAATCACAAACTCTAGTTTCAGCCACCTCTGAAAAGCCTGCCCCCCCATGACTGCATGAGGCTTTGGGTGGATATCTAGACACAACCATAACATTTTGCCCCTGGACCCCCAAAGGCTCATATACATTCCCTTATGGAAAAAGTGTTTAGTCCCTAAGAGTTGCCAAAGTCCTAACAGTTTCAGCATTGCTGAAAAGTACAAGTGCCAAGTCTCCTCCAAAATGCAAGGCAAACTCTTAGCTGTGAGCGCCTGTACAAATGAAAAGAAAGTTAAATACTTCCAACATTCAATGGCACAAGATAGACATTTCTATTCTAAGAGGTACATACAGGGGGATACAAAGGAATGGGACCAAAGCAAGTCCAAAATCCAGCAGGGCAAACATTAAGTCCCGTAGTTCCATGTGCAGCATCCGAGGCGATCTGTAGCAAATGTGAGCTCCAAAGGGCTTGAGTGGCTCTGCCCCTGTGGCACTGCTGGTGGTTGGAGTTCCCATGGCTTCTTTCTTTGGCTGGCTCTGCTGCCTCCTTGCAGCTTTCCTCAGATGATCCACATTCCTGGCTTCTCTAAACTTCTGAGGTCTCCACTGCACCTTTGGCTTGAACCTCACAGCTTCACACACTGCCCTCTCAGGGGCACACTTTCTGGCCTCCCAGGCCTTCTGAAATCAGGGTGGAAGCCTTCTTAACCCCACAACTCTTTCATTCTGTAATCACCTAAAATCAGCACCATGTGGATGATGCCAAGGTCTGCTGCCAACTGGAGCAGTAGCCAGGCTTTTTTTCTCTCTTGGCTGTAGGGGTCGAGTGCCTGGATTGTTGAGCACTCTGAATCTAATTCTGAGGAACAAATTCTCTATGCTGCTGCCATTCTGGAACATGGTGCTCGGTAGCTTTTCCCTCAAAGCAAAGTCTTTCAATTTTGCAGTTTTGAGGCTGCAAAGGGTGGAGTCCTCTTGCTTCTTGTGATGCCCTCAGGCCATCTTTGCAGTCCACAGCCTTACTGGCACTTCCTTTTTGTTCAAACTCACAATGTTTTAAATAATTTTGCTGGGCTCTCTGCTCTTGATTCTCAACATAAATCTGGCTAAAGCCCCCAATAATAGCCATGCCACCACCTCAACATTCGACTGCCTTGAAATGTCTTCTGCCAGATTAATTAGTTTGCTACTCTTAATCCCAGTCTCTGGCAAAGTCTCTGGACATGAGCAAAATACAAACAAACTTTCTGCCAAGCCATAACATACATCATCTGGAGTACAAGAGCCAATGGAGTCCTTTTTCCCAGCAGAAAGCTCCTGAGCTTGGTTTTTAACCAGCAGGATTTCTACCAGCCTTTTGGTCTTATGAGCTCTGACCAGAATCTCCCTTATAGAACAGCCTAAGGCATTCCAGCTTTACTTTTTTAGGTGACACCTCCAACCTTTCCAAACTTCCCATAAGGCATTCCCATAGAGTCTTTAACCACATGGTATAGTCACAGGAACGACCCCACTCCTGGTACCAAATTCTGTCTTAGTTACTTTTCTTTCATTGCTGAGACAAAATACCTGATGCCCAAAGTTAAAGAAGAAAGGGTTTATTTAGCTCAGTTTGTGGCGGTTTCAGTCTGTAACCAGCTGGCTCCAAGGCAGGGTGGTTTGGCAGAGGGGCAACAGTTCATGGCAGTGGAAGACAGCAAAAACAACAGAGCAAAAGGGAGGAGCAAGCCTCTTTCCCTCCCTTATATCGTATGCAGGCTACCCGCCCTAGGGCAGGTATGTCCAGTCCCAGCACTAGAGAATGAACCAATCACAAACTCTACATTCAGCCACCTCCGAAAGTCTCTCCCCACCATGACCTCACGAGGCTTTGGGGGGACATCCAGACACAAATCATAACAATAATGCTTTGAATTAAAAAGTCAAAATTAGAAACAAACTCTTAAAAAATAGTTTTTAGAGTTTACTAAACACTTCTATGGCTAGGGCTGTGACTCAGTGACAGAGTGGTTGCCTAGCATTCTCAAGGCCCTGTGCTCAGTATCGGGCATTGCAAAAACAAAAAACAAACACAAAGAATTCCTTAGGATTCCTCAGATTTGTCTGCTAGCTCTCCCAAGTTGGTAGGCAAAGGGAAAGCTAAATACTAGTGCTTTCTCATGTTCAAGGAAGTGTTGAGTTCCAGTAATGTTTCCCCTTATAAATCTGAGGCTGTGGTAAGTTGTCCGTGATGGTCCTTCTCCCAATGGAAATAAAACTTCAGGGCAAACTTCACCTCCTGAACACTTAAAAAAATCACCAGTAAGGAAAAATCCAACACAATACAAACCTAAAAGCCTAATCCAAATTACAGGCCTGGCAGTGTGCTAAACCTTCTTGTGAGCTATCTTGTTTTCAACACAATTTCAGAAGGTAGAAACTTTTAACATCATTTTACAGATGAGAAAAATCACATTCAAAAAGAAAAGACTTGCTGGGCATGGTGACACATCCCTGTAATCCTAGCACTCAGGATGATTACCACAAGTTTGAGGCCAACCTGGGCTATGTAGTGAGTTCAAGGCCAGCCTGAATTATATAGTGAGACTCTGTCTCAAAAAAAAAAAAAAAAAGGCTCCTTGGAAAATACAATGCTGTTAAATTGTGGAGGTAGAATTATAGCCTGTGCTGTCTGAATCTGCGACCTATTGTTTTGCTACATGACAGACTTGTTCATCACAAGTCTAGTGAGATTTGCATCCTGAGCCTCTGCCAGCCAGCTTCTGCACCCATCTTTGTCCATGGCAGTTTGAACTCCTCAGGGAACCTAGTTCCCAGGAGTCAGTACTCCAGGATCGCTGACAAGGCTTAACAGTGTGATCTTCCAGTGGCAGGCTGCGAATGATGGGGGCAGAACCAAATCACTGAGGAAAAAGGGTGTCTTTCCTGGGAAGCATTGTTATACTCCCATTATATCTGCTTGTCATTCTACTAATTTAGAGAAGATGTCCCATTGCAGGAGGACACGCCTTCCTAATGAATCACTTGGTAGTTGATTTTCTTATACATAGTTAATATGAGGACCAGATGGGAATGAAAAGTAATTATATCTATTTTTTTTCAGGGTTCAGAGGGAGAAATGGAGATGTTTATTAGAAACAAAAGTCTTATTTTTATGTGAGTTTTGTAATTGATAACATACTTGGTTCCACAGTGAATCGTCCTATGGAAACTGAAAGTTCCTGTCACCTTCATGGTTGTTACCTGACATCCGTGCTCTTGTGATCTAATATTACCATTTTCTTGGCTCATCTTTGTGAGGTTTCTTTTTGTATGCATGTGCGTTGGTGACAGTAGAAATCAGTGACAGCCACGGGTGGAGACTGAAACAGTCCTGAGCGGCTGGACGCTGTGATCCTTCTGGCACACAGGCTCGTGGGTGGCTGCTGCCGGTCAGGGCTGCCACGCTGCCTGACACTGAGAGGTTTATTTGTTTTGTGTTTAAACATCCCAGGTGTCAAATGGGCTGTGGGTTCGGACGGGTGTCCCCCAAAGACTTGATCTGCAGAGTGATTGTAATGGGAGGTGCTGTGGACATTTAGGAAGCAGGGCCTGGTGGGAGACCCTTAGGTCATTTGGGGTGTGCCTGGGATTGTGTGACCCTGATATTCCCCCACTCCCACCTGCCCAGCTAGAGAGGTGAGCACTGGCTCTAATACATGACCTTGCGTGACGTGCCAGCCTTACCAAAGGCTCAAGCCAATAAGGTCACCCAGGCTTGGACTTCAACCTCTGCAACAACAATACAAAAAGAAACCTCTACTTCATAATAGCCCGTGTTAGTTCATAGTGATGTGAAACTGACTAACAAAGTGACCATGAAGAGGGGTGGGCTTGAGAGTGGTTGAGGTGATTTCTCTTTCTTTTTTTCTCCTTCTCCTTCTTTTTTTTTCTGAGAAAGGGTCTTGCTATATATTTCTGGCTGGCCTTGGCTTTGAACTCACTATGTAGCCTCGGCTGGCCTGAAACTCAAGACAGTCCTCCTGTCTCAGCCTCCTGAGTGCTGGGATTACAGGCATGCACCACATCTGGCTTGCTTCTTGGCTGCTTGGCCTTCACTTTATTTATCACAGCCCCAGCATTCCCTTGGAAGGTCGTCTTTCCCTACAGGTGGCTCCAGCGGAGCAGCTTTTCAGCTCTAAATGTAACTCGAGACCAGATCTTACCAATCAAAGCTCATATTCCCCTGGCCACAGTGACTGATTCATAGATGGACAATGACAAGCCTGGGACCTCATCCTTTTTTGCTGAGCCTTCTAAATTGTTACCTCTCAGCCTTAGTATCAGGCTGGCTTGCTTCTCAGAAATCCCTGAGCTTTGGAGACCACATGTAACATCGGTTGACCTAAGCAGGTGTAAAGCTGGGAAGGAACACTAGTACAATGGCAGGAGGATAAGTTGTGGTGAGTTGGAGGCATACACTTCTCCATAATAGATGAGCATTGTGTAGGAGGGACTACTGTGAATAGCAGAGGAAGATGAGCTTGGGGATCGCATCACGAGATATTCTGGACCTGAAATCTGCTAGAGGATTCCGGTCAAGATGTGATTCCAGCAAGGTCACCCAAGCCTTCAAGATCGATGAAGTACAGGGCTCTAGTTATATTCTTCTTCCTCTAGCCAGCTAAGTGTTTTCATGCCAAAAGATTTAGCCATTGCTTTCTTGGGCCCTCCTCCCTTTGAGGCATCTTGGTTTTTGTTTTCTTCTCCTGAATTTTCTCCACCCACTATGGCTAAACTACCCTTTGCTTCTGAGTGTTTAAAAGAAGTTAACATTTCCTTTTTTCTGCATAAGACTTTGAACTCTTCAGGGATGAGTACTCATAGAAATCTCGTCAAAAAATGAACTCTCGTGGCAGACATCTGGTAATTCTCAATTTTTCCACTGTAGTTTGCCAAGCGATTCTGATGAACCTGTGTGTATTGATAGACACCAGCCAAAGATCATATTTCTGTTACAGTCATAACATATCCACCATTGTATTTACTCCCATTTTTTGCCTGATATTTTGCCTGCAGCATCTGATTAATCCGCTGAGGGAGAACCATCCTCTACAGTTCTACTAATCATACCATTTTCCAGGTTGGACAAATAATGAAAAAGTAAATCCCTAAACACCCTGTGTGGGGCTGGGTGTAGAACCTCCCCCGGTGCAAAGGTCTCAGAACAATTGGGGATTTTTTTGTAGCTCTAGGGATCAAACCCAGTGGCGCTTTACCCCTGAGCTACACCCCAGCCCCCCTTAAAAAAAAAACCTTTTTATTTTGAGACAGGGTGTTTGTAAGCTTTCCAGGCTGGCCCCAAACTCGTGTTCCTTCTGCCTCAGCCTCCTGCCATCCTGCGCCACCCATCTGGCTATGACTGGGGATTATATTTGGGACTCTTACTTGTGTCCTCCAAGAAAGGTGTGTCTCCCAGGCTCTAAATGTAACCTTTTTCTGCTTACTTCAGGTCTTTGAAAGTTACTCATTGGCCTTTTATCATCTAATTGCTTGATGACCAATTAATTCAAGAAGCACTTGAATAGTCAAACATAGCAAGTATTCCCAGAAACCAGCTCTCTGGACCGTGTGGCCAATAGGAAAGCAGAGACAACCCTGGGACACGCTTTCAGTCTCAGATGGGACCCCTTGCTCTGCAATCAGCCTGGGAAGCATTCTTTGGGGACCACAGTGGGAGAAATAAGCTGCTCCTAGCTATCTTGACATCATCTTTACAGCCCAATTTTCAGATATTTGCTCTGCCTTTGGCAGAGGAAAAGCCTCCATATTATTTTAAGGAAAAAGAGGATGGGGGGAGAGAGAAACAAAGTTCTCTGCATGCTGCTGTAAACCCAGAGCCTAGTTTAAAAAGCACCAAGTGCGATGTTTCTGTGGCTCTTTACTCCCTCTTGTGGCAATGTGGTGCCACTGTTTTCTAACTACGTCAATCACCTAGTTGTTTCACATGACAATGTAACAGGTAGGACGTAATCCAATGAGGCAAAAAGCAGAGAATATGTATGAATTTGGGTATATGTCTCAGAGAATTAAGGCATTCAGCTTTAAAACATGTAAATAAACATGTTTCCACCAACAGATAATTTCACAACCACCATTTCTAACAAACGTTGGGTTAATATGAGGATTTGGGGAGGAAAGTACTACATTTTCCCATTCCATTCCAGCTTCAGATAAATTGTATACATTTTGCTATGAAAATTTGGATCTAAATTCATATGTACATTCTAGTGATAGAATATATGTAATATTTCCAGAATTATTTTATTCGTTGGATATCGTTATTATATGCTCCTCGCCACATACCTGAAAGGAGTGGAACAAATGGTATAGCTGCAGAGGTCCCTTTTTTGATATCGTCAATGAGATGAACTTCCCTCTAAGAAACTGTACAAAGATAAATTCTGTTTTTCAAAGAAAATGAGCTGGCAATTTTTAAAGAATTATGCATTGCTTTTGGGTCTTTCTCAAGTTGGGTCAGATGCATCTATTGTATTACACAAGTTCTCAGTAGACAAGTAAATCATACGACATCCTAATAAGAACCGTGTTATGGTTAATATCTCAGTGTTTCCCCAAAGCCTCATGTGCTCCCAGGCGGGGCTTTTGGGAGGTGACTGAACCGTGGTGCGTGACGCTGGATCATGGGTGTGACAGTGGGTGTATATGTATCTCCTGCCTTGAATGCGTGCTGCCTCCTGCCTGCCACATGTCGTGGACTGTTGCCCCTCTGCCACGCCACCCTGCCTTGGAGCCAGCCGACTATGGACCAAAACCTCGGCAAACTGTGAGCTAAATAAATCTCCCTTCCTTTAACTTGTGGGTGTTGAATATTTTGTCCCAGCAGTGAGAAAGTAACCAAGACAAAGAGACTCTTTTCAGGCGTGGAGTCTCTCAAGGGCGTTCCATAACTGGCCTGCTGCTCGGGCGTGCTCCTGGCGGCTGTAAACATGTGTCTTCTCCAGTGTGGTAGGCGACATCTAAGCAGGTCCTCATGGTCCTTCCCTGACCTTGTATTTTTTTTTGTGTGTGGGTACCGGGGGTCGACCTCAGGACCTCGCGCGCCAGCAGGTGCCCGTGCCGCTGAGCGATATCACCGGCCCCTTTTTCGTATGTGGGATCCGGGAGTCGAACTCGGGCCCTCGCGCTTGCCGGGCAGGCGCTTAAGCCACTGAGCCATCTCACCGGCCCCCTGACCTTGTATTTTTGCGCATGGGCTGGACTTGACTTTTTTCAATGAATAGAATATTGCAAAAGTAATGGGATATCTCTTATAAGGTTAGGTTACATTGTTTCATTTATACTAAAAGTTTATCTTAGTTAATTGAAAAGAAAGTTTATGTTATTATATGTTGTTTCCTTTTTTTTTTTTTATGTGGGTACCGGGAGTCGACCTCAGGACCTCACACTTGCCAGCAAGCACTTGTGCCGCTGAGCGATATCATCGGCCCTTTTTTTCCTATATGTGGGTTCCCGGAGTCGAACTCAGGACCTCACTCTTGCGGGGCAGGCGCGTATGCCCCTGAGCTATCTCACCTGCCCTGTTTGTTTCTTTTTTGTAAGAATCTTTTTGGTTTATGTCTTATAGTTTGAAGATAACCATATGCAGTGTAATAATTATTGTTATTCTCTTAAAGAAAAGAAATCATTTCCCAAAACTTGGAAGCAACCTAGCAGCCTTTCTATTGGCATGGTCCATTCAGACAATGGAAGAGTGCAGAAAAAAGAGTTATCAAGCCCTGAAAAGACATGGCCGGAAATTAAATGCATATTATTAAGTGAAAGAAGCCGATAAGCCAATTTGAAAGGGCTACTTGCTCTATGATTCCAACAACGTAACACTTTGGGAAAGATAAAACTAGGAACAAAAGATCCGTGATTGCAGGGGTTAAGCAGGAGAGAGGGACGAGTAGGTGTAGCAGGAAAGAACTGCAGGGCAGCGGCGTTATTCTGTGCGGTGCTGTGGTGGTGGATGCGTTGCGTTACGCATTTATTAAAACCCAGGTAACGCAGAGCGCTGAGAGTGAGCCTAATGTAAACCGCGGACTTCAGGTGACAATGTGTCCATGCAGCTTCACCGTACTTTTCAATCAGACCTCTCATGAATGTTCAAATCTTACATCCCGCACAGGGACCTGTGCTCAACAGGTAAGTTTAGAAAAGAAAACAGCCCTGCTGTTTCAATTATTATCGTCGGGGTGGTGGTGGTGGTGCTGGTGACTGAACCCAGAGAGCGCTGAACCTCATCCCTCGCCCTTTTTTAAAATCTTATTTTGAAACAGAGTCTCTCTAAATTGTTCAGGTTGGCCTCAAACTTGCAGTCTTCCTGTCTTAGCCTCCCCAGCGGCTGGAACGTATGCACCACCACATCCCTCTCGGTCCTGCTTTTATTACGAGCATTTGACTTTTAAAAGCTGGGTATTGTGTAACAGGCCAGTGACTTCAGCCTTTGGGAGGCTAAGGCAGGAGAACCCCGAAGGCAGCCTAGACTACGTTAAAAACAGCTTTTAACTTTTATACACTGGGTGCTAGCTCAGTATCTTGTGCTGTTAAACTAGGATAGATCTAGCTTCTGTGATACTTCCAAAGTGGGGCTAACCCAACTTTAGTTCTCTCATGTCTCTTTCCAGAGAGTGCAGGACCCATATAACCAGAAGCAGCCACACACCCATGGTATTAGGAAAGACTAGCAGCAGTCATCTCAGCAAAAATGACATTCCCAGATCCCAGTGCAGTTAGACCTCTAGTCCAGTTACCAGCCAAGGATTATCGTGGGAAGGATGAAAAAAAGAAAACTCCTTGTCTGAGTCTGTTAATCTGTCAGACTGTGCCAGCTGGCTATAGTCAGTGAACCTACACATGACTGGGAAATAGCTTTTTTTTTTTTTTTTGAGACAAGATATCACTATGTAGTTGAGGCTGGCTTTGAACTTGTGGTGATCCTCCTGCCTCAGCCTCCCAAGTGCTGTGATTACAGGCATGTGCTACCACACCTAGTTGGGAACTATCTTTTGCAAAGAAGTTAGTTATACTTCAGTGTGCTCTTACTGACACTTTGCATAAACCCAGGGCCTTCTCCAGCTGTGTTGCAGTTTCTTTTTTTTTTTTTTTTGGTACCAGGAATCGAACTCAGGACCTTGTGCTTACCAGGCAGGCACTGCGCCACTAAGCTATATCCCCAGCCCTGTGTTGCAGTTTCTAACACCACTGTGACTGGGCCTCAGAGACCCAGGGAGGGCACGCTGATGTAAGCTTTGCTACTCCAAAGAATGCTTAAAAGTTTCTTTTCTTCATACATTTTCTTGCTGCAGCAGGTCTAACCCAGATCATGTGTCTAACTCTAAGAAATAAGATGAAGGAGAAATAAATTAGAAAAGAATCCATTATATTCTCACTATGAGCTGCCCTTGAGAAAAAGCCAGGTCTGAAGCATTTCTTTCCTGATCCTGAAATCTGCAAAGTACAGCTGCACACACAGTATCAGGTCCCCTAGGGAGTTTCTTGTGACCTCAAGAAAGAAATTTCCATTTCCACTCAAGACTTGATCCTGACTTATGCAGTATTAAGGCAGGAGATTAGGGTGTGGCCAACTGGCTGGGCAAGTGGGCGTGACCTGTCAATCATGGAGATTCAGGACACATGTGCAGAAAACAGTTCCCAAACCCTGCAGCCTGAGAAGATCAATCGGAAAGTGCTGTCTTCAATTCTTTTAGCGTAAAATCAAGCAGGTTTTTGATCGAATGGCCTAGATTTGATGTCAGCCTGAAAAATGGGGAGGGTGGGTACAAACACGTCCACCATTAACCTTGTGGCCACTGGTTAATGTCCCTCTCTCAGTGGCCTGTAGACACTCTGCAGCCCGTACTTCTTTTCCTTCCTTTAATTGGCCTGCCCTCACTCTGCAGAACTTGCTTTTCCTGCCTTTAATAAATGTAAAAACCTTGCCTTTTCTGAGTGGCCTGTCCAATTCTTTGTTTAGGACACCAATAACCTGGAAAGAATCCCTGGAAAGAGTCTGGAGAAACCCAGAATTTGGAAACATAGTCTTGGTGAGCCAGCAGGAGGGAAGTAGTTTTGTTTGTAGGAGAGAAGAATTAGTGGGCTCCTTGGCAGAGGCCCGGCATCTAGCTACCTGCTGCCCTGTTCTGTGCTAAGCCATGCTGTACTGCTCTGCACCGTGCCCCTTTGCACTACGCCTCTCTCCCCTGTACCTGTCTGTCCCCCACTGCAGCTCACTGGGACAAGCTCGTGCCAGGGCAGGCTCACACTAGGTGAGCTCGTGCTGAGGCCCATGGTGTGTGTAGGACGGCACCGAAGGGTTGCAGGTTCTGTGTGTGACCCAGAGTTTTGCGTGACTGTTTGCCCCCACATTTTTGTTTTCCCCAATACTTTTTTCAGCTTTCTCACTCTTTTGGGAGAAATAGCAGTTGATAACTCGATCTCCTGCTCGAGTAGCCACCTACCCCAGCCTGCTCCTTTCTGTGCTCTAAGTTGCATCTATGCTTTTCCCCTAGATGGCCTTTTATCTCCAGGTAGCCTTCATGGGTCACTCCCTCAGGACCTGTTTCCTAAGACTTCAGGGGGCCATCCCGGTCCAGTTGATTCAGCCATGTTTGCTCACTGTTTTCTTTTTCAATTGACCTCATGGACACCAGGAAAGGATACCAGGAAATATCGCCCTTACAGACAAGAGCTAAAGCCTCCACTTGCAGGGAATGTATGGGCCTCATCTCTTCCACACCAGGTTGGATCCCCTCTGTTTCTCCTAACAGAAGTTCAGGTAATTTAGAAATATGTGCTTGAGGGCCTAAGTGGAGCAGAGGGAACAGCCAGCAAAGGTCAACTCGGCTGGCTGTTAGCGTAGAGCACAGCTGGAATCAGTAGATAACAAACCCTAACCTTGTATGCACATAGAACCTTCCAAGGTTTTTTTTTTTTTTTTCTCTAAATGCTGAAAAAGAGATATCTATCTTTGCCACGTCCTGTGCAGCTCTCAAAGTTCCCGGGGGGAAGGATGGGGAGAGGATGGAGAAATAAAGAAAAAAGACAAAAAGCTGAGGTCAGGTGGAGCCCTCTCTCCTGATGGGAGGAAAGGAACTGCTCAACCAAGGCAGTGCATTTATTTACACATTTAGCAAGTTGGTGTCCCCTGACACCCCTTTTCCAAGCAACCCATTGCTTGGATTGCCTTGGGGCTAGGTGTTCTCTGGGCTGGAGCAGCTTGTTTCTGTAGCCCACCTCTGCTGCTCTTTGTTCCTTCTTTGTTGCTCTTTGTTCTCTGGCTTCCCCGCCTGCTGCACTGGGGAGGTGGAGCAGGAGCGCACATGTGATCAATTTCCAGCCTCAGCCGCTCCCCACATATCTTGACTGCCTTAAACAAAGTAATTACCAAACTTTTTCTTGTTGGGATAAATGTGAGGGATACTGTTTTTCAAGTGGCTGGTTGGCATCCCAGGGCTTCACCCTAGGCTTTAAGGAGTTACAGTGGGTGGCAGGCTGTGGAGAGGTCTAAGGGAAAAGGAAAGGCACGGTGCTCTTCATTTCAGTGTGACGTCTCGCAGCACTTCTGAGGCTCATAGCAGATGCCCTGGGGACTCAACACATCTGCATCCTTCTGCATCTGGTGCCCTCAAAAGAACCCCAGACCTACCTTTTTCTCTCTATAGATAAGCCCCACGACACACCATGGGAGCACCCTGCAGATCCCAGCCACCTCACCATCAAGACACAGCCTTAAAAATTGGGAAGAGTTTGACCCTGACAGTCTGAAAAAAGAGCAACTTATCTTCTATTGCAATATCATTTGGGCTGGTGAGATGGCTCAGCGGCACAAGCGCCTGCCTGGCAAGTGCGAGGTCCTGAGTTCAACTCCCGGAACCCACATACAAATAAAAGGGCCAGTGATATCGCTCAGCGGCACAAGCACTTGCTGGCAAGCGTGAGGTCAACTCCCAGCGTTTGGGTCCACTAAGAACTGGGAAATGGCAAGAGATTGGTACAGAATGGCAGTCAAATTTAAATGCTATTTTTCAGTTAGATCTTTTCTGCAAAAGGCAAGGAAAGTGATGTGAAATCCCTTATGTTCAGGCTTTTATGGCTTTTTATCTCTGCAAGGGCCGGAGAACAATGGTACTTCAAGAGACCTCCAGAGAGGGGGAAGTTGATATCATCGATGATCCATCCTCAGACCCCCACAGCCTCTCGGGGGGATATAGGTCTCCATGTCCTGTTTTATGAAAACAGCCACACTGGGAGGCCTCCTCAACTTCTCTTTATAATCCTCAGCCCAGTAAACCAGTCACATCCTCTTCAGGTGACTCAGAAACTCCACAAGAGGCCCAGTGCTCCCTAGTCCCCTCCTCATGCTCTCAGACAGCTTCCATCCCTGCAGGACATATGCCAAGTGGAAGTTCTGCCCCCAGAGAGGTCCCAGGAGTACAGGAGACCACTCAAGTCCAGGTTCCTTTACAGTGGCAGATACCCAATCCTGCAAAAAATGTTAAGCTGATTTTCAAAAGATCTGGTAGGTTTGCAGATGGGTTTCAAAGTTTTGCCTTTGACCTACTGTGGCAAGATATCCAATTTGTCTTGGCCACTTGCTGTACCCTACATGATAAATAAAGGACCCTAGAAGAGGATCGGAGACATGCAGATGAACGATATGCTGCAGTAAGACAAGGGAATCACCCTGGAGGGGTTGATGTCATCCCTCTGACAGAAATGAACTGGGACTATTTTAGATATGAGGTCTAAAATGATAACTGCTCTTATCATGGGAATAAAAAGATGCATTAAGAAACCTGTTAATTATGAAAAGGTGAGAGAGATTACACAAGACAAAGAGGAAAACCCAGCTGTCTTGTAGCCGATTAGTATAAGCTTTCAGTAAATATGTAAACCTAGATCCATCTTCCAGGGAGGGGCAGGTACTAATGAGACAGCATTTCTTTGGTCAGTTAGCCCCAGATATTTGGCACAAATTACAAAAACTTCAGATGGACCCCCGGGCCCATTTGACCCAATTTCTAGATACAGCCTTTTCTATGCTCAACAATCAGGATCTAGAGGAGGACGAAAGGAGAAGGGCTGGAAAAAAAAAAGACAGGCCAAAATTATGGCTGTCCCAGTTGAACTGATTTAAGAAGCCAAGTTATCCCAGGGAAACCTAAGGCAATCAGAGAAGGAATTCTTGCTCTAAACACAAGGACACTGGACCCTGGGCACACGGCTGTACTAAGCCACCCCCTGGGCCTTGCTCCATGTGTCAGGTGGCCAATGTGCCCCACCCATGGCACTGGTGGTGACCTCACTCCCAGAGAGGGGCTAGGCCAGCCAAGCTATCACCTCCTACTTTGATGAAGAGGACTGAGGGCCCGGGGAAATCTGCAATGCCCCTTGTCCACGGGTATCTTCTTCTCCTAGGAGGAACCCCAGATATACTTAGACATGGGTAAGCAAATTCAATTTCTGGTCAATACAAGGTAGGCTTACTTTGTTTTAACTTCCTTCTCTGGAAAACCCTCCTCTATCTATAGCCATATTGGTGTCACAGGGAACACCAGTCAGAGCTTCTTTACATCTGCTCTGAAATGTCAATTCGAATATCAAATATTCAACCATGAGGTTTTTTTTTTTTTTGTGGGTACTGGGAGTCGAACTCAGGACCTCGTGCTTGCCAGGCAGGCGCTTATGCCACTGAGCCATCTCACTGGCCCAGCCATGAAGTTTTAATTGCCTCGGGGGGTCCCTGCTGCCATACTAGATTTGAGGGCAGTTCTCCAATTCCAGCAAAGGCCAAGGTGTATTTTACCTGTTGGAACTATGCCAGGCCTCCCTGACCTAATTAGCCGACAGATAGATCCTGACCTGTGGTGTAACGCAATCCCTGCAAGGGCAAATTCCACAGTGCCACTAGTTATAAAATTAAAAGATGCCAGCCAGTTTCCTAACCAAAAGAAATCATTATTTAATCAAAGAAGCAACACTTTAAGGCCTCTGGCCTCTCATAGATAGGTTTCTCAAACATGGCCTTCTGCAGCCTTGCCAGTCTCCTTGCGTGATTCCAGTTCTCCCCGTTGTAATGCCCTCAGGAGAATAGAGAACAGTAGGAGACCTCTGCCTCATTAACAGTAATCTCAGTCCTCCTCCTGGTGGCAGATCCACATATAACCCTCTCCCACATGCCAGGAAACTCATCTCCCAGTTTGGCGTACCCCATTTCCTTCAGAATGACAGTAGGCCTTCTTTAACCTCTCAAATAATTCAGAGGGTGGCAAAGGCGTTAGGACTAAAGTACCATCTCCATTCTACATGGAGACCTCAGTCCTTCGGAAAGGTTGAAAGAGCCAACCGGACCCTAAAACAAACTCTGGAAAAACTTTGCCAAGAGACTTCTGAGTCTTGGCTCCAGTTATTGCCAGTGGCCCTTGTGAGGATTGAAAATGACCCTGAAACTGGGCTAAATACTTGTCCATTTGAGATGTTATTTGAGAGGCCTTTTGTATCTTCTGGTATGGTAGTGGACCGGGAGACCACAAGACTCTTACAATGTCTTACTGATCTTGGCCAAGTACAACAGCCTGTCCAACTGTATGGGAACAAAGTCCTGTCAGCTCCTGGTGCAGGGGGATACCTAATGTCTGCCCTGGGGATCAAAATTAAAATTTGGAAAAAAGGACTCCTATAGACCAATTGAAACCAAAATGGGAGGGCCCCATTTCAGTGATCCTTGTCACACCCACTGCAGTAAAGGTGGCAGAGATAGGTACCTGGATTCACCTTTCTAGGATAAAGCCAGCCCCACCTAGACTGCCTGAGGAAAAAGACCACCCAAAAGAAAACAGCTACTCTTGTGAACCTCTGGAAGATCTGAGGCTCCTCTTCAAAAAACAAGACTCCAGTACTGGTCCGGGTTCAGATAAATAGAGTCACTAATCCACCACAGTTTAAGTGGGCACCTGTATTGGAACACCTGCTTTTAATTTGATCCACGTGTGGGTAATTTTGCTAGGACTACAGCTCTCAGGCTCTTGGTAGTTTATATAATATCCCTCTTTGCCTTGCTTTCTCCTCCATAGCAAGTGGGGAAATAAAATTTAGAAAATTTCTTACAAAAAATAACATGGACAAATAATGTGTTTAATTGCTGAACCTGTCATAGTCCACCTTTTAAGATAGACCAAGAAGTATTTCGTCCTTCTACTTATATTTAGTCTCTGTATCCTCAACCTAATAGTAAAGCTTATCCATTCAAGGTGTCAAATGCTAATCTAGAGTACAGCCCATGACTCTCTTGACAAATTCACCAAGCTTTCTCCCATCAAACAAGCAGTTCATTAGTTCTTCACACATAGGCACTAACTCATTTCTCATTGTCTTCTGATAGTTTCTTTAAGCCTAGCCAGTGAGCCCCAATATCCCAAAATAGTTGGAGAGCACATAATCTCCAGTAAGTGGGGACTTCAGCTCCTTTCAGGCAGAAATAGATATTTGAAGACAGAGATGTCCATACCCTCAGCGTCACATAAAGTATTATGAGTATTTATGTCTTTCAGGGGGAAATGAGGCAGGTGGTTAGGGTGTGGCCAACTGGCTGGGCAAGTAGGTGTGACCTGTCAATCACAGAGATCCAGGACAGGTGCGGAGAAACCAGTTCCTGCAACTTGGGACCAATCAGAAAGTGCTATCTTCAATTCTTCTGGCATGAAATCAAGCAGGTTTTTGATAGAATGGGCTAGATCTGACATCGTCCTGGAGAAATGGGGGGTGTAAAGACGTCTGCCATTAACCTCATGGCCATTGATCTCGCTCTGTCAGTGGGCCTTTCTCTGCAGAGCACACATCTTTTTCTACCTTTAATTGGCCTGTACCCACTCTGCAGAGTGCACTTTTTCTACCCTTAGTAAATGTAAAACTTCACTACCTTTTTAAAATGCCTTGTCTAATTCTTTGTTCAGGACACTAAGAATCTGGAAAGAATCCCTGGAAAGAGTCTACAGAATCCCAGAATCTAGTAACAGTATGAATTTCTTGAAAGCCTGTATTGATCCCCAAATGAATCCATTTTCTTATCTCAATTACTGTGGTCTAAATGGTCTAAATGAGCTGCAAAGCTGCAATGAAATGCCAGCTGCTGCTCAATGATAGCTCAAACTAGCTGCAGTAAGCACAAAAGTTTCCACCTGTCTTTGTCCTATTTTGGTCCCAGATGGTAGTTCTTACCTCTCAGTGCAGTGGGCACTAATATTGTCAGGACTCAGTGTGGGCCTGTCTTTATTTTATACTCCAAGCTCTGCAAATGCAGAGATAGGAAAACTATGACCACAGGACTCACAAGAAAACAACACAGATTGCTACCAAGAATATGCCCAATGCCAGCTAGCTCTAGACTAGTATGGGGAACCACTCAGGCTGCTTCAAAGCTCAGAGGCATCTAAGGACACCTGAGGATGTGACCCTGCTGTCCAGCACAAACCTGTAGTGGAATACAGTTATGTAACCGTGACTTAGCACAGATAAACACGCATGTGCTGGTTATGGCACTATGTAAGAATGTAAATATGAGGTAACAACCTGTATAAGAATTATGCAATAAAGACGCAGGCTGCTCTTGTGCTCTTACACTATGGCTCTTGTGCTCTTGTGCTTTTGTGCTCTGCTCTGCTCCATGCTGCCTGCTGTTGTTGCCGATGTCTTGCACATGTGTGTTCTTTAACCCTGGGACCTCACCCTCAGAAATCTCCCTTGGGCCCCTGAGCAGGCTGACAGCTAGGCAGTCCAGGGATCAAGTCTAGACCAAACTGCCGTACTGGAAAAGCACAGGAGATGGCTGAGCTTCTTACCAGGCCAGCCTGTAAGAAACAGTCTTGACCAAATTGTCGAGCCACATGATAAAAGGAAGTGGAAGGCAGCCCTCTGTACCTGTGTAGGAAGCGAGAGAAATACTGGCTACTGCCTTTATATCATAGTATGCTTTATCCATTAGCAAATGTGGTTCAGCAAATGTCTCTGGTTCTCTTCAGTCAAACTGGCCATTCCACATTTTAGGGGGCATGATATTAAATGCATCTGTGTGAAAGAGGGAAGAGATGTATCCTCTTTTCACTGTGGCCAAGGCTAAGACATAGTTTAAAATTTCCCCTTCTCAGAGAGTAGTGATTGATTCTAGGTCAACTTGTGAAGACAAAACTTTTCCATTTATGTTCTCTGAGGCATCTGATGTTGTAGACCGCTCCATTTCCTCCTCTGCGTTGGTTGGATGCTGCATTTTTCTGATCATTTTCACAGCTCTCACTCATCTTTCTTCATGCTTTACTGTTGCCTTTTCCCTACCTGGGTCTTACATGTGGGAATTCCTCCCCCTCTCTTCTCTCTCCTCTCTCTCTGCTCTTTCCTTTCCTCTCCTCTCTTCTCCTCTTCTTTTTCTCTCTCTCACTCTCTCTCTCTTCTTATGCTTATTTTGTTTTCTGGCTAAAAAATTTCATTTGCTCCAAAACTTCAGTTCTATTTCATGTTGGCCTCTTCTATAATTTAAACTCTTCTTTTTCAATTTACAAACTTAAATTTCCAACTGCTTCCTGGATCGTCCATAAAATAGGCTCACTTGCATCTTCAAATTCATATATGCAGCCAAATTAATCAATTCCAGCCTGTTCCCCCTATTTTTCTACCTATTGCCCTTAACAAACTTACTCCTCCTGTAGGGTTTCTTTTTCCAATGAATGACATACCTACCTAACTCTGAAGCTCAGATCAAATGCCTCCTGATTCTTGAAGTCTTCCATGGTATTTTGGTTGGGATTATGAACCCTTTTCTTTACACAATATGCTATTTGTTATTTTTTTTTAATGTGCATTTATCAAGAATTGTGAAGGGAAGATGGATGTGGTGGCACATGCTTGTAATTCCAGCACTCAGGAGGCTGAGGCAGGAGAATCATGAGTTCAAGGCTAGCCTGGACTATATAGCAAGACCCTGTCTTGGGAAAAAAAAAAAAGGAAATTGTGAAGGGTCTGAGATTGTACTTTACTTGCAAGCTCACTAGTTAGCCTAGCACAGTTCAGTGGATACTGAGCTACTCCAGGGTCAGATATAAAGGATTTTTATCGCTCATAGTGTGGCAACCTCCATGAGCTTTGTGCTTGAAATGGTTCCTTGTCCCCCATGTCCCATGACTGACAGGCAGAGGGGCCTATGTGAATGCTGGGAATGTTTTGTGGCCCATCTGAAGGATTCTGAGTGCAGGGAGCCTGTATCTCTTATAGTGGCTGTAAGGGAACCTGCCTGACTCTTGCTCCAAAGAGAGAGATTATATTACTGTAAGCCCCCGACTTATGAACGAGTTCTGTTCCTGGAGGAAGTTCGCGAGTCAGATTCATTTGTAAGTCTGGCAAAGGGAGTCTTAGACACCTTTGACACAAATATGCAACGTGTCTTGCTTTGCACTTCCTGGCAGTCCCCTCCACATCACCGCTGCTTCTCCTCTGGCTTCCGGATGTCCTGGGCTCTGACTGAGCACTGTACTATGTACCCTGTCACACTGCACAGTGACCACACAGCAGCACAACTGTGACCATGTCCGGCACACACGTGAGCTACTTCAGTGATTTGTTCCTATCTACTAATGTTCATAATGCGAGGTCTGCTTGTGTCTGGGAAAGATCACAACTTAAATGTCCGTAAGTCAGGGACTTACTGTATTTTTATGGGACAGTAAACAAGCATGACCTTTGTTCCATAGGGAAGTATTATCTATATTTTCCTATTCATTATATTGTTAATAAATGAACATTCTTGAAAGATAGTCTGGAACAAAAGGGCAGTTAGTGTTTCTTGTCAAAAGATAAGCAGAAATGTGAGAGAGGATAGATGCTTGTGTCTTTTTTTTTTTTTTGTGGGTACCAGGGTGTCGACCTCAGAACCTCACGTGCCAGCAGGCACCCGTGCCGCTGAGCGATATCACCGGCCCCTTTTTCACATGTGGGATCCGGGAGTCGAACTCGGGCCCTCGCGCTTGCAAGGCAGGTGCTTATGCCACTGAGCCGTCTCACTGGCCCCGATGCTTGTGTCTTGAGTAAGAATCATCCTGCCTTGTTTTATATTAACTATTGGTATTTTTTCATGTATCAAATGTAATCTCTTTTATATTAGAGATGGTGGTTAATTTTTTTTTTTTGCGGGTACCGGGAGTCAAACTCAGGACCTCATGCTTGCCAGGCAGGCACTTATGCTGCTGAGCTATGTCACTGGCCCGGTGGTTAATTTTTGATAAAGACGATCAATGAAGGTTCCTGCGTGCCCAGATAAAACCGGTTCGTAGAAGGAGGCATCGTTGGCTGTGGCTGGGCGTCCTTCTGAGACTCTGGAAGTACGGCAGTGGAGGAAGTGTCGGGCACAGCATCTGTCTAAAATCAGCACCAAAAATGGGGCCTCAACCATGGTCAGTTTGACAAGGATAGTGCTTTGTAAATAACTGTATAACTCTGGGTTCTTATTTATAAGCAAGGAAAACTGACTCTGGTTGAATTAAGTATGAAAGAATTTTTAAGCAGACAAAGGGTGGATGACAGACTCTCAAGGGGGGCGGAGAGTGAGGCTCTGAGTCTCCACAGCCCGGAACAGCCCGAATCATGCCACATAATAAGTCCCATCAAGACACCCTGATTAGACAGCCTTGCCGTGGGAAGCTAAATGCTGCCACTCAGAACTCTGCGACGACCACCTTGAATCTTGCCCACTCTCCCTAGAACCAGTGCTGTCGCTGCTCCCACCACTTTATCACCAGAATAAATAGATTCTGCAGTTTGTCACTCACTCTGTCAACTGTCATTTCTCAATGCAGTGCCTTAGGAGGCAGTATCTGATTGACCAATGTAGATCACAACCTACGCCTTACTGTGAGGGAGGCTGGGATTATGAGTATCTGGTATTTTGAGACTCTGGGAGTAGGGAAAAGGTAGGGAGTTTTCCAACAATAGGAAATTGGCTGAAACTGAGCAGCAACAAAGCAAAAGAATGTAGTTGCATTGTAATATCCCTTCATGCTCTCTCCGCTTTCCATACATCATTAGGGCTAAGCTGAAAAGCTACTGTCTCTCGTACATCAGTGACCTCTTGGAAGGAAGGCATCCGTAGGGGTGAAGCAAAGGGAACACACTTAGGAGGAGCTCAAGCCAGCAGGGAAGGTAAACAGAATTGTTACTGGGAAAGGGGTGGAGAAAGATTAGGACGGTGGGTAATAGGGGATGTGATCTGCCTGTGTTCTTCGGGTGTTAGCACGTAGCCTGGGGCTTGCTTCTGTGATCATGGAATTAAAACTAAGGCATTCGGTGCAAATTTAGAGAAAGAGCTTCAATTGGAAGGTAAGAGAAATTGGAGACACAGCTCTGACAAATATCAAGCCAGTTCACTAACAAAGCAAAGTAAGAGAAGATAGGAAGGGCCGGTGAGATGGCTCAGCGGTGTAAGCGCCTGCCTGGCAAGCGCGAGGGCCTGAGTTTGACTCCCAGAACCCACATACGAAAAAAGGGCCGGTGATATCGCTCAGCGGCATGGGCACCTGCTGGCGCGCAAGGTCCTGAGATCGACCCCGGTACCCACAAAAAAAAAAAAAAGAGAGAAGATAGGAAAAGGTCTTCAGTTTGAAGAGCTGAAAGGGGAATAGGTCTGAAGAAGTGGATCAGACTGGCCTACTAAAGGAAAGGGTGCTGTGGCGGGCTGGGGTCTGGCTGATCAGTATCTCAGTTCTGGCTTGTTTTTGTTTTTGGTTTTTAGCTCCAGAGGAACTCTTATGGCTGGAGAGGCAGTTTTGTCCCTCTGAGTGAGAGGTGGAATGGGCCATCACTTTTAGGCATCTTGCCCCATTGGCTGGAGGCTCTGGTATACCGCACCTACTTCTTCACCATCTTAACTGAGTTGGTTTTCCGTTCCAGAATTAGGCAAAACCTCAGTCTATAAAATAAACTATCTTGATGGCCCAAGCAAAGGAGGTTGGTTTTAAAGACACATCCATCTCCCATTAATCACAAAGATTTACTATCTTCATTTCTAAATATTTTGCAAAATATCCTCCTTGACATTTCCTCTTACTCCTTCTTAATCATCTTATTTGGGTTTTGTTTTTATTCTACAGTTGGGTAACACTTCAGTCCATAAAATAAAGTGCTCTGATGCTTCAAGCAAAGGAGGTTGGTTTTTCTGCTTTTCTTGAAGAAAGCAGAAATGAAAGGAAAAGAGGGTTGTTCATTTCAAAACTACTTTCCCTGAAAGCAGGAACAGGAAGACAGGACAATAGGAAAATTACTGATTAGTTAATTAATATCAGGTTATTTCAGGTTAATTCTTTTACGTAAGGATTAAAGCCCAAGGAATGTCATCATGGTACTAATTGAAACTGGCTCTGTTTGGGTAATTCTTAAGGGCTTTCTTTCCTTTCTTGCCCTTTTCCTTCTTTCCCCTTATGCTTCTTTCTTTTTCTTTCTTTTCCTTCCTTCTTTCTTTCTTTCTTTCTTTCTTTCTTTCTTTCTTTCTTTCCTTTCTCTCTCTCTCTCTTTCTGTCTTCCTTTCTTCCTTCCTTCCCTCCCTTCCTCCTTCCCTGCTTTCTTGCTTGCTCTCTCCTCCCCCCTTCCTTCCTTGTTTCTTTTTCTTTCATGGTGCTGGGGATCGACCAGGCTCTCACACATGCTAGTAAGTGCTTTACCACTAAGCTACACCCCCAACCCTTTATCTTTGAGTTCAGTGCCATCTGAGATTGTCTCCCTGGATTTCAGCCAGTGCCGGAATGCAAGAGTCAAAGGCAGATGTGCACAAATGTGTAAGAGAGCGAAGTTCTTGTTTAAAGTACAGCTGTCAGTGGGAGGAGGTACACTTTGGAGGTTTAGGTTTGGTTACAGAGAGACCACTCGTGTTGCTGGAGCATAGAAACCATAATTCCAGAGCTTGGAACCACTGCTGTCTGGTTGGCCTCTGTAGCCATAAGCTTCACTTCCTTGTCTCAGACATGGTTTGTCAAAATGGAAACCACATTCCCTTGCAAAAGTTGCTCTTTTCCCATTGTTTCTTATTTTGATGAATAGCCTCCCGTAACCTAGATTTTCAAGCCACAAATGTGTTTTTTTCAGTTGCTTGTCCCTCACATTCAGATTCAACTAAGTACAAAAAGACCTATTAACTTTATTTCCAAATACATTGTAAATTTTTCTACTTCTGCCCTTCATAATTTCCTGCAAGTTTTAAAATATGTTATTTCCTAATCTAATCCACGCTTGTCACAGTCTTTTTTTAATTTATTAGTACATGTTTGTAGTACATAATGTTTACATTCCTTGTGGAGAGGTGGTACATGTACACAATACATCTTAATTCCTTTTTTCATCCCCTTTCCCTTCCTTCCCTCCCCCATCTCTTGATCCCCTTCCTTTTCTCTCCGTGTTTCCTGCACGGTTCACAGTGTTTATGTTCCTGGGTCACCAAGTCTTCACGGGGTTCGCGGTCCTGGAAAATTTACCACCTGACTTGGAGTAGCTGCAGAGACCTCACCGATCATCGGTAGACTTGTGTCTAAAATCTAGGGGATGCTTAGTAAATGCTGAATGGATCAATGAACGACTGAGTGACACTCTGTGACTGTTCTCAGAGGCTCTTCGAGGAACACTTGTTCACCCTTTTTGTTGTTGCTTTTGTTCCCTGTGATTCTATTTCAGGTCAGTGGTGGGAGTCTAGGCTAGGACTCTGCATTTCGATAGCTCCCAGGTGATTTTCATGCAGGAGCTGCAAGGATTACATTCTGGAGTCTTTAGGACCACTGCAGAGAACTTTCCCTCATAGAGGCTGTATCTGAAAACCCCTCAAGGTCCAGGGTGTGCTACTTCGCTAGGCTCGCACCCAAACCCAGAAAACCTCTGTTGAGTGAATGACAAAACCACTAGAGAATGGGCGAGCGCAGGTGCCGAGTCAACCATCTGCTGCACAGCTCCTACTGCTGCAGGCCGAACCTCTTGGCCGGCCTCCCGCGGCGAACGGAGGGGCGCTGGACTACATTTCCCAGGGTTCCGAGCGCTCCGCGCAGGCGCCCTCGGGGGCGGGTCGCCGTTTTCCTCCTGTCGGCCCGCGGGGTCTGGCTCAGCCCGCAGGTCGGCGGCTCTACTCCGGCCGGGCGGTGCTGAGTGAGTGACAGTCGCTGGCGTCATGGGCTCGCAGCTGAGGTTCGAGGGCCGCGTCGTGCTGGTCACCGGCGCGGGGGGAGGTGAGCCCCGGGCGGCCGGGCGGGCGTGCTGGCGCGGTGCGGGCGGCGGCGTGGGCCAGGTCCCCCGAGGCGGGCGCCGGGCCGTCGGGACGAGGAGAGCCGGGCGCCGGGAGGGCAGCCGTCCGGGCCGCGGGCCGCCCGAAGCGCAGAGCGGGCGTCGCCTTCCTCCCGGGACCTGCCCGGCCGCGCCGGGCTCCCGAAGGCCGGAACAGGCCCCGGAGCCGGCACCCCCGAGGGGCCGAGGAGTCTGGAAGTCCCCAGGCGGCGGAGGAGTAGCTGGCGCGGGCCGGGCCGGGCCGGGCCGGCGCAGAACCGGAGGGCGGACGTGTGTGCGGAGGGCCGGCCAGTGAGGAGGTGGCCAGGGCTTCCCGTACTTCCAGAGAACCCCATGGAGACCCAGATGGGAAGTAATCCCATTTCCAAAGGACGAAGCATTGACCACTCCTCCCCGCGCAGATGCTCGCGGCGAGATTTTTACACTGCTTTCCCACCCGTGGGTGACCTTCGTAACCTCCAAGTGCGGGGTCCTCACTTTATGCACTGTACCTGAGAGGGCCTCGTGCACGGATTTGAATTACATCTGAAAACCAGTCACCAGCGGTGCAATTTTGCCAGCTGGCTCGTGTGTACTTTCACAACTCTACTGATAAAATGGATCTTTAGGCTGCCTTTCAGAAAATCGCTCGACTGTTCATTGGTGGCTAAGTATTTTATACTTATAGCTATATTCATTCTAATGATGTTTTTGAGAAAACATTTTGTTTACATTTTGCTTTTGAGGAGATGCCGTGATGTACTCACTGTTTTAACTTCTTTTGACAGTGACTGACAGTTTGTATGTTTCATATCAGGACCAGGTACACACGCGCGCACGTGTACACACACACACACACACACGTATATATGTATATATCTATATATATCTATCTATGCACACATACGTATACTTCATCTGTATTCGAAATAAGTTCATGACCCAGTACAAAGTAAGTTCAATGCACTCTAAAATTTTCTCTTCTCTCATTAATAAATGCTGATTGCAGCCCACCAAATTGACATGGTGAAAAATTAATGAGTTGTAGAACAGATAATTATGACCTTAGCACCTGTTCATAAATTTGCTGAGTTCTGTTTGATCCATTCAGAGTGGATGAAATACTAAAATAAATTATTTGGTGATATCTTCTAGTTTTGGAAAACTTACATTTTGGATTTTTTTGGGAAAGCCTAATAATTTATCCTAATAATTATCTCAGTGATAATTTGCCTCACTTCATTATTTTTTTTCAAGTGCTGGGGATTGAACCCAGCGCCTTGCACATGGCTAGGCAAGTGGTCGACCTCTGAGCTGCATCTGCAGCCTGTTGTATTTTTTTGAGACAGGGTCTTGCTAAGTTGCCCAGGTGGGACTTGAACTTGTTATCCTTCTGTCTCTGTTATTTGTATACTTATTTATCAATTGATTGAAATTATCAATAGAAACAAAAATTATCAGTGATATTATCAGTGAAATTTATCAGTTAAATTTTTTAAAAGTACACATTTTAAAACAATACAAAAATAAGTCTTTTACCCTGGCGGCTAGCCAAATGGTTCTGTTCCCCAAAGTAACTACTCATTGCCAGTGTCATGTATTCTCCCTGAAATAGTCTAAATTATAGCGTATTATTATAAAACATATATATGTGTGTACATGCACCTTTTTGAGTATATATTTTTACACTTTATAGCTTTGAATAAATTGATTTTTTTTGTATTGGTTAATTATATAGTCAAGGTTCAGGGCAGGATACAGAATTCACTAGATATTTAAGCAGGAAATTAATGCAGGTGATTAGGTTTTACCCAGTCCTCCTGGAATGACTTTTGGAACCTTGGTAGAGGACCTGTACTTTGAGCTTGTCATTGGCACACTCTCGCAGCCCAACTGGTCTCAGCGTGTCAGGAAGGTGAGGTATGAAAGCTGCTGTCTAAGGTTTAAGAAGCTGGATCAGTAAGTTACCTCTATTGTTTTTTAATACCTAGAAAGTTTCAAGAAAATCAGTTTCTTACCTACGGTAATAATCAGAATTATAGTAAGAAGGTTTCTGCCTCATTTTCACTAAGTTTTGTGGCACTCTGATAGTGGAACACTGTTCACATCTGGCATTCTCATAGGTCAGTAGAATGGTAGGAAATGATAGGTAGAACAGGTGGGAAAATGTAGTTTTAAACTTTCTAATCTCTGCAAGCAGAAGAGATGAAGTAGAACTGGGAGCACCAATGAAGTCTACTATTGTACTGTAAGTAATTGCTCACCTGTTATTTTAAAATGGTGGTTGAGTTGAGTGGGCCAAAATAATTATGCTGAAGTTTCCTTTGACTTTTTTTTTTTTTTTTAGGATTGGGCTGAGCTTATGCCCTGGCTTTTGCAGAAAGAGGAGCATCAGTTATTGGTAAGTTTTTTTTTTTGTTTGTTTTTTTTTTTTTTAAGGCAGACTCACTATGTAGTTCAGGCTGGCTGTGAACTCACTGTGTAGCACAGGCTGGCCTCAAATTCCTGGGGATCGTCCTGCCTCAGCCTCCCAAGTGCTGGGATCACAGGCGTGTGCCACCACACCTAGCATAGTTTTCTTTTTAATCAGCAGCTGATAACTAAAATACAATTTTCAAGAGTATTAAATAATTTGTCAAATTTAATTTCACATCAGTTTTAACTTTTTTTAGCAAATTTTTTCCATCACCTTTAAGGCTGACAGAATTTCTAATTATAGATTTGATAAAAGTAGGCATTCATTATATAAAAGGGAATTCTTGACTTTAGCAATGTAGGCTATACATTTTTGAGATAGAACACTTATCTACTGATGCAGGATCAAAGAATCTGTAAATTCATTGGTAAATGTAAGAAATTGGATTTTGAGAATTGGAAGTTTGGAGTCAGGGAATCAAAAGTATAGGTTTCTTATCTAATTTTTTTCAATTAAAAGCATACATATTTGTAGTATATAATGATCACATTCCTACCCCTGGCTTTGTATGTGTACACAACATAACACATTTCCTCTCTTTTTAATCTTACTTCCTTCCCCTCCCACTCCCTCCATCCGTTTCTTGGTTCTCTTCCCATTTGTGAAAGTTCTATCTCATTATTTCCTATTGTCTGTCTTTTATTTTGCTCTTTATATATATTTTGGGTTTTTCATACGAGTAAAATCATGCAATAGTTAACCTTGTGTGTGTGATTTATTTTACTTACCATATGGTCTCAAGGTGCATCCATTTTCATTCAAATGACACAGGTCTACCTGTTATGGTGGAGTAGTTCTCCACGGTGTGTAAATACCACATTTTGTTTATTCCTTCATCTGCTGGTGGCGGTTAGGCTGCTTATTGACTTGTATGAGTTTTAATGTTATGGTGGAGGAGTCAGCTGTAAGTACTGTATTGAAAAACCTCCCAGGTGGGATTTTAGTAATCTAAATAGTTAGGACTGGCTGATTATTTGGCAGTTGGTGTGGACACAGTCAGTTTGTCCACATCCAAGCCTTTATGGGGAATAACTGAGTGAGTGCTAAGTGCTGGTGGGGGGGGTGGGGGGCAATGTTAGGACCTAATACTTATTAGCATTTCCCTGTGATGAAATTTTCTACCCACGATGACCTAATTACAGCTTTCCTACATCTTACTAGGGATACAGAGAAACAGATTTCCCTCCGTTTGTTTATAGAGATAGGTAAAACAGGAGGGTAAGCATGCAGCCAGGTTTCCGAAGCAGCACGTTGGAGATCCTTTTCTCCCTTGTGTGGAGATACAGCATATCTTTATGAAAGGCACACAGAGCCTTTGGGTGTTCTTTAAGATTATAGCCATTGTGGGCCGGTGAGATGGATCAGCGGCTTAAGCACCTGCCCGGCAAGCGCGAGGGCCCGAGTTCGACTCCCGGAACCCACATACGAAAAAGGGGCCGGTGATATCGCTCAGCGGCACGGGCACCTGCTGGTGCGCGAGGTCCTGAGGTCGACCCCCCGGTACCCACAAAAAAAAAAAAAAAAAGATTATAGCCATTGTTTGCTGATCCAATCAGCTTCTTATGGTGAGGACAGATTTTGACACTGCAATAGTTGAATAGGGATGATGTATTTCAGATCTTTGTATCAGATTTTCCCAAGAATACTTCATGTTGGGGGCCCAAAGATGTATACTGTTACTGTTATTTAAGTTTTATGTAGTTATTAATATTTTTACCTTTTAAATTTTACCATATCCTTTCTACTCAGTTTTTGTAAGTGCAAGGATCTTGTTTGAACTTTTTCTAAGATTGAATACATTTCTATTTTTTCTTTTGTTTTACTAAGATAAAGACAAAGTTTAAAGCTTGTGTCATAAAAATTTTCATAGCCACATATGTTTGTGTGTGCCAGATTTTCTTTGTTTTTATATTTGAATTTGTTAAATTCAGATGAAAATGTACAGGGACAACGTGTCTGTTTATTCTGATTACCTTGTGATAAAAATGTCATTACAGCGAATCCTCACCACAAGTCCAAGAAGGCAGAAAAAAAATTTGCTAAATTTGGCTGAAGACCAAGATTTAGTTTGGTGTTGAAGGGTAGGACTTAACAACTTTTTTAAATGGTCCTGGGAATTAAGCCTAAAGGTGCTTACCACTCAGCTGTATCCCCAAATCTTTTAATTTTGTTTTGAGACAGGGTCTCACTTAGATGGCCAGGCTTGCCATTCTCCTGCCTCAGCCTCCTGGTTAGCTGGTATTATAGCATATGTTATCATGCCCAGCTGAAAGCCTGCAGAACTTTAAATAGGTGTATCCTGTTCATTTTCAGTCTGAGTTTACCTCTGAATTTTCTAGGCCACCCAGGCATCGTGTTGTTCCCTAATCACCATTCTCTCTTCTTTAGCTCTCTTGGTTTTTTCACTTCACTGGAGATCGAACTTAGGGCCTTTGCATTAAGCTACATCTTGAGGTCTTTTTACTTATTTCAAGACAGGGTCTCCATAAGTTGCCTAGGTCGGTCTCAAATTTGCAGTCCTCCTGCCTCAGCCTCCAGGGCTGGGATTACAGGCAGTTGTGTGCCACCACACGTAGTTCTAATCACATTAACCATTCAGCTTCTGATTGCCTGTGACAGTGCTCTGTCTTTCCAGTTTCGAGATCCCAGCGGAAGGAGGTGCTCCTGTCTGAGACGTAACTATTATTGGGGCAGAGAGAACGTAACAGTAGATCTGCCTATTGGCTCTTAAAGTTTTTGGCCAAGCCCAGAGTTAAAAGCATCATTTATTTGTAAATTTCATGTGAATATGAATACTGTTTTATATTCCAAAATATAAAGCATTATGGAATATTTAAACTTGGGTATAAGAACCTCTTGGCATTAGGTTCTAAAGTGTGACATTTGGTTTTGAGTAAATTACATCTTTCAGGAATGGCTTGCATGTATCCGAAGTGGGTACTGAACATCGAATAGTTTCGAGGTTTCCTCAGAAGGTGAGACACGCCCAGTTATTTTAGTAGTAAGTTTTATCTTCAGGGCGTGAATGCAAGGCAGAGTGAAATGTTCCCGCAAGAAGGACATTTTCTTTGTAAGAAAGACAGAAAGTTTTTACACTAGAGATGAAGTAACATCTCTGGGTAAATTAAATTACGACCCCAGGAAGTAAGACTGACATGACTTTTTTCCAGGTTGCAGTTGCATAATAGCTGGCAATGCCCAGTCTTACATTCTCATGTACTCTTGCCAGAGCCTGAATGTGCAACCACTGTGTGATGCTGCCAGCTGAACGCTGCGTACCAGCGGGGGATGTCTGTGGATTGTCCTTGGCATTCGGTTAGGGTTCAGATCCTGACTCTGATGCTTAGTTATGTGACCTTTGTAACTTTTTTCCTGTCTGCTAAATTACATAAAAATTAGAGACTTGTAAAGGGAAGGGGAAGGAACTATTGCTCCTGCTTCCCATGTACTGGGCACTGTGCTGAAGAACTGTGTAAATCAGTTCATCAGTGAGCCTGAGGTCTTGTTCCCTCAGGGGTCACCCCAGTCCCCTTATTTAAGACATGTCTCTCCCGTTGATGTTTAAAGGAAAGGGCTGCTCTAGGCACCAGTGTATTCTCTGTGAGTATAAGCATAGTATTTTGCTTAGCAATCAGGAATTGTGGTCGATTATCTTAAACTTACATAGCACAAGGAGAAAGATCAAAAGAAAACACACGTGGAATCCAGCTTACAGTGAATGAGCCACATATGCCACACCCAGATCTCCCCTAAATGTCTTCAGGCTGGTCACCAACACAGGTCATGGGGGAAACCTCTGAGTTGCTTTAGAATAGTTGTTAGCTATTTATCACTTTTAAAGCCTGTTTTTTAAGAAACTTAATAAAGTTAATGGACATAGCATGAGTTGGATTCATTTATTCATCCAAAAAATCAAAAAAGTATTGAGTGTTTGTTATGTGGCAAGCACAGTTCTAGGTGCTGGGAGATTGCAGTGGGATTTAGACAAGGTCTGTACTTTTATGGAACTTCTAGGGAGCAGTAGAGAGACAGGCAATAAAATATGTATTTAAAATGTAATAGGATGCTATAAAAAAGTTGGAACGAACAGGTTAGAAGATGCTGAAGGCAGACTTGAGGAAAGACGTGCGGGAAGTGGAGGAGCGCACCTGGAGATCGGAGCCTGAGACTTCCTGGCAGAGACCAGCCGAGGAGGAGCTGATGTGTGTTTCAGGGGTACCAAGAAGGGCCTTGTGGCTGGACAGCACAAGGTCAGTGAAGGGAACAAAAGGGAGAGATGAGGGCAAAGAGATTGCAGGAGGTTTGAGTGATAGCGTTCCTTCCAAAAGTCATGCTGAAACTGCATCCCCAGTGTAACAGTATTAAGAGGTGTAACCTTTGGAGGGCATTAGCACCTATATAAAAGGATCACAGTTGAAGCACCCTCTTGCCCTTCCATACTACCATATGAAATGACAGCATTTCTCCGCTCTGAGCATGTAGCAACAAGACTGCATCTTGGAAGTAGAGAACAGCCCTTACCAAACAATAATTTTTGGACCCCTCCAATCTATGAAGTAAGATTGAGGGGACTTTTTTCTGTGCTACAGTTATATAATAGCCGGGAACATTGAGTCTTACATTGCCGTGTACTGATGCCAGAACTGTGAGAAATAGTTTTTTATTGTTTATAACATTACTTAGTCTGTGGTATTTTGCTATACCTAGTACAAGTGGATGAAAGGACATAATGCAAGGTGTTGCTTTCTAAACGGCTATAGCATTTTGGAGTCCTTCAGATATTTAGGTACATTTATGGTCATTCTGGAAAAGATTCCTCCTGAATCGAGATGATTGTATCTTTCTATCAGAGAGTAAAAGCAGTATGACAACCCATGTTTTTGTTTCTTTAGCTGTCAAGTAGGTTAAGGGTAAGCCTGACAAGGCCCTCCACAACCCCTAGCCTATGCCTCCAGTATGCCTGTCTTTCTCTGATGTGACACTTTCTTAAATTTTCCCTTCTGTAATAGTATTGTTGCACATGTATTTAAAAAAAATACTTTCCAGTAGCAGTCAGAATATAAAGATAATGCAGGTATAAAGAGTATCTATTGGTACAGCTCTGTAATCAGTGCAAGGAGTTTTTGTTTTGAGTTTTGGTTTTTGGTGCTAGGGATTGAATCTGTGGCCTTGTGCATGCATGCTAAGCATGTACTTCTGTGATGGATCTGACCCCTTTTCCCCAGTGAAATTATTATTTTTTGAGAGATGGGCGATATTGAGCATTGAACCCAGTACCTTACACATGCTAGGCAAATGCTCTACCACTGAGCTACATCCCCATCCTTGAAATGAATCTTAATATTTTTTGCTACAGGCAACTATCAATAGGGGGTACATTTCAAGAAATGGTTAACAGCATGTACCTCTAGGAGAGAGTTAGGTAGGAGTAAGGGTAAAAGTTCTTTTTGAGTTTACATAGTTTGAATTTCCTTAAAAGCACTATTTAAAAATAAAAACTCCAAAAAATAAATACATTCATAATGTAATGTTGTAACCCCAGCACTCTGGAGGCTGAGGCAGGAGGATGAAAATTCAAGGCCAGCCTGGGATACATAGCAAGACTCTGTCTCAAAAAACCAAACTTAAAGAAAACACAAAAAACAAAATTGTTGTATATACGATGATAAAAAGAAAAAACTGCCTGCTTGTGGTAAATTAAAGCATTAAATTGAACACAGACTACAAATTATTGGAGCAAGGTACTGATACCGTAAAGACTGCCTTACCTCGGCAACATTCTGCAGATAGCCTGTAGACGTTTTAAGATTGGAAGCAAAAGATACCTGGGAGGCAGCCCCAGTGATCTAGCACAAAATGATAGAAAGGGAAAGAAATGAAGATAGCAAACTCTTTAAAAGAACTGGCAGCCCCTCACTACATCAGCTTTTACCCGAAGGGCCCTAAGCACCCAGCACAGTGCTGGCTCCAGAGTGGGGACTCCATAAGCATCTTGAAGTGCCCTAGTGAAATCGGTGGGGAGACAGGATGTCCCAGGGCACATGCTTTTCAGAAGTGGGAAAAGAGAAGAGTGACTGAAAGAAGTCTCATCAGTAGAGAAGTGACACGGAGAATGGGACAGTTTTAGGGAGATGGTACTGGGTTTGGTTTGCATTTTTGTGCCAAAGTAAGTTTTATCCTTTTAGATAGTTTAGTAGTCCTGATGCTGGGAGAGCAAAGCGTAGGTCTTAATGTAGAATTTAGAGCCCGTAGTCAGAGAATGCTAAGGTGAAGGACAGAGGAGAACAAGAAAACCCCCTTCTCAGGATAAAAAACTACAGGCAATGGAATTATTACAGTCAGAATACTTAGTCTGGTTTATGTAATAAAACACTGAAAAACAATGCGTATCTTTACATATAAAGGGCATTTACAAATTATCAGAAAGACAAACATCCAGGTAAAACAGAAGGTAAATAGGAAAACCAGAAATATAAATGGCCAATATACCTGTGAAAATAAAATGTTACTTTACTAGTGCTCAAAGAAATGTAAATTAAATCAGTGAGCTACAATTTATAAGTACAGGTATTTGTCTTACTGAAAAGTATTGTGATGTGGGGGAACAGGCATTCCCACACACATGGCTCTCTTTTCATGCTATCTGTGCTTGATAATTTGTACTTCATGTTTAGGGGTCCACTTACCTGCTTACAGAATACTTTTGATAGGACCCAAGTGTATTTTGGGATTCCCTGGATCGCTACATTTCCAATGTAGTTTTATTTACTCAAACTTTAGGATAGATTTTTAGGAAAAAGCTTCTATAGTATTTAATAGACTACCGATATCACTGATTTATTTAAAATGGCAGAAATAGGGGAATTTTTTTTTTTTAAATTAAAAAAACCCTACCCTTCTTGATTAGGAGTTAGATTTTGTACGGAGAATTTACAAAGATATCACACTTTGGAATACTTTGATGGTTTCAGCCGAAAATATTTTTTCCTTAGCTATCATAATTTAACATGTGTACTACCTATTTGCATGGAGTAGCTGGTTTCTATTTTTCTCTATATCATCCCCCCAAATGTGATTTTATTTTTCTGAGCAGAAATGATTATGTTCTTTTTAAGATTAAAAGAAAGTTAACCTTGGCATTAGAGGAGCAGAATGGTACTGTAGTAGGTCTGGGTTGTGGATTCAATTTTCATGTAGTCGAGGAGCCTGGGGTTAGGACCCAACCTTTTCCAAACTTCTTTTTGCCTGTGCAAGTAGGAACAGTTGTTCCTGCCAGTCTCTAAAAGCTGTATAAAGATTAAATGCGTCAGTGTTCCTAGTGGCTCATTGAAAATGTGGCGTAAACACCTATTAGTATAAGTTGGTGGTACCATTATTGTTATTACTATACTTCTAGTCATACATTGAAGTGATAACATGTCACACAATGTGAATGTATTCTCCATAACTGCAAAAATTCTTAATGTTGCTGGTATCCAAGCCCTTGAGCTGGAAACCGGTGCTTTTCTAATGTTGATCCCTGTGACTTATAGCTCTAGTGATAGTGGGATGATTGAATGGGTCAGAGGTTAATTTAACACTGATGTAGAAACCTGTTTTGAATAAGTCCATTCTGATACTGTTTATGTGTTATTGTCCCCAACAGATTATTTATCCAGGCTTCAGTGCCTTACCTGTTTGGTTGCACTTTGTAAAATTTCCACTTGGGGGTAGTATTTTATTGCAAAATTGAACAGTTTTTCACGTCAATAGTGTATTTGCCAATTTGATTTTGAAATGTCATGTGCTTATTTAAAAAGTCATAAAAGACTACTAGTAAATGTTTTAAAATCTTTATGTTTTAAAAAACTGGTTGTTTCCTGTCATTTGAATACATTAATTACATGGAAGTGAACAGTTAATAGTAATTTAGTCTTTTGAGAATCTACTGTTTCATCTCTTGAAGGAAAATGTAAGTCACACACAAAATTTATTTTGTGTCTTCGCAGAATTTGTATTTTCAGTAAGGCTGTTAATATATTTTTTAGGAAAAATTATCCCATTCTACATTTTGAAAAACCCATTTCGTTAAAAATTTGCCATTGTAGGTTTTAAGTGTGGCTAAGTATTTTTTTTTCCCTCTCTATATCATCCCTGTACCTTCTGAACCACCTAACCCCACTGTGGACCCTCACTTCAATTAAAAAACAAAAACCAACTAGAAACCCCTCAAAACATTTTCTTCAGAAAAAAAATCTTGTTTTTTCCCCAATTATAATCATGAATATTGAAATTTATTATATACTGCCATATCATTTATTGATTAGTAATTTTTACTGTTATAATCCTCAGAATTATGCAGTAGACAAAAATGACTTTGGTACACAAATTCTTTGTTTCCAATATTTTTCTTAAATGTTGCTTTTTCCTAGTTACTTGGCATTGATACAAATATTTTTTCATTAGTTTTTGCATATTTTGTACATTTTGTCTTGAATTTTTTTTAGTATATGTGTTGCCTAAGTGAGCACTATCTTGAATTATTATGTAATTAACTTTCCTTCTTTTTCTCTGTTGTGTTGGCCTTGATACATAGTTTATGCTAAAATCTGTGTATTACTTCGTTAGGAAGCACTTCACTTTCAATACCTAGAATCTCTTTGAGGACAAGCACCGTACTTACTGTGTAAATGCTTCTCTGCCCCTCTGCAGATTTTCTTAAGAATAGTAAATGCACAGTTGATCTTAATATCCATATAATTGGGTATGGGAGATGTTATGTGTGATTAAACACAGATCGAGGCATGATTTAAATTAGTTACTGAACACATATCTGTATGTAATTTTTTTTTTTTTTTGTGGGTACCTGGGGTCGACCTCAGGACCTCGCGCGCCAGTAGGCGCCCGTGCCGCTGAGCGATATCACCGGCCCTTTTTTTTTCATATGTGGGTTCCGGGAGTCAAACTTGGGCCCTCGCGCTTGCCCGGCAGGCGCTTAGGCTCTGAGCCATCTCACCGGCCCTGTATGTAATTTTTGACCTCTTTTAATAAGTGGTTTTTATTTCTTTAATTCTCCATGAAACAGTATTTTATGAAAATTTCAAGTGTTCTTTTCTGCCTGGCAGGTTAAAATCATGCATGTGTATGTGTTTTACCACTATTCTATAAACATAGTTATCTTCACATGGAGAAGATATTTTACATTGTGTGCTAATAATATCTATTTTTAAATTTTCTTATAGTACAAACACAAAGAAGATCTATCCTTGTAACAAATTTTTGAGTTTATAATACAATATCAGTATAGGCACAGTGTGGTATAGCGGATCTCTGTAACTTATTCATCTTGCACAATTGAAACTTTATACCCATTAGTTAGCAACTCCCCATTTCTAACCTCTCCGCAGTTCTTAGCAGCTACCATTCTCTCTCTGATTCTATGCATTTGACCTAATTTAGATACTTGGTACGAATGATGCTGCGCAGTGTGTGTATTTTTGTGACTGTCTTACTTCACTTAGCGTGTCTTCAAGGTTATCCTTTTCTTCGTTTATCTATCTGTGGACATTCAGGTTCTTTCTGCACCTTATCTGTTGTAAATGGTGCTACAGTGAGTGTTGGAGTGCTGATCTCTCTTCAGCATTTGAAGAGATCTTCAATTCTTTTTTCTTCTGTTTTCTATTCTTTTGGATAAAAACCCTGAGGTGGAATTGCTGTACCATTTCCTTTTTTAATTTTTAAAAATTAACGTGTTAATTGCACATTTTAATGGATTCTGGTGGTATTTCCGTACACACAGCATGCACTGAGCAGATCAAAACACGCTTCCTTCATCTCACTCCTCTTTCCTTCCTGGTAATCACTGTTCTACTTTTAGCCTCCAAACCATAATATCATCTTGCTGTATATCTAATCTTGAAGTGATTTTCACATTGTTTTCTTTTTTCTAAAAAGTGAGTTGAACCATCTTTTTTTTTTAAAGAGGAAAAACATTGCAGAATTAAAAATTTCATGACATGAACCTATATTTAAGTATGTTTACTGTTTATGATAAAAAACAAAGTAAGATTTGAAAATACATATCTTATGGAATGTTTAGTAAAATGGGGATAGGGTAGGGGATTGGACAGATGACTGAAAAAAACTAGTAATTAGAATTTCATTGCTAATTTATGTTTTAAGGTCTAGAAATTAATTGTTTGCTTGCTATTTTGTATTGCAGTGAATGATTTAGGAGGAGACTTCAAGGGAGTTGGTAAAGGCTCCTTAGCAGCTGATAAGGTTGTTGAAGAAATAAGAAGGAAAGGTGGAAAAGCAGTGGCCAATTATGGTATGGTATTTGATTTTTTTTTTTTTGTGGGTCCTGGGGGTCGACCTCAGGACCTCGCACGCCAGCAGGTGCTCGTGCCGCTGAGCGATATCACCGGCCCTTTTTTCGTATGTGGGTATCAGGAGTCGAACTCAGGACCTTGCGCTTGCCAGGCAGGCGCTTGTGCTGCTGAGCTATCTCACCAGCCCAATGGTATGGTATTTGAAAAAAAACTATACTGTTTATTTTCCTTCAACTTAAGCAATTGCTTACATTAATAATCTTTGAGAAAATATCTTAGCATACCAGTGTAATTATGTTAGATTTTGTCTAATTCTGCCAAAGTTCTTTAGCTACACATTTTACATAATATATGAGAATTTTAAAAAGTTTGATATGTATTTTTCACAATTCTACCCTTTGTTCTGTTTAGTTGTTTAGTATTTTTATTAATGAACATATGATCTATTCAGTAAATTATTCTAGATATGCTGTCTTCTTGTTCTTTTTTTTTTGTGGGTACTGGGGGTTGACCTCAGGACCTCGTGTGCCAGCAGGCGCCCGTGCCACTGAGTGATGTCACTGGCCCTTTTTTTATATGTGGGTTCTGGGAGTCGAACTCGGGCCCTCATGCTTGCCAGGCAGGTGCTTACGCCTCTGAGCCATCTCACTGGCCCCGTTTTCTTGTTCTTAAAAGAACTGTTTTAATTAAAAGGCCTTATATGTTTGTATAGAATGATCTTAAATTCTTTTTAAAAGACAAAGTAATGGAAGAAGTGTAATGCCCTCTTTCTGTACCAGTCTCCATATTCTATTCTGCACAAATCACAGCTTTATTAGATAGCTTTCCTATTGCTGGGACAAAATACCTGACATCCACAATTTAAAGTGGGAAGGTTTAACTTGGCTCCTGGTTTTGGGGAATTCAGTCCATAGTTGCCTGGCTCCAAGGCAGTAACGTCATGGTGGAAAGGCATGGCTGAAGAAAGCTGCTTACCTCGTGGCAGCCAGGAAGCAGAGTGGAGAAACGAGCTGGGAGGGAGATACATCCTCCAACTGCTCACCTCTTCTAACCAGACCCATATCCCAACAGCACATTTGGCTAGGGACTCATCAGTGGGATTACTCCAGACAAATTGAATGTTTAATTTTATTTAAGCATTTTGAATACTCAATAGCCACATATAGTTAATGACTACTATAGTGAATGGTGTGGAAATAGGAAGTTCCCATTCTCACAGAAAGTTATATTGGACAATGCTGCTTTAGTTAGTATTTGTCAAGTATTTATTTATCTCCCTCACCCCTCCTTTTTTTGTAGGTTAAAAATTGTCTAGGGCCAAATTTCTTTGGTAACATTAACCAAATGTTTTGTTACATGCCTTCAATATAAATGTATATTTCTTGGAAATGAGTTCTCTTGGGTGAATAGTATCAATCATGTGCTCGGATAAGCAGAATTTAGTCATTTAGGAGGAGATTGCTGAAGTTTCTTACTATTTTTTTCTTCCCTTCAGATTCAGTGGAAGCAGGAGAGAAGATTGTGAAGACAGCACTGGATGCTTTTGGAAGAATAGGTGATGTTTCTTTGCATTTATGGTCTTAAAGAACACCTCCTGCTTTCCTAATGAAATATTTTTGAATTTTTCTTTGTTACATTTGGATTAATATGATCTGATATCTTGCACATTAACTAAGGTGAAGTGTACCTTGTAAAATCATTGTTGTTAAGAAGCATTCGAAATACACTTAGTCTGTATTTTTCTAGGTAATCTTCCTAGTATT